>OX422209.1:641768241-643018241 GCA_949130495.1 Sambucus nigra | reverse complement strand
TTAAATGCCCCCTTTTACTCAAAATATTGAGGGTGAAATTAATTTATCCATAGAAGCATTATACCCACTTTTTTACACATATTACACCCAAAATGTGTAGAAGAGTAATCTGATTTTTTTATCTATTTCAAAACTCATTTCAAAATACTTCTTTGAAACCCATTTGAAGATGAAAGCATAGAAATCCATTAACAAACCCCATAGATGCAAGTAATCATAAATCCTACATATAATAAACCTAATACATGTAAATAACTAATCGAAATTTATACTCAACTATAAACCCAAATCAAGGTTAGTAAATCCCACCTAAATGTCTCCAAAAGTGGTGGTGGTTGTAGAGAAGATGGGCGACTTCCCCACCTCCAATGGTGGCTATAAACGGAGTCACAAAAGCTCCTCCTTCCAAGATCTAATGAAAGCTTCTACAATTATTCAAGAAATGCTTCCTCTACCTTCCAAATAACCCCCTTCTAACCTCCACCCAACACCAAGAATACTCTTTTCTTTAACCCGATATTCTACTTAGGGTTTTACATGGACATCTAAGGTGTTTTGAGGCTTTAGAATGGTGGGTTCATGGTGGAAATGGTGATGTCAAAGGGTAGCTACGAATTTTAGAGCTCTTCTAATCTTTGAGACCTCAAGTGAGAGGTGGAATAATGGTGAGAATCAAATTGTCTAAGCCAAGGGTCTCTCTCTCTCTCTCTATCTCTCTCTCTCTCTCTCTCTCTCTCCCTCTCTTTCTCTCTCTCTCTTATAACCCATTAACATACCTATATTAAATCATAATCCATATTACAGCTCCTATTTTCATAAAAGGGGTAAAAATGTGCCTTACAAGGTTTGGACTACAAGTGAAAATGACTACACACTACAACCCAATGATTTCCCGAGGAAAAATAATAGAAAAAATGATGAATGGCTGTAGACCCGATTGGTCGTTCAATCAGCCACCAGTCATCGATCGATAGATCATTTCCAAAAATGTTTCCTTTCTCTTGATTTTTCCCTATGGAACTTTAATAAATATTTTTATCAAAATATTTTTATCAGTTAATACAAGAGTTTTGTATATTGAAAGAACATACTTAATACACGAGTTTTGTATATTGAATATGCCGATTTGAGACTTGCATTTATTATTGTTATTAATTGTTCTAAGGCCATAATTACCATCTTGATAAGGGGTTACACCTCCCTTGACATTAATATCATCTCAAGAACTCACCTCTTACATTTGGCGACTCTGCTGGGGAGGTATTCTCTTTTGAGAGATGTCTAATTATGATGTGGAAAGGAACATTGACTTTGAACCTATACAACATGAGGATGGGGAGAATCTCACCAACTTTCGGATAGGGAACGAGTAGGGCGAATGGAGACTACTGTGCCCACCGTTAGTGGGACGACCGACGCATGTTTTGGCACAGATGGCAGGGAGGATGAGCCTATTTGTTGAGTTCATCTAGACTCTCGCAGCTCAGGCGGTGTTAGGGGTTGCAGTCGGGCCTAGTTCATTCGTGAACCCACTAGTGACTTTAAAAGCTCCCTTTATCTAAGGGGGAGTGGGTTAGGCAACTACCAATAATGCGGCCCCACCAACACCACCTTTGAACGCTCCCATCACTGTGGGGGTGAAAATATAGCACAACTGTGCCAATTTTCCCCCTACTGCGCATCCAGGTAATGACACACCGATTGTGCCACCAACAGTAAACCCAGTGACGATGATCCCTGTTGAGTACAACTCAGCTTCACCTACGATGGAGGAGATGAAAGAGGAGTTTTTGAAAATAATGGTGGCCTCTAAGGTGGGAGGAGAAGCTTCTTTGCTATATGATGATTTTTATTCTCCGCATCCAAAGGAATACAATAACGAATCCTACTCGGTGGGGGTATATCCCCTTGTCTTTGAGAATTATACAGGAAAAGGGAGGAACCCGAAGGAGCACATTAAAAGGTTCATGGAGAACCTTGGGGCCCACTCTAATAATAAAAATCTAAGGTTGAGAGAATTTTATAAGTCTCTAACTAAGAAAGCTTACACATGGTGCTCCCATCAGGCTCCAGACTGTGTGGCCACATGGGAGGATCTTCATATTCAGTTCGTATAAAAATTATTCTTGGTTGAAGATGAATTTACTCTTGCACAACTGGCTTGAGAGAAACAGAAGCCTGTGGAGATATAGTGATGTACACCAAGAGATTTCATGAGCTCTCTCTAGACATGAGAGAAGAGACATGAGAGTCTAAGCTCTTGCAAGTTTGTGCAGAAGGCTGGTTGCCTAAGTATATAGGCCATATGATAAATGAAACTCATGAGGGTACATTTTCTTCGTTCCTTAAATCTGCAAGGAACATTGCCTTGGTGGTGAATCCACTTCCAACATCCTTACCATCCTTGTCGAGTTCGTTACTTAAGTCGTCAGGTAGCTCGGGTAGAGGGATACCTCCTCATGTGAACTATGCCAATGATGAAGGTGGAAAGCATGGAGGAGAAAATCATGGCCAAAGGGGAAGTGGAAGCAAGAGGAAGTTCGAAAAGGATGACCCCTCGGAGTTGCCTTACTTAGTAGGGAAGGCTATTAAAACCTATGGTCTCATGATTAGAGATAACATGTGTTATCCCATAGTGTCTAATACAGTACTGATCACTCGAGAAGATAGAGAGGGCCCGAAGTTTTGCGTGGTACACAACAGGGTGGGACATCAAATGAGAAAGTGTTTTCCTCTCAGGAAGATAATAAATAGAAATGTCAAGACAGGAGATATCGAGTTACTTCAAGCCAACATCAATAACAATCCTTTGCCAACACATGGGGCAAACATGGCCAGTGCTTTTAACGCGGAAGTATAACGAGTGATGGGGTAAAATAGATTCCAGGAGGAAGATTTTGCAGATTCACTGGAAGAGTGTTCATCCTAAATGTATTTTTTGACACTGGAAGAGGAAATAGAAGACGAATGGAGTACAATTGATGATTTGAGCAGACAACTGGAGGCTTGCTCCCTAAGCATAGTGAATGTAGTGATAACATATGACGAATCGACTTACAGAAACTTAGAGGAGTTCTATGAGCTATAAGAGGAGAAAGTTGACCCTTGGGTGTAATGCGCTGCAATAGAAAGGTCGCATAAATTTAGTTGGATTTTTTACCAAGTCGGACTGCCGAAGGATTCTCGACTAGAGGTTACTCGAGCAATCTTAGAAATTGCCAAGAAAAACATGGGCCCAAACTTGTGATGGAAAGGGCCAATGGCCAAGATAGTAAATAAATTACTTTTAGAGGTTACTTTTTTGGAGGCAGATCGATTAGTTAGGTATCCCCATAACATGCTACTTTATGTGACATCGAGAGTGAATGGGCGTAGTTTTAACTGTGTCTTAACGGATGGGGGAGTATCTATAAACATTATGCCTACGGTATCATTTTATGTCTGTAATATCTCTAAGATAAGGATTGTGCAAAGTCCATTGTCCATAGAAGGATATGATAACCAATCGAGCAAGTCAATAGGTTATGTGAATGTGGGGATCATAATGGGTAACATCACTTACCATATCAAATTCCACCTAATGGATTGTGAGTCGTCTTACCAACTTCTTGTGGGGAGGGTATGGATGCATAACCATGGTTTGGTTCCTTGAACATATCACCACTATGCAAAGACCAATGTCAAAGGATAGGAACTAGTCATTCAAGTATCAAAGAAGCCTTTTGCAAGGGAGGAAGATCACTTGGTGGATGCATCCTTTTATACAGAGTTAACTATAGAAACTACTATGCTCACTCGATACACATGAGGAATTAAAATACCAAGTACTAGGGAAAGGGTACGTGCACCTCCTCGTCTGGTAGTGTCTTACGATCTATAAAAAATGGAGCGCGAGCCTTTCTAGACAACTTCGTGACCAATGACGCCACGAATTGATCCAATAAAACATCAAGTCTAGCAGCAAAGTGTGCTCAGTAGAGTTTCAATGAGGGATAATTGATCCAATCGGGTTGTACAAAAAGTGAATGGTGAGTATGCTCTCAAGCACTTGACCTTGGCACCTTATTATATAGAGGTTGCTCGACCAATTTCATAAAGTGAAGATCAAAACACATCCAAGAACGTTGAAGAGAAATGTAAATGCTTACGCCACAATAGCCCTAAGAATTTCCTTTGATGAAGAGTCGACGGTTGTTCAAATCACAAAGAGAAAAACACCCTAAACTATATTAGAAATATTACCGTATAATGATATCAGTGACTGGTAGAGGAAACACAGAAACAATTGGAAATGGGTCACGGACCACTAACGTTGGTCGAGCTGGCACAATACTTTACCACCTTGGGTAATCTGTACTTTAAAAACAAAAGGGGATGGTTATCTAGGTATGTAAGACCTGAAGAAGCTAAGCAGAGGTTGATAAAGATACATGATAAAAGTTGTGAGATGACAGAAATCTCCTTGTGTCGAAGAATTCATAAGGCATAGTACTTTTAACTAGCGATGAAACAAGATGTTGCACTACTACAGAGAGATTATGGGAAATGCCTACTGTATTACGAAGCTGCTGAATGTAACTTCATATATCAGCCGTCAGATTGGAGGCACCCATAGTTAGACATGATGGTTGATGGTATTATTCCCATGGATAAAGACGACGCCATAAAACTAAGATGAAGAGTGTCCAAGTATTACATCCAGGATGGGAAACTTTACCTAAAAGGTTACCACGATAAGCCCCTAAGATGCATTAGAACGGAGGAAGCAGATGAGGTACTAAAGCAAGAACAAGATCCAGGGCACATTGGAGCATCAAAACTTTATAACCAACTAATGACGTTGGGGTATTTTTGGCCAACCACGGAGAAAGGTTAAAGAAAATTTGTTCGAAAGTGCAAGGCTTTCCATCTCTACGAGAATATGATTCATGATCCCTTGGTGGACCTACATTCCCTTTCCACTCCTTTTCCAGTTCATATATGGGCATTCGATCTAGTAGGGGTAATTAAACCCTCCTCGAGGGGAAAGATCGGGATACTGGTAGCTATGAGTGCTTCACCAAATGGGCAGAGGTCATACCCCTAAAAAAGGGCTACGACTGAGGTAGTGGCACACTTTATGAAGGAGTACATTATTTACATATTTGGTATCTCAAAGGTATTCCTATCGAATAATGGGGCCCCATTTGTTAATAGTGATGTGAGAATGCTAACAGAAATATACTCCATTATTCACCACAAGTCAACAGTTGCCTACCCTAAGTGCAATGAGTAAGCTGAAGTAATGAAAAAGACTATGGTAAATATCTTCTCGAAGATGTTAGAAGATTTCCTAGTAACTTAAAATGATAAAATACCAGTGGTCTTATGGGAATATAGAACCACAAAGAGGAAACCTACAGGGTACACCCCTTTCTTGTTGGTGTTTAGTGATATACCAAGTATCACCTTGTCTATAACATGTAGCCTCATCCATACTCGACCTTCACCAATCATTCAAAAGAGAGGTGTTGTGACTCGGTCGACATTGACTAGCTTATTTCCTCAGCCTCGACCTTTGATACTTTCCAAGTATGGGTTATCTGAACCACCTCTAGTAAATGAATACCCTCATCCTCAGCATTACCCAGGCAGATGAGGACAGACCGAGACGAATCAACATCATGAGTGTCACTCCTTAGGGCCTTAAAGGTCTACAAGTCTAGCCTCGGCCACTGAGGTCACCCGAGGTCACATTGCTGTTAAAGCGCGTGCATTGGGAGACAGTGGAGATATACACGTGAATGTGTGACACACGTGAGCTGAAGTCGTTATACCCAGATCATTCTCTCACGTGAGGGAATATTTGATCATCATGACTCACATGTGGTGAAGACAATTAGCTTCTCCTTATTGGCTGAGAACATTCTGCGCATGTTTATTTCATTCTCGGGGGTGCAATAAACCCCCAAGGCATTATAAATAGATATCATCTTGTTCATTGTAAAGGATCGCTTAGTAAAAACCCTAGCTAAAACTCTACTCGCTCACATCCGGAAGACAGAGAAAGCTTGAGTGCTATAACCCAGGCCATTAGTGCCATATTTGTTAGTGGATTTCACTCACACACAGTGGATGTAGGCTCCGACCGAACCACTTAAATTCAGGTGTTCATCCTCTTCGCCTCACCTCTTTCTCTACTGTTATATTGTGTTTTTACTTCCATTGTTATATACTTATTTTATCTTCTTCCATCTTTTGGTATCTATGACCTGCCATTGTTATATGCTGGCTCAAGGAGAGAGGGGGTAGACTGCCGACCCCCATGTGGCCCAAACGAGGCTAATAAGAAGTTAACAACCAATGCCGATCAGTAATAAGGGAACCCTTAGTTGGGCTAGTTGAGGTAGAAAGAGATAACATCGTCCAGGCCGATGTAGTGTAAGTGATTGAGAGGCCTTGGAATGACTCCATTCAAAGGCTGGAAGATAAAATTGGAGATATCCTTAAGAGCCGAGACCCCTTGTAGAGGGGATATTCTGAAGGCTCTCCTTTTGTAGCAAAGATAGTCAGTTTTCTGACCCCTGCCAAGTTTAAGACACCAGTTGATATGACAAAAGTGTACCCTCATCTCTTATAATGAAGTGATATCATATCTTAGGGTCGAGTCTTCATTTGAGCCACACACTCCATTGGCGGGGTCATCGTGATTAGGGTCGACCTCTCCTCAACTAACTGCGGTCATCTATAAAGCCAAGACCAGAAGAGATTCTGATAGATCAGTACTATCTTCGTACTCGGTTACAACTGATAATAGCAGTACCTATCCATCTAACCTCAGCCTCATCTTATCAGCCGAGGTTATAGGGGACCACATGGGAATTAACAACCTCGTCCCTAATAAATGCCACTTAAAATGTTTAATATAGGATTAAACTGTTCAAATGGATCTGAACTGTTTGTTGGATAAACTCTTATTTCAAAACAAAACTTAACACAATATGTGTTCGAAATGATTTTTAAAAGAGTTTGAACAAGTTATTTCAGATCTAGAATGAGCCCGTTTTGAAAAATAAAACTTAAACTATTAAATCAATTCAGCTTAGAAGAAGATGATTAGAGTATGAGGAAGTGCACACGTAAATTTTTAATGTGGTAAACCCCCCACCCAATTGGGAAAACATCCACGGTGACGTCTATGTCACAAAATAAAAATTCACTAAAATAGAGTAACAAATTACAAGCTAATTAACAATCAAACCATACAAACACACCTAAACTAAGTTCAGAATCGTTACCAACTCCTCTGGATTAGATCTGACTTCTCTGAAGGTTGTTATTATTGATGTTCTCTTCAGCTTCGTAACTTTACTCGATTCCAATTTTATGTTGACTCAAATAAGTTCAAGATCATTCAACCAACACTTTAAATGCGGTAAAGTGAAAGTGTAGTGGTGATGTTCTCTCTAACATATGCATTTAACACACTCACACTTAATACAGACTGAATGATTTATCAAATTACAAAATCACTAGATATGCAAGATTTTTTGAAATTAGTTTAGTCAAGACTAAATCAGACTTTAAACCTTTCAAAACAACCGCAGATCAAGAGGGAATCTTGTTGTGAAATATCTAAGATCCTAACACTTTCTTGTTTTGAAAATAGTAAAGCCTGAAAGTGCAATCCCCAATCAAGATCTCAAAACTACATCTAAGTCTGATTGTTTAAGTAAAATGAAATCAGAAAGAATATTGTTGGTTTAGGGTTTGAAAACATAAAATCAGTTTTAAAATGACCAACAAGATAGATTTATCGAAATAAGAAATCAAAACAGTAAATTATCTATGTGATTTGTATCACAGAGACAAGATCTCAAGTTTCTATGTAGAGAAACTAAAAACTCTACCAATGTGAGTAATTTGGAAGGATGATCAATAATAAGAGAGGATAACTTCTCAAAACAAGAACTAAACACTCAAAGGTTTAACTCTCAGAAAAGTATTTCTGGTTTGGATTTGACGAAGTTTGATTAGGGTTTTTATTTCTCTCTATAATTTTTCTTTCTCTTCTCTCTACTCTTTATTTTTTCTCTCAAATGAGGAATAACCAAAAGTCCTCAAATTCCTCACAGATGGCAATACAAATCGTAATGATTCAAAATAAAGAGCTGAGATTAAATGAGGTTAAATCGATGAAAATCCAAGGATTCACAAGAAGCGGTGCAAAAAGCCAACTCTGATTGGTTAAAACCATGTCACTTGGATTAATCCCAATCACATGTAGACCGTAGATTAAGTCAATCCAAGGGTTCAAAATAAGTCACATGTATGTGATTGATAAGAAACACAAATCTAACTGATGTGTGTGCAACATGTGTACGCTGTAGATTCAAACTCACACGCGTGTTTTAGGTTTCTAATTAATTCCAGTTTCACCCACAATAGTTTCTGCCACTTTTGGTTTCTACCGAAGACAGTTTTAAGGCACAAAATATAATTACAAATCAACCCTAAAACTTTATTAAGTTCCAATTTTAATTTCCAAAAATTATTTAAAATTCTTAGAAAATGTTTAATAAATCCCAAAAATGATTGAAAAGTAATTTTAAGGAATTTAACTCACACATGACCATTGCATGAATAAATCACTATATATATGGAATCTTAGTGTGTTGTGTATATGTTATACCTTCATGAACTTGTAGAGGAATATCAATGAATCTTGGAAGATTCAAAGGCTTTTTGATTCATCTAGGGATAGACACAAATTTGTCACTATTTCCAAACTAGATGAGCTCTTATATAATATAAACTTAAACGAGTCAAAGATATAGGGTGCTTCAATATCCCCCTTTGGAAATATGAGAAAAAAAATCTCCTTTGAGTCATCTAGGACTCGTAGGGATACAAAAAGAGATAAGAAAATCCTATTCTTATACAAACAATATATCTACCCAATCTCCTAGAAATGGAAAAAGTTACATAACTCAACTATGTACAAACCATTACCCTATCAAAATCTGATTCAATAAATAGGTACTACAATTTGTAATAAGATACCTAAGATCAAGTTCATTAGATGAGAATGTACAAGAGTCTCCAAATGAACTCAAATTTCTCTCCCATTTTGTCTCAAATGGACAAAGGGCAGTAAGAATAAAAAAGGAGAGTTATAAACAGGTAGATAAGCAGTAACTTGAATAAACAACGGGAATTCACATGAATATCCTACATAAAACAGATATAAGAGGTGTTCTTTGCCATTATACTAACATCCATGCCTTACATCCACAGAGTTTGATTATAAGTATGTGAAAATATGGTAGTTATACAAATTAAGCAAGAAGTTATTCAGCTAAAACCATACCAATTGATTTGCGTAAATATTCAAAACTTTTAAAATCCAATGGTTTTTTAAACAAGTCAGCCAATTGGAGATCAGTAGGCAGGAAATTAATCTCTAATTCTTTTAATTCAACTAATTCTCCTATGAAGTGATATCGAATTTTAATATGTTTGGTGCGAGAATGTTGAACTGGATTCTTAGAGATGTTGATCGCACTTTGGTTATCGCAATAGAGATCTAGTTTTCTTCATTTATACCATAATCTTTCAGCATTAGTTGCAACCATAATAATTGGGCACAACAACTTCCAGCTGTGATATATTCAGATTCTGCAGTAGATAAAGAAGTGCAGTTTTGTTTCTTGTTGTTCCAAACTACCAAGTTGTTACCGATTTAGTAACATGCTCCTGAAGTACTTTTACTATCGTCGGAACACCCAACCCAATTAGCATCAGTGTATCCTACTATAGTGCTCGATGTGTCATTAGTGTACCACGGTCCTAAATTGTGAGTGCCTTTTATGTATTTAATTATTCTTTTTATGCATAATAAATGTCTCTTTTTAGGATTATTTTGATAATAGGCGCACACACAAACAAAGTACATATTATCAGGGCGCGAAGCAGTTAGGTAAAGAAAACTTCCTATCATACTAAAGTATAAAGTAGAATCAATGGATTTACAATTTTCATCTTTGGAGAGTTTGACAGAGGTACTCATAGGCGTTTTAGCTTCTTTAGCTCTATCTAGACCAACCTTTTTTACAATCTCTAATGCATATTTAGATTGCGAAACAAATAAACCTTCTGAATTTTATTTAACTTGAAGACCTAAGTGTGACACCCCGCCCAATTAAATATCGGGTGATCAGTCCTTTATAAAATTTCAAACAGAATGTTCGGTTGGTTCATTCTTAGCATCACTGTCGAAAACATAATAACTCATTTAATCACCTAATATAATTAAGCTAAGTGTCAAAACATTTTTTTCCTTTTTAATTAAAACCATTTAATTACTAAACCAAGAAATTTAGTATAAACCATCCACGCATAATTAATTAATAAAATACTCAATCAAATCATATGCTGAAATAACTATGACTGGATAAAACATTCTAGTTCAAAACTCCAAACCAAAATCATAGTAACCATAAATCCAAATGAAAATGAAAGGAAAGTAACTGAAACATAATCTCTGAAAACTGTCTAACGAATGGGCGACACATGACCTAAATAGAAAGTCTATAAGGAATGGAAATGAAATGATGGAGGCGTCTACTACGAAGACCTACAGCTTCCACAACAGTTGCAGCACGCCAAGCAATCCAAATCTCTAAGCCTGATGTCCCAGTGGCTGAGCACCTAATATAATACATACATACATACATACATACATACATACATACATATATATATATATATATATATATATATATCAAGAGATAGAAGAGATGCCAGAAATAGGTCAGAGCCCGATGTGTAAAAATATTTGTTTTAGCAAGTATTTAAAATTTGTAATAAAGCGAGTATCAATTGCATGTTAATTCGAACTCTCACATGAGATTCTCACCTCTCGTCTATTGTGCATGCCTAACTTACCTCTATCCCCACCTAGCCATTTACAACACTTCTAACTAGATAAAGACTTACACTTCTTGTTGTAACTCGTAGCAGCATATCGAAATTCCCCATTTTCCCACATTATTAATATCAACATTTATTAATAAATTCGGTTAAGTGTTTATCACACTAAGTTAAGTATTCACAACTTACGTCACTTAAGATTGTACTATCCTAATATCCTATCATTTATCTCTCAGTAGGAATAACACCTTTACATATATACGTATATTCACCACTATAATATACATATACTAATACAGCACCCCAAGGCTAAACCTGTAGTGCATTGATACTCTACTATCATGTCCCGGTAAATCTCGTACTCTAATAAGGACTATTGGTTCGGAAGTATCCCTGAACCATATATAAAAAACACACATAATGGAGGGGAACATAGTTCACAAAGCTATGGGTCACGCACATACCTACGCTCCCATAGTCAGCTGGCTTATCAACTCACCAATAAGCCTTGACAATCCTATGTTCTGAGATACAAGTTAATAATCCCCTCAGGATAATACTGTCTCTACACCACCTCCCATGATAGCAAGAAGCTAGGTATGTCATATACATAATACTAGCAAGTAATAGGTATTCACACATCCTATTAATAATTATGGGTATTCTCCCAACCTTCTTATATATTTATCATACGTATTCCATTCTCATTATTACGTAAGTATTACTAAATTACTACCATTCCTTAATAATTTTTGGTGGAGCGATTTGTCTGGTTAATTCCGTTAACGAACGAGGCCTCAGCCTGCTAACTAGCTATGTGGAGGTATCCCTCCACGGCCAGCTTCTTAGAGGGACTATGGCCTTTTAGGCCACGGAAGTTTGAGGCATTCCTTCTGGATTAATTTAAGTATAAACCCACATACTTCCTCGTAGGCCTGCCTCGTTTTAAATCTTTTAACTAGTAAATTTCTCTCACTCGTAAAGACTGGAAAATACCTAAACTGCCCCTAAGAAATTTCTCAAAAATTCACCTTGTCGCTCGAACCAGATGGCATGTCGTTCGAACAACTGCCACGTGTCGCTCTAGCGACTTCGCGCGAGATGCAATCTCGCTTGAACGACTTCGCGCGAGATCACACAAGATTGCACTGTTCGTCTTCTTCCCAGAATTTTAGCGTTTTCCCCCAATATCCAAATAAACAGTTCCAATTCGAATCCTATCAATTATATATGAATTCTAACATCCTAGAATCATCAAATCATTACGAATCATAAATAAAACATGGAATCCCCAATTTAATTTACCAAAACCCTAGTTCTTCGAATTCTCATTCAAGAACAAAAAATTTCCAGATTTGTTCTGCACATAAGTTAATCAAAACGTGATTTTTTTAGTCTACGTACATGAAGGGTTTCAATTTAATAAACCTCAGATTCAATCTACATATTCTAATTCCTCAATTTTCGTCACTTTTTGAACTAAAACATGATTATAACATCCCTACACTAACATGAGTATGATAATTGCTAAGGTACAGCAAGTTATAAACACTTGCCTTAAATTTGTCGTCTGATTTCTTGACGTTGATGGTATGGTTGTGTTCCTCTTGTCCCGATCTACACGGTGGTGGTGGTGGTTGTGTAAGGTGGTGTTAACTTGGCCCTTTTCTCTTGGAAATAGCTTTCCCTCACACCTTCTATGCCCATTCTTAACTTCTTGACACTTTTCTAGCCCTAATGGACTTTCCTTGGCTGATAATTAACTCTTAATTTTCGTCCATTAAATTAGCCTAAAGATACAATTTACCATAATGCCCTCTCGGGGTTCCTGTTAGGCCTAAAATTGCCCCGGGACCCAAACTAAACACTCGGGTATACTATTTTGACTATCTCAACCCTTTTGGACTCAACATCACACTCGAAATGACCATACGAGTTACTAAAAATAATTAATATATTTATTTCATTAGATTACTCCCGACACGACTCACACACGTGTCTGACTTAATTTACTAAACTGTCGTATTTCTTACTCTTGACAATTTACTGAAGTGTATAATTCCATATTACATATCACACAGTAATATTAAATCAATAAGTATTAACCCTATAACGTTAGTTAATATTTATTTTAAATCCGAATTAATCAACTTATTATATTCTCACATTTTAATTC
The DNA here is from genome assembly GCA_949130495.1 of Sambucus nigra. Classification (NCBI taxonomy): domain Eukaryota; kingdom Viridiplantae; phylum Streptophyta; class Magnoliopsida; order Dipsacales; family Adoxaceae; genus Sambucus; species Sambucus nigra. Next base: position 643,005,154 of record OX422209.1, on the reverse strand, counting down.
AATCAATCCCACAATAATAATTAATCCTTTAATTATTTAAATCATAAAAATATGGGGTATTACACTAAGAAAAATTACAACTCCCCCATAAGCGACATTTGGAATTCTTTGTTCATAATGTCTAAGAAAGACTTGGCTTCTGAAGGGGAGGTGGATCCAAAAATGATATCGTCAACATATACTTGAGCAATAGTAATGTTGTTATCAAAATGTTTCACAAAAAAGGTTTGGTCATTTCCTCCTCTCCTAAATCCATTATTTAAAAGAAAGGTGGATAGATGCCCATACCAAGCTCTAGGAGCTTGTTTTAACCCATAAAGAGATTTCTTAAGAAGATAAACATAATTTGGGTGATGAGTGTGAATAAACCCTTTGGGTTGTTCTACATAGGTCTCCTCAGTTAAAATTTCATTAAGGAAGCCAGACTTTACATCCACTTGGTAAAGCGTGAAATGTAAATGACATGCTATGACAAAAAGTAAACGAACATATTCGAGGCGAGTGATAGGAGCAAATTTTTCCTCGAAATCTATTCTTTCAATCTTAGAGTAGCCCTTGGCAACTAATCTAGCTTTATTCCTAATGATCATCCCAGACTCATCAGTCTTGTTTTTAAAAATCTAATATGTGCCAATAACCCTTTTATTTTCAGGCCTGGGTACAAGATACCAAACATCATGAATGAAAAATTAAAGAAGTTCCTCTTGCATTGCACTAATCCACAAGGGGTCATTCAAGGCTTCATTTACATTTTTGGGCTCAATGAGAGACATAGAACATGCAAAATGAGCAATGTTACGAAGTTGAGATCTTATACAAACATGTTCAGCAGGATTAGCAACTACACTATCTAAAGGATGGTCTTTGAAAACCGAGTTAGGCACTTCAGGGGTCTCAGTTGGTAAATACTCAGTTATTTCAAGAGAGTCACAATTTAAAAAGCTTTCTGACTTATCCACAATATCTAGTGTAGTAGTTTTACTTTCTACAGAAGTATCATTTACAATCACATTGATGGATTCCATCATGGTCTTAGTTCGCAAGTTATAAATTCGGTAGGCTCTACTGTCAGGTGAATAACCTAAAAATATAGCTTTATCTCCTCTTGTTTCAGACTCAGATAAATGTTCTATGTCTTTACAGACATAACATGTACTACTAAAAGTTCTAAGATATTTAAGATTTGGTTTCTTGCCATACCGAAGTTCATAGGGGGTTTGTTTAGAATTCTTCCTAAGGTAGACTATATTGATAATGTGACATGCAGTAAAAACTGATTCAACCCAAAAGTATTTAAGTAAATCTTTTGCATGTATCAAAACTCTTTCCATTTCCTGAATTGTTCTATTTTTTCGCTCGGCTATCCCATTTTGTTGGGTTGTCTTGGGAGCACTGAACTCGTGTTTGTAACCATTATAGTCACAATATTCAAGGACACCTGAATCTATGAATTCACCTCCTCTATCACTTCGAATTCTATCTACTTTGGAGTCCTTTTCATTTTCTATACGAAGTAAGATTTTCAAAAAAGTTCTAAAGGTTTCAGGCTTTTTCTTTAAAAAACAAACTCGTGTAGTCATCAACCATAACTACAATGTAACTATTGCCACAAAGACTAATAGTACGAGAATGGCCCATTAGGTCCATATGGATGAGTTATAAAGGTTTAGATGATAAAATGTCTTTAACCATTTTATGAGGTTCTTTAACTATTTTTCCTTCTTGACAAGGACCACATACTAGGTTAGAAATAGGTTTTATTTTTGGAATACCTCTAAAAATTTCCGGAGAGGACAATTTACTAAGGCTGTCATAATTTATATGACCCATTCTGTTATGCCATAATTCATTCTCATCTAATCTGGCAATGTTTCAGATCTCTCTACTTGGATTGACTGTGTAACAGTTATCTAGAGTACGGAGTCCTATAATGATTCACTCACCATTTTCATTTAAAATTTTACAATTGTTCTATGAAAAGGTGACAGTATGATTGGAGTCATAAAATTGTGAAATACTTATTAGATCAGCCTTAAGACCTTTTACTAATAAAACATCTTCAATAACATGTAATCCTTCTTCATGTAGTGTTCCTTTGCCAACGATCTGGGCTGATACACCATATCCAAACAAGACTTTGCCTCCGGAGAAGTTTGGGTTTTTTGAAAGTTTGGATTCATCCCGGGTCATATGCTTAGAACATCCGGAGTCTAAGTACCATTCAGACGTGGTGTGTTCAACTTTTAAATCACTGATCACTATGTTACATGTCATCTGGGGTACTAGATTAACCTTTATCAACCAAATTTCTATGGGTGAGAAATGGCAGAAGTGGGGCCGTATAGAAATCCTTGGCAGGGATTCAACAGGAGATACAAGAGCAACTGGTTGTCTTCATCCAGAATGTAGTAATAAGGCCACCGGGAGTCCCGCCGGATATGATTACTCTGGCAACGGGGGAGCCTACTCAGGGGGCCAGGGGACCACCCTAGGCACCTTACGAGGATTTACCTCCTCCTCAATGGCGGAGGGACGTTGCTGACCCTAGTCATTTACGCTTGGGGAGGCAAGGATAACCCAGCCCAGAGGACATGTATGATAATTATGAAGTTAAAGATGCTCAAATTGATTGCTGGGATCCATATGAAGTATCTGGGAATACAATACACCCCATTCAGGGAAACTAAGGCCATGATAGGAGGCCGAGTCAAGATGCCCAACCCAAGAGCTCAACTTTTGATCGATTAAGTAGAGGGACGACCTTTGAAAGGCTGGACCCAGTTGGAGATTTGAGAGAGAGTTTATCCAGGTTAAGGAGAAATGTGGGCTCAAAGGGGGGGGGGGGGGGGGGGTAGATGACCGACCCCTTCATGGCCAAGGCGAGGGTCAGCAAGAGGTGAATAGTCGATGAAGATCGGTGACCATAGAACCCTCAGTCTGGACAATGGAGGTATCAAGGGATAACATCATCTAAGACAATGCTATCTAAGTAGTCGAGAGGCCTTGGAACGACTCCATCCAGCGGTTAGAAAATAAAATCAGAGACATCCTTAAGAGCCATGACCCCTTGTAGAAGGGATACTTAGACGGTTCTCCTTTTGTGGCAAAATAATCAACTTTGCAACCCCTGCAAAATTCAAGCCTCCAGTGGTTACCCTAAAGTATGATGGGAGTACTAACCCTGTGCACCATGTAGAGATACTACTCGATTGTAGATATCTACTCCATCTCAGATGAGATGAAATTCCATGCATTCTCGATCACTTTGACGGTGGCTGGCCATATATGGTTCACCTCACTTCTGAAGAAATTCATTGAAAGTTTCAAGTAACTTGCTGAAAGATTCATCCACAACTTTTGCTTCGGGGTAAGACCCTAGAAAAAGACTACTCACCTGATGTACGTCAAGCAGGGGAAGAATGGGAGTCTCAGAGGTTACATTTCACAGTTTAACAAGGATAAGCTAGAAGTTGAGGATTACGAAGATAATATTATGATGGCAACATTAATAGAAGGCTTACAGAAAGGAAAATTGCTTTGGAAGCTTGCTAAAGACCCACTAAAGTCCATAGTCGAGCTGTTGGCGATAGATGAAAAGGTCATCAATGCCGAGGAAGCTATGGAAGCTAAATATGAGTTTGAGAGGATGTTCAGCAGTGGGAGAAAGTTCTAGAAGAAGAATAAAGATGGAAAGAAGAGATCGATAGACGATAATTTTGCTGGCTATACTCCTCTCACGGTCAGATGCAAGCACATTCTGGTCGAAATCAAGAATGATAGATCCCTAAAATGGCCTGAGAAGCTGAAATCTCCCCTCACAAAAGGAATAAGAGCTTATGGTGCGAATTTCACCAAAATCATGGGCACTTAACAGACAAGTATTTTGCCCTGAAAGACGAGATTTTAAGATGCTCAAGTCTGGAAAGATGAGAAAATATGTTGATAAGAATGGTTCAGGGCATGGGAGAGAGGACAGAGGCCGAGATGACCCAAGAAAGAGGAGAAATGGTAAATATAGGAATGATGCTCCAGTAAGGTGGGATGGCTTCTCAGATGAGGATAATGATGTTCTGAATCTCCCACATAAAGACGGTGATGTTCCAGTGAAGAGGGTCAACATGATTTCATTCAGAGTAAACATGATTTGTAGTGTCCTTGCAGCAGGAGGCTCTGAGTTTGCCGATCAAAAAGCTCATGTGGACAAGTCTAAAGCCATAACTAAAGTCGAGGTTGTCAACTCGACCTCCATGAAAAATAATCTCGAGAAAAAAAAAGTAAATATGGAAAAACTCATAGTCGGCTATTCAAGACTAGACTTTAAGCGTATCCTAGCCCCACATGATGACCCACTTATTATAACGACCAGAGTACATGGATGTAGAGTACCAAGAATATTAGTTGTTGGAGGAAGCTCTCCAGATTTTATATTCTAGACATGTTTCAAGGGCTTACAACTTAGTAGGGCCAGGCTCCTCCCATATCATCATCCTCTAATAGGATTCAGTGGAGAGAAGGTTCACCCTCTAGGGATGTATCAAATGGACATCAGAATGGGGGATGAATGGCCAAAGGGTCTCACCAAGAATATCAATTTTTTTGTTACAGAAGAGAACGTCTTCTCAAACTACAACCTCATATTAGGACGGGTAGCCCTCAAATAATTTGAGGTCGTACCTTCGCCGATCCACCAAATGGTAAAACTCCCGAGTCCTTATGGATTAGGGGAAGTTCAGGGTGACCAAAAGTCGAAACGAGAATGCTACTTTAACTCAGCTGAGGAGATAAAGGCATATAATAAAGCAACCACCACCTACAATATTGACACACTTGATCCTAGAGATGACACAAAGGTCAAGAAAGGGGAAGCCACGAAAGAGGTAGAATCCATTATCCTCAATAAGGAGGAGCCGAAAAAAACCATCCAGGTCGGGAAAGACTTAAAGCTGGAGATTAAGGATGAGGTGATAAGGTTATTGAAAAGAAGACATAGCATCTTGGGTTGGAGTCATGCAGACATGGCAGGCATCGACCCTAAGATAATGTGTCATAAGCTCAATATAGTGGAAGGTGCTTAGCCAGTAAAACAGAAAAGAAGGATTTACTCTCGTGAGAAGTATGAGGTTATAAAGAAAAAGGATAAGAAGCTTGAATAGGACGAGTTCATCAGAGAGGTCATCTACCCTGAATGGTTATCCAATGCAGTTATAGTTCCCAAGGCCAATGGAAAGTGGAAAATATGTGTGAACTTCACGGATTTGAACAAGTCTTGCCCCAAGGATAACTTCCCTCGTATTGATCAGATGGTAGATGTTACGATAGGTCATGAATTAATGAGCTTCATGGATGCATAATCTAGCTACAATTAAATTTTTATGGATCCGGCTGACGTAGACAAAATGACCTTCATCACCGATAAGGGAACATACTGTTATAAGGTTATGCCCTTCGGATTAAAGAATGCAGGGGATACATATCAATGGTTGGTAAATAAGATGTCTGAAAAACAAATTGGGAAGACCATGGAGGTATATGTTGATGATATGCTGACCAAGAGTTTGAAGGCCAACACTCATGTGGACGACCTTGAAAAACCTTTGATACGATGGACGAGTACAAGATGAAGCTCAACCGTACTAACTGTGTTTTCGGTGTCGGAGCTGGAAAATTCTTGGGTTTTATCATCAATCAGAGGGGCATAGAAGCCAACCCAGAAGACATAAGATCTCTATTAGAGATGAATACTCCAAAGACCATCAAAGACGTTCAAAGGCTTACTGGATGAGTGGCTACCCTTAACAGGTTTGTCTCCAGATCCATAAATAAATGTCATCCAATTTTTAAAGTTCATAGAAAATCTTTCGAATGGAATCCGGAGTGTGAAAAGACTTTTAGAGATCTAAAGTCCTACCTCGGTTCTCCCTTAATTTTGTTATGATCATTCCAAGGGGAAAAACTGTATGTATACCTAGCATTCTTGGAGTCGGCTCTCAGTGCTGCCATTGTGAGGGAAGAGAATTGAGTACAAAAGCTGATGTATTTCAATAGCGAAGAACTCCAAGGGGCCGAACAGAGGTACCGAAGGATGGAAAAGTTGGCTTACGCTCTTATTCATGCCTCGAGAAAGATGAAACCGTACTTCAAGGCCCATACAATGATCATCCTCACTGACTATCCTCTACGACAGGTGATCCACAAGCCTGAGAAGTTCGTGAGACTGATGGCATGGGAAATAGAGATGGGTGAGTTTGATATCGTCTATCAATCCAGGGTGGCCATTAAAGGGCAAGTGTTGGCAGACTTCGTGGCCGAGTTAACCTGGGACGAGGCCGAGACTATGGGCGAAACCAGGATTTTATATCCGGGCGGGGTGACTTAACACTAATTTTCTGGGGTCGATCCCCCGAGCCGAACTTTTTTGTGGTTATTTTTGAGTATTGACTAAAAAATAATGTTAATTAAAAAATATAGGAGAAAAATAATTATTTATATAGTTTTTTTTGAAGTGGATCATTAAAGTTGGATTGGTTGGACGGGCTAACTTTTTTATTTATTGGGTGGGCTGTGATGTATTGAGACTTAAAATTTAAGCTATTTTTTTTAAAGTGACCCGGGATTCAGCCCGGCCAAGCCCCCCACTTAGCTATGCCCCTAGCCGAGACTGAGAATGAGAATTTTGAGACTGCAAATTGTCAACAAGGGATAAGTGTCGGCCCTTCCGTAGATGCGGTCGAGATAAGAACATCCAGAGGGAAAGTAGCTAAAAATGAAGAGGGGAGATACCTCTTCAGGCAGGGATCCCTAACAGAGGATAATTTCTTGGAGGACGATGCAGTATGGAACCTCTTTGTCGATGGGTCCTCTTGTGAGAATGGAAGTGGTGTCGGACTGATAGTGTCGGCCTAAGATGGCACAAATATTGAGTATGCTTTGAGGTTTGACTTTAAGGCCTCCAATAATGAGTCAGAATATAAAGCTATGATAACAGACCTATCCTTGGCTTGGCCTCTAAGTGTCAGCCAACTCCTAATTCATAATGACTCAAGTTTGGTGGTAAATCAGATCTTAGGGGTATATGAGGACAAAGATGATAGAATGACCAAGTATCTGGAGAGAGTAAGGTCAATGTTGAAGGGTTTCAAAGAAGTAAATCTGAAGAGGATACCTCAGCTAGACAATGGCTAAACTAATGCACTCACAAGGCTAGCCTTAGCAATAAGAACCGATATCAAAAGAACAGTGCCAGTAGAAATATTTCTTTGGCCGACCATCGAAGAGGACGACAATGCATCTGAGTCTTGTATGAATTTAAAAATGGGAGCTTCGTGGATGGATCCTCTTATTAGATACATCAAGTAGGGGAAGATTCCAAAATCAAAAATCGAAAGAAGGAAGCTGAGATATAGAGCTACCAAGTTCTTTGTCATAAGGGACATCTAATATAAGTTGTGTTCATCCATCAGAGGTACTGTATATACTTCAAGACGTACATAAAGTCTCTTTCTCTAGTCATATTGGGGGAAGATCATTGGCCAAGAGGATTGTTACTCAGTGGTACTGGTGGCCGACTCTGGCCAAAGATGCTGCGGTATATGTCAAGAAATACGATAAGTGTCAAAGGTTTTCTACCATTCCTTACCAACCTCATCAACCTTTGACCTCCATTACATCTCCCTGGCCATTTGTGGTGTATGGGATTGATCTAGTAGGACCCTTACCTAGAGCAGTGAACAATTATTGATACTTAATTGTGGCAATATATTACTTTTCAAAGTGGGTAGAGGCTCAGCTGATGATTATGATTACAGAGCAGAAGACCTTCCAGTTTATCTAGAAAAACATCATCTGTAGGTATGGTCTGCCTAATACCCCTATTTCAGATAATGGGCTCAATTCAAGAATGTCTCCTTGAAAAAATACTATGAAAGGGTCAGTAAAAAACGGTTCTTCTCCACCCCTGGTTGACCCCAGGCAAATGGGCAAACTGAAGTGACAATAAGTTAAAAGATACAAAGGGGAGATGGATAGAAGAAGTGTACACTGTACTATGGGCCTATAGAACGAAAAAAAAGACTCTTACTAAAGAGACCTCGTTTATGCTTGCATACGACTCAGAGGCATTTGTACCAACGGAGATAGGTCTCCTCACACATCGGGTTCAGACCTATGACTTTGAACATAAGAATGACGAGCGAAGGCTTGACTTGTACCTCATTAAAGAGAGAAGAGAAGACACTGCGGTTAGGGAAGATGCCTACCAGCAAATAACTGCAAGATTCTACGATAAGAGGGTCAAAGCACGCCCGTTGAAAGTGGGGGATTTGGTACTAAAAAAGACATGACAGAAACAAAGAAAGTTTCATCCAACTTGGCATCGGCCTTATAAAGTGACTGAAAAGGTTGTGCCAGGAACGTACAGATTAGAAAACTTGGAAGGAGAGACATTTTCCAACCCATGGAATGCTGATCATCTTAAGAAATGATGATGCTAAGATTTAGCATCATCAGGTAAGTGATAGTAGACTCAAGCAGTAGCAGCCATGGCAGCCATAGAGATGTATAAGTGTATAGAAGGGGATGAGTATAAGAGGAAATAAGACAATGATGTATAGTGGTTCAGCCAATTTGGCCTACATCCACTGTGAGTGTGTGATCCACTAAGTATGGGCACTAATGGCCTTGGATACAATGCACATAACCCTCTCACTCTCTCTCTACTGTGTGTGTACAAGCAGAGTTTTAGCTAGGGCTACTGTTCATGGATCGATCCCCTGTAGGGTTGTAGGTGACAAGTATATATAGGTCTTGGGGGGTGTAGTGTACCCCCCAAGTAAGCATGGTGCATGTGAATGGTGATCTAACCAATCCCCTGTTGACACCTGTAGATGCCAAATGATGACATAATATTCCCTCACGTGAGGGTGTGATTCTGTTATAACGGTCTGCCACGTGTCATATGAGCCTGACGCGCACTGTTCCACGCGTCTCCCAAACCACGCGCCGTCATGATACCACCCTCGGCCTATGAGCCGAGGCCGAGGGCAAAGTTTCTTCCGGTAGGGAGCCTGGCTTGATTCTGGCCTCGTACTGTCGTACCCTCGTAGTGTCGTCCGGAGCCTGAGGAAGGGTCGGCCCCTCGTAGGGTCGTCCGGAGCCTGGAGGAGGGTCAGCCCCTCGTAGGGTCGTCTTGGCCTGGTGTAGGGTCGGCCCCTCGTAGGGTCGTCTGGGCCTGGTGGGGGCCAGCTGGAGCCTGGTCAAGGGTTGGCCCCTCGTAGGGTCGTCCGTATGGGAGGTGATCCTTGTCCAGACCGAGGGTATAAACGGGTATATCAATCACCCCCCAGCCCTTAGCCATAGGTGTCATTGAGATGGCTGAGGGATAATGCTGAAATTCAGATGCGTGTACGATCAGTTAGGTGAGTGACACCTGGGCAGGTACTCATTGCTGCTCCAGTTTCCAAGGCAGGGCGGCTGCGCAGTGCACTTGGGGCCTTGTGCCCTAATTATACCTTTCTTTGGTAAATGGGTCCACTCATTACCAAAGTATTTAAGAGATTTTCAAACTCTCTCTCTTCATCTTCTTCTTCTTCGCGCCCAAGATTATTCTCTCTCTAGAACCAGTTTCCACCGCCATTTTCAGCCTTCAAACCTTCAGGTCCTAGCAGCGTTCTTGCCCTTCTCCTCATCAGGTAACCTTTTTCTCCTCTTGCCTTCTTTTGTCTTCATTTCTGTCTATTTTTTAGGGTCGTAGGTCGTCTGGTTCTTAGAGTTCCCCCATAGCTTTTTCCGGTGTTTTCTTCGGTCACTGGTTCTTCGAACGTTCTTGACGAAAACCCTTGAGTTCTTTATTTAATCCAAAGGTCAACCCTGGTCAATCTCCCAAGTGTTTGTGGTTAAATTAGCCAAGTCTAGTATAATTTCTTTAAGTGTAGGGTCTTCCCCTTAATGCTTAGGAGGCTTTACAACCTGGTGTCTGAATTCCCGTCCTTGAGAGAGAAACTATTTACCGAGATCAGACGGATAGAGGAAGAGGAAGAGAGGAGACGAGGGGCCGACCCTAATTGGGTACGACCCATCTTTCCCATTCCTCTTGCCACCATAAGACCATCTGAACCCTCTGAGTCTTGTGGGTCGTCGTCTCGTCCGGCCGATACTCCCAAACCAAGTGAAATGGACGAGAGAAACTCCTCTCCAACTGGTGCTGGAACTTCTGGTAGAAGGGACTCACCTGACCTTAGCCCAGGACGAGAGAATGAGGGTACAATCCCCTCTGAGGCTGTCCCTGTGACAACCCTGTCTCCCAACGCCTTCCAAGTGGCTTTTCCTCAGGGTCCTCTTGCAGGTGATGAGGAGGACGAGGACGACAATACAGATGATGAGGTTGATACCTCCCATGCCTCATCTTTTATCTCCTCTGTCAGGGATAGGGACCTTCTGATATGGAGGCATATTTACGGAGTGCCATCTGGGGTGACTATGAGGGCTCCCTCTGATACTGAGAGGGTTTTTGAGGGAGAAGAGGGAGAGATTGCCATCTACGAGCAAATGTTCAAGGTAGGTGTTAGACTTCCCTTTCATCCTGCTATTGTAGATATTCTGTCGGCTCTGGGCGTCTCCCCCTCTCAACTTCCACCCAACTCATGGAGGACGATTCTGGGTTATATCTCTTTGTGGAAAAACTCTTTCACTGATGAGCCCTCGTCCGACGTGTTCTTGGCCTGCTACAATACCACCTCTTCATCTAAACAGCCCGGATACTATCATCTGGGAGCGAGAAGGTCTGAGAAGAAGCTGCTCCACGTGGCTCAAACTTCCAATCATGATTGGAAAAAAAGGTTCTTCTTCATATCTGGGGCATGGGAGAGCTCCACCGAGGTGTCCCCTTCTGCCGATGCTCCGAGGGTTCCTAACAGATGGTCTAACCCCTCCATGAAAGCTAGGTCAGACCCCGGACTTAGCTTGGAGGAGAGGGATATTGTTGAGTATCTGAGGGGACGAGGGAGAGAGGGTGAGATCCCAAAGTTCGAAGATTTGATGACCCCTCGCTTCCTTAAAGAAGCTGGTCTGAGGGTCGGCCCTCTGACAGAACTATGTGAGTTATACTGAACATTTTCCCTTCTTTACTTATTTTTGAAGTGTTCTCTCTTTATCTCTGAACTTTCCTGATTCATCGTATCCTTTTCAGGTCGTCCTGCAGGCGTGTCAGATTATCTCTGGGATATGACTGCTCCAAGCCTTCTTGCTGGTCTGACAAAGAAGAAGGGGAAGGAGCCTCAGCAAGCTCCTAAGAAGACGAGGGTCTCAGGGCCGACAGTTGTTGAGCCGACAGCTGTTAGCCACAAAAGGAAGGAGCGTGAGGCTCCAGTCGAGCCTCGTCCTGACCCTAAGACGAGGGCCAGGGCCGAGGCCTCTGAGGGGGCAACCTCTTCATCAAGCATGGGGGCCTTCTGGTCTCAGAGTCTGACCCATCTGAGGGCCGACCCCTCATCTCTTATTGCCAATTTGAGGGCGGCCAAGGCTTCGATGTTCTCTGCACCGTCGGCCTCTGACTACGAGTTCTTGGCAAAGATGCCCCCTGCCAAAGTGTATGACTACGGTCTGCACTCCCTTGCTCAGGTATTGGTCTTGACTTTCTTTAATTTCATTTTCACAAACTGTTCCCTCGGCCCCCTTTGATATTTCTTCATTTTTTCTTGCAGTCTGTCTGTGCCCTCACCTCAGCCACCAAGTGGATGGCTGAGAACCAACAGAAATTCCATGAAGCTGAGAGGGCCATTCAACAAGAGGCTGACCTACGGACAGAGTTGGACACTGCTAGGGCCGAGCTGGAGAGCGCAAGGACTGAGCACGCTAGAGTCCTTGATGAGCTGACGAAGCAACATGATGCCGATCTTCAGGCTAAGGACTTGTTGATCAAGGACAAGGACTTGTTGATCAAGGGCAAGGATGAGGCTCTGCTCAACCTGGAGGCCCAGCATAAGACTGATCTGGAAGCAGCCATCAAGAAAGCTGAGGCTGATGCTGTGGAGGCGTACAAGACTTCAGATGAATTTCAGGGCTTCGGCCTTGAATATCTTGAGAGGGGGATCAGGACGGCCTGCCGATGGGTCGTCCTCAAATTTGGCGATGTCGTCTCCTCTGTTCGCCCATCACTGGAGGGTGTTCAATTGGACGACCCTCTAATTGCAGAGGCCCTCAACCAAGTGGAGTCGCAAGTCCAGATTGAAGGGGTCGGTACATCTGAAGATCATCCCATTGTTGAGGAGACCATTCCCATTGTTGAGGAGACCATTCCCATTGTTGAGGCCCAGCCCTCTGATGTCGTCCCCTAGGGTGGCTGCCTGTAGCCCATACCCTTATTTTTGTACTTTTTGTTCAAAGGCCTTGTAAAAACACTTGACACTTATATTTTATTAATACCAGTCTCTTCCATATTTGCTGTCTTCCTTATTTCATTTTATTATGGCTTGCTCATTGTTGATGCTACTAACCCTTCCCTCATCTTTTTTGAGGACCACTGTGGGGTCATCCCCTAATGTGGCCTCATTATAGCCGAGGGTTCAAGTAACCAAATGACTTTTAAGTAATGTCTTCTCTCGTCTTTTTTGAGGACAGTGGAGGGGTCGTCCCCTCCACTGGCCTTCATTATAGCCGAGGGTTCAACTAACCAAATTAATGGATTTTAATTTAGTCTTCCCTCGTCTTTTTTGAGGAGAGTGGAGGGGTCGTCCCCTCCACTGGCCCTCATTATAGCCGAGGGTTCAACTAACCAAATTAATGGATTTTAATTTAGTCTTCCCTCGTCTTTTTTGAGGAGAGTGGAGGGGTCGTCCCCTCCACTGGTCCCCATTATAGCCGAGGGATCAACTAACCAAATTAATGGATTTTAATTTAGTCTTCCCTCGTCTTTTTTGAGGAGAGTGGAGGGGTCGTCCCCTCCACTGGTCCCCATTATAGCCGAGGGTTCAACTAACCAAATTAATGGATTTTAATTTAGTCTTCCCTCGTCTTTTTTGAGGAGAGTGGAGGGGTCGTCCCCTCCACTGGTCCCCATTATAGCCGAGGGATCAACTAACCAAATTAATGGATTTTAATTTAGTCTTCCCTTGTCTTTTTTGAGGAGAGTGGAGGGGTCGTCCCCTCCACTGGTCCCCATTATAGCCGAGGGTTCAACTAACCAAATTAATGGATTTTAATTTAGTCTTCCCTCGTCTTTTTTGAGGAGAGTGGAGGGGTTGTCCCCTCCACTGGTCCCCATTATAGCCGAGGGATCAACTAACCAAATTAATGGATTTTAATTTAGTCTTCCCTCGTCTTTTTTGAGGAGAGTGGAGGGGTTGTCCCCTCCACTGGTCCCCATTATAGCCGAGGGTGGCTGCCTGTAGCCCATACCCTTATTTTTGTACTTTTTGTTCAAAGGCCTTGTAAAAACACTTGACACTTATATTTTATTAATACCAGTCTCTTCCATATTTGCTGTCTTCCTTATTTCATTTTATTATGGCTTGCTCATTGTTGATGCTACTAACCCTCCCCTCGTCTTTTTTGAGGACCACTGTGGGGTCGTCCCCTAATGTGGCCTCATTATAGCCGAGGGTTCAAGTAACCAAATGACTTTTAAGTAATGTCTTCTCTCGTCTTTTTTGAGGACAGTGGAGGGGTCGTCCCCTCCACTGGCCCTCATTATAGCCGAGGGTTCAACTAACCAAATTAATGGATTTTAATTTAGTCTTCCCTCGTCTTTTTTGAGGAGAGTGGAGGGGTCGTCCCCTCCACTGGTCCCCATTATAGCCGAGGGATCAACTAACCAAATTAATGGATTTTAATTTAGTCTTCCCTCGTCTTTTTTGAGGAGAGTGGAGGGGTCGTCCCCTCCACTGGTCCCCATTATAGCCGAGGGATCAACTTCCCATGCATGCTAGGACTGACAATAGGATGAAGGAAACACTGATATTTCTCATTAATTTTCCAAGTATTCTGTTGGAGCAACCCTAATTACAATTATGGCCTTTCAAGACCTTACAACACTACTGATAGTATTTCTTCAAATGATCTGCATTCCAGGGGTTTGAAAAAGGTTCCCCCTCTAAGTTTTCTAGCCTGTAGGTCCCTGGGACAACTTCATCGACGACCCTATATGGGCCATGCCAATTAGGATGGAGCTTGTTGGGTTTCTGCCAAGTCTTTTTAAGAACCAAGTCTCCCACTGCGATAGGCCTCTGTTTCACCCTTTGGTTGTAAAACCTTGCGGTCCTCTGCTGGTAGGAAGCTTGCCTTATCTCAGCATCCTCCCTTCTTTCCTCAATCAGGTCTAGGTCAAGTCTTCTCTCTTCCGTATTCCCCTGGGGGTCATACATTTGGACCCTATGAGTAGGAAACTCCACTTCGGTGGGGATGACTGCTTCTGATCCATAAGTTAACATGAATGGGGTCTCCCCGGTAGAGGTCCTTACTGTCGTCCTGTATGCCCACAACACTGCATATAACTCCTCGACCCATCTTCCTTTTGCCTCCTCAAGCCTCTTCTTAATCCCATCTAGGATTGTCCTGTTCGTAACTTCGGTTTGCCCGTTGGCCTGAGGTCGGCCTGGGGTGGAGAAAAATTGTTTGATGCTTACCCTCTCACAGTACTTCTGCAGAGAGGCATTCTTGAATTGAGTCCCGTTATCCGAGATGAGGGTGTTGGGTAGACCATATCTGCATATCACATTCTTCCAGATGAACTGGAAGGTCTTCTGCTCCGTGATCGTGACCATCGGTTCGGCCTCTACCCACTTTGAAAAGTAGTCAATTGCTACGATGAGGAACCGATAGTTATTGACTGCTCTCGGTAAGGGTCCTACCAGATCAATCCCCCATACTGCGAACGGCCATGGGGATGTAATGGAGGTGAGAGGCTGGTGAGGTTGGTGAGGGATGGTAGCAAATCTTTGGCATTTATCACACTTTTTAACATATGCGGCAGCATCTTTCCCCAAGGTCGGCCACCAGTAGCCTTGGGTGATCACCCTCTTTGCCAAGGATCTACCCCCAATATGGCTTGAGCATGACCCTTCATGCACGTCTTGCAAAATGGAAGGGACCTCTGAGGGATGCACACACCTAAGTAAGGGGAGCAGAAACCCCTTTTTGTACAGCGTGTCTCCGATGACAGCGAACTTTGCAGCCCTGTATCTCAGCTTCTTCCTCTCTTGGCTCGCTTCTGGCATCTCTCCCCCTCTAATGTATCTGATCAGGGGATCCATCCATGAAGGTTCTTGAGAAACATTCATGCAAACACCAAGTGTTCCCCCGACGTCTTCGATAGTTGGTCGAAGCAAGATTTCTACCGGGACTGTCCTCCTTATGTCTGTCCTAGTAGCTGAGGCCAACCTTGCAAGGGCGTCAGCACGGCCATTGTCGAGCCTAGGTATCCTCTTGAATTTCACTTCTTTGAAGTTTTTTAGCAATGACCTCACCTTATCAAGATACCTAGCCATCCTCTCGTCTTTGGCCTCATAGGCTCCTAGTATCTGATTCACCACCAGCCTTGAATCACTGTGAACCGACATTTGGCCGACACTAAGGGATTTGGCCAAGGAGAGGCCAGCTGTCAAGGCCTCATACTCAGCCTCATTGTTGGAGGCTTTGAAATTGAACCTCAGGGCATACTCGACGTCTGTGCCATTGGGTGCTGATAGTATCAGTCCAGCACCACTTCCGCTATCACAGGAGGACCCGTCAACGAAGAGGCTCCATGGAGTTTTTCCTTCAGAGAAATTTCCCTCAGAGAGGGACCCCTGTCTAAAGATGTATCTTCCCTCTTCGTTTTCAGTCACTTTTCTTCTAGCGGTGCTCGTCTCAGCCATATCTGCGAGTGTGTCTGCGGGTTTGTCTTCTGCATCCGTCTTCCCGAGGGTCTCACCCTCAGCCTCATCATCTTCCCAGGTGAACTCAGCCATGAAGTCTGCCAAGGCCTGCCCCTTAATGGCTGTCTTAGGCTGATACACAATGTCAAACTCCCCCAGCTCTATAGCCCAGGTCATTAGCCTTCCTGATTTTTCAGGCTTGTGTAGGACCTGTCTAAGAGGAGAGTCAGTAAGGATGACCATAGTATGGGACTGGAAGTACGGTTTCATCTTCCTTGAGGCATGGATCAAGGCATAGGCCAACTTCTCCATCCTCGGGTATCTCTGCTCTGCCCCCTGGAGTGCCTTGCTGTTGAAATATACAAGCTTTTGTATCCCGTCTTCGTCTCTTACGATTGCTGCACTGATAGCGGACTCTGAGACAGCAAGGTACACGTAAAGTCGTTCACCCTGCACGGGTCGTGACAGCAGCAAGGGAGACCCTAAGTATTATTTTAGCTCCTTGAAAGCCTCATCACACTCTTCGCTCCATTCGAAGGCCTTCCTGAGGATCTTGAAGAATGGTAGACACCTATCTGTAGCCCTTGACACAAATCTGTTCAAGGCAGCCACTCTCCCTGTGAGCCTCTGAACGTCTTTAATGGACTTGGGGGTCTTCATCTCAATAAGGGCCTTTATCTTTTCAGGATTGGCCTCGATGCCTCTTTGATTGACAATGAACCCCAAGAACTTCCCCGCTCCGACCCCGAAGACACACTTGGCCGGATTGAGCTTCATTTTGTATTTGTCCATTGTATTAAAGGTCCTCTCCAGGTCTGCCACATGATCCTCTGCCTTCAGACTCTTAGTCAGCATGCCATCTACGTAAACCTCCATAGACTTCCCAATTTGATCTTCGAACATTTTGTTTACGAGGCGCTGGTACGTTGCCCCCGCATTTTTTAGGCCAAAGGGAATGACCCTGTAACAGTATGTCCCCTTGTCAGTGATGAAGGCGGTCCTCTCCGAGTCCTCAGGGTTCATGAAAATCTGGTTATACCCTGAGTAGGCATCCATGAAACTCATGAGCTCATGGCCTGCGGTAGCGTCTAGCATCTGGTCGATGCGGGGGAGAGGGAAGCTGTCTTTGGGACAATGCTTGTTGAGGTCTGTGAAGTCCACGCACATTCTCCACTTGTCGTTGGCCTTTGGGACGATGACTGCATTGGACAGCCACTCAGGGTAGATGACCTCTATGATAAATTCAGCGTCTTCTAATTTTTTAACCTCATCCCTGATGACCTCATACTTTTCTCTAGAGTAAATCCTCCTCTTCTGCTTTACCGGCTTCACTCCCTCTACCACATTGAGTTTGTGGCACATGATTTCAGGGTCGATCCCTGGCATATCTACATGACTCCATGCGAAGACGCTTCGCCTTCTCCTCAACAGTTTGATGAGGTCTTCCTTGATACTGGGCTTCAGAGACTTGCCAACTTGGACGGTTTTTCCCGGGTCATCCTCATCGAGGATGATGGGTTCTACCTCCTCAGGGGCCTCCCCTCTTTTGAGCTTCGTCTCGTCCCTGGGGTATAGGGTATCAATGTTGTAAGTGGCTGTAGCCCTCTTGTGTGCCTCCTTTTCTTCAGCGGAGTTGTAGTAGCATTATCTCGCTGTCGTCTGGTCTCCCTGGACTTCCCCCACCCCATAAGGGGTAGGGAACTTAACCATCTGGTGGACTGTGGATGGCACAGCTTCAAACCCCTTGAGGGCCACACGTCCCAGTATGATGTTGTATGCCGAAAACACATGCTCATCCAGCACAAAGAAACTGACCCTCTTGGTGAGCCATCTCGGCCACTCGTCCCCCATCCTGACATCAGCCTCATATATTCCTAGGGGGTGAACCTTCTCCCCACTGAACCCAATCAATGGATGATGGTATGGGACAAGTCTGGCACGATTGAGGCCCAAGGCCTTGAAGCATGGCCAAAACATCACATCTGCGGATGAGCCCCCATCTACCAGGTTCCTCGGCACTTCGCACCCGTGCACCCTGGTAGTGATGACAAGAGGGTCATCATGCGGGGCCAAGAGGCCTTTGAAGTCCATCCTTGAAAATCCCACTATCAAAGTGTCCATGTCAACCTTCTTCCTTTTTTCTAACTTGACCTCTAGGAAGGTTGAGTGCACCATCTTCGTTACTGCCCTAGCCTCCGCAACATGGGCCTTCCTATCAGCGACTTCAGACCCTCCTCCTGCTAAACCCCCGGAGATCATTCCTACACCGAGCGAGATCATATTGAGCCTCTTGACAGGGCCTTGGTCGTCTCTCGGCGGGAGGTCAGGGTCGTCCTCATCATTAGAGGGGTCGTCCCCTCTTTTTTGAGGACCTTCTCTGCAGGCATCGACCCGCTTCTTTCTGGGGTCGTCCCCTCGGCCCCTCTTGAAGTCGGCTTTATCGACGTACTTTCTGAGCTTCCCTTCCTTCAGCATCTTCTCAATCTCATCTTTCAGAGCAAAGCATTTGTCTGTTACGTGGCCGTGGTCTTGGTGAAATTCACACCACAGGTTCTTATTCCTCTTGCCGGGGGCTGCCCTCAACTTCTCAGGCCACTTCAGGGACCGGTCACTCTTAATCTCATTCAGGATCTGTTCACAGCTGACCGTCAGAGGGGTGTACCCAACGAACTTGTCATCCGAGGACCTCTTTTTCCCCTCTTTGTTCTTTTTAGGGTATTTACTCCCACTAGCACCCCCTCTTTCGTCCTCATATTTTGCAGCCATCGCCTCTTCGGCGTTCATCACCTTTCCTGCTGTAGACAACAGCTCAGCCATCGTCCTTGGAGGGTCTTCGGCAAGCTTCCATAATAGCTTCCCCTTTTGGAGTCCTCCAATCAGGGCTGTCATAGCTATGCTTTCCTCGTAGTCTTCCACCTCCAGCTTCTCTTTATTAAATCTGGCTATGTAGTCCCTCAGACTCTCATTCTTTCATTGCTTTACATAGAGCAGGTGTGTGGTCTTCTTCCGTGGTCTCACCCCAAAGCAGAAATTATGGATGAACAGGTCTGCCAACTGCTTAAAGTTTCCAATAGAATTTTTTGGAAGAGATGTGTACCAGACATGCGCAGCCCCTGTCAAGGTACCAGAGAAGGCACGACATCTCATCTCATCTGAGATAGAGTATATGTCTGCCGCGGATTGATACATCTCCACGTGGTGGACAGGGTTGGTGCTCCCATCGTATCTTGGGGTGACCACAGGAGGCCTGAACTTTGATGGCGTGGGGAAGTTGACTATCTTTGCCACAAAGGGTGAGCCTATGGTGTATCCCCTCTGAAGAGGGTCCCGGCTCTTCAGTATGTCGCCAATCTTATCCTCTAACCGCTGGATTGAGTCATTCCAGGGCCTCGCAGGGTCGTCCTGGCCGATGTTATCCCCCGCTGCCTCTCGGAGGTGGATGGAGGGCTCCGCTACGGCAGGCCTGTGTCGGCTGTTTACTTCCCTTTGGCCGTCATCCCGTCTTTGGGGTCGGCCTTCTGCTGCCTCTTTCCTAGATCTTGCTGCGCTTCTTGACTTGGACAACTTGTCCCGCAGGTCATTCACTGGGCCCAGCCTCTCGAAGGCCGACCCCTTGCTCAGGCGGTCAAAAGTAGAGCCTCTTGGGCGATCATCAGGGTTTAGTCTCCCGCACTTTCCTCTACTGTCCTGGAGAGGTCGTACAGTATTGTTGGAGACCTCATACGGCTCCCAGCATTCTACTGGAGCCTCTTCCACCTCCAGATCGTCATACCTGTCCTCAGGGCAAGGGTTTCCTTACCTCCCCAGGCGTAAACGCCGGGGGTCAGCAACATCCCTACGCCGCTGAGGGGGTGGCAGGTCTTTACGTGGTGCCTGGGGTGGTCCCCTGGCCTCATGCTGTCCTGGAGCTGCTGCCGGAGTAATCATCTCAGGTGAGACCCCCGGTGGTCTCAGTATGTTCTGACTTAGAGCTGTGAACTGCTCCTGCATCATCCGCTGGCTGGCTGCCAGAGACTTTAGGGCTGCTGCCACATCAGCCATCTCAGACTGAGGCGGCGGCTGACTGGAGCTGGGTCTTCCCCCCTCATCCGGCGGGGGAAGAGGTGGTGGTGGCATCTCAGGTGCCATGTGCTTGAGCTATGAAAAGTTGAACTGAAGAAATACTGGTGAGCTTGGGAACCTTAGTGGGTCTCTTTCAATGGTGAAACACCTCCTCTCAGGGGGAGTGTTGGTTCACCACCAGAGTGCCCAGTGAGGTCAAGCTGTACAAAGGAAGAGATGTCTTCGCGTTCCCACAGACGGCGCCAAACTGATGATGCTAAGATTTAGCATCATCAGGTAAGTGATAGTGAACTCAAGCAGTAGCAGCCATGGCAGCCATAGAGATGTATAAGTGTATAGAAGGGGATGAGTATAAGAGGAAATAAGACAATGATGTATAGTGGTTCAGCCAATTTGGCCTACATCCACTGTGAGTGTGTGATCCACTAAGTATGGGCACTAATGGCCTTGGATACAATGCACATAACCCTCTCACTCTCTCTCTACTGTGTGTGTACAAGCAGAGTTTTAGCTAGGGCTACTGTTCATGGATCGATCCCCTGTAGGGTTGTAGGTGACAAGTATATATAGGTCTTGGGGGGTGTAGTGTACCCCCCAAGTAAGCATGGTGCATGTGAATGGTGATCTAACCAATCCCCTGTTGACACCTGTAGATGCCAAATGATGACATAATATTCCCTCACGTGAGGGTGTGATTCTGTTATAACGGTCTGCCACGTGTCATATGAGCCTGACGCGCACTGTTCCACGCGTCTCCCAAACCACGCGCCGTCATGATACCACCCTCGGCCTATGAGCTGAGGCCGAGGGCAAAGTTTCTTCCGGTAGGGAGCCTGGCTTGATTCTGGCCTCGTACTGTCGTACCCTCGTAGTGTTGTCCGGAGCCTGAGGAAGGGTCGGCCCCTCGTAGGGTCGTCCGGAGCCTGGAGGAGGGTCGGCCCCTCGTAGGGTCGTCTAGGCCTGGTGTAGGGTCGGCCCCTCGTAGGGTCGTCTGGGCCTGGTGGGGGCCAGCTGGAGCCTGGTCAAGGGTTGGCCCCTCGTAGGGTCGTCCGTATGGGAGGTGATCCTTGTCCAGACCGAGGGTATAAACGGGTATATCAAGAAATATTATTAATAATATTAGTTTTTACTATCTTTCCCGCATTTTATTATAATACGTGTATCTGACTCAGAAGAATGAATATCAATGAGAATATTAACATTTCGTCATCTTGTTTATTTATTCAGATATTTGTATTAATTCATCCCAAGCTACAGAACATCATCCGTGGTGAAGTAATCTTGAGTTGCCATTGGTGGTACAACAGTCTGGACGGAGATGACCTCGTCCATAGGCCACCAATAACATCGAGTGACACTAACTATCATCAGTTTGATGGACTCTCCCTCGGCTGAGACGATAGCACATGGATGGTACGACGCTCCATACGCTCGTAAAAAGATGAGAGAGGGTGGATACTACAACAGACTTTAAACATCATTAGTTTCGTGAATTATGAGATGAAACATCTTTAATTTGGTGATCTCAGACCTTAGTTTGGTGAATTATGAGATGAAACATCATTAATTTGGTGATCTCTGTCCTTAAACACCATTAGTTTGGTGAATTATGAGATTAAACATCATTAATTTGGTGAATTATGTGACGAAATATCATTATTTTGATGATCTCAGACCTTAAACATCATTAGTTTGGTGAATTATGAGATGAAACATCATTAATTTGGTGATCTCATACCTTAAACATCATTAGTCTGGTGAATTATGAGATAAAACATCCTTAATTTGGTGATCTCAAACATTAAACATCATTAGTTTGGTGAATTATGAGATAAAACATCATTAATTTGGTGATCTCACACCTTAAACATAATTAATTAGCTGAATTATGACATTACAACAATTCTTACATTTAACTGCGAATTTCTTAGCCACAAAGGAAAATTCGTAGAAAAAACTCATTATATGCCACGAAATTAATTTCGTGGAGAAACATGTTACATTTAGCTACGAAATTCAGATTTTCGTTGACAATAAGTGTCAATATGTTGGTGCCAATGTTCCCGCGAAAAAGAAAATTGTTTAGGAATGAAATAGGAATAATTGGCAACGAAATTATTCATAGCAAATACGTTTATTCTTTGCAACGAAATAATTTTCATGGGGTAAAGTGTTAAAATATTAGGAAACAAACTATTTTGTAGTTAAATATTCTAATTATTAAGACCACTCTACTTATCACCAAATCTCAAAATCTCCAAACACGTTCGTCTCTCCAAAACCCAAATACACCACGAAACCATTTTTTCTCTTTTCTCTCCAAACCGATCACCACTTCGGACAAACCCTATTTTCTACTTTTGGTAAGCAATCTATATCTTTGTTACTGTTATATTATGAGATGATGTTTAGGATTTATATATTTCATCATGTTTCGGTAAGCAATATGTATTTTTGTTACTGTTACGTTTTTTTTCACAACGAAATATATATCTGTTGAGGAGTGCTACAATGATAGAACGTTTTTTTTTACCTATTTTTCAATTCCTGAAAAAAATGTGTTTTTCCCAATTTTTAGAATTTGTTTGTCTCCCTAATTATTTAGGGGTTTATCACATCTGACTGGTGTTTTAGTAGACTGATATTTTTATTTGTATTAGATTGTATTATTTGGGTTGCTTATTAAACCATTGATGTTTAAAAAAAATATCATAGTCCATTGATGTTTAATTTGGGAGAAGATTCAGATTCATCAATATCAACAATTAAAAGTCTTTTAAATGACACAGTATTTTTTTAGGAATAATCCATTGATGTTTTTTAGACAGATGTTACTAAAAATCAGATTTGGGTAACAGAAATACCCCAAACCTTGCGAGTTGGGGTCTGCATTCGGATTTAGTAAACTGCTATTTTTTAGTAACTCAACACCCAATTGTTTTAGTAGACAGCTAAACAAAAAATCGTGAAATATAGTACACTGATATTTTAGTGGTGTGGGTTGTTAACTTAATTTGATGATTGTCGATTGTTTAGGTGGTGGTTTGGTTTGAATTGATGATTGTGAATTGATTTGATGTTTTTTCATGCTTTTTCCTAATCTACAGTGTCTAATTCCAGCAGTGGTGAAAATAATATTTTATGGTTTGATGGCAGGTAGTGGTTGGTGTCGGCTCTGAGTTCACGATAATTGTTTTATCGATGAACTGATCAGAAGTCAAGGTATATCATATCTCCATCTATCTACTCATTTCAAACTATTGTTTCCATCACTAAATAATTTTTCAGAAGATCATCCAAGTGCTATACAACTAAAATCACTTTGCTTTTATACACCAGCAAGCAACAAAATTTTCATTCATGCACTGTATTTGTGTTGTCAAATTACCTGTGTGAAACTCTATCTGCAATGTGTATGAATTTATTCGTGTAATCACTTATATAAAAATTTGATTTTATAATTATCTACTTTTCTAATTAGCATACAAATTTTACAATGAAAATTAAGTGTAAAGTTGTTCCGACGTAAAACATATCCTATAAAGTTCTTAATAACCGTTGGAAGGGAATAGGATAAGAAAATAGTAGTGTTCTGTTTTCTAAACTAATCTTGTCTAAACATAATTGAAGTCACATTGTTTTTCTTATGGCTTTATATTGTAATCGATAGCCTTATATGTTGATTATGAAAATACACTTACTTATAACGTGTTAATTATAACATATCGTTTGATTTTTTATGTGAACTAGACGGATAAGAGTTGGATGCAGGAAACGAATAGATTTTGTGAAAAGTATGTCATGGTTGTTAGATCATTCATTCGATTTGCGAAGGATCATATGGGACCCGATCGTTACATTAAGTGCCCATATTGCAGTTTTCTTAACATCCATATCGGAAATATTGATGAAGTAGCAGATCATTTGTTCTTAAAAGGCTTTTGTACCACCTATATGAAATCGACATATCATGGGGAATCTTCTAATGATATAGATCATGATGATGTCTATGGTTGGATTGATAATGAAAATGAAGAAGGGGACGAGATGCGAGAAGTGTTGGAAGACATGCAAACAGGGTTTTTCTTTGATACTGGTTCACCCGAAGCATTTGAAACTGGTAATACTCCAAAACAAGTTGGTATAGGGGATGAGACAAGTTTTAACAAATTATTGAAAGATGCAAAGTGTGAATTATATCCAGGTTTCACGAAATTCTCTACACTGTCTTTTCTTGTGAGGTTACTCCACTTGAAACTCAATAATCACTGTAGTAATAAATCACTTAATATTTTGCTTGAACTATTGAAGGAAGCTTTCCCCAAATGTGATACACTTCCAAAGTCAGATTATGAGGCAAGAAGCATGTTGCGTGGCTTAGGATTAGGTTACGTGTCGATTCATGCATGCAAAAATGATTGTTGTTTGTTTTAGAAGGAACTTGAAAATAAACATGAATGTCCAATATGTGGGGAATCTAGATGGAAGGTCAATGATGACACGGGTAAACATATTTCTCACAAAATACTTCGTTACTTTCCACTAAAGTCAAGACTTGAAAGACTGTTTATGTCGAGAAAAATGGCTGATGATATGAGGTGGCATAAAGAAAAATGTGTCAAAGATAATGTATTGAGGCATCCTGCAGATTCTAGTGCATGGAAGGATTTTGATACGGAACACAAGTGGTTTTCTCAAGACCCTCGTAATTTAAGGCTTGACCTATCAAGTGATGGTTTTAATCCTTTTGGTAACATGCACAACTCATATAGCATGTGGCCAGTTGTACTTATGCCATATAACTTATCGCCTTGGTTATGTATGAAAGAGTCATTTTTTATGATGGTGTTACTTATTCCTGGACCTCTGGCACTAGGTAAGGATATGGATAATTATTTACAATCATTAATTGATGAGTTGAATAAGTTATGGAAAGTTGGTGTAGAAACATTTGATGCATCCACCAAAATGAATTTTCAGATGCATGCGGCAGTTCTGTGGACTATAAATGACTTTCTGGCATATGGTAATTTGTCTTGTTGGAGCACTAAGGGTTATATGGCTTGTCCAACGTGTAACAAAGATACTTCTTTGAAAAGAATAAGAAGTAAGATATGTAATATGGACCATCGTCGATATTTAGATTCCAACCATATATGGAAGAAGAGTAAAAAAATTGATGGTAAGCAAGAGCTCCGATCAAAGCCCATGGTCTTAAATGGGGATGATTTGTTGCGACAATTGAATCATGTCAGTGATTATATACCGGGGAAACATTCGGGTAATAAAAAGAGGAAACGTACACCCAAATAGCTAATCAGGATAAGAAAAAGTATTTTTTTTGAATTACCATATTGGAAAACATTAAAACTTCGACATAACCTTGATGTCATGCATATTGAAAAAAATATATGTCAGAGTGTGTTGGGAACTTTATTAAATACTGAGGTTAAAACAAAAGACACGTATAAGGTAAGGCAAGATTTAGAGGATATGAAGATAAGGAAGGAATTACATTTGAAGCGGAATGGGGATACATATATAATGCCGCCTGCTTGTTATGCCCTTAGTAAGTTAGAGAAACAAGGTTTTTGTGAGTTCTTGAAATCAGTGAAGTTTCTAGATGCATATGCTTCAAATATCTCACGGTGTGTGAACGTTGGTGATGGTAAGGTATCAGGGTTGAAAAGCCACGATTACCATTTTCTGTTACAACCATTATTGCACGTTGGGACTCGTGGATATTTATGCAAGGATGTATACAGTGCAATAGTTGAGTTGGGGAATTTTTTCAAAGATTTGTGGTGTAAAACACTAGATGTAGAAGAACTAAAGAGATTGGAGAAATACATTATCTTGATTTTTTGCAAACTCGAAATGATTTATCCACCAACTTTTTTTGATATAATGGTCCATTTAGCTATTCATTTGACACGAGAGGCGATGCTTGGAGGGCCGGTGTAATATAGGTGGATGTATCCTATTTAAAGGTATGTCAATATACTCATTATCACATTTTTAGGAGGTTAAGTCAAAATGCTTATTTTTTACGTATAGTTTATTTATTTAACATGAGATAATTTTTATCATTCTAAATGATAATGGGTACTTAGGCACATTAAAGGGTTACGTGCATAATAAAGCTCGTCGGGAAGGTTCTATAGCGAAATCCTACATCGTTAATGAATGTTTGACATTTTGCTTAACGTACTTTGATGGGATTGAAACTAAACTCAACCGTCCGGAAAGAAATTAAGACGGGGAGGATCAAGAGGAGGGATTGGATGTATTCACTCAAAAGGTACGCCATTTTGGGGCATGTACTTATGAATTTCTCACAACGGCTGAGATTGAAATGATGCGGTTGTATACGTTGAATAATTGTGAGAAAGTGGCTCCATATATAGAGTAAGTTAATAACTGGGAAGTAATCTTGGTAAGTATTAATTTTGAAACTAATACGAAGCTTATTGTTCTAATTATTACAATTGTTAGTGAGCATATGGAGGGGTTAAAGAAACAAAGCCCTTTGAATTTAGAAGAGAGAAGTCAAAAGAATTTTCCTAGTTGGTTTGAAGATCGTGTAAGTTAAAGCATAGTTATCATAACATAATATTGATGTATAAATATAATTATTTTTTAAGTAATTTAATTAGTCTAACTTATATCATTCAAAATTTCCCTTTAATAGATGAAGAAGTTGTATGGCCAAAAGTCTCCAGAATGTACTGAGCAATTATAGGCATTAGCATATGGTCTAGAAATACGAGCAAATAGGTATAAAAGTTGCATTATAAATGGAGTTAGATTTCACACTAAAGACCGTGTCAATCGCAAGAGAAGTCAAAACAGCAGTTTAGTTGTTAAAGGAGATCATAATGATGAAGAGATTAACTTTTATGGTGTATTGAAAAATATTATTGAGTTGGAGTATATCAAGGGAAATCGAGTCCTTCTTTTTGAGTGTGCCTGGTTTGAAGTTGATAACAAGAAAAAAACAGGAATACAAATCGATGATCACTTTACAAGCATCAATGTTAATGGGAGATGGTACAAGAGTGATCCTTATGTGCTAGCCATTCAAGAAAAACAAGTGTTTTATCTCAACGACACAAAATTGGGAAAAAAATTAGCAAGTTGTTTAGGAATTCCAACATAGACACGTTTATGATCTTGGGGTGGAAGAAATGGACATAGATGTATCAGAAACGAATGATTTTGTGTACTAGGAAAATGCTTCATCAGATTTTTTGAGTTTATAGAAGTTGATGCTGGCCAGTTGCAGAGAAACAATGTAGAGGCGGACACTATTGATGCTGGAATTGTAGATATAGGCAAAGGAGTACTATCGGGAGAAGACACTATTTCCCTTGATGATGTCGATGATGAAGACGAAACACTTGATGAATATTGTGAAAGTGCGAAAGATCTTGTTGTGGTCGAGAATGATAATAGTGATATGGATTGAATTTGATGTGAAGCGAAGGGCATAATCGTCTTTTTGGTCATATTAGTAGTTTATTTTCCTTTTGTTATTTGTCTCATATTTTGTTTTGGCATTGTAATCCTTTTTTTTCTTTAGTATTTAGAGGTAATGGAAACTACTGTCTTCAGTTTTATTGTACCGGATTATTTTAATTTCACGCATTGTATACCATTTGAATATGTTAAGGGAATTTAGTATTACTTTCTTCAGTTTTCTTATGCCATATTCTATTTATTTCATGCACAATATATCATATATATCATTTAATATATACTATATTCCCTAAATTGTTGAAATTACATTAATGTGTGATTTGATGTTCTTTTTTAGTATGGCACCAGGAAGACGTCTTCAGTCAAATAGCACGAGGGAGGCACCCTAGGCTCCCCTGGCACCATCGGCTCCCTCGGCTCCCATAGCTCCCTGGCAACACGTCTTTCATAGTTCCCATAGCTCCCAAGGCACCCACAACTCCCTGTGACACCCCGCCTAATTAAATACCGGGCGATCACTCCTTTATTAAATTAAATCAAGGTAACCAGTTGGTTCATTCTCAGCATCACTGTCGATAAAAATAAATTTTTCCAATTTAACACCCTAAATAATTAAGCTAAGTGTCGAAACCATTTTTCATACATACTTTCCAAATTTTATTTAAAGAAAAACATTTATTTTATTAACAACATTCAATAAGTAAGAATCACACCACATTAAATGTCTGCAACATAGTCCAATTAATTTAAAACATTCGTCAAACGAATGTCAACATGCGAAATATAAAGTAACACAATCAACTGAATAAAACCCATAGTAACAATACTGGAAATAACTGAAATACAAATGTCCCAACAATAATGGAATAATGGAAAGAGCTACACATGCTCAACTAAATGAAAATACTAAGAGTGGATTCGAATGAACGAAGTCATCTAATCAAGAGACCTGCAACTCCCACCTAAGCTGCAGCGCATTCCTTCCAAGAGATCCTGAGCAAGATGCCCCTGTGGCTGGGAACCTATAATACATACAGATATATACAAGAGAGAGAGAGAGAGAGAAAAACGGGTCAGAGCCCGAAAGTGTGTTTGATTTAAAATACGCTTAGCAAGTATTTAAATTGATACAGGCCAATGCAACAACATATTAGAACGACACTCTCTTGAGAAATTCTCACCTCTCTTATAATGTGCACGCCTATCGTACTAACCTCCCCAACGGGTTATCTTATCCTTTTATCATACTAACCTTCCCCATAATTTAGCTTATCTTAACTTCCTTATAAGATTTCAATACCGAACAATATCATTGTTTAAAAAGATACTTCCAATTAGCATCACAACTCTCGTTTTAGCTTTATTAATTTAAAAAGTTTCCCAGTGTCATATTATACTTTCAAAAAACAAGTATTTACTATTAGAGTCATCAACCACGTCCTACTTATCAAATCACAGTAGGTTGTTTCAAATTTCCAAATCTCATATATATATTAACTACTCCTATAATATATATAAAATAACAACATCTCACATAAAACTATGGTGCGTTCATACTTCTACTATCCAAACCCCATACCACTCATATCAAGGGGAATACAAATTCAGAATCACTCTCGAATTGTATTAACACATACAGAAACAATATCGAGACGAAGCATAGATTCCAAGTCTCTAAGAGGATGGCACATACTCGCGTCTCTTAGGACCGTCTGAACTATCGATTCGATAGCCTGTACCAAGGATATCTATCTTCTAGGGTACAAGTCAATATCCCCGATAAAGGTCTCATCGAGATAAGACTGTCCCAGCGCGGTAACCTCAAGGATAGCAAGTAGCGTGGTATGTTTTTCACATGTATATAATATATGTACACACAATCATATAAATATACCACTTTTATCATATTAATATAGGTTCCTCTCATTACCCATAATTACAACATTTATCCTTCATTTCACATTATTAGTATTACGTATAAGGTTTCATCTCTAACCTTAACTCGAAGGGTTTTCTCACTTATTTCGTGACACTCGTGGACTCTATTCTTCCAAGTAGAAAATTCAGTAGGTGTCACATTTACGTTTCATCGTAACTCTCTTACGCGCCTCACACTTTAACATCTCAATTTACTAACCCTAAAGTAAACATCCCATAAATACCATTCTCGTCGAATATTAATGATCCCAACATTTATTTATACGCCCTACTGGTCCTCTATGTCTCCCAAATCATTATACTAAGAATGCCCAAGAATTATATCATGATAATTCAATTTTTAAATCATTTACAAAGGGAAATAGTAGTCTGCCAGGAGGGGTCGATCGATCGAGGTTTGGGGCTCGATCGATCGAACCTTCGATCGATCGAAGCTTTAGGCTCGATCGATCGATCAAGAAGGTCTGCGAAAATCTACAGAATTGCAGTTACGGGTTCTACCAATTTTCTTCATCCAAAACCATGTTTTTCCATTGTAAACGTCCCAAAAATCCTACTACTAACATAATATCAATATACCAGATGTTTTCAACGTAAAGCATGTGTATATCTAACATTAAACATGGATAATTAACCCAAAATCTCATCTAATCATCAAGAACCCTAGAGTTTTTCTTAATCATGGTTCTAATCTGTTTTTACCAGAATTTGCTTCTAATATATCATCAAAATTTCGTGGGTTATATTCCTCTACATGGTAAGGATTCCAGAATTTTCATATGATCAATTTACATGCATTTTCCTATCACAAATGGGGTTTTCTTCTACATAATTCACCCCTAATCATTCCTAAACTAATATGAAGATTGCACCAACGAAAATAGCAAGTTAAACACTTGCCTGAGATTTTTGGTATTCCGATTCACGGCTGATTTTGGTATGGCTGCGTTCTTAGTCTCGCGATCTACGCGGTGGTGGTGGTTGTGGTGCAAACGGAACACTTTTGGGGCCTTGGATTGCCTTGGAGCTTTCTCCTTCCCTCTCCTATGGCCGTCACTTGTATTTTTGTTTTCTAACCCTAGCTGACTAACCTAAATGGCTGATACAGGTTGCTGAATTTCGTGGGTTTAATTACCCAAAAAGGTGAAATGACTAAATTGCTCTCCCGGGGTACCAATTTGGCCTAAAAACGCCCCGAGACCCAAACTACACCCCCGGGTATACTTTTCTGACTATCTCGACCCTTCCGGACGCGTTGGTGCACTCAAAACGACCATACGAACAACTTATGAAATATTCACTTTTTTTTATTTAACAAACTTAGTCCCGACGTGACACGGGCACGTCCCGACTTAAATTTCTGAAATTGTCCTTTAACTCACTCATGACATTCGATATAACCAATATAATACATTACTTTGCTCATTAGTAATATTCAACAAATTTCCCATAATTACTAACTCTCGGCACGTTAATAATTATAACATAATTAATTTCCGGATTTTTATTAAATAATTAACTCACATTAAATTCAATAAATCCCCAAATTAATATAGCATAAAAATACGGGGTATTACATACTTCCCCCCTAATAACGGAATTTCGTCCCGAAATTCGGAAAAATAAGGCATACCTGGTAAAAAAACTCTGGATATCCTTCGCGCATATCTGCCTTGCGATCCCAAGTGGATTCCTCCACATTATGATGCTCCCACTGGACCCGCACAAGTGGAACTATCTTCGACCTCAATCTCCTCTCCCTATAGTCTAGGATAGCCATCGGTCTCTCCTCGTAAGAGCTATCAGGTTGTAAATCGATCTCATCTATCGCAATGTGAGTATGGGCCATATCATCCCGAAGATATCGTCTCAACGACGAGATGTGGAATACATCGTGGATGCGATGTAAATGCTCTGGCAGTCCCAACCTGTATGGAACCGGCCCAATCCTCTCGATGATGGGAAATGGTCCCACGTACCTCGGAGCCAACTTCCCCTTCTTCCCGAACCTCATCACTCCCTTCATAGGAGATACACGCAATAACACTTGGTCCCCCACACTAAACTCCCGGAAGAACCGTTTCGCATCGGCGTAGCTCTTCTGCCTGTCCTGGGCTACCCGAATACGACTCCTGATCATCTCAATCCTCGCGGAGGTCTCCTGAATCACCTCTGGTCCTAGCAACTTGTTATCCCCCACTTCGAGCCAACAAGCTGGGGAACGACAAGGCCTGCCATACAAAGCCTCAAATGGAGCCATGCCAATCGTGATCTGATAAGAGTTATTATAGGCAAACTCTACCAGTGGAAGATGTGGCTCCCAACCTCCTCCAAAATCGAGAACAGACATGCGTAGCATGTCCTCTAACATCTGATTAGTACGCTCTGTCTGTCCATCTGTCTGTGGGTGGTAAGCTGAACTCAACCTCAACTCAGTACCCATAGCATCCTGAAAGCTTTCCAAAAAATGTGACACGAAAATCTTGTCCCTATCTGACACAATATTCAGGGGCACCCCGTGTAGTCTGACAATCTCAGCGATGAACAACTGAGCATACTGACCCGTGGTGTAATCTGTCCGCACCGGCAGAAAATGATCCACCTTGGTCAAACGGTCTACAATCACCCAGATAGAATCGTGGCCCCGCTGTGATGTAGGCAACCCCGTAATAAAATCCATAGAAATACTCTCCCACTTCCACGAGGGTACTTCCAATGGCTGAAGCAATCCTGACGGTTTTTGATGATCCACCTTCACCAGCTGGCAGGTAGAACACTTGGACACGAACTTAGCAATGTCCTTCTTCATTCCACTCCACCAGTATTGCCTCCTCATATCCTGATACATCTTATCGCCTCCCGGATGTACTGCAAATCGGGACCCATGAGAATGAGTCATCACTGCATGACGTAATTCTGCTCCTTTTGGAACCAGCAATCTCCCATTAAATCGCAAACCTCCATCGGAACTAACAGAATAGGACTCAGCGCCCTCGGTTAGAAGTCGCACAATCTACTCTTGGCAAAACGGGTCGGTGGTCTGTGCCTGTATCACCCTCGTAAAAATCTCGGATGTGACTGACATCACGGACATGAAAGAACGTGCTACTACTTCCTGATGACCCAACTCCTTCCACTTTGCTTTCCAGACGTCTGCTACTTCGTCTACCGGTCTACGACTCAACGCATCAGCAACTACGTTGGCCTTTCCCGGATGATACTGTATGTCGAACTGGTAGTCCTTCACAAACTCTAGCCATCTGCGCTGACGCATATTCAGCTCTCGCTGAGTGAACAGGTACTGCAGTGATTTGTGGTCTGTGAACAAACGGAACTTCTCTCCCAACAAATAGTGCCTCCATATTCTCAATCTAAAGACGACCGCTGCTAACTCCAGGTCGTGGGTGGGGTAATTATTCTCATGTGGCTTAATCTTGCGGGAGGCAAAAGCTATAGCCTTCTCTTCCTGCTGGAGTACTCCCCCAAGTCCCCGTTAGGACGCATCGGTGTAAACCAGGTACTCCATACTCGGCTTCGGTAATGCAAGGTCTGGCGCTGAAGTAAGCTTGTCTTTCAGCTCATCGAAAGCCAACTGACAAGCATCATCTCAAACATATGGTACCCCCTTGCGAGTCAGATTCATCAATGGACCCGCTATTTTGGAGAATCCCCGAATGAATCTCCTGTAGTAACCAACTAATCCCAAGAAACTACACACTTTCGTCGGTGTCGTGGGCTGTCCCCACTCCCTCACCGTTGACACTTTACTCGGGTCAACTGCTATTCCCTGCTCAGAAACAACATGCCCCAAGAACTGTACCTCTCGCAGCCAGAATCCACACTTCTCGTACTTAGCATACAACTGATGCTCTCGTAGAGTCTGAAGAACCTGCCTCAAGTGCTCGGCATGCTCCTCCTCGGAGTGTGAATATATCAAGATGTCATCTATGAAGACAATGACAAACTGATCCAAGAACTCTCTGAATACTCGGTTCATCAAGTCCATGAAAACGACTGGGGCATTTGTGAGTCCGAACAGCATCACCCTGAACTCGTAGGACCCATATCCCGACAAGAATGCAGTCTTTGAAACATCCTGCTCTCTAATATGTAACTGATGGTACCCCGACCTCAGATCTATCTTCGAAAAGAAAGTTGCAACCCTCAAATGGTCGAACAGATCATCGATTCGAGGCAACGGATACTTATTTCGTATCGTGACCTTGTTCAGCTCCCGGTAGTCCACACACAATCTCAGTGAACCATCTCTCCTATTCACAAACAAAACTGGAGCGCCCCAAGGTGAGGTACTCCTGCGAATGAAGCCCTGACCTAACAGCTGCTCTATCTGAGCTCGTAGCTCTCTCATCTCTGCCAGAGCCATACGATATGGTGCGCGTGCTATAGGTCTCGTATCTGGCAATAAATCTATAACAAAGTCTATCTCTCGACTGGGGGGTAGGCCTGGTATCTCCTGGAACACATCGGAATACTCCCTGACAACTGGGATCGAATCTAAGTGAATCACAACCTCCTTAGAGGTATCCTCCTCTATGTAATACAAATGAGCGGTCGAACCTCCCTCTGGACGAGGCATCGCCACTACAAACATCTCTTGCCCCGGAATGGCGAAAATAATGCTCCCACCGAAGCAATCAATCATGGCTCTATAAGCTGCGAGCCAATCCATACCAATAATCACATCATGCTCGTGCATGTCCAAGGCTAACATGTCCGCTGGTAATACCAAACTACCGATCTCTACCCCCACTCCCCGGCATATAAAGAAAATAAGTGACCCACTCCCCAGTGGTGAGTCCACACATGTCACTGTGCTCTCTGCTGTGGCTAACAACCCTAAGGTCTTCGCAAAATGCGTAGCTATAAAACAATGTATTGCCCCCGTATCAAACAAAACCCGACCCATAGTACCATGTATAGGAAACATACCCTCAATCGCGGGTGGTGCCTGTGGAGCTGCTGCCTGGTGGAGGTTATAGACACGTCCATACTGTAATTGCCCCTGCTGCACTGGAGCTGCTAGAACGGCTGGTAGGGATGGCACCTGGGCTGGAGCTGGGAGGGCAGGTGGAAAAAGTGGCCTCCATGGCTCATTACGGGCTCCCTGCTGCTGTGGGGCCCTATCGCCCTCTGGGTAATCCTGACGCCTATGTCCATGTTTACCGCACCCAAAACATCGGCCTTTGAAGTTACCTCCCCTCTGACCCTGCTGTCCACGGCCCTGATGGCCGTTGCCTCCCCGCCACTGGCCCTGTTGGCCCTGATTAGCACGCTGCTGGCCCTGCTGCTGTCCGTGCTGTCGGTGTTGGCCCTGCTGGCCCTGCTGATTAGGCTGGCCCTGCCTATAGCCCCCATATCCCTGTCTAGAATCACCTGAATGGAATCGCTTAGCAGGGTCCCCCTGATGGGAACTCTGCTCGTGCTGACGAGTCTTTCCATGAGATGGTGCCCCACTGGCACTATTACCCCCGGTCCTGCCCTGCTGTCTGGACTCTCCTGCTCTCTTGCTTCCCTGAAGATGGAAGCGGTGATCCTGGCAATGTAGTAACGCTGCATTGAGTACATCAGTGAAAGTACTCAGAGATAAGTTCCCAATAAGGTGCTGACGGATCCTCCAAGCTAACCCGTCGACAAACAACAAAATCTTCTTGCTCACAGTAGGTGCCTCATCTGGCACAATGGTGAGAAGTCTCGTGAATTCCTCCTCATACTATGCTATGGTAAGATTCTCCTGCTTCAGGTTCAGTAATCTCCGCCTCATCTCAGTCTGTACTGCGGGTGGAAAATACTTGCGGCCAAACCGCTCCCAGAACAACTGAATAGGGATCGTTTCCCTCTCCTCCAATGTGGTAGTGGACTCCCACCACTGCAACGCGGCTCCCACCAGCTTAAAGGAAGCCAATAACTGCTTTTTCACATCAGTGCACTCATACATACGGAGGTGCCGCTGGATGTCCTTTTTCCATTGGCTAACTGTGACAATATCGGAGCTACCAGAGAACTCAGGGGGATGCGCTTTCTCAAAAGCATCCCGAACCCTCTCCCATGCAGATGGAAGTTGTGCTTGTACTGGCGCCACTGCCTGAACCTGGGGTGGAGCCTGCTGAATCACCGTTATCGCGGCATTCACCGCTTGAGCAACAATGACGGCTACTTCATTTGCATTCATTGTGCCTGGTGCCGGAGCTGCTGGTTGCTCGGCCTAGGCACGCCTATCTTTCGGAGCACGTCTCGGAGGCATCTGAAACGTGAACAAGTTTATTAGTCTACAATTATTAACAAATCTCAAATAGCTGAAGACTCAAACGTAAAATAAGAGTACAACAATCCTAAAAATAGGGCTCTATAGCAATAACGTTAAGCTGAAAGCGAAATAAGCCGTACAGATCCTATGGACACTAGAACCTGATGCTCTGATACCACCTGTGACACCCCGCCTAATTAAATACCGGGCGATCACTCCTTTATTAAATTAAATCAAGGTAACCAGTTGGTTCATTCTCAGCATCACTGTCGATAAAAATAAATTTTTCCAATTTAACACCCTAAATAATTAAGCTAAGTGTCAAAACCATTTTTCATACATACTTTCCAAATTTTATTTAAAGAAAAACATTTATTTTATTAACAACATTCAATAAGTAAGAATCACACCACATTAAATGTCTGCAACATAGTCCAATTAATTTAAAACATTCGTCAACCGAATGTCAACATGCGAAATATAAAGTAACACAATCAACTAAATAAAACCCATAGTAACAATACTGGAAATAACTGAAATACAAATGTCCCAACAATAATGGAATAATGGAAAGAGATACACATGCTCAACTAAATGAAAATACTAAGAGTGGATCCGAATGAACGAAGTCGTGTAATCAAGAGACCTACAACTCCCACCTAAGCTGCAGCGCGTTCCTTTCAAGAGATCCTAAGCAAGACGCCCCTGTGGCTGGGTACTTGTAATACATACAAATATATACAAGAGAGAGAGAGAGAGAAAAACGGGTCAGAGCCTGAAAGTGTGTTTGATTTAAAATACGTTTAGCAAGTATTTAAATTGATACATGCCAATGCAACAACATATTAGAACGACACTCTCTTGAGAAATTCTCACCTCTCTTCTAATGTGCACGCCTATCGTACTAACCTTCCCAACGGGTTATCTTATCATTTTATCATACTAACCTTCCCCATAATTTAGCTTATCTTAACTTCCTCATAAGATTTCAATACCGAACAATATCATTGTTTAAAAAGATACTTCTAATTAGCATCACAACTCTCATTTTAGCTTTATTAATTTAAAAAGTTTCCCAGTGTCATATTATACTTTCACAAAACAAGTATTTACTATTAGAGTCATCAACCACGTCCTACTTATCAAATCACAGTAGGCTGTTTCAAATTTCAAAATCTCATATATATATTAACTACTCGTATAATATATATAAACTAACAGCACCCCACATAAAACTATGGTGGGTGCATACTTCTACTATCCAAACCCCATACCACTCATATCAAGGGGAATACAAATTCGTAATCACTCTCGAATTGTATTAACACATACACAAATAATATCGAGGTGAAGCATAGGTTCTAAGTCTCTAAGAGGATGGCACATACTCGAGTCTCTTAGGACCGTCTGAACTATCGATTCGATAGCCTGTACCAAGGATATCTATCTTCTAGGGTACAAGTCAATATCCCCCATAAAGGTCTCATCGAGATAAGACTGTCCCAGCGCGGTAACCTCAAGGATAGCAAGTAGCGCGGTATATTTTTCACATGTATATAATATATGTACACACAATCATATAAATATACCACTTTTATCATATTAATATAGGTTCCTCTCGTTACCCATAATTACAAAATTTATCCTTAATTTCACATTATTAGTATTACGTATAAGGTTTCATCTCTAACCTTAACTCGAAGGGTTTTCTCACTTATTTCGTGACACTCGTGAACTCTATTCTTCCAAGTAGAAAATGCAGTAGGTGTCACATTTACGTTTCATCGTAACTCTCTTACGTGCCTCACACTTTAACATCTCAATTTACTAACCCTGAAGTAAACATCCCATAAACACCATTCTCGTCGAATATTAAGGATCCCAACATTTATTTATACGCCCTACTGGTCCTCTATGTCGCCCAAATCATTATACTAAGAATTCCCAAGAATTATATCACGATAATTCAATTTTTAAATCATTTACAAAGGGAAATAGTAGTCTGCCAGGAGGGGTCGATCGATCGAGGTTTGGGGCTCGATCGATCGAACCTTCGATCGATCGAAGCTCTAGGCTCGATCGATCGATCAAGCAGGTCTGCGAAAATCTGCAGAATTGCAGTTACGGGTTCTACCAATTTTCTTCATCCAAAACCATGTTTTTCCATTCTAAATGTCCCAAAAATCCTACTACTAACATAATATCAATATACCAGATGTTTTCAACGTAAAGCATGTGCATATCTAACATTAAACATGGATAATTAACCCCAAATCTCATCTAATCATCAAGAACCCTAAATTTTTTCTTAATCATGGTTCTAATATGTTTTTACCAGAATTTCCTTCTAATATATCATCAAAATTTCGTGGGTTATATTCCTCTACATGGTAAGGATTCCAGAATTTTCATATAATCAATCTACATGCATTTTCCTTTCAGAAATGGGGTTTTCTTCTACATAATTCACACCTAATCATTCCTAAACTAATATGAAGATTGCACCAACGACAATAGCAAGTTAAACACTTGCCTGAGATTTCTGGTATTCTGATTCACGGCTGATTTTGGTATGGCTGCGTTCCTCGTCTCGCGATCTACGCGGTGGTGGTGGTTGTGGTGCAAACGGAACACTTTTGGGGCCTTGGATTGCCTTGGAGCTTTCTCCTTCCCTCTCCTATGGCCGTCACTTGTGTTTTTGTTTTCTAACCCTAGCTAACTAACCTAAATGGCTGATATAGGTTGCTGAATTTCGTGGGTTTAATTACCCAAAAAGGTGAAATGACTAAATTGCCCTCCCGGGGTACCAATTTGCCCTAAAAATGCCCCGAGACCCAAACTACACCCCCGGGTACACTTTTCTGACTATCTCGACCCTTACGGATGCGTTGGCGCACTCAAAATGACCATACGAACAACTTATATAATATTCACTTTTTTATTTAACAAACTTAGTCCCGACGTGACACGGGCACGTCCTGACTTAAATTTCCGAAATTGTCCTTTAACTCACTCATGACATTCGATATAACCAATATAATATATTACTTTGCTCATTAGTAATATTCAACAAATTTCCCATAATTACTAACTCTCGTCACGTTAATAATTATAACATAATTAATTTCCGGATTTTTATTAAATAATTAACTCACATTAAATTCAATAAATCCCCAAATTAATATAGCATAAAAATACGGGGTATTACACTCCCATGGATGTAGAATCTGTAACTATCTCGCCATCAACACAACACACCAGTCCCGGAACCTCCACGGGCTATGCAGGTAGAAAAACTAATTTTCATATGTTTTTTACTGTTGTTCATTTGCTGCTAATATTGTTTATTTTCTTTTAAAGCTTCGAATACAGATTTTACCATAACGAAAAAAGTTCGTGGACCTACACGTGGCAAGGGGCTTAAGAAGATGAGCAAAGCTACTGGGAAAAATATGCGTATTGAGATATCGAAGGAGAAAAATAGGCCACTTGACAAAGAGCAGTCCGCTAAATTATCAAATGGGCTCGGGATTATCATTCGCAACCTACTTCCAGTCCCAACCAAATGGAAAGACCTCACTGAAGCTGATAAGACAAAGGCGTTCAATAAACTCAATGTAAGTAATTTCTTATTTGAAAATGGCATTGCTGAACCAGTCCCTAAATATCATATTATATGACCATAATTTGTGTATTGTCATGTAATTTCCACTAATTTGCGTATTGTTGTGTAAATATCAGCTTTTGGTTTTGATGAGGTCTTTATAGACATGATTGATTACAAGTATGTTTGTCTTAGGGAGTTATTTAAATATCAGTGTTGAATGTAATGTCGTGTAAATATCAGTGTTAAATGTATTTTAAGCTTAAGGGGGTTATTTTAGGGAGCTATTTTTTTTGAGGTGACAGTCCCAGAAAAGTACAATAGATTGGCAGGGGCAGAATATTTTGGGTAACCACCGTCTGTTATCGTATTCTTAGGCATCTCAATTCGTAGAAATATCGTCATTATTATGAAATCCATAAGAATAAGCCAAAAAATTGAAAAGTACACTGATTAACTTTGTTTGTTTAGGAAATCCAAATCTCAACTTGTTGCATTGTGTAAAACCTGTTATGCCATATTTGTTTCCCCTCGACCACGGTTTTTTTTAAGTCTTCCAGAGGTCTTAGACCAGGGGATCCTCTATCCCCTAGTCTATTCATCATTGTTGCATAAGTTATGAGCAGAGGTTTGGACTTATTAATGCATAAAGCCTAAAAAACTTGATGTGTTCGTAAGGGCACTTTCCCATGCACTAGTTCCTGTATAAAAATACCAATTGAAATATTTGATGTGTTTTTTGACTTGTCCATGAGTTATCCAGAACACAGTTTAGTAAAACCAATATTTTTGTCATTTTAGCCACTGAAACAGTATAGTAAGACTAGTAACCAAACTCCTAAACCAAATTTGCTCAAAAAGCTACACTTGAATCATGAAATATGATTAATTAAAATTAGGGAGCAATCTGTTTACATAAAATATTTCTAATTAGTCCCATCAAGAGAGACTTTTTCCGGTACGTCCTAATACATATTTTAGTGACCAAATGGATTAAAGCAGATTTTTTGGGATCTATTTGACAATAAACTCGAGTGGACACATTTGGAGGCACATGGCAAGGGGCTTTGTGTTACTGTTCATTGCTCGAATGACCTAATCCGGGATGTTGACCGGCCCCGGAACAAAGAGATGGTTCCTTTCAGGTCCATTATAGTAGTCCATTTTTGCCTCTTTCTACCCAAAAAACAAAACAAAACAAAACAATTAAGATAATATGCTTGGATTTGGATAGTAACTTCGAAAGGAGTGTTTGTAAAAAAATAATTTAGATAGTATCCAAGTGTGGACTTCTCAGATTTAATAGGAATTAATTTAGACAGATCCAATTTTTTTCTCTTCTAATGTATTGGTCGATCGGAGTCAATTTAGTTTCATTATCCGAGTGGATTTAGTGTCATTATCGGAGATCATAGGAGTGAACTGATGTAGACTTATGCTTGTCCAGGAGGAACTACAACAAATTCAGAGATGGAACTTTATGGAGGCAAATGATCAATTCCACCCTCAATTCTATTTTTTGGAACGTTTGATAAGGTTTATAAAGGTAAGAATTGATTTCTCATTATCTAATCACGTGATCCAACTAGCCTCAAAATCGCGTCGTGGAAACCTTCCCCGCCCCAACCCCCACACACAGAGAAACCAATGGCTCGTAATTTATTTCTCATACACTGAATTATGTATACTGAAATGTATGATCTGGTGCTACTGATACACTGAATTATGTATACTAAAATGTATGATCCGGTGCTACCAATACACTGAAATAATTGATTTGGTTCTACTAAAATTTAGTGCTAATATGGTGTTGAATTATGCTACTAAATATCTGAAATGTGGTGCATAATGCTAGTTAATGTGCTACAGAATATCTTAAATGTGGTGCATAATGCTATACAATGTTCATAATGCTACTGAATATCTGAAATGTGGTGCATAATGCTATACAATGTGCTAGTGAATGTGCTGAATGTGCTACTATACAATGTGTTAGTGAGCTGCTATATAATGTGCTAGTGAATGTATCATTACAATTTCATGAGCTGCAATGCAATGTGCTAGTGAATGTGCTGAATTTTGTGGTGCTACCTAATAATGCTACTTGTGCGTAATATGTGTTTTCGTTGTCTCTTCTCACCCCACCATCAAGATCAACAAACTTATCTAAGGCAGCGTTCACTGGACAACCCTGTGCTTGGGCCTTATGTTTTGTGTTTAATCATACTAAATCAAGAGCATTTTAATAAAAAGGTGAGGATGAAAAGGCTAAGCTTTTGATTTAAGAGACTATATTGAGAATGACCATTAATTTCATTTCTTGAGGTGTGTAGTTTAAGTCTTGAAGATTAATAAACATGGTAACCGATAAGAAAAATTCTATATGGTTATCTCTGAGATGTTACCTGTTTGAGATGATATACTAATTCAGATAGCAAATTGCTAAAAATCTGGACAGCGGTTTATGCTTTTTATTTTTTTTTATTTTTCAGTAACTAAGTCATTATATTTATAAGCTGTTATGCCTTCTTACTTCAAGTAAAAAGTCGAGTATAAAATTTTTCAAATGTTGAGTATAAAATTTCAGTAGAGATTCAACATTGATTTGGATGATCATGCAAATGAGTGTTTGGAAGAGCTAATGAAAGGGAGAAGTAGGAGTCAATGGAGCAAGCTTTGTGTAGTGTATAAAAATTATGGATCAGCAGAGGAAGCTCGAGAAAATTTCCCTACTTGTGTGGCCAAGGATAATTGGCTTAGTTTATGAGATCTTTATGAAAATCCAAGATATCAGGTTTGAACTATTGTTGATCTTGTAACTTGTAAATATTTTTTTTATTAAAATATATGTACTTATGATGTTTGAAAAATATTTGCAGAGACAATGTATTGTAAATCAGAATAACAAGTCTAAACAAATTGTGAAGCATAATCAAGGGTCAAAAGCATTTGTGGTGGTTCATCGTGAACTGGTAATATATCTACTTGTTTTGATGTGTCAATTGAGAATTTTATTCTACACGTATAATTATTAATTGTTTGTTGTTTAATAGCGGAGTAAAGAGGTGAACATTCAAGAGTTGAATAGGAGCAAGTTTTATAAAGAAACACATTGAAAAGATGAAAAGTGGACATCTCCCGAAGCCGAAACACTCTATGTAAGTCTTATCAATTTTTTTTTGAATTTACCCTACTGTTGCGGAATTACAAACCAACAAACATTGTTGGGTTGTAATTCCTTTGGTACTATTATCTTCGATATAAAAATTACACATAGTGAATTATGCTTTACTATTTTAAAATTCTTTTATTTAAATGGCTTAAAAATTATAGATGTAATCCGTTTTCTTTTATGTTCTTTGCAGAATGAGATGAAATGCCTAGAATCCGAATCAATATCTGAGGATGGTACCATGATGAGCTCAAACGAGATAGCAGATAAAGTTCTTGGCACAAGGTCGGGATATATTAATGGTCTTGGGTGTGGTCCCAAAAGAAAGGATTCTATAATTAATATAATGCGCTTGAGGAATGCAGAATTGGAAGAGGCACTTAAGGAGTCTATAAAAGTTCAAGAAGATTTGATATATTGGTAGAGGCAACAATTCGAAGAGAAGAGTCAGTGGCACAAAAGGCCACTATGGAGACTCAATGTGCAATGCTAGATGCTATTCTAGTTCGACAAGCAGAGTCCGATAAGTTGATTCAGTCATTGATCACATCACGTGCCTCATCTTTCAGACGATGGTAATCTAGACATGCTTTAGTTTTGCTACTCGTATGCTTCTAAAATCCCATTTTATTTTAGCTAATGCTATTGTACACTTTTAATTGCAGATTTGATGTGACAGGAAGCTATTTTTGGGGCACCATAAAATTTTGACATTTGCAAACGGAATTGGAGACTTCTAAATCCTTTAACTAGTTTATGTTATTTTTTTGCACCATGGATATTTTTTGTTTGT
Source organism: Sambucus nigra (assembly GCA_949130495.1). NCBI lineage: Eukaryota > Viridiplantae > Streptophyta > Magnoliopsida > Dipsacales > Adoxaceae > Sambucus > Sambucus nigra. Next base: position 642,961,996 of record OX422209.1, on the reverse strand, counting down.
AAGGGGATTAAAGGTGGAACTTGTACGTCCTTTAACTAGTGCTTAGTTGACTTGTCTACAAAATAAATCTTAGCAATGAATCTACAAAATAAATCTTAACAATTATCTACAAAATAAATTGTAAATTTCGTAGCTAAAAGTTTCAAACACTAGTTTACCTAAAGAATTATCAACGAAATTAAGATATTTAGCAATGAAATGTTAGACTACTAGCTACAAAATAAATTGTAGCCTAAATATGGTATATATCCACGAAAATCATTTCGTAGCAAATGACCTTAACAATTGGCAACAAAATTTTTTTTCGTGGCCAAATACATTTAGCAACGGGCCTTTGTCCACGAACTTGTTACGAAATAATTTTCGTTGCTAAAAACTATCAACAACGAAATATGAACTTTTGGCTATGTGAGAATTGTTAAATGTGAGAATTGTTATAGTGTGAGATGTAACATAAATAATTTGGTGAGTTATGAGATGAAACATCGTTAATTTGGTGATCTTAGACCTTAAACATCATTAGTTTGGTGAATTATGAGGTGGAAAGACATGAATGTGGTGAGGCAAAATATCAAAAGGGAAGAATAATTTCATTGATAACGAACAAAAACACAAGTCATAGTTTCATTTAATAACCTAAGAGGTTATAGCAGTTCATGTAAGGACAAGGGGTTACTACAAAAAGCTTCACTAAAACAAGTACAAATTAGATACAAAGCCCCCAGGGCTGAATTTGTCGGTCAGTGGGAGCCGACCCATTGTCATGGCCAGTCTTCTTTCCAATATCTTCATTGACGTCTAATGGACTAGTCTCGGCTGGGGAAGAATTTTCCACCTCATCCAAGGCACGATCGATATGATCATGGCCAAAGACGAGACCGACGAAATCTTCTAGAGACATGCTCCCTGAATCAGGATGCTTTATGGTAGCCCAATGGCCAGCTGCCCTGATGCCTCTCTTAAGACAGTCAAAGCCAAAATATACAAACTCATCAGTAGTTTTATAGTCAACAATGATTTTATCTTTGGCCTCGGCCAATGCAGATTTAACTGCCATTTCGATACTGGCCTGGATGCTCTTGCCTTTGGCTTTCATAGCCTTTGTGTGTTCCTCCTTCAGATTGATAATCTGATCCTTCTCGTGCTTCAAATCCCATTTAACCTTCTTAAGAATATCCCTCGGAGCATTCTCAAGTTTCTCGACGTCTTTCCCCTTATTGATTATGGGCATCCTCTTTAGAGTCCAGCTAGCCAGACGATGAAGAGAAACTGCGCCCTGCAATATAAGAGATATATTAGTAATGATAAGAAAAATGTAGAGACAGGACTTGAAAATAAATGGATTGTTCAGTAAATACCTATAAAGTCTGACGGAGTGCAAACTCGACCAGAAGGGGGACATCCATGTATTGTAGAAAACGCTTATCTTCCTGGGAGATGATTGAGCCAAGAGCGTCGACCTCCTAATGACACTATTATCACTTAATTTTACCTACGATAGTCGAACAACCAGGGCGTCATCCCGCCAGATTGGGATGGCACAATTAGAATGATGAGTCTTGTTTGGCCGAGTGGAAGTTGGGTCTATTAGTGGAGCCTTCCTTTTCTTTGCAACATCATCGGCCTGGGTGGAGCCGATGGTCTTCTTGGTTTGGGCTAGTTGAGGGACAGTTTTTCTACCACGTCTGTCAATGAGCTTACTAAGGTTGGGAGCAGACATTTCCCATAAGTCATCTGATAAACCTTCTAGCCTCGCTGTAAAAAAAAAATCTCAGAGTTAGTACGACAGTTGCACACAGGTATGAGACATAACTTGTAACAAAATTTTGGAACTTACGAAGTTCGGCCAAAGGGCCACCCCCTAAACCTGTCTAAGAAAGGTAATAGGGGTTCATCAAATGTTCATACTTCATAAGACGACCATTCTGGCCTTGATTACGAAGCTCGTCGATGTTCTTATAGCTATCAGGGCTTAGCTCAGGGTCAGCGTTGGCCGATAAAGAGGGTTTGGACCATCTTAGAGGTGTTCTTGGCTTAGATGTTCCACAAGCCTAGTTAGGGACAAACTCTCAGGCGCCCGAGATAAAAAAATATATGGGTTTGCAATTATGATTTTATGTCTGAGTCACTAATAGAATTTTCTTCTCAGACTTTCTGACTACAAAATGATAATAGCACGGATGAGTCGTGGACGATGAAGGTGTATAACAACCAATGACTACTCTAACTGGAAGGTCGATCCGGTGAACGACCTTCCGAACGATGATGGTCTCAATCATGACCCTCCATGCATTAAGAGATAATCGGGAAGTGCAAGGTTTACATAATAGAGGATGTATCTAATTGTAGGGTGGATGGGAAGATAAAAACCTATTTTGAAAATCTTCTCATTGAAAGAGATCTCACCATCTCGGCCACCAAAATCCCTCTCATTTTTAAGCGGCCTCCTCAAGAAGATGGAATGACCTATTTCGTAAAGGTGTCTGAATGCTAAGAGGACGGACTCAGTAACAGAGCTCTCGTACTAAGCAGCAATGGAGGTGTCGATGTCACTCTCTCCCTCCTCGTCATTTTTAGCATCCTCTATTTGGGTATTAGTTGGAATACTACTAGGAAACCTCTCAGAAAATTAAGCCCTAGTGGCAGCCGACAATGGGATAACATCCATCATTGGAGGAAATGCAACACTGGGCTCTAATATCTCTACAAAGTCATAGTTCTGTGAAGTCCCAGCATCCTTAGAAGACGCAATACGGGAAGAAGCCTCCTCCTCAGAACCTTGGAAGATGCTCTCAACTGCAGAGGTGGACACACGGTCTGCAGCTGACCACTCAGACATTGGATCACAAGTCTCATCAAGCTGGGGGTAAATGCCAGCTATGGGAGGTGGAAAGATAGCATGAACAGGGAAGGCCTCGGCCTTTCAGCTCGCATCTTGGGCTTCCTCTCCCTGTCTGATATTATCAAAACACTTCTCTCTCTCAGAGTTGGACACTTTTCAACTAGCTTATGCAAAGGTCGTAGCATTCGAGAGAAGAGACTACACTTGGGGCAAACTAAACTAATGAAAGGCCAACAACTTTTAAATGTTAAGCTATAAGATCAAGCCCTTAGAATTTGAAAGGTTTCTATATGAACACCAAGAATAGTTGTGATGAAGCCAACTGGAGATGGTGACCAAAAAGTCATCAAAAAACCTAAAACAATGTCAACTAAATGAACACTGAGAACCACCAAATGTAGCCTATGAACAACCACATGACTAATTTCTCAAGATAAAAAGCCCGAGCAATGATAGGAACAGTCACCGAAAAATATGGAAGGTCATCGAAAAAACAATAAAAGAGCTGGAACTGCTAAGAATGAAGAAAACCAGAAATTAAAGAGGTTACTTGAATGAAATTGAGTTCTTGGGAATAGAGGAGGAAGCTAGAGATAGCCTGGGATCAAGGGACATATGAACTTGGAAGCTTTGAGGGCTATTGAGATTTCTGGAAAAAAGTTACAAAGGCACGAAGGAGTAGAGAAGAAAGAGAAACAAAAAGTTTTTAGGTTTAAATATACCACTAATGATTACACACGCTCCCCAAAGTAATCTATCATGAGAGGGGAATGAAACCCAAAGCGCACATCAACCAAACCTAACTTGGGGAAGCCGCCACTAATTAGAATAGTGACATGTGTCACCTGCCCATGTGCCAGGTCCTATGAAGCCAACATGTAAGAGACGCCTAGTCATTCCCTCAACAACTCGGAGCCCTCAACCTCCTATGCACACAGAAGGCTAAGGGCTAAGGGTGATTGATATGACCAAAGTGTACCATCGTCTCTCATAACGAAGTGATATAACATCTCATAGACGAGTTTTCATTTGAGACAGACACGCCATTAGTGGGGTCATCGTGATAAGGGTAGGCCTCTCCTCAATTAACCTCGGACGTCTGTAAAGCCGAGACCAGAAGAGACATTATGACATATCAGTACTATTATCGTACTTAGTTACAGTCGATAATAACAGTGCCTTGCCATCCAACCTTGGCCTCATCTTATCAGTCAAGGTCACACAAGACCACACGAGAATTAGCATCCCATTCCCCTCTCAGACCAATGTTGCAGGAAGCGATGCCTTACTTTACGTGCATATTTAAAACATGGGGGGGCTATGCAAATGTGGACAATTCTATTATAAGAAGATTATTCCCTCACGTGAGGAAATATTACATCATTATTGTGCTTGTGTGCTAAGGACAGGTGGATACACCTTATTGCTAACATCTTCATGCACATGCCGATTACATTCTTGGGGGGTACATTACACCACCCAAGCGCTATATGTACACTTCATCTTCTCCGTGAGAGGGTATCGATTATTAGAAAACCTAGTAAAACTCTATCAAAATATACATAAGAGAGAGAAAAGAGTGAGTGATTGTATCCCTGGCCATTAGTGCCCTTTTTAGTTGATCACACACACACACACACACAGTGGATGTAGGCCTGATTGGCTGAACCACTTATATTCAGGGTTTCATCCTCTTCACCTCATCTCCTTCTCTATCACTATAATGTGTTTACTGCTATTGTTGTATACTTATTTGATCTTCTTATATCTAAGACCTGGAGGTACCATTTTTTTATCATCAGTAGTGGTTACTCCAAAGTATGATGGGAGTACTAACCTTGTGCACCATGTAGAGATGTACCTGTTGGTTGCAGACATCTACTCCGCCTCAAATGAGATGAAATGTCGTGCATTTTCAAGCACTTTGACTGGAGCTGGCCCTTTATGGTTCACTTAACTCCCGAATAACTTCTGATTTGGGGTAAGGCCCTAAAAGAAGACTACTCACCTGCTGTACATTAAGTAGGGGAATAATGAGAGTCGCAAGGAGTATGTTACGAGGCTTAATAAGGAGAAGTTAGAAGTGGAGCATTATGAGGAAAGTATTACAATGACAACACTAATATGAGGTATGTAGAAAGGGAAATTTCTTTAGAAGCTTGCTGAGGACCCACCAAAGTCTATGGCTGAGCTATTAGCACTGGCCGACAAGGTCATGAACGCCGAGGAATCAATGGAAGCTAAGTATAAGGATGAGAAGGGGACTAGCCATTGGAAGAAGTTTTAAAAGAAGAAAAAAGATTGAAAGAAGAGATCAGCTGATGATAAGTTTTTCGGGTACACTTCTCTATTATTCTGTTGCGATCACATGTGGATGGACGACATCATTCTCTCACATAAGGGAATATTTGATCATCATTACTCACATGTGGTGAAGACACCTGGCTTCTCCTTTTTGAATAGGAACATTTTGCACATGTTTATTGCATACTCGGGGGTGCAATACACCCCCAAGGCACTATAAATACATCTCATCTTCTTCATTGTAAAGGATCGCTTAGTTAAAACCCTACCTAAAACTCTGCTCATTTGCATCTAGAAGAGAGAGAAAGCTTGAGTGCTGTAACCCAGGACATTAGTGCCATATTTGTTAGTGAATTTCACTCACACACAGAGTGGAGGTAGGCTTCGGCCGAACCACTCTTCGCCTCACCTCTTTCTATAATATTATATTATGTGTTTACTTCCATTATTATATACCTATTTGAGCTTTTTCTATATGTGACGTGGTGGTGCCATTTTTGGTATCATTCGTCTGGCACCGTCTGTAGGAAATGAGATGTATAATCTCTTCCCTTATTTAGCTTATCCTCACCACAGTCTCTGGTGGTTAACCAATCCTCCCCTCTTGTGGAGTTGTTTCACCATTGAAAGAGTTCTTATTGAGCTACTAAGCATTTACTCTCTAGTTATATCTCATCCATAAGGTTTAATACATGGCATCCTAACTTCCACCACCACCACGAGTTGGTGGCCCTAGTTCCAGCAATGCACCTCCTCAGTTAGAGATGGCTGAAGTAGTGGCAATATTGAAGTCCTTGGTGGCCAACCAATAAGAAATGCAAGAACAGCTGGCTACCTTTAGCCAAAATGAGATAATTAGGCAAGCTGGTGTACAATCGAAGATGGTTACTTCGGTATCCATAGAGCACCATCAAGATGCCAGGGACCACCCCAGTCACGACACAAAGACCTGCCACCTCTTCAATGGCAGAGGGACGTTGTTGACCCTAGACGTAGTTGACCCTGCTCAGAGGACCGTTATAGTGATTATGAGGCTGAAGATGCTCAGGCTAATTACTAGGATCCATATTAAGTATTTAGAAATATGGTACACCCCATCCAAGGTAGTTTAGGCCATGATAGGATGTCGAGTCATGATGCACAACCAAGGGGCTCAACTTTTGATCGATTAAGGAGAGGGTCGGCCTTTGAGAGGCTCGGCCTTGTTGGCGATTTGAGAGAAAGGTTGTCCAGGTCAAGGAGTAATTCTATCTCACGGAGATAGGGGTTAAACTGTTGACCCCCATTTGGACGAGATGAGGGCCAATGGGAAGTTAATAGATGACGCAGGCCAGTAGCAAGAGAACCCTCGGTTCGGCCAGTTGAGGTAGCATGAAATAACATCATCCAGGACGATGTAATAGTAGTGTTCGAGAGGCCTTGGAATGACTACATTCAAAGGATGGAAGATAAAATTGGAGATATCCTCAAGATTCGAGACCCCTTGCAGATGGGCTATTCTGAAGGCTCTCCTTTTGTAGCTACGATAGTTAGTTTTCCGACCTCTTCCAAGTTTAAGGCACCAGTAGTTACTCCAAAGTATGATAGGAGTACCAACCCTATGCACCATATAGAGATGTACCAGTCGGTTTCATACATCTACTCCATTTTAGATGGGATTAAATATCATTCATTTTTAACGACCTTGACTTAAGCTTCCCATGTATGGTTCACTTCACTCCTGAAGAACTCCACTGAAAATTTCAAGCAACTCGTTGAACGACTCATCCACAACTTCTTCTTTGGGGTGAGACCCCAGAATAAGACTACTCACCTGTTGTACATTAAGAAAGGGAAGAATGAGAGTCTCAGGGAGTACATTGCGAGGTTTAATAAGGAGAAGTTTAAAGTGGAGGATTACGAGGAAAGTATTGCGATGACAACACTAATACGAGGTCTACAGAAAGGAAATTTTCTTTGTAAGCCTGCTGAGGACCCACAAAAGTCTAAGGATGAGCTATTAGCGACAGTCGATAAGGTCATGAACATCGAGGAAGATATGACAACTAAGTATGAGGATGAGAAGGGGACTAGTAGTGGGAACAAGTTTCAAAAGAAGGATAAAGATGGAAAGAAGAGATCAGTTGCTGATAAGTTTGTCGGGTACACTCCTCTCACGGTCGGCTGCGAGCACATTTTGAATGAGATCAAGAATGATCGGTACCTGAGGTGGCCTGGAAAGATGAAATCTCTCCCTCACAGCAGGAACAAAAGCCTATGGTGTGAATTTCACCAAGACCACGGGTACTTGACCGACAAATATTTTGATCTAAAAGAAAATATTGAGAAGGTTCTTAAGGCTGGGACGCTGAGAAGATATGTAAGCAGTGGTAGCGCAAAGGGGGTGTAATACCCCGTATTTTTAATGATTTTTAAAGTGGGATTAATTAGAATTATTTGCGGGATAGTTAATTAATCCGGATTTAAATATTACTCGGGAATAAAGTAATATGTGATTTATGTTGAATATTACTTAATGATTACAAGTAATATTTGATTATGACTTTACATATCATTATGATTTAATAAAATTGTCGCTAGTGATAAACACGATAATTACGGTAATTAAGTCGGGACATTCGTGTGAGTCGTGTCGGGACTAAATTTAAATGGAATAAAACATACATTATTTTTATGTCATCCAAATGTTCATTTTAATTGTGCCACAGTGTTCGAACGGGTTTAAATAGTCAAAAAAGTCTACTTAGGAGTTTGATTTAGGTCTCGGGGCATTTTGGATTTGAATAGACACCTCAGAGGGGTATTTTGGTTATTTTATAAATAAGGTGAATAGTATCCACGAAAATTGAGTGTTATTACATAAGTATAAATGTTGTAAGATTCAGATTCATTCACCAAAATTAGAGGGAAAGACTTAGGGCAGATTGAGAGACTTCTCTAGTAAAGGAAGAAACCCTCTAGGAAGCCAAAAGGCCAAAAGTAATCCTGCACCACCACCACTGCCGAAAGTTGGCCAAAAAAGGGAGGAACACTAGTGGAGTATCGTACCCAACTGTTTAGACCTACAATCTAATGGAAAGTAATTTAACCTTTCAAACGTAACATGTATATTGTCCGTGTTAGGATAGTTATGAAATTCTGAAAAGTTGCATTATTCAAAGATAAAATATGGTGATTTTAATAATTTCCTTGAAATGAGAATTATGTAGGATTTATCTCTTTTTAAATATGTATTTAAATCCATGAAATTTAGTAATCATTTGGTGAAGAAAAATCTAGGTTTTACGGGTGTTCTTGTATGGGTTATATAATAGGGAGTTTTTGAATTTTTTTGGAGAAATATCATTATTAATTCAAACTTCTTGATGGATTTATGTTGTTTAATAATTAGAAATCGTTTATACACCTTAATATATCATTTGGGATGAATTATAAGGATTTTTAGATCATTTAGTAGAGGTTTTGAGGATTAAATGTGTTAAAAATCCGTAGGCAAAATATGCAGAAAACGTAGTCTCATATCTATTTGATCGATCGGTTGACCCGAATCATCGATCGATCGACTGGTCGATCGATCGACCCAAATCATTGATCGATTGATGATCACAGAAAATGTGTTTTGTTTTTATTTAAGTATTAATTTAATCACATCTTTTAAGGATGCTTAGTGTTAATTAAACTGAGCATAACGGGACTTAGGGAAGGTCCGTAGGGTGGTTATTAAAGCTTAGAAAATATTTATGTGTGGTATTAATCTTTGAAAATGAAATAATGGGTTAAAAATCGAATTGGAGATTATCGAAGAATAAACCCAATTGAGGATAATATTAATTCATCAATTGGGATGACATGGACCAGTAGGGTGTAGAGGTCTAGCTACTGAACTTATATGAGACGAAATTGATAACCTTTAAGTGTTGGAAAAACTCGAGCCTATATAAAAGTGAAGTGATAATCTATAAATACGTAGGATATTAGAGATAAAATAATGCTACGTATGGAATTGTCATATGGGTTGTGTGAATACCTTACTAATATTATATATATAGGTGGGGTGAATACCTATATTACTATATGTATTGTGTATGACACACTTACACTGCTTGCTATCGGGGTGGAGGTTTCGCGTTATGGTCGATCTTATCATGACGAGCCCATTTGGGGGGATTTTAGATTCGTACCTTGAGCATAGGACCTTGGTCACATTCAATCAGTGAGAATAATATTTTCAACGGTTGAATGGGAGAGTAGGTATGTGCGTGACCCATTCGGCTGGGGAGTATGCTCGCCTCCAAATATGTGTGTTATGTTATTTAGGATTTGAGAGAGATGTCGAGCCAATAGTTCTTTTTACAACTAGATATGTAACTGGACATGATAGCAGAGTATGCATGCAACGCAGCTGTGTATGGGAGGTGCCATAGTAGTATATATAATAGTGTGATGAATATATATACAATGTGATGTGATCTACTGTGTGAATTAGTAGATAAAAATGAATAATGAAATCTGAATTGAATTAAGTAAGTAATTACTTAATCCTTGAAATCCTAGTTCATCTTAAAGAGAAATGAACATATTTAATAAATTATACGTATTTCGTGGGAAATATGGGGAAATGATAGTGGATATAATCATAAATGAGAACTTAATTAGAGAAAATAATAATGTGCATTAGGCGTGCACCCTAGATGAGAGGTGAGATTCTCAAGTGAGAGCCCGAGAACTAACATATACATAATACCTGATTAATTGCTCTTGTTAAACACTTGCTATTTTTAAAAATTTGTTACGAATGGGCTCTGACCCGTTTCCTTGCATATTCTCTTCTCTGTTGAATCTATTATACTAGCTGCTTAGCATCAGGGATGCCCGACTTAGAGTATGGATGTTCTACGTGCTATTGATACTGACGGAGATGCGGACCTCGTTTAGATGCTTTCATTTCATTGATTCCTATTTTTGTGGTACCTATCTCATTTAGGGCATGTCTCCCAGGATTGTAGTAGTTCCATTTCTATTTTGGATATTGTATTGGTTTTATGTCGGTACTGTTATTATCATTTTGTTTTGGATGGTGATATGGAGATATTTAAACTGGAGAGTTTATTCCAGTTACATTTATTCTTGTTGACTTCTAATTCAGTTGTGATGTGATGTTACTTATTTTATTCCATATGGCGGAATTGATTTAATTAAATTAAAATTGGAAAAGTTTTGACACTAAGCTTAATTAATTATTGGGTGAATTAATAAGAAATTATTTTTTTACAGTGATGCTAAGAATGAACCAACTAGATATTCTGATTTAATTTAATAAAGGATTGATCACATGATATTTAATTAGGCGGGGTGTCACAGGGGCACAAGACGACCCACGGAAAAGAAGGTTCGATAAGTGCAAAGAGGATGCTCCTAGGAAAAAAAGATGATGCCTCAGACGACGATGATGGGGATGACCCAGATCTTCCACCAAAGGACGATGGTCCTAAAGGTCTCCTTCATATGATTTCGTTCGATGTGAAGATTATTTATGGGGGCCTAGCAGGAGGAGTCTCAAAGGTGGTCGATAGAAAGGCACACATTGCAGAGGTCAAAGCTCTTCCTAAAGTTAAAGTGGTTAACTCAGCTACAATAGGTGTTAAGTTAGAGAAAAGGAAGAAGGTGGATATGGACACTTTGACTGTGGGTTTTTCAAGACTTGACTTCAAAGGTATCCTAGCTCCCCAAGTGACCCCCTGGTGATTACAACCAGGGTTCATTGGTATGACCTTCCAAGAATACAGGTTGACGATAGAAGTTTGGATGTTATGTTCTGGCCATGCTTCAAAGGCCTGGGACTCAACAAGAAGAGGCCCGTGCCTTATCATCACCCATTGATTGCATTTAGTGGTGAGAAAGTCCATTCGTTGGGAATGCTTGAGACGGACATTAGGATGGGAGATGTTTGGCCAATGAGTCTCACAAATAAGGTCAATTTCTTTATAATGGATGAAAGTGTATGCTCTGCTTATAACATTATTATGGGAAGAGTCTCCCTCAAAGAGTTTGAGGCCATGCCCTGCACTGTAGACCAAATGGTGAAATTCCCGACCCCTTATGTTGTAGGGGAAGTCCAAGGTGATCAAGTGTTGACATGGGAATGCTACTTCAACTCACTGGAGGAGAGGGAAGCTCACAAAAAAGCAACTACGACCTACAATATTAATACCCTGGAGTCAAGAGACGAGAAGAAACTCAGAAAGGGAGAATTCACTTAGGAGGTAGAATCCGTCGTCATCAATGAGGACGAGCAAAAAAAATCATCCAAATTGGAAAAACCCTATAAAAGAAGGTTAACGAAGAACTAGTGAAGCTGTTAAAGAAGGGGCAAAGCATCTTCACATGGATCCATGAAGTCCTGACTGGTCTTGAACCAAAAGTTATGTGCCATAATCTCAACGTAGCCGATGATGATAAGCAGATACGACAGAGAAGACGAGTCTACTGAAGAAAGAAGTATGACGTTATCAGAGAGGACGTTAAGAAGTTAGAGAAGGATGACTTTATCCGGGAGGTCATTTATCTCGATTGGTTAGCAAACTCTATCATCGTCCCCATGGCCAATGGTAAATGGAGGACGTGTGTTGACTTCATAGATATAAACAAAATATGCCCGAAAGACAACTTCCCTTTTCCTAAGATCGATCAGATGGTAGACACTATAGATGACCATGAATTAATGAGCTTCAAGGATGCCTACTTAGGGTAAAATAAGAAATTCATGGACCCGATCGAAAAATTAAAGATATCCTTTATTACTGACAAGGGGACCTATTATTATAACGGCATGCCCTTTGGGTTGAATAATCCTGGGGCAACATATTAGAGGCTGATTAACAAAATGTTTAAAGACCAGATCGAAAGACGATGGAAGTGTACATTGATGATATGCTGACTAAGAGCCTTAAGGCTGACACACATGTGGTTGACCTTTAGCGCACTTTTGACACGATGGACAAGTACCGAATGAAACTCAACCCCTCCAACTATGTCTTCGATGTAGGAGCAGGTAAGTTTTTGGGTTTTACTAAGAATCAAATAGGAATCGAAGCCAACCCCGAGAACATCAAGGTTTTTTTTGGAGATGAAGACTCTTACAACGATAAAGTATGTTCGTATATTGATTGGAAGAGTGGAAGCATTAAACAGGTTTGTGTCTAGCGCCACTCATAAATTCCTTCCTTTCTTTGGAGTATTGAGAAAAGATTTTGAATGGAACGAAGAGAGTGATAGAGCCTTTAAGGATTTAAAGTCCTATATCCGCTCTCAACTCCTATCATCTAGATGAGTTCAAGGGGAGAAACTATATATTTATTTGGCAGTATCTGAGTCGGCCATCAGTGACACTATTGTAAGAGAAGAGGATGGAGTTCAAAAACCAGTGTATTTCAATAGTAAGGCACTCCAAGGGTCCGAGCAGAGGTACTTCAAGATGGAAAAGTTATCCTAGGCACTGATCCACGCCTCGAGGAAGATGAAGCCCTACTTTCAAGCACATACCATTATGGTCCTCATAGACTCACCCCTCAGGAAAGTAATTCACAAGCCTAAAAAATCAGGAAGAATAATGGTTTGGTGAATCAAGTTGGGGGAGTTTGACATCATCTACCAGTCGAGAACGTCTATTAAAGGGCAATAACTAGCTGACTTTATGGATGAGTTCACTTGGGATGAGGCCGACATTGAAGATGATGCTACAACTTGTGAGAAGGAAATCAGAGTATATCCTTTCCCGATCAAAGTCGAAACGAGTTTAGCAAGAAAAAAAGTATCTGAGTACGAGGTGGAAAAGTATCTTTTGACGAATAGATCCCTAGCAGATGGTAGTTTTTCACTACATGGTACCGTGTGGAGCCTCATTATTGATGGGTCTTCATATGAGAATGAAAGCGGTGTAGTATTGATAGTGTCAGCTCTAAATGGTATCGATATAGAGTGCGCATTGAGGTTCGACTTCAAATCTTCAAATAATGAATATGAGTATTAGCCTCTACTAGCAGGTCTTTACCTAGCCCGGGCACTGAATCTTAGCCAACTCCTTATGCATAGCGATTCCAAGTTGGTTGTCAATCAAATCTTAGGAGCTAACGAGGCTAAGGATGACATAATGGCAAGGTGTCTGGGAAAGGTTAAGACATCGTTGAAAAATTTTGCCTAGGTAAAATTGAGGAGGATACCTCAGCTGAACAATGGCCGAGTCGGCGCCTTGGTAATGTTAGCTTTGACCACCCGAACCGAAATCAGATGGACAATCCCGGTAGAAGTTTTTCATTAATCGACGATCTAAGAAGAAGAAAATATAGTGGAATTTTGTTTGAACGTGAGTATGGTAGCCTCTTGGATGGATCCTATATTCTGTTATATTAGATATGGGAAACTACCTGAGTCAAAGGCCAAGAAGAAGAAACTTAGGTACATAGTTTCTAAGTTCTCCCTCATAGGAGACATTCTATACAAGAAAGGATTCCTGCTTCCTCTCCTCGGACGTGTTCATCCATCTGAGGTGGAGTAGTTTTTAAAAAATATGCATGAAGGGTCATGTTCTAGAAATATCGTAGGAAGATCATTTGCTAAGAGGATCATTACACAGGGTTATTTATGGCCAACGTTGGCTAAGGATGCATCTTCTTACGTAAATAAGTGTGATACGTGCTAGAGGTTTGCTACCATACCTCACCAACCTCATCAACCTCTTACCTCCATCACATCTACTTGCCCCTTTGTTGTTTGGGGGATCAACCTGGTTAGACCACTTTCTAAAGCTGTGAATAATTATCGCTACTTGATCGTGGTGATCGATTTTTTCTCAAAATGGGTAGAGGCCGAGCCGATGATAATAATTATGGAGAATAAGACATTCCAGTTTATTTGTAAAAACATCATCTATAGGTACGGACTACCCAATACTCTGATCTATGATAATGGAACACAGTTCAAGAATGTCTCCTTGGAAAAATATTATGAGCGAATAGGCATCAAGCAATTCTTCTCTGCTCCTGGATAACCCTAGGCTAATGGGAAGATAAAAGTTACAAACAAGACGATCCTTGAGGGGATCTAGAAGAGGTTAGAAGATTCCAAAGGCAGGTGGGTCGAAGAATTATATGTTGTCCTCTTGGCATACAAAACAACGGAGAGGACTCCTATTGGGGAAACTCCATTATTCTCACTTACGGTTCAGAGGAAGTAGTGCCGACGGAGATATGTTTACATACTCATAGGATTCATACCTATGACCCTAAAAAGAACATTATTGAGAGAAGGCTTAACCTAGATCTTATGGAAGAGAAAAGAGAAGACTCCGTGGTTAGGAAAGCTTCCTACATGTAAAGAACAACAAGGTTCTATAACAAGCGAGTAAAGGCATGGTCACTGAAAGTATGGGATTTAGTGCTGAAGAAGACATGTAAAAAACCTAATAATATTAATACAAATTAGCATGGAACATAAGGAGTAGTAGAAGAAGTGGTGTCAAGGACGCATAGATTGGAAAATCTGGAAGGATAGAAATTCTCCAACTTATGGAACGCCGACCACCTCAAGAAATATTACCAATGAGATTTCAATCAGACTTAGTTTCTTTTCAATTCCATTGTAATACATGTGTATGAGACTCATACAAATTAAATTCAATAAAATATCAAGTGTTCCCTCATGCGTTGTCTATTTATTTGGATGTTTATTTATATACATCAACTGATGTTAAGCTAGAAAACGTCATTCCTGGTGAAGTAGGCTTAAGTTTCCTTCGGTGATACGACAGCCCAGACATGGTCAACCTCGTCTATGAGTTTTAAATAACATAAAAAACATTAATTATTAAACATCATTAGCTTGGTGGATCTACTCCCTCGGTCAATACGGCATGGGATAGACGAGATGACACTCATCCATGCGCTCTCAAAACGACGAGGGGGGCACTTGTGCTTAAACACCATACTTTGGTGAATGAAAATTAAAAATAACTTTGCGATTAATTATTAAACACCATTAGTTTTGTGAATCTACTCCCTCGGTCGAGACAACAGGGCATGGCCGAGATGGCACTCATCCACGCACTCTCAAAATGACGAGAGGGACTTGTGCTTAAACACCATAATTTGGTGGATGCAAATTAAAAATCACTTTATGGGTAATTGTTAAACATCATTAGTTTAGTGGATCTAATCCCTTGGCTGAGACAACAGTGCATGGACGAGACGATACTCATCCATTCACTCTCAAAATGATGAAAGGGGACTTGATTATGATTAATTTGTAATATCATCTCGTTTGAAGATGATACGATAACATAGTTTAAATTTATGGCATACAGAAAAATTAAAAAGAGATGCAAATAAGAGAGTAATAAAAAGATTCCATTCAATAAAGTATGAAGATCACAAAAGACATGGAGTTAATGGTGTTTAGAGAAAAAAGAAAAGTTTTCACAATAAAAAGATTGCAATCAAAGAAGGGTATCGATCAAAGACGACCACCCTATGATGTTGGCTCAAGAACAATGGTGGGAGTCTCTTCAGCATTAGGCTTGTCATGGACGATCGCACCCTTGGCCTGGATCGCTTGATCTAGGCCATTCGTCTGAACTTGGGCCCCGACCTTGGCTGTCGCCATCAGCTCGACATATTCCAGAGATACATCGAAGAGAGGGTCTAATAACTATGGAGCATCTAATGTAGGCTGTATGGAAGATACGACCTCAACGAACATAGTTGAAATCCACAGGAAGTCCATCCTAACACCCCTCTCAAATTAGATGATGCTAGAGCTACCAAACTCGTCTAAAGCCTTAAAAGCTTTAATAGCCTCGATTCTGATCTTCTCAAGGGACTCGGCAGATAGAGAATCATCTTTTATCTTCTACACGGTAGCATCAAGTTCTTTGGCATGACCAACCGACTACACGATCAAAGCGTTATCCTTCTCCTTGAGAAAGTCGTCCTCTATTTATTGGGAATCGTCCCTGAGATTGAGATCATCTTAATCCAGTTGAAGGTCGGCTTAGCATGACTCCAGATGCTTTTTCAGCTGCTCTTCAGACTTAAGAGCCCAATGAACCTCTTAAACCTTTTGGTAGTTCTCAACCTTCCATTTGTTGGCTGAGGTAAAGTACACGCACACAGTGGAAGAAATGGAAACATGTGTTAATGCAAACAAGATAAGAGTACGAGAAAAGACTTGTTCTTAAACTGAAAGAAAATACCTGAGCTATTAAATGAAGTCCTAAATTAAAGACCTAAGGGGTGCCATCTTCTCTAAGAACTCATAGTCATTCTTAGTGGGGATTCCTAGCATGACCCTCTTTGATCTTTTAAATGAGAGTATGATTGAGCTGGAAAATTTCCTAAGCTAGGCTATGTTATTTTACCAATACTCCTGGAAGGAGTCCCCAGAGAAAGAACTCAGCCCAAAGCTACTTGGCATTGACTGGACAGGAGGGATCACCCTCGTCCTTTGAGAATTTTGCTTAGGCTAACCTTCAGAAGGAATATGTTAATGAGTCCTCTTCTGGTTGACTTTTGGCGGTGTCGTCCCTGTAGTAGTCATCTTATTTAGCTGAATTTTGCCAGCTGAATACTTCTTCTTATTCAGAGCGTTGTGAAGACTTGGCACGTTCATATTAAAAAATTCCTCAGACAAGTGAGGATAACGGTCTTCAAAAGAAAATTTTGGAATCATTGGCCACAAATACAATAGACGATGAAGGACTTAAACAAAAAGGAAAGGAATTATTTCACTTACAAACGTTTTCCAATGGCTCAACCTTCAGCCCGGATTTATCTAAGTATTTCAGAGACATGAAATCTTCAAAGGAAAGGAGTTGGACTTCCTTCATTTTCCCTCTAAGGAAGTCTACCATCTACTTATTGGCTATAATGAGCCCATGATCTTATTTGGAAACCATTAAAGTCTTCGCCTAAGTATAGGGTACCCTCGGCTCATAGTCTCGTCTCTTATGGTCGGCACAAGCAGGAAATTCCCAATCCCCAAAAGCATAGAAGAACCTTTTCTTCCAACTGTGGTTTGAAGTCTGATTGACGTGAAGAATTTTCTTATCAGACTTCCTGGCTCCTAGATGATAGTAGTCAGCCTGGTTTGTAGAGGACGAGACGTGATAGTGAGCATGGAAGATTTCAACCGAAGGCTCGTCCTCATACTTATTTCTCCACAAGGAGATGTAACCCAAAATAACCTTCCAAGAGTTGGGACTATCTGGGTGGGGGCAAGGCTGAGGCTAGAAAGAATAGCTTGTACAATCGGGTCAATGGGAAGACGAAAGTCAACCCTAAAAATTTGGTCATAGGGACGATCTCTCCCTCACGTCTATCGTACACCCTCTTGTCCTCGGCTGGCACTCGCAGGATAACATCAGGATTTATGCCATGCCGATGTATGAAATTAAGGAGATCAACCTCTCTGATAGAAGATTGGCATTTCTCGGTATATGAGCAGTCTACCAGCTCATCGGATTTAGAGTCTTCCTCTATCTCACCCTCAACCTCTCCTTCCCCATCTTCAGCATCGACAATGGGAATGCCGATAGGATAAGTTCTTTGGAACTCGACATCAGTCATGGAAGACAAAGGAACTACAACCGAAGGAACAACTGTGTTGGCGGCCGACTCAGCTCACTCTGATAGGATCTCAATGGAAGAGTCGTTCTGTGTTGATATCTCGGTTCATCCATGTGAGGAGGCCCGAGACATGATATCATATTCTCTCATCCCCCCGTGATGGGTTGAAGAATATCTCATGGCATCCTAGTATGAGTCCCCATAGTTGGATCGGGCAGAGGATGATCCGACCATCTCATCGGCAGAAGGGGAGAACTACCTTTTGGGGGATGGGAAGGAGCGATCATCTCTAAATTGGGTCAGCTTGGTGCCTAACCTCGGCCTTTTCCTCTAACTTGCGTATTTCTTGGAAGTATCTCTCTATAAGGGAAGAGTATTGAAAGGATAATTCATAAAGTGTCTTTAACATTCGTAAGACGAGGCAACACTTAGAGAATAAAAGTTTTAAAATAACAAACTATTTGGGAGTTTAAACAAGGTTAACTCAAAGATCAAAGGGAGAAAATGAACCGTTTTGAGGATGAACAAACCAAGAAAAGTTTGAAGGTTCGCCTGATAAGGTGACCAGAGTCTTTTCGGAGTAAAGTTAAAAAGGAAAATGAAGGATCAAATAAACCCAAAACTAAGCAAAAAACACTCCTAGAATCCCATGTCTACCTAAAGCCACTACGGACAACCCAAGAACAAGCCCTAGTGGCCTAGTGCAGTCGTCGGAGTATAGATTAAATACGCCAAAAAATGAAGAAACCTGGAAATAGGTTGAAAAGATAAACAAGATTTAAAGAAATGGTAGAAGAACGTTACCTCGAGCAAAAAGAGGGATAATGGAGGAAGAATGGCCTTGAAGGCAAGTTTGAAAGAACATGATGGAAGATGGGTCTATGGTTTAGGAGGGAGTGGTTTGTAGAAGGTATGAAGCAAGAAGACAGCAAATGGTTTTGAAAAAGCCTTTTTAAATAATAGCAATGATTTTTTCACATTTTACAAAGCATCACACAGTTTCCAATAAGTATCATCATGCCAGGAGTGAAACACTAAGCGTCTAATCCGTCACTTGTGCCTCGATTGGCTACAACCTTATAGGAACTATGACAGTTGTCGCCTCAAGCTGCCACTTGCTTGACGGCTACCATGTGTCCTCTCAACAACCATGAACAGTGTCACCAGACGACATAATATCATTACCCCTCAACCTCATACACACGTCAGAGACTAAGGGCCAGGGGTGATTGATATGCCAAGTATCACCTCGTCTACAACATGCATCCTCGGACATAGTCGTCCCTTACCAATAGCCTAGAAGAGAGGCGTTATGACTCATCTAGATCAGACTCGATCGACATTGGCTGGCTTATTACCTCGGCCTCGGCCTTTGATACTGTCTAAGTATGGGTTAAATGCATCACCCCTAGTAAATGAATACCCTCATCCTCGGCATTACCCAGGGAGACGAGGACATACCGAGATGAATAAACATCATGTGTGTCACTCCTTAGGGGCTCAAAAGTCTACAAGTCTACCCTCAACCACTGTGGTCGACCGACATCACATTATTGACAGAGTATGTGTATTGGGAGACGCATGGAGATGTACATGTGGATGTGTTACATACGTGAGCTGAAACCGTTATACCCAGATCATTCTCTCACGTGAGAGAATATTTGATCATCACGACTCACATGTGGTGAAGACAACTGGCTTCTCTTTATTATTGGGAACATTCTGCACATGTCTATTGCATACTCGGGTGTGAAATACACCCTCGAGGCACTATAAATACATCTTGTCTTCTTCATTGTATGTGACCGCTTAGTAAAAACCCTAGCAAAACTCTGCTTGTTTGCATCTAGAAGAGAGAGAAATCTTGAATGCTGTAACCCAGTCCATTAGTGCCATATTTGTTAGTGGATTTCACTCACACACAGTGGATGTAGGCTCCAGCCGAACCACTTAAATTCAGGTGTTCATCTTCTTCAACTCACCTCTTTCTCTACTGTTATATATTTGTGTTTACTACCATTGCTATATACTTGTTTGAGCTTCTTCTATCTGTGAACTGGTGGTGCCATATTTGGTATCATCATTTAGCACTGAAGTAATTCTCCTAGTAGAACTCGAGGTACCTTCTGTGCGCTACAACCTATGAAGTACAATGCTTCCCCACAGTCGTTAGGTACAACTGGAAGCATTAGAAGAGCACAGAGATTACGAAAAAAGGCATTTTGAGATATACATAAAGAATCTATCTAGATCTTATGAACAAATGGTAAAGCCAAGAAAATTATAGGAAGGTGACATAGTTTTGAAGGCTTGTACAAGGCACATATGGGGTCTCTTGCAGCCTAAGTTTGAGGAAAATTAGGAAGGACCTTATGTTGTTTGAAGATCTCATGATTTTGGATATTGTGAAATCTTGAAGGTTGAGGATGAAGAGACTTTTAAACTAAAAAACAAGTGGCTCAAAATATATTTTGTTTAAGTTGTTAACTTGTCCTAGCATTTTTGGGGGGATTGTAAAGTTTAGGTACAAGTATGGTAGAACGAGAGCATGTTCTCACAACATGTTAAAAAACTTATTTTGCAAATTATATAGAAATCATGGGGGTAATTTGATCCAAACACAAGTTTGTTTTCAGTTTTCATAGACACTTTGCATGAAAGTAAAGGGAAATTCAATCTTATGCATTCCAAAATTCCAAATCTTAATTAAGACATAAAAGAGGGCCTACTGCCTCGAGATACATGAAACAAATAGGGCAGTACATTCTTTTATACCTAGATGTAACTCAAAAGTCCCTTTAATAATCACTTAGGTCGTTTACAACAAACCATAAGCAAGAAGACTCTAAAATCCGGTGATGATGATGAGGTAGTAAAGAGGCCAAAGAAACCTCCTCGTTGGACATGTCTTCTATCTCTTACTGATAACGGACCATCTCCCACTTAAGCTCATTAATCTTTGCCTCAGCCTTAGCCAAAGACTCCTTGGCAATAACAAAATGTTCCTCAGCTTTGGTAAGTTCAGAATTCAAAGTGGAAATCTTCTCGGCTAAGGCACTCTACGAACGAGTAGTGGCTGGGATTTTCATAAAGTAGGAGGGCAAGTCATCTTTCTTGAAGGTCTTGAGTAGATCAATCTTCCATTTCAGAGCAAAACCCTTTCCATAAGGATATTGATTTTCCCCATAATTTCTTTGATCTTCTTGGGAATGAAAGAAGGAAGAGGGGCGTGCACCACATCAGGCAATACGGTGGCAAACCTAATAATCTAGAATCCAACATAACAAGGATGACTTGAATACAATGAGATGTAAAGGTGGATGGATGATGTTATACCAATCGATCGATCAGGTCGCTATAATGTGGTGTTATAATATAGGTAAACTCCTTTAAAAAGGGCCTCACAACCCCAATTAGAGCCAATTCTGGAGGATGAACACTGAAGGCGCTGTCACTAGAAGAGGGAAATAAAGAGTTTGAAGCCCTGCCATCTTCTCTTAAAACTGGAGTTGTGTCTCATTCCCCTCCCTCCACGTTTTGGGCTATCTGGGGAACAGGGTTGGGCTCAACAAAATTCCCAATAGATTCTAGAGGAACATTATTAGGAATTAATTTCTCAGTAGGGGAAACAATATTCCCCAAAGTCATTTGCTGGTTAACCTTTACCTGAGAGAATGAGGAATACGTCAAACAGGAAGAAAACAGAGTATGGGCACAACAAATATTCAAGAGTCCGAGTTTTACTTAAAACACCTTTATGGTTGCTCGACTAAGTAACACTGGGCATTCTTAAGTTGCAGTTTACTTAATGCACCTTTAAGGTTGCTCGACTAGGTAAACTATTATCGCTTCAAAAGTCCAGTTTTACTTAAAGCACCTTTATAGTTGCTCGTCTAAGTAAGTTTGGTTATTTTTAAGCCGCAGTTTACTTAAAGAACCTTTAAGGTTGCTCGACTAGGTAAAGTGTTGTCACGTCAAAAGTTCCTTTTTTACTTAAAGTACCTTTATGGTTGCTCGACTAAGTAAGATTTGGCATTCTTAGCCACAGCTTACTTAAAGCACCTTTAAGGTTGCCCGACTAGGTAAACTATTGTCACTTAAAAAGTCCCAATTTTACATAAATCACCTTTATGGTTGCTTGACTAAGTAAGATTAGGCATTCTCAATCCTTAGTTTACTTAAAGAACCTTTAAGTTTGCTCAACGAGGTAAACTGTTGTCGCTTCAAAAGTCTCAGTTTTCATTAAAGCACCTTTTATGGTTATTTAACTAAAGTAAGACTGGGCATCTTCAAGCCTCAGTTTACCTAACGCATCCATAGGGTAGCTCGACTAGGTGAATAACGTGCTCCGTATAAAAATCCAAATTTTACTCATAGGAATAAATGATGGTTTGACCGAAGAAATTGAGAGTAGGAATACCTTTTTAATAGCCACTGGATCACAGGTAACCTCAGAAACCCCAGTAGGAGAAATAATTTCCTTCTCCAAGGGTTTAGGCTCTACTCCAACTTACCCTTCCTCATGAGAGGCTGCTTTACCTTCAGTATTGAGGGACCAAATAACCCCACTAGAAACTGGTCAGTGAGGGTAGCTTTGGAGGCAACAACCATAAGATCCTGACAAGTGTTGGTGTTAACACCTTCGATGGGGGCAAACTGTGAAAGACATCATAAAATGTAAGTGTAACATACACATAAATGAGATATACAAAGTGCAAGAATTCAGTACATACTTACCACAGTTGTAGGACCAACAACTACTATTGATGAAAATTCAACCACCTCTTTGGCCTAAGAAACAACTACCAAGGAGGGACTGCATTCTAAGATAAGGGACATATTTTCTTCACCTAAGGGGACGATGAATAAGGTTAAACACTAGAACTATGTTGAGATAAATGGCCTTCAACACTAGCCATTTCCTTGGACTTTTCATGATCTGGGTCATCTCTATAATAATCAAGCATTGCATAATCCATGGGAATAGAGTCAGGCTTCTCCATAGAATATATTCGACAAAGCCTCCGAGATGGTCGAACCAAAGGAGAATCCTCTTCTTCATCCTCCTCTTCCTCTACCTTTCCACCATTTTTAGGATGAAACTCATCCTTAATATCATCAAGAGGAACCTGGACCTCGATACTAGACCACGTCCTCTAACGACCAGCAATAGGGGTATCGGGAGTGAATGAGATACCTCATTCAACAATCTTCTTAGATAAAATAGACCGCGCATCTATAGAACCTTGATCGAACTGCCTCAGCAAATTATCAAGCAAGTCCGTGCATTAATTGACCAACTGGGTGCCTGGAGAAGAGTGAGATTGATATGTTTGAGATGGGCTAGAAAGGGAAACCTTTCTTTTCTTGGTGGGGGGTATTTTCTTGGGCTTAACCACAACAATAATCGAAACATCAATGGGAGTTTCCTTTTTAACAGCATGTCGAGAGGTAGCAGGACGATCCACAACCTCCTCAACTTACTGAGAACTGGAGGCCCCCTTCTTCTTCTTCTTCTTCTTCTTCTTCTTCTTCTTCTTCTTCTTCTTCTTCTTCTTCTTCTTCTTCTTCAAAATAGCATCACTTAGAGGTTCCAAAGGTGGAAGTTCTTTGGGGGTGCTGGTCTTGTCTTCGTTCCAGAGAAATTGGGCTTGATTGACAGTACAAGTCCGCAATGACAACTCAGAGAGGGAAAATGTTAGATAATGGGTAACCTTAACGAAATGACCAAGGGTGTTGGGATAGTATAAATTGACGTATTTATTAGACCTACTACCTTGTGTGTGAAGGACAGGGATAATAATTTGGCCTTGTAATTGGGCAGAAAGAGTGGCTATGATCTCAGTTAGGAAATAGCTGCACTCCTTCGAGAAGTTTGAAGGTCTTTTGGTAGTATCATGATTGAGAAGGGGCACCCCTAGGTCAAAGACAAATTACATGTTTACCCCATGGGATTAGTAGGCTGCACAGTAGTTCGACCATTCCGTACATGAGGGAATGTACGACGGAGTAATAACCAACATAAAATTAAAGAAGGTAAATTGAAAGAAAAAGGTTGATTGACCATTTGGACTGGTCGAGCAATATCATCAAAAAAGGCATTGTTAAAGAATTAATCGGTGATAGAGTAATGATGAAAGTTAAAATGTTTTACATTATCAATAAAAGGATGGAAAGACTTCCTAGATTGCTTGTGGTTCCAAGAGAGGATTCGGGGGAACTTAAATTCATAAGTAGTAGGGAGTAAGTCTGTTGGGGCATATTCAGGAAACCAGGAATAGATGAATGCTGTCAGAAGTATGTGGTTGGCGTAATTAGACACATCAAAATGGCTAAAAGACCGTACAAAATCCATTTGAACCCTATCAAGAAAGGTGTAAAGTGAAACAAGGGTCATAGAATGTAAGGGGACTATAACCCCAGAGGCAAGGTGAACAACTAGATTTATAGATCCCTCATTGGGCAGTCATGGGATTTCCCAGGCAAATAGAACCTTGAGAGGATGATCAAAATATACCCAACAATCTCAATCCTACTCCCATATCCTTCTCCAATGGAAGGCATTTCCATAACATTTTTTTCCCTTTGGGTCTTTCTTGGCCTAATCGCGAGCAAAGGAACTTACTTTATCCTCTATGCAGAAGAAATGTGTGATAATATCTGAACAAGCGCACTTAATATAGGTCTTCATAAACCTATTTATCACACCCTTCAACTCCTTACACTTAGTCGCTTCTTCTTTAGTAATGGCTTCCTCAAAGAAGGTATCAGTTACAGTAGCTTCCAAACCAAGAAGCTCACACACATCCTCCAGGGTGATGATGAACTCACCACAAATAGCAATAAAGGTGTGGGTCCTATGACTCTAGAGAGAAACTAGTGTTATCAATGTGTTGTTATTTTGGGCCAAATTTACATTGCCAAAAAATTTGGTATAGGACAAACCAACTGTTAGCAATTCCATAAAGTAATTACCATGGATGTAATCAGTCCAAGCACCTAGTCCTTCACAAGATCCACCAGCTGATTGAAACTTAACATTTGTGTAGGGATAGTCTCCCCTCTCAAATCTGAACCGAGTAATAGTGGAACTAAGTACATAGTCATAATTATCTATCACATCATCTTCACCAACCAACAAGTTCAAACCCTCCACCTTAGAAATAAGGGAGCCACGAAAAGCTCGGGCGGACTCCCAAAACTTGTCTACAATGCCAAAATAGGGGGCACAATGGTATTTCGCCCACTATAGATGACGATCAGTAATATCGGAGGAAGTTTCTCTGACGGCGATGCCTGCAACTGAGGGAGTTCTTTTCACAACTGGTGCCATGAGAGAAAGTAGAAAATTTAAGAGAACAAAGGAAAATAAGAAAGCTTAGGAATCAAAGAATATTGTTTGCTCTCACAAGTTAAGGAAACACTTTGCTTAAAAAATCCAAAGATAAAAAGGTTTGGGTATTAGAGGAAACCCTTTTACAGGTGACGTATCGTTTGAAACAAGATGTGAATAAAACGAAAAGATGCTTGTGGGAAATGTAATCATCACAAAAAAATTCACCCGCTCAACTGGCTCGCGTGGATTACATGCGTGGGGCATCAACTGATGCGTGTACGACTGGGGAAAATGCTGTTAGATACATCTAAAATGAAGAGACGCACTAATGATTAACTTTTGGGGGAAATTCAAGATACGTTTGGAGTGAGATTTTATTCCTTTTCACACTTGGGAAATAAATTATTTTTGGGGAAATTATATTAAAAACCATTGTAATTCCCCATGATAGAAGATTATGAAACAAAAATAGCTGGAGGTGTAATACCATGTGAGAAGGAAGAGTTTTAAAGAAACTTGAACAGGGATAAAATTACTCACAATTTTATTTGTATGTTGTGTAAATATACAAATTTATGAGTTCTTTTTTTACTTATAACAAATACATGTGCAAATCAATCGAGATAGGAAGGGGAATTATTTTTTGGTACAAATAGTTCTTAAAACAAACAAATATCTCTATGAGGGGAAAATGTAGAAGGAGGTTCAGTCTTAAAGTTTATTAAAACAACGCTAAAACTTCACAAGAAATATTTGGTATGGTTGCTCTCACAAAGCTGAAGTTGCTCGAACGATCATGTAAAAATGGTGTCTCGCATGAAGGCAAGTTGCTTGAACTATCATTTAAAGAAGGTTTCTGGCACAAAGACAATTTGTTCAAAGGACCTCCCATAAATACCAAGACAAGGATATAAACATGGAAAACACAAATTGTAATAGGAAGATTGATGTACTTATATTTAGCCCTCTTTGTACGAATAACAATTACTTTATAAAACTTTGAGGTTGCTCGGTATCTTTGAGGGCCATGTCTGGCATTACATGGGAGAGCTTACATGCTCTATCGAACAACCTCATTCTGGATATCTCGCAGGGATTTGGTTTGGAGGATTGGGTGCAAGGCAACGTTGGGAGAGACCAACCCCTTTAGGGTGTTTAAGAAAAACCTTGGTTTATACACAATATGGCCTAGTCGTATCTCAAGATACCATCTTTGGGAACCAATTCGAGGGTCCTGAGCCCTAGACAGTTGTCCAAAAGAATAAACTCTAAAGTCTACATACACAACAAGTTGTTAGAACGAGTCATTAGTCAAACAACCTTCAGTTCGATGAACCAACTTTTTAAGTGATGTGATAGTACATCCCTCGTAGGTTACTGTTTACCAACTCTTTGACATCACAATGTCTGAAATTCAGGAACTCGATAAAATAGCACTCAAGTGAAGATATTCCGAGGGTGGTAGGTCCATAGCTGGCACATCACGTCATATTTAATGCGTTCACAACTCTAAAGAGTCTAAACAGTGTTCCCGCCAAAATATCATGTCTCACTCATTTAAGGCAATATTTTTGGCATTAAATGCACAAAATTATTAACCTCAAGAGGGATCAAACACATTTATTATAGGAAGGTCACTCGAATGATCTTGCTCCCCTCTAAAATACCTCCAAATTTACAGTAATTGGTGATCGCACTTTTCTAGCCTAGAATTGCTGCCAAAATACTCCTACACAAGAGAGTTTATCGTGAGAAAATTTATTGAGAGACCAACCGCATTTACTCCATTTATGTTTAAGGATAGTATCTTGCCTTCAGTGCCCTAATGGTGCTTGTTCCCACTCCCTCCGACCAAGTCAACTATGGGATTTTCCTCATTAAATGTTTTGCTATAGTATTTATGTTGAAAGAACATACTTAATACATGAGTTTTGTATATTAAATGTGCTAACTTGAGACTTGCATTTATTATTGTCATTGATTGTTCTAAGGCCATAATTACCATCTTGATAAGGGGTTACGCCTGCCTTGACATTAATATCATCTCATAAGATTTTTGGGTTAAAATATATAAATATACGATGATAGGATGGGATTATATCTTATGCATGTAGATGATTGAATTTGAAATTGTTATGAATTGAGAATTGATAAATTGATGATAAGCCCAAAAATTATTGATCGTATTGATTTGAAGAAAAATCTTAGAAGATCATGTTGTACGAATATTAAATTTGATATAAATATATAAGAAATATGGATTCTTGAATCGAATAAATGGACAAAGGTTCAATCGTGAAAACAATGGTTTATATCTTGAATAATTCTTAAGAAAATGGGTACCGAATGAATCCAATATTTTATAGGAACATTTTTCACGTAGAAAAACTAATATTTCATGGGGGGAAATAGTTTGAAGTTCATATATGATGATTATGTGAAGTTTATAGGTCTTTTGGTTTAAGGGAGAAGACTAAAACATGTCTTTAGTTCTTCAGGGAAGCCAGTTTAACCAAACTAGTTTGCTAGCAAGGGGCGAACCAGTTTGCAGACCCAATCGGTTCGGCCAGCCCAACGAATCGGTTTGGTTCAGCAAGCTGGTTCCCCTATGGTTTTTTTATTTTTTGAGGGTTGTTTAGGATGTGACATGGTAGACAGAGTCTGGGAGTTAGGATGGAGCTTTTGGAAACAAAATGGAAATGTGGGAAAACACCTTAACTAATCGTAGACCAATTCCATGTGAAAGTTGGATTACTATTTTAATGGAAATTAATGATTAACTAGATGTTTAATTATTAATTTGGAATTGTTAATGAGTGATAAATAGTACATATTAGGGGGTAATTATAGAGTAATTACCTATTCATATTATGTGATAAAGATATTATATTTATTTATTTGTGTGGTCATACCAAAGTTCTTAGACGGTCCTATTAGTTGGGGTTACGTGAGTTTTGGGACCGTAGCATACGTTGGCACAAGTGGGATAGGCATTGTGTAGGTCATTACTTTAAGTACTACATAGCAGCTCCACTTACGTGAGCTAGGTGTAGATGCTTAGATCCATTGTCACTGTTGGATAGGGACCGTTTAGTGGTGTACTGCGTAGGGACCACCCCACTTGCATGTGTTTTGTGTTGTCCATTTGGATGAGGGACTCTTCCGGACTTACCGATAGAGAACGGACCGGACACTAAGGGCAGATGACCTTTGGTGTCGTATATATATATATATATATATATATATATATATAGGCCCTCTCCTATAAGGACTCCTTATGTTGCAGACCTCGGTACACACCTTTTTTTTAAAATAGTAAAAAATGAATTTTTAGATGAAATTTCATGGATATGATCTCAACGGTGAGAAGATCATCTCCAATTTGTTTCATAAAAAAATTCAATAAAAAAACCATTGAGATGAGGTGATATGTAAAAAAATGGTATAAATATGCATTTTTGACCGTGGAAATGTTGGCGATCATCTCACCCACTTATTGATTGAATTTGTTGATGAAAATATATGGATATGATCTCGATAGTGAGAAGATCACATGAACAAAGTTTTGTCAAAAAATTCAATCAATAAGGCGACTGGCACCGACCCAACATTTCAATGATTGAAAATGCATATTTATACCATTTTTTACATATCACCTCATCTCAACGGTTTTTTATTGAATTTTTGACGAAAAATATTGGAGATGATCTTCTCACTATGGAGATCAATCCATAAAGTTTCATCAAAAAATCCTTTTTTTTACTATTTTAAAAAAATGGTATGTACCGGGGTCTGCACCATAAGGAGTCATTATAAGAGACTTTCTGTATATGTATGTATATATATATATATATATATATATATATATGTATGTATGTATGTATGTATGTATATACATTAATTGAGATTAATTATGCAAACAATCAGTTATGAACCAAATACTACATAAATTTATAATAGTTGGTTATGTCACTTTTATGGGTAGTATCATTGGGGTACTCTGGGAAATGGGAATGAATATGTAAACAGTTATCTTTGATATGGGAATTGTTGTTGATGCACTGTATTAACTAATGCTATGCTTATTAGTCTTTTATGGTTGGAGACTCGGGTTGATATATGTGTAGTATTGCACTTAGATGAGGGGTGAGGAACTTATCGCATGCGAGTGCCAATGTGTCGTACTTACTTTTAATTAATTGTATTATTGCATCAAAATTTTCATAAGTCAATTCTTGCAACTCTTGGATGCTAACCCAAATTACAGAATGTTTCCCCCCAGGTTTTCCTAGATAGGGATAACAGTACTAATGTGATATCCATACTTGCGTTCATATATTTCTTATTAGAAATCAACTAATTGATACTAGTCCAGGTTGCTATTTCCTTTAGTTACTCATTTCAAATATTGTATGAGCATAATCTCAGAGTTTATTATTATTCATTAATTTGAGATAATTGTATTAATGTTGAGTTTACATTATCTAGATGTTGATGTTGGATCTAGTGTTATTTTAGTCATTAATTAGATCAGTTCTATTGTGAAATGTGGTTTTGAAAAATAAATAGTTTATTACGGTTTGATGCTGAGAATGATATAAATTGATATAAAAGCCCCATCTTCGGCGTATTGTGTCTGACTAACATTTACGTGAAAAATGGGGGATTGTTACAGTTAGACTTAGAGTCGATTCAACTTTGACATTAAGTCGACCTAGAGTCGACTTAAAGTGCTCATACTAGGTCAAATCAAAGTGCCTATTTGTACCTACTCAAGTTTTATGAAAATATACTTTGGGCTTAGGACTTTAAGTTGACTCAAAATGTCTAAGTGGCCAAATTTTCGACGACTAGTTTTTAAATTTTGAATTTCACAAGATCCAGTAATTACCATACTACCATCTAACGTCTATGTTTCAAAATGGCCTATAATGTTAGACTTGAGTGCTTTATTTAAGAACACAATAAAAATACAACACATCCATTAATTAATGCTCCATTTGCAAGCTTTTGTCCCTTTGCTTGAGATTGCTAGAGAGAAAAACCAAGTACCAAACCCATTCCAAAGTCTGAGTTTCAAACCCAAAGCTCCATTGAACAAAAGCTCCACCCAAAAACCTTTTGAACTTATAATTTCTTCCCCAATACCTCTTTTACCAAATATATAAACCCAATACTCTTGTGTGCGAAATATCCAACCCAATACCCACTTGAGCAATATACTTCTTATTACTTATTTTATTTTTATTTCTTTATTTAAAAAGTAAATGCATTTTTTACTTGTTATTAGTGAGGCAACTTTTCTTTATGTTTTGGTTACAAATTTTGTTATTATTGCTTATGATTTAACTCCGTTGTATCTTCATGGTCAGTAGTTTCATAGTTGTGGGGACCTTGGGATTTCTCATGTACTATTTGGGCAAGGACGGTTATATCTCCCATCTTGGTTGTGGTTAGATAGGTGTTATAATTTCTTATGAGGTTTTAATTTCTGTCTTAGATAATTGAAGATCAAATAGTTTCCCGAGTACCATCTTGAGCGTGGACGTACGCAATGGTCGAACCATATTAAAATCTTCGTTTGAAAAGTTTATCTAAACCATCTCTCTTAACACTTATGATTATCGATTAATTTGTTTTACTTGAATAGATTTATAATCTCCATTAATTGTATAACTACCCAATTCACCCCTGGGTATATTTTTGGGCCAAAACCAAGAGGTAATGAAGAAAAATAGATGTAAAGGAGATAGAAAACTCTCATATAACATCATTACCATCATGACTCCAATAATAAGAGTTTTACCAATGGAAATGTCAACAAAAATTTCAATAATAATTTTTCTAAACAACAAATTTCTAATAACAATGACAAGGATCTTAATGGTGAATGTACTAATAAAGGATAATAAAATTTTAAAGGCTTTCAAGCTATAAGAACACTCTAATAAAACATTTTAGATGGTACATTACGATCTGAGAAAGAAATCATGTCCATTTTATCTTCCCACCCAGTAGTGTTGCGTACTAGGAGACAAGAAAGGAGTTAGTGTCATTGATTGTTCACATGCCCCGCTAGATTAAGGAGGTTGTGGTTCTCTTATTGGTTTTGATTTATGAGGATGGAGGAAGTTCAATTTTAAGGTTTTATTTATGCCTTAGTAAAATAGGAGATAATAGAACTTCCCCGAGGGTTGTCTCAGGCGTGAATATAGGGAAGTCCAAACAATATAAAAAGTCCTCGAACCATTCTCTTACTCTCGTTACATTCATTCTTATTTATCGCGTCTGATGATAGTTTATATTGTGTGAATTTGAATGTGTGTGGATTTAAGACCACAAATAAAGAAAAAAATATCATTTTATCAACCAAAATAAAATGCTTTTTTAACATAAATAAATAGTGTGAATCTAAAAAATTCAAATAAATTATGAAATCCAAATTCTCCCCCTCCCCTAGGAATATTTTAAGGGTCAACAATTGGTATCAGAGCCTAACTTAATGATATTTGATTTTGAAAAATCATATTTTGGGATTAAATATCAATTACAAAGAGGGATGTTTCATAATGATTTTTTGGGGGAAAACATTTATGAAAATATTGGAGGTTGTTCTTTAAAAAGAGGATTATTTGTGAAAAATAAATGACTTTGAAAAGGGGTAAATTTGTTGTGTAATATAAGATATGTTTAAGTAATAATATGATTTTGGAAAAGATAAAGGCCTTTAAGAGTGAATATAGAGTTATAAACTCACTATGGAAAATAATTTTTGGAAAATGATGTTGAAAATTTATGTTATCGGAAGACCATACACATTCACCATCATATGAAGATATTATTTCCTTTATTAAGTATGATTATTTTTTAACCTGATCATATATCCTACATAACGTTAATAATATATTTGAATTTATTTGTGAACACATTAGAACTCTCACACCTTTAAGAACTTTTTTAGACTTATTATAACTTCCTATAATCATGGTATGATATTTAAAATGAATGTTGAAAACTTACACTAACACATTTGAAATCATTTGAATACTTACACACATTAAACACTTATATATCACATATGTCATTTGAACGGTTAGAAAACTGACACTCTTTCACAAATTTGACACCTTCACATTAGGACTAGCTATCATAGTTTTGTACAAGAGTGATGTCACTTGAACACTTGGTCATTCACAAGATATGATGATTCTCACTTAAATATTTATGTTCCATGAAAATCCCAAATTGACACTCAAACATGCATATTAAACATTATTATAAGATACACATTTTACCTATCCAAAATAAATAATCCATTGAAAACTTATCACCACACACTAACACTACACATTGACTTGAAGATATCATTATATCAAATTGATACCACATGACTTAATAAAAAAAAAGTGGACACATTTTACTAAAAATAAAATTGACTTTGAGATTTGAAAGACTTTGAAGTTTGAAAAACGCTTCATAAGTTTTTTTTTCAAAAACAATATATACTTAAAGACAATAGATTTTTCATATAGTCCCAATCATGTGAAAATCAAAGGTTTCTCATAGGTTTAAAAATGAAACCAAAGTAAAAAAATAATAATTTGAATGTCCTTTCTCAAAAAACAAAAGAGTTATAGAAGTCGCAACGAGAGAAAAACACTAGCGTACTCGTATTTTGCAATATATGAAAGATTGGAGGAGAAAAATATTTTTAAAAAAGTAGCGATGATGTCTAAAAAACACAACATTTGGAAAAATTGAGAATTTTTAAAATGTTGAAACTCAAAAACATCTTGCAATACAACTAATACACATTTTAATTTTACCCATAATTAGAGCGTTAATAATGATGTACTTGAATTTTCCCACAAACCAATAAAATGGTGGCACGTATATTTGGAACGTGTAACTAAAAAAATGCGTCCGAGTTTTTTTTGGATATCACACCTTGATAATAAACACTTTTTTACTTAAGAACAAATGTATATATGTACGCATGCTTCTGTTATCATTCCTTGGATCATTTTTGACACTATTTTAAATGCGATTACCTTCATATAACAAACAAAATCCTCACACAAGTTTCAAATATGAATATATCTAATGTGATGCATGTCTATTATTTAAACTAATGACTTAAATTGATATGTACTTGGTTCATGTTATGCGAGTAGACCATGTTATCAATTTATGCATTGAATTATTACTTACATAATTTTTATTTGACTCTTACATTAAGATGATTACGTATATGGTGTTGGTGCCTAAAAATGTCAATGTCATTATATACATTTGATATTATCCTCACATGCTTCACCTCATAAGAACTGTATGTGACATCTGTATGATCACGATCAAACCTATATGATGACATGCTCCATAATATGATCCAATACACTTACAGGATTATCTTGGTAAAATAGGCCATTCTTGAGAAAGTATTACTTGAGACTAAAAATCATATACTTGGAAATATGCATTTATTTAAAGCATTTATCACAAAAGTCGTATGTTTTTAGACACCATAGCTACAGATGATCCATACTTCAAATTAACTACACGATTGTTCCAAAAATTTAATGGCAATTCCACTTTAGTGAACAAGGTGGAAATCACATACTAGTGAAAAAACAAAATTAAAACCCAATCCTTATGATATATGGATGATAATACCATCTGAATGATATTTGAGTGGCATTACCATCTTTGCGAAAAATTGGGTGGTGATCCCACCCTTGTGAAAAAGATGCAAATCTTGTCTTATATGAAATGGTTCTCGAATCCAATACACATCCTCAAATAAATAAAACTTGACAAAAATAAACCAATTGAGTTTATTGTACATACATGGTAAGATGATATTGAAAAATACAAAAATCGATCAACACGAGACGTTTCATTTACATTGGAAAGAAAGACCGTGGGTATTTCTATATCCATGACATAATGTGATTTATTTGTGAAAAATAAGTGGTAAAAATCCCATAACATCATGAGAATACACTTAACACGGTTACATATTTATGAGAAGATTAAATTGAACATAAGGCTTTTATTGTGAAGCTACATATCATCCTTGACATATTATTTTCACAACATACACTTGTTCTATTAACGATAAAATTTGAAATGTATATGTGAGCATGCGTATCATAGGGATAAAAGAAAAAAATGAATTCAAAGAATATTATCGAAATATCTTAGGAATAGAAAAAAATTCCTAAAAAAATACCTTCAACCGATAAGGCTTATGGACTGCAAGATGATAAAGAGATGCATGTATATTTTCAGTAACTAACACACGTATTGAGTGAACATAGCTATCTCATTCATTTTCAAACATCGTAATTAAATTCAAATTAATTCCATTTAATTAGACTTCATAAACACTCAACACTTTGATGAGATGCACCCATCTCCACATAATATATTTGTTCATATACGCACACACCATTGATCGCATTAGGCTTGAACACACTTGACACTTTTCACACACCTACAAACTTTATATGAAAACTCACATATTTGATGATATTTGTTACACGTGATTTTTTTCTAAAAATAACCACTAGATTGAACAAAAGTTGTCACACACTTTTGATCAACCTATCTGATACATGAATATATACTTTGATAATATAATGTTAAACTTGATACACTTCAGATGATACAAAATGAATATATTTTTACCCTCACTTACACATGATACACTTATATCTCTTGAAATAAAGTTTCAACTATACAATGTTTAAATGACAAAATTAAAAATGTTTGACTTGATTCATACAATTCACATTGAATCTGATTTGACGACCACATCATGGAATATAAATAAAACTAGAAAATCAAAATACAAGGTTAATTCTATTATATAGGTAGATAAAGACATAATAAAGAGTCAAAATAATACACGATATCAATATTGAGGAGTATGCCATAATTGTTATTAGGGGAGGTGATAGATTTATACATATAAAATTGGTATTAGGTGAAAGTATAATTAATATTATTAGTAATTTTTCTCCCTAAGTAGGATTAGATGAACACAATGAAATATAATTTTAGGGAAAAATCAATAAAATAGTTCAATAAATACCTGTAGGTGGTAGACTGTAATGGGCATGTCGGAAAAGATCACGTAGAGCATGAAAATGGTGCATCGAGGATATGGTTTTTGAGATATGATTGACAGTGTATAGTATATCTAAGATTTTTATATGCATTATGATCTTGTACTGGTAAATACATATTTTCAAAAGAGGCTTGAACATTTGATAGGTTTTAAAAGTGGAATATATAAGAGTCAAATAAAATTTTCGTTACTAGGAAAAAAATTAATTAACGTGCAAAGACTTAAGGTTATCCTAAGAGAGAGCCTAACCTTGTAACATAAGATAATTATGTTAGATATAAATATCCAAAATCAATCACGAGCATGAAAAAGAGAAGATTAACCCAAAACTAGGCGGGGGGAACGTAAGAGGATGGAATTAGAACTACTAGAAGATTGTTAAAAGAAGTGATATGGAATACTAAAGATAAGACTAATATAATGTGAAATTAAGAACATGGGATGTGATACCAATTTAACAGTTCAAAGTTGTTCAATAGAGTTAACCTTTTTAACTAGATGTCAATATCAAACAAACCAAAATTGTAATTATATTAAACCCTAAACATTCATCTATATGATTGAAAGCAATAAATCATATAATCATGTAAACAAACAATTTTAAGAAAAATCCCCATAGGGCAAAACGTTTTATTCCACTATTAAAATATAAATCTCAACTTAATAACTTACAAGTGAAACACTACAATGAATTCCCGTAAGAATCCACAAAGAACGCAACCTTGAACCAATAATGACTCCCTCGAGAATCACAAGAATCGCAGTTCCTCCTTTAGCAGTGAATACCCTTGAGTATCCCCAAGTCTAGAACTAGAGACAACACTCCACAAGAATAAACTTCGACAAAGATATGCGTGGGTTCCAAAAATGATACGAAAAAGTAATTGGGATGTGTTTGTGTGAATCAAAAAAGGGTTTTTGACCTAAAAAGTGAAGATTTAATTGCAGTTGTTCTGTAATTTGCGTAAATGAAAAGTTTTAATTAAAAAGCGTCACGAAATAGGTATTTATAGGCTGTCAAAAAAATTTGAGGCCACGCATGTCGTTCAAATGACTTCCTTATATTGTTTGAACGACATTCAGATGTCATTTGAACGACTATAAAAATGACATATCAAAAATCTGAACAGAGTGTTGTTGTTTGATCCAAAATCGACCAGGGCTTCGAATGGCGTATCTAACGACATTAGGATGTCGTTTGAATGATAGGTATGGAAAATTTTATTTTTAAAGTTCACATAAAGGTATTTCAGAATACTTTTTATGTTAAAAAAATGCCTCATTTCGATAAAAAAAAATATTTTATAGAAGTATCCTAATACTTAGTAAAAAATAAAGTAACTCAAAACAAAATCTTTACCAAAGTATACCTCATGTCTCGTAGATGTTGTAGATGTGAATGTTCGGATCTGTCTTCTTGAGCTTGTGTACGTGAACTTCCTTGACGGTTGTAACGGGATACGACATACTCAATGTAAACTAGGGTCTATGGAAATTATGTCCATACAAATCTACCCCTATGTCTATTCCGGGACAAAATAAAAATATTCGAATTATCTATAAATGTCCTATACAAATCTAATATCCTCCCATGAACCCAAAGTGGAAAGATACTAAATATGTAAGTTTTCAAAAAAATCTTCAACTTTTGAAATCTTCAAATCTCCTTACTTTATCTTGCTCTTTTTTTTTTCTTTCCAAATGAATCATCAAAGTCCTACACAGAATAAACAAAGAAAATACCTTCATGATATATCGAGTTTTAAAAGAGATAAACATAAATCAGATATTAAATCAAATCAAGTCTCAAGTGTCCTCCATAATTCAAACTCTCACTCCCCCATTATTCATAATTAGTTCTCCTTCTTTTTATTTGTCTGAAATAGACAAGAAAAATAATAAAAATAATAAATTAGAGTGGGTCACAAAAAGCATAGCAAATTATCACAACAAGAAAATATTTTCAAGTAAAAATAATTTTACAAAAACAGCAGACCGTGAAATAACACTAATATAACAAAATCGAGGAAATGGAATGAATGGGTATGAAAAAATTCCATAGGAAAATCAACTCAGACATCCATAACATATGTGCACGATGAATTTTGTATACTCCTAACGAATGAACTCAAAATTGTCCATAGGTGAAAAAAATGTGGAATTCATATGATATTGACTCAATCTAATCAACAAATCAAAGTCTAAAATGATTTCCAAAGCAATAATATCTAAAAATATGTAATGCTTTTTCAAGACTTTGTTAAGACGCACAAATCTGTTGATCTAAACAAACACCCTCATAAATAATAATTCTTTTTATTTTTCTAATGGGGTGCTAAATTATTTTCTAAGAGATTTCCTATTGACCCATTTTTGGAATATTTTTCATTTCATTGCTTTAATTTTTTTTGGGCTTTTTTAAATGATGGATTTTACGATGAGTTCACTTGCTTCTCGCATCCCTTTCCCATGTTCACTCATATTTTTTCAATTCCTAATAAACTCTCATGGACAATGGTTCTTACATGCACGACTTTCATTGTCTTATTTTATCACACTTGGTTTATTTTAAAGATAAGATTGAGATGAAAACACTTCTACCAACATGTGATAGACAAGTGCAATAATCAAATAAATTCTTGCACCTGTGCATTAAAGGAAATCATGAGTCAAACATGTAAAAAGTAATCGCGAATCACATCTTAATGACTCCAACCATTATAAAGAATATGGATGAAATGATGTTGCATCTCAAAAGACTATAAAAAGTCATATAAATAATGAAATGAAGTTGTGACTTGGTCATGAGAAATGTTCATCCACAAATGATGTAAACCAAACTACAAAAATATTAGTGTTTTTCGAAAAAAATGATCAAACATAAAACCTTTTTGGGTTTTTCAATATTTTCTCCAAATATAAAAAATCTTTTTACATTTTTCCAAAATTTTTGAAAAACAAAAATCTTTTTGAGTTTTTCGAAAAATATATCAAAATGGAAAAGCATAAATTCAATGGTAGTACACACTAGCAATAAGCATAAAATATCATCATGAAAATCATCCTACGCTTGAAAACAAGATTAAACCTCAATCATTAGGGCCGGAGGATTTTTCCAAAGGTGGTGAAATACTATGAAAAATATCCATCAAATCTAGTGACGTCTTGACTAAATACTAAACTTGCTCTATAAAATTCTCGAAATCTCTCTTGTGATGTGCAGGAGCATGCAAATATCATGTGTGGGAGTGCATGTGGAAACATGTTTAGTAGCATAACGAGGTCAAAACCTATGAGACACACTACTCAACTTAAAAATATTTTTCTAAGATGTCCTCTTTTCTTGCAATGGGAGCAAATATAAACGGGCCTAGAAACTCCTCTCATAAAATGTATAGGACGCGCTCTCCTATGGGAAAATGTACGTTTAGGTGGATTAGGCTGAGCGATATATGTATCTATCGTAAACTCGGGAACCAGATCGGTGCCGCATGGGAAGTAGATGCACCATCATAACCTATTCCTACTCTCTTAATATTACACAAAGAGGGACCGAGGAGCATTTTCCAACCTTCTTAGATATGTCCTTAATTATGACCTTAACCTCCCGAGGACGTTCGAGATCTCTCTCTAGTTGGGATATACGGGCTTCAAGTTTATCACGAGTCTCCAATGGGGATTAAAGATCTCCTATAAGACAAGCCACAATGTTGGTCAATTAACTCTTTTCTCGACCTAAGAAGATTAGTTGTTCACGTAAAGTAACTCTTACTTTCTCGAGTTGACTCGCCAATGCCTCACACTCCCTCAAAA
Organism: Sambucus nigra; assembly: GCA_949130495.1. Lineage (NCBI taxonomy): Eukaryota > Viridiplantae > Streptophyta > Magnoliopsida > Dipsacales > Adoxaceae > Sambucus > Sambucus nigra. The sequence continues at coordinate 642,922,952 of OX422209.1, read as the reverse complement.
CTTCTATCTCCTTATCCAAATCTAACACTTTAAGACCTAACTCTTTATTCAAATTTTTTGTTTTCAATGTCTTAGGGTAAAAATCTCAAAACCATTTTTGGAGATCCCCTTCTCCCTCAATTGCGATCTCATCCTCACACACACCATCCCCCAAATGTCTCAAAAAATCATCGAGGCTCACCATATACAAGTTTACTCATGGTCGTCGGACCAAATAGATGTGTTCACATGACTACACTTGAAAGTAACACACTTTTCATGTGGTTATTCATTCCCAGATTCATCCAACTCAATGTCACTATCGCTAAGAGTGGCGGTTTTAGCAATCTTCTTGACCTTTCTTTTTAGCATATTGGGACACTTTAAGGCTTTGTGGCCTTTACACTCGCACTCATAACACCTTATATCATCCTAAATCTCACCTCTCTCTTTAGCCTCATCTTTCTTTTTATTTTTTTAAAAAATCCTTTTATTGGAAGAATTTTCTTTCGAAAACTTTTTAATTTTTTTAGCAAATAAGGCCAAGTCACGTAAATCAATCTCACCCTCAGAATCAGACTCACAAACTTTATATTTTTTCTTTTTCTTAACGTGAGTCTTTAGAGTTATCCCTCTATCCTTAGGCTTAACAATTTTGGGAAACATGTTGATCTCATAAGTTTGAAGGTCTCCTATGAGTTATTCTAACCTAAGTATATCTAATATCTCAATGAGTTTAAAACAGTGACCATAGGAATAAAACGTGATGGGATGGACCTCAAAATATTTTTAGCAACTCTAAACTCCTGATATTTCTCACCCAAATTAAAACTCATGTTAACTATGTCTGTTAGCCTAGAATAAAACTCATCAAAGCACTCAGGCTCTAACATAGTGATAGTCTCAAAGTAGGTGTGTAAGGACAATTGACTCCATTGTATAGTTTCGACTTATTTCTGAAACAAAACACGTTTGAGTTATAGGTCGTAATTTTACTATCACAATCCCACATAGACTATGACATATTGAAGTTTAATTGAAAACGTTACGAAAAATTTACAAGGAATTATTTATGCCGAAGTTTAATTGGTGCAAGTTTATTCCTCTTAAAAGGTCAATTACATTCCAAGATCACTCAGGTATAAATGCGTAAATTTAATGGGACTTAGAATTTAATTTTTATAAAGATAAGGATGCTATTTTATTAAATAAATGTTTTTAAAATGTTTTATAAGTGTTTGAAATGTTTTACACTTCCTTTAAATCTGACAAGGACGGATTAGAGAAGAGTTTTATTGGGAATCTAATTTACACGTCGCTCAAACAACTTCTAGTGACATTCACTGTCATTCAAGCGAGATGCCACTATCGTTTGAAAGGCAATGTCATCTCGTTCAAGCGATAGCTTCCATCATTCGAGCGAGCCACCGCCTTAACAAAAGTATATGTAGGTGTGTTTCCTTCAGATTTTGTAAGTGTGCATTTTGGGAAAACTATTTTTGTACAAGTACGTTTCTATACACAAGTTTTCTAAGGTTTTCCAAAGTAAATGCAACCTTATAGTTTCAAATATCCGAGTTATCATTAATATATGCTATAGTTATCTCTGTGGAACTGAAAAGATAGTTCTACACTTGAACATTGTTGGTTTTGCGGTGAAGATTTGATGGAGTCCAGTTTTAACATCGTAGCCGTTACAAGCCATCTCGACGGACACCGAGACATACGTGGACGCGTGTGTTGTGGATAGGTATCACGGATGAAGTAATTTCTACGTGGACACTATGAAAGGAGTGGTTGAAGAACAGAAGAGTGTCAAGTCTCATGGGGATTGAGTCGTTGAGTAAGACTAGCGTCTGTTCATTTTAATTCCACATTCACAGTGATTGTCTAGCTTGGGCAGTCTGAGATTTTTTCTTGCTGTTGTTTTCCTCATACATTCGACGTTGTGAGTATTATTTACTTTATTTTACCTACTTTAATCACTAGATGGATGTTTAGGATTAATCAAAATGAAATTTGGTTAAGTTGGAAATTGTTCACAACATGGTGCAAATTAAAATTTGGAAAAAGGCTTTTCATAAAAAGAGAAAATTGTTTTGTCATCCTTAAAACAATTTCCGCATAAGAAATTAAAAGGGGCCATCAAATTGGTACCAGAGCTAAAAATATACTTTTATTGTGTTTGATCCCTTGTGTTTTTTCGAGATGAATTATGGAGGTTTTGAAAGTTTTCGTGATCCAGTTTTTAATGGAACAAATTATGCTTACTGAAAAATGAGAATGAGAAGTGCTTTAAAATCTATTAATGAGCATGTTTAGTTAGCTATTGAAAAGTCTTGGATACCACCTGTCACACGAGAGGGTGAAGTCAATAGTTTGAAACCCGTTGAGTCACGGACTGATGCTGAACATAGGCTTGCACTTTACAACTCTGAAGGTTTGCACGTAATTTCCTCACATGTCACACCAGAAGAGTATAATAGAATCATGACTTGTGAAACTTCAAAAGAGGCTTGGGATACACTTGCACTTCCTCACGAGGGAACTAGAACTGTTAGCACATCTAAGTTAAAAAAAAAACCTCACTACACAGTTTAAGACGATTAAGATGTTAGATAGTGCGTCATTTGATGAGTTTTACGCTAGGTTGTCTAATATTTTCAACTCATCGTTTAACTTAGGAGAGAGGATTCCTAACAACTCTGTCATAAAGAAAATTTTAATATCATTATCGAGTAGGTTTGATCCAAAAGTGACTATTTTAAACTCCACATGTAATATTGATTTGATGAAACTTAAAGAGATTATAGGTGACTTACAAACCTATGATCTCGATATGCTTACCTCCAAGCAAGTGCCAAAGAAAGAAAATGGCATTACTTTGAAAGCCCGAAAGGAGGAAACTAAAGTCTCGGGTGACGATTCAGATTTTGATTTTCAGGATGTCGACTTGTTGGCTAAAAAGTTAAAAAAAATTCTTAATTTTCAAAATCAATCGAAAGATGCCAAAAAGTTTGATAAAGTAAAGAAAAACAAGGTAGAGTCCACCCCTAAAGATAAAAGTGAGAAATTTAATAGGGTTGAGTTGGATATGTGTTTTGGGTGTGAGGGGTATGGTTATAAAGTTGTTGAATGTCCCACTAAACTTCAGAAAAAGGGTAAAAAAACGATAACTTATAGTGCCTCCTTAAGTGATACTGAACTAAAAGAGGGATAGAGTTCCCCCAATGCGAGTAAGTTTGTTACTTTCTTGGCATGTCATGTGGGCGACGATGATAAACATCCACACGAAGATTCTCATGTGCATGACACTTTCGAGGCCATTGAATCCCAAGTGAGTGATGGTGAAGTGAGTGATGAAGAGGAAGTTGATGTGAAAGAGTTTCAAGTTTCATTTAATGAGTTATACGTCGAGGCGATGAAAGTGAAAAAGGAAAACTCTAAATTGCAAGCTAGGTTAAATGAGCCTGCCATAGAAAATAAAGATGCTTTTATTGAGGATCTTAAGGCATGGGAGAAGATGTTTAGAGAGAAGATAGAATATGTGGACAAAGAGAGAGATAGTCTTTGTGGTTTGATGGAGATGTTAAAAAAGGAGTTGCTAGAGTTTGAGGAGTCTAGGCATGTGCTTGAGTCTAGGAATTGTGAATTGGAGGAGAAATTAAAAGACTTAAGTAAGGTTAAGTTTGACTTGGAATCTAGGTCAAAAAAGTTCGATAGAATGTTAGGCACCATCCAATTCAAAAGTGATAGGTGTGGTATAGGCTACGATGATAGATTTGTTCCCATTCTCAAAGCCAATACCAACTGTGTGAGAGATCCCACTAGGAACGTGAGGAGAGGTCGACATTTTGGTAATCATTCTCGCCGCCTTTACACTTGAACACATTGCGGTAGGAAAGGTCACCTTATACATTTTAGCTATGATGTTAGGAATGATCCTAGGAAGTTTAGGAATAAAGTCGCTTCGATCTAAAACCCCTACCCGTCATGTTACACCTACTTAGGTTATGAAGTTTAGGACTAAAACTTCATGGTACTCATTTTGTTGAACTTGATTCTTCCCATGCTATATCTAATGGATGATTGTGTTACCATGTTTGTCACACGCTAGTCTTTGCATCATGATTTATATCTTGCTAGTGTTATGACATGTGTATCATTTTGTATTATTTTTTTCATTTATTGAGTCTTATTTGAAAAATACAAAAAGATTTTTTGGTTTATTAAATTTATAAGAAAATAAAAAAAGATTTTTCTTTTTTTTTAGTCAAAATATGTTGAAAAGCCAAAAAATATTTTTGAAACAAACCGAAAATAGTGTTTTTTGTTTTGTTTTTGAGTTTACATGCTTGATATGGCATATTGGTGTGCTTGGACTCCCTTCTTTTCATTATCCATGTGATTAGGACATTTGGTCATAATTATTGTTGCTTAGAATGATCTTAACCATTGTATTATTGGGTTGTTTCAAATTTGATATGCATTTTGATTCGACTTTGTATATATGCCATCTTTGCACACATGTATGAGTTTATATGAATGTTTGATATTTCTTGCATATTTGAGTTTGGTGAGACGTTCTTATCTCAATCTTGTCATCTATGCGTAAGTAGACATAACGAGCCGGTGTGTGTTTAAGAATCATTTACCGTGAGGATTGTAATTCAAAAAATAATGGGTGTTCACGTGAAAGGGTCTTGAGAGTGTAAAATTGACTCGTCGTGAAAGTCACAGTTTAAAAGAGCCCGAAAAAATTAAAAGGCAATCATATGCCAAATTTAGGCCATATTAGTTTATGTTACTTGAAAGATTATATAATATGATATATTTGAGGAGGTTTTGAATGGATAAATTAAACGGGTTTGCACCGCGAATCCTAAACGTTGAAAAATCATGTTATGACGTTATTGTTTGTAGAATCATCAAAATTATGGATTTGTGTGCATGTTTGATTGTTTATTTTATTTATCTCACACTTTAATTGTTACACATGGCTAAAAAAAGTTTGATGATTTATGGCTATCAATTAGAGTTTCTTGATCATTTCGATGTGTTGTAATTGTGATTCATTTGTTGTAGTTCACGCACATACATTCTATGTTCATGTTTGAGCACATCAGTACTATGTTACATGTAACTCAAATTTGGTTGTTTGAGTTTTCTTAGCTACCGTTTTGCTACTATTTTGCAGTTTTGAGCCCTTTACAGTTAGATTTTTTTGAAAATTTTCCACTCGGCAACCCTGTTTAATCTTCTGAGTTGGAACTAGGATTTTTGTTTGCTCGTTCGAGCAACGTCTATATGTCGCGCGAAGTTATCTTTCGAGCGACTTCTCTTTATCCTTCGAGCAATGCAGTTGTCTCGTTCGAGTGATGTATGAATTTTGCAATTCATTCTGTTTCAGTACCTTGCAGCATACGTGTCATATTTTTCATACTATTGAGTTGCTTCTAATAGATTGTTTTGTATAGATTCTTATTGATGACATATTTTGCTGCATTGAGTTCATTTAGTCACACTTGCTTAGGTTGATTGATTCATTTTTCATTGGTTGTTTGCTGGCTACGAATTTGATATTCTTGATCATTTTTCATTGGTTGTTTGCATGATTATCTCGATATATTATATTAATTTATCTCATGATAGATTTGTTTATGTTTTCACCGGGTTGTCTATTCGAGACAAAAAGAGGGAGATATGTATGTGATGTAGGGGAGACTTTGTTAAGATTTGTTGAGAACTGCTTTTTTGTTGCACACATTTATATATACATTGGTATCTTATTTATGTGGATATTTGATATCCAAATTTAAAAGTTGTTTAGTTTAAAATTCTGTCAAAATATTTTGCTCACGTATTTCATTATGATTTATATCATTTGTTCCTACCTGCTTTACTGGGTATTTGTCTGTTTCATGTGTGTAGGTATGCTTAAAGATATTCGAGATTTCAGGTCTACATCACATTAACACATTCAGAGACAGTTTCATGCTTTACGGTCCATTGTTTACAAGTCTTGTCTTGTAATTTTTAATTTTGGGTTTATAGGATAGGATTTAGGAATCATACGGCTTGATGGACTGACTTAGGCATTTCACTGTTTATTTTGTCCTGGAATAGTCAAAGGGGGAGATTTGTAAGGAAAAAATTTTCAATTGAGTTGTATAGTTTTGACTTATTCCCGAAACAAAACACATTTGAGTCATATGTCAAATTTTAATTGTCGCGATCCCACACAAACCATGTCGCATTGAAGTTTAATTGAAGACGTTGCGAAAAAGGTACAAGGAATTATTTATGCCGAAGTTTAATTGGTGGAAGTTTATTCGTCTTTAAAGATCAATTGTATTCCGAGATCACCCAGGTATGGATCCATAAATTTAATGAGACTCAGAATTTAATTTTTATAAAGATAAGGATGCTATTTTATTAAATAAATGTTTTAAAAATGTTTTAGAAGTATTTGAAATGTTTTACACTTAGTTTAAGTTTGATAAGGACAGATTAGAGAAGAGTTTTATTGGTACTCTAATTCACACATCGCTCAAACGACTTCAAGCAACATTCACCATCGTTCAAGCGACATGCCATTGTCGTTCGAACAACATGGTCATCTCATTCGAGCGAGATCCTCCATCGTTAGAATGCGGCACCACCTTAACAGAATTATATATAGGCGTGTTTCTTTCAGATTTGGTAAGTGTGCGTTCTAGAAAAACTGTTTTTGTACCAGCACATTTTTACACACAAGTTTTCTAAGGTTTTCAAAAGTAAATGAATCCTTAAAGTTTCAAAGATCTGAGTTATCATTAATATATGCTATAGTGATCTTTGTGGCGCCAAGAAGTTATACACTTGAACATTGCTTGTTTTGCGATAAAGATTCGGTGTAGTCCGGTTTCAACATCGTAGATGTTACAAGCCATATCGGTGGACACCGAGACATACGTGGATACGTGTGTTATGGATATGTATCGTGGAAGAAGTAATTTCTGCATGGGCACTGTAACACCCCCGTATTTTTGACGATTAAAATAATAATGTGATTAATTATTATTGTGGGAGTAAATATGCGATTAATTATTGTTGTTGGATTAATTAAATTAAAATGCGAGAAATTAATTTGTTATTAATCCGGATCAAAATAATTATTAACTAGCGTGCCAAGGGTTAATAATTATTGTTGAGAATTATTGAATATTATTGTGTGATATGTAATATGGAATTATAACATTTGATAAATTGTCGGAAGTGAGAAATACAACAGTTTGGTAATTTAAGTCTGTCACGCGTGTGAGTCGTGTTGGGACTAATTGAATGGAATAAAAAGAGAATTTATTTTTATTAACTAATATGGTCATTTCGAGTGTGCCATTGAGTCCGGGAGGGTCGAGATAGTCCAAATAGTGTACCTAGGTGTTTAGTTTGGGTCCTAGGGCGATTTTAGGCCTAATTGGCACCCCGTAGGGGTAGTTTTGTAATTTGGATTTTTGGGCTAAACTAATGGACAAAAATTGGGATTAATTATATCAGCTAAGGAAAGTCCATTAGGGTTAAGAGGTGACAGGAAGTAAGAACGTCCATGGAGGGTGTGAGGGAGAACCAAATTCCAAGAGAGGACTCATTTGGCATCACCTTGCACAACCGTGACCACCAACGCGTAGATCGCGAAGAGAGGAGCGCATATATGCCAACATCACCAACGAATCAGATCGTTATATTCGAGGCAAGTGTTTATTACTTGCTTTCTTTTAGCAATAATCATGCTCATGTTAGTATATGTGGATTTAATCATGATTTATATGTTAATTGGGTGAAAATTGGAGATTTAAATTATGATTAAGGATTGGTTAAATTAGTGGCTGAAATCCCTTCATGTATGTAGAGGACTAATCAAGAAATTTTATTATATATTGATGAACGAATATGGGTTGATTAGGTTCTTGAATTGGGATTTTGAAAACTGGGGTTCATGTGAATTAATTTGGGGGTTTTATGTAATTATGATGATTAATGACGAATTAAGGATCCTAAGATGATAAAAATGATCTATAACCTGTTAGGGGTTGATGGGTATTGATGATGAGTTGTTGGGAATTGAATCTTAGAGGTTTTTAGGTTCAAAAATGGTGAAAAACGCTGAAGTTTGGTGAAGAAGACGAGCGGTGCAATCTCGCGCGAAGTGGTTCAAACGAGATGGAGATCTCGTGCTAAGTCGTTCAAGCGAGATGGCATCTCGCGCGAAGTCGCTCGAACGACACATGGAAGTCTTTCAAACGACAACCCTTCTGGTTCGAGCGACAGAGGAAATTTTTGGGGATTTTTCTCAAAGTTTAGTTTTGAGTTTGCCGGTTTATTGGAATGAGAGAAACTGCCAAATAGTAAATTTAAATAAAAAAGAATTTTGGGGAAAGTATGTTAGAATTAATACTTTAATTATTTCGGTATAGAGAGAATGTACCTTGGAGATTTCGAGAGAGATAGTAATATAATTATTTATACTATACATAGTAATGAGGTTAAAATACGTATGAAGAGTATATATGTAGGTTGGAGAAATACCTATAATTTATAATAAGATGTGTGTATGCCTATTATGTGATATTATTGTAAGAGCACTAATGGGTGATTACCCGGGGGTGCAAGAACCTTATAGTTAAGCGCACTAATGAGTGATAACTCGGGGGTGCAGAAACTCTATTGATAAGTGTTCTAATGGGTGATAACCCGGGGGTACAAGGATGACTATTGTTAGGTGCACTAATGGGTGATAACCCGGGGGTGATGGATTAATATTGATAGGTGCATTAATGGGTGCTAACCCAGGGATGAAAAATTCTATTGTTAGGCGCACTAATGGGTGATAACCCGAGGGTGCTGAATTGTTATTGATAGGTGCATTAATGGGTGCTAACCCGAGAATGCATGATTTCCAGAATATGTGCACTAATGGGTCTTAGCCGGGGGTGCAGGATTAATATATATATAGTAGTGTATTGGGGGGGTTCCTTGTTTGGATTTCGCTTTGCGAGACATCCCACGCATGAAACTAGCGAACGTAGGGAGTTGGAGAGAAGTTTGGTCAATTGTGCAAAAGTTTTGTATGTTGGTTATTGTACCTATAAAGGAATATAATTAAGAGTTAATAATTTGTTTATGACTTAAGGCCAATAGAGTAGCCTAGCCTTATTATTTTTCGGAATAGAGCAATGACGCCATTGAAGGATTGATTAAGTTATGACTAGTGGGGTGGTTGAGTGTACCCCTACCAAATCAACATACCGACTGTGCAAGAATTGAATTAAGAAAATTTTATGTTGTTGTATAATGATGCGTGAGGCATAGGGTGTATGGGCGCCCTAGGGGATTGAATCAAATGGTGGATTATGATTATCTTGAGAATTCGATAACATGTAATTGGGTAATCCGAAGATTACTCCGTGAGATTTGTCAGAAACTTACGTTTCAAGATGAATTGAAACTTATTCAAGAGAGTATAAAATGTATTAGAATACAACAAACAATAGTGATGGGTTACGTTGCAGGGTAATATTGCAAGGACACTCTTGCAGTGGGTCACCTAATGGATTGAAAAATGGTGGACAATTCAAAACCGGTAGGCGCTTCTTCCACCAGAGAATGGAAGAGTATCCCCAAGGATCTTCTCATGTAGATAAAATGGTGAGATTATAGGTAATAAGATGAGATTGAGTACGACCTAATACCCACAGAGGGATGGGCAGGACAAGTGATCTAATCGGATGTGGAAGAGAAAATTTTATGTGAAACCCTGAGATCTTAGGGGAGGACGGGAGCAATACCTTACACTAGTGGAGTTTGTGTCCAAATAATTCCTATAAGTTCACGTTTGGACAGAGTGCCAGTGGAAGCATGGCATGATAAACTTTGTTGTGTCCTACTTAATAGTTAAAGGTGAGGGACCAATTATGATTACAAATATCGGAGAAGAATCGATATTATCGTATATATAGTGTGTGTAATATATATTGCACAACGAATTTACTTGTATGAATGACACGAGACGAAGTCGTATGTATATGAAAAAAGGATAAATCTACTAAGGTGCAAATAGTAGAAGGCTAATATCTAAAATAAAGCTGAAGTAGTGAAACTTTAGCAGAAAGGCTTGGGCAAGAGCCTCTATGACAGGGTAACCTGGAGTTTAAAGCAAACACATGTGAAGTGTTCATCATTAAGGGTATTTGATAGCGTACTATATGGGTGGTATGGAGTAACTTACTTGTGAGCGCCGGGATGCGATGCACAATATTTTTACAGCGTTGTCTGTACCTGGTATACTTTTTTCGAATTTCGGGACAAAATTTCGTTGTAAGGGGGGAAGTATGTAACACCCCGTATTTTTGACGATTTAAATAATTATGTGATTAATTATTATTGTGGGAATAAATATGCGATTAATTATTGTTGTTGGATTAGTTAAATTAAAATGCGAGAAATTAATTTGTTATTAATCCGGATTAAAATAATTATTAAATAGCATGCCAAGGGTTAATAATTATTGTTGAGAATTATTGAATATTAATGTGTGATATATAATATGGAATTATAACATTTTATAAATTGTCGGAAGTGAGAAATACGACAATTTTGTAATTTAAGTCTGTCACGCGTGTGAGTCGTGTCGGGACTAATTGAATGGAATAAAAAGAGAATTTATTTTTATTAACTTGTATGGTCATTTTGAGTGTGCCATTGAGTCCGGGAGGGTCGATATAGTCAAAATAGTGTACCCGGGTGTTTAGTTTGGGTCCCGAGGCGATTTTAGGTCTAACCGACACCACGTAGGGGTAGTTTTGTAATTTAGATTTTTGGGCTAAACTAATGGGCGAAAATTGGGATTAATTATATCAGCTAAGGAAAGTCCATTAGGGTTAAGAGGTGACATGAGATTAGAACGGACATGGAGGGTGTGAGGGAGAACCAAATTCCAAGAGAGAAGACTCATTTGGCATCACCTTGCACAACCGTGACCACCAACGCATAGATCGCGAAGAGAGGAACGCATATATACCAACATCACTAATGGATCAGATCGTCATATTCGAGGCAAGTGTTTATTACTTTCTTTCTTTTAGCAATAATCATTCTCATGTTAGTATAGGTGGATTTAATCATGATTTATATGTTAATTGGGTGAAAATTGAAGATTTAAATTATGATTAAGGATTAGTTAAATTAGTGGCTAAAATCCCTTCATGCATGTAGAGGATTAATCACGAAATTTGATTGTATAGTGATGAACGAATCTGGGTTGATTAGGTTCTTGAATTGGGATTTTGAAAACTAGGGTTGATGTGAATTAATTTGGGGGTTTTATGCAATTTTGATGATTAATGGAGAATTAAGGATCCTAAGATGATAGAAATGATCTATAACCTGTTAGGGGTTGATTGGTATTAATGATGAGTTGTTGGGAATTGAATCTTAGATGTTTTTAGATTAAAAAATGGTGAAAAATACTGAAGTTTGGTGAAGAAGACGAACAGTGAATCTCGCGCGATCTCGCGCGAAGTGGTTCAAACGAGATTGAGATCTCGCGCGAAGTCATTTGAGCGAGATGGCATCTCGTGCGAAGCTGATCGAATGACACGTGGAAGTCGTTCAAACGACAGCCCTTCTGGTTCGAGCGACATAGGGAATTTTTGGGGATTTTTCTCAAAGTCAAGTTTTGAGTTTGCCAGTTTATTGGAGTGAGAGAAACTGCCAAATAGTAAATTTAAATAGAAAAGAATTTTGGGGAAAGTATGTGAGAGTTAATACTTTAATTATTTGGGTATAGAGAGAATGTACCTTAGAGATTATGAGAGAGATAGTAATCTAATTATTTATACTATAAGTAGTAATGAGGTTCAAATACATATGAAGAGTATATATATAGGTTGGAGAAATACCTATAATTTATAATAGGATGTGTGTATGCCTATTACGTGATATTATTGTAAGAGCACTAATGGGTGATAACCCGGGGGTGCAAAAACCTTATAGTTAAGAGCACTAATGAGTGATAACTCGGGGGTGCAGAAACTCTATTGATAGCTGTACTAATGGGTGATAACCCGGGGGTACAAGGATGACTATTGTTAGGTGCACTAATGGGTGATAACCCAGGGGTGCTGGATTAATATTGATAGGTGCATTAATGGGTGCTAACCCGGGGATGCAAAATTCTATTGTTAGGCACACTAATGGGTGATAACTTGGGGGTGCTGAATTATTATTGATAGGTGAATTAATGGGTGTTAACCCGAAGATGCATGATTTCGAGAATATGTGCACTAATGGGTCTTAGCCGGGGGTGCAAGATTAGTATATATATATATGTATAGGGATGATGTGACTATATATATATATACATGGACTTGTGAATATTGCTACTGTGTGAAATTAGTAGACTTGATAATAATAATAATCATTACGTTGCACTAGGTGGTCTTAACCTAATAATGCCGGATTAGTGTATATATATAGGGATGATGAGACTATATATACGTATGAGTGTACTTGGGTAACTTTCTACTTTGTGAGACTAGTAGATAAAATGAAAATGAAAAGTAAGATAATCTTAGTGAATAAAAGATTAACAATTCAAACGATGAATAATGAAACTTAGTATGTGAGATAAACTATCTGAATAGCTTATTGTATGGGCGATACGGGAATACTACTAGTGAGCATAGTTAATATTAGTATGGTTACTGACTAGTTAGACTGGGAGGTATAACTAGGGGAGATTAGATGTACGTTAGGCGTGCACAATAGACGAGAGATGAGAAACTCATGTGAGAGTTCGATAACTAACATGCATATAAGACTTGTTTTAAGAACCAGTTTTAAATGCTTGCTAAATCATTTTTACACATCGGGCTCTGACCCGTTTCTTGTATCTCTTCTCTATTTTGCTATATATATATGTATTATATCAGGTGCTCAGCCAGAGGAGTATCAGATTTAGAGATTTAGATTGCTTGACATGCTACAGTTGTTGTGGAAGCTGTAGGTGCTTGCAGTGGACGCATCTATCCTTTCCATTCAGTCTCATCTAGACTTCTTGTTTAGGGCATATGTTGCCCACTTCTAGTTCTTTCATCAGAGATATTGTGTTCAGTTTATTATATGGTTTGGAGTTTTGAACAGGGAAGTTTTATCCAGTCTTATTTTTTCCAGTACTTGATTTATGTTCAGTATTTATTTACATTCCTATGTGTGGTGAATGGTTTATAATTTAAGATGGAAATAAATGGATTTACTTGGTTTTACTAAATTGGAAATGTTTTGACACCTAGCTTAATTTTATAATAGGTGATTAATATGTTAAAAAGTTTTTCAATAGTGATGCTGAGAATGAACCAACTGAATATCCTGTTTTAAATTGGTAGAGGACTGATCACCCTATATTTAATTGGGCGGGGTGTCACAGGAACTGTGAGAGGAGTGGTTGAAGATCAAAAGTGCGTAAAGTCTCGTGGAGATCGAGTCATTGAGTAAGACTAGTGAATAACACCCCGTCCGCCCGAGGAGAGCGAACGGAGCGCTAATGCAATAAAATAAATCCAAATCCACAAGTGACAAGGTATAGAGCATCTAAGTCCCACGACAACAAAAGAGAAACTACAAATCTCAAATCTCTTCAAATTAAATACCAAATCTCTCGAATTACATACAACAACTAACTCGAAAATAAAATACAAATCTCCAAAGCTATATACATCAAAATAAATCCAATCTTCTCAAATATATTCTCGTATATTCTTCCCAAAATATCCAAGTTAAAATCAATCTCCAATAATTCATAGCTCCCAAATCCGCGCTAACCTGCCACTAAAAGAAAATATGGGGAAGTACACAATACGGCAAGAAAGATGCTCAATAAATATATGTTAACAATGAATAAAATGTAACAACACGAGTACGAATATTCAAGTCAAAATGAAAATCTCAAAGCATTTATCAATATAATTTCTCAACAACACAACAATGGGTCACCAGGCCTCACCCCATTCTCATATGCTTTATCAAGACATAGCCCGGGAATAGGTATTTTGGCGGGTACTCAACATCCATGCAATATTAAAATCTCATGACAACGTGCTCAACAACAATATAGTGATACCACATAAATCAAAATAATTTCAACAATTATTTTCCAGATTTCAATGAATTTATCAATTCAAATATGAGTTTAATTAACAAGAATTTCAAAGAGAATGACACTCGCGAGATTTAAGGAGCATATTGTGTAAAACCCCATACCTCAAAATCATGATGAGAAACCAACGATCACATCCTCAAGATCAACTAAAAAGATATACAAAAGCTCCTCCAAGAACCTCCAACAAAATAGCCCCAAGAACACCTCTAATCTAAGGTTGGAACTCACAAATCTCAAGGGCTAATGTGTATATAAAAAGAAGAGGAATATAAAATATATTTGCTGCCAAAATTTGTGCCAAAAGTATGTTAAAAAGGTTGCCCACGACTTCCTTTTATAATGCAAAGAAGTTAAGAGTTGGAATCCAAAAGGTTACTTTAAACATGGCAAAGAAATGAAGAGTTGGAAGTCAAAACAACTCCAAGAGTTAAACCCATTTAAAAATCATTTTAAAATCCGTTTTAACTCCGTTTTCGTAACCATTTGAAATTCTCACCTTTAAAAATAATAACCAACAGATTTGAGCAATAAAAATAATTTTATCTAAAACTTTATTTCCTCTTTATTTTGAAAATAGCCCAAAAATTATGCGGGTTGTTACATAGTGGTTGTTCTTTGTAATTCCACATTAATAGCGATTGTTTGTCTTGGGTCGTTCGAGGTTTTTTCCCGTTTTGATTTTCCTCATATATCCGGCGTTGTGAGTATTCTTTACTTTATTTTACTTTCTTTAATCACTAGATGGATGTTTAGGATAAATCAAGATAAAAAAATTTTAAGTTAGAAATTGTTCACAACTTGGTGCAAATTAAAACTTGGAAAAAGGGTTTTCAGAAAAAGATAAAATTGTGTTGTCATCCTTCAAACACTTTTCTTATAAGAAATTAAAAGGGACCATCAAGGTGGTCAAAATTTACAATTTTGATGCCTTAACCTGTGTTGGTACCCTCATGTGTCAATTAGAGGATATTCTAAACCTCTTTTGATGTTGTGCGCGTCATTATACTTCAGAACTCATTTGAGTGACGGCTCCAGAAATAGCATTAAAGACTCGGGAGTTATAAGTAATCCATTTATAATCATCTTTAGTGCAATCAGACAGAGGTTTGGGATTAGTGACATTTTCAATGGTGGCAGTAGGAGGAGTCCACCCTCATTCACATATGAGACAAACTCTTTCATCAATTGATTTTAAACACGACCTCATGCGGGCTTTCCAATATGCTAATTCGTGCAATCAAAGGCAGACATCCAATTATATAAGTTGTCCACCATAAAAATTGTGATATTTTTAAAATGATTGATATCACAAATTGTTTTGTGGAAAAAAGACCTCACGATATTTTGGTGAAACCTTCTCTGATACCAATTTGAGAATGCAGGATGTGATACCAATTTGAGAGTTCACAATTATTCAGTAGAGTTAACTTATTTAATTAGATGTCAATCTCAAACAAACGAAGACTATAATTATATTAAATCCTAAACATGCATCTATGTGATTGAAATCATTAAATCATATAAGTATGCAAACAAATAATTTCAGGAAATAATCCCCACATGGAAAAACCTTTTATTCCACTAATAAATGTAAATCGCAACTTACAAACTTATAAGTGAAACACTACAATTCCCATAAGAATCCACAAAGATCGCAACCTTGAACCAATAATGACTCCCTTGAGAATCAGAAGAATCACATTTCCTCCTTCAGTAGTGAATACCCTTGAGTATCCCCAAGTCTAGTAGTATTAACAATGCTCCACAAGAATAAACTTCAACAAAGACGTGTTTGGGTTCCAAGGATGATTCAAAAAGTAATTGGTATGTATCTATGTAAATCAAAAGGTTCTTAGCCCTAAAAAGTGGAGACATAATTTGAACATTCTGCAGTTTGCATAAATGAAAAGTCTTAATTGAAAAGCTTCATGAAATATGTATTTATAGGCTAGCAAAAAAATTTAAGGCGGTTTGTGTCGGTCGAACGACTTGCTTATATCGTATGAATGACATTAAGATGTTATTTGAATGACCACAAAAACAACGTATCAAAAATCAAAATAGAGTGCTATCGTTTGATCCAAAATTGATTAGGGTTTCTAACGATGTATTTAATGACCTTAGCATGCCATTTGAACGACATTTACTTGTCGTTTATACGATAAGAACGAAAATTTTTGTCTTCCAAAGTTCGCCTACTGGTATTTTAGAAAACATTTTAAGTTAAAAAAATGCCTCATTTTGATAAAAAAATATTTTATGAACGTATCCCAATACTTAAAAAAAATCTATGTAACTCAAAAAATCATCTAAAGCAAAGTATACCTCATGTCGCGTAGATATTGAAGTGGCATGATATTCGGATTCATCTTTTTGAGCTTGTTTACATTAACTTCCTTGACAGTTTTAACGGGATAAGATATACTCAATGTAAACTAGGGACTATGAACAATATGTCCTTATAAATATCCCCCTATGTCTATTCCGGTACAAAGTAAAAATATCTTAATTATCCACAAGTGTCCTACAAAAATCAAATACCCTCCCATGAACTCAAAAGTGGAAAGATACTAAATATGCAAGTTTTTAAAAAAATCTTCAACTTTTAAAATCTTCGAATCTTCTTGTTTTCTCTTGCTCTTCTTTTTGGCTGCTTTCCAAATGAATCATCAAAGTCCTACACACAATAAACAAAGCAAATACCTTCATGACGTATCGAGTTTGAAATGAGGCACACATAAATCAAATATCAAATCAAATCAAGTCTCAAGTCTCCCCATAATTCAAACTCGCATTCCCCCATAATTCATAATTCAATCTCCCCCTTTTTATTTATCTGAAATAGATGAGGAAAAGAATAAATAATAATAAATCGGAGTGGGTTAAAACAAGCATCCCAAATTATCACAACAATCTAATATTTTCAAGCAAAAATAATTTTACAAAAATAACACACCATGAACTAACACTAATATAACCAAATCGTGGAAACGAAATGAAGGGGTGTGAACAAATTCCATAAGAAAATCAACTCAAATAATCATAACATATGTGCACGATGAATTTCATATACTCCTAACGAATGAACTCAAAATCGTCCTTAGGTGAATTAAATGTTGAATTCATATGATATTGACCCAATCTAATCAACAAATCAAAGTCTAAAATGATTTCCACATTAATAACGTCTAAAACTATGTAATTTATTTCCAAGACTTTCACTGCACCAAAAATATCAATTTGGCACACCTTGACATTAAAAATTTGGCACGGTTTAATGACAATCTGGCAAACTTTAAAACAGTGCCAAAATTTGACATTGTTTTAAAGTGTGCCAGAATTCAGCACACTTGACAAAAATATATAATACCCCCCAAAAAATTAATCTTACTTTTGGGCTCCCCCTCTCGTCTCCCGCTCGTCCCTTTCTCTCAGTTTTACCAGTCCCTCGGTCGCTCTCTCTACTCGCTGGTAGACCCCCTTCCCCCATAACACAAAACGACAAAACACAAACCGCTCGCTCCCATAACAAAAACCGCCCACTCGCTCTCTCCAACGATGCTCCACCCTTTCAGCGACAAGGCTACCGCCCTCAGTCCCCATCGCCACCCTCAGCTCCTCCCTCACCCGACAGGTAGTCTCTCCATTCCATTCGATTTATGCTTTCTAATTTAAGAATCTTCTTTTGATTTCGAAAATGTGTTGGGGAAATTAGGTTTTTAATTGTTTTTCTTAAATTTGTTTATCTAATTTGGAATACCCTATGTATTCTATCTTTCTCTCTATCATTAGGTTTTTCATTTTTGGTTTTTGGGTTTCTCAAGAATTTCGTTTTTGTATGCTTTTTGCTTTTGCAGGTTCTAACTTGGATTTGTGTTTAATTTGAAGGTACTATCTTGGGTTTTCACCAATTTGGTATTTATTTGCATTGTTATTTTTTTGTTCATCTCTTTGAGATATTTTTGTTTATCTATCTTTGTTGTTTTGGCTTGGCTTGGCTTATCAAAATGGTTTGATGATTGGATGTTTATATTATATTTATATGTTTATGTTCCCTTGTGTTTGTGAAAATGCCTATGTGGTTCAAATTGGATATATCTTCAAGTTAAATGATGATTTAACAGGTCAAATGCAATAAATGCCTACATGTGTGTTAAATGGCTATATCTACAAGTCAAATGCGATATTTTTCTTTTTTCAAAAACCGAACGATCTGCTAGTCTTTATACAATCTAGTATATTTCATGTCCATCTGTTTTTGTTCAGGTAGAAAACAATATAATTTAAAAAAAAACGGAACTAACTTTGTTCCAAAATACGGCTGATAATTTTTATTTGATATTTGTTCTGATCCTGTTTGTTCCAATATGATTTTCTTTGCTGGTTTGTTTTTTGATAATCTAAGTCTTTTTTAAAATAGAATCTGAGGTAATTTTAATTTCTCAATTTGTTGATTTATTTTCTTATTTACTTGGGGTGAGATCATCGCTTAGTGTTCAAATTTAGAGATTTTCATATCAAGGTACTAGGTTTATGATTTTGGGATTTTGATCAGATTCGCCTCAAGTACTTGAACTAAAAGTGTTAAATAATTTTTTTTACAAGCTAAAACCAACATTCAAAGTAAGTTTTAATTTTTCTCGTTTTCATCAGTAATAGGGCGGGGGTGGGCTGGAGCCCCTAGGTTAGCTGTTGTGGGACATGATTACAAGGGTTGTAAGGCGGTGAAGGTTTGGGGGAAAATGCAGGGTGGCAGGTTCAGGGCTAGGGGGTGTGGAGGGGTCTCATACCATTTCTACCCAATTTTTATTCCTTTCCAAAATGATCTACCAACTCCCCTTAGGTTCAGGTCTCATGTTTTAGGATGCCCCATTTTAATGACGAATATGATCTCGTCGAGGAAAATATTGGAGCCCATATATTTTACACATTGTATGCTTTGAATTTCTAAAATCCTATTCTCAGATATTTTACACATTGTCTTTTGCACTTATATTCTGTGCAATTGGTGCATGTCCACATATTTTTATTAGGGAGGAAAAATTGGTCATTCGCATCTTTCAGACACATCTCATGATTCTCCAACCATATTAGTTTTTTAGGTATACTCTTAGAGAGGTTTGATTACTTGCCTCTTAATATATGAATTGAGTTTTTCTTCAAATTAGTATTTATGCTTTTTATCCCAGCCTTTTACTTCTCATGTACCTCCTTAAGTGGTTCTCTTTTCCCCTTTCTTCTTTAATGCAGATTTATGGTAGGACTCATTTTAAAGGAGATATAGCTTTTGTATCTGGAACTAGTTCAGATGGTGCGAGAATAAAATAACATATGGCCAGCATCACAAGTGATTTTTTATCTATTCATCTCAAAGTTGGGTTCTACCTTCTTTCTTAGATGATTGGATTTGGGTACGTTTAATACTATTTTAAGTGTCATCATATTCCTAGTTAGTCTCAGATACACGGATAACTCAATGGTTTACAACAAGGGGTTTATTCATGATTCTAATTTTTTGTGTTATGGCCGTGCGGGCTTTATGTTACAGAGGTTTTAGAATGTCCAGAAAATAGAGGAAATTCTGCCCAATTTTTTTTGGTCTGTGAACTACTAAAGACTTGTAATATTTTGAAGTTTGTATGTACATTAATTTATCAACAACGTGCAAGATTTGCAATTTGTGAATTTTCTTATTTTCAAATAATTACTTTTTTTTATCCAAAAATTTGGCACAATTCAAAACCGTGCCAAAAGTGTATCAACTTTTGGCACGATTTTGAACTGTCCCAAAAGTTTATGAAATGTGCTCAATCTGGCACAATTCAAACTGTGCCAAAAGTGTGCCAAAAATATGAAATTTTGGCACGATTTAAAAGTGTGGTAGAATTGTTCATGTTTGGTCAAATCTGGCATACTTTTAAACTGTGCCAGAAAAAAATGGCCATTTTCGAATACCTAATTCTGGCACAATTCAAAATCGTGCCAGATTTGATCTGGCACAGTTTTAAACCGTGCCAGATTTCTGTTTTTGGTGTAGTGTTTGTCAGGATGTGCAAACTCATTGATTTTTAACCAAATTCCCTCATAAATAATAATTCTTTTTACTTTTCTGATGAGGTGCTAAATTCTATTTCTTATAGATTTCCTATTAGCCCCTTTTTGGCATGTTTTTCTTTTTATTGCCTTAATTTATTCCTGGGATCTTTTCAAACAGTGACTTTCACGATGTGTTCACTTTCCTTTCACGGCCCTTTCCCGTGTTCACTCATATTTTTTTAATTCCAAGAAAACTCTCATGGGCAATGGTTCTTACATGTACTACTTTCATTGCCTCGTTTTATCGCATTTGTTTCGTTTTAAGGATAGGATTGAGATGAAAACACTTTGAACAACATGTGATAGATAAGTGCAATAGTTAAATAAATTTGTGCATGCATGTATTAAAGGAAATAATGAGTCTAATATGTACAAAGTAATATATAATCACATCTCAATGACTCCAAATATTATAAAGCGCATGGATGAAATGATGTCGCATCTCAAAATACTATCAAAGAGTCACATGGATAACGAAATGAAGTTGTGACTTCGTCATCCTAAATGTCAATCCATAAACGACGTCAAACAAATTACAATTTTTTTTTTTTTGTGGTTTTCAAAGAAAATTATCCAAGATAAAATCTTTTGGTCTTTTTCAATTTTTTCTCAAAAAATCAAAAATCTTTTTGTATTTTTCCAAAAAATTTCAAAAACAATTTTTTGGGGTTTTGGAAAAATTTATCATAATGTAAAGGGATAATATACAATGGTAGTACACACTATAAATAGGCATAAAATATCATTATGAAAATCATCCTATGCTAGAAAACAAGTCTAAACCTCAATCATTAGTTTCAAAGGAGTTTTCTAAAAGTGGTGACGTCATATGTAAAACATCCATCAAATCATGTGAAGTCTTGACTAAATACTCGACTTGATCTCTAAAATGCTCAAAATCTCTCATGTGTTGCGTGGGAGAATGGAAAGTATCATGTGTGGGAGTGTGTGTGGTAATACTTGTAGTAGAATAACGAGGTAAAAATCTATGAGACACACTACCAAAGTTAAAGAAAAAATTTCGAAGGTGTCCTCTTTTCTTGCAATGGGAGGAAACATAAGTGGGCCTATGAACACCGCTCTCAAAATGTCTAGGATGCCCTCTCCTATAGGAAAACATATGCCTACGTGGGTTAAATTGAGAGCCATATGGATCTATCACAAACTCAAGAACCAGCTCGGGTGAAATATGGGAAATAGACACACCATCATAACCTATTTGTAGTCTCTCGACATTATCCAAAGTGGGACCGAGGAGCATCTTTCCAGCCTTCTTAGATGTGTCCTCAATAGTGACCTTGACTTCCCGAGAACATTCGAGATCTCTCTCGAGTTGGGATACACGGACTTGAAGTTTCTCACGAGTCTCCAATGAGGATTGAAGATCTCCCGTAAGACTAGCCATAGTGTTGGTCAATTCACTCTTTTCCTACCCTAATACGATCAACTTCTCACATAAAGAAAATCTTACCTTCTCAAGTTGACTCATCGATGCCTTACACTCCCTCAAAACTTCTATCTATCTCTCCAAATCTAGCACCTCAAGACTTAACTCTTTCTTCAACTTTTTGGTTTTCAACGTCTTAATGTACAAATCTATAAACGCTTTTGAAAGATCCCGTTCCGCCTCACTTACGGTCTCATCCTCACACTCACTATCCCCTCAATGGCTCGAAACATCATCGAGGCTCTCACATATACAATCATCCTCATCATCGTGGGACAAACTAGATGTGCTCACGTGACTAGCCATGAAAGCAACTCACTTTTCATGTGGTTATTACTTCCTGGACTCATCCAACTCGATGTCACTACCGCTAAGAGTGGAGGTATTAACAATATTCTTGACCTTTCTCTTTAGCATAGTGGTACACTCAAAAGCTCTGTGCCCTTTACCGTCTCACTCATAACACCTTATATCTTCCTCTTTCTCACCGCACTCTTTGGCCTCATCTTTCTTTTTGTTTTTCCCAAAAATCCTTTTATTGGTGGAATTTTCTTTTCAAAATTTATGAAACTTTTTAAAAAATTTAGCAAATAAGGCCAAGTCATCTAAATCAACCTCACCCTCAGAATAATACTCATAAACTTTCCCTTTTTTTTCTTAACCCGAGTCTTTAGAGCTATCCCTCTATCCTTAAGTTTAATAATTTTGGGAAACATGTCGATCTCATGAGTTTGAAGGTCTCCAATAAGTTATTTAAACTCAAGTGTATCTAATATCCCTAATGAGTTTAAAATAATGACCTTAGGAATAAAACGGGATGGGAATGACCTCGAAATATTTTTAACAACTCTCGACTCTTCAATTTTCTCACCCAAATTAAAACTCATGATAACTATGTTTGACAACCTAGCATAAATCTCTTCAAAACACTCGGACTCTAACATAGTGATAATCTCAAACTGGGTGGTCAAATTTTGGAATTTTGATGCCTTAACCGCATTGGTACCCTCATGTGTAAATTGAAGGATATCCCAAGCCTATTTTGACATGGTGAATGTCATAATACGTCAGAACTCTTCAAGGGTGATTGTTAAATGAAAATCTAATTAACTCTTAGTTAATATTTAATTAGTGTTATTATAATTATTTTACATTTTAGTTTAAAATAATATATGGATTTTGATGACTCCAAACAACTTTTATATAAATACTATGTAACTATTTCTTAATTTATATTATATATATTATATAATATTTTAGTTTAAAATAATATTGTTTTATTTGTATACATATGTTATTTTAGTTAGTGTTTATAACTATATAATTATAATATGTATAAATATGTTATTATTTATTTATATATATATATATATATATATATATATATATATATATATATATATATATTATATTTCTTTATATGTAGAAATATTTGATTTTACTTTATACTATATTACTTATATGGATTTATATAATTTACATGTTGCTGCATATTCACACCCATATTCACACCACATACATCAGATATGTTCTAAGCACGCGTGTATCTTTATTCATTACACTCATGGGTATAAAGCATGTACCTTTATTATATAATTCATTTTGACTATTCAAATGTC
The DNA here is from genome assembly GCA_949130495.1 of Sambucus nigra. Taxonomy (NCBI): domain Eukaryota; kingdom Viridiplantae; phylum Streptophyta; class Magnoliopsida; order Dipsacales; family Adoxaceae; genus Sambucus; species Sambucus nigra. Next base: position 642,899,614 of record OX422209.1, on the reverse strand, counting down.
ACTCATTCGACACTTTTTGACAACCTTGGAATTGTTACTTGTTAGATACATTTTACAGCCTTGAGTTGTATATATGGTCCCATCCGTGTACTATTATTGGCTTTAATCTTTCTACTGTTTTAAATGTATTGACTATATTTTATATTTCTTTGGAACACACATTTTTATATCAGATAATATATATTTTTATATATATTTTCTTTAACATATAACTACATATACATTTCGTTTTTTTATATATCTGCATGTCCTACTGCCTTGGCCAGTTTCATGGGGCCATGAGTTTTGTTAGTTTTTATCACTCTTGTATATATGTTGGTTTCTTCACCTCATGAAAAATCTTTTAATCCCATCACATCAATAGGACCATCATTCATGGTGGAGACCATTAGCCTTATTTAATTCCTCGGGACCCGCGTCTTTTATTCAAAGATAAACCCACATAAATATTTGACATTATTGCTGAACCCAGTTAGATTACCCTTACCACCCACCTGCTCTCATACCCTTTGGCAAAACCACGTGCAACAACCATATACGTCCATGAGTTAAATAACAACCATATACGTATCTGAGTGGTCATAGGCATTAAAAACGAGCATATGCATATTTACATGGTCATAGGCTTGGAAAAACAAATTAGTGCAAAAAAATTCACGTGTTCATTACTTTTGTATGTATATTACAATTCTGTCAATATATACTTTTACGTAATTTTTTTTTAAATTTTACATATATTTTCTTTTGGCTAATAAATTGATAGAAAATTCTTATTGTGCAATATGAAAAAAGGACAAACTCCCTCAACCTCTAGAATGACGATCTTTGGAGAGGTATGTATTGGTTATTTCTTAAAATTTTAAAGGTTTACTGTTAAGTATTTTATAATATATTATACCTATGCAGATGGATGAAGAACAAAGACAAGTGGTAAGTTTATTATAATTTCGTATGGTTTGGTACAATGTTTATATACTACTTTTTCTTTATTCGGTATTTGTGATTTATACTATATTTTTCTCATATAGGTTTGGTTACTACAAACACATGGTGTCAACGTCACCATACATTCTGAAAATGTGAAATTACACTCTTCTACTTTACTTTTTAATTTTCTTTTAAGAAATAATGTTACTTAGACTTTAAACGTATCCATCTTTGTATTACAAACAACAATCGAAGGAAAACGAAAAGTCTCTCCTTCAAACTCCAAATACCTATGCTCCTGTTACTGGTAAATGCAAAACTCAATGTTTCGAGGTATGTAATGATAAGAAAACTCAATGTTCCGAGGTGTCATTTAAATTATTTTTTTTCGTTTATTTAATCTATGTTTTTATTTTATTTTAATATAACATATAACAAAGAGATGAAAAAGAAAACATTAACCCTCAAACTCCAAATACATCCTTTATTTATAAAGGAAACGCACAATACTCTGAGGTAAGCATTATAAATTCTTATGATTAATACAATAAATTTTAATGTTTAATATTCTGATGATGAATGCTAAACTTATATGTAGGCGCCTAATAATGTAAAGTCCAAAGTTCTACTTCCCTTCGTTTAGTGTTATAAAGCTGATCCTGAACCTATCAATAACACTCACAATCATGCATCTTTATTGCCTATTATTCCTCGCAACCTCAGTGAAGAACTTGCAACCATCGATAGAAGGAAGGTTTCTTCACAACAATTGGAAGCAGATAAATTTTTAGCCTATGAAAATCGTTATGTGGCCCAACGCTTGCGAAGAGCAAGGGAAAAGGAGAAGTTCAAAGTTTTGCTTCACTTCGTTGAGTGTGATAAAGCTCCTCTTGAAGCTATGAATCACTCTCACAATCAAATAGACTCATTGCCTATTATTACTCGCAACCTCCATGAAGAAGTCGCAACCATTGATATAAGGAAGGTTTCTAGACCACAATTAGAAAAAGATAAATCTTTAGCCTATGAAAATCCTTCGGTGGCCTAATGCGAGAGAAGAGCAAGAGAGAAATCTAAAGTGGTGGATAATGATTTACCATGTTTTCTTCCATGTTTACCACACACTCGAAGGTCCATCGGACAAACACGAAGATCAGTGATAATAAATGCCTCCGTCACATCCTTTGAAACTATTGGCAATATCCTTTTCATCTACATTACCATCTGCATTTGCAATCCAAAATAACATGTAAGCTTACTTTAAATGTAAGTCATTGAAATCTTAACATGACAATTTAAATTTTGACATTTTGAATTATGTATAGGCCATCTGTACGTGACCTGTATACGATGAACACTAAAGATGATGAAATGGAAGTCAAAATGATGGTCCCTTATCAACCACCACTCAAACTACTTCTGTCAGATTTAACATCTTTAGCTAGCACATCTGCAACAAAAGATAAAGCTACTTCTGATTCTATCAATAACACTCACAATTAAGTGGACTCATTGACTATTATTCCCCGCAACCTCAGTGAAGAACTCACAACCATCGATATAAGGAAGGTTTCATCACCACGATTGGAACCAGATAAATCTTTAGCCTTTGTGAATTGTTCCATGTCCCATCACTTGAGAAAGTTAAGAGATAATTCTAAAGTCATGGATCATGATTTACCATAATTTTTTCCATCTTTTCCATCCACTCAAAGGTTTATTGGACAAACGCGAAGATCAATGACAATAAATGGTCCCCCATCACCTCATTTAACATCACTGGCAATTTCCTCTTCATCTACATTACCATCTACATCTGCAATCCGAGATAACATGTAAGTTTACTTTAAACATAAGTCATTGAAATCTTAACATGACAATTTAAATTTGACATTTTGAATTATATATGGGCCATATGTACGTGACCCGTATACGATGAACACATAAGCTGATGAAATGGAAGTCGAAATGATGGTCCTTCATCAACCACCACTTGAACTACTTCTGTCATATTTAATGTCTTTGTCAAGCACATCTGCAATAAAAGATAAAGTTACTCCTAATTCTATCAATAACACTCACAATCAAGTAGCCTCATTGCCTATTATTCCTCACAACCTCAGTGAAGAACTCACAACCATCGATATAAGCAAGGTTTCATCACCACAATTGGAACCAGATAAATCTTTAGCCTTTGTAAATTATTTGTTGTCCCAACTCTTAATAAGGGAAATGGAGAAATATAAAGTCGTGGATCATGATGTACCTCAATGTTTTCCATCGTTTCCACCCACTCATAGGTTTATTGGACAAACGCGAAGATCATTGATAATAAATGGTCCCCCATCACCTCCTTTGACATCATTGGCTATTTCCTCTTCATTTACATTACCATCTACATCTGCAATCCGAGATAACATGTAAGTTTACTTTAAACGTAAGTCATTGAAATCTTAACATGAAAATTTAAAATTTGGCATTTTGAATTATATATAGGCCATCTGTACATGACCCGTATACAATGAACACTGAAGGTGATGAAATTTCTAGTGGAAATGATGGTGCCTCATCCACCATCACTTGAACCATTTTTGTCAGATTTAATATCTTTAGCGAGCACATCCGCAAGGTAAGATAACATGTAAATTAAATACAGACTTACATTTAAATTTATATATTATATCTATAATTATATTATCTTATTAAAAATATTATTTATTTACAGATCGAATATAGTGAACAACCACATTGAAGAAGATGATGATGATGATGATGTTGACCTTGGTATCCCACATGCAATGCTTGGAGATCATAATCCATTAAACATAGATGGAGAAAGACACGATTTAGGGAACATGGATATAGTTTGTGCTCATTTCTCAGCAATGCATTCGACGAATGAAAAATTAGTGGAATTATAAAAACATAATCCACTTTTTAGAACATGTTGTTTGCAAGGAAAGATAAAGCTATAACAATTATTACGTCCACTGCTTGCACATTTTGATTTATATAACGGGGATAATAGTAGGTCTTCATCGTTTCGCAAGTACATCTGAGAGAATAATGCAACACATGCATTTACATGTCTTGGGTTTAAAATTGATCGAAGAGTACACAATGGAAATGGCCCAACACCATTCATAATACGTGGAGAATTGCAACATCAAACTATCTCCCTATTGCCACAACTAAGGGAAGTTCCATCTTACTCTCAATTATACATTTATGATCCTGACTTCGCATTCGACATTCGTAGTCGTAGAAATCCACACTTGAGGGCTAATGTTCTTAAAACTGTTCAAGAAACTACATTACAATACAATGTTTTCTCAGTTAAATATCGGCAAGCTTATGAGATATTACGTGATGCAAATGTTGAAGGGAAAAACATAACTTATTATCTTCATTATAGTTCAAAAATAGATCGTAGACGTTATAATCTACCATCATCGGATGAGATTGTAGTAATACTACCCGACAATGGAAGTGAAGTTAGTGGAATGCGAGATATTGTGATACATTTACGAGGGAATCAAGAGTTGATGCGAGTTAGTGAATGTCATCCAGCATATTTATGTTTGCATTATGTTTTATTATTCACTCATAGTGAGCTAGGATGTGTACCTGGATTAAGACAATGGGATGTTATAAGTGGTTTCCCTCTTGACAAACGTCTAACTCAAATAGAATATTATAGTTATCGTTTATTCCAACATCAAAATAGGTATTCAATAATACTCAAGGCAGGGAAATGTTTTCAATAGTTCATTGTAGATGCTTGGGCTTCAATAGAGCAGAATCGTCTACATACAACAGGCTTAATCAAGACCAATTTCATGATGAACTTTATCAAGGTCTTACAGATATTGCAAGTGATGGGTTACAACCTGACCAAGTAGTTACCATCTTCATTTCCTGGTAGTTCTAGGAATATGTTTGAAATATTCCAAGATTCAATGCCAATCACACGATACAATAAGAACCCATATATTTTTATCACAATGACGAAAAATCCTAAATGGCCCGAAATTATTTTCGCTCTTTTACCCAATCAAAAATCCACAGATCGGCCAGATTTAGTTGCACGTATTTTTGAGTTGAAGAGGAGACATTTAATGAAGGTGATAAATGAAAAGAAGGTGTTTGGTGTGAAATGTGGGCATGTTTTTACAATTGAATTCCATAAACGAGGATTACCACATATGCATGCACTTATATTTCTTAAGCATTGTGATCAGATCCGAACAATGGCTCAAGTTGATAAGCATGTATCTGCAGAATTTCCTGATCCAAATAAGGACCCTCAACTTTTTGAAATAGTAAAAAAATGAATGGTACATGGTCCGTGTGGTGCTCGAAATCCACAAGAATTATGAATGGAAAATGGTAAGTGCACAAAAAATTACCCTTAGGACTTTACAGATTCAACAACAATGGACAAAGATGGATATTCGCTTTACCGTCATCGAAATGATGGTCGTGTTTACATTGTTAGGAATAAACATGTTGATAATAGGGATATTGTTCCTTATAACACCTATCTTTCAAGAATGTTTAACTACCATATAAATATGGAGGTGTACGCAGGGTTAAGATGTGTCAAATATATTTACAAATATATATTTAAAGGTCATGATTGCACAATAATGGTGATCAAAAACGTGGATGAGATTCAACAATATCTTGATGCAAGATATATTGGACCACCAGAAGCTACATGGAGGATATTTGGCCATCTTTTACATGAAGAAAATCCATATGTCGTACGATTAGCTCTTCATTTACCTGGGATGCATCATATCATTTTTTATCCAACTAAACCTATGGATAGAATCATTTCTAGATCAGAGAATCAAATGACAACTTTAACTGCTTTTTTTTTCATGTTGTGCTTCAGATGAAAATTCACGCTCATTTACTTACAAGGAGTTCCCTCAATATTATGTTTGGAACTCAAGAAATGGGATATCGACTCGAAGAGTAGTACCACTAACAACAATTGGCCGAATGTACTTTTCTAGCCCCCAATTCTGGTGAGAGGTTTTGTTTACGTCTGCTACTAATCATTGTCAAAGGACCAACGTCATTTGAATACTTGCGTACGGTCAATAATTTTTTACATGATACATTTAAATCATCATGCGTCGCACGTGGACTTTTGGAAGATGATGATGAGTGGATACAATGCCTTGAAGAGGCTGCGACTATGAAAACCGGATATTAATTACGGAGATTATTTAGTATTATCCTAACACAATGCTTTCCAATAAATCCCTATGCATTATGGAATCAATTCTCAATAAGTATATGTGATGATCTTGCACACAATATTCAGATAAAGTTTGGCATTTAAAATCCAACTGAATGCCAAATTGAGGATTACGGTTTATACCTACTCAATCAGTTCCTTGAGGAATTGGGTAAAAGTTTGAAGGATTTTCCACCGTTTCCATGACTAACTAAAAATTGTAGTGTTGCAACTGTGAACATATTGATTAGAACACCAGCAACTGATGTTTAATGCGGAATAAAGCGATCCTGACTTTAATATTCACTATTTGAATGAGGAGCAACAGTTTTCCTAAACAACAATCACTACTTCAGTGTTTGAGAATGAAGGAACTACTTTCTTTTTGAATGGTGGTGATGGAATAGGAAAGACATTTTTATACAACACGATTGCAACAAAATGTCATAGCCTTGGTTATACAGTCCTCATTGTAGCTTCATTCGGTATATCTTCGCAATTACTAATTAGAGGTCGAACAACCCATTAAACTTTTAAAATTCCATTTGATATATTAGAGAACAGTGTATGTGGGTTTAGTAAGCAATCCTTAGAAGACGAGTTATTTAGGCAAGCAAAACTAAATATTATGGATGAAGTACCCATGCAACATAGATTTTGTGTTGAAGTTGTTAACCGCACACTCCAAGACATTTGTTGTAATAAAAAATTAATTGGTGGTATCACCGTTATTCTTGGGGGAGACTTTCATCAAATTTTACAAGTTATACCAAAGGGGGTACGTGAACAAATGGTTGGTACATCGTTAAGACGCCCTCCACTTTGGAGGACCATATATGTTTTGACTTTGTCACAAAACATGCAGTTAAATAGCTTTGAACTTGGTAATGAAGAATTTGAAGATTTTTAATTCAGGTATTAGTTAATTTTATAAAAGTTTATCTTTATCTATATCCATAGTTATTCATTTATTTATACTGATTAGTTATTTTCCATTATTAGGTCGGATTCAATTCCCAAGAAACTATACAACTTCCAACATTAGTAGGCAAGTGTGGAAACATAAATGAATTAGTCTCCAGAGTCTATCCACAATTGAGTACACATGAAACAAGTAACTCAAACTCTTTAACAGAACGATCAATTCTTTCGGCACGTAATGATGACATCAGTACTACAAATTCTATAGTAGTGAGTGTGTTCCGAGGAGAAACCGTTGTTCCTTTAGCTGCAGACAAACTACCAACGGATGATGAAAATGACCCATCCATTAACAATCGATATCCGAATGAGTACTTGAACTCACTTTATCCTTCTAGGTTACCCCTATTTAAGTTAGAACTAAAAGTTGGTTGTCCTATAATGTTGTTGCAGAACCTTATCCAAGGGATGGACTATGTAATGAAACTAGACTGATGGTTGTTCGATGTGGAACAATAATAATTGAAGCTCAAATTTTATCTTGAGATAAGGTTGGAAATTTAGTCTTCATTCCCAGAATATCATTGACACCGTCTTCTTCAGAACTTCCTTTCCAAATGTCAAGGCGTCAATTCCCTGTGCGTCTTGCATTCTCAATGACAATTACTAAATCTTAGGGTCAGTAGGTAAAGTATGTTGGGATTGATTTGTGTACACCAGTGTTTAGTCATGGGCAATTATATGTTACACTTTCTAGATGTACTTATTCAAATAGAGTAAGTGTTCTTCTACCATATGATAAACCTCACTCTACAACTAATCTTTTTTTATCCTGAAGTTCTATTATAATGCATGTCTATAGTTTATTGATACGATGCCCTATTCGATAAGGTAAGTTTAACTTAAAATATTTTATTTTATTTTATGCAATAACAAATTTATATAACACCAACCTAACTTCACGTTATTTTTGTACTTTTATAGAATTGGGATTGCCACGTTGAAGAATTGAAAAATAAGAACAAAGGAAAATATCGGGTCTGGGGTGAAAGAGTATGCAATAAGGTAACATCTTATCTCTATAATTTAAAATGGATAGTCTGTATTTATACTCAGATACTAATTCCGTGTTTTTTATATTTAGATTGACGTGGTTGTTCATCCACACTCGATGCGCATACGCATTTTGTCATCGACTTTTAAACACGTTATGTTGAACAAGTATTGACATAGTCATGGAGACATATGATACCATTCACTTGGTCGTTGTACATCATTCACGAAGATTTTCATTGAATATGTTATGCTTCATTTTTTTTTGTAATTCAATATTAAACACGGTTGTTTGTTTTTAGAATTATGTCCTATTTTTGGAACCAAATCATCATTTTTGGAGATGTTGTTTTTACATTTTAATGTGCTAGAAAGAAAATTGACTTATGTCACATTTATTTTGACATTTCAAATCACATATATTTGAATGTATTGTAAAGATATCATTATTTTTACAATGCAGTTGGCACGAGCAAGTGTGAAATGTAATATTATAAAACGTGTAGTTAAAGAATGTTAAAAAAGGTGTTATAATCGGGAGCAAATTTGTCACCGTGCCATCGATACAGGTACACCCTAGTGTGTGTGTATATATATATATAATAAAAGAGGAGGGACTTTTAGTCTTTCCCAACTGATGGTTGAGATTGAAAGTTGGTGAATTTTGTGTTTATCAACTAACGACTGAATTTAATACGATAGTTTGTGTGCAAGTGTTCAAGATGGTGCAAAGGAGAGAACATTAATTAATACATACCGTCGAATGTGCCAGTATACACAAGGCTCAAGAAAATGTGTTGGTAAACACACGCTTCTCAAGCCAAGACCTCGGTCCATGTGTTATTTTGCCAATTTTCCTCATTTCTCACTCTAAAACTCATAACCCAACTTCTCACTCTAACCCAAAAATACCCACCATAGAGCTCTCTCTCTCTCTCTCTCTCTCTCTCTCTATCAAAGCTTTCAGATCTCTCTCTCTATCAAAGCTACCGAATCTCTCTCTCTCCCTCTCTCTCTAATAACCACACCTTGATGTTCCTTTCACAACCACACTCAAGGACGATATCTTTGCACTGGTTTCAGGTTTATTTTTATTTTTATTTTTTCCATTTAAGTAAGAAATAAGTTTCTTACATTATGACAACCACATTCTAATTTGTCCTGCCACTTTACAAACCCAATTGATCAGGTGGTTATTTATTATTTGAGAAACCCACTTTTCTTTTTTTTTTTGTTCATAGTGTTTACTTTGTGCTCTCATGGACGAAGACTGGTCTCGACAGAGGTTGTCACCACTTCTACATTTGGGTCAGTTCATTTTGTTAATTCACTTCTACCTTCATTTTTTCAACCGGGGCCGGAGATGGATCTGATGGAGATAGTCATCGCGGTATTTTTTCACAACAAGTACTGATTTTTTAAAATCAGCAGCTGACTTTTTGAAGTTTGTGGTGGTTGTGGATTTATCGGCAACGCGAGGGGAGATTTTTAAGTCTTGGTGATTTCTCTGTTTGTAATCTATAGTTTAGTGTGGAACTCACATGGTTAGTTTTTCTCTTTTTATTTATTTATTTCTTACACAACATTTTTTATTTCAACAATGGGTATCATGGATACATTTATCAACAGTGTATCAATAATGGATTTCATGGATAACAGTTCATCTGAAATGCGTATCATGGAGAAAAACTTTGTTAACTTACACATTTTTGCATCAAATCACCGTACCTATTTGCATGTTTTTTAAGGATGTGTTCATTGAAACAAGAAATAAGAAACAAGAAGGGTAAGTTTTGTTTTCAAACTTGAAGAAAGCAAATAAAGAAGCAAAAAGCATAAAGTGATAAAGAAATATGGTGCGTGTTCAGTTTTTGTTGGGGCATGGTTGGTGGAGATTCGTAGGTGGGTGGGTAATTGACACCACACCTTCACATTACAGTCCAAGTCTTGGTAGGTTCACATGTGCTTGTTCAAATTTTGGTGGTGGGTACACGGCTTGGTAGGTACACGGATGGATGGGGTGAGTGGTAGGGGGTATGGGTTTTAGGTGGGTGGTTGGGTAGGGGTTGATTGTTTTGTCATCGCACTATGTTTCTGTGACCAAGAAAAAATTCTAGACTATGTTTTTGTGTTTCTTCGCATATACATATATTCATATTATGCATTATTTTGGTTGGGTATATTCGTTTTTCCAATTGTTTATGCATCCATTTTTTTCTTTTATGTTGATTTTTGTGGATTTAGTAAGCTTGCGTCACTAATTGAAGTTGTATATATATTCTTACAGGAGCTTTAGGTTTAATGGATATATTTTTACCTCCCAATTTATTCATTCCATTTCATTACATTTTCTATGTTCATAAAATTTTAGTTGTAAAATAAGAACTTTTTCATAGCTTTGTTATGTTTTTCAAACCGAGTTGTGATTTATTTACACTGTAAAAAATATTACATTTACTTTTTTTATATAATGTTAATTTAGATTATAGTGTTATATTTTTGTCTTGGTATGTGTGCAAATCAGATTGCAGGAAAGAGAGCAGTAATGATATTGATTAGACTAATTAATTAAATTGTATGAAATGGAGTTTTAAATGATTAATTACCCAAGTTTAAATAAGTTCCTAACTGACTGCCCCATTGTCAGACTAGGGCATAAAGTATCAAGCTTTGAGCAAAACAAAAAAAAATATAAGTAACTTTTCCAATAAGATTTCAACAAGAAGTAACTAAATTAACTAAATTATTTCACATCATACATGTGAACAATAACTTATGTACCCGTTCAAGTTTGATCTCACATTTGATGAATTGTGGATCTAAATTTGACACATTATAAAATATTATAAATTTCTTCAATTTATTTTTATTAGTAAAATTTCTATTAACATGCTAATAATAACTTAAAGTCGTTTCTATTAACATGTTATTCTGCACCGAGGCGGATACAGGAGGGGCAAGGGGTGGCCTTAGCCCCCCAAACTTCAAAGAATTTCAAATTTTGACCCTAAAGTTTCAAAATTTTATGAAATTTCTTTTATATTTTTTTTTTATAGTTTTGGACCCTCCAAAAATTGATATAATATTGTTTGGTCCTCTCTTACTCACATTTCTGGATCCGCTACTGATTCCGCATATTGTTTGTTTTTTGATATTAAACATATTATTTTGTAATTTTAAATGTCCCTTTTCTTTGTTTAAAACTATTAAGGGTCCTCACATTAACTTATAACTCTGTGTCCGTTCGTATCATGTTATCGCCTGTCTTATTTTGTTTGACCTATACTATTTGAAAATATCTGAATCATTTTTACAACCGTGCCATCGGCAAGGGTACACCCTAGTATACATATATGATTGGATGTTTTCTCCTACTTATGTGTGACAGTAGTGAGGGTAGATAGTGTGTATCTAAACAAAGATTTATCTACTTATGTGGGATAATAGTGGGACGATATAGTATGTTTCTAAAGAATGATTAATTTACTAAAGAATAAATGGTAGGGATCTTAGATTGTGTAAATATAATTATTGTTGAATCTATTAAGGTGTAAGTAGTAGGAAGATGGATGGGGAATATCTAAAATAAAGTTTAAGTAGAGAAACTTAAATAGTAAGGTTTGAACCATAAAATATGTGAAATGGTATCATGGGTTTAATAATAACATAAAAGGGATGTTATTTATTAAGGGTATTCGGTGGCTTATTGTATGGGCGGTACGAGTAAGTTAAGGAGAATTTTAACTATGATTAAAAGGTAGTTCAGGGTATTCGATAACGTACTGTATGGGCGGTACGGGTGAGCTAGACTGATTTGAGACTTATTAGATACTTGAGACCTAGTTGGATTGGGTAGCTTGACTAGGTGGGATGTTAGGTGTGCACTATAGATGAGAGGTGAGGAAACTCAAGGAAGTGTCCACAACCTAACGTGTGTATCTAATAACTGTTCTTTAAATTGATATTTAAATTCTTGCTAAATATTTTCAAATGATTTTTACTTGGGTTCTGACCCGTACTTGCAAACAACCTTTTTCCAAAACCTGTTAGGTGTCCATCCACAGGGATGCCAAGAAGGATTATCTATTCTAGGGAAGAATAGCTACAACACTTGTGGATTCTTGCAAGATTTGAAATTAGGCACTTCAGTTATTTCATTCCTAGTATAGGGTGAAGTTTAGTATTTGATTCGGGCGTGTTGGCCCTCAGTTATTTCTTTATGTCAGTCAGACTATGTTTTTAAATTTTATTTATATTGGACTTTTATTTGAATTTGGGAACGGATGGTTTATTCGGTATTATATTATATCCATTGCTTATCAGATGATTGTTCATCTTATTCATTTATTATGTGGATGGTTAGTTATTGTATTTGTTTACGCATATTGTTTTGTTTAATAAAAAGATAAAATCTGGCACAGACTTTTTTGAATACTAGGTGGTTAGTAAATGTTTTAAAAAGTTTTCCACAGTGATGCTAAGAATGAACCAAATGGGGATCATGTTTTAATTTAATGAATGTCTGATCACTCGGTATTTAATTAGGCGGGGTGTCACAAAAACTTATCAAGGTCAAAGATCGTGACAGGACCATGACAAGTCTAATGAACTTTCCACGGTCTTTGACCGTGATAACTTCGTGACAAAGGGAGTTTTTACCCCCAGACTTGTCACGGTCAAAGACCTTGACAATTATGACTTGTCATGGTTTTAGACCTTAACAAGTCGATTATTTTGGTGTAATGACACCGACCGGTCAAACTTTACTTCAAAGATAGCAACACAAACTGAGATTATGATTATTAAGTTTTCTGTTAAACCTTCAACATATAACACATTGTCTAGCTTAGGAAAGCCAAAAATCTCTACGCAACCTCTTCCTAATATGCTAGACCTACTCCCATCCCCACATATGACTTTTCCTTCTTTGCGATAAATGAGGTTGGTAAAAATACAACTTGTGATTGGTCATGTGCCTAGAGAACCCACTATCAATATACCATTGATAAGTATCTAACCTTAAGAGCAACATGAACGACAATGGATTTTGTATCATTTTTTGGTACCCAAGTAGCTATAACCTTTTGCTTGCCCTTATCATTATTGGCAGTAGTCATTATGTTAGATGGGTTCTTTAAAGGCATATACATCTTCTGAAATTCCTCCACTAAACGTTTAGAAGTAGTGAGTAGAAACTCAACTTGCGTTCTAATACTAACAAAGTCAATATAGTGGTGTGTGGACGCATATTTGTGAGATATTATTCTTATCTCATAGGAAAAACCACAAAGGACACCTCTTCATTTGCAATGGGTACAAACATATATTTGTTTGGGGTTACCTTTTGTTAAAATGCCTCGAAAGAATTTTCCTTAGTGGGTTAGTTCGAGGCCCATAAGGATCCATCACAAACTTGGGAATCGATTTGGGTGCGACATTGGAAGTGGATTCACCTTCGTAAACTATCCATTGCCTCTATTTAAAACCTAAAGTGGGATACATGAACATCTTTTCACCCTTCTTTGATGTGTCCTCTAAATTGACTTTGACCTTTTGGGCACATTCGAGATGTATCTCGAGTTAAGAACCATGGGCTTCAAGTCTCTCATGAGTCTTTAATGATGGTTGAAGAACTCTAATAAGACTAGATACTTTGTTGGTCAAGTCATTCTTTTCCCTTACCACCTAAACTAGTTTCTCACATAAAGAGATTATCACCGATGTCTCACAGTCCCTCGAAACCTTCAACTCCTTCTCTAAAGAAAACAACGTAGTAGCCAAATTTTTATTTTTATTTTTATTGACTTCGTGTAAAGAGCGTCTTGAAGACCTTATTCTCCCTCACTCAAATCATCACCGTCAAACTCATCGAAATGATTTAACTCATTAACAAGGTTATGATGTTTAGCAACATCTCATACGTCACGAATATTACGTATTTTTTCCCGTTGTCTTTATGAATTCTGGCAGTTTTGTTTTCCTTCTACTTATATTTATGCTTATTAACCAGAAAACCTATATTATTTACGTTTTATATGCTTTGCGAGGTAAAATTGAGCTTTAATAGGTATGGGAATGCTTAACGTGTGGATTGGTTGCATTTCAAGGAAGTTTTATCGTCTAACTATACTAGAAGAGAAATTTAGTCATTTAATACTTCATCTTCGGCTCAGTGGAATTCCATGGAATTGTAGTTCACTGAGTTAGCTTCGCATGGTTGCCAACGACACGTTGTTCCAACTCCGAATGAATAAGTTATAACGATATTTGTAAGCGTACTTTTCTCCCTTATGAAGACCATAAGCCCACTGAAAACAGGACACCGATCGACCAGGGCTTGGGGCCAGTTGATCGACTTTTCAGTTTCAACCCATAGAGGTTTTTAGTACACTGCAGTTTTGACCCGCGGTCGATTGGGACATGACCCGCGATCGTCCGAGTACTACAGATTTTGGGAATTTTCCCTTTTTTATTTCTTCTTCGTTTATTTTTTTTACAACTTACTATATAAGTTTGGTTTTGTTTTATTTACATCATATAATTCATTTTAGGTTAGATGTTTAGGGTTTCTCTTTGGGTGCTTCTCTATCTAGGGTTTCAACCCATTTTTGTTTTGTTAGTTACTATTCATCTTCCCCTACCTTTAATTTATGTTGTATTTTCTTTTTATTTCAGGCTTTGTTCTTCATTTAATTGCTTTGTATTTAGTTTTTGTTGGTTATTTAGTTATTTTCTTTGGTTAATTAGTTTTATTTCTTGCTTTAAAAATGTGTTATAGCTAGTTTAAGGGTTGGGGTCATATTTTCGCCATTAACGGACGTCGAGCTTTGAAGTCTAGGTTTTGGGTAAAAATGCATTTAATTGAATCCTCGTGTATTAAAGTTGGAATATTGGGCACTTAACTTTCTTTGTAACACAACTTTAGTGTTTATAGCGATATTATTGACCATTTTCGATTAAATGTTTAATCTTTCATTGTTGAATTAATTTTCTTCATATTTGATTTTTAAAATGAATTGAAAATGTTCGGTTAAATGTTTTCGAATCAAAATTCTTTTTACACATTGTTCAGCCAATGGTGGGGATGTGATCCTACTCTTATTTTATTAATCTTATTTAGTTTATTACTTTTTCCCTTTTCCCCTTTACACCATTATCATCTTTTACACTTTTATTTAAAAAGTACAAAATATATTAATGTGGCCATCCCCGATCCCCGCCGCAGAGGAGAAGGATCCTTCGGATCCCGCGCGTCCTTCTCGGGAGCGCTTCGGCCGGCGTCGTTTAAGATGTGGTGTAAAAATGTAGAGAGATTCAGAGTCGCCAGTATATTTTACTCAAAACAGACAAAAGAAAAAGGGGAAGCCACCCCGAAGGATGGCATTCAAATACATACTGGTGCGTGCGAAACCAAGACGATTCGAGAAGGGTTCGGAGGCTTAGTTTCGAAATGGGAAGGTGTTAGGCACCCATTTCCCCCTTTCGGTCTCTTATGAATATTTGTTATTTTCCTTTTGTTTCCCCCCGTGATATGTGTGCATGTGTATATATAGAATGGAGGTAGGAATCCTCGACTTGTATCATGGAAAAGATAAAGCGAGTCATCCGTAGGAAGATATAAAGGTAATATTAAAAAAATAATATTTATGCGATTACCCCTACGTTGATCGTTATAAGGGAACGATAACTCATATGGAGTAATGATTTATTAAGGGCAAGTATGTAGAATATAAGGAAAATGGATTTAGAGAAAATAAAAAATAAGAGAAAAAAAGGTGAGAAAAATGACTCGAGTCTCGGGTTTTACTCCGAGACGCCTACGTAGCCTATAAAGGCATCAAAGTCCACGTAGTTCGCATACAAAATGAGGGGTGGGGTTTATCCCATAAATACAAATGGGGAATCTCTTATTTGTGAGTGTGTGTGTGTGTGTGTGTATAGAAAAAGGATTTTAGATTGTGAGAAAAGTCTGGAAAAAGTGTGAGAATCCCTACTTGGAATTTATGAGAAAACCGTCTTTTTCTTTTTCTTTTTCTTTTTGGGTTTTATTTATATGAACATAGGAGATGTGCAATAATACTAAATAAAAAGTATATTAAGATGTGTGAGATGAGATAATAAAAGTGCAAAATAGAAGACAAGTTATTGAGAATTTAAGAGAATTCAAAAGAGAGTTTGACAAAGTTGGACCTTCTTGAAGATATTGAACTTGATCTTGAGTGTTGAATAGCAGCCCTTGAGATTGGATGATGATGGAGAGTGGTTAATTCACCAAGTTTGATGAAAATTATGATGAAAAGTTGAAGTAAAAAAGGGATTTGGGAGTTGAAATCACGCTGCCTTTGAAAGAGGTTTCTGGGATTCGTTGAGAGAGATTTTTATCAGATCTGGGCTCCCCCTTGAAAATGAGGTGAAGGCCTCCTTTTATAGGCTCAGGTGAGTGCCGATCGGAAATGACCTGTTCCTTCCTATCGACAGGTGCCGATAGGCAGGGTCTGGAACCTGCCATTTGGCAGTGCGCTTCAGGCTTTTTCGAAAAATCGGTCGTCAAAGGCAAACCGTTGGTTAAAATCGTGCATGGGGTATACCAATGTAAGGATAATTCAAAGACCTTTGAAAGTCTTTTGGAGGGTTTGGGAGTTGACTTTGGGTCAAATATGGCTCGAAAGCATTTGTCGGTCCATTGGACGGGGAATCGCTCAGATGCAAACGGATCGTTCGTCCGCATGGTAAGTTCGAATCGCGCACGGGGTGGACCGTTGGAAAGGTTAGGAGATGTACTTCGACAATCTAAAGAGTTTGACCCAGTTTGGAGAGTTGACTTTGGTCAACTGGGCCCAAGAAGCGCTCGATGGACTCCCGGAGTCAAACGGATCGTTCATCCGCATGGAAAGTCAGAATCGCGCACGGGATGGACCGTTGGAAAGGGTATTCTGTGCCCTTCGAAAATTCATTCAGCCTCGGTCGGGCTGAAGAGTTATCTTAGGTTAAATAGAGCCCAGGAGCGTCCAGTGGCCTCTAGGTCAGGTTTCGGATGCAAACGGATCGTTCGTCCGCATGGTAAGTCAGAATCGTGCGCAAGGAAGACCGTTGGAAAGGGTATTCAGTGCCATTTTGAAGATTCATATAGTCTCGATCGAGATGAAGAGTTTGAATTTTGGGTCAAACTGAATCGGGGAGTTCCCAATGGCTTTCAGGTCAGTATTCGGGACATGACCTGGGTTTACAGTGATGAAGGGACCCTAGGGACCTAAGGAGAGTTAGGGTGTAATAGAATGGGGTGTCTACAGGGCCCCTCGATGGGTGAGTTTGGAACAAATGATGACCATCGAATGGACACCACATGATGCTTTTGAGGAGGAATGACCGATTCAGAGGGCCGAGGTCGATTCTGAGGACCTTAGGAGTGTGTTGGGGATGACCAATTTTGCGGGTAAAGGCCAAATCTGCGGGCTTAGGGTAAAGGTCTATCGAGGTCAATTTTGACCTAAAGAGTCCTGACGATCGAGGATCGAGGTTAATTCTGACCTAACTTAGGTGACGATCCAAGATCGGGGATAATTTTGACCCAAGATTGGTGACGACCGAGGACCGAGGTCAATTTTGACCTAACTCAGGTGATGATCCAAGATCGGGGCCAATTCTGACCCAAGAGTGGTTACGACTGCGGACTGAGGTCAATTCTGACCTAACTTAGGTGACGATCTAATATCGGGACCAATTCTGACCCAAGAGTGGTGACGACCGAGGACCTAGGTCAATTTTGACCTAACTTAGGTGATGATCAAAGACCGGGGCCAATTCTGACCTAAGAGTTATGACGACCGAGGTCAATTCTGACCTAACTCAGGTGACGATCTAAGATCGGGGCCAATTCTGAATTAAGAGTGGTGACGACCATGGACAGAGGTGAATTCTGAACTAACTCAGGTGACGATCCAAGACCGGGACCAATTCTGACCCAAGAGTGGTGACGACTGAGGATCGAGGTCAATTATGACCTAACTCAGGTGACGATCCAAGACTGGGGCTAATTCTGACCCAAGAGTGGTGACGACCGACGACCGAGGTCAATTCTGACCTAACTCAGGTGACGATTTAATACCGTGGACGATTCTGACCCAAGAGTGGTGACGACCGAGGACCGAGGTCAATTTTGACCTAACTCAGGTGACGATCCAAGATCGGGGCCAATTCTGACCCAAGAGTGGTGACGATCGAGGACCCAGGTCAATTATGACCTAACTCAGGTGGAGATCCAAGACCGGGGCCAATTCTAACCCAAGAGTAGTGACGACCAAGGACCGAGGTCAATTCTGACCTAACTCAGGTGACGATCTAAGACCGGGGCCAATTGTGACCCAAGAGTGGTGACGACCTAGGACCGAGGTCAATTTTGACCAAACTCAGGTGACGATCCAAGACCGGGGCCAATTCTGACCTAACTCAAGTCATAATCCAAGACCAGGGCCAATTCTAACCCAAGAGTTGTGACGACCGAGGACTGAGGTCAATTCTGACCTAACTCAGGTAACGATCCAAGACCGGGGCCAATTCTGATCCAAGAGTGGTGACGACCGAGGATCGAGGTCAATTCTGACCTAACTCAGGTGACTATCCAAGACCGGGGCAAATTCTGACCCAAGAGTGGTGACGATCGAGGATCGAGGTCAATTCTGACCTAACTCAGGTGACGATCCAAGACTGGGGCCAATTTTGACCCAAGAGTGGTGACGATCGAGGACCGAGGTCAATTCTGACCTAACTCAGGTGATGATCCAAGATCGGGGTAAATTCTGAAGCAAGTGTGGTGATGACCGAGGACCGAGGTCAATTTTGACCTAACTCAGGTGACGATACAAGACCGGGGCCAATTCTGATCCAAGAGTACTGACGATCGAGGACCGAGGTTAATTTTGACCTAACTCAGGTGACGATCCAAGATCGAGGCCAATTTTGACCCAATAGTGGATAAAGATTGGATTTTGATTCTGCTGGAGAAAGAGCTTTGTGATTTTGACCTGAGCTGGGGAGCTGATAGCTAGGGAAGCTTTTAGGATACCTCGCATGGGGAATAACCTATTTTGGGTGCTGTAAGAGAATTCTGCTGAGGAAGTGACCAGGTGATCCTTAGGGATACTCCGGAGCTTTGCCGGGAGGAGTTTCACTTGGTTTTTGAGGGTTCCGCTGTGGAATAGGGGTTCCGCTGGGGAATTTATGTACGAAATTTGAGGTGGGGTGCCGGTCGGCATGGTGTGAAAGGTGCCATTCGGCAGTGGCACGGACTTTTGGGTTGGCTCGGGAAGGTGAGGAGTCAGTGTCGATCGGTATGGTAGGGGGAGATGCCAATCGGCACGATGCTTGGAATCCTATATAAAGGGCGTGAATCCCCTCATTCTTTTCACAGCTTCTTTTCTCTCTCTCTGCAATTCTTTTGCAAATCGTTCTAGTATTCCGATCTTCAAGAAATGGCCGCTTTCGTGAGCACTAGAGTCCACCGGGAGTGGTTGACCGTTGATGATTGGGCGAATGTGGAGTGGAGGGCTAGGGCGTCTCTTGCTTTGGGGAGTGAGAACTCCTTTGATGCGTTTGAGCCTGTTGCGGATGAGCGGACCTTGCTGCAGGAGCCATCGCACCATCTTTTTTCGAGAGTGATCCCCAGTGGTTATGTAAGTAACCCGACCTTTGGCATTCTTCTCTTTTTGGTGATATTTCGTTCTTGATCTTTGATGAGACTTTTCTTTTTTCCAGTCTGATATCTCTTTGAAGAACATGCGTGCCCGTGGGACAACGGGGCTCAAGGATGTCTGGGAGCATCTCCCGCCTGTGGTGCGCTGGGTGGTATCATCAACGGGTTTTGGGAGGTTGGCACCTGCGCTGGATGAGACGCCTCGTTCGACAGCGATCTTGTGCGCTTTGGGAGAGAGGTGGTGGGACACTACCCATACCTTTCATTTTGGATTCGAGGATATGACGGTGACTCCCATAGACGTGTAGCATCTGCTGGGGCTGGATTGTGATGGAGAGCAGATAGAGGTGGATCACTCTTTACGGGTGAGACCGGAGGCAGTGCGAGCGGTACTTGGTGATGTAGGGAGGGTAGTTTATGGGGATTCTATTCGGTTGTCCCTGCTGAAAGATGTTCTGTTGGGTAAGGAGATCGATGTGGAGGATGGGCTACAAGTGAGGCAGATGGCCCGGTTATTCATTCTTCTGGTGCTGGGAGGTTTCATGGTGGCATCGAGCGGTGACGTCGTTCATTTGTGGTTTCTTCCGTACTTGAGGATGTTTTTGAACATCCCTATCTATGATTGGGGGAGTCTGACCTTGGCGACCCTTTACTTTTATCTGGATGCATTCAGCCGGTGCTGCCAACAGACCTTTACTGTGGCCACGTACCTTCTTGAGGTATTCTTTAATTCGCGCATTTTCTTTTCATGCATTCGCATTCTCCTTTCATGCATTCTCATTTTCCTTATGCGTATCTTTTTTGCTTATGAATTCAGACGTTGTTCTATGAGGTGATTGGATGCAACATCCCGCTGATTGCTTTGAAGGATGACACTATTAGAGATTTCTGTTGATTGTATCGATGGCGTAAGGCCAATCGACAGTCGAAGGGATCTCTTTCTCTGGAGGCGGTGTGTCAGGTCTTGAATGACCTAACTAGTGGTAGGGTACGACTCTTTCCATTTCAGTCTTAGTTTTTGTTCCTTTTGGTCTTGTCTTGATTTATGCTCCCTTGGAGATTTTCGGGTGACCTTTTACCCGTGGGGGACATCCATTCAGGATGCGGGGGTGACCGGGGTGAACGCGCGGATGAGGCGTTTGCTGGCGCATGAGTTGGGCCATTCCTGGTACCTCGGGGAGAGGGTGAATCGCCAGATTGCTGAGGAGGAAGGGGTGGTTCCACCCGCGCAGCCTCCTACGTCTATGAGGCGGGAGCGACTGATGTTGGAGGATGAGAGGATCGCAGCGATTATCGACGAGTCCTACTTGTTATACACCTATATGGCTGCGCCGTATGAGTATATGGATTTCTTGATGAGCAGGTTGATGGCGCCCAACATATATGATGCACTGCCCTTCCCTCCGACGGGTTCGATTCGGGAGGTGTGATCTTCTCACAGCGGTGGTAGCCTGTCGGCATCTGCGGTGGTGGTGACTTCGGAGGTCCCTTTTGTATGGTTGTATACCCCTTCATACAACATTCAGCGAGCTGATGGAGGGATGGTGCCTATGTTGCACCGTCCTCATGCGATGGATCCGGAGGATTTGGGTTTAACAGAGGAGGTCCTTCGACCTTTCATATACCTTTCTGATCCTTTATTTTTCTCTTTATTTTTCTCTTTCTTTTCTATTTTGGTCATTTCTGCTTTGATACTGATTTCCCCTTTTCTTGCAGCAAGTCCGGGTGTCGACCACTTGGTTGAGGGACATCAGAGACTGGATCTCTTCGGCGACTGCCCATATTCGGGACACGGTTCCTGTTCCTTCTTTCTTGGTGCCATCTTCTTCATCCAGAGAGGACTCTGGTTTGGGAAATGGTGGTGTGTCATCTCGCCGTAGGGGGAAGAGAGCGCGTCGCAGGGGTGGAAGCTCTTGAGAGAGAGAGAGAATGAAATGGGGGTTCTAGCTGAGTCCCGTTGTTTTTTACTTTTCTTTTTATTTCCTGTAAAACTGATGAAATACAGAACACAAATATATGCAATGCAATGGAGTTTTTTTATTAACTTTTATTAACGATGAATGAATGCATGCACATACGCTTTTTACTTTGCTACTGAGACCGTAAAAAGGAATATTTTTGAATATTTTTTTAAGGAAAGTTTTTTATTAAAAAAGGAGAATTAAAAGTATTTTGAAATTCTATTGAGAATGTCAATTTATTTTTATTTGAGTTTTCTGATTTGACAAAAGAGGAAAAAGGGAAATTTCTAAAAATGGGGGGGGGGGGGGGGGGTTGCCGATCGGCAAGCACCCTGTCCTGCCTATCGGTAGTTCAGTCCAGTCCCCTCAATTGAAGGCTTTGATTGGTACCCTCCTCAGCCTTTGGTACCTTATGGGGTAGGATTCCCTCCAATTTCTGCAGGGATTACGTCCCTTGTGAGGATTTTCAAGCATAAAAAGGGGGAAGGGTGGAGTGTTTTCATCACACTTTTGCATTTTCACCTACTTGCCCACCATCTCTTAGACTTGTAAGATGGCTCTCCCTGGTAGCACCGAGTTTGCCAACTACCTCAAAGCCTTGGAAGCTATGTGCTCTTATAATGTCGACTACGATGCTTTCAACATGCGCCGAGTCTCCTTGTAACGCAATCGGCCTTTTAAGTGGAATATGCTGATAGCAGCGGTACAATTCTGGTACCTCGAAGACCATGTATTCCGCTTTGGGTTGGAAGAGGTTTGTCCTACCTACGAGGAATTTTCTGCCATATTGGGTGTAAATCCCAGTGTTGTTGCGGCTTTGCCCGAATTTTCTCGTTCTCCTAGGGATTTGTTGGTCGGGCTTCTTCATATTTTGCCTTCGACGGCCAGATCATTGGTTATCGAAGGAATGATCTCCCTCCCGGCAGTGCTGTAGTATGTGCATTTACGGGAAGTAGGTGATGCTGGCTATGCTGGAGCCGTTATTCTGGGTCTGGTTTCAAAATTACTACTGGTGACTGGGGAATTGCAGGTGGACCCACAACTTGGAGCCATTACTTCATGGATGTCATACCGTCGCAATCCCGCGGCGGTGATATTGGCAGAGAATCTGAATGGCCTGGATGCCTGGAGAGAAGGACATTTATGACTTTTTGAGGGGTAGCCCTGTGATGCTATTTATGTGGTTGTCTGAAAGATTCTGCTTGTCGTCACCTCTAGAATTCCCTTGTTAGCCGTACCCAACTTCTTTTCGCACTACTTTATCAGCGTTGGCCTATATGTTGAGAACTAGGAGAATTGGCTTGTGGTATATGGGGCTCGTGGGCTGTATTGGTCAAGGCCTTGGTGGGGACAGTTGCAGCTTGTTCTGGAGATAGGAGAGTATTCATATGTCCGGCTGGTTGGTCTCAGACAGACCTCTTTTTATTTCCCTTGGCCAATTCAGCTGGGGGCAGGTCATGCCCCCTCGGAGCTCAAATTTATTTTCGGTAGAAGATTTGACTGAGCGCCTGCGTCTGTTGCTTGGGTCTATGTGCGAAAATAGGCGTCCATCGACCCGTCCTTCTCAGTCTGCCGGGAAGGTTTTCCATGTCCCCAAAGATTATATGAAGTGGTTGTGAAGGAAAGTAGTCAGCAAGATGTTGGCAATAGAGATTGGACAAAGATGTTTTGTTTTATCTGACTCCATGGAAGGGGGTGTTGTGGTCTTTTCGAAGATGGTTAAGGCTCATCGATCCATGGAGTGTTTAAGGGCACTCTATTCAAGCAGGGGAAACTTGGGGACCTCAGGATGTAGATGATGAGGGTGCAGGCTCCTCTGGTAGCTGTGGGTAGGACCCATGGGCAGTTTATTTGTGTAACAGATGTGGGGATTTTATTTGTCTTTTTATAGTAGTGGGGAAGGGAGTTGTCCGTTCCTTTTTCTTATGTAATCCGTACTGTAGTTTCTTATTAATGAAATAAACAAGTTTCTGATCATCCAGCTGTGCTTCTCGATGAATTTTGTATTTTTGAATTATTTATACTGATCGCTAAGGAATACATAATCCTTTTGTTCAAATAATTTTAGAATGAACCGCCGTTCTCGGAGGTAAGAAAAGAATAGTATTTTTTGAAAAAAAAGGGCCGCACTCATGTGAGGAGTATGAGCTACCTACATACCTCTGGGGTTTTTTGAAAAGTTTTAAAAATAGTTTTGGGTAGTTTTGGGTAGAGCGAAATGAAGAGTTTTTTTTAGAATAGAAGGGGGATGAGAAGAGTCATAGCGCGCCGAGATTTCGGACTAGGGGTAGAATTTCTTGAGACGGTCCAGATTGACTGGACGAGCCACCTCTTCCCCATCCAGGCCAGTTAGCATGACTGCACCACCGGATAAGATTTTCTTCACAATGTAGCGGCCGCTCCAATTGGGCTTGAATTTCCCTCTAGGGTCCCAGATGGGTTCCCCTCCCGTACACCGCGAACACCACGGTCCTTGACTCTATTGTTGAATGATCGCGCTATTCGGCGATGGTACCCCTGTATGTGGTAAAGATCTTTTAATCCTCTTTCATCTAGGAGGGCTAGCTCATCACGACGGCTTAGGCACCAGTCTTATTCACTAACTTTGCTTTTGAGCATGACGCGTAATGAGGGTATTTCCATCTCCACAGGTAGGACTGCTTCCATGCCGTAGACCAGGGAGTAAGGGGTAGCCCCGGTAGAAGTTCAAATTGAGGTTCGATAGCCCCAGAGGGCGTAAGGGATCCGGTCGGCCCAATCCCTATAACTTTCGCTCATCTTAATGATGATGGCTTTGAGGTTCTTGTTGGCGGCTTCAACTGCACGATTGGTCTGAGGTCGGTAGGGGAAAGATTTGTATCTCTGAATCCCATACTCGTTGACTACTTATGTGACTTCTACTTCGAAATGCAACCCATTATCTGACACTGGCTCATGCGGGACCCCATATCGGCAGATGATATTCTTCTTGAGGAATTTGGCCACTTTCTTGGCGTTCAACACTGCGTATGACTCAGCTTCGACCCATTGGGTGAAGTAGTCGATGGCGACCAGGATGAACTCATGTCCGTTTGAAGCCTTAGGTGTAACCTTCCCTATGATGTCGATACCCAAGGTGGAGAACGGCCAGGTTGAGGTCATGTTGTATAATTCTCGCAGAGGCAGGTGTTGAAGATTGGAGAACTGTTGGCATTTAAGGCACCTCCGGACATAGGCGGTGCAGTCCTGGATCATGGTGGTCCAGTAGTAGCCCTGTCGGATGATCTTCTTGGCGAGCATGTGATCATTTATGTGGGGTCCGCATTCCCCGCTGTGGAGTTTTTTCATTATTTTCTCAATCTCAGCCCCTGTGATGCAGTGTAGATGAGTTCCATCGAAATTCCTCTTGAGTAGAGCTTTATGACAGATGATGTACTGGGCGGCCAGTCTTTGGAGGGTTGTTCGATCTTTCTTGTTGGAACCCTCGGGATACCTACCATGTCTGAGGAGGCACCAGATATCATAGTACCAACAATCGACTAGTTCGGGATCTTCAGGGGAGACCAGTTCCACGTGGTAGCAATGGGTCAATTTGTCTTGCTTTTGAACTAGGAAGGGGTCATTGTAATTCCTATGGGCATGTCGACCATGGAGGCCAAGGTAGATGTAACAACCCGCGTAATTTTTGGGGTATTTTCAAAATAAAGAGGAAAAATAAATTTTGACATAAAATTATTTTTATTGCTCAAATATGTTGGTTATTATTTTTAAAGGAGAGAATTTCAAACGATTTCGAAAACGGAGTTAAAACAAATTTTAAAATGATTTTTAAATGTTTTTAACTCTTGGAGTTGTTTTGGCTTCCAACTTTTCATTTCTTTGCCTTATTTAAAGGAGTCTTTTGGATTCCAACTCTTTATTTCTTTGCATTATAAAAGGAAGTCGTGGCCAACCCTTTTAACCTACTTTTGGCAGCAAATATATTTTATATTCCTCTTCTTTTTATATACACATTGGCCCTTAAGATTTGAGAGTTCCAACCTTAGATTAGAGGTTTTCTTGGGGCTATTTTGTTGGAGGTTCTTGGAGAAGCTTTTGTAGATCTTTTGTGTTCATCTTGAGGATGTGATCGTTTGTTTCTCATCATGGTTTGAGGTATGGGGTTTTACAAAATATGCTCCTTAAATCTCGCGAGTGTCATTCTCTTTGAATTCTTGTTAATTGAACTCATATTTGAATTGATAAATTCATTGAAATCTGGAAAATAATTGTTGAAATTATTTTGATTCATGTGGTATCATTATATTGTTGATGAGCACGTTGTCATGAGATTTTAATATGGCATGGATGTTGGGCACCCGCCAAAATTCCTGTTTCCCGGGCTATGGCTTGATAAGGCATATACGGATGTGGTGAGGCCTGGTTACCCATTGATGTGTTGTTGAGAAATTATATTGATAAATGCTTTGAGATTTGCATTTTGATTTGAATATTCGTACTCGTGTTGTTACGTTTTATTCATCGCTAACATATATTTGTTGAGCATCTTTCTTGTCGTATTGTGTACTTCCCCATATTTTCTTTTAGTTGGTAGGTTAGCGTGGATTTGGAACGCTATGGATCAATTGGAATGATTTTTAGCGTGGATCATATTGGGGAGAATTTTTAATACAAGTTGGAAGAATTGTATTATTTTGATGTATAGAGCATTGAAGATTTGTATTTATTTTTTTGAGTTAGATGTTGTATTTTAATTTGATAGACTTGTTGTAATTGAAGAGATTGAGATTAGTGGATTTATATTATTGTGGGTTTGTTTAGATGCTCTATACCTTGTCACTTGTGGATTTGGATTTCTTTTATCGCATTAGCGCTCCGTTCGCACTCCCCGGGCGGGCGGGGTGTTACAGTAGCGAGAGCGTCGACTAGGTTATTCTTTGCTCAGGGTAGGTAATGGAAGGTGATATCTTGGAATCGGGAGGCTAACTCTTCTAATTGGGCATGAAAGGGTTGGAGCTTTTCGTCTTTGACTTTCCATTTTCTGAGCACTTAATCGATGATGAGGGCAGAATCCCCGTAGACATCAAGGTATTGAATACCTTTCTTGAGAGCAACCTTGAGGCCCACTGTGCATGCCTCATATTCCGTCATGTTGTTGGTGCAAGGGAAATCCCATTTAATGGCGATGGGAGTGTGGGAGTCATCTGGGGAGATCAGAAGGATACCAGTGCCATATTCCTTTTTATTGGCAGCGCCATCAAAGAACATTTTCCATTGAAGGCGATCTTGAGTGGTGCAGAGGATATTTTCATCTGAGAATTCGGAGATCCGAACATCAGCTACTTTTATGGGGTAATCGGCGAGGTAGTCAGAGATGGCTCTTCCTTTAACAGATTTCTGTGTGACGTACACGATATCGAACTCGGTTAGGAGCATCAACCATTGAGCCATTCGACTGGATAAGGCGGGTTTCTCAAGCAGGTATTTGATGGGGTTCATTCGGGATACAAGTTTGATGGGGAAGGCGAGCATGTAGTGTCGCAACTTTTAGGTGACCCAGACATGTGCGACACATTCCTTTTCTAAAGCAGTGTAGTTGACCTCGTACCCGAAAAATTTGCAACTGGCATAATAGATGGCTCTTTCTTTGCCAGAGTCTTCAAGGGATTGGGCTAGCAAAGCCCCAGCTGCAGTGTCGGTTATGGTTAGGTATAGTAGCAAAGGGATACCAGACTGTGGTGGCAAGAGCATTGGAGGTTGGGTCAGGTATTATTTGATTCGGTCAAAAGCTTCTTGGTAGGCCTTATTCCAAATCTTGGTTGAATCCTTTTGGATGACCTTGAAGATTGGTTCACAGATGGAGGTTAGCTGGCTGATGAACCGACTGATGTATTGTAATTTCCCAAGAAAACCTCGGACTTCTTTTTCTGTTCGGGGTGGTGGCATCTCAAGTATGTCCTTAAGCTTTGTAGGATTTGCTTTTATCCCTTTTTCACTGACCATGAATCCCAAGAGTTTTCCCTTTGTAACGCCAAAGGCACACTTTTGTGGATTAAGTCGCATCTGATACCGTTGCAGTCGTTCGAAGAACTTCCGGAGGGCGAGAACATGACCTTCTCTAGTTTTGGACTTGATAATCATATCATCCACATAAACCTCGACCTTCTTGTGGATCAGATCGTGCAGGATGGTTATGGCAGCCCTTTGGTAGGTAGCCCCAGCATTCTTGAGATCGAATGGCATAACGGTGTAGCAAAAGGTTCCCCATTGGGTGATGAATGCGATTTTTTCTTGGTGGTCGGGGTGCATCTCTATATGGTTGTATCCGACAAACCCGTCGACGAATGACTTGAGAGCATGAACTGTTGTGTTATCCATGATCATGTCGATATTGGGTAGCGGATAATCATCCTTCGGAGAAGCTTTGTTTAAATCTCGATAATCTACACACATTCGAACCTTCCCTCCTGATTTCGGTACAGGTACAATATTGGCAAGCCATGTGGGATATTCGATCACCTGAATGAAGCCTACATTTAACTGTTTGACCACCTCTTCTTTGACCTTGAGCGACCATTCGGTGCGGAGTTTTCTCAATTTTTGTTTAATCGACTTGTAATCTGGGAAAGTGGGGATCTCGTGCTGAGGTACTTTAGGATCGATGCCGGGCATATCATCATAGGACCATGCGAAGACATCTAGAAACTCCTTCAGCAATTCTTTGAGTTGTCACGCTCATGCTCGTCAAGGGTGGCCCCTATCCTAATCTCGTGCAGTTGACTACTAGAACCGAGATTAATAACAACAGTATCTTCTTAATTAACTTGAACGCGGTTATGTTGTTTATTATTAACCTTATTTAGATCTGTTAAGAATTGTTCATTTGTAAAATCATCATCATCAAAAGTTCGATTAGAACCTAAACAATTAATGTAAGGCACAACAAGATACTTAATATATTCATTTATTTCATTGATAGGAAAAACAGCACTGAGAACCTCATCAAAAGAGGTCGATTACATTTGAGCAAGGATAGGCAACAAAAGAAGAAATAGGGTAAACATTGGGGTTATGGGAGATTTCACGAAGTAGAACTGGCGCAGCATGCCAGTTTAGGAGAGGTGTATCAGTAGCTTTAATCATACGGGATGGGTCCCTGAATGAACCATGCAGAGTGCTAGCCCCAGTGTCTGTAAGTTGCAGGAATCTTCAGAATCGCTTTCCTCAGTCTCTTCGACATCTTTGATGAGCGGTTGTACTTAGTGTGGGAAACTTTCGGCCCATGGGTAGCTGTCTTGGAAAAAGATCTCCATTCCAGGCTTCATCTTCTTGTCTGTGTGGTCATACCATGGTTCTGGAAAACCGCAAAAGGGGAAGTCTTCGCCTTCTTTGATGAATCGTCTATTCAAGGAGTCTCCTGAGATAGTTCGGATGCAGTCTGATCTTCTCTTTGGTCGAGATTGGTGGATCATTATGAGCTCTTTTTCTAATGGTTGATACCCCAAGCTGCAAGGAGGGAAAGCTTTCTTTACTTCGATGGGCTCAAGTATCCCCTACTTCCTTCGCCCTAGCCTCAGTCCGGGCATGAAGTGCATGTTTCTGAACATCTGAATAACATTGATATTACCGTGAGGGTCTTATTCTGGACAAACCCTTTCTTTGTAATCGTCCCCTATCGGGAGTAGGAGTGTCTCAACTTAGAATCCTGATAGGAGCATATCATTTGACCCGTGTTGTATCTCAAGGATTGTATTGCTAATGCTTGCACCCTCGGTATTTTCGTTGCTGCCCAAAATGGTGATGACTCGCCCGTCGGCGAAGAACTTCAATTTTTGATGGAGTGAGGAAGACACACCCTTGATATTGTGGAGCCAGGGGCGTCCGAGCAACAGGTTGAAATAAGTAGGGATGTCTATGACTTGGAATTAGACGACATGGTTTATAGGGCCAACCCCTATTGCATGTTTTATGGACCCCATCACCTCGCGATGGGTATTATCGTAGGCACGCACAGCGGTGGAGGTTGGAGCGTGGTTGCTTTCTTTCAGGCCCAAACACTTGAAGGTTCTCAGAGGGCAAACGTTCAAGGGGGATCCGTTATCATTAAGAGAGAGTGGCACGACCTTTCCCATAACTTTGACGGAGATGTTGAGTGCATGATTGTGATTTGGCCCAATTCTGGGGATTTCTTCTTCAGAAAATGATAGCATTAGGGTAGAGGTCAAGGATCCGACCAGATTTATCGCTTCTTCTGGTGTGGTAGAGGGGGGAATTGTGGGTGCAGTGAGTAATTTGATTAAAGCATTTCTGTGTAGCTGGGAAGACATGAAAAGTCCCGATAGAGTGATGTTAGCTTGAGTTTTCTTCAGTTGATCGAGGATCTTGCTCTCCTCGATGGTCATATCTAGCATAG
This sequence comes from Sambucus nigra, assembly GCA_949130495.1. NCBI lineage: Eukaryota > Viridiplantae > Streptophyta > Magnoliopsida > Dipsacales > Adoxaceae > Sambucus > Sambucus nigra. The sequence continues at coordinate 642,869,420 of OX422209.1, read as the reverse complement.
GAAGGTTTTCAACGCCCTTCCCTTTGTCATTTGCTGGTAGTGAGCTTGGAACCTGGTAATGTCTCCCTGATCTGGTCATGTGATTTACTGAAGAAGGAAATAGCATGAATCCCGTTTCCTCGTCAATCTCAGGTTGTTCTGCCACCCTATTTATTTCTCCAAGGAGTTCTTGAAATGAGATCATCCAACATATGTCGGCTATTGGGCCAGCTCTTCTTGAAGCTTGTTCTTCGCTCGAGTCTTCGAATTCTTCCCCCTATCCGGTGGCAACAATTTTGTCTTTCCATGTAAATTTAATGCATTCCACAACTTCAACGGCTTCCTCATACAAGTTCTCCCATTCTGTGGGGATATGTGTTATTGAAGGGACCAAACGCCCTTGTAGCTTCAAAGTGTCAAGTAACCTGGTGATACTGCAAATGCTATTGGTTTGCTCGAATAATCCTGCCATAGTCTGGACAACATCATCTAATCTGACTTCGTCGGTTGGTACCATCCACTTGTCTGAATCCCAGGCCCATTTTTGTGCCTCCAAGAACAGTGTGCTGAACTTCTAGCAATCGATGACCATCTGTGAGGGCAATTTCATCCCGAACTCTAGGAGTTAGTTTAACACCTTTGATAATTCCATACTTCTATTTTCAGAACGGGCATGGATAGCAATGCATGCTCTGGTAAGGAGTGACAGTGCCTGATTAGCAAGGCTAGTAGGGTGTAGGAGGAAATATGGGCAAATTTTATGAGGTTTAGGAGAGTATATGGGTGTGATTTGAGTTGAGGGATCGAAATCTGGGTTTTCTTCTAAGAAGACGGCATTGGTGTGATTCGGAAGTGGATTGTGAGTAGTGTTTGGCTTAGGATTGGCTGGTGGGGCGATGGTACCCTGAACAATGAGATCTTTAATTATGTTCCGGAGGTGAAAGCATTGGTCGGTGGTATGACTGGCAGTTTGGTGAAAGGCACAGTGAGCATCGGTTTTGAAGTTTCTTAGGAGTGGATTTGGCAATGGACGTGGATCCAAGGGGTTGATGAGGTTTCGTCTTAGCAGGGCTTGATAAACTTTGGAGAGGGGAGAATGGAGCTCAGTGTATTCCTTTCGGATAGGAGTAGGGTGGCCTTTTGGTGCCCATGATGTGGTTGGTTGAGAGATGTTGTTGATGGTCGATATGGTAGCACTGGAAGGCTTGTCAAACTTTCTAGGGGTGAACTATCTAGACACCTTCTTTGGTTCAATCTCTGTTTTAACGAGGCTTTCTTCGATTTCCACTCTTGGTTATCTGAGAGTTCGAAAGTGGGGATAGTATTGTCCTCCCATCGTCGCTCGAACACGGGGCAAGAAGTTCTTCTTCACTATGTTGACCTATTCTTCCTCGGATGACGATTAGTCATGGTAGCTGCTTGTTCCCTCCATCGAGTTATGAAGTTACTGACTGATTCCCCAGGGTTCTATTTGAGCAACTCCAAATCACGACGGGTGACCTCAAGCTCTTCATTGTATTTGTACTGAGACATGAATTCTCGAGCCACATCCTCCTAGCTATAGATTCTGGACTCTTCGAGAGATAAAAACCATCTGAGGGCACTATCCTTCAATGTTTTATGAAACGATTGGGCCATCACTTCTTTAGATACCCCTAGTAGAGTCATGGAACGGTGATAACTACGAAGATGAACAATTGGGGGTCCACTTCCTCTGAATTTCTTGATATTTGGCATCTTGAACTTCTCCGGTAACCTCGCTTTAGGATAAGGATACATATGGGTGTAGTCCATGTAATTCCAAGAGATCCTGATTTGGTCAAACTTCTTAGTGAGCATCTTGAGATCCTCTTTGACCTTATTGAACTCCTCCTCTTTTGGATCAGCGACAACAGGCAGGTTAGCCATAGGGTGGGTAATGTTTGGCATTGGAAGATGGGCAGGTGGCGGCCCATTGGCAGGAGGGGCACGGTGGAGCGTGCTGATATTCTTTCAGAACCCAGATAGGCTCGGGTGGACCCACAGCACAAGGGAATAGGTCCTCGGGCTCTTAAGGAATAGGAACTTGGTTTCGTTGCATCTCTCAGACCTCGGTTTGGAGGTTGTCAATCTTGGACACGAGCTGAGCTAGGACTGTCGTCAAATCCGGCTGTATGACTGGTGTTTAATCTGTATTCTCCATGGTAGATGGATGGATTCCGGACTCGGAAGAAGTAGTAAAAGAACGGATGAAACTCCGGGGTGATTTTACTGAAGACCAAAGCCAATAGGGAGCCAGGCCAAGGGCTTGCGATCGACCTGAGAAGGCGTAGGATGAGATTTATTTTTGAGAAAAAAGGAAGGACTATTTTTGGATTTTTGATAAAGAAGGGAGAAATGTTTTTAGATTTTTGATAAAGAAGGGAGAAATGCTTTTGGGAGACGGAACTCAACATGATTATTATGATTATTATGTTTTCACTTGTATTTAATTCTCCTAAATGCAATGCCGGACGGGACCCGAGCCTGGAAAAGTGGTGGTCTTAATATATGCAAATCTACGGTTTGGACTTGTAACCAGGCTCACGGATAGGGTTATGTTTTAAAAATGCGCAAAAATTGGGCGTCAGGCCGACCCAGAATTTCGGCAGAGTTTCGGGTTGAAACCAACAATCTAAAGTGCGTGTCCTAGGTCTGACACCTATATGCAGGTATGCAGTTGGTTGGATGAATCGACATGGGTTCCCCCTTTTGGAGTGACTTCCACAATATACGTCTTGCTCTTGCGGGCAATCGGGACGTGTGGACAAGACATTTGATATACCTGAGTGTACGTGAATTGCCTCACCATATACCTCGTGCGGACGATACGTGTGAGAGCAGATTCGATATACTCGGCATACGTGAATGAATTCCCTGCGATATACCTCCCGTCATGGCTTTGATCAAGCGGTACGATGCGGGGGAATCGTTCGATATACGTCGAAGGTACTTGGCCAATGGAAGGTGAGAGTCATATCGTTTAGGCTAACTACGACCTGCCGAACCAGCGTCCATCACGAAGTGAACCTCTAGTTACTGGGTAAAATTTTGTCAATAGCAATGCTCTTTGGTGATGTTGTGTGAATCATGCATGATCCTCTTATTAGTATCTTATGATCAGAATGCCTTTCTTGATTATGCCAAATAGGGAGCAAAGTACAAGTACCCCAAAAGGAACACCAAGTATGGATGGGTGATGCGTGCAACATGGGGATATACATGTGATCCTAGGTGCACGTGGTGTGAAGTGTACATCGAGAAATTTCTACAAGTGTGTGAATATAAGCATAAACATGGGATACACATGGAAAAAGGGGAACATGCAGATATGGGGGGAGACATAAGAAAATATAGCATCCATGAAAATAGAGTCAAGCCGTCAATATAAAAAATAAAATCCCCAGTAGAGTCACTACTGTGGCCATCCCCGATCCCCACCGCGGAGGAGAAGGATCCTTCCGATCCCGCGCGTCCCTCTCGGGAGTGCTTCGACCGGCGTCGTTTGAGATGTGGTGTAAAAATGTATAGAGATTCAGAGTCGCCAGTCTATTTTACTCAAAACAGACAAAAGAAAAAGGGGAAGCCACCCCGAAGGATGGCATCTAAAGACATATTGGTGCATGCGAAACCAAGACGATTTGAGAAGGGTCCGGAGGCTTAGTTACGAAATGGGAAGGTGTTAGGCACCCATTCCGCCCTTTCGGTCTCTCATGATTATTTGCTATTTTCCTTTTGTTTCCCCCCGTGATATGTGTGCATGTGTATATATAGAATGGAGGTCGGAATCCTCGACTTGTATCATGGAAAAGATAAAGTGAGTCATCCATAGGAAGATAAAAAGGTAATATTAGAAAAATAAGATTTACGCGATTACCCCTACGTTGATCGTTATAAGGGAACGATAATTCATATGGAGTAATGCTTTATTAAGGTCAAGTATATAGAATATAAGGAAAATGGATTTAGAGAAAATAAAAAATAAGAGAAAAAAAGGTGAGAAAAAGGACTTGAGTCTCGGGTTTTACCCCGAGATGCCTACGTAGCCTATAAAGGCATCAAAGTCCACGTAGTTCATACACAAAATGAGGGGTGGCGTTTATCCCATAAATCCAAATGGGGAATCTCTTATTTGTGAGTGTGTGTGTGTGTGTGTGTGTGTGTGTGTGTGTGTGTGTGTGTGTGTGTATAGAAAAAGGGTTTTAGATTTTGAGAAAAGTGTGGAAAAAGTGTGAGAATCCCTACTTGGAATTTATGAGCAAACCCCCTTTTTCTTATTTTTTTGGTTTTTATTTATATGAACATAGGATATGTGTAATAATACTAAATAAAAAGTATATTAATATGTGTGAGATGAGATAATAAAAGTGCTAAATAAGAAGACAAGTTATTGAGAATTTAAGAGAATTCAAAAGAGAGTTTGAGAAAGTTGGACCTTCTTGAAGATCTTGAGCTTGATATTGAGTGTTGAATAGAAGACCTTGAGCTTGGATGGTGATGGAGAGTGGTTAATTCACCAAGTTTGATGAAAAGGATGATAAAAAGTGGAAGTAAAAAAGGTATTTAGGAGTTGAAATCACGCTGCCTTCGAGAGAGGTTTCTGGGATTCGTTGAGAGAAATTTTTATCAGATCTGGGCTCCCCCTTGAAAATGAGGTGAAGCCCTCCTTTTATAGGCTCATAAGAGTGCCGATCGACATAGACCTGTTCCTGCCTATCGGCAGGTGCCGATAGCCAGGGTCTGGAACCTTCCATTTGGCAGTGCGCTTCAGGCTTTTTCGAAAAATCGGCCGCCAAGGCCAAATCGTTGGTCAGAATCGCGCACGGGGCATACCATTGGAAAGGTAATTCAAAGACTTTTGAAAGTACTTGGACCACTCCTGGGTTCGGGAGTTGACTTTGGGATAAATATGGCTAGAAAGCATTTGTCGGTCCATTGGACGGGGAATTGCTCGGACACAAACAGATCGTTCGTCCGCATGGTAAGCTCGAATCGATAACGGGATGGATTGTTGGAAAGGTTAGGAGATGTACTTCGACATTCCAAAGAGTTTGACCCAGTTTAGAGAGTTAACTTTGGTCAACCAGGCTGAGGAAGCGCTCGGTGGCCTCCCGGATTCAAACGGATCGTTCGTCGGCATGGAAAGTCAAAATCGCGTACGGGATGGACCATTGGAAAGGGTATTCAGTTCCCTTCGAAGATTCATTAAGCCTAGGTCAAGATGAAGAGTTGACTTAGGTCAAATAGAGCCCGGGAGCGCCCGATGGCCTCTGGGTCAAGTTTTGGAAGCAAACGGATCGTTCGTCTGCATGGTAAGTCGGAATCGCTTATGGGGCGGACCATTGGAAAGGGTATTCAGTTCCCTTTCAAGATTCATTGAGTCTCGATCGAGATGAAGATATTGACTTTTGGGCCAAACTAAGCCGGGGAGTGCCCGATGGCTTTCAGGTCAATACTCGGGACATGACCTGGGTTTACAGTGATGAAGCGAGGTACTAAGGACCTAAGGAGAGTTAGGGGGTAATAGAATGGGGTGTCTACAATTAAACTCTATCAAACATTTTCTATGGATTTTCAATACCCATACTAGATGCTATAATCCATTTGAGTGTAGTTAAAGCTTAGGTATTTTGCATTGGGGTCGAAAGCCGATAACAACAATTAGTGTGTCCACATGGATACTTAATTTTTGCCTCATCAAAATGGCACCATTTTCGGGGACTATTTTTTTAGAGATTGTAATTATTTTATTATTTTGTAGTATTATTTTTTTATATTTATATTCTTTTTTTGTAACTCTTTAGATAACTTTAATTGTTATGATAATAGTTGTCAAAGTTACACTCCCAAGACTATACAAGAATGCCTACAAATTCTTGGAAATGAAGAAATTGAGCGTGAAATTCAAGAATTTGTAAGTATTCCCTCATTGCCTTGGGAAGAAACTTTGCAAAGCGGGGAATCCTCTAACCGTTAGCAAGCCTCCTAAGAAGATGTTATGTCTTCTTATTGGTTTGATCACGATTTAGTTTTTAAGGAATTGAATGAAAAATTCGAGAGTCTTAACGCTTGGTCTTTAAAAATAAACGACCAACTTGATGAGATCATTTATTTTTCACAAAGCCCGGTTGAGGTTGAAACTTGCGTTTCACCTCCACCCATTTTTGAGGAAGAAATAAATGAGAGTGATCCAAACACTTTCAAATTTCAACCTCTTATTAATATTTCAAATTATGTTGAGGTTAAAGGTCCTTTGTTTCCTTGGTTCCCAACTATTCTCGAACCCTTAAATTTATCACAAGAATCGGTTCAAAGTCTTGAGGACTTTGACTCGATTCTTGAACAAGAATGTTATTTTGAGATGCTTTAACTTATGGGCTATTCTCTTTCACATGCCCACCTCCCCTTCCAATTGTAAAACCTTTGGGAAGTGATTTTAATTTTCCCGAGATTAATGTGGTATTGTCACCCGTAGCATTCAACCCCCCTCTAATTTTTTTTAATTGGTGATGGTTCATTTCTTGAGCCTTACACATGCCTTTCGTTATTCAAACGGAATTCCTATTTTTCATAAAGTATTCATGAAAACGAGGGTACACCATTAATCCCTTGAAGTCAAATCATATTTTGGGGGGACCCTCAAAATTTTTAACTTCTACTGCATAGATAGTTAGAAATTCAATTCGTAGGTTGTAAATAGTTCATTTTTTCTTTCTTTCTTTTTCTTTCTTTTTAATTTTAGTCTAGTGTAATCAATTAAAGTTTATGTTTTTCTTTTTTTTCTTGGTTGTAACATGTTTTGTAGATCCAATGGACTTGTACTTATCGGGGATCACTCCAACTTTGGGTAATATCTTTCTTTTCCTCTCTTTATGTTATGTTCTTGATTTGCTTTGAGGACAATGCAACATTGAAGTTCGGGGGTGTTGTATATTCTTCCCATTTATTTTTTAATTCCATTTATTTGAGCACATGTTATTCACTACGAATTATTTCTTGTCAAAAATATTTTCTTTTTCTTCTCCTTTCTTTGGCATTTTTGCCTTTGTTTTGCGATGATAAATTTTAATAATTTTCCGATCCAATAGACAATTCAACGATGCATGTTCACGATTTTAGAAGTTATTAGATTTTAGTCCTCAAATCATTGATATTATAAATAACTTCATGAATTAAACTTTATAGGACGAGCACATGCATTTTACTTATTTTAATGATTTGGGTTAACGCATTTGTAACTCGGTAATCTTTTGTATATACTTACACCGAGTGAGCTTTAGGCTTTTCTTCATTTTTGAGTGTTTATGCACTACTCTTTCCTCTTGAAAACGTTAAATTCGCTGGTAATCTCTCAATTCTTTGCTTGATCGTTCATTAATTGAGTTCCTTTTTTTTATTAATTTACTTGAGAATAATTTTCAAAGTTATTTTGACTCAAGAATTGCATAAAATTTAGGAAATGATCATAGGCCATCTTTGTTATATCACCCATATTGACCTGGACATGACCTTACATGTTTCCATTCGTCAACCCTTTTGAGCCTTAATATAGCCTTTCATTTCATAACCCAAAATCCCATAACCAACTCCAAATTGGAGTTATACACCGTGCATATTATCTCCCATATCTTTGTTTGGAATGATACTCAGGATTAAATGATGTTACTGTTATGTGGTTGCAATTGAGCATGTGAGAGTGAAAAAGAAACGACAAAAATGCAAAAGAAAACAAAAGCAAAATATGGGAAAAAGAATAAAAGAAAGAGAAAGTTTGTATATGATGTATATAATGTTCAGTAATCCTTGTCGCGCTCCAATTTCATATCTAATGCTTGTTATGGAAATCATTTTTCAATTTCAAAATTGCCAACAATTTCCCATTATTCCAATTTTTTCATGCCCAAACACCTTTGAATCTTTAAATAATCCCTTCTTATCCTAACCTTAACCTCAAAACTACATTACAACCCTATAAAAGTCCTATGTGATCCTATGGTAAATTTTATTCAAAAGTCATAATAGTTTTGATAATGTGTGAAAATACATTCCGCCTCCATTAATGATGGTGTCTTTCATTGATATTACACGTTTTTATTTTATATGTAGTGTTCTTTGATGACATAATTGCGGCCTAGTTTCCCTTTACATTTACTCTTTATGCCCACATGTCCCGTGTATCACCTCCCATTCATAGTGATTGCATTTGTTGAGTGCAATATCCGGAGAGGATTTATACACTCACGCTTTAATGTTTATTATCCGATTTATAAAACTTTTGCCAAATCATACTTTGCATGTTATCGCTTTTCCTCCCACTTTTAAGGTTTAAATTTTATGAAGTTCGTTTTTTAATGTTAATGATACCGAATTTTGAGTGAAGTCATTCACTATGATAATAACATGTTTTAAATCTTTTTCGTTATTTTTGGGCTTGTCTCATGTTGGTTGGTCATATTGTTTAAGGAAACTTTGATGTTTGTGGGTTTCATCCCTGAAAACCCTCACGAGACGACACTCGTTCACTAGGTTAACCTAGGGGTTTATTGTCTTATTGCATACTCTAATTGCAATCGTGTTCCATACGAAAGTATCATTTATATTTTTATGCATATATACATTTTGTACTGCCATCTATTGTCTTGGTTTTACTTTGTTTCATTCCTAGGCACTAGCAATGTTTAAGTTAGGGGTGTGATACATCACGACTATTGTGTATTTGTGGCAGTTATCTTTATGTATTATAGCTATTTTGTGTTACATATGCCTATATTTATGCTCGCTAACCAGACAACCAATGTTATGTGTGTTTATATTCTTTACGAGGTATAATTGAGCTTTTGTACGTACGGGAATGCTTATTGTGTGGATTGGTTGTATTTCGAGGAAGTTCCATCATACGACTTAACTTCATGGGCAATTTAGTCATTTCAAAGTTCATCTCTAGCTCAGTAGAATTCCATGGAAATTTAGTATCTCGAGTTAGCTTCATGTGGCCACGAATGACACGTCGTTTCGAATCTAGAGAAGTTATATCCATTTCCATGACCATCATTTTCTTCCTTATGAAAACTATAATCCCTCTCAAAACAGGATACCCGTCGATTGGGGCTTGGATCCGGTAAACCGTCCTTTCAATTTCAACCCACAAAGGATCCCAGTACTCTACATCTTTGACTCGCGATCGACCGGGTCCGACAACTTTTAGGCATTCTCCATTTTTTATTTCTTTTTCCCTTATTTTTTTACAACTTACTATATAAGTTGGGTTTTGTTTTATTTGTATCATATAATTCATTTTAGGTTAGATTTTTAGGATTTCTCTTTGGGATCTTCTCTCTCTAGGGTTTGAACACATTTTTGTGTTGTAAGTTACTATTCATCTCCCCTACCTTTAATTTAAATTGTATTTTCTTCATTTCATGCTTTGTTCTTCATTTACTTTCTTTGTACTTAGATTTTGTTGGTTATTTAGTTATTTGTTTGGTTAATTAGGTTTATTTCTTTCTTTAATCATTTGTTGTAGCTAGTTTAAGGGTTGCGGTCAAATTTCCACCATTAACGGTTATCGAGCCTTGAAATCTAGGTTTTGGGTAAAAATGCTTTTTGTTGAAACCTTGTGTATTAAAGGATGAATATTAGGTGTTTAACTTTCTTTGTCACACAATTTTAGTGTTTATAGCGATATTGTAAAATTAATCCATATGTGACCATTTTCAATTAAATATTTAATCATTCACTGTTGAATTGATTTTCTTCATGTTTGATGTTTATAATTAATTGAATATTCTCCGTTAAATGTTTTCAAACAAAAATCCCTTTGACGCGTTATTCACCCCATGGCGGGGATGTGATCCTACCCTAGTTTTATTAATCTTGTTGAGTTTTGTTACTTTTTCCCTTTTCACCCTTTACGCCATTATCATATTTTACACTTATATTTGATAAGTAATAAATAAATTAAAGTGTATCAAACATTACATGTGGATCTTTTATACCCAGACTAGCCGCTATACTCCATTTGAGTGTAGTAAAGTTTAGATTTTTGCATTATGGTCGGAAGCCGAGAATAATGATTAGCATGTCTACACAGACGCTCGATTTTCGCCTCATTAACGTTCTCGTTGGTGAGATACGTACTCTAAGTTCTAATATGACTATCGATAAATTCGATGAAGTTATGTCCACGCGGTGATCCATTATTGGAATCCACAAACTAAACATCGATATTTCTTAGAGTAACATCATTTGAAGCATTCTTTTTCCTGTATTTTAAACCTAGTGGGACACTCATGGTCTTTATGACCTTTTCACTTACACTCATAACATCATATCTAATTAATCTTTTTTAGGATAGTCACTTGTAGCTTTCTTTTTATCATTCGCAAAGTTCTTACCTGCTTTATAATTTTTGTTTTTATTAAAACTTTTATTTTCTACATTTTGGTTTTTGAATTTGAGAAACTTTTGGAATTTTTTAGCAAATAGGGAAAGATCATCTAGATCAAATTCAAAATCGGAAGCCAATTTTTCTTTAGATTTAGATTTTAAAGATTTTTTTTTCCTTTTTCTTTTGGGTTTTGGGGATTATGTCTAGTTTGTAACTTTCAAGATCACCTTGAGCTATTCTAGCCTAGGTGTGTCTAGAATTTCGAAAGAGTTAAGCATGGTAATTTTCACAGTAAAATGAGATGGGAGAGACTTTAAAATATTATTATCAACTCTCATTTCTTAAATTTTCTAAGCTAAATTAATATTCGAATTCACAATATAAGAAAAACGTGCATAAAATTCATCAAAATTTTAAATTTCAATCATCCTTATAGTCTCAAATTGCATGGTGAGGTTTTGAAGATTAAAATCTTTAACAACCTTGGTTCCCTCTTGTGTGAGCTAAAGGATATTCCAAGATTATCTAAACGTAGTACACATCATGATACGATAAAATTCGTCGGGTGTGACAACACCAAAAATAGCATTTATTTCACAAGAACTAAAATACCTCAATCTAAAATCCTCTTCACTCCAAATAGCGAATGTATTAAGACTAATGACATATTCATTAGTTAATATAGGAGGAGTCCACACCCTTTTAGCAACATGCTAGACGTGCTCATCGATCGATTTTAGAGACGATCTCATTCGAGCTTTTTAATTGGCATAATTTGGGCCATCAAACAAAGGTGTCCTATTATACAAATTCTCCATATAACCACCAGGATTCATCTAATTAACTTACAAAAACAAGTTGTGATACCAATTTGAAAATTCTTTACACGGTGGTCGGATTATATGGTCAAATGTAGAGTTCATTGATTAGGTCACACAAAAGATAAATTCAATGTAATCCAGATTTATATTTATTAATTAGGTGAACCTAAACATACAAGATATATGAATCTAAATCGAATCAAAACAAACCACACGATAGAATATGAGGAAACTGCCTTTAACTAAAATCGTTTTAGCACTATTACAACTAAGTATTACATAATGACACCAACAAACATACATGCTTAGACTCCACTAAGTATTGTAGTTATGTCTTCCTTTCTTTTTGTTAACAAAAAGCAATGCAGATCCATCAAGCTCCACTTTCCTCGGTTTCCACCAATCAGCCTTAGAAAATAACTGTCCTATCCTCAATAGTGAAGAATAAAATTCACAAGGGTATGAACATGGTATATTTTCTCATAGGTTTGTTAAAATAGTTAAAAATTCATCCAAGGGTTTGCATTTAGAGGAATAAAGTGTTTTAAATAAACTAAGGTTTAGAGACCTTTTGGATATGTATGGGAAAATAACTTTTGCCAAAATTCCTACCAAAAGTTGATACTAATACTCCTCTTTATAGAAAACACAATTTTTTAGGGTGTACAAATTTTGATTAAACTACTTCGAACGAAAATAATAGTTTGTTCAAAGAAAATTGTATAACTCGTTCGGTCTAAAATCTTATTCGAGCAAAGAACTCATCTCGTTCAAACCAACATCTTTAATACCATGCCCTATAAAAATAGGTATTGAATAATATTTTCGATATTTGATTGGGAAAAGTTATTGGAGAAATAATTGCCTAAGTGTTTGAGTTTGCCTTGTACACATATTAACGTGTCGTGCAAAGTAAATAAAAATAAAGTAATCTCTATGTTGCATGGGCCACATGGATTAACATTTGTGCTAAAATGGTTCTAATTAACATATTGGTGGAGGACGATGAGAATTCTTGATAAACGGATGAGCAACAGATGAAAATGAACATGCAGGGATAAACATTGTCAGTACGCGACATCGTAAGGCACAACATTGCACGATTTTTGTAGGAGTCCTTGAAGAGGATAAAAATTATTTGACCAACTATTATGGGTATTAAAAATATATAAAAAAATATCGTGGGGTGAAAATTGGAAAACAGTTCAGTTTTTACACCCTGGCCGATAGATCGACACCCTAGTCGCGGTCGACCGATCTTGCCAGGTTAGGTGTATGCGGGAAACTGCTAAAAATACTTTCTTCCATGGCCTTCGATTTCACCACTTGTCGACATCTTAAGGGGCTCCGAACTTACCTATCTTAGGATGGCAATATAAGGGAAGGTTGGTGGGTTAGCCATATGTGGTAAGAAGGGCTCCTAGGGTTTTAGTATATATGTTTAGAGAAATGGGTTGGCATGCATTTTTCCATTCTCCACCAGTTGTAATACAGTCTCTCTTTATCCCTCTCTAAGATGAAGCTCCCATAGAAATATTTCTGGCCAGAACTTGTTTGGGTTGTAACCACCCTCTCACACTATGATATACACCATGTAAACCACCTCTATCAAGCCTCTAACCACCTTACATTACCTTAGTAAACCATAGATGACCTTGTAGCAAGGTAGAATATGGATTTCTTCATGTTTTGATGGGTATTTGAAGAAAGCGTCTAATTATGTGTTGATGGGTGTTTGAAGGGTGGTGTTCTTAAGGTTGATGAAGCAAATGCATAAAGCATACTTGGAGCTAAATTTGAGGGCTTTTAGAGACCCCCTTGAGGACACCTTTGGAGGTGGGGGGTCATCTATGTTCTTCACCATTTCCACCATTGTTATAGCTCATTTAATGTGGGATTAGTTAATCTTCGTTCAAGTTTATTGATGAGTTAAATTTCAAAATCATTATTTACATATTTTAGGCTTAAAATATGTCGGATTTATGATAGTTGCATCCATAAAATTTATTGGTAGATTTCTATGATCTCATGAACAAATGGGTCTCAAATAAAGGTTTTAAAGTCAGTTTGAATTGAACAAAAAATTTAGAATAATATTCATGGACATTTTTATGAAATAAAAAAGTTAGAAAGTGTCAATTGGTGTACTTCTAGTAAAAATGAATAGTGGACATTTTATGAGATAAATATGTAAGAAAGTAAAATCTGTGTATATTCCTAGTAAAAAGATATGATGAACATTTTTATGGAATAAAAATGTGGAGAAATCATATTTTGGGAATTTCAAGTAAAGGGAAACAATGGACATTTTTATGAAATAAAAATGTGGAAAATGATTAATATTGTCAAATATTAATGAAATAAATATTTCTAAGTTTGTTTGTAAAAATGAGTACTTTATGAATAAATAGTCATTTTTTAGTTTAAGTAAGTTAAGAATGTTACACTTACTTGAAAAGCATGTTTGTTGTGAATACCATAAAATTGCAGAAAGAAATGCATATTTAATCCATTTGATAGGATTTTAGCATTTATTGTACATTTTCTATGCATATTAACCCATAGTATTTTGTGAATAAATATGTGAGCGAGTTTAGAAGAGGTCTTATTGGGTTTAAACATAAAGTAAGACAAATGGAAAGTTTTAGTCTAGTATAAAGGACGCTATTTCATGTAATAAAATTGTTGAATAGAAAAGTATGAAAGTTGGGCAAAAGCATGATGTTAAACTAGTATTAAAACGACTAAAGCGTTAAAATGTTAAGTTGGAAACCAAATGATTATTTTTTTAGAAATGACACTTGTTAAGATATTGAACTGCAAGTTTTGGTATATATAGGGTAAATTAGAAATTTACGTAAAGTGGAACATTTTACGAAATAAAATGTTAATGAATTTTGTTATGCTAGTATGGGTGAAATTGAATAAAGTCCTAAAGTGTGAATAATTTTTGGTATAAAATCAATGTATGTGTGAATAAAGGACTTTAAGGAGGAAGTAATATGTAACACCCTCTGTGTTCGAGGACATATGAATTTAATTTTTGGGGTAAAATAAATTTATTTTATTTGGAGTCTCGGATGAAAATTTAGAATGCACGGTTGATCCATGAAGGGCCGAGATAGTCAAAAGGACTGCTCAAAAGTTTTATTTGGGCTCCGGAGTATTTTGGACCTAGTTTGACTCGAAAATGAGTAAACGAGTCATTTTAAGTGTGTATTATCATTTAAAGTTGGGATTTAGGATTTAAAGGATGAAGAGGATCCTGAGTTAGCCAATATCACGTGTGAGAAAAGAGAAAACCCTAAAGAGAGAGAGAGAAAGCAAAGGAAGAAAATAAAAAAGGAGAAAGCTTGGAGATTTGGAGATTTTTTAATTAAATATGTTATTTCAAGGAAGATTCAACCTCTACAACTTTGAGCCAAGTAATTAAACTTCTTCAATAATTGTTGTGTGAGTTATCTCATAATGTTTGCTAGTGATTTAGTTTATTTTGAGCTTTTATGGTTAAACCCTAGAATTGATGAGTAATCTTATTATTAGTGTTATATTTGTGGTTTTGATGATGTAAATGGTGTAAAACTGGTTGGAATCAATTATGAGGTGATAAATTATTGTTTGAGGTTAGTAAGATTTGGGTTTTAGAAAGGTAGAATAAATTTTGGGATGTTTTGGAGGGTAAGTTTGGGGTGTTAACTTCATAAGCTGTAGAGTAGAAATTCTACAGAACCGGACCGGTCCGGGTAGGAAAGCCGGATCGGTTTGTTTTTAAGGAACTTGGACCAGTTCATTTTTAGGAGGCACCGAATCGGTCCGGTCATCAAAGGTATTCTGTCAAATTTTATGAACCAGACCGATTCGTGTTTGAGGACCCTCGGTTCCGTTCGATCACTGCATTTTGCCAGTCCTAGTTTCAACCCTTTTCAATTAGTTTTATTACATAGGGACCTTCTAGTTTAGTGTAGTAAACATGTTTATAAGATATTATGAGGTTCTATATTAGGAAATGAAAAAGAGTCCACTTTGGGGGCTATAATAGAGGTATATATAAGGTTCTATATCACATCTTGCCATACGTTGTGATTTAGGTTTTTACCAAGTTTGATGTGAGGTACTATGACTCTTGGTAACCCAGGGACATGTGATCGACTCCTTGGAAGTTGATAGCATTATAGAGACTATTAGTATACATATATTATGTGTGTGATGTATGTGTACTTGCTAGAGAATGAGAAATCATGTATATTCGTGCGAGTAATATTATACAAGCTCTATAGATAGTGTGTGATATCTTAATATTATAACTAGAGAAAGTTTTAAAGATGTATATTATGTTTTGTCTTTTGTAGCATGAGAGTGGAAGATTATACTCTTATTCCTATAGACGGAATATAATTGGGTGCATACTTTGGATCGAGGGCCCAATGAATTCCCACGATCGACAATGTTAGGTGGTAGTGTATTGGGGGGGTTCCTTTTTTGGATTTCTCTTTGCGAGACGTCCCATGAACGAAACTTAGCATAACATTGGGCATGTGGAGATGTTTTGTCCTTAGTTATTAGGTATAGGTGAATTAGTGTGGGTATACTACTAGAATTAATGAGGACATGAATATCTTATGCTAATAACTTGTGAAGGTTAAAGATTAAAACTGAGAGAATAATATTGAGTTATATTATTGTACAAGTTGGGTGTAAACTGAGGAGTCGATAGAAGAAGTAGATAGATAGTTATGTTAGAGATAGTGGGTTACGTGACTAAGGATTTGGCATAGATTTAAGATGAATTATCCCTAGAACGTATTGGGTAGTTTAGGAAAGGTTCATATTCATATGTTAGGTGTGCCCTATAGATGAGGGGTGAGGTTGAATCCCAAGAGAGTGCGACACCACTTTAATTATTAACTTGTGCATTCATAATTATTATGCATTTTAATTAACTTGCTAAAATTATTTTCAAACCTCGGGCTCTGAACCGTGTTTATCTTTTCTCTTGCTATATATATATATCTTAGGTGTCCTTCTGCAAGGATGCAATTTATGCCTATTCTATCCAGAGTTTTTGGAGTTGTAGCAGATGTGGAATGTTACAAGATTTTTGTAGTAGTCGCTTCATATTTTTGTACATCTAGTTTAAGATCCACTTTGTACATCGGGTATGTATACCCAAGGGTTGTATGTATTTACAGATCTTTTATGATTTTATTATCTAGTTATTGTATTGTCTGTGACCTGACAACATATTCGGGTATTCCTGTTGTTGTACTCGTGTTTATATTATTATGTTGGTGGTCGTTATATATGTTTGTTCGTAGTTCTTGTATGTTCTTAAAAAAATTGGCGTACATTTATTTTATTATTGGGTGGTTAGTTTGATTTTTAGTCTGTGTGGCAGTGATGCTGAGAATGATCCACTTTAGATTCCTTTTTTATCTTGTTATAGTGATGGCCACCCGTTATTAATTTAAGCGGGGTATCACATAATAATTTTCCAAGTATAATGGAAAAATGAACGATTAAGTCCAAGGTGTTGGCTTCGGCCCAAAAAAGGAAAATTAATGTAAACGTTATGAAAATGTTGAACACATTGATAATGATATTGGATGATGCCGGGTAACATAATTAAGTAGGGCTATGCTGTCCCTAGTGGTGAAAGACCCCAAACCAACTGCTGTTTACTTGGCGCTTGGTGCTAGCCGGTGAAATTTTGTGATACCGTGGGAGTGCGTGTGTTGTGATGTGTGTTTGTTGGTGAAATCCCAAAAGATAATGCTAAGTAATGAATCGAATATTCATGAAAGATGAATAAATGAATGGCATTAATTCATTAATTTACTATTATAAGAATAACGCATTAAATGTTTAGTATTAATGTGGTAAAATGAGATGGTTTAATAAGATGGTGGAATGATGTTTAAGCAACCTAATGAGGTTAGATCCATAAAGAACATAAGAGGGTGTTATGTAAGATTTTTCAAAGGAAAATGATTATTTTTCTAAACACGTTGTGCATGTACATTGAAGGCAAGTCTTAAGTAATGATTAATAACTTGGCGTGAGTTAGTGAATGGTGGGTAATAAACGTATGTAAGTAAATGAAAGATTTTTTCCCAAAAATTGCTAATTGTTTAACCACGTGCCTTACTGGGAAGGAATGCCAGTTTCTAAGCATAATGATATAAGACGATTCTTTGTAAAGTCAAGGAGGACGAGAGATATCAAATAACGTTTTCGAGACAAAACGGTTAATACATCGGGACATGTATTTTCCAAAAGTATATATGTAGATATATACATATTTTCACATGAACGTAGTGTAGCGTATGAGTATTCCTTTCGGCCGTTCGTTTCTATATTTCATTTGTATATAATCCCATTGAGTGTTCAGCTCACATCCCTCTTTTGTTAAGGCAGGTTGCATCACGTTTCGTACTTGGAGAGCATTATATAGGTAAGTAGTTTCTTGATTTTACGATTAGTATCTCTATTTACTTGGCCTTGGGGGCACTTCCCTTGGGTCCTATCATGTAGTTGATAAAATGCAAACCGAATGCTAACAAGAGTAATGTTAAATAATAATAAAACTAGATTATAGACATTATTCAGGGTGTGTCATTGCACTTCACGATTAACACGTGGTTCGGGCCTGGTTGATCCATTATCAACCTTTAAATCTGGGTCGGGGCGTTACAACAACAAATGAGTTTCAAACGATATTTGTTATGGTAATATATAAATATCCTTCCTTGTTCATTTGAATCTTATTTGAAGGAACGACTATAACTTGTTCGAACAAAACCTATGAAGTCGTTCAAATGACTTAAAGAATAAAAGATATGTTTTCTTCGAAAAACTTTTATATATTACCCACAAACATTTTTATAAAAAGAAACACTTTTAAAATACCGTTGAATAAATTTTTAACACAAAATCAACCTAATATACCTTCTCCCATTAATGTAGTGATGATCAATCTTCTATTATTACTTTCGTTCACCAACTTGTCTTTGCTTGAACTCTTGAGAATGTACATGATGGAAACTGAGATGTAACGGAAAATCCCAAACAAAAATATGATGAAAATCATAAAATTCTCTCTTACACTTCCGTTAAGCAAGAAAATGAATTATTTCAATTTATAAATTCCCATACTCATTCCTTATAACATGAAGTTAAAGCACTAGATTTAGACTTTCATGACTTCTGAGAATTTCTTAATAAAGTAACGAAAGATAAGGAGTTACCTTTAGTTAAGGATGATTGGTTCTCCATTTTGAAAAAGGGAATAGATGATTTGACTATCTTCGTTGACATTTTGAAAAAGTAATTTCATGATGGTAATTATTTTATTGCCAAACTTTAAAAGAAACTTAAAAATATTTCTTTGGAACTAGAATCTAACTATCGAGTATTTTCTAGAGTGGAGAGATTGAAAGACAAACCTTCAACATCAAATCATTTGTCTACATTTTATTATGGTTTCCAAAACTTTCATAAACAAATGAAATATTATAAGATGACTAATTTAAAAGACAACTGTAATATGTCTCCCATCTTTCTTAAAAATCATAATTTTCATAATAAAAGACTTATTGGAGATATTAATTTCTTTTATTGTCATAGGAAATGTTCAACATAAAAAGGGTCAAGAGGATTGCCAATACGCCCAAGGTCCAACCTACTCCCAGTTTGCCTCGTGTCACTCAACCATGGATTAGGAAGGATGGTTTGCATAAGATATATTTAGAAACTAGATCGAATCACTCTTTGGTTCCCTCAATTTCTAATCTATAAAAAGGTTTCCTGTTGGGCCTAGGTTTCATTAGAACACGTACCGTTTTTCTTAGTTATATATATTCTTGTCGTGTTTTACCGCATGTCTTTGTTTGTTGAATCTTTTTTTGGTTATGTGCTTATAGCATAACTTTCTAAAATGCTAGATTAATTTATTTACTTGTTTGCACATTATGTTTATGTCTTGGTTCTCTTATGACTATGCACTCTATGCTTAGAATTTAAGATCTTTGAAAGTTTATGATCTTTCGATCTTGATTTAACTTGAATATATGTCATAACTTGTTGCACTTACACCAGACTAGATTTTGAGCATTATCTTATGAACTACTAAATGAAACACTTTTGAGTAATGTTTTATGATTCTTTCAAAATGTAGGTGAATTAAAACAGCATGTCAAAGCCTCTGTGCGTATAAGATTTTATTTGACCATGATTGGAGATCAAAATGTTATATTTCAAAATCATGAGAGAAGATGTGGTAAAGGATGAAACTTTAGGCTTGTGAGAACTACCTTATATTTGACAATAGTTCCCCACCTTTAGTAATGAATATATCCAAATCTGAGTGACATCAAGGATTTGAGACACAAAAGGTTTTAATAAAAAATAACTTATTTAGGAAGAAAAAGTGTTAGTTGAAGATTTTACTTTTCAAGGGAAATGATGTGACACCCCGACTAATTAAATACCGGGTAGCTACTCCTTTATGAAATTAATACAAAATATCAAGTTGGTTCAGTCATAGCATCACTGTCGAAACATTTAATTTATTACTAGCCACCTAATATTTAAAAAGAGAGATGCCAAATTTTATTAATTAAATTAACAATAATCAAGTAATTAAATCACCAACCATCAATCGCAAAAATAATCTCATATGAATAACCGACGAAAAGAAATAAACTAAGTCCGGAGTAAACACTCCAAAGATAATACCAGAGTATAGTAAAAATCCCATTACAAGAGGTTGAATAAATAAACCAACAACTGAAATAAAGCACAAAAGTCTCAGAATGCTATCTCTAACTGGATATGGGCGACATGTCCTAACAGATATGAATGAATTTGAAGGAACCAAGGATAAATGTAGATGCGTCTAATACCGAGATCCTGTAGCTTCCACAGCAGCTATAACACTTCATCAGAATGGAACTCCTATTCTTGGCGTCCCATTGGTTGGGCACCTAAAATATTTTTACAAAAAAGAGATAGATTTGAAAGAAACGGGTCAGAGGCCGAGGTGAAAATATTTTAAAACTGCAAGTGTTTAAATCACAATATTAAACAACACATATATTAAACATGTTAGTCACGTGCTCTCACTTGAGATCCTCACCTCTCAACTAATGTGCACGCCTAATGTATACCCTCACTCGGTAGACCCTCATAACAAATAGCATTCAATTCCATAAGGTAAAACCATCTTTTTGGGCCTCAACTAAGACCCTACTGACCTTAACTAAGTCCTACAATATTAAGTTAATCACCCTAAGAATCATCGTTGGACATGGGATTTTCATTAAACCTTAAGGGAAAATAATTACCAAAAATCATAAGAGGTTGATCGATCGAGAAAAAGGATCGATCGATCGACATTATTGGATCGATCAATCGATCAAGCATGTATTCGCCCAGAATTTCTTAACGGTTACGGCATTATCTTTTTTTACAGCTCCAAATCATATTACAACATCCCAAACTCCCCATATGAGTATAATAATCAAGAACCAACATCCTACACCAGTCTTAACGTTCAAGATCTTTCAAAACATCATAGATTATTGATTTCTTGGATTTGAAGTCATTAAAATACTATAACCCTAATTTTTCCCCATCTCTTCAAAAATCATTAACAACCCAAATTTAATTTCGTGATTTCCTAACTCTTAGTTTATAATTCATTCCCTTAGTGATTCCAGAAGGTCCAGTTCATGCAAACCTACCCAAGTTCATGATTTAGTCTCCAATTTCACATTATCACAATTATTCATAATTTGTCTCCAAATATAATTTATCATATAGAACATATGCCATAAATCTTTGCAAGATAAATCACTTGCTTGGAAAAATAAAGATTATGATCCGTTGGTGATGTTAATGGTTGGTTCTCCTTCTCTTTCCGATCATAAATCCCATGATGGTGGTGGTTGTTTTGCCTTGGAAACCCTTGAAATTCTCCTGAAACCCTTTTCTTTCTTCTCATGTTACTCTCTCTTGTGTCTAACAAATAATGTCCCTAATAACCATAAGTGTTGGATGATAAATATCTCCTAATTTTCGTGGGTCACTATTCACCAAAAATAGGAATGACTAAAATACCCTCCCAAGTTGCCGGTTAGACCTAAAAATGCCCCGGGACCCAAACTAAATCCCCGGCTAGTGTTTTCTGACTATCTCCACCCTTCCGGATACGTTGACATACTCAAAATGATCATACGGATGACATAAAACTAAAATACTTTTAAATCCATTACATTTCGTCCTGACACGCGCGTCCCAATTTAATTACCAAAACTGTCATATTTTCACCTCACGACAATTTTAATAAATTCAATAATCACATATTACCATAATCACTCAGTAATATTCAACATTATAATCATATTTAAATACTAACTCTCATCTCTCTAGTTATTTAAATTCGAATTAATTTCCATTAATTATCCCAAATTAATTTAATTAATCCCACAATTAAAAGCAATTTCATTTAATTAATCTCATAATTAATTTCCAATTAATTATCCCAAATTGATTTAATTAATCCCATAATTAAAAGAATTTTCATTTTATTAATCTCATAATTAAAAGCCATAAAATTACGGGGTATTACATACTTCCCCCCTAATAACGGAATTTCGTCCCGAAATTACAAAAAGTAGGCATACCTAGAAAAATTAGGCATCCTCTAGTACTTAAAACAAAATACAAATAAAGGCTCAATCACTACAGCCCTCGCTTCACAACAGGCTTGTTGAACAATCTTGACACTTTAGCAGTTTTAGGGTTACACCTCAATAAATGCACCTCACGTTGTGCTCTTACTAAAAAACATTCTAATAAGAATAGCCTACAGATCATTGGCCGTATTATCTCAATATTATTGGGAGATCGTACCTCTTTCGTATCAACTCCCACGTTTATTTAAACACAAAACTCCCATACTGGGAGAAATCATAGAACATCTGACTCCTCTTGTCCGTTCTTCAAATCTTTGTTCCCGGCGGTGTGACTTTTACACAAGGAACAAGCCACTTAAAACGGTTTGTGGTTATCCCATTATAGTCATCGGATTCTAACTTCTGACGGATCCCAAAACTCTGATAATTCTCTCACCTATAAACATCCAAAGGAAGAATGGTAAGGTTAATCCACTCAAAACCTCAATAAGCACCTTCTCCATTATAAATAGGTACAAGTTCTTTCACACAACTTTCCTATTAAGTAATATCCTCTCCCCATTACCATATAATACTTCACTTACGATCTATACCTGTTGTGGAAATCAAATGATTGCAATGAGTCCAAAATTTACTTTCATACAGTTCCACTAGTCGTCAATCACCTTGTGCCTATTCCTCGGGCTATAGGTGATAAAACTTTCTCAAAACGAAACTATTCCCTCTAGTTCCTTATACCCCATATTGAAGGGGGGTTTCAAGTATCTCATCATAGTTCGGAACAATACTGGGTAGGACCACATACCGGCGTGATCACTATCTAATAGTGTAACTCACCCAAGGATATAACAATTTCTTTCCTTCTTAACAACCCGTTCCACACATTAGAAGGAAATCGTTACTTATCTATAAGTTCGCAACCCCTCAAAGAAATTTACCAACTTGACTCTTCAATCACTAGAATCGTTGGCTTGATACAAAATTATCTGGCTGATCATCTTACCCCAACCAATCTACTACTTACTATACCGTCTTCTTCCCTCGGCGTATACAAAAAGTTCTAACCCGTGCACTTTTTACCACGTTGTGCACGTTCAGACTCTCTATACATAATTGACATCCTCACTCTATTTACGCTTAATCCACCCTCAACATTCGATTGGGTGGAACTGCACTCCAAATTGTCCATATTAGTTAAATTAAAAGCAATTTCATTTAATTAATCTCATAATTAAAAGCCATAAAATTATGGGGTATTACATACTTCCCCCTAAGAACGGAATTTCATCCCGAGATTCGGAAAAGTAGGCATACTTGGAAAAATTAAGTATCCTCTAGTACTCAAAACAAAATACAAAGAAAGGCTCAATCACAACAGCCCTCGCTTCACTACAAGCTTGTTGAACAATCTTGACACTTTATCAGTTTTAGGGTTACACCTCAATAAATGAACCTCATGTTGTGCTCTTACTAAACAACATTTAAATAAGAATAGCCTACATATCATTGGTCGTATTATCTAAATATTATGGGGGGATCGTATCTCTTTCGTATCAACTCCCGTGTTTATTTAAACACAAAACTCCCATCGTGGGAGAAATCATAGAACATCTGACTCCTCTTGTCCGTTCTTCGAATCTCTATTCCCAGCGGTGTGACTTTTACACAAGGAAAAAGCCACTTAAGATGGATTGTGGTTATCCCATTATAGTCTTCAGATTCTCACTTTTGACGGATCCCAAAACTCTGATAATACGCTCACCTCTCAACATCTAGAGGAAGAATGGTAAGGTTTATCCACTCAAAACCTCAGTAAGCACCTTGTCCATTATAAATAGGTACGTGTCCTTTCACATAACTTTCCTATTAGGTAATATCCTCTCCATATTACCATGTTATACTTCACATACGATCTATACCCGTTGTGGAAATCAAATGATCGCAATGAGTCAAAAATATACTTTCGTACAGCTCCACCAGTCGTCAATAACCTTGTGCCTATTCCTTGGGCTATAGGTGATACAACTTTCTCAAAACGAAACTATTCCCACTACTTCCTTATACCCGATATTGAAGGTGGGATTCAAGGATCTCATCCTAGTTCAGAATAATACTGGGTAGGACCAAATATCGGCGCGATCACTATCTATTAGTGTAACTCACCTAAGGGTATAAAAATTTCTTTCCTTCTTGACAACCCTTTCCACACATTCGAAGGAACTCATTACTTATCTATAAGTTGGCAACCCCTCAAAAAAATTTACCAACTTGACTATTCCATCACTGGAATCTTTGGCTTGATAAAAAATTATCTGGATGATCATGTTAGCCCGACCGATCAACTACTTACTATACCCTCTTCTTCCCTCGGCGTATAGCAAAAGTTCTGACCCGCGCGCTTTTTTCCACGTTGTACACATCCAGACTCTTTATACCTTATTGACATCCTCACTCTATTTACGCTTAAGCCACCCTGAACATTCGATTGGGTGGAATTCGCTCCAAAATGTCCGTAATAGTTAAATTAAAATCAATTTAGTTTAATTAATCTCATAATTAAAAGCCATAAAATTACGGGGTATTACATACTTCCCCCTAATAACGAAATTTTGTACCGAAATTAGGAAAAGTAGGCATAGCTGGAAAAATTAGGTATCCTCCATTACTCAAAACAAAATTCAAAAAATGGCTCAATCACTACAACCCTCGCTTCACTAAAATATTGTTGAACAATCTTGACACTTTATCTGTTTTAGGGTTATACCTCAATAAATGCACCTCATGTTGTGCTCTTACTAAACAACATTCAAATAAGAATAGCCTACACATTATTGGACGTATTATCTCAATATTATTGGGAGATCGTACCTCCTTCGTATCAACTCTCGTATTTATTTAAACACAAAACTCCCATCCTGGGAGAAACAATTGAACATCTAACTCCTCTTGTCCATTCTACGAATCTCTGTTCCTGACAGTGTGACTTTTACACAAGGAAGAAGCCACTTAAGATGATTTGTGGTTATCCCATTATAGTCATCAGATTCTAACTTCTGACGGATCCCAAAACTCGGATAATTCGCTCACCTATAAACATCTAGAGGAGTAATGGTAAGGTTTATCCACTCAAAACCTCAGTGAGCACCGTGTTCATTATAAATAGGTACGGGTCCTTTCACATAACTTTTCTATTAGGTAATATCCTCTCCCCATTACCATATTATACATCACTTACGATCTATACCCGTTGGGGAAATCAAATGATCCCAATCAGTCCAAAATTTACTTACATACAGTTCCACCAGTCGTCAATCACCTTGTGCCTATTCCTCGAGCTATAGGTGATACAAGGATCTCATCCTAGTTCAGAATAATACTAGGTAGGACCAAATACC
This sequence comes from Sambucus nigra, assembly GCA_949130495.1. NCBI lineage: Eukaryota > Viridiplantae > Streptophyta > Magnoliopsida > Dipsacales > Adoxaceae > Sambucus > Sambucus nigra. Next base: position 642,844,126 of record OX422209.1, on the reverse strand, counting down.
GGCGCGGTCACTATCTAATAGTGTAACTCACCTAAGGGTATAACAATTTCTTTCCTTCTTGACAACCCTTTCCACACATTCGAAGGAACTCATTACTTATCTATAAGTTAGCAACCCCTCAAAGAAATTTGCCAACTTGACTCTTTCATCACTGGAATCTTTGGCTTGATAAAAAATTATCTGGATGATCATCTTACCCCGACCGATCAACTACTTACTATACCCTCTTCTTCCCTCGGCGTATACCAAAATTTCTGACCTGTGCGCTTTTTCCCACGTTGTGCACATCCACACTCTTTATACCTTATTGACATCCTCACTCTATTTACGCTTAAGCCACCCTCAACATTCGATTGGGTGGAACGCCGCTCCAAATTGTCCATAATAGTTAAATTAAAAGCAATTTCATTTAATTAACCTCATAATTAAAAGCCATAAAATTACGGGGTATTAGATACTTCCCCCTAATAACGGATATTCATCCAGAAATTCTGAAAAGTAGGCATACCTATAAAAATTAGGTGCCCTCCAGTACTTAAAACAAAATACAAAGAAAGGCTCAATCACTACAACCCTCGCTTCACAACAAGCTTGTTGAACAATCTTGACACTTTATCAGTTTTAGGGTTACACCTCAATAAATGAACCTCATGTTGTGCTCTTACTAAACAACATTTAAATAAGAATAGCCTATATATCATTGGTCGTATTATCTAAATATTATTGGGGGATCGTATCTCTTTCGTATCAACTCCCGTGTTTATTTAAACACAAAACTCCCATCGTGGGAGAAATCATAGAACATCTGACTCCTCTTGTCCGTTCTTCGAATCTCTATTCCCAGCGGTGTGACTTTTACACAAGGAAAAAGCCACTTAAGATGGATTGTGGTTATCCCATTATAGTCTTCAGATTCTCACTTCTGATGGATCCCAAAACTCTGATAATCCGCTCACCTCTAAACATCTAGAGGAAGAATGGTAAGGTTTATCCACAGAAAACCTCATTAAGAACCTTTTCCATTATAAATAGGTACGGGTGCTTTCACATAACTTTACTATTAGGTAATATCCTCTCCCCATTACAATATTATATTTCACTTGTGATCTATACCCGTTGTGGAAATCAAATGATCTCAATGAGTCCAAAATTTACTTTCATACAGTTCCATCAATCGTCAATCACCTTGTGCATACTATAGGTGATACAAATTTCTCAAAACGAAACTATTCCCACTACTTACTTATACCCCATATTGAAGGTGGGTTTCAAGGATCTCATCTAAGTTCAGAATAATACTGGGTTGTACCACATACCGACGCGGTCACTATCTAATAGTGTAACTCACCGAAGGGTATAACAATTTCTTTCCTTCTTGACAACCCAATCCACACATTCGAACGAATTCGTTACTTATCTATAAGTTGGCAACCCCTCAAATAAATTTACCAACTTGACTCTTCCATCACTGGAATCGTTGGCTTGATACAAAATTATATGGCTGATCATCTTACCCCAATCTATTTACTACTTGTTATACCCTCTTCTTCCCTTGGCGTATACCAAAAGTTCTGACCCATGCACTTTTTACCACGTTGTGCACATCTGGAATCTTTATACCTTATAGACATCCTCAATTTATTTACGCTTAAGCCACCCTGAACATTTGATTGGATGGAACTCCACTCCAAATTGTCCATAATAGTTAAATATTTGTCTTCTCAAGGGATATACCCTTTTTAAATGGCTTCCCCCTACCCTTCAACCAATTTTGGACGTGCTACTCCGATTGCACATGAACCTGTAGATTGTCGTCCTTATCATGAGTCTTAATCCGCTCTACCACTTCCATTTCGTCATATTAGTCCCACAAGTAAAAATTTCACCCATCCATGTCTCTTCTTCCGGTTATTCTGATACCAGCTAACCAAGGTGTCTACACCCCTTATAACCCATGCATACGGGTTTAAACATCGCATACGCTTCATAAGTACTCCAAACTCTTTATTGTCCCTACATTTTTAATGTGGCTATACCACTTGGGCGTTCTCAATCACTTCCGAATTTGAAAATTTAAATCCTCCTAAACATCATTTCATCCTTCAACCTGCCAATAATAAAACAAAATTATTAGTACTTTCTCACCACATAACTGGCTCTACTGGCCTTACATCGTAATTTACCCCTTTAACTTTCAGTTATAACTACATACTTCCATAACGATCGAGGTACCCAAATCATGGACGAATGGCCAAACCTCTCCTTACTACCTCCAAATAAGGAACCCCCCGATACACTACTTCCTAGAATTGTCGGGCATCGAAATCCGTTAGGCCTTCGGTCCATAACATATACCCCTATATTCCCGTCTCTTGATAACAAAGTTACATCTCCTTTCACAACATTCTTAAATAAGGAACTTCTTCCGAAAGACACTATCTCTTAACATTGATGGTAATCACATTCCATAAACATCATGCAAATATAATCGGGGCTCTTAAAATCCCATCCCCAGATATACAACTATGAGTATTAACTTCAACATCTCTAAAGGATGATATAACAATGCACTCTTCTTATTACCACATCCTGGGCGTTAATTATAATAACCAGTTAAATCTTTCCGCTGAACAGTAAACCAAATACACTCTGATTTATATCAATAAAGTCCCTACACATACCGAGAAAAAATATCCGAGACCATTATACTTTCTAAAGTCTCAACAATACATATATACAGATATACAAATATGTAAACGCGAGCCCGACCCTCTCGCAGATGGGGCCTCGCTAGAACAAAACATTCTACACCAAGGTAGTAACCCCGATAGACTTGCAATATCCGCACACTATCGGTTTAAACATATTATAAAAACCATAATTAGGATAATATCATACTCGTATAACATAGCGCTAAAATGAGAAATTTCAATAAGGTATGTACCACTAGCAATACACCCATCCATCCTCCGCGGATCACACTAAAGGTAACCATACTATACCAGGGAAAATATTCACATAAATAATAACATTGCCGATAAATGCACTAAACTCGTCTCTCATGTGAATATAGCAATAAAAAAAATGTAGTAATTCGTTCATGTCACATACAACACGCATCATCATCTGAGGATATATCTCATACTTCTACCTTGCCAATCACCCTAGCTGTTTAAATGGTTCCTGGACTTAACACACATGTTCGTACCAAATCAAAATTTTTTAATAACTATTATCCTTACTAGGCACCATACCCTTATCCCTAAACTTTCTTTGGGAAAAATTTTAACGCAGGGATTTCATTCTCCACAAAATACCTCTACACATACTCAACTTATCTTCGGTCACATTTACCATGCTAAGGTTATCCATCTCTCAGACGTTGGTAGTCTCGACTCTGATGACTACCTCTGTTGTTCCCTTAGCTTTGATGGAACTAATAAACATGCTACTGGCTTCGACAACTCTTACTAAAATCACCATCGCTCGATAAAAATTCAGCTATTCGAATCATTTAAATGGGTCCCCTGATGGGTCTCCCCCTTATGGTGCGTCACCAACACTGTTTCCCCCAGTCTTACTCTATCTAAATTCTTCGATTCTTGTACCTCCCCACAAAAGGAAGCGTTTAACTCCATATTAACGAAACGTGACATTATTACTATCTGCATTTACCGTCCAAGCAGAATTCCCCAGAAGTGTTAACAATTCTTCTTGTAAGTTAATTTTACACTTTAATGTCCTCTTCTCCATTGCACCTACTTCATCCGGTGTAAGGTTCGCAAATTAATTAAATTTCTTTTCACAAAGTGACCTCTGTCCGACCCTTTTATGTGAGTTCAGAACAACGTTCACATCTTATCCTGAACATTTGGTGAAGGAACTTATGGTCAAAACATACGTATGCGCCTTCTCTTGACAAAACATTCCACTTCTAAGTGCGGTGGTTGCCTCTCACCATTGTAACTCTACTCTTACGAGCCAAGAATTTTATTTTACCCCAAATTTTCACTCGCGATTAACCATACTCCGACATATGCCCAAGCCTTTGGATATTTTACCTTCGTTGGCTAACACATGAAATTTCTGCATTTCTAGAATTTCCACTGCTGGCTCTCTTCAATGTTTCATCTGACTCTCTCCCATTCCCACCATACTGGGTGAGTCTAATTTGACCCCACTTTTTACTATAGTGGTTCCCAGAAGTCATATGTTGTGCCTTAACTGTCTTTACCATTTTGGCCTTCCATTCCATAATTAAGGTGACCTCAACTACGGTCATCATTCTTGAAATATACCTTATAACCTCAACTGAGCTTTGCCTCCTGCTATCCGTCCAACTCGCACGATATACTGCATTGTTCGGCACACGAACGCACCCGAATGTAAATAAGATCCACTATCATATACATTATAGCAGGAGAACGAAACCTCACCAAAGAAATCAACAATCCTAAACATAGGTCTCTATATCAAAGAAAGCTACGCTGGAAGCATAATAAGACGCACAGATCCTGAAGCACACTAGAACCTGATGCTCTGATACCACCCAGACTAATTAAATATCGAGTAGTTACTCCTTTATGAAATTAATACAGAATATCAATTTGGTTCAGTCTTAGCATCACTGTCGAAACATTTAATTTATTACTAGCAACCTAATATTTAAAAAGAGAGATGCCAAATTTTATTAATTAAAGTAACAATAATCAAGTAATTAAATCACCAACCATCAATCGCATAAACAATCTCATATAAATAACCGAAGAAAAGAAATGAACTAAGTCCAGAGTAAACGCTCCAAAGATAATACTAGAGTACAGTAAAAATCCGGATACAAGAGTCTGAATAAATAAACCAACAACTGAAATAAAACACAAAAGTCTAAGAATGATATCTCTAACTGGATATGGGCGACATGCCCAAACAGATATGAATGAATCTGAAGGAACCAAGGATAAATGTGGATGCATCTAATACCGAGATCGTGTATCTTCCACAACATCTACAACACATCATCTGAATGGAATTCCTATGCTTGTCATCCCTGTGTCTGGGCACCTAACGTATACCCTTAACCCATCCTAGTTATGCCGCTAACTAACTAGTCTGTACCACTCCTGCTTTCGCATTCTAACATAAGATATCTACTCGTAACACCCAAACAAGTCATATTCATAACCCATATTCACATTCATTAAATTCTTTTCTCAAGTGTTGATTAAATTCTCACATTCTTAGCCCGTTTAAATATCTTAGTTATTCACATCTACTAAGCAACAATGAGCTAGTCATAAGTACATAAGTATATCACTTGATATACCCGTTTATACCCTCAGCCTAGATGAGGATTACCTCCAATACGGACGGCCCTACGAGGGGACGACCCTTCACCAGGCCCCAGCTGGCCACCACCAGGTCCAGACGACCCTACGAGGGGCCGACCCTCCACCAGGCTCTAGACGACCCTACGAGGGGCCGACCCTCCACCAGGCTCCAGACGACCTTACGAGGGGCCGACCCTTCCTCAGGCCCCAGACGACCCTACGAGGGTACGACAGTACGAGGCCAGAATCAAGCCAGGCTCCCTACCGAAAGAAACTTTTCCCTCGGCCTCGGCTCATAGGCCGAGGGTGACATCATGACAGCGCGTGGTCCGGGACACGCGTAGAACAGTGCGCGTCAGGCTCATATGACACGTGGCAGACCGTTATAACCGAATCACACCCTCACGTGAGGGAATATTATGTCATCATTTGGCATCTACAGGTGTCAACAGGGGATTGGTTAGATCACCATTCACATGCACCATGCTTACTTGGGCGGGGGCGGGGGGGGGGGGGGGGGGTACACTACACCCCCCAAGACCTATATATACTTGTCACCCCCAACCCTACAGGGGATCGATCAATTAACAGTAGCCCTAGCTAAAACTCTGCTTATATACACAGTAAGAGAGAGAGAGAGGGTTATGTGCATTGTATCCAAGGCCATTAGTGCCCATACTTAGTGGATCACACACTCACAGTGGATGTAGGCCAAAATTGGCTGAACCACTATACATCATTGTCTTATTTCTTCTTATACTCATCCCCTTCTACACACTTACATACTTATATACTTGCATCTCTATGGCTGCCATAACTACTACTGTTTGAGCTCACTATCACTTACCTGGTGATGCTAAATCTCAGCATCATCAGATTGGTGACGTCTGTGGGAACGAGAAGACATCTCTTCCTTAGTACAGCTTGACCTCACTGGGCACTCTAGTGGTGAACCAACACTCCCCTTGAGAGGAGGTGTTTCACCATTGAAAGAGACCCACTAAGGTTCCCAAGCTAACCAGTATTTTCTTCAGTTCAGCTTTTCATAGCTCAAGCACATGGCACCTGAGATGCTACCGCACCACTTCTCCCGCCGGATGAGGGGGGAAGACCCGGTTCCAGTCAGCCGCCGCCGCCTCAGTCTGAGATGGTGTCAGCCCTAAAGTCTCTGGCAGCAAGCCAGCGGATGATGCAGGAGCAGTTCATAGCTCTAAGCCAGAACATACTAAGAGCACCAGGGGTTTCGCCTGAGATGATTACTCCGGCAGCAGCTCCAGGATAGCATGAGGCCAGGGGACCACCCCAGGCACCACGCAAAGACCTTCCACCCCCTCAGCGGCGTAGGGATGTTGCTGACCCCCGGCGTCTACGCCTGGGGAGGAAAGAAAACCCTTGCCCTGAGGATTGGTATGGAGATCTGGAGGGAGAGGAGGCTCCTATAGAGTGCTGGGAACCTTACGAGGTCTCCAACAACACTGTGCGACCCCTCCAGGACAGTAGGGGAAAGTGCGGGAGACCGAACCCTGATGATCGCCCAAGAGGCTCTACTTTTGATCGCTTGAGCAGGGGGTCGGCCTTTGAGAGGCTAGGCCCAGTAAATGACCTACGAGAGCAGTTGTCCAGGCCAAGGAGTGCTGCAAGATCCAGGAGGGAGGCAGCAGATGGTCGACCCCGAGGACGAGATGATGGCCAAAGGGAAGTAAACAGCCGACACAGGCCTGCTGTAGCAGAACCCTCCGTCCACCTCGGAGAGGCAGCAGGGGATAACATCGGCCAGGCCGACCCTGTGAGGCCCTGGAATGACTCAATCCAGCGGTTAGAGGATAAGATTGGTGATATATTGAAGAGCCGAGACCCTCTTCAGAAGGGATACACCATAGGCTCACCCTTTGTGGCAAAGATAGTCAACTTCCCCACGCCGTCAATGTTCAAGCCACCTATGGTCACCCTAAGGTATGACGGGAGCACCATCCCCGTCCACCACGTGGAGATGTATCAGTCGGTGGCAGACATATACTCTATCTCAGATGAGATGAGGTGTCGTGCCTTCTCTGGTACCTTGACAGGGGCTGCGCATGTCTGGTACACGTCTCTTCCAAAAAATTCCATTGGAAACTTTAAGCAGTTGGCAGACCTGTTCATCCATAATTTCTGCTTTGGGGTGAGGCCACAGAAGAAGACCACACACCTGCTCTATGTTAAGCAGGGAAAGAATGAGACTCTGAGAGACTACATAGCCAGATTCAATAAAGAGAAGCTGGAGGTGGAAGACTATGAGAAGGTGCAAGCGGGGGCAAGTACCCTAAGAAGAACAAAGAGGGGAAGAAGAGAACCATGGATGATAAGTTCGTGGGGTACACCCCTCTGACGGTCAGCTGTGAACAGATCCTCAATGAGGTAAAGAGTGACCGGATGCTGAAGTGGCCTGAGAAGCTGAGGGCAGCCCCCGGCAAGAGAAATAAGAACCTGTGGTGCGAATTTCACCAAGACCATGGTCACGTGATGGATAAATGCTTCGCTCTGAAAGACGAGATTGAGAAGATGCTGAAGGAAGGGAAGCTCAGAAAGTACGTCGACAAAGCCGACTTCAAGAGGGCCCGAGGGGACGACCACAGAAAGAAGCGAGTCGATGCCTGCAGAGAAGGTCCTCAAAAAAGAGGGGACGACCCTTCTGATGATGAGAACGACCCTGACCTCCCGCCGAGAGATGACCACGGTCCTGTCAAGAGGCTCAATATGATCTCGCTCGGTGTAGGAATGATCTCCGGGGGTTTAGCAGGAGGAGGGTCTGAGGTCGCTAACAGGAAGGCCCATGTTGCTGAGGCTAAGGCAGTGACGAAGATGGTGCACTCAACCTTCCTAGAGGTCAAGTCAGAAAAAAGGAAGAAGGTTGACATGGACACTTTGATAGTGGGATTTTCAAGGATGGACTTCAAAGGCATCTTGGTCCCGCATGATGACCCTCTTGTCATCACTACCAAGGTGCACGGGTGCGAAGTGCCGAGGATCCTGGTAGATGGGGGCTCATCCGCAGATGTGATGTTTTGGCCATGCTTCAAGGCCTTGGGCCTCAGTCGTGCCAGACTTGTCCCATACCATCATCCATTGATTGGGTTCAGTGGGGAGAAGGTTCACCCCCTGGGAATATATGAGGCTGATGTCAGGATGGGGGACGAATGGCCGAGATGGCTCACCAAGAGGGTCAGTTTCTTTGTGCTGGATGAGCATGTGTTTTCGGCATACAACATCATACTGAGACGTGTGGCCCTCAAGGGGTTTGAAGCTGTGCCGTCCACAGTCCACCAGATGGTTAAGTTCCCTACCCCTTATGGGGTGGGGGAAGTTCAGGGAGACCAGACGACAGCGAGAGAGTGCTACTACAACTCCGCTGAAGAAAGGGAGGCACACAAGAGGGCTACAGCCACTTACAACATTGATACCCTAGACCCCAGGGACGAGACGAAGCTCAAAAAAGGAGAGGCCGCTGAGGAGGTAGAACCCATCATCCTCGATGAGGATGACCCGGAAAAAACCGTCCAAGTTGGCAAGTCTTTGAAGCCCAGTATCAAGGAAGACCTCATCAAACTATTGAGGAGAAGGCGAAGCGTCTTCGCGTGGAGTCATGTAGATATGCCAGGGATCGACCCTGAAATCATGTGCCACAAACTCAATGTGGTAGAGGGAGTGAAGCCGGTAAAGCAGAAGAGGAGGATTTACTCTAGAGAGAAGTATGAGGTCATTAGGGATGAGGTTAAAAAATTAGAAGACGCTGAATTTATCAGAGAGGTCATCTACCCTGAGTGGCTGTCCAATGCAGTCATCGTCCCAAAGGCCAACGGCAAGTGGAGAATGTGCGTGGACTTCACAGACCTCAACAAGCATTGTCCCAAAGACAGCTTCCCTCTCCCCCGCATCGACCAGATGGTAGACGCTACCGCAGGCCATGAGCTCATGAGTTTCATGGATGCCTACTCAGGGTATAACCAGATTTTCATGAACCCTGAGGACTCGGAGAGGACCGCCTTCATCACTGACAAGGGGACATACTGTTATAGGGTCATGCCCTTTGGCCTAAAAAATGCAGGGGCAACGTACCAGCGCCTCGTAAACAAAATGTTCGAAGACCAAATTGGGAAGTCTATGGAGGTTTACGTAGATGACATGCTGACTAAGAGTCTGAAGGCAGAGGATCATGTGGCAGACCTGGAAAGGACCTTTAATACAATGGACAAATACAAAATGAAGCTCAATCCGGCCAAGTGTGTCTTCGGGGTCGGAGCGGGGAAGTTCTTGGGGTTCATTGTCAATCAAAGAGGCATCGAGGCCAATCCTGAAAAGATAAAGGCCCTTATTGAGATGAAGACCCCCAAGTCCATTAAAGACGTTCAGAGGCTCACAGGGACAGTGGCTGCCTTGAACAGATTTGTGTCGAGGGCTACAGACAGGTGTCTACCATTCTTCAAGATCCTCAGGAAGGCCTTCGAATGGAGTAAAAAGTGTGATGAGGCTTTCAGGGAGCTAAAATCATACTTAGGGTCTCCCTTGCTGCTGTCACGACCCGTGCAGGGTGAACGACTTTACGTGTACCTTGTTGTCTCAGAGTCCGCTATCAGTGCAGCAATCGTAAGAGACGAAGACGGGATACAGAAGCCCGTATATTTCAACAGCAAGGCACTCCAGGGGGCAGAGCAAAGATACCCGAGGATGGAGAAGTTGGCCTATGCCTTGATCCATGCCTCAAGGAAGATGAAACCGTACTTCCAGTCCCATACTATGGTCATCCTTATTGACTCTCCTCTTAGGCAGGTCCTACACAAACCTGAAAAATCAGGAAGGCTAATGACCTGGGCTATAGAGCTGGGGGAGTTCGACATTGTGTATCAGCCTAAGACAGCCATTAAGGGGCAGGCCTTGGCAGATTTCGTGGCTGAATTTACTTGGGAGAGTGACGTGGCCGAGGGTGAGGGTCTAAGCCAGACAGATACCCAGCAAGGTAGGCTCACCGACCCTCCTGCAGATATGGCTGAGACAAGCACCGCTAGAAGAAAGGTGGCTGAAAATGAAGAGGGAGGATACCTTTTTAGACAAGGGTCACTCATCGAGGGAAACTTCTTGGAGGAACATGCTGTGTGGAGTCTCTTCGTCGACGGGTCCTCTTGCGAAAGCGGGAGCGGAGCTGGATTGATAGTGTCAGCACCCGACGGCACGGACATCGAGTACGCCCTGAGGTTCAATTTTAAAGCCTCCAACAATGAGGCTGAGTATGAGGCCTTGATAGCTGGCCTTTCCTTGGCTAAGTCCCTTAGTGTCGGCCAAATTTTGGTTCACAGTGATTCAAGGCTGGTGGTGAATCAGATACTAGGAGCCTACGAGGCCAAAGACGAGAGGATGGCTAGGTATCTTGAGAAGGTGAGGTCATTGCTGAAAAACTTTAAAGAAGTAAAATTCAAAAGGATACCTAGGCTCGACAATGGCCGTGCTGACGCCCTTGCAAGGTTGGCCTCAGCTACTAGGACAGACATAAGGAGGACAGTCCCGGTAGAAATCTTGCTTCGACCAACTATCAAAGACGACGAGGGAACACTTGGCATTTGCATGAATGTTTCTCAAGAACCTTCATGGATGGATTCTCTGATCAGATACATTAAAGGGGGAGAGATGCCAGAAGCAAGCCAAGAGAGGAAGAAGCTGAGATACAGGGCTGCAAAGTTCACTGTCATCGGAGACACGCTGTACAAAAAGGGGTTTCTGCTCCCCTTACTTAGGTGTGTGCATCCTTCAGAAGTCCCTTCCATTTTGCAAGATGTGCATGAAGGGTCGTGCTCAAGCCACATTGGGGGTAGATCCTTGGCAAAGAGGGTGATCACCCAAGGCTACTGGTGGCCGACCTTAGGGAAAGATGCTGCCGCATATGTTAAAAAGTGTGATAAATGCCAAAGATTTGCTACCATCCCTCACCAACCTCATCAGCCCCTCACCTCCATTACATCCCCATGGCCGTTTGCAGTGTGGGGGATTGACCTGGTAGGACCCTTACCGAGGGTAGTCAATAACTATCGGTTCCTCATCGTAGCAATTGACTACTTTTCAAAGTGGGTAGAGGCTGAACCGATGGTCACGATTACAGAGCAGAAGACCTTCCAATTCATCTGGAAGAATGTGATATGCAGATATGGTCTACCCAACACCCTCATCTCGGATAACGGGACCCAGTTCAAGAATGCCTCTCTGCAGAAGTACTGTGAGAGGGTAAATATCAAATAATTTTTCTCCACCCCAGGCCGACCTCAGGCCAATGGGCAAACCGAAGTTACGAATAGGACAATCTTAGATGGGATTAAGAAGAGGCTTGAGGAGGCAAAAGGAAGATGGGTCGAGGAGTTATATGCAGTGTTGTGGGCGTACAGGACGACAGTAAGGACCTCTACTGGGGAGACCCCATTCATGTTAGCTTATGGATCAGAAGCAGTCATTCCCACCGAAGTCGAGTTTCCCACTCATAGGGTCCAAGTGTATGACCCCCAGGGAAATACGGAAGAGAGGAGACTTGACCTGGACTTGATTGAGGAAAGAAGGGAGGATGCTGAGATAAGGCAGGCTTCCTACCAGCAGAGGACCGCAAGATTTTACAATCAGAGGGTGAAACAGAGGCCTATCGCAGTAGGAGACTTGGTCCTCAAGAAGACTTGGCAGAAGACCAATAAACTCCATCCTAATTGGCACGACCCCTATAGGGTCACCGACGAAGTTGTCCCTGGGACCTATAGACTAGAAAACCTAGAGGGGGAACCTTTTTCCAACCCCTGGAATGTGGATCATTTGAAAAAATACTACCAGTAGTGTTGTAAGGTCTTGATAGGCCATGGTTGTAATAAGCATTGTTTCGACAGAACACATGGAAAATTAATGAGAAATATCAGTGTTCCCCTCATCCAGTGGTTATCAGTTCTAGTATGCACGCAAAGAAGTTGAACCCTCGGCTATAATGAGGATCAGTGGAGGGGATGACCCCACCACTGTCCTCAAGAAAGACGAGGGTAGACTTTAAAATCCATTAAATTGGAAAGTTGATCCCTCGGCTATAATGGGGACCAGTGGAGGGGACGACCCCACCACTGTCCTCAAAAAAGACGAGGGAAGACTTTAAAATCCATTAAATTGGAAAGTTGATCCCTCGGCTATAATGGGGACCAGTGGAGGGGACGACCCCACCACTGTCCTCAAAAAAGACGAGGGAAGACTTTAAAATCCATTAAATTGGAAAGTTGATCCCTCGGCTATAATGGGGACCAGTGGAGGGGACGACCCCACCACTGTCCTCAAAAAAGACGAGGGAAGACTTTAAAATCCATTAAATTAGAAAGTTGATCCCTCGGCTATAATGGGGACCAGTGGAGGGGACGACCCCACCACTGTCCTCAAAAAAGACGAGGGAAGACTTTAAAATCCATTAAATTGGAAAGTTGATCCCTCAGCTATAATGGGGACCAGTGGAGGGGACGACCCCACCACTGTCCTAAAAAAAGACGAGGGAAGACTTTAAAATCCATTAAATTGGAAAGTTGATCCCTCGGCTATAATGGGGACCAGTGGAGGGGACGACCCCACCACTGTCCTCAAAAACGACGAGGGAAGACTTTAAAATCCATTAAATTGGGAAGTTGATCCCTCGCCTATAATGGGGACCAGTGGAGGGGACGACCCCACCAATGTCCTCAAAAAAGACGAGGGAAGACTTTAAAATCCATTAAATTGGAAAGTTGATCCCTCGGCTATAATGGGGACCAGTGGAGGGGACGACCCCACCACTGTCCTGAAAAAAGACGAGGGAAGACTTTAAAATCCATTAATTTGGTAAGTTGAACCCTCGGCTATAATGAGGATCAGTGGAGGGGACGACCCCACCACTGTCCTCAAGAAAGACGAGGGTAGACTCCATAAAAATCATTAATTTGATTAGTTGAACCCTCGCCTATAATGAGGATCAGTGGAGGGGACGACCCCACCACTGTCCTCAAGAAAGACGAGGGTAGACTCCATAAAAATCATTAATTTGGTAAGTTGAACCCTCGGCTATAATGAGGGCCAGTGGAGGGGACGACCCCACCACTGTCCTCAAGAAAGACGAGGGTAGACTTTGTTAAATACCATTAATTTGATAAGTTGAATCCTCGGCTATAATGAGGATCAGTGGAGGGGACGACCCCACGACTGTCCTCAAGAAAGACGAGGGTAGACTTTAATTAAAAATCATTAAATTGATTACTTGAACCCTCGGCTATAATGAGGACCAGTGGAGGGGACGACCCCACCACCGTCCTCAAGAAAGACGAGGGCAGAGTCCATAAAAATCATTAATTTGATCATTTTAACCCTCGGCTATAATGGGGATCAGTGGAGGAGACGACCCCACCACTGTCCTCAAGAAAGACGAGGGTAGACTTGATTAAAAAACCATTGGGTTATTATGTCCCTCGGCTGTGATAAGGGAACATGGGGGGACGACCCCACATTGGTCCTCAAAAAGACGAGGGAGGGGTTAGTAGCATCAACAAAGCAAATCAACAAGGAGCAAACCATAAAAGAGTCAAATATGGAAGACAGCAATTATGGAAAGGAAGAGACTATGGTATTAATAAAGCATAAAATATCAAGTGTTTTACAAGGCGAATGAACAAAAATACAAAAATGAGGGTATGGGCTACAAGAAGCCACCCTATGGGATGACATCAGAGGGTAGGGCCTCCACATCTATGGGAATGGTCTCCTCTGTTACCAGCACTGGATGATCTTCAGATGTACCGACCCCTTCAACCTGAACTTGGGACTCCACTTGCGACAGGGCCTCAGCAATCAAGGGGTCATCCAGCTGAACCACCTCAAGAGAAGGGTGGATGGATGATACTGTGTCGGCAAACTTTAGGACGACCCACCGACAGGCCGTCCTAATTCCCCTCTCAAGATATTCAAGGCCGAAGCCTTGGAATTCATCAGACCTTGTAGGCCTCAACAGCATTGGCCTCGGATTTCTGGACAGCTGCTTCAAGGTCAGACTTGTGCTTGGCCTCCATATTGGTTAGGGCCTCGTCCTTGTCCTTGATCAACAAGTCCCTGTCCTTGATCAATAAGTCCTTGGCCTGCAGATCGGCATCATGCTGCTTCGTCAGCTCATCAAGGACTCTAGCGTGCTCAGTCCTTGTACTCTCCAGCTCGGCCCTCGCAGTGTCCAGCTCTGTCCGTAGGTCGACCTCTTGTTGAATGGCCCTCTCAGCTTCGTGAAACTTTTGTTGATTCTCGGCCATCCACTTGGTGGCTGAGGTCAAGGCACAAACAGACTGCAAGAAAAAAATGAACAAACATCAAGATGGGCCGAGGTAACAGTTAGTGAGAATGAAATTAAAGGTCAAGACCAGTACCTGAGCAAGGGAGTGCAGACCATAGTTGTACACTTTGGCAGGAGGCATCTTTGCCAAGAACTCGAAGTCAGAGGCCGATGGTGCAGAGAACATCGAGGCCTTGGATGCCCTCAAGTTGGCAATAAGGGATGAGGGCTTAGCCCTCAGATGGGACAAGTTCTGAGACCAGAAGGCCCCCATGCTGGACGAAGAGGTCGTCCCCTCAGAGGCTTTGACCCTTGCCCTCGTCCTAGGATCAGGCCGATGCTCAACAGGAGCTTCAGGCTCCTTCCTCTTGTGGCTATCAGCTGTCGGCTCAACAACCGTCGGCCCTGAGGCCCTTGTCTTCTTTGGAGCTTGCTGAGGCTCCTTCCCCTTCTTCTTTGACAGACCAGCAAGTAGGCTTGGAGCAGTCATATCCCAGAGGTAATCTGACACACCTGCAGGACGACCTGAAAAGGATACGATGCATCAGAAAAATACAGAGATAAACGGGAAACACTTAAAAAAAAAAGTAAAAAATAGAACTCACATAGTTCCGTCAGAGGGCCGACCCTCAAACCAGCTTCTTTGAGGTACCGGGGGGTCATCAAATCTTCGAACTTTGGGATCTCACCCCCTCTCCCTCGTCCCCTCAGATAATCAACAATATCCCTTTCCTCCAAGCTAAGTCCGGGGTCTGACCTAGCTTTCATTGAGGGATTAGACCATCTGGTAGGGACGCCTCGGCAGAGCTCTCCCATGCCCCATATATGAAGAAGAACCTCTTTTTCCAATCATGATTGGAAGTTTGAGCCATGTGGAGCAGCTTCTTCTCAGACCTTCTCGCCCCTAGATGATAGTATCCGGGCTGTTTAGATGAAGAGGTGATATTATAGCAGGCCAAGAACACGTCGGACGAGGGCTCATCAGTGAAAGAGTTTTTCCACAAAGAGATATACCCCAGAATCGTCCTCCAAGACTTGGGTGGAAGTTGTGAGGGGGAGACGCCCAAGGCCGACAGAATATCTACAATAGCAGGATGGAAAGGGAGTCTGACGCCTACTTTTAACATTTGCTCGTAGACTGCAACCTCTCCCTCTTCACCCTCAAAAACCCTCTCAGCCTCAGAGGGCACCCTCATAGTTACCCCAGAGGGCACTCCGTAAATATGCCTCCATATCAGAAGGTCCCTATCCCTAACAGAGGTGATAAAAGACGAGGCATGGGAGGTATCAACCTCATCATCTGTATCGTCGTCCTCGTCCTCACCCCCTTCCCCCTCATTACCTGCAGGAGGACCCTGAGGAAAAGCCACATGGAAGGCATTGGGGGAAAGAGTTGTCACAGGGACAGCCTCGGAGGGGATCGTACCCTCGGCCTCTCGGGGAGGGCTAAGATCAGACGTGTCCCTTCTACGAGACGTCCCGACACCAGTTGGAGAGAAGGCTCTCTCGTCCATTTCGCTTGGTTTGGGAGTGTCGGCCGGACGAGACGACGACCCACAAGACTCAGAGGGTTCAGATGGTCTTATGGTGGCAAGAGGAATGGGAATGATGGGTCGTACCCAATTAGGGTCGGCCCCTCGTCTCCTCTCCTCCTCTTCCTCTATCCGTCTGATCTCAGCAAAGAGTTTTTCTCTCAAGGGTGGGAATTCAGACACTAGGTTGTAAAGCCTCCTAAGCATTAAAGGGAAGACCCTACACTTGGAGAAATTACACTACACTTGACTAATTTAGCTACAAACAAGTGGAGAGTTGACCAGGTTTGACTTTTGGATTGAACAAAGAACTTAAAGGTTTTCGTCAAGAACGATCCAAGAACCAGTTACCGAAGAAGACACCGAAAAAAAGCTAAGGGGAACTCGAAGCTGATGTAACCCTATGACCCTAAAAAACAAACAGAATTGAAGACAAAGGAAAGCTCTTAATGAAGGAGAATACCTGATAAAGAGGGAGAGTAACGCTGCTGAGACCTGACGAAACGAAGGCTGCAAGTGGCGAAGCTTACTAGTTCTAGAGAGAGAATAGACTTGGGCGCGAAGAAGAAGAAGATGAAGAGAGAGAGTTTGAAAATCTCTTAAATACTTTGGTAATGAGTGGACCCATTTACCAAAGAAAGATATAATTAGGGCACAAGGCCCCAAGCGTACTGCTCATCCACCCTGCCTTGGAAACTGGAACAGCAATGACTATCTGCACAGGTGTCACTCACCTAACTGATCACACGTGTCTCGAATTCAGCAAATATCCCTCAGCCATCTCAATGACACCTATGGCTAAGGGCTGGGGGGTGATTGATATACCCGTTTATACCCTCAGCCTGGATGAGGATTACCTCCAATACGGACGACCCTACGAGGGGACGACCCTTCACCATGCCCCAGCTGGCCACCACCAGGTCCAGACGACCCTACGAGGGGCCGACCCTCCACCAGGCTCTAGACGACCCTACGAGGGGCCGACCCTCCACCAGGCTCCAGACGACCTTACGAGGGGCCGACCCTTCCTCAGGCCCCAGACGACCCTACGAGGGTACGACAGTACGAGGACAGAATCAAGCCAGGCTCCCTACCGGAAGAAACTTTGCCCTCGGCCTCGGCTCATAGGCCGAGGGTGACATCATGACAGCGCGTGGTCCGGGACACGCGTGGAACAGTGCGCGTCAGGCTCATATGACACGTGGCAGACCGTTATAACCGAATCACACCCTCACGTGAGGGAATATTATGTCATCATTTGGCATCTACAGGTGTCAACAGGGGATTGGTTAGATCACCATTCACATGCACCATGCTTACTTGGGGGGGGGGGTACACTACACCCCCCAAGACCTATATATACTTGTCACCCCCAACCCTACAGGGGATCGATCAATTAACAGTAGCCCTAGCTAAAACTCTGCTTATATACACAGTAAGAGAGAGAGAGAGGGTTATGTGCATTGTATCCAAGGCCATTAGTGCCCATACTTAGTGGATCACACACTCACAGTGGATGTAGGCCAAAATTGGCTGAACCACTATACATCATTGTCTTATTTCTTCTTATACTCATCCCCTTCTACACACTTACATACTTATATACTTGCATCTCTATGGCTGCCATAACTACCACTGTTTGAGGTCACTATCACTTACCTGGTGATGCTAAATCTCAGCATCATCATCACTCTCAGTACATATATACATATATGTCACCCCTAGGCTAAACTATGGTGCATGCATAATATGATATGAAATCCATGAATATTACGTACGTAAGGATAACGTGTTCTGAATTACTCAGGAACCGTCTCAATACAAATCACACATATTGAAGGCAAACATAGTTCACATACCCATGGGTCATGCACATACCTACGCTCCCATGGTCAGCTAACTTATTAACTCACAAATAAGTCATTCACAGTCCTATATCCTTAAGGTACCAATCTAAATCACCCCGAAGGCACACAAAGATAAGATGGCCCTTTTCCCAAAAACCGACCTCCCGTGATAGCAATTATGGTAGGTATGTCATACACATAACAATTACATACACTAGGCATTCACACAACCTAAGTAATCATATTTCAATATAGGTATTCACACATTCCATCAAGTAAGTCTTGTACGTAGCAAGTTTATCCCCAACATCATATATAATATATATTTAGCTTCATAACTCTCTTGTCGTGTAAATTTGAGTACTTAAACCTATCCCAAAAGTTTACTAGGTTTCCTATTAGTTTCTAATGTTATCTTAGTAACTTAAAGTACATCCATTACTGTTTTTATCCTTAAATCATCATCCATTCCAATTATAGTTTCAACTCGAATGATTTCTAACCGTACCTCACTCAACAGACCCTCATAAGTAATAGCATTCAATTCCATAAGGTAAACCATCTTTTCGGGCATCAACTAAGACCCTAGTGACCTTAACTAAGTCCTACAATATTAAGTTAATCACGCTAAGAATCATCATCATCCATGGGATTTTCATTAAACCTTAAGCGAAAATAATCGCCAAAAATCAAAAGAGGTCGATCGATCGAGAAAAAGGATCGATCGATCGATCATCGATGGATCGACCTTCTTGGATCGATCGATCGATCGACCAAGCAGTTATTTGCCCATAATTTCTTAACAGAAACGGGATTATCCATTTTACACCACCAAATCATATTACAACGTCCCAAACTCTCCATATGAGTATAATAATCATGAACCAACATTACTACACTAGTCTTATTGTTCAAGATTTATCAAAACCTCACAGATTATTGATTTCTTGGATTAGAAGTCATTAAAATACTATAACCCTAATTTTTCATCATCTCTTCAAAAATCATTAAAAAAACCCAATTTAATTTCATGATTTCTTAAATCTTAGTTTATAATTCATTCCCTTAATTATTCCAGAAGGTCCACTACATGCAAACCTACCCAAGTTCATGATTTAGTCTCCAATTTCACATTATCAGAATTGTTCATAATTTGTATCCAAACCTAATTTATCATGTAGAACATATGCCATAAATCTTTGCAAGATAAATCACTTTCCTGGAAAAATAAAGATTCTGATCCGTTGGTGATGTTAAGGGTTGGTTCTCCTTCTCTTTTCGGTCACACATTCGGCGATGGTGGTGGTTGTTTTGCCTTTTAAACCCTTGGAATTCTGCTGAAACCCTTTTCTTTCTTCTCACATTACTCTCTCTTGTGTTTAACTAATAATGGCTCTAATAACCATAAGTTATGGGCGATAAATATCTCCTAATTTTCGTGGGTCACTATTCACTAAAAATAGGAATGACTAAAATACCCTCCCGGGTTGCCGGTTAGGGCTAAAAAAGCTCCGGGACCCAAACTAAACCCCCAGCTAGTGTTTTCTGACTATCTCGACCCTTTTGGATACGTTGGCGCACTCAAAATGATTATATGGATGGCAAAAAACTAAAATACTTTTAAATCCATTACATTTGATCCTGACATGACTGACACGTGCATCCCAACTTAATTATCGAAATTGAGGAGAGTGCGCTTGCGTTCAAATAAGGAAGTTATTTAATTAAACACAGTTTTTATCACTCAAGTCCTAAACATGCATCTATATGTGATTAAATACGATGATGAAACATGCAAGAACACATATATGAGGAAAAATCCCCCCAAGGGGCAAAACCTTTTATTTTCACAATAACTTTGTAAGAGTCCGGCTTACACGGATTACAATGAAAATATATGACACAGAAATACCCTAGGCTGTCAGTTCTGTTGTCGGTGACTGGAACTACCCCTTTCCAGTAGGGCAGTAGTGAAGAAGAGAGCGACTTCCTCACAAATTACTCCAGATGAGTAAATGATCCTCTTGAAGGTATAAATATTCACACACATATATGGGAATGGTTTTGTGAATCAAAAAGGTTTAAAAACCTTTAAAAAATGAAGACTTATTCTGGGTTGTTTTCGCAGAATTTTGAGATTGCAGAAAGACTTGAAAAACGTGTAGAAGGATATCAGATATTTATACAAAAATCGAGGCGGTGGCTCGTTCGAACGAGATATCCATGTCACTCGAACGAAGGACAGAAGTCGTTCGAACGATATCGCGCGACATGCCTATCTCGTGCGAACGAATTTCAAAGTCGTTTGAGCGATCTCATCGATCGAGGCAATTCGCTTATACACCTAGAAAAATTCTGCTTTTGATAAAAAATAAAACAGACTTCAAAAATAATTTTCAAAAATATTTCTCAAATATTTATGTAAATATTTAAATCTCCAACAAAACATATTACTGATAGAGCGTAGTGGACTAGTGGGAATGAGATGAGTAGCACATTGCATGTAGCATAATGCACGTGAAGAAAGTGGATGCATTGAATTCGGATAAAGGCCATCGAGGATGATCGTGTTGACGTGCCAAATGTAGCGGTATCAGACATATGAACTATGATCTAGGAGAAAATAGAAATTTCCTAGAATCTACCCCGGACATTTATAAAATTATGTCCTTACAAATCTCCCCCTATGTCTATGCCGGTACATACATAAAAATCCGAATTATGCAATCAAATGGCATACAAGATAATATCCCCATTAAACCCTCAAACTGAGAATACTAAATGACATGTCTTCCAAAACTTCAGCTCTCTGGTACCTTCCAAAGCTTTTCTCATCAGGGTGTGTAATCAAATAATGAGCAATGATGTACCTACACACATGAGATAAAGCAAATACACGTGACAAGCAACAGATTGAAATATAATGATATGCAAAAATTGATGATCGATTAAGCATAAGCAAATCATTCATGCAGCAACCAAACACCAAAACAATTATCCCCCATAATTCTTCTCCCCCTTTTTATGATGTCCCTAAATAGACAAATATGAGAAGCAGAAATGAATGCACATGGAGAATGACACACGGGAATAAACTGCTATTTTTGTATTTTTCAAAATTTTTCACACATAGTATACAATAAATAATCACACCATGAAAGATCACAAAAACAACTAAGTCAATGATAGCAAAAATGAAGGGGTGTTATCAAATTCGATAGGAGAATCAATGCATACAAACATGACATATGTGCACGATGAATATCGGACACTCCTAACGAATGAACTCAAAGTCTTCCTTTGGTGTAAAAAAAGGTGATAATATGAGACATTGACTCAATCAAATCAACAAATCAAAGCTCAAAGTGATTTCCACACCAATAATGTCCAAAACTATTTCATTCTTTTTCAGGACTTTCAAGGAAGTGCAAACCTGTTTATATTCTCCAACCAAACTCCCTCAGATTTTAATTTTGAATAGAGGCTTTCTAAATTCTCAAACTTTGGAGAATTGATGGTGAAACCTAATGGCCCATATTTGGCATGAATTGCTTTTTGTTGCCTTTACATTTTTTCGGGGCTCTTTTAACTTCTTTGGACCTCGGATAATAAAATTCCTCCATTTTTAGGTCCTTTTGAATGGTGGCTTTTGCGCAAAGAATAGATAATTACCTTTCGCAGCCCCTTCCCGTTCTTAAAAAAACATTCAGTCTCACAAAAATGGTTTTTACATGCATTCCAATCTTGTCAAGTTTTATCGCATATTGTTAGTTGTATAGACAAAATTGAGATAGAAACACTCAATCCAACATGTGATAGACAAGTACAATAATCAAATAAAGCCGTGCATGTGTGCAATAAAGAATATAGGAGTCAAACATGTAGACAAGATATCAAGAATCACATCTCAAAGACTCCAAGTAGTGTAAAGCACATGGATGAAATGATGTAGCGTCTCAAATCTCTATCAAACATTCACATGAAAAGATGGAATGAAATTGTGACTTGGCTATCTTAAATGTTCATCAATAAAAGGTGCATAAAAAATACCAAAATCTCTTTGGGATTTTCTAAAATTTTTATATAAACGAAAATCTTTTTGAATTTTTTTTATTTTTAAAAGAATAATAGAAATTAATGGTACATGCTAGAAATAGGCAAAAGAGACATCATGAAAACCACCCTATGCTAGCAAAAATGTTAAGACCTTAACCGGGAAGAGCGGTGGAGTTTTCAAAAGATGGTGACATCTTTTGAACCAACTCCGTAAGATCATGTGTGGTCTTGATCAAAAACTTCCCTTGCTCGCGAATGTGTGCAAACTCTCTATCATTATGTGCAAGCAAGGTATCATGAGTGGGTGCATGTGCATGAATGTGTGAAGTGGAATGATGTGACACAAAACCCAACTTAGAACAAAACTCCTTAAGATGTCCTCGTTTCTTGAAGTGGGAGCAAACATAAACCGGTCTAGGAACTAATTTATCAAAAATATTGGGATGAACTATCCTAGACGGACACCCATGAGAATCACTCACCAAAGTGGAGATAGGCTCGAGCGCATTAGAAGTAGTGAATGCACCGTCATGACCTTTTCCAACATTCTCACCATTATTCAAACCGGGATAGGGAACCATCTTATCAACCTTCTTAGATGCGTTCTCTAATGAGACTTGAACCTCCTGTGCTTGTATGAGATCATCCTCAAGATGGGATACACGTGTCGTCAGACTAGACACCGTGTTGGTCAAGTCATATTTTTCCTATTTTAGCTCAACATTCTCTTCCTTCAACTCACAAATCCGAAGACCTAGAATTCTATTTGACCTTTTTGTTTCCATGGTCTAGATAAATAACTTTCTAAAGGCCTTTTGGATCATATTTTCATCACCCTTCTCATCCTCACTATCGCTTAGGGTAGCGGGCATGTCAACTTTCTTGCCCTCTCTCCTAAGTCTGGTGGGACACTCAAATTTCTTGTGCCCTGTCCTATCACACTCAAAGCATCTTATTTTCTTAAGGTTTTTCTTTCTCTCTTTTTCTTTCTCACAAAGACTTTCTCTCTCTCCAAACAATCTTAACTTCTCCATTATGAACACACTCGTTTTCAAAAGTCAATTTTTCAGGAAATTGATATCTTAGAAAAATTTTGCGGAAAATTACACGGTAAATTTGTGTAACTGGATCTGATACCAATTTGAGGAGAGTGCACTTGCATTCAAATAAGGAAGTTATTTAATTAAACACAGTTTTTATCACTCAAGTCCTAAACATGCATCTATATGTGATTAAATACGATGATGAAACATGCAAGAACACATATATGAGAAAAAATCCCCCAAAGGGGCAAAACCTTTTATTTTCACAATAATTTTGTAAGAGTACGACTTACATGGATTACAGTGAAAATATAAGACACAGAAATACCCTCGGGTGTCGGTTCTGTTGTCGGCAGCTGGAACTATCCCTTTCCAGTAGGGCAGCAGTGAAGAAGAGAGCGACTTCCTTATAAATTACTCTAGATGAGTAAATGATCCTCTTGAAGGTTTAAAGATTCACACACATATATGGGAATGGTTTTGTGAATCAAAAAGGTTTAGAAAGCCTTAAAAAAATGAAGTCTTGTTCTGGTTGTTTTCGCAGAATTTCGAGATTGCAGAAAGACTTGAAAATGTATAGAAGGAGATCAGATATTTATACAAAAATTGAGGCGGTGACTCATTCGAACGAGATAGCCATGTCGCTCGAACAAAGGACCAAAGTCGTTCGAACGATATCGCGCGACATGCCTATCTCGCGCGAACGACTTTCAAAGTCGTTTGAGCGATCTCGTCGATCGAGGCAATTCGCTTCTACACTTAAAAAAATTCTGCTTTTGATAAAAAATAAAAATCAGACTTCAAAAATAATTTTCAAAAATATTTCCCAAATAATTATGTAAATATTTAAAGCTCCAACAAAACATATTACTGATCGAGCGTAGTGGAGTAGTGGGAATGAGCTGAGTAGCACGTTGCATGTAGCATGATGCACGTGAAGAAAGTGGATGCATTTTATTCGGATAAAGGCCGTCGAGGAAGATCGTGTTGACGTGCCGTATGTAGCGGTATCAGACATATGAACTGTGATCTAGGAGAAAACAGAAATTTCCTAGAATCTACCCCGGACATTTATAAAATTATGTCCTTACAGAAACTGTCGTATTTCCACCTCACGACAATTTTAATAAATTCAATAATCACATATTACCATAATCACTGAGTTATATTCAACATTATCATAATATTTAAATACTAACTCTCGTCTCGTTAGTTATTTAAATCCGAATTAATTTCCAATTAATTATCCCAATTAAATTTAATTAATTCCATAATTAAAAGAAATTTAATTTAATTAATCTCATAATTAATTTGCAATTAATTATCTCAAATTAATTTAATTAATCCCATAATTAAAAGAAATTTCATTTAATTAATCTCATAATTAAAGCCATAAAATTACGAGGTATTACAAATGAGTCTTTTTCAAATATAATCATTTAAGTTTTGGAATTTCCTAGTAAAAATTTATAATTTGATATTTGTTTTGATTTCATCGAAAAAATGCTCTTATTTGAACTTTTCTCTCTTCCACATGAGTTATCTCCTATGTTCTCTTTTCAATTAACTTGAAACATATTATATACATTTTATTATCTTGTGTAGTCATTATTTAGAGGACTTGGAATAACCATTTACCTTATTTACGATTGTGCATATTGAAAATATTTTAAAATATATTATTCAAAGTATTTTTTGATAATTGACTTTTGTATACGATCAATTTATATATTAGATCATTACTCTTCCTTAAACACTCAATTTGTGGGATGAAGTTTCCCTTTTTTAACGACCAACGAATTTTTTTCACCGCAGTGATCGGTCACTCCAGCGAAGGGCTCGCCTAGTGAAGCCATTCACTCTAGGGAACAAAGGGTTTTTACCCTTTTTATCACTTCCCATTTTTCTTTATCTCTTTATTCTTTCATCATCTTTCACCCAAACCATCGAACTTCCATTTTTTGGTTAATTGTGATAGATTCGTGCGACTAATGAGTTTTTTTTGCCACAGTGATCGTTCACTCCAGCAAAGGGTGCGCCCAGTGAATCCATTCACTCTAGTGAAGCAAGGGTTTTTACTCATTTTTCACTTTCCCTTTTGCTTTCTCTCTTTATTCTTACATCATCTCGCACCCAAACCATCCAACTTCCATTTTTTGGCTAGTTTTGATAGATTCTTGTATGTTTTTGCTTGGATATTCCATTTCAAGAAACAAGTGGCAAGATTACTTCCCACTTTTCTTTTTGGATTTGATCTTAAAGATCATTTTTACATCTTATCATGGATTTGAGAAATTCTTTTGTTACCTTGTTCATTTTTGTAGTTATACCTCATCTCCAACTTGATACTAGACCTTTGTTAGGGATTTTCATGTTTATTGGCCGATGAAGTACAACTCCAGAAATTAAAAGTCCTAATAGAGCTGTAATATCAAGTGAGTGCGCTATGTAGTTGGAGATGTGGTACAATTCCAAAAATTAAAATCCCTAATAAAGCTCTAAAATCAAGTTGGAGATGAGGTCCAACAAAGGGGGAGTTGAAATATGCATTTAGATGATGAATCAACTTTCATATCTTATTCATCACTTCCGTAAGAATTAAATATCTTTATACATTCATATCACTGATTCTTTTGTTTAGAATGTATGACCTCTTAACATGATCAAGATATCTTTAGTTGATGAGTTCTCATTTAAATATTTGTAGTGTAAGTAGATCTTTGCCTTTTATTGGGATGTGTCTTTATGTCATGCGTCTTTAGATTTTATTTAATGCTTGTAATCTTCTTTTTATTCATTTTATCATGTAATAGAGAAAGGGGGTGACTGTAAGAGTGTGCATTATACCTATGCACCCTATAGGATTGGATTGCTTTATCTCTTTTTCAAAATATATTTCATGTCTTGTCTTTGAGGTTGTTTCAGCAAATCTTTGTTCAAATCATTAAACGGATATCCTCAAAGACACATATCCTTCTCATACCAGTCTTAGGAAGGAATAAAAAAATTGAGACTCTTATGCATGTTTTGTCACACAAATGCACATTTTCCCACAAAAATTGTACTTTTTCATAAAAATAACTTTTTTTGTGTTTGTACTTCAATATGTGTTCTTTGTAGAAAATATATAGAATTCAAAAACTATTTTTATAAAACCTATTTATTGCATTGAATATATTTATTGAGTGAAGTTTTGGACTTGTTTTGAAATTTAACTTCATGGACCCTTTCTTGTCTACTACGGGTCTGTCACCCCAGCATCACCGCAATGAAGCTTTTCTCTGTTGCATCGAAATATTTTCGTTGGACGCACACTTGACCAGGGATTTCTACATTTTTTTGCAATTTTCTACGTCGAAGCATCGCAACAGCGACCCAAATTTTTGCTACATCATAGTTGTCATTCTAGCACAAAATGCTTTCTTTTTGGATGGATTACGTACATCTTTTATTAATACTCTCTCAAAACTAAATAAATAGCCATAAAATTTGACCTTTTACACCCTTTCACTTCAATATAAGACTACACATTACTAACTTATTCCCCCGAGCTTCTCTTGCAAGAGTGAGTGTATACGTATTTAGGGTTAGGATTCATATTAAAGAGAGAAGGGAAGTGTGATTTTATGAATTCTTTGTGAGGAAAATGTTTCGATATACAAGATTTTGCTTATTAGCCTAAATATTCATTATTAAGAGAGAAAAATCTTTGTAAGATAAAAACTTCCTTTATATTGAATCTTGTATTCTTCCAAGTCTTAATCTTATTTTTGTATTCTTTATATTATTGAGATAGTTTGAATTTTTAATACTTATGAAATCTAAAAATATATTGGTGTAAAATTATTTACATTAGAATTTTTTAAAAACTTGAACAAATCTATTCCTAATTTGTTCTTGAGTTATTTTTAGATTATATTTATCGAAAAAAGATATATTTGTGTTAAGCCAATTTTTCAAAATACTATTTCACTTTAGGTTCTTCACACGTTTAGAAAGTATAACGATACTTATTAAAGGATTCTTAACTTTGTTCCAAGTTTTGGATCACAAAGTTCTTCTTACATATCAAAGTGAGGATTTGTTGATTGTGACTTGAATAAGGCATTATTGGAGACCAAAGCTGGTAGCGGTTGTGAAGCCTGCTCTAGATGTTGACACCTTTCGATTAGTGGAATATATTTTTATGAAAGTACCCTAGGAGGAATATATGTATTATGTGTTATAAGATGTAATTCCTCTCTATAAGTCCTACCATAGTTTAGTTGTCATTCTGTCGGCCCAAGGTTTTTACCCATTGTGGGTTGTCCTCATACGCCATGGTTTTGTGCTATATTGTTTACCTTTATTAACATAGATTAAATCACATAATATTGAAAATGAAATTTTGTGTAATCTTATTGGTAAATAATATGTCACATATACCTTAGGCCTGGACCTCTTTACCCTGAACAAGAATTAAAGGAAAACCTTATCTCTTTATTGACAAGTGATTATAATTTGTTATGCTACATTCATTTTGGTTTCGATCACACGCACTCTCAACAATTAAACTAACTCTTACACTCAGATCATTGTGAACTAGTCATCATGATGTCTCTTTGTGATCTTTATCACTATTAGTTTTTTATTAAAAGCCTGTTTCATGAGATTTATTACTTATCAATAAAAGATATTCTTATCTCAGTTGAAATTTGAATCATGTTTGTACGAAGAAATTATATTTATTTATAAACATATTGGATATGCCAATAAGTATCCAAACTAGGAATTCTAGTGACTTAGGTTTGTCCTGATCATAGAAGATCAGTATTCTGGTTCTAATATGATTGAATTATTCACAACCTAGATAGGGATTTGACATTATATGTGAAAGTTTGTATGTACAATGTTTGTTGTTTAACTTGACAACGAAAACTTATCAAATGATTTGGAAACTTGTTTGATAGTTCAAGAAGGATTGTACCGATATACTGGGAATGTATTGAAAATGACCTATTGGCTCGAAATATATCCAAGTGGGGGTGAATTTGGTATTTATTAATTCATTGAGAATTTTAAAAAATTAAGTTATCTTTTAAAATACTAATTGCAATGTAATGATCCAATTAGTAACTAAGAAATTAATAAAACGGTGAGCAAATAACGCTAAAAATTTAATAGCCATACTAAAGAGAGAGTTTATAGAAAATTCGCAAACCGATATTTTGATGTGGTTCGACCTTGCTACATCCATGCTTGAGATAGTACTCGATAAACTTTACTATATCGGGTTCACTAAGGTAGAATCAATAAACTCACAAGATTTTATTATACCTTTCAAACTGTAACCAACAAGATGTTAAACCCTTCCCTGTCTAAGCAAAACACATGCAAGAGCCTAAGTTTAATCCTACCTTGACTCACCGCAACTACGACACTACCATTTGTGATGTTACAATGAATTTAAATCGTAGTTACGACATTATGTTTTACAACCAATTTGTAAAACAAACTTTCCTTCATTAAGGAAGAATGGTGAAATGGGTTTTCACATTCACTCTCTAGAAATTAAACTTTCAAATAATCACAAGTAAAATGTTTCGAGGGTTAAGGTTTTGGATATTTAACAGAAGTGGGTGAGGGATTTGGATATTTTTTAAAGAGGGGATTTGGGTTGTAACTTTGCTCAAGTGGGTTTTCTTGAAGCTTTGGGTTTATTGGAGCTTTTGCCTCTAAAACATTCAAATGTATTTGGGACATAGTTTATCTATTTAAAAACTCATATGTGGAGGACACAAACTTGCTAATGGAAATTTCAATCATGGGATAGTGTTGTAATACATTATATAATTGTAATACTAGTCTAATATGTCTTTTAGAGGCATTTACAAAAACTTGTCATTCGAGGGTAGTTTAATAAATTTAAACACTTTGGAAATTTGACTTTTAAAATAGAGTTATTAAAAACGTTAACCAAATTACCGTTAGAGAACTTTATGTATATGGAGTCAGTTATATATGTAGTACTTGGAAAACATGTTCTTTCATTTTTATCCCAAGGAAAAAACTAGTCCTTTTTTACCTAAACTACCTGGCTATGTAGTCGACTCTATAGTCTAACCTAACTCCATGGAGTCGACTCTATTCCCTATGGAGTCAAGTCTATGTTTTGTAATATGGGTCAAAATGATCTTATGGTTTTTGTAGGTTTTGGGAAGTTAATTTCAAGTTTTTACTATCTTTTCAGAGATTGTTTGCTTCTTTACAAACTCTCCTAAACCTTTGAATCATGGGATTAAATTTTATAGATTCTCTTGATTATTTTACTTTGACTAATGCTTCTCAAAATGAGACTTTAGCTTTCTTTTTTTTGATTGTGGTCTTATTTCTTGGTTGAATTTCTCCTTTGAATAATGGAAAACTTTGCGTGTTCTTTCATTAATTGGGAAGGTTTCTTGATCTTCATCTTCACATCTTTTCCTTTACTTTGTTTATGAACTCATGTTATGGTATTATCTTACTTGAATATTCTTTTTAATGCTTGTGATCTTAAGGTCTTTGTTTCATAGATGATATGCACTACACCAAAACTGGCAAATTGTCATGGTAAAAAATCATAACAAGGTGAACTTGTCATGATAAAAAATCGTGACATGTTTTGGGGTGACAACATTTTTATCATGGACGTGTCATAGTCAAAGTTCATGACATGCTTTTCCTTATCATGAACATGTCACAGACTTTGACCATGACATGTTCATGACGATTATTAACTTGTCACGAATAAGTCACGGTTAAAGTTCATGATAAGTTTCCCTTCTCATGGACTTGTCACCATCAAAGTCCGTGACAATACATGGCAGCAGTGGAAAAAACTACTGGGCAGTATGTCCACTGCCACTACCCAACAGTATTTTATTACTGTTAGAGTAACAATATGATATATATCTCAACCAACATTCATTCGTTCATAATAAAAATATACTAATCACTCATTCATTCATAATAAACAACAAACAACATTCAATATTCAATGTTCGTATTCATAATAAATAAATGCTAATCAAATTATTACAATCATATCTCATTCGTCATCATTTGTAAGGAGGAAGGTAGGCCATACTATATAAGAATTGAAACAACCTTCAATAGTACTAACATCTCACGGCTCGTTCAACCACATGGGTTCATTCGATTTTCCCACATACACACATGTGATGCAAACCCATGTCTCATTGAGTTGCAACGGACGATTATGGACTATAGTACTTGGGCATGTATTTAGTTCCCTCAACCCCTAGTTATTCTATCATCACCCCATGTGTCTACTATATACACACTATGCCAAACAATTATTGAAAATGGCCTTGGGATGACGGAAGTATGGGTGGGGTGGTGAATATGACACATGAAGACGAGGGTGGTATCAGTGAGGATGAGGGTGTAAAAGACGGAGTAGTGATACCCTCGTCCACCACTTTCTTCGTGCCCTTATTTGAGTTGGACTCAACCTGACCTTTAAGAGCACGTTTGACATATGCAAACTTTATTTCCAATGTTCTCTCCAAGTTGTCAAACTTCTCGATGTTGTTATTCATCAACTCGTCCACCTTCATGCCAGCCCAACATTGCTCAACGTAATCATGGTGAGACTCGACTTTGCCACCCGAGATCTCACTCCACGGTAATGTACTCCTATGTATTTAATCCTCCAATATATCGTGTATTCTTGACATAATCTTTGAAAACTTTCATCGACCTTTCAAATGTCCACCGATATCTAACTCGGCCACAAAGAAGTTTCTTATTGCATAAGTGTAGCAATATGTGAATAGTTATGTCAAACAATATTGGGGAAAGTACTTCTACAAGACACAAATATCTTTAATTATCCCTACTTTTACGACCACTATTTTCTTTTGATTGACTACCTTCTAACATAAAAGTGTGAAGCAGATGCTAATTTTCATAATGGCCCTCTGCAAATCCCTATTCTTGGAGAAACATCGATTAAATTACAAATGAACCCATTACATGATCACATACTAATCATGGGGTTTACACTTATGTAATTCATGGGTAGCATAATTCAAAATCCTTTACAAGTTGGATGAAAAAATTGGATGGAACCTTCAAATTATGTATTGTGTCTAAAAGCACCTTTCTTTCTTCACTCGTCAAAGTTAACGCACCAGGGTGAATTATTGCCCTTCCCCTACAATCTTCTTTTAACCATAGTTATGGATTACGTTTCAACAATATGAAGTCTTTTAGTGTATTTTCTCCATCCTTCGAATGACTCCCCCTAAGGCATGTGCCCATAATATATGCAGTGATGTTCTTCTCCACATGCATCACATCGCATACATGAGAAACGGTTTACTCTTCCAATAAGACAAGACAAACAAAGTTGACCTCCTCGACCATGCCTTTCTCATCTCAGTTTCATCCTTAGTTGGGGTTTTCTTATGCTTGACATTCTTCAATTTATGATTCTTACCTAGCATTTTAGGGTCATAATTAGAATATTTACTTTCAATTTCTAAACCTTAATGTTTTCTCGGAGGTATCCTATGTTCAACCCCATCTGGTAAAAAATTAGAAACTTTCTCAAATCTAAAACTATGAGCAGGGGGAAAAACCTCCTATAGCAATGGTATATATTTTTTCTTCTGGAAATGAGACGAAAATATTTAATCTCCTCTATTAAAATAGGGCATCCCAAATAACCATGTACTAGATAATCGGATAATGTCCCATAAGCTTGAAAATCATGAGTTACCCACATCAATGTAGCTTGCATTATAAACACTTATTTTTTAAAGGAGTCAAATGCTTGCACACCCTCTTCCCATAACTCATTTAATTCTTCTACCAAAGGAGCCAAGTAGTTATCGATGTCCTCACTTGGTTCCTTTAGCCCCGTTATTAAGAAAGACTAGATCAAAAATTCAGGTCTTATACACTATGAAGGAAGGATGTTGAGTGGTGCTAGGATCACTATAAATACACTTTGATTGATGCTTAGATTTCCAAATCGATTAAAACCATATGTTGATGTTTCCAAACGAATGTTATGTTGTTCTCAAGGAAAATTATGATACCCATAATTAATCCTCTTCCAAGTTGTAGAATTAATATGATGACACATGAGATTATCCCCAACTTCTTCCCTAGTATCCCAAGTCATTGCCTCCTCTATCCATGTTCTTGTGAAAACCCTCTTCAATCTAGTCCCAACGGAAAAATATTTTAACACTTTTTAGGCACTTTTGAGCTTGTGCCTTCCTTTCCAGTAGATTGCACATATCTAGGTTCCTCTCATAATGAACACCGATCGAGATTTTGATACTCCTTTTGATATAGTATGAAGTCATACACATAAGCATTAATTTATTTACACGTCATTCCCAAACCTTTCAAATTATTTTTCATAGGAGTATAACTATTTGGAAGTGTATTCTACTTGAGTAGAAATCCCTTCACCCAATTTAAAATTCTTGTCACAGTATTGCCACACAAATCATTTTTTGTCTTCAAACTACACAAACCAACCATGGCATGTAAAGATGTTTGATTTATTATCATAGCCAGGGTACAATGGTTGGGTCGCCTTAAATTTCAAACTTTGATAGCCATTGTCAAGGTTTATCCCGATAACTTCATGAGCACCTAAACCTTGTACATCATTAGTGACCTCATTTTATTCCACATCATTAACTCCATACGCATCATAACTAAACCTCTTTCATATTATGATTTACATTGTCCTCC
The DNA here is from genome assembly GCA_949130495.1 of Sambucus nigra. Lineage (NCBI taxonomy): Eukaryota > Viridiplantae > Streptophyta > Magnoliopsida > Dipsacales > Adoxaceae > Sambucus > Sambucus nigra. Next base: position 642,811,243 of record OX422209.1, on the reverse strand, counting down.
TACCTTTCTACATCTATCCTAATTGTTGATTGTTATGAAGGTTGCTTGGGGACAAAAGGAACATGTGATTCCCTATGAAAACTTCAAAATCAATAATTATCTTGCATGCCCCATCTTAACAAATGTTGTTCAACTGTTTTTCACTCAGACACCTTTTCATTTGTACAATTAGTACAGGACACGGTAACTCTTCATCATTATGAATTCTCTTTTCATATTTAGCAAATTCATTAGCATCTTTATGAGGCACATCCCTGGTCTATTTGTCTCACCTATCCATTCTTTGTATATAGTATATCCCATCACAACTACTACAAACAATCACCTATCATAGGAAGAATATATTCATGGATAAGTATAATCAAAAGTGTAAAAATTTATTTTCTAGTAAATTTTTTTACTTCAATATTGACATTTCATCTTTTAGTGTTAAATTATAAAAACAATATAAATTAATTTTATTGCTAACACAAGATGCATTATGAATCCTATTGTGACACCCCACCCAATTAAATCCCGGGTGATCAGTCCATTACTCTATTAAACAGGAATCATTAGTGGTCTCATTCTTAGCATCACTGTCAAAAACTTTTAAAACTTACTAACCACCTAGTATTTAAAAAGGTTGTGTAAAATTTTATCTTTCGCATTAACGTGCATCAATTTAAACTTATGCAAAACATTCACCATTCAACACATCAGTTGATAAATAATGAACCAACTGAATAAATAAAATGACTGGATAAACATTCCTGTTAAACATCCATAATAATCAAATCCATAATGAAGTAAATACGACAAGTCTCAATAAACTAAAAACCAAATATAAGTACACTGTCTCTGAAAAACTATCTGAATAAGAGTGGGAGACATACCCTAACTGAAATAGATACTCATAAGGAAGATATGATAAACATAGAGGCGTATACTACCGAGGTCCTGCACTTCCACAGTAGCTGAAGCACATCAAAGGAAAGAAACTCCTATGCTTGGTGTACCTGTTGATGGGCACCTAAAAATGGTTTTACAAAAACAAACTCAAGAGATTTTCAATGAGTCAGAGCCCGAGTGGATTTAAAATGCAAAATCAGTAGATATTATATACATGTTAGGTTTACGTGCCCTCTCTTGAGATCCTTGCCTCTCAACTAATGTGCATGCCTAACGTATGTTTCTATCACCCGAACTAATTATGCTACCCCACCTAAGTAGTTCGAACAAATATTTATATTTCTTTATATGATAACACGATTTACCCACTCGTTTCTCCCATACTGTACGTTAGTAAATTCTTTACATCAATTAGCCAGTTATGAAATTCTTAATATATGTTTAGCTCTCCATATACTAAATTATTTAAGGTGTCACTATCTTTCTCATCTACTAAGCATGCAGTAGAATATTTCACAAGTATATATATTTATCACTTTATATAATATATATACAAATATGATACCCCGAGGCTAAGCTGCGGTGAGGCACCCCTAGGCTAAGCTGTAGTGCATGCATATATCATAAGTATATATATATTTATCACTCTATATTATAGATATATTAATACTCACCCCCGAGGCTAAGCTGTGGTGCGACATACTCTGCTATCAAGTCCCGGTACACCACGTACAAAATAAAGGGCTATCGGTTCAGAATCACTATTGAACCATAAAAATAAACCAAACATATTAGAGGAGAACATAGTCCTAAGCCTTTGGTATACACACATACCTACGCACCTAAATGACCGAGCACACCCTAAATTATCGTAGTGCGCATTACCCAAAGTTCTATATCCTGAGTTAAAAAAAAATACCCCCTCAAAGGGGATCGTCAGAATAAACTGGCCACAACACGAAATCTCATGTCATAGCAAGTAGCGTATGTATGTCAATACACATAAGAATCATACAATAGGTACTATTACCACATATAAAAATCAGTAGGTATATACAAAACCTAGATATTATCATTCACACGTAGTATGTTTCTATCGAATACTCATCGTACTTATTACTTATGATTTTTACTCACTATCATATTTATATAACTTTTCACACAACTCTAAGTGCCCTAGTTACCCCTTCATTATTTTTCAGTAGCTATTCCCATCGTCACTGATATACCCGTTTATATCCTCGGCCTGGCTGAGGATTACCTCCAAACGGACGACCCCTCAGGGGCCGACCCTTCATCAGGCTCCAGACGACCCCTCAGAGGAGCCGACCCTTCATCAGGCTCCAGACGACCCCTCAGAGGAGCCGACCCTTCATCAGGCTCCAGACGACCCCTCAGAGGAGCCGACCCTTCATCAGGCTCCAGACGACCCTAGGAGGGGCCGACCCCTCCAATGGGCTCCATGCGACCCCTCAGAGGGGCCGACCCTTCTCTAGACTCCAGCTGACCCTACGAGGGGCCGACCCTTCACCACTCTCCAGACGACCCTACGAGGGGCCGACAGTACGAGTCCAGAATTGGGCCAGGCTCACTACTGGAAGAAACTTTGCCCTCGGCCTCGGCTCATAGGCCGAGGGTGACATCATCACAGCGCGTGGTTTGGGAGACACGTGGAACAGTGCGCGTGAGGCTGACATGGCATAGGGGATACCGTTATAACAAAATAACACCCTCACGTGTATGTCATCATTTGGCATCTACAGGTGTCAACAGGGGATTGGCCAGATCATGATTCACATGCACCATGCATACTTGGGGGGTACACTACACCCCCCAAGACCTATATATACTTGTCACCTACAACCCTACAGGGGATCGATCCATTAACTGTATCCCTAGCTAAAACTCTACTTGTACACACAGTAGAGAGAGAGAGGGGGTTATGTGCATTGTATCCAAGGCCATTAGTGCCCATACTTAGTGGATCACACACTCACAGTGGATGTAGGCCAAATTGGCTGAACCACTATACATCATTGTCTTATTTCCTCTTATACTCATCCCCTTCTACATACTTATACACTTATACATCTCTATGGCTGCCATGGCTGCTACTGTTTGAGCTCATTATCACTTATCCGGTGGTGCTAAATCTTAGCATCATCAGTTTGGCGCCGTCTGTGGGAACGAGAAGACATCTCTTCCTTTGTACAGCTTTACCTCACTGGGCACTCTGGTGGTGAACCAACACTCCCCCTAAGAGGAGGTGTTTCACCATTGAAAGAGACCCACTAAGATTCTCAAGCTCACCAGTCTTTTCTTCAGTTCAACTTCTCATAGCTCAAGCACATGGCACCTGAGATGCCACCACCACCACTTCCCCCGCCAGATGAGGGGGGAAGACCCAGTTCCAGTCAGCTGCCGCCTCAGTCTGAGATGGCTGATGTAGCGGCAGCCTTAAAGTCTCTGGCAGCAAGCCAGTGGATGATGCAAGAGCAGTTCATAGATCTAAGCCAGAACATACTAAGGGCACCAGGGGTTTCACCTGAGATGATTACTCCGGCAGCAGCTCCAGGACAGCATGAGGCCATGGGACCACCCCAGGCACCACGTAAAGATCTACCACCCCCTCAGCGGCGTAGGGATGTTGCTGACCCCAGGCGTCTACGCCTGGGGAGGCAAGGAAACCCTTGCCCTAAGGACAGGTATGACGATCCGGAGGGAGAGGAGGCCCCTATAGAGTGCTGGGAACCCTATGAGGTCTCCAACAATACTGTACGACCTATCCATGACAGTAAAGGAAAGTGCGGGAGACCAAACCCTGATGATCGCCCAAGGGGCTCTGCTTTTGATCGCTTGAGCAGGGGGTCAGCCTTTGAGAGTCTAGGCCCAGTAAATGACCTGCGGGAACAGTTGTCCAGGCCAAGAAGTGCTGCGAGATCCAGGAGGGAGGCAGCAGATGGCCGACCCCGAGGACGAGATGACGGCCAAAGGGAAGTGAACAGCCGACACATGCCTGCTGCAGCAGAACCCTCCGTCCACCTCGGAGAGGCAGCAGGGGATAACATCGGCCATGCCGACCCTGTGAGGCCCTGGAATGACTCAATCCAGCGGTTAGAGGATAAGATCGGTGATATATTGAAGAGCCGAGACCCTCTTCAGAGGTGATACACCATAGGCTCACCCTTTGTGGCAAAGATAGTCATCTTCCCCACGCCGTCAAAGTTCAAGCCACCCGTGGTCACCCCAAGGTATGACGGGAGCACTAACCCCGTCCACCACGTGGAGGTGTATCAGTCAGCGGCAGACATATACTCTATCTCAGACGAGATGAGGTGTCGTGCCTTCTCTGGTACCTTGACAGGGGCTGCGCATGTCTGGTACACGTCTCTTCCAAAAAATTCCATTGAAAACTTTAAGCAGTTGGCAGACTTGTTCATCCATAACTTCTGCTTTGGGGTGAGGCCACAGAAGAAGACCACCCACCTGCTCTATGTTAAGAAGGGGAAGAGTGAGAGTCTGAGGGACTACATAGCCAGATTCAATAAGGAGAAGTTGGAGGTGGAAGACTATGAGGAGAGCATAGCTATGACAGCCCTGATTGGAGGGCTCCAAAGGGGGAAGCTGTTATGGAAGCTTGCCGAAGACCCTCCGAGGATGCTGGTTGAACTGCTGTCGACAGCAGGAAAGGTGATGAACGCCGAAGAGGCGATGGCTGCAAAATATGAAGACGAAAGAGGAGGTGCTAGTGGGAGTAAATACCCTAAGAAGAACAAAGAGGGGAAGAAGAGGTCCACGGATGACAAGTTCGCTGGGTACACCCCTATGAAGGTCAGCTGTGAACAGATTCTCAATGAGATAAAGAGTGACCGGTCCCTGAAGTGGCCTGAGAAGATGAGGGCAGCCCCCGGCAAGAGGAATAAGAACCTATGGTGTGAATTTAACCAAGATCATGGCCACGTAACGGACAAATGCTTTGCTCTGAAAGATGATATTGAGAAGATGCTGAAGGAAGGGAAGCTCAGAAAGTACGTCGACAAAGGCGCCTTCAAGAGGGGCTGAGGGTACGACCCCAGAAAGAAGCGAGGCGATGCATGCAGAGAAGGTCCTCAAAAAAGAGGGGACGACCCTTCTGATGATGAGGACGACCCTGACATCCCGCCGAGAGACGACCACGGCCCTGTCAAGAGGCTTAATATGATCTCGCTCGGAGTGGGAATGATCTTCGGGGGTCTTATAGGAGGAGGGTCTGAGGTCTCCGACAGGAAGGCCCATGTGGCCGAGGCCAAGGCAGTGACGAAGACGGTACACGCAACCTCCCTGGAGGTCAAGTCATAAAAGAGGAAGAAGGTTGATATGGACACACTGATAGTAGGGTTTTCAAGAATGGACTTCAAAGGCCTCTTTGACCCACATGATGACCCTCTCGTCATCACTACAAGGGTGCACGGATGCGAGGTGCCGAGGATCTTGGTAGATGGGGGTAGCTCTACAGACGTGATGTTTTGGCCATGCTTCAAAGCCTTGGGTCTCAGCCGTGCTAGACTCATCCCCTACCATCATCCATTGATCGGGTTCAGTGGGGAAAAGGTTCATCCCCTTGGGGTATATGAGGTCGATGTGAGGATGGGGGACGAGTGGCCGAGATGGCTCACCAAGAAGGTCAGTTTCTTTGTGATGGACGAGCAGGTGTTTTCGGCCTACAACATCATACTGGGGCATGTGGCTCTCAAGGGTTTGAAGCTGTGCCATCTACGGTCCATCAGATGATCAAATTTCCTACCCCTTACGGGGTGGGGGAAGTTTAGGGAGACCAGACGACAGCGCGAGAATGTTACTACAACTCCGCTGAAGAGAAGGAGACACTCAAGAGGGCTACGACCACTTACAATATTGATACCCTAGACCCCAGGGATGAGACGAAGCTGAAGAAAGGGAAGGCCGTGGAAGAGGTAGAATCCATCATCCTTGACGAGGATGACACGGAAAAAATCGTCCAAGTCAGCAAGTCTCTGAAGCCCAATATCAAGGAAGACCTCGTTAAACTGTTGAGGAGAAGGCGAAGTGTCTTCGTATGGAGTCATGTAGATATGCCAGGGATTGACCCTGAAATCATGTGCCATAAGCTCAATGTGGTAGTGGGAGCAAAGCCGGTGAAGCAGAAGAGGAGAATTTACTCCAGAGAAATATATGAGGTCATCAGGGACGAGGTCAAAAAATTAGAAGACGAAGAATTTATCAGAGAGGTCATCTACCCTGAATGTCTATCCACTGCAGTCATTGTCCCAAAGGCCAACGGCAAGTGGAGAATGTGAGTGGACTTCACAAACCTCAATAAGCATTGTCCCAAAGACAGCTTCCCTCTCCCCCGCATCGACCAGATGGTAGACGCTACTGCAGGCCATGAGCTCATGAGTTTCATGGATGCCTACTCAGGGTATAACCAAATTTTCATGAACCCTGAAGACTCTGAGAGGACAACCTTCATCACTGACAAGGGGACATACTGTTACAGGGTCATGCCCTTTGGCCTAAAAAATGTGGGGGCAACGTAGCAACGCCTTGTAAATAAAATGTTTGAAGACCAAATTGGGAAGTCTATGGAGGTCTACGTAGACGACATGCTGACTAAGAGTCTGAAGGCAGAGGATCATGTGGCAAACCTGGAGAGGACCTTTAATACGATGGACAAATACCAGATGAAGCTTAATCCGGCTAAGTGTGTCTTCGAGGTCGGAGCAGGGAAGTTCTTGGGGTTCATTGTCAACCAAAGAGGCATCGAGGCCAATCCTAAAAAGATAAAGGCCCTTGTCGAAATGAAGACCCCCAAGTCCATTAAAGACGTTCAGAGACTCACAGGGAGAGTTGCTGCCTTGAACAGGTTCGTGTCTAGAGCCACATACAGGTGTTTGCCGTTCTTCAAGGTCCTTAGGAAGGCCTTTGAATGGAGCGAAGAGTGTGATGAGGCTTTCAGGGACCTAAAGTAATACTTGGGGTCTCCCTTGCTGCTATCACGACCCGTGCAGGGTGAACGACTTTATGTGTACCCCGCCGTCTCTGAGTTCAGCCATCAGTGCAGCCATTGTGAGAGACGAAGACGGGATACAGAAGCTTGTGTATTTTAACAGCAAGGCACTCCAGGGGGCAGAGAAAAGATACCCGAGGATGAAGAAGCTGGCCTACGCCTTGATTCATGCCTCAAGGAAGATGAAGCCGTACTTTCAGTCCCGTACAATGGTCATCCTCACCGACTCTCCTCTTAGGCAGGTCCTGCACAAGCCAGAAAAATCAGGTAGGTTGATGGCCTGCGCTATAGATCTGGGGGAGTTTGAGATTGTGTATCAGCTTAGGACGGCCATTAAGGGGCAGGCATTGGCAGACTTCGTGGCTGAGTTCACTTGGGAAGATGATGAGGCCGAGGGTGAGACCCTCGGGAAGACGGATACACAACAAGACAGACCCACTGACACACCCGCAGATAGGGATGAGACAAGCACCGCTAGAAGGAAAGAGACTGAAAACGAAGAGGGAAGATACATTTTTAGACAGGGGTCCCTCTCTGAGGGAAATTTTTTAGAGGGAAAGAGTCTGTGGAGCCTCTTCGTTGACGAATCCTCCTGTGACAGCGGAAGTGGAGTTGGACTGATACTATCAGCACCCGATGGCACAGACGTTGAATACGCCCTGAGGTTCAACTTCAAAGCCTCCAACAACGAGGCTGAATATGAGGCCTTAGTAGCAGGCCTCTCCTTGGCCAAGTCTCTTAGTGTCGGTCAGATTTTGGTCCATAGCGATTCAAGGCTAGTAGTGAATCAGATACTAGGAGCCTACGAGGCTAAGGACGAGAGGATGGCTAGGTACCTTGCAAAGGTGAGGTCATTACTGAAGGGCTTTAGAGAAGTGAAATTAAGAAGGGTACCTAGGCTCGACAATGGCCGTGCTGATGCCCTTTCTAGGTTGGCCTCGGCAACAAGAACAGATATCAGGAGGACTGTCCCAGTAGAAATTTTTCTTCGGCCAACTATTGAAGACGCAGAGGGAACACTTAGCAATTGCCTAAATGTTTCTCAAGAAGCCTCGTGGATGGACCCCTTGATCAGATACATTAAAGAGGGTGAGATGCCAGAAGCAAGGCAAGAAAGGAAGAAGCTGAGGTACAGGGCTGCAAAATTCACTGTCATCGGAGACACCTTATACAAAAAGGGGTTTATGCTCCCCTTACTTAGGTGTGTGCATCCCTCAGAAGTCCCTTCCATTTTGCAATATGTACACGAAGGATCGTGCTCAAGCCACATCGGGGGCAGATCCTTAGCGAAGAGGGTGATCACCTAGGGGTACTAGTGGCCGACCATGGGGAAAGACGCAGCGGCATATGTAAAAAAGTGTGACAAATGTCAAAGATTTGCCACCATCCCTCACCAGCCCCATCAGCCTCTTACTTCCATTACATCCCTATGGCCATTCGCAGTGTGGGGGATCAACCTAGTAGGGCCGTTACCTAGGGCCATCAATAACTATCGATTCCTTATCGTAGCCATTGACTATTTTTCAAAATGGGTGGAAACGGAGCCGATGGTGACGATCACAGAGCAGAAGACCTTCCAGTTCCTCTGGAAAAATATTATATGCTGATATGGTCTCCCCAACACCCTCATCTCGGATAACGGGACTTAGTTCAAGAATGCCTCTCTACAGAAGTACTGTGAAAGGGTGAGTATCAAACAATTTTTCTCCACCCCTGGCCGACCTCAGGCCAATGGGCAAATAGGACAATCCAAGATGGAATCAAGAAGAGGCTTGAGGAGGAAAAATGAAGGTGGGTCGAGGAGTTACATGTCGTGCTATGGCATACAGGACGACAGTGAGGACCTCTACCAGAGAGACCCCATTCATGCTAGCTTATGGATCAGAAGCCGTCATCCCCACCGAGATTGAGTTTCCTACACATAGAGTCTAGGTGTATGACCCCCAGAAAAATGCGGAGGAGAGGAGACTCGACTTGGACCTGATTGAGGAAAGAAGGGAGGAAGCTGAGATAAGGCAGGCCGCCTACCAGCAGAGGACCGCAAGCTTCTACAATCAGAGGGTGAAATAGAGGCCTATCGCAGTGGGGAACTTGGTCCTCAAGAAGACTTGGAAAAATCCCAACAAGCTTCATCCTAATTGGCATGGCCCATATAGGGTCATCGATGAAGTCGTACCTGGGACCTACAGACTAGAAAACCTAGAGGGGGAACCTTTTTTCAACCCCTGGAATGCAGATCATTTGAAGAAATACTATCAGTAGTGTTGTAAGGTCTTGATAGACCATAATTGTAATAAGAGTTGCTCCAACAGAACACTTTGAAAATTAATGAGAAATATCAGTGTTTCCCCTCATCCTGTGGTTATCAGTTCTAGCACGCATGGAAACATCTACAGAGAACCACCCTCGGCTATAATGAGGGCCAGTGGAGGGGACGACCCCACCACTGTCCTCAAGAAAGACGAGGGAAGACTTGGTTGAAAACTATTAAATTGGTAAGTTGATCCCTCGGCTATAATGGGGACCAGTGGAGGGGACGACCCCACCACTGTCCTCAAGAAAGACGAGGGAAGACTTGGTTAAAAACCATTAAATTGGTAAGTTGATCCCTCGGCTATAATGGGGACCAGTGGAGGGGACGACCCCACCACTGTCCTCAAGAAAGACGAGGGAAGACTTAAAAACCAATAATTCGTAAGTTGATCCCTCGGCTATAACGAGGACCAGTGGAGGGGACGACCCCACCACTGTCCTCAAGAAAGACGAGGGAAGACTTGGTTGAAAATCATTAAATTGGTAAGTTGATCCCTCGACTATAATGGGGACCAGTGGAGGGGACGACCCCACCACTGTCCTCAAGAAAGACGAGGGAAGACTTGGTTAAAAACCATTAAATAGGTAAGTTGATCCCTCGGCTATAATGAGGACCAGTGGAGGGGATGACCCCACCACTGTCCTCAAGAAAAACGAGGGAAGACTTAAAAACCATTAAATTGGTAAGTTGATCCCTCGGCTATAATGAGGACCAGTGGAGGGGACAACCCCACCACTGTCCTCAAGAAAGACGAGGGAAGACTTGGTTAATTAAATTGGTAAGTTGATCCCTCGGCTATAATGGGGACCAGTGGAGGGGACGACCCCATCACTGTCCTCAAGAAAGACGAGGGAAGACTTTGTTAAAAACCATTAAATTGGTAAGTTGATCCCTCGGCTATAATGGGGACCAGTGGAGGGGACGACCCCACCACTGTCCTCAAGAAATACGAGGGAAGACTGTTAAAAACCATTAAATTGGTAAGTTGATCCCTCGTCTATAATGGGGACCAGTGGAGGGGACGACCCCACCACTGTCCTCAAGAAAGACGAGGGAAGACTGTTAAAAACCATTAATTTGGTAACCTGATCCCTCGGCTATAATGAGGGCCAGTGGAGGGGATGACCCCACCACTGTCCTCAAGAAAGACGAGGGAAAACTTTATTAAAAACCAGTTTGGTAATTTGACTCCTCGGCTATAATGAGGGCCAACGCAGGGGATCACCCCTTGTTCACCCTCAAGAAAGACGGGGGCGAGGTTAGTGGCATTAATAAAGACAGTAAACCATACAAGAAGAAAATATGGAAGACAGTAAAGAAGACGATAGTATTAACGAAATGCCAGTTATACAAAGTGTTTTGCAAGTAAAAGTACAAAAATGTTGATTAAACTAAGAGGGTATGGGCTACAGACAGCCACCCTATAGGACAATATCGGAGGGCAGAGCCTCAACATCTACCAAAGGGGTTTCCTCAATGACCATGGCTGGCTGACCCTCAGATGTGACGATCCCCTCAACCTGCACTTGAGATTCTACATAAGTCAGAGCCTCGACAATCATAGGGTCGTCCAGTTGGACTGCTTCAAGCGAAGGGCGGACCGAGGAGGCGACGTCACCAAACCAGAGGACGACCCACCGACAGGCAGTCTTGATTCCTCTCTCCAAGTATTCTAGGCTGAAGCCTTGAAACTCGTCAGAAATCTTATAAGCCTCAACAGCATCAGCCTCGGCTTTTTTGGTGGCTGCTTCAAGATCAATCTTGCACTTGGCCTCCATGTTGGTCAAGGCCTCGTCATTTTACTTGAGAAGCAAGTCCCTGGCCTTAATGTCCTCATCCCTGGCCTTAATGTCCTCGTCGTGCTGCCTTGTCAGCTCGTCCAGGATCCTTGCATGCTCAGTCCTAGTACTTTCCAACTCGGCCCTTTACAGTATCGAGCTCCGACTGAAGATCTGCCTCATATTGGATAGCCCTCTCGGCTTCATGGAACTTTGCTTGGTTCTCAGCCATCCATTTTGTTTCCGAGGTAAAGGAACACATAGACTGCACAAGAAAATCAAACACATGTCAAGAGGCCGAGGATACAGTTGGTGAAAGAATGAAATTAAAAGAAGTGGTTCAAGACCAATACCTGTGCAAGGGCGTGCAGACCATAGTCGTACACTTTCGCAGAAGGCATTTTGGACAGGAACTCATAGTCAGAGGCCGAGGGTGCAGAGAACATCGAGGCCTTAGCTACCCTCAAGTTTGCAATAAGTGATGAGGTCTCGGACCTCAGATGTGCCAGGTTTTAAGACCAGAAGGCCCCCATGCTGGATGAAGAGGTCGTCCCCTCAGAGGCTCCGACCCTGGCCCTCATCCGAGAATCAGGCCGAGGGTCAACAGGGGCCTCGGGCTCCTTTCTTTTATTACTATCGGTGGTTGGCTCCACCACCGTCGGCCCTGCGGCCCTCGTCTTCCTCGGAGCCTGCTGAGGCTCCTTCCCTTTCTTCTTGCTCAGACCAGACAGCAGGCTCGGAGCAGTCATTTCCCAAAGTTGGTCTGATATACCTGCGGGGCGACCTGATAAGAGGACGACATGTCAGAAAAATGCAGAGAAAAAGAGGAAACACTTCAAAAATAAGTAAAGAATTGAGAACGTTCAGTATAACTCACATAGTTCTGTCAGAGGGCCGACCCTTAGACCAGCTTCTTTAAGGAAGCGGGGGGTCATCAGGTCTTCAAATTTTGGAAGTTCACCCTCTCTCCCTCGTCCTCTCAGATAGTCAACGATGTCCTTCTCCTCCAGACTAAGTCCAGGGTCTGACCTGGCCCTCATGGAAGGGTTAGACCATCTTCTGGGAACCCTAGGACCATCGGCGGTGGACTCCTACTCCCCAGAGATAAATAAGAATCTCTTTTTCCAATCGTGGTTGGAAGTTTGTGTCACGTGGAGAATTTTCTTCTCAGACCTCCTCGCCCCCAGATGATAGTATCCAGGCTGTTTGGACGAGGAGGTGATGTTGTAGCAGCCCAAGAATAGTTCAGACGAGGGAACATCGGTGAAAGCATTCTTCCACAAGGAGATGTAGCTCAGGATCGTCCTCCAAGAGTTGGGAGGAAGTTGAGAGGGGGCAACACCAAGGGCAGATAGGATATCTACGATGGCAGGATGCGGAGGGAATCTGACTCCAACCTTGAACATTTGTTCGTAGACTACAACCTCTCCCTCTTCACAATCAAAAACCCTCTCAGACTCAGAGGGAACCCTCATAGTTACGCTGAGGGGCACTCCATAGGCATGCCTCCATATCAAGAGGTCGCGATCCCTAACAGAGGAGATATAGGACGAGGCATGGGAGGTATCAATCTCGTAATCTGTATCATCGCCCTCGTCCTCAGTCCTCTCTCCCTCGGCCTCATCTTCTTCTAGAGGCCCCTGGGGGAAGGCCATCTGAAAGGCATGGGGAGATAGGGTTGTCACAGGGATAGCCTCGGAAGGGACCATACCCTCGGCCTCTCAGCCTGGGCTTAGGTCAGATGTCTCTCTTCTACCGGAAGTTCCAGCGCCAGTTGGCGACGACGCTCTCTCGTCCATCTCACTTAAATGACTCTCGGCCGGACGATGGGATGACCCACAGGACTCAGACGGTTCAAATGGTTTTATGGTGATAAGAGGAATGGGAAAGATGGGTCGTACCCAATTAGGGTCGGCCCCTCGTCTCCTCTTTTCATCTTCCTCCACTCGTCTGATCTCGACAAAGAGCTTTTCTCTCAAGGATGGGAATTCAGACGCTAAACTGTAAAGCATCCTAAGCATTAAAAGGGAAGACCCTACACTTGGAGAAATTTGAGGAACTTAACTACAAACAAGTTTGCAGTTGACCAAATTAGACTTTTGAATTAAAAAGGGAATTGATGGTTTTCACTCAAGAACATTCAAGAAACAGTTGCCGGAGAAGAAACTGAAAAAAGCTATGAGACAACCCAAGGAAAATGTAGCCCTACGAGCCTAAAAAGAAAATATAAATGAAGGTAAAAGAGAGCGCTGAAGGATTACCTGATAAAGAGAGAGCAAGAACTGCCCAAGTCGCTAAGCTTGAAGGGTTGAAGGCTGCAGAAATGGCGATGAAAACTGGTAAAAGGATAGAGAGAGAAGGCTTGGGCGCAAAGAAGAAGAAGAAGAAGAGAGAGAGAGTTCAAAAATCTCTTAAATACCTTAGTAATGAGTGGGCCCATTGACCAAGGCAGGACACAGCCCACGAGGAAGGCATCATTAGGGTGCAAGGCCCCAAGCAAAGTGTGCAGCCGACATGCCTTGGAAACTGGAATAGCAATGAGTATATGCCTAGGTGTCACTCACCTAACTGATCATACACGCATCTCATTTACAACACTATCCCTCAGCCATCTCAACATCACCTATGGCTAAGGGCTGGGGGTGATTGATATACCCATTTATATCCTCGGCCTGGCTGAGGATTACCTCCAAACGGATGACCCCTCAGGGGTCGACCCTTCATCAGGCTCCAGACGACCCCTCAGAGGAGCCGACCCTTCATCAGGCTCCAGACAACCCCTCAGAGGAGCCGACCCTTCATCAGGCTCCAGACGACCCCTCAGAGGAACCGACCCTTCATCAGGCTCTAGACAACCCTACGAGGGGTCGACCCCTCCAATGGGCTCCATGCGACCCCTCAGAGGGGCCGACCCTTCGCCAGAATCCAGCCGACCCTACGAGGGGCCGACCCTTCACCACTCTCCAGACGACCCTACGAGGGGCCGACAGTACTAGGCCAGAATTGGGCCAGGCTCACTACTGGAAGAAACTTTGCCCTCGGCCTCGGCTCATTGGCCGAGGGTGACATCATCACAGCGCGTGGTTTGGGAGACGCGTGGAATAGTGCGCGTGAGGCTGACATGGCACAGGGGATACCGTTATAACAAAATCACACCCTCACGTGAGGGAATATTATGTCATCATTTGGCATCTATAGGTGTCAATAGGGGATTGGCCAGATCATGATTCACATGCACCATGCATACTTGGGGGGTACACTACACCCCCCAAGACCTATATATACTTGTCACCTACAACCCTACAGGGGATCGATCCATTAACTGTAGCCCTAGCTAAAACTCTGCTTGTATACACAGTAGAGAGAGAGAGAGGGTTATGTGCATGGTATCCAAGGCCATTAGTGCCCATACTTAGTGGATCACACACTCACAGTGGATGTATGCCAAATTGTCTGAACCACTATACATCATTGTCTTATTTCCTCTTATACTCATCCCCTTCTACATACTTATACATTTATACATCTCTATGGCTTCCATGGTTGCTACTGTTTGAGCTCATTATCACTTATCCGGTGGTGCTAAATCTTAGCATCATCAGTCACTATTTGTCATAAACATATGTTCACTCATCACTACGTTACCCTTCTCGAATTTCATACATTTATCAATTACGAATATTTTCTCAATTATCACAATACTTACTCGTCTCACTTTATGTAAACCTAGTATCCACTTTAGGCCTAATGTCCTTATTATAGAACAACAATCACAATCAATCAATCTAGGCAACCTCCAACAGAATAATAACTAAAAATAACATTTCTTAAAATTTGCCCCATGAATCTGCCCAGATTTTTAAAATGTAGTTGTGAGGCATTTCAAAGTCGTTTTTCGAAAAAACGTATCAAAGAGAAAAATGCAGAGAAAATGATTTTCTACCACGAAGCATTGCCAGAATATCCATATTCGGAACCAAAAAGACACAGAAAAGTTTCTAAAATGATAGTTTAATTTACCCAATTTCATAGACTTCTTCAAATTCAAGAAGTTGTTCTACAATTCAATCCTATCAATAAAAATCGAAATTTCTCCTGTATAAATCATGACCCAATTATTGATTTCATGATCTCTACATTAACCAATCAAATATACATTAAAGATCCTAGCCAAGTACAATTTTCTTATTCTCCAATTTAATCCAAAACATGTGATATTCATATAAAATTCATCCTATTCTAACTTGGATGCTATATCCTTATTAGATTGAGCAAGATAAACACTTACCTCTTATTGTAGGTCTGATCCATTGTATAATAAAGGTGTGGCTGCATTTCTCTTCCCTCGATCTACACGATGGAGGTGTTTGTGGTGCAAGAAGGTGGTTCTTGGCCTTGGAACCCTTACGAAGGCCTCTCCTCATTCCTCCTATGGCCTCTCTCCTATTTGGTAACTGATAATCCTAAATTCTTTTCCATATCAGATATATTAACTTTCCAATTTTCGTAGGTCTAATTTCTCAAAAAATTCAAAAGACTAAAATACTCCTCCGAGGTGTCGATTTGTCCTAAAATTGATCCGGGACACAAATAAAATCCCCGAGTACACTTTTTTTGACTATTTTACCCTTTCGGACACTTTGTCGCACTCGAAATGACCATACAGATGACTTAAAAATAATTACTTTTTATTTCATCAAATTGAGTTCCGACACGCGCGTCCCGACTAAATTATTTTAACTGTCGTATTTTTCACTCGTGACAATTTTAATATATTCATAATCCCATATGACTTTATTCACTAAGGAATATTCATTATAATTCACACTAATAAATACTAACCCCTCTCTCGCTAGTTAATATTTATTTTAATCCGGATTAATTTCCCATATTTAATTTAATTAATCCCACATTTAAAATCATTAAAAATAAGGGGTGTTACACTTATTTCCTCCATCTCCTCTAAAGGGTGAGTGTTCCTATCCAATTTAAGACCGAGTGTTTCTATAATATACTTAGCAACTCATCCACATTGTTCTAATTTGAGAAATATTTAGCAGCATCTCCCCATAGTTCTCCAATTACACGACATAGATTAGTAAGTGTTCGTACTATTTCAATTTGTCAATTGAAATAACTCTCAACTCCACATCAACTAGTATGTACCCAAATAATATTAAGAGACGGCAGCAAAACATCCCCCAAAAGTAACAAGTGTAAGCCACTAAGAACATTACTATGCAGAAACAATGTTGTCCCAAACTATCCAAACTGGACAATTCGAGAGATCTCATTACAGGGGTAATGATTCTCGAACGGGTCAAAGGGCTATTAAACACGTACACATAAAAACTAGAAGGAAAATATATATGTGCACTACGTGTAACTTAAAAATGTACTTTAAATTGTTTTAAAATTTATATTGCGACCACATTTTATTTGTATTTCAATGGTAAGTATGTTTCATTTTTTTCTTATTTATATTTCCATGATAAGTATGTTTCATTTTTATCTTATTTATATTTCCATGTGTAAATTTGTGCCTAACTCAACCCACATCACATATCACTATTCAGTAGAATCACAACCCTAAATGTTATAAATGCCTAGGGCCAACCAACTCGATGGTCATCTAGATGTTCAAATTCAACAGTGAACAATAATTCAAGAACCCCAAACAACAATCTGAAAGAAGATATAAATTGGATTTTATAAAAGAAAATATTAAGTGGGGTTTATCAAAGAAAAAGAACAAGTGAGATGAGAGTTACCTTAAAATGAAAAGAGAGAGATTTGGCAATTTGACTTAACTCTCCCCTGGCGATTTGGCTCAAACTTCTTTTTCTAAAATAGAGATGGTAATTTAAATACCAAGAAAATTTGATATTATAAAAAATCATATATAACTCCCTATTAAAAAATATAACATAATTAAGAACATACACTGCATACTAATCCCCACCGATTACCAAAATCAAATTAATGTGAAAAAGTTCAAAACAATAGATAGTTTAATTTCAATGTCCACATGAATATAGACACTTTATTTATCCAAATTAAAATAATTTCACAACTTAATATTATCAAACAAAAAATAATTTCACAAATTAATATGTCACTATCCAAACAAATATGTCAATATCCAAATAATTTATTAACATCCAAACAAATATGTCAATATCAAAATAAGTACATGAAAAAAGGGATATGTCAATATCCAAAAAATATATCAATATCCAAACAATTACATGACAAATTAATATGCTAATATCCAAGCAAATATGTCAATATCAAAACATTATATAAATATTCACACAAATATGTTAATATCCATAAAAATGTGTCAATATCCAAGCAATTAAAAATAAAAAATACCTCTGCAGAGGTGGGCTAAGTCAATGGTACTATAGGTATGGTAGTAACGCGCAGCAGATTAGAGAGGAAGTGGAACAACATAAGCGGAGGAGAGGGAGGTGGTGGAAGCGCTAAGGGGGAGAGATATTGCCTGAGAGAGTAAGGGAGGGGAGAGGATTGACTCAGAGTAAGAGAGTGAGAGAGAGAGTGAGTGAGAGAGTCTGTTTTGATTTCGAGTAACCGAATGTTGTGTCGACCTAGGGTTAAAACATTTAAAGTTTCATGGTCATGCCAAGGTTTTTGACAGTGACAGCTTTATTTGTTGTCACGGTAAAAAAAACCTTGACACGATCATGAAAACTTTTTTGCTAAGGTTAATGACGGTGACACGACCGTGACAACGTGTTGTCATGGTCATGTCAAGGTCATTAATCTTGACAACATCTCCCTATTTTTTTGTTAAGGTTTTTGACCGTGATAACTCTTGCCGGATGAATGGTGACAAAAATCCTTTTTTGGTGTAGTGATGATCCTTGCATTATATGTCATCATGTACTGAGTGCTTATTGTTTTCCCAATACATTAGAGCGAAGATAGTAAAGTATAATCACACACACACACACACACACACACACACACACACACACACACACATATATATATATATATATATATATATATATATATATATATATATATATATATATATATATATATATATATATATAGTGTTATTATCTTATAAAATGATTTTCTTTGAAATTATATATATTTCATAGTCTCCCCCTTTTTTATGATGACAATAAAATTAATATGGTTTGACAAAATGGTTTTGATAAGTCTCCCATTTTCTTGTAATCTCCATTTTTCTTTCATTTCCCCCTTTGATGGTAGACTTTCTTCTTCTCAAACCTCAAGTTTTCTCTCCCCTTTTTTCACTATAAAAAGGGTGTGGTTTTGGAAAGTGTACTTTGAAGACATCACATGTAGTTGGTGTGTTTAGAAGCGTATTATCCGAAACGATGGCTAGTACAACATGTAGTGTAGGTTTGTTATTCCAAAATCGTGATGGGGGACGGTAAAAAATCCATCTTCTCGGAGAATTTTGAAGAAAATATTTGCAAGCTGGTTTTCAATAGCAGTAAATTGGAGTTTTATATCTCCCTTTTTTACATGGTCTTGTAAAGTAGTGTTCGATGTCAATATGTTTTGTCAATATGTCTTGTAAAGTAGTGTTATCATATAAAATAGGGATATTGGTTAGAAAATGTATAAAAAAATCCATTTGGCTCCTATGATGGTTTTGGGATTATCATTAATAAATTTCCAACCTTTTATTAGATCTTTGTGGGTTTATTTAATTCAACTAGAGTTCATCCTTGTGTGGGTTGTTGGTTTTTTGTATAATAAAGGTTTTAATTATTTTCTCCATTGGAATTAATCCACAGTATTATCATCTTGTTATTGAGGAAATAAGTTTGGTTTTCAATAAATGTGATATGTACGGTTTCACGTATTACACAGGTTCTTGTATATAATATTCTATAGGCTTGACATTTTGTGAGTACTTGAAAAAGATTCCTTTATCGAATCTAGGCTCGAGTTTTCTAAAAAAATTCTTAAGATTTTGAGTATAACACTTACACCCTAAAACTTTGAAACACCCACTGTTTTGTTTCTTTTCTATAAAAAATTCATGACGGGGTTGGTTATACTTTTCAGATTGTTACACTATTTATCATGTAGCATGAACTATTCATATGTTATGCCCCAAAAGAATGTCTATAATTATGAGGGATTCATCATATTTACATTCTAGGTAAGGATGAAACCACTTGTAAGATGGATAAATAAGTTATCAATATATATTCTAAAATCATTGAAACATGTGATAATATGAAGGTATAACTGAATTAAGAACTCAAGCATTAAGTGTGTAAGTGATTTAGTGAAGAGTGTGGGATATAGCGAGATAATCCTTTAATGTATTTGAATTAAGGTGAAGTTAAGGTCAAAGGAGTTTCAACATTCTCAAGGGTTTACCATTTTTCCAACAACATTATTTCTTTTTCAAAACTTACATAAGTTGTGAAACTAGGTTTGTGTTGTGTGACTTTCCAAATTTTCAATGTTCTTCAGTTTTCAATGTTTTTTGATATCCACATCTCTTTACAAAAACATATTATCCCCTTTTGTTTCATTAGATGCGCAAATAGTGTAGATAAATTATTAATCATGTGGAGTGAGTTTGCAAAAGTTCTTTAGGATTAATTTTGTATACCAGTATCTTCATTGGATTTCCAATGTGTATGGGGATAATGTGATAACTTGTAATAAACTCATTCCTTGTGATGATATTAATCATGTGCCATTTACTTCTGTTTTATATGTAGGTTATCTTTATAGTTTTTTTGTGAAATCATAATTTTCCAATTATAATGATCATAACTTGTGAATGTATTAGGAGTTTACATGAAATGGAGGTCATACAAAATAATGGAAGTTCTAACGTGGGGGTGGGGGAGTGTTTATTGTGTAAAAGAGTGTAAGGGTGGGAATTTAAATGTCATTGTAAGTGTACGTTATATGAGATATTGGGGTTTTATTATTATAACCATGTGTAAAAAAATTATTTTAATTAATAAAGGATTTTTTATTCATTTTCAAATGAGAATCATGTTTTTGAGAATGCTTTATATTGGTTTAAATATATTGTTATATATTAATGTCAGTCAAAAGAGATCAGTAGAAATTTCAATGAGTTGGATTTAGGCTAATCACAAGGAGATTGGAATTTCAATCCTTGCATTATTAAAATGTTCAAAACATAGCTATGGAGTTGACTGTGACACCCCGCCTAATTAAATATCGGGTGATCAGTCCTTTATAAAATTAAAATAGAATATCCAGTTGGTTGGTACAGATTATGCATCACTGTCGAAAGTCATTAATTTAATTTAATAAAATCTAGCCACCTAATATTTAAAAAGGTTGATGTCAAAATTTTATCTTGATATTATTTAATCATATAAAAAGGGAAATATTTAATCATCACCATACATCAGAATAGCAATAAGGAAAGAACTAACTGAGTTTAAATAAAGAACTGGAGTAAACATTTCCAGTCAAAATCCCATACAATAATCCAAATACATAAAATCCAAGTCTAATAATAGAATCCATCAAATCTAAATCTTTGAATGTAAGAAAGGAGGGACGACATGTCCAGCTGAAATAAATTACTGATAGATGAGGAGAAATAGACTCAGAAGCGGCTACTAGCAATATCATGTAGCTTCCACATCAACTACAACTCGACAATTGAATGAAATCTCATAAGTCTGGTGTCCCTGTGGCTGAGCACCTAAAAATAATAAAACAAGAAAAATAAGTTTGCAGAAAAATGGGTCAGAGCCCGAGTAGAAAACTGTTTAAATATAACAGGTGCTTAAATTGATTAATTGGCACAATCTTAATCATGTTAACTTAGCGTAGTCATTTGAGATGCTCACCTTTCCTCTAATGTGCACACCTAGCGAGCCTAGCTACACGATACTCTACCTAACTATACATAGTACAATTTCTATACCAGATATAATATTTAAATATCCCGAAGACAATATACCGCAATTATTTGGGGATTGGTTTAAAGATACTTTAATTCATTCTCATAGCATTCTTAATTCTCAACTTGTAATTCAGTAAGAATATACTTTAATAATGAAGCCAATATGAAGAACATAATAATATCTCAGTATACATATATAAATCTCTCTATGAATACATACTAATACATATAACAATATTGTACCCATGGTTAAGAAACCCCTTGTACGAGGCATACTCGGCTATCTAGTCCTATTGCTAATGCTCACGCATGAAGGACAATAGGTTCAATGTCTCTGGAAGTAATAAAACATATACACATATTGGAGGCGAACATAGTCCCAAGTCGATGTGCTACGCACATACCTAAGCACCCATACGACCGTCATCACTATCATTCTCACAGATAGCCCGTACCTAGCTTCCATGCTCTAGTGGTACGACTCAAAATCCCCTGAAGGCACACAAGATATGGTCGTCCACAACGCGTTAACCCCCGTTGGATAGATAGTAGCTAGATATGTCATACACATGATATTCCAAGTAATAAGCATGCACACAACTTATATACATTAATAGGTATTCACATAACTTAAATACTATAATCTGTAAGTAATATTAACGCCATTACTATTCACGATATCCGTATATATATAACCTCTCTAGGACTTACATTCTATCATAGATTTTCACACAAATTCAATACCCCGAGGACCATTACACCTTTAATTCCCTAAAATTTTGGAATTCAACTCACCCATTACTCACGTAGGTTAATACACTGACTTGGATAACCCTAGGATGGTTTTTAACTCGAACAAACCCTAAAAACCCATTCTGGAATCCCGTTAGAAGTTCCAGGATTCTCATTCGAATGAAGTTTTCACTTTGAACGAACTCAGCAACTCATTAAAAAGGTCATTGGAAATATCGTTAGAAGCTTCGGACTAAAATTGGTATGGGAACGATCCTCGTGACACGATCTACGCGCTGGGGTAATTTTTGGTGTGAAAGCTTGAGTTCTTGGCTTGGGGCTCCAATGGAGTCTTTTTCTTCCCTGGTTCTCTCTCTCTCTCTCTCTCTCTCTCTCTTTCGTATGTTGAAACCTGAGAGTCACCTCTAACCCACGTTGCCTTTAATTAAAACCTAATGTTCGTCCATTAAATTACTTAAAAAATCCCAAAAGACTAAAATACCCCTTCGGGGTGTCATTTTGGGCTAAAATGCCCCGGACTCCAAATATAATACCCGAGTAGTGCTTTCTAACTATATCGACCATTTCGGACACACTGACGCACTCAAAATAGTCATTCAAGTTATATAAAAATAATTTACCTTTTTAACCCTTAATTATATAATAGTGACGTGACTCATACGCGCGTCCCGAATAAGTATATCTTAACTGCCATGAATCTCATCGCCGACCATATTATTATTTCTGAAACCATCTATTACATTACTCACTACGTAATGTTCCAGATAGGTATTACTCGACAAGATTTCAACATAATTATTTGCGATATCTACTTAACTCTTATCATGCTAGTAATTATTACCATAGAGTCAGATTAATTATGAAATAAATTTCTCTCTTAAATTAATTAATTAATCCCAATTTCCATAATTTCATAAAAATAAATATGCGTAAAATTACGAGATATTACATACTCCCCCCTAATAACAGAATTTTGTCCTGAAATTCGAAAATGGAAATATACTTGCAAGAATAACTCTGGATAATGTTCACGCATGTCATCCTCGCGCTCTTGATGGATTCCTCAACATTATGGTGTTGCCACTGAACACGGACTAATGGTACTATCTTCGACCTCAATTTCCTCTTACTTTGGTCTAGGATAGCAACCGGACCCTCCTCGTAGGAGCTATCAGGCTGTAAGTTGATCTCCTCCAACACGATGCAAGTGTGGGCCATGTCATCTCAAAGATATCTCCTCAGCGAAGAGATATGTAACACGTCATGGACTCTATGCAAGTTCTTTGGTAACCCAAGTCTATAAGAAGCTATCCCAATCCTCTCTATAATAGGGAATGGCCCTACATACCTAGGTTCCAACTTTCCCTTCTTCCCTAAATGCATAACTCCCTTCATAGGAGACACCTGAAGTAACACCTGGTCCCCAATATTAAACTCTCGAAAATATCGCTTGGCATCGACATAGCTCTTCTGCTGATCTTGGGCAACCCGAATACAGCTCCGTATCAACTTTATTCTCGTTGAAGTATCTTGAATCACCTTCGGGCCAAGTAATTTATTGTCCCCCACCTCTAAAAAACATGCTGGGGAACGACATGGTCTGCCGTATAGTGCCTCAAATTGATCCATACTGATAGTAAATTGGTAGGAGTTATTGTTGGAAAACTCCACAAGTGGAAGATACTGCTCCCAACCTCCGCCAAAATCAATGATGCACATCCGCAACATGTCCTCTAACATATGATTGGTTCGCTTGATATTTCCATCTATCTGCGGGTGATAGGGTATACTCAGTCGCAACTCCATACCCATTTCCTCCTGGAAACATTCCCAAAATTGAGACACAAACACCTTATCTCAGTCAGACACGATGTTGAGAGGAACCCCGTAAAGTCTCACTATCTCTGCTATGAATATCTGGGCATATTGTTTCAAGGTGTAATCTGTCCTAATTGGAAAAAAGTGGGCTACCTTGGTCAACCGATTCACTATCACCCATATCGAATCGTGACCCCTCTGCGATGTGGGCAAACCCATGATGAAGTCCATGGAAATGCTCTCCCATTTCCATATAGGAACATCTAATGGTTGTAGAAGTCTCAATGGTCTCTGATGGTCAACCTTTACTAGTTGACAAGTGGTACATTTTAAGATAAACTCGATAATATCCTTCTTCATCCCGCTCCGCCAGTACTGTCTCCGCATATCCTGGTATATCTTATCCCCTCCAGGATGTACCGCAAATCGTGAACCATGTGACTCTGTCATAACCTCGTGTCGCAGGTCTTCTCCCTTAGGGACAACCAACATACCATTGGAATGTAGACCCCCATCTAAACCCACGGTATAAGACTCATCCCCGTCTGCTAGAAGCTGCACTATCTGACTTTGGGAAAACGGATCAGCTGCCTGAGCATGTACTACTCTCGTAATAATCTGGGGAGAAATCGTCATCACAGACATGAACGATCGAGCCTCCGCATCCTGATGCCCTAACTCCTTCCATTTCACTTTCCACACTTTGACCACCTCCCCTACCGGCCTATAGCTCAACGCATCTGCTACTACGTTAGCCTTTCCTGGGTTGTATTGGATCTAAAAATGATAATCCTTCACAAACTCAAGCCACCGGCACTGACGCATATTCAACTCCCTCTATGTGAACAGATACTGTAATGACTTGTGATCTGTGAACAAGTAAAATTTCTCCCCCAGGAGGTAATGTCTCCAAATACGAAGTGCAAACATAACCGCCGCCAACTCTAAATTGTGGGTGGGGTAATTCCTCTTTTGAGGCTTAATCTTATGGGAAGCATAATCTATAGCATGATCCTCCTGTTGAAGTAAGTCCTAATAAGGATGCATCAGTGTAGACTAGATACTCCACTAATGGTCTGGGCAATGCTAATATTGGTGTTACAGTTAACTTGTCTTTCAACTCATCAAAAGCCAACTGACAAACGTCACTCCAGATAAATGACACCCCTTTGCGAGTAAAATGTGTCAATGGACCCGCTATCTTTGAGACCCCTCTAATGAGACTCCTATATTATATGGATAGGCCTAAGAAACTACGTATCTCGATCGGTGTCGTGGGCTGTCCCCACTCCTTCACCGCTAACACCTTCCCGAGATCCACGGATATCCTTTTGTCAGAAATGATATGTGCCAAAAATTAGAACTCCTTCAGCCAAAACCCACACTTCTCATATTTTGCATACAACTCATGCTGGCGTAGTGGCTAAAAAACTTGCCTCAAGTGTTCGACATGATCCTCCTCGATCTGCGAGTAAACCAGAATGTCATCTATGAAGACGGTGATGAACTAGTCTAGGATCTCTCTAAACACCCTGTTCATTAAGTTCATAAATACGACTGTGGCATTAGTTAGCCTAGAAGGCATGACCCTGAAGTCATAGGAACCATATCTCATCAAGAAGTCCTTGCTACGCAACTGATGGTATCCCGATCTCAAGTCAATCTTTGAGAAGAAGGTCGCCTCTCTCAGTTGGTCGAATAAGTCATCAATTTGAGGCAATGGATATTTTTTCCATATCGTGACTTTATTCAACTCCCGATAATCGATGCATAACCTCAACAATTCATCCTTTTTCCTAACTAATAGTACAGGAGCACCCCATGGTGAAGTACTCTTACGGATAAACCCCTGCCCTAACAACTGTTCAATCTGGTCACATATTCCCTCATCTCTGTTGGAGCCATACGGTAAGGTGCGCGGGCTATCGATCGAGTGACAGGTGATAAATCAATAACAAACTCTATCTCTCTACTCAGTGGTAATCCCAAAATCTCCGGAAACACATCGACAAACTCTCAAACAATAGGAATCGAGTCAAGTGGTACTACCACCTCCCTAAAGGTCTCCTCCTCTATATAGTATAAATGTGTGGAAGATCCTCTCTCAGAACGAGGAATCACCACAAGGAACATCTCCTGATTGGGTATGGAAAAAACTATACTCTTACTAAAACAATTAATCATGGCCCAATATTTGACAAGCCAATCTATACCTATAATTGTGTCATATTCGGACATCTCCAATACAACCATGTCAGTGTGTATGATAAACCTCCCAATATCTAT
Organism: Sambucus nigra; assembly: GCA_949130495.1. NCBI lineage: Eukaryota > Viridiplantae > Streptophyta > Magnoliopsida > Dipsacales > Adoxaceae > Sambucus > Sambucus nigra. The sequence goes on along the minus strand of OX422209.1, from coordinate 642,785,456 downwards.
ACCCACTCCCTGACAAATAAAAGAAATCACAGAACCCCTACTCAATGGTGAATCCACACAAGTAACCGTACTCTCTTCTGTATTTAATAATCACATAGTATGTCCAAACCCCGTGGCAATAAAATAGTGTGTAGCCCCCGTGTTAAATAAAATGCACCCCAAAGTTCCCTGGATAGAAAGCATACCCTTAATCGTGGGTGGGTCCTGCGGGACTGCGGCCTGGTGAAGATTTTAGACTCGTCCATACTGAAGCAGTCCCTGCTGAAACAGGAAGAATGGGTGGCAGTGATAGCATATGTGGGGGTCCTGGGAGAGTTGCGGGAAATAATGGTCTATGCGACTCCAGGAAAGTGCCCTGCTATTGTGGCCTCTACCCTTCTGAGGGAAGGCTTAACGCTTGTGGTTAGTGTTGCCACAAGTGAAACATCATCCTGGGAAGGTTCCTCCCCCTGTCCCCACTATCCCCTGCCCTGATGGCCATTACTACCCCTCCCTTGGCCCTACTGGCCCTGCTATTGGCCTTGGTGGCCCAAATGGCCATTATGACGTTGCTATCCATGCCTAAAGCCTCCATGCCCATGTCTAAAACCTCCTAACTTGAACCTCTTAGGATCCCCTTACTGGGAACCCTGATCATTATGTTTATGCTGACCCTGAACGACTTGTGCCCCACCGACACCATTTCCCCCTATCCTGTCCTGTTGGCTAGACTCTCCTACTCGCTTAACCTCTGTCAGATGAAAACGGTGGTCCTAGAAGTGAAGGAATGTTGCACTAACCAGGTCCGAATAGGTGGCTAAAGAGAGATTTCCTATCAAGTGGTGGCGAATCCTCCATGTCAACCCATCCATAAAACGTTGAATCTTCTTCTCCTCAGTCGGGGTCTCATTCGGTACAATATTCAGAAGGTTGATAAACTCTTCCTCATATTCCTCTATAGTTTTTCCCTCCTGCTTTTAGTTCACTAACTTCTGTCTCATATCTGTCGGGATGGCCGAGGGAAAATATTTACGGTCGAACTGCACCCAAAAGTCTTGAATTGTGAGTTTGTCTCTCTACTCGGCGGTGGTAATGGACTCCCACCACTCCAGTGCTGCTCCTAATAACTTGAACATGGCAAGTACCTTTCTCTGCACCTGCATGCACTCAGGCATCCTCAAATGCCTATGGATATCCTTCTTCCATTGGATCGCTACTACTACATCGGAGCTCCTTGTAAACTCTGGAGGATGCGCCTTTTGTAAGGCATCTCTGACACATTTCCAAGTAGACGGTAAGGCCTGAGCCTGAACTGGAGCCACCACCGGTGCCTGAGGTGGTGCCTGTTGCACAACTGCCAATGTGGCATTTATGTTCTTTCACACTTTGTTAAGATATTTTCTTAGTTGGATGATAAAATTGTTTCACATTTCGTTATTATCTTATTACAGTGCATATTCATATTAAATAAATACGAGTATAAATAATATAAAGTAAAATATTAAAGTAAATGTATTGAAGGATAAGAAATGGACAAATAATTTTTTACATGATTTGACATTGCCTAAATCCATGCCGAGAAGGTACTCGAATAGATTCATTATCTTCTAGTTCACTAAGTTTAACAATAACCTCATAAGTAATTATCACACCCCTTAATAGCAACTAACAAGGAACTAAATTCTTTATTTCCTTATTAGGTGAGCGATACAAAGATATTATTATGCCTTCACTCCCCATGGTAACGATACTATCGATCATGAAAGATACAATGGACTTCAGGTCGCCATTAAATGACTTTTTAGGGATCTCTATCAATTCAGGTTTTATTAATGACCATATACAAGCTACAATATTTTATTTGTGTTTTCTTAGATATTGAACACTTTTACAATGACATTTGTAATTAATTAATAAATGAATTTATTCTAGCACATATAAATCTTCTTGTTGAGCAAATACACCAATATGTTATAATTTGTTAATTAGAAGGATTTATGGTAGTAATATTTTTAATTGTTTCCATGAATATATTGTTATAAAAAAACCTTAAATTTTGTGGATTGAGAATTTTATGATTCCTCTTTTCTTTCATCTTCTTGAAATAAATATTATAAATTGGGTGGGACGTTCACTCACTATAGATGAATCACTTATAGTAATAAAAAAATACTTGTCTAAAGTGTGAATTTGGTTTACATATTGGATAAACTATGATTTGGGTTTGGAAATTTTCTTAGGAGATAATTGGGTTTATATAATTAAGATTTAGTAATTATTTTATTTTATTATTCAAGAGATATTTTTGGTTTAAATCTCTCAGAATCTCAAATGATATTTTGATTTGGAAATACGTTCGAATGTATTTTCGGGTTGGAACTTACATATTTGAAATGTGTATTTATTTATCTCTCTACAAAGCCTAGTGGTTTGATTTTGTTTAATTATTCACAAATCCTATTTGGATTTTAGATACTGAAAGATGGTTTTATAAATTTGTATCATTGGGTATTGAATCTGACATTTTAAGAATTGGGTCTTGGTTTATGTCACTAGAAATCTCAATAATAGGATGTAATAATATTTAAGTGATATTGGTGGTTTATAATAATGCTTTGAAGGTCTTTTAATAGGCTGGATAAGAAACTAGTCATTGGAGGAAAATTTGATGAATTCTAGATCTTTTGTTTTTTTAATTTTGAAAAATAGATGTTGGAAGAATAATGAATTGAGAACTTTGAGTGGACTCAAGCTCCTAGAATTTGGTTTTTGAAAGTTTAAATAAGGTCTAACATTAGTCCAAAGTGAGTAAGGTCTAAATGCACAGTTTATGTCGATTAAAACTACGCACCTCAACTTATTTTCTTTTTTGGGATAAGTGTTTAGTTAGGGGAACATTTGGATGGGTTTCTTAACCATACTTTGATTATATTATACATGTTGTACAGTAATCATAACTCCTTAACCACTCAACAACTTATAACAAAAATGCATCCTATTGTTCTCTCATCTTCATGAGATTTTTCTTGCCAAACGTTCTGAACATATATTTGATTGTGCTTTTGACTTTGAAGAGCTTTAAGGATGATTCACATCCTTGGTGTTTGATGTTTATGAGTGAGATTATTGCTTGTATATCCACTTATTGAGTTTATTGGTTGACTTTTCATGCATTGTGATCTTTTGATTGGGTTTACTAGTCTTGGTTCATGGGCTCTTGACAAAGTTGATTAGGTTGATTTTTTTATGAACCTCGCTCTTATTTGACAATCATAGAAATGATCTTAAACTAATATAATCAAATTTATTGTAAATGATTTGTTTTTTCATCTTAAAATATCACACGTACTTGGAAGATATAGTTAATAATACATATGTCTTTAACCTTGAGCGACCATTCGGTGCAGAGCTTTTGTAGTTTCTGTTTAACTAGTTTTCATTTCGGGATAGTTGAAATCTCATGTTGGGTGATCTCAGGATTGATGGCGAGCATGTCGTTGTAGGACCATGTGAAGACGCCCATAAATTACTTCAGTAGTTCTTCGAGTTACACGCGCTCATGCTCGTCAAGGGTGGACCCAATCCTAATATCATGCAGTTGGATACTAGAAGTGAGACTGATAACAATGGTTTCATCTTTATTAATTTTAACACAGTTATGTTGTTTGTTATTAACCTTTTTAAGATCAGTTAAGAATTGTTCATTTGCAAAATCATCATCATCGAGAGTTTGATTAGAATAAAAGACAATTAATGTAAGGCACAACAATATACTCAAAATCTTTGTTTATTTCATTCTTGGGAAAAATAACGTTGAGAACCTCGTCAAAAGAGGTTTCAATTACATTGTAATCAGAAAATAAAGGAACGACAAAAAAAGGAAGAAATAGGATAAACATATGGATTTCATTGCATTTATGTGGGTGGAACTGGTATTACCTTTCAGTTAAGGACGGATGCATCAGTATCCTCCATAAGGATGGACAGATCTGACGATGTAGCGCGTGAGTGGATCATACTGACTTTCAACCCCAGTGTCTACAGATTAAATGAGTCTTCAGAGTCACTTCCGTCAAAAACCTTGGTAACACCTATACTCTTCTCAATGAGTGGTTGTACATGATGCTGAGAACTTTCGGCCCATGAGTAGTTGTCTTCGAAGAAGATCTCCATCCATGACTTCATTTTCTTGTCCACATGATCATACCATGGTTCCGAAAATCCATAAAAGGTAAAATCTTCACCATCTTTGACGAATCTTTTATTTAAGAAGTCCCCTGAAATAGTTTTGTTACTTTTTAACCTTCTCTTCAAATGGGGTTGGGGGAGCTTTCTGAGTTCCTCTGATGATGGTTGATAACCAAGACACATGGACGAAAGGCCATCTTCAGGACTATGGTTTCCAGTATCGCCTATTATCTTTATCCCAGGCCCAATCCGAACATGAAGTGCATATTCTTGAATATTTGTATCATATTGACATTATCGTGAGGTTTGTGCTCTGGATAGATTCTATCTTTGAAATCATACCATGGTTGGAGTGGAAGTGGTTCGACTCAGATGCTTGAAAAAAGTATATCATTCATCCTATGTTGTATTTCTAGTACCGAGTTACTGGTGCTTACATTCTCGATATTATAATCATTACCTAAGATGGTGATGACCTTACCCTTGACGAAGTAATTAAGTTTCTGATAGAGAGAGAAAGATATCCTCTTGATGTTGTGAAGCCACGGTTGGACAAGAAGTACATTGAAACAAGATGGTATGTCAATAACTTAGAACTCAGTAACGATATTTATAAGTCAAGCCCCTATTATAAACTTTATGGATCCCATCACCTCTTGATGAGTATTGTCATGAGCACGTATTGCAGAGGAAGTTAGAGCAAGGTCACTTACTTTTAAACCCAAGAAACTAAAGGTTCATAACGGGCAAACATTGAGTGCTGATCCATTATGGATGAATGAGAGTGGGGTAATCTTCCCCATTACTTCAACATAGATGTTAAGGGAATAATTATGATTAGAAAGAAACTTTGGGATTTCTGCTTTAGAGAAGGAAAGTATTCTAGTAGAGGTTAAAGACTCGACTAGGTTCATGGATTCTTCTACAGTGGTGGAAGAAGGGACTATGGGCTCGATAAGTAATTTTATCAGAGAGTCTCAATGTAGTTGGGAAGACATGAAGAGTCCCCACAAGGTGATGTTGGCCTGAGTTTTCATCAACTGGTCGAGGATATTACTCTCCTCAATGGTAATTTTTTTTCTTAGGGATTTCTTGACAATTTCCTTTTCGTTATCTACCATTGTTGACTTAGGATTCAGACTCTTGCAGTGCCTCCCAGATCTTTTCATATGATTGATAGTGGAGGGAAAGAACATAAAACTCCTTTCTTCATCTATCTCGAGTTGTACGTCCACTTTGTTGATTTCTCCTAGAAAATCTTCAAAAGATATCATCCAACATACACTGATTATCGGATTAACATTTTCTTAGCTTGTCTCTTCATCTAAACTATCAAACTTGTCCCCCTATCCGGTGGCAACAATATCATCTTTCCATGAGAAGTCAATATATAACATATCTCCCATAGCTTCAAATAGATCCTCCCACTCAATGGGGATATGGAGAAGTGAAGGGACCAATCTCCCTTATAACTTTAAGGCATTAAGTAACTCGAACATACTGTAAATCTCATTGGTCAATTGGAACAAGCCTGCCATGATCTGAACTGCATCATCCAAATTGACTTCGTTAATATTTACCATCCAATTATCTGACTCTCGAGCCCACTTTCGGGATTCCATGAACAAGGTGTTGGACTTTTGACAGTCAATTGTCATTTCAGAGGGCAAATTTAGCCCAAACTCTAGGAGTTGGTTTAGTACCATTGGAAAATCCATATTTTCCTATGGAACATGTATGAACGACAATACACACTCTTTTGAGAAGCGATAAATCTTAGTCAGCAAAACAAGTAAATCATAGGAGAAAATATGGCCAAACGTTAAGGGGTTTGGGAGAAAATATAGGTATGATAAGTACTTTAATGGGTACAATATCGATAGATAAATCGAACTCCGGGTCATTTTCTATGAAGATGGCATTTGCATGAGTTAGTAGTGGATTGTGAGTTGTGTTTGGTTTAGGATTGGATGGTGGGGAAATAACACTCCGATCAATCAAACCTTGGATTACATTCCGTAGATAGAAGCATTGATCATTGGTATGGCCGACATTTTAATGGAAATCACAATGGGCACCGGGTTAGAAGTTTTTGGAAAGTGGGTTTGGTAGTGGATGAGTGTCCAGTGGCTTGATGAGATTTTAGCTTAATAGGGGTTATTAAACTTTGGAGAGGGGAGCATGAAGCTCAATGTATTCTTTTTTTATACATTGGTAGGCCTTTCTGGAATGCAAGAGGTAATAAGCAAAGAGATGTAGTTGATGGTCGAGACTATAACAGGCTTCTCATATTTTCTTGGAGTGAACTGCGGAGATACCTTCTTTGGCTCGGCTTCTGTCTTGGTTATACTTTCTTCATTGTCCATTATTGTTTCCCAAATGGCTTAAAAATGGGAGTAATATTGTCCTCCCATCATCGCTTGGACATGGGGTAAGAAGTTTTTCTTCACAATACAAACTTTCTTGCCTTTGAAAGCCGATTAGTCATAGTGGACTCTTTCTCCGTAGACCATACTATGAAATTAGTGACAGTTTCTCTGGGGGTTCGTCTTGAGAAGTTCTAAATCACGGCATGTAACCTCAAATTCGTTGTTATATTTGTTCTAAAATATGAATTTACGGGCAACATCCTCCCAAGTGCGAGTTCTAGATTCCTCGATGGCTAGGAACCAACAAAGATCTTTGTTCTTTAAAGTCTGTTGGAAGATTTGGGATAATATTTCCTCAGAGGCACCTAGGAGAGTCACGGCTCGGTGGTAACTTTGGATATGAACAATTGGGGTCCAGTACCCCCAAACTTGTTAATGTTAGGCATCTTGAATGTTTTTCGACAACCTTGCTGTAGGTAGGGAGATATATGGGTGTAATACATGTACTTCCCGGAGATTCGGACTTGGTCAAACTTTTTGGTCAATAACTTAAGGTCTTACTTGACTTTTTTCAACTCTTTTTCCTTCAGATTGGTAGGCACTGGCAGGTAAGCTCTGTGATAGGCAAGATTCTATGTAGGGAGATAGAATGGTGGCGGTCCAAGGACAGGAGGGGCACATGGAGCATGCTGATATTTTTTTGAGATCCAAATAGGCTCAAGTGATGGAACACCTATAACACGAGGGAAGAGTACATCGGGCTCTTCTAGAATAGGTACTCGGTTCACTGTATCTCATAAAACTTAGTTTGAAGGTTATCAATCTTGGTAGTAAGTTAGACTAGGACAATCATCAGATCATGTTGTACATTCGGTACTTGGTGTATGTTCTCCATAAATAATTGGTGAAGGCATATTTCTAACTTAGAAGAAGTAGAGAGAGAGAGCTGATAGAGCTTCATGGAGATTCAACGGAAGATCGAATCCAATAGGGAGCCAGGCTAAGGGTTAAGTATGCGATCGACCTGAGAAGGAAAATGATTTGAATTTATTTTTAAAAGAGATAAGAAACAATCCTTATAGGAAAAGAAGAAAATGTTTTTGACATTTTTTTAAATAAAGGGAGGACAAAAATGTTTTTGGTAATTTGATAATAGAATGGGAAAATGTTTTTGGTATTTTGATAAAAGAGGGGAAAATATTTTTTTTGGCATTTTGATAAAAGAGGAGGAAAAATGCTTTTGACACTTTTGGTAAGGAAGGAAGAAAAATGAGATAAGAGTCTCAATGAGAACACTTGTATTAGGTTTACCTAAATGCAAAAGAAATGTCGGACGAGACCTGAGCCTGGGAAAAATTAGGACTAACAAATATGTAAAACATGGTTTCACTTGTTGCCAGGCTCATGGATAGGGTCTTGTTTGGGAAAAAGATGAAATCTCACGAAAATTTGGGCGGCATACCGACCCTACATTTTAGCTGAAATTCGGGTAGTAATCGAAAAACTAAATATGAGTGCTCTAGGTTTGAGGAGTATATAAGGGTATGCAACTATTGGGTTAGTGGAAAGGTTCCCCTCTTTGGCATGAATTCCACGATATACGTCTTGCTTTTGAGGACAACCGATACACATGGACAATCCATTTGACATACTTGAGTGTATGTTAATTGTTTGGGCACCTAGGATCTCATCAGGTATGGATAAACCATGCTTTTAGTGCAAAGTTTTTATTCATGTTTACCTAGGATCTCATCAGGTATGGATGAATTTTGGATATAGTCCTTAGATATTTTTTTAGGTTATTTTGTTTTTAAACTAAACCATTTAGATCTATTTTTAAAATTATATTTCAAGAAAATATGTTTTGGTTTTAAGTTTATTAGAATAAAGTTAGAATTTGTTAGAACGAGATGAAGTTTTCGTTCGAATGACTTTACGTTTCTGTTAGAATGAACTAGGTTTTTCATTGGAATGCACATCCAACGAACATCAAATGAGGCCTCTCTATTTTACCGAACTAAATTCATTAAAAGCTCGTTGTAAGCTTGTTAGAATAAGAAAGCTTCTTCCTTAGAATGAAATGAGTTTTTTTTTAAAAATTGGCTTTTTATCCGAACGAACTATATGTTTTCATTTGAACAAATTTTTCTGTTCAAAATTGTGTTTTTTCTATTTAAGGTTTGTTGGACTCAGATTTTCTATGAACTTTTGGTGAAAATCAATTCTCAACCAGTTTACCGAAGTTCTAAAACCCTAGTTTCACCCTCCGTGTTTAAATATCCAACTTTACATATTCATATTCTATAAGATCTTTAGTTTGGGCACCAAAGTTTGTTTTTCATAATCTTTTATTGAGAATGTGACTTGTGCTGTGGACTCCATACTTGGCATACTATGATGCGATGAAGAAGTGGTGTTACGTGTTTCAACTTTATAGATGGTTGTTGAGTCTCGTGGATACCAAGGCATGCGTGGATTCGTGCGTTATTGCACCTTGTGTGGGTGGAATCCTATGTTGCACAAGTTGAAGATAAAACAACTTCAAGGCTTATGAGGGAGATAAGTCACTGAGTAAGTCTATTATCTAGTCTTTGTAAAACCATATCATAACAATATGTTTCACTGGGTCGTTCGAGGTTTTTCCCTTTTTAGTTTTCCTCGTACACTGGCGTGTTGTGCGGTTGTTTTACTTATTTTGACTTATTATCACTTAGATGCATGTTTTTGGTTAAAGGATAAAACTGGATAAATTACTTTTTCACAACAAATAATTTAATTGGGTGAACAAGTTTTATTGGGTTTAGTATGTTTGAAGTTCCGTTCTTTAATATTGAAAAATATCAAAATAAACTTTTTATTTGTGACCATCCTTTCCTAAGCACACCGTGTAGGGGTCTTTTTAATCTATTCATCTATCAATTCATGATCACTAGTTGTCTTATGACCAAATACGTCACTTCCAGCAACCTTGAAAAAGTACCTATGCAGTCAATATCATTTACCAATGATGGGAACCCATGTCAACTGCTACAAATACTATAACACGAGGCACCTCAAAGCTTACCTGAAACGATACGTCTTCTTTCAATGAAAATGCAAGCATTAATAAGGTTTTGGTCAAACTAAAAATACACTACGTAAGTTTCTCTCTCAAAACCAAATCTTACCTCATGAAAACTTTTTAAGGGAGAAACTCATCTGAAATCATTTACTCTATGTCTCCTCAGCTTTCAAATACTATAAATATGTCACACTAGAAAACAAAATTCCTTCTAATATTTGATGTGGTGTAAGATGCCTCACTATGATTCAATACTTCCCATGAGAATTAGGTACCCTTCACACTAGGTACTAAATCTTTTTGGAACATTTATTCAACAATACTTGAAATTTATCAACGTTAAACAATGGTGCATGCCTTCGTTACATTACCAAAAATTTCTCATCCCGAGTCACGATATGAAGATGCCTATGACTAGACATAACCTCGGTGTGAAGATAATCTATAATACTAACATTATTCTTATACTATAGTGGGTTCTAAACTAAGGCACCGACTTTGTGGGTTATGGATACACCATGCTTCCACTGCATTACTCGGATAATTAAGTTGCATAGTTTGTTACACTTTTGTTATGGATCCCTTCATATTGAACACCTTAAGACTTTACTCGATACTAGTCAAGGTTTAAAACATTTTACAACTCGATATGGGTGTTACCCACTTCTAGAAAATATCCACGTTACCACCTATTTTTAAGAAAAACATTTTTCGAGCCACTTATCACTCTACCTGAGGATGTTTAAAAGCTAGTATGGCATATAAAACTTAACTCGTCATCATTAATGAAAAACCTTCCAATGGTTTTGTAATCTTAAAATCCAACATCGTGGCTCGCCTTACAAGGAAGGGCCCAAATAAGATATTTTATAATCGAAGATCAAAACCGATCTCACGACTACACATCACTCCCCTAAGGAATTTAAGCCTAAAGCTCTGATACGAAATTATAACATCCTAACCCAGATTTAAGGGTCACCCAGGGGTCAACCTGATATGATATGACTGTGTTAAGAGTAGACTGATGTGAAACAACGTAGATAATATTTTTGACTAATTTTATTTAATTATATTATCCGACTGAGAAGGAAAATCATTTTTCCAGATATATAAATAAGACAATAACAAGTGTGGAACCCATTAGGCAAAACCCTAGGGTACGTATAACAAGATCTACAAATGTAAATAGTATGAATCAAATACATGTGAAAGTATCTTAAAACACATAATATCACTTAACCTGCCGTAACAAAGGGAATGGGGTGAGCCAATACTCAATGGGGTTCCCAATAACAATGCATTGTAGAAGTGAATGTTAATAAAGAAAGATGCAATAAAGTATAAAGCTCATGGAGAACATTCAAAGGGAAAACATTTTCTCTCTCAACGTTGACGGCATTCCTAAGCATGTCAAAGGTTTAATCACTACTGATAGATGGGGCTTGCCAAGTTTCAAGGATGACTAGGTCATGGAGATTATGTTTTTCTAAAAGTGGTTTCAAGCTTTCTTTAATTTGTTCTTTTGTCTTTCAAATGTATGTAAAGGAGATAAATTATAAAGATCCTTATTTAAATTTTCAATCTAATACGCTTTGTATTACTAGTAGGGATGTAAACCTTTTATATGATGAAATCTCTTCTTAGATTTGCTATGAAGAAAATACATGTTCTTAAAAAAAAAGAAGGATGCAACAACGAACATACCACAACAAAATAGTAAATCCATTAACAATGCTTTATTCAAACAAATTTCCTTTAACTTTTCTTAATAGACATTAACCATAGATTCCTTAGTTCACCATTTTATTATGAAAATCATTTTCTAAATCCATTAATGTATGTGATTAATAAGAAGTTATGTTTTTGTATTACTCTTTTCTCTCTTATCCCACACTACCTAAAACTACCCATTTTGCCTTTTAACCTGCCACTTCGATGACATTTTTGAAATCAGTATATAACCACACACACTCGGTGTACAAAGACTTATTTAAGCTTATATGCAACCTTGGGCTTAAAATCTCTATAGACTATACAAACACACATTTATGGTCTTTGTTACTTTACTTCCTTTAACCTTTAACTTACCCACACTTTAGCGTGTTAACTTGTTATCTTCTTTAATTCATATTTTGTGGGTTTCTCAATTGTCTCATTTACACATTTACCAATTACTCCATTATATATGGCTGACACCCGGAAGAACTCATTTGTATACACTTATCAACCATTAATATGTTGCCCTGGTGTAAGCACAAGGTACACCATAATATCCTTACACTTATTAACCATTAATATACTAATTTGTAAAGTAAAGAACAAGGTATTTATTTTATGTCGCAAAAACCCTTCCCCGAAAAAAATGATGGACCCCTCTAGGAGTCACCTAATCTACTTCCAGTAAAATAATAAAAACAACAGGAACAAGTTACAATCAACAAACATGACAACTAAAGAAGATAGATGTAGCTATTACCTTACACGTCCAAGACTCCTCCTTGGTTTCTTATTCTGCTCTCTCTTTAAGTCTGTCCTTGCTTGCTATTGCGTTCTCCACTTCTTAGCGTTTCCCTTTTGATCTTTTAGCTCAAGATCAGCTCAGTGCCTATTGTGTTATTTTCTAGTGAAGTATTTGTGTGCGGTGTTCTATCCTAGATGACACACCCACATTTAAATGATACACACTAAATGCAATGAACAAATTATATCTCCTACATATATCTTCGCAAGTCTTGGGTCAACTCAAGTCAAGTCTTCTTGACTTTCAATACAATTTTGAAAAGATTTATTTTCTTTTAAATCTTGAACTTTAGACTTGTTCAGATATTTACACCAAAATATGTGTCTACGTTAATTGGTGTACGTGAGTGATTTTCTAAGTGATATGCAGAATGAAGATTAGTTCCTAAAAATCACTTAAACCACCAAGAGATCAGATACACAAATAACAAGAATGAAAATATCATGCAACCGTTCTTAAAGAATATTTAGATTAAATAGATAATAATATCAAATATATATATAAGTAAGTTCAATCCAAACAGTTCAGCAATATGATATTCTTTGATTTAATCTACTTAGATCTAGCTTCTCAAATCATCAAGTATATGGTTCATGCAAGAATAAAATCGAATAAGATTTTAGATTTCTATAATTTATTCTTCTATAGATTTAAATGTCTAAACCTAATAAAACGAATATAATGAACCAATATTTCTAAATACAATTAAAACAAAATGTTTAAATTAAGCACTGATTTAGAACATATTAAAATAATCAAATCAGATTTTTGTATACGACTTTATCACAAAAATATATCTAAGAAAAATAGATCAACCTTATTATCAATAGTTTCTGGAAAGTTAAACTTAATACCACTAGAATGTTGTTCATGTGTGTAGTGTATATATATATATATAAAATATATTTCAGAAATACACTAAAGGAAAGTAGGTCTAATATATAACAGATCTAAATGAACAAATAAAACAAGAACGACAATTAGAGAGACTCAAAACCAGATTTTTCAAAATGAAAAATCAACAAGAACTGAGAGATGATGTTCTGAAAAAAATGTCGAAGCTTGACTCCTCAAGATTTTGAAAATATTGAGTAGGACCAACCTTGGTTCAATGTATACACTCTTAAGATAAATCTTTTTGAATCAGGTGTATAATCTCTCTCAAAATTTCTGCAGAGCTTCCACTTTAAAATAATTTTTCTCCTGTTAAAAATTAAAGACCGATGTGGTTCTATTTATAGAGAAATAGGAACAGGTTTGATTGGTGAAAAAATGTTCACAAGGATTATGAAAAGAATGTACATATCCGTAGATTAAATTGATCTTGCAATCAGCAAAGAAACACACAAGAGTGTTTTTAAAAAATTGACACATGTCACAAACTGCTGTAACCCAATAACAGATCGGTTGGGAAATAGTTTAATAAAACGAGGTCATTTTATAAATATAAAAATACCAGCTGTGGTTTTTTTTAAAAACCGTGGGCGGTGAAAAACAGTTATGGAGCCAGCTGTAACGCACTTAACAATTTTTACCGTTGGACAAATAAGAAAGCTGCATCGTTTTGGTGAAAATGACCAAAACCATTTTTGGTTTTGTTAAAAATCATGGGCTGGGAATCAAACACAAAGACACATATTTATTTGAACAAATATATAAGGCAGATATATTGGGAACACGCCAACCAGCTAGGGTAATAGTCCAGCTAGAGACTAGACCAAGCAGGTCAAATCTTGTACAACTTACAGAGCCACATTTAAATATATATATATATATATATATATATATATATATATATATATATATATATATATATATTAATTACAGATAATAAACACGCCTGCCAACATATAGTATAGTTATCACATATATTAAAATGAATATTTAACGCTTGTAAAAATATTTTTGAAAATTTCTTTTTTGAATAATGTTTCATTAAATAAATTCAAAATTAATTTTTAATTTTTTTTAAAAATTCTTTTTAATATAACGTACACGCTTAATCAAAAGATATGATAAAATGATATACTGTGTCATGTAGTGCATCCTACGTGATAAAATCCTACGAGCCATAGAGGGTGTGAGAAACAACCTTACGCAGTAATGAGAATTCAGTCGATTACTTAGTTGAAGTAGATAGAAATAGGAGCTTGGCGGAGGTAACGACACTCACCCTAATTACAAAAATAATTTTATCAAAATCGAAGTCCAACTAGATGAAGTCCTATATAAGTAAAGCACGGGAAAAAAACCTAAGAGTGCTCTATATAGGAACCTTCAAACTCCCCCATTGGACTTATTTTGGCAAAACCCTTGAGTACTTCAAATGATATACTAAGGAAGAAAAATTCCTGACATGTCCTATACAGAAAAGTATGTAACTACCCACCCATCCTAGAAATAAAAAAGACACGACTCAAGCACAGAGTTGATGAAAATCTACAAAACATAAATACCTTTCTGCCGAGATCAAAGATAAATGCATTTGCTCCACAAAAAAATAGAAATAAATGTGCAGGAACAATGCATGAATAATATGCATGAATGAATATAAACACATAAAATAAAAAGATGTACTCAATTCTCCCCCATTTTGACTAAATAGTACAATGGAAGAAAGTAACATAGAAAATGTTTAAAAACTGCAGAATAAAAGTCTCCTACATTAAACATGATTTTAAGAGATAACGGTTGTTAGTAGATATCTTTATCCTATAATCTCAGAGATCTAGTAAACAGGATGCAAAAAAAAAAATCTAGTTATCAAGTACAATCATTCCTATCATATGTCTCAATATTTCAAAATGAGGTTTATCTAATGGTTTTGTAAACAAATCAGCAAGTTGATTACCGGTGGAAATATGTTCTATTACAAGCTCTTTCAATTCAATTAGCTCCTTAATGAACTGATCGTTAATATTAATGTGCTTAGTCCTACTATGCTGGACAGGATTTTTAGCAATGTAAATAGCACTCTTATTATCACAATAAAGGTTAACTTTGGACTCAATTATACCATAATTAGCTAACATCTGTTTAACCCAAATTTGTTGAGCACAACATGCGCCATCAACATATTTAGATTCGGTAGTTGATAAAGTTACACTATTCTGCTTTTGACTAGACCATCCAACTAGGTTCTATCCTAAATAATGGCAACCACCCGAGGTGGAACGACAATCATATGTGCTACCACCCCAATCTGCATTCGAGTACCCAATTATCTCAGGTGAGGAGTCATTGGTATACCAAATTCCAAAATCAAATGTGCTTTTAACATATTTCAAAATATTTTTAGCACCAGTAAAGTGAGACTCCTTTGGACTGGATTGAAACCACGCACAAATACAAAAAACATATTGAATATCAGGCCTAGAAGTAGTTAAGCATAATAAACTACCAATAATGCTACGGTATAAAGTAGAATCTACATTAGGGCCACTTTCAGATTTTGATAATTTTGTTTTTGTAGCCATATGTGTAGACAGTATTTTAGCATTTTCAAGTCCAAATTTAACAAGTAAATCCCTGGCATACTTAGATTGCGATATAAAAATACCATCACTTCGTTGTCTTATATGAAGTCCTAGAAAAAACTGTAACTCCCCCATAAGTGACATTTTAAATTCACAGCTCATGTATTTTGGAAACTTTTTAACTTCATCTGGGGAGGTTGACCAAAAAATAATGTCATTTACATAAATTTTAGCAATTAAGATATCATTTTTATTAGATTTTTAAACAAATAGAATTTGGTCAACTCCTCCTCTAACAAAGCCATGTAAAGATGAAAAGTAGTTAAACGTTCGTACCAATAATGAGGAGCTTGTTTGAAACCATATAAAGCCTTTTTAAGTCTATAAAAATGATTGGGGTGTTTGGGATCATGAAATCCTTTGGGTTGCTCAAAGTAAACTTCTTCAAATAGAATACCATTAAGAAAGGCAGATTTTACATCCATTTGGAATAACTTAAATTTTACGTGACAACCAACGGCTAGAAGTAATCTCACCGATTCAAGATGATTTACTGGGGCAAATGCCTCGTGACAGTTTATTCCTTCTATTTGAGAATAACCTTGTGCTACTAGTCTAGCCTTATTTCGAATGATTATCCCTTGTTCGTCGGTCTTATTTTTCGAAAATCCACTTTGTACCAATTACTTTGATATCTTTGGGAGTCGGGACTAAATACCAAATGTCATGATCTATGGACTGAGCTAGCTCCTCTTGCATCGCAACAATCCAATAAGAATCACAAAGTGCCTCATCTACTGATTTTGGTTCCACAAGGGATAAAAAAGCATCCATATTAGCTACTTCATGTAATTGATTTCTAGTCCTTACTGTCGCACATATATCACCCACAACTTCTGCGGAGGGCTGATCCTTTGAAACCCATTTAGGCATGGCAAGGGTTGGTGTTGGGAAAGATTCATCTTCTGTCGAAAGTGGTTCATTTAAAATATTTGTCTCCAAATTAGTTTCAACATGTTAATCTTTACTAAGAGGCTCAATAGTGATGTCTTATTAGAACAACATTAACGGACTCTACAATGGATTTGGTTCTCAAGTTATAAACTCTAAAAGCCCTGCTATTTTAACAATAGCCAAGAAAAATTGATTTATCACCTTTGGCTTCAAATTTAGAAAGATTATCTCGATCTTTGCAAACATAATAAATAGAGCCAAAGGTCCGAAAATACTTTACATTGGGCTTTTGTTGAACCAAAACTCATAAGGGGTCATTTTGCTATTCTTTCTAAGATAAACACGATTAATAATGTGAATGGAAGTAATGCATGCCTCCTCCCAAAAATATAATGGTAAATTTTTAGCATGTATAAGGACTCTAGCCATTTCTTGAATGACTCTATTTTTCTAGTTCAACAACCCCATTATGTTGAGGAGTTTTCGGAGCACTAAACTGATAAGAGTAAACGTTAGTTTCACAATATTCAATGACACCAGTTTCTTTAAACTCACCACCTCTATCATTTCTAATTTGATTTACTTGGGTGTCTTTCTCATTTTCTATTCTAGTCAGTATTGATATAAAATTGTTAAAAGTTTTTGGCTTAGCTTTCATGAAAGCTACCCAAGTAAACGGAGAGAAATCGTCCACAATGACTAGGGTATAAGAATTTCCATTTAGACTAACAGTCCTAGATAGACCCATTAAATCCATGTGGAGAAGTTCAAGAGGTCAAGTGGTGTTAATGTCGTTAACCTTTTGTGAGGGGATTTATTAATCTTACCCACTTGACATGGACCACAAATAGCAGGGGGAATTTATTTATTTTAGGTAAGCCTATAACAAGGTCTTATAATGACAACCGATTTACGGTTTCATAACTGATGTGTCCCAACCTATTGTTCCATAAGTCAGAATCATCCAAAAGAGTCACATTACAAGACAAGGAGCCAGAAGCTTTGTAACATTTGTTTGTGGTACGATTGCCTTTAATGTAATCTTCTCCCGAGTCCGTCAAAACATCAGAGGAGGTTTTTGAAAATTTAACTTGGCAACCGTTATCACAAAATGACTGATGGAAAGAAAATTAGCTCTCATTCCATGAACA
Source organism: Sambucus nigra (assembly GCA_949130495.1). Lineage (NCBI taxonomy): Eukaryota > Viridiplantae > Streptophyta > Magnoliopsida > Dipsacales > Adoxaceae > Sambucus > Sambucus nigra. Next base: position 642,767,757 of record OX422209.1, on the reverse strand, counting down.
AATAACACATCATTGACATTGGGTAAACCCTCTTCATTAAGAATGCCTTTACTTATGATTTAGGAGTTCTTACCATCTCCAAAGGTAACGTTTCCACCTTTATAACGAACAACATCCTTTAGTTTAGTAATATCCCCTATCATATGGCATGAACATCCTCTATCTATGTACCAATCAACACTATGCATCTCATAGCGGAGGGTTGTCAAGATAATAAAAGATTTCAAATTTAAATGATTTAGATGGGGTCTTAGATCGTCTGATCTGATCCATATAGGCACAGTTTTAATTTTGTTTTGAGCCATTATATGGGATATGAAAAAGGATTTTCCTAATGGTTTTGATTTGCAATAAGTCCAAGTTCTAGGGTGCTTATAACAATGAAATGATCCATCACAGTTCGAGATTTTATTACCAAATCTTCTATCTCTTTGTTTAAAGTAAAAATGGTCATTTTTCTTTAGAAACCTTTGGTACTCACAGTTTTGGTGTCCAAAAACATCACATTTAGCACATAATTTACTAGACATAGGAAGGCCTGAATTGTGAGGTTTTCTAACAAAACCCGTTTCAAATTGCTTACAAGCATTAGACATAAAAGGTCTAGAAAGTCTCTTATGAGGGGGGCAATATTTAGACGTAGATGCTTCAACATAATTTTCAATGAAACTATAGTAATACTCCGTATTTTTATAGCTTTTAAATTATGGAATTTATTAAATTTAATTGAGATAAATTAATTTAATTTTAATCCGGAATGTTGCTTTAAATATTTACTAACGTGACGAGAGTTAGTAATTATTGGAAATTTGTTATCTGTTGAATATTACTGGATGAGTATAGTAATATATGAGATTTATTGTTATAATATTGTCACGTGTGAATAAAATGACAATTATGGAAATTTAAGTCGGGACGCGCCTGTGTCGTGTCGGGACTAAATGTTGATTAATGAGTGAATATTTTATAAGTTGTTCGTATGGTCATTTTGAGTGCGCCAATGTGTCCAGAAGGGTCGAGATAGTCAGAAAAGTGTACCCGGGGGTTTAGTTTGGGTCTCGGGGCGTTTTTAGGCCCAATTAGTACCCCGGGAGGGCGTTTTGGACATTTCGCAATTATGGGTAATTAAACCTACGAAAATTAAAAGGGTTATATAAGATATCTAGGTTGTCTTCTAGGGTTAGAACAACCAAAGACAAATGACGGCCATTGGAGAGGAAGAGGATAAGCTCTCCAAGGAGTTCTAGGCCAAGAAAACCTCCAATTGCATCGCCGTCACCACCAACGCGTAGATCGCGAGACGGGGAACGAAACCACACCAATTTCGGCACCAAACCAGATTTCTAAAAATTTCAGGCAAGTGTTTATCTTGATTATTTCTTTGATGCATCTTTCATATTGGTTTAGGAATGATTAGGATGAATTGTTGAGATAGGAAATTGCATGTAGTGATGACGTAAATGATATTTTGGAAACCCTTTGTCATGTAAAGGATTAAGAGTTTGATTAAGAAAAGAGTTCTAATTAGATACAAACACTAAAAATTTTATTCCGGATGATCGGACCATTGGAATCACTTGAAATTTTAGTATGTTGTAGCGAACAGCGAGACAGGACTGCTGACAAAAATTCAGCTTGATCGAACGGTCGGATTTCTAAAAATATTATTTTTACTAGAGAGTTTTATGTTTTGAGGACTCTTAGAGAGTTTTATATTTTGAGGACTCTTCTAAATAATAAATAAAAAAAACTCAATTAAAACTCCATTTTAATTCCGATTTCGAAACCATTTGAAATTCTCATCTTTGAAAATAAAATTCAAAATCCTTTAATGTAAGGCGGAATCTATATTTTTGGGATATCTTACATGAGGGACAATGTAAGTATATGTTAAAGAGAGAGAGACACGTAAGAGAGTTACTTTGGGACAAATGTGTATACCTACTGAATTTTATACTTGGGAGGATAGAATCCGTGAGCGTGATGTAGTAAGTGGAAAAGTTCCTCAAATTAAAATAAGATGTGAATGGTTATACGTGATAACTAAATAATGAGAAATAAATACAAATGTCGTAATTATTGGAATTGATAATTTACCCATTATTGAAATGGTAATGTTAGTATAGTTATATGATTGTGTATGCATATACTATCTATGTGTGAAAATCATGCCCACGCTACTTGCTATCCCTGAGGTTTCTGCACTGGGACAGTCTTATCTCGATGGGACCTTTATGGGGGATATTGACTTGTACCCTAGAAGATAGATATCCTTGGTACAGGCTATCGGAATGATAGTTCAGACGGTCCTAAGAGATGCGGGTATGTGCTTTCCTCTTAGAGACTTGGAATCTATGCTTCGCCTCATTTTATTTGTGTATAAGTATCCTTGGTACAGGCTATCGCAGTGATAGTTCAGACGGTCCTGAGAGACTTGGAATCTATACTTTGTCTTAATATTGTTTGAGCATGTGTTGATACAGTTCGAGAGTGATTCCGAATATGTATTCCCTTAGTACGAGTGATACGGGGATTGGATAGTAGAGTATTCCCGCACCATAGTTGTTATTAGGGGTGCTGTTGTGTTATATATATATTTTATGAGTAGTTAATAGATATATGAAATTCTGAAATCTGGAACTGCCTACTGTGATGAGACATGTAGGACATGGTTGATGACTCAAATTGTAAATACTTGTTTCGAGAATGTATAATATGACACTGGAAAACTTTATTGATTTATAAAGTTAAAAATGAGAACTTTGGTTGCTAATTGAAATATCCTTTTCGAACAATTGAATCATTAAATTTTGGATCTTACGAGTAAGCTAAGATAAGTTAAATCATTGGGAAGATTAGTGCGATAAATGATAAGACAAACCGTTGGGAAGGTTAGTGCGATAGGTGTGCACATTAGAAGATAGGTGAGAATTTCTCAAGAGAGTGACGCACTAATATGTTGTTGCATTGGCCTGTATCAATTTAAATACTTGCTAAACAAATTTTAAATCATATACACTATCGGGCTCTGACCCATTTTTCTCTCTCTCTCTCTCTTGCATATATATGTATGTATTACAGGTGCCCAGCCACAGGGGCGTCTTGCTTAGGATCTCTTGGAAGGAACGCGTTGCAGCTTAGGTGGAAGTTGCAGGACTCTTGATTAGACGACTTCGTTCATTCGGATCCACTCTTAGTACTTTCATCTAGTTGGGCATGTGTAGCTCTTTGCATTATTCCGTTGTTATTGGACATTTGTATTTCAGTTATTTCTAGTATTGTTACTATGGGATTTATTCAGTTTGGATGTGTGACTTTAGATTTCGTATGTTGACATTCGATTGACGAATGTATTAAATTAATTGGATTATGTTGCAGAATTTAATGTGGTGTGATTCTTACTTATTGAATGTTGTTAATAAAATAAATGATTTTTCTTTAAATAAAATTTGGAAAGTATGTATGAACATGGTTTTGACACTTAGCTTAATTAATTAGGGTGTTAAATTGGAAAAATTTATTTTTCGACAGTGATGCTAAGAATGGAACAACTGTTCACCTTGATTTAATTTAATAAAGGAGTGATCTCCCGGTATTTAATTAGGCAGGGTGTCACAGGTGGTATCAGAGCATCAGGTTCTAGTGTCCTTAGGATCTGTACGGCTTATTATGCTTTCAGCGTTGCTTTGTTTGTTATAGAGCCCTATGTTTAGGATTGTTGATTCCCTTGATGAGATTTCGTTCTCCTGCTATAATGTGTATACACTAGTTAATTCTAATTTCGTTCGGATGTGTGCGTGTGCTGAGCGATGACGGATGTCAGAAGAGGACCGTTAAGCATACATCAGGAGGCAGGGCTCAGTTGATATTATGAAATATATCCGAGGATGATGACCGTAGTCAAGGTCACCTCCATTATGGCACGAGAAGCCACGACTAGAAAGGAGACTAAGGTGCAGTAATGATTTTTCAAATGCTGTTATAGTCAAATGAGGTGCGAGGGTAAACTTACCCAACGTATTACAAAAATGTGTAGAGACTGTCAATGGGAAATTTTAGAAATGCGGAAATTGTATGTGTCTTTACCAAAGGAGGTAATGTACCCAAAGGCTTAGATATAGGACGAAGTGTGGCAAACTAAAAGTGAAAATTTAGAGAAAATTTTCTTGGCTTTCGGGACGAAATTATAATGGTTGGAGTTAACCACCAATTTTAGAAGTGGAATGCTATGCCTATAGGAGAACCTTAGGTACAGTGTTGACCGTATGTTCCTTCCTCAACTGTTCAGGGTGAGAAGCAAACGTGGTTCTGAACTCATCACGGGAGGGCATGACAGAAGTCCGATTGTGGATATGAACCCTAACCATTAGCAAATTTTGTATCGAAAGATGTAGATACGAGTGGAGGAAACGACTCCAAGTGGGAGACCAACTCGTAATAATAATTGATAATACTCGAGGAGGAAATTCTGATGGACGGTTGATTCAGAGGTTGACAATGTTGTATTTTGTCAATAAAGATGATAATGCTCCTTGTGTGGGAAGCTTAAAGAAATCTAAGAATTTAGTCGAGAATAAGACTGAATACAATGGTGGTGATATAGCCCCAAAAAGAGATGTGGATATACATCAGGGGACCCATTTAAATGATTCGGATAATGTAATTCTTACCAAGTGATGGTAAATTCAATAAGTGCTATTATAGATAGTAACATGATCTTTATGGCCTAAAAAGTTAAAGGAACAATCGGAATGGTTAACAGGAATCGAGTTTACTAATGTCCGAGAGGAGGACAAATCCTAACCTGGTTAGTAGGACAGGTGGTAAGTGGATTATGTACTGAGGTATTTTGTGCGGAGTGAGATCGCTCACGATAATATGTTCCAAAGTGAGTATAAGGACAAGAATACGGTGCCTAGTAAAAGGCAACGATTAAAATAATTTTGTTATGGTTTGGGCAGACGTGTTACGTCCGAAAACCATTTGCGCAGTCAAGACGATTGACAATGTAGAAATGTAAGTTGTATCCTCAGAGGATGAGGAGTGTTTATGTGACACGAGAGAGTCACTATATTTTGTTCATTGCTAGATTAGCATGTGAGACGAGCTTAATGCATATAATTATAAATGTTACCATTATGTGAATATTTTTCCCTACTGTAGCGGGATTTTTCTTTAGTGCTATCCGCGGAGGATGAATGAGTATATCAAAAGTGTTTTATACTTTATTAAGGTTACTCGTTGTAGTGATGCGATACAAGAGTATGATATTATCTTATTTAAAACATTACATAAATGGTTAGTACGATAGTGGGCATTTATTGCAAGGCTATCGGAGTGGTTGCATTAGTGCAACATGTTTTATGTTTGTTTTGGCGAGGCTTTACCTGTGAGAAGGTTGGACTCGCACTTATATTATCTATCCTAGAGACTTCGGAGGAGAGAGTGGGCTCGAGATATTCCATGCCAAAGTATGTATAAACTTTGCCAATATGATTCCGTATGTATCGGGATTTACCGTTGAGCGAAAAGATTTGACGCAGTATTATTTTTGGCACTCCGGACTTAGTGATAGGAATAGTGCAGTGTTATATTTATCCTTAAGAGACGTGGGAGTTAAGAGTTATACCCCTAATGTTAGAAAAAGGAATTTCGAGAATTCCGATTGTATTTATTCGAGGTTTATGGAATGCTATTACCACCAACCTATGTTGAACGATAGTGAAATTTGGTGAAACGTTATTTGTTAGGCATAATTACGGTAGAAATTGTAACTTTTCTGTCAATGGACGGAATAAAGTGGTATATACTATGGACGGAGGACCTAACGGATTTCGATAACCGACAATGCTAGGTAGTAGTGTATCGGGGGGGTTCCTTGTTTGGATTTCGCTTTGCGAGACATCCCACGCATGAAACTTAGCGTAAGGTTGGAAATAGGGAGACGTTTGGTCACTATTCCATGAGTTCGGTACCCTGGTCGAAATGGGATCAAGTAATTATGTATGTAAGTTGGAAGTTGAATTTTGTTTTAAGGTCATTGGAGCAAGATTTTTGTGGTAGGAAAGCATTAAAAGTTATCCCCACGAGTAGAGGGGTGGAACGATAATAAGGAGAATTTAAGAATTTTGATTTCTAGGGTGATTGAGAGTACCCATATGTCATAACCGCATATAGAACACAAGGTGAATAAAGAGTTGGAATGATTTTTAGCATGGATTATCTGGAAAGAACTTTAGATTATACAAAAGAGATGACCTGTAATTATTTTGATGAATAGAGCGTTAGTGATTTATTTTGGTTGTTGTACCTATTTGGGAAAATTGTTGTACTTATCTGAGGAAGGTTGAGAATTATTATTCCTCTTTTATTGTCATGGAATTTGAATGCCCTATCCCTTCTATTCCGTTGAATTTAGTTAGTCCTACAGATGAGTAGCACGCCGTTCGCTCTCCCAGGGCGGTCGGAGTGTTGCAAAAATGTGGGCATCTTGGTTAACTACAGTTAAAATAGTCCGAGTCGAAGGGACGTGGTAATAGATGTGTGAAATATATGTTTGTGGAACAAGTATAACGAAGTGGAAGTGATAGAGTGGATTAAACGTCACATGAGGGGCGATAATCCATACATAAGTGTGCAATTAGAATAGCACGCCCTAACTTGATTGGAAGGCTGTGGGAAGCCATTCAAGAATTGGTATTCCTTGAATATAGTAGAATTTAATTGTTAGGAAGTACACCCGGAGCGGAGTTGTTATTAGTCAAGTGTGAGAGCGACTCACACATATAAAGAGTAATGATGTTAGTATAGTATAAGGGATCCAGAAGTGCGCTTCGTGGAGAGAAGAGCACGGGTGGAACTTTTGGCATACTACAAGGAAGGAAGGGGAGTATTACGTGTCACTTAATGTGAGACATTTCAAGGGAATAATCGATGTTTAGCGAGACATAGTGAGTAGTCTCTACATGCACTGCCCATAGTTAAGGTTTGGTTGAAAGAGGAGAATCAACCAAATAATTTTGTGTTTATCGAAAATTCCTAAAATTGGAAGAGGTTGGTAAAGTCGGTAAAGTTCTTGGATGGGTTGCCATCCTCAAACAAGATCAAGGGTTTATCCTGAACATGTGAATTAAGTCGCCGATAAGGAAGTGATTGATATTCCTTTGGGCTGGCTTACAATATTAACTAGTATGCCCCAAACTTCCTTTGAAAGGAAGGATCGCGCCAGTGCATGGTCCGGCGCAGTATAAATTTCTGAATCAGGATGATATTGGTGAATCCCACCTTTGATATGGGATTTCAGGAACCAGCGGAGATAAGATTTCGTTTCAAGTAGGATGTATCATCCTTAGCCAGGGAATAAGCGCATGGTGATTAAAGATTAGTGGAGCCGCGTGAAGGAGATTTTGGAATCTTGGTATGAAGATTTCAAGAATGCTCTGTAGAAGCACTCGTACCTGTTTGTCGCGTATGAGGTATTTATTAAGGTTTTGTTATGGAAGAACCTCGACTATTCTCCTTCCGTATGTTTAGAGGAGAGTAGATAATCAGAATTTTGGATCGGTCGAGAAAATATCCGATAACTATGGTAGAATTCCACGACTGTTTTAGACGAGCAAGAGTGATCAAATGTATGTAATATTTTCTCAGAATGGGAGTTTTGTATATGAATAAATCTGAGTATTTGTCATGTAGTGAGGTGCGGCCTCCTAATGATAGTGAGATAATGAAATGTATAACGTACAGACGTGACCTATGCGAATGTTGTCGGTTGGGAGCATGATGTGAAGTGTCTCCAAAGAGAATGCAAAACAATGTTACTGTGAAGAAAGGGCTATAGTGATTAAGCGTCGTAATGTGTAGTTAGTTTGTGTACGGAAAAGGATATCCAGAATTATGCTACCTGATAGGCCTTATTTTCCGAATTTCGGGACAAAATTCAGTTATTAGGGGGGAAGTATGTAATACCCCGTATTTTTATAGCTTTTAAATTATGGAATTTATTAAATTTAATTGAGATAAATTAATTTAATTTTAATCCGGAATGTTGCTTTAAATATTTACTAACGTGACGAGAGTTAGTAATTATTGGAAATTTGTTATCTGTTGAATATTACTGGATGAGTATAGTAATATATGAGATTTATTGTTATAATATTGTCACGTGTGAATAAAATGACAATTATGGAAATTTAAGTCGGGACGCGCCTGTGTCGTGTCGGGACTAAATGTTGATTAATAAGTGAATATTTTATAAGTTGTTCTTATGGTCATTTTGAGTGCGCCAATGTGTCCGGAAGGGTCGAGATAGTCAGAAAAGTGTACCCGGGGGTTTAGTTTGGGTCTCGGGGCGTTTTTAGGCCCAATTAGTACCCCGGGAGGGCGTTTTGGACATTTCGCAATTATGGGTAATTAAACCTACGAAAATTAAAAGGGTTATATAAGATATCTAGGTTGTCTTCTAGGGTTAGAAAAACCAAAGACAAATGACGGCCATTGGAGAGGAAGAGGATAAGCTCTCCAAGGAGTTCTAGGCCAAGAACACCTCCAATTGCACCGCCGTCACCACCAACGCGTAGATCGCGAGACGGGGAACGAAACCACACCAATTTCGGCACCAAACCAGATTTTTAAAAATTTCAGGCAAGTGTTTATCTTGATTATTTCGTTGATGCATCTTTCATATTGGCTTAGGAATGATTAGGAAGAATTGTTGAGATAGGAAATTGCATGTAGTGATGACGTAAATGATATTTTGGAAACCATTTGTCATGTAAAGGATTAAGAGTTTGATTAAGAAAAGAGTTCTAATTAGATACAAACACTAAAAATTTTATTCCGGATGATCGGACCATTGGAATCACTTGAAATTTTAGTATGTTGTAGCGAACAGCGAGACAGGACTGCTGACAAAAATTCAGCTTGATCCAACGGTCGGATTTCTAAAAATATTATTTTTACTAGAGAGTTTTATGTTTTGAGGACTCTTAGAGAGTTTTATATTTTGAGGACTCTTAGAGAGTTTTATATTTTGAGGACTCTTCTAAATAATAATTAAAATAAAAAAAAATCAATTAAAACTCCATTTTAATTCCGATTTCGAAACCATTTGAAATTCTCATCTTTGAAAATAAAATTCAAAATCCTTTAATGTAAGGCGAAATCTATATTTTTGGGATATCTTACATGAGGGACAATGTAAGTATATGTTAAAGAGAGAGAGACACGTAAGAGAGTTACTTTGGGACAAATGTGTATACTTACTGAATTTTATACTTGGGAGGATAGAATCCGTGAGCGTGATGTAGTAAGTGGAAAAGTTCCTCAAATTAAAATAAGATGTGAATGGTTATACGTGATAACTAAATAATGAGAAATAAATACAAATGTCGTAATTATGGGAATTGAGAATTTACCCATTATTGAAATGGTAATGTTAGTATAGTTATATGATTGTGTATGCATATACTATCTATGTGTGAAAATCATGCCCACGCTACTTGCTATCCCTAAGGTTTCCGCGCTGGGACAGTCTTATCTCGATGGGACCTTTATGGGGGATATTGACTTGTACCCTAGAAGATAGATATCCTTGGTACAGGCTATCAGAATGATAGTTCAGACGGTCCTAAGAGATGCGGGTATGTGCTTTCCTCTTAGAGACTTGGAATCTATGATTCGCCTCATTTTGTTTGTGTATGGGTATCCTTGGTACAGGCTATCGCAGTGATAGTTCAGACGGTCCTGAGAGACTTGGAATCTATACTTTGTCTCAATATTGTTTGAGCATGTGTTGATACAGTTCGAGAGTGATTCCGAATCTGTATTCCCTTAGTAAGAGTGATACGGGGATTGGATAGTAGAGTATGCCCGCACCATAGTTGTTATTAGGGGTGATGTTGTGTTATATATATATTTTATGAGTAGTTAATAGATATATGAAATTCTGAAATCTTGAACTGCCTACTGTGATGAGACATGTAGGACATGGTTGATGACTCAAATTGTAAATACTTGTTTTGAGAAAGTATAATATGACACTGGAAAACTTTATTGATTTATAAAGTTAAAAATGAGAACTTTGGTTGCTAATTGAAATATCCTTTTCGAACAATTGAATCATTAAATTTTGGATCTTACGAGTAAGCTAAGATAAGTTAAATCATTGGGAAGATTAGTACGATAAATGATAAGACAAACTGTTGGGAAGGTTAGTGCGATAGGTGTGCACATTAAAAGAGAGGTGAGAATTCCTCAAGAGAGTGACGCACTAATATGTTGTTGCATTGGCCTGTATCAATTTAAATACTTGGTAAACAAATTTTAAATCATATACACTATCGGGCTCTGACCCGTTTTTCTCTCTCTCTCTCTCTCTCTTGTATATATATGTATGTATTACAGGTGCCCAGCCACAGGGGCGTCTTGCTTAGGATCTCTTGGAAGGAACGCGCTGCAGCTTAGGTGGAAGTTGCAGGACTCTTGATTAGACGACTTCGTTCATTCGGATCCACTCTTAGTACTTTCATCTAGTTGGGCATGTGTAGCTCTTTCCATTATTCCGTTGTTATTGGACATTTGTATTTCAATTATTTCCAATATTGTTACTATGGGATTTATTTAGTTTGGATGTGTGACTTTAGATTTCGTATGTTGACATTCGATTGACGAATGTATTAAATTAATTGGATTATGTTGCAGAATTTAATGTGGTGTGATTCTTACTTATTGAATGTTGTTAATAAAATAAATGATTTTTCTTTAAATAAAATTTGGAAAGTATGTATGAACATGGTTTTGACACTTAGCTTAATTAATTAGGGTGTTAAATTGGAAAATTTTATTTTTCGACAGTGATGCTAAGAATGGACCAACTGTTCACCTTGATTTAATTTAATAAAGGAGTGATCGCCCGGTATTTAATTAGGCAGGGTGTCACAACTATCAATGTCACTTTCAAAATCACTTTCAATTAAAACTTGTCTTCTTTTGGCCTTCTCAGACGATTTGCTTTCTAACTGAAGAACCATTTCTTTTTCGGCTTTTACAAAGAGGACTGGTCTAGATAAATCATCATTTTTCTTAAAAGGACCTTCATAAAGAAACCCTCAAGTATCGCCATGATATCACTGGACAACTATCAGTTCCTCAAGGTCAAAGGATTTTATATCGCGACAACGACAAATTTTAAAAGCAGTTTCAGGAACTTCTTTAGATTTTTCAACTTGTAAAAGTGCAGCATTATATTTTTCTTCTAAAGAAATCAGGTTTTCATTTAAAGTCCTAATCTGAAATTTAAAGTCAAGTGACTATTTTTCAAAATCAATTTTGACATTATTCATTTCAATTGAATTTTGTCGAATTATCTTATAGTGATTTTCTAGGGACTCACTAAGAAATTTAACCAAATTAGTAAATTCTTGTCTATTCTGCAAAGCCCTCACATATAATTCAGCATAATCATCATAAGAAATAAAATTTATGAAAGATAACGAACCATTTGATGACTTTTATATGCATTTGACTGATATTATTACCCAACTGCATGCTAATGATGTAGAACATACTGATCAGGAAGTATGTGCTAAGATTTTAAGGTCCCCTGCCCTAGGTTTGACTATAAACATGATATCATTGAAGAAATGAATGATCAATCTCTCACACCAGAATTACTTAGCTCTAAATTGAGAACTATGGAACCTGATACAACTTTTAAAAAGACTCTTACTTCTTATTCTAAAAATGATCTCACCAACTCTTCTAAGGTTGCGTGCAAAACTACATGTTCTAATAAAAACAAGCATAAGGTCGTTAAATAATAATTTGAGTCGGACAATGAATCTAATGAGGAGTCAAATGAAATTGATAAGATCAACCATAAACTTGCACTTATGTCTTCCCAATTTAAGAAACTTTTTAAGCATAGAAACTCTATTGCTAAAAGTCGTATGCAAGAGAATAATCAGTCTAGTTAGTTCAATCGACCTCATGACAGAAATTCTAAACCAAAGTCTGATTATGATAGTTCTAGTAGTAAGATTGATAAATCGAAATTGTCTTGTCATAATTATGGGAAACTCGGTCATTTCATTACTGATGGTAGATCCAAACCACGGTCCAAGTATTCTAAAATACACAAGGATAAAATTACTAAAACTTAGGATAATTCCTTTGATTATGAATCAGGAGAAGACCAAGAAGAATTTGAATCGAACTACGCTACGTTTTTAGCAGAAGTTTATAACTATTGTGGAGATGTATATCTAGCTGGAATGACTGATTCAGAAGATGAATGTGAATCTGATGAAGCACTTGATTTAATTGATCCTGCTAAATCTTTGTTAGCTACTAAGCCTTCTATGCTTGAATTAACTGCTCCATTTGATGCCAAACGTGCATGCTTGTGTGACGCTAAGTCTGAAGATTGCTATAATTCACACACCGACACAGAGAATCATGAAAATTCTGTTGCTTATGATGATTATGCAGAATAATATGTGAGGACTTTACAGAATTTTGTATTGTTGAACAAGCATTTGAGATTTACACTTCTTTACCCTAGCATCGCCTACGTGTGCTATTACTAAAGTATCCCAAGCATCCTTGCTAGTAGTGCAGTGACATATACATTTCAATACATTCTCACTCACACTCATGAAAATCGCATTTTTGCCCTTGTTATTGAAATTTCTTATCTTTTTCTGATCAACACTTAATTCAAAAGTTTTAAGTTTTCTAAAGCTAGTTCTACCTTCTTCTATGGTATTAGTGGGGTGACTATAACCCTTTTCAATTAAATCCCAAACATCATCTCCTAAAATGACTTGAATAAATGCAACCATTCTAATTTTCGAGTATGAAAAACTTGAGCCATCGAAAATAAGAGGTCTACTAGAATTTCCAAGCCTAAGTAATTGACTTGAATCTTCCATTGAAAAAAAGGTAAACCGAGTTTGACAAAAGTTTTGGAAAATGATCTTTTTAAAGTCTAGCTCTGATACCACTTGAGTGTGCGTCTTATGATAGACTATAATGAGGAAGTAAAATAATTTTCCAAAATAAACTCCAATTACCTATAAGTTATCTATGTTATTCAAGAAGGTACCAATTCAATCTTTTCTTGAATTTCTAACTTTGCTAAAACAGGTTTTAGTTTGCCAAGTCAATTAATGGTCCGAATTATTATCTTGAGTTAACTAGATGTCAAAACAAATAATATATAATTCCATTAATTAGGTGCATTTTTAGTATTAAACCTACTTTTTTGTATAGGCTAGATATTGAAAATCTGTAAAGTAAAGCACAAGGTATTTATTTTACGTCGCAAAAACCCTTCCCCGGGAAAAATGACGGACCCCTTTAGGAGTCAGCTAATCTACTTCCAGTAAAATAATAAAAATAACATGAACGAGTTACAATAAACAAATACGACAACTAAAGAAGATATATGTAGATATTACCTCACACGACCAAGACTCCTACCTGGTTGCTAATTCTGCCATCTGTTTAAGTCTTTCCTTGCTTTATATTATGTTCTGCACTTCTTAACGTCTCCCTTTTGCTCTTCTAGCTCAAGATCAACGCAGTTCCTATTGTTATATTTTCTAGTGAAGTATTTATGTGTGGTGTTCTTCCTAGATACCACACCCACACTTAAATGATACACATCAAATGCAATACAACAGATTATATCTCCTATATATATCTTTGCAAGTCTGGTGTCAACTCAGGTCAAGTCTTCTTGACTTTCAATACAATTTTGAAAAGATTTATTTTCTTTTAAATCTTAAACACTAGGCTTGTTCAGATATTCACACCAAAATATGTGTCTACGTGAATAGGTGTAAGTGAGTGATTTTCTAAGTGATATGCACAATGAAGATTAGTTCCTAAAAATCACTTAATAAACCAAGAGATCATATACATAAATAACAACACTAAAAATATAATGCAACCGTTCTTGAAGAATATTTAGATTAAATCGATATTAATCTCAAATATATATAAGTAAGTTCAATCCAAACAGTTCAGTAATATGATATTCTTTGATTTAGTCTACTCAGGCCTAGGTTCTCAAATCATCAAGTATATGGATCATACAAGAATAAAATCGAATTAGATTTTAGGTTTCTACAATTTATTACTCTACAGATTTAATTGTCTAAACCTAATAAAACGAATATAATGAACCAAGATTTCTAAATACAATTAAAACAAAACGATTTATTTAAGCCCTGATTTAGAACATATCAAAATAATCAAAGTTACTAAACAAATCAGATTTGTGTATACGACTTTATCATAAAAATAGATCTAAGAAAAATAGATCAACCTTACCATCAATAGTTTTTGAAAAATCAAACTTAATACCACAAAAATGTTGTTCGTGTGTGTAGTGTATATATATATATATATAACATATTTCAGAAATACACTACAAGAAAGTAGATCTAATATATACAAATCTAAAAGTAGAAATAAAACAAGAACAACAATTAGAGATACACAGAACCAGATTTTTCAAAATGAAAAATTAACAAGAACTGAGAGATGATGTTCTGAAAAAAAATTCCAAGCCTGACTCCTCAAGATAACGAAAATATTGAGTAGAAATAGCCTTGGTTCAATGTATACACTCTTAAGATAAATCTTTTTGAATCAGGTGTATAATCTCTCTCAAAATTTATACAGAGCTTCGGCTTTATAATAATTTTTCTCTTGTTAAAAATTAAAGACCGAGCTGGTTCTATTTATAGAGAAATAGTAACAGGTCTGATTAATGAAAAAGGATTCGCAAGGATTATGAAAATAATGTACACAAACGTAGATTAAATTGATTTTGCGGTCAGCAAAGAAACACATAAGAGTGTTTTTAAAACATTGACACGTCGCAGAAACAACTGTAACCTAATAATAGAGCGGCTGGGAAATAGTTTAATAAAACGAGGTTGTTTTAAAAAGATACAAATACCAGCTATGTTTTTTTTTAAATCGTGGGCGGTGAAAAGAAGTTATGGAGCCAGCTGTAACGCACTTAACAATTTTTACCGTTGGACAAATAAGGAAGCTGCTTCATTTTAGTGAAAATGACCAAAACCATTTTTGGTTTTGTTAAAAATCGTGGGCTGGGAATCAAACACAAGGACACGTATTTATTTGAACAAATATATAAGGCAGATATATTGGGAACACGCCAACTAGCTAGGGTAACAGTCCAGCTAGAGACTAGACGAAGCAGGTCATATCTTGTACTACTTACAAATCCACGTTTATATATATATATATTAATTACAGAGAGTATACATGCATGCCAATATATAATATAGTTATCACATATATTAAAACGAATATTTAAACCTTTTAAAAATATTTCAGAAAATTTATTTTTTGAAGAATGTTTCATTAAATAAATTCCAAACTATTTTTAAACTGTTTTAAAAATTCTTTTTAATATAACGTATAGGCTTAATCAAAAGATATGATAAAATGATATGTTGTGTCGTGTAGTGCATCCTGTGTGATAAAATCATACAAGCCATTAGGGTGTGAGAAATAACCTTACGTAGTAATCAAAATTTAGTCGATCGTTGAGTAGAAGTAGATAACAGAAGGAGCCTGGCGGAGGTAACAACACTCACCCTAATTACAAAAATAATTTTGTCAAAATTGAAGTCCAACTAGATGATATCATATATAGCTAAAGCACGGAACACAAACCCTAAGAGTGCTCTATATAGGAACCTTCAAACTCCCCCACTGGACTTATTTTGACAAAACCCTTGAGTACATCAAATGATATAGTAAGGATTTTTTTTTTCTTAACGTGTCCTATACAAAAGAGTATCTAACTACCCACCCATCCTAAAATTGAAAAAGACATGACTCAAGTGCAGAGTTGATTAAAACCTGCAAAACATAAATACCTTTCTACCGAGATCAAAGATAAAAGCATTTGCTCCACAAAAAAAATGTACAGGAACAATATGCATGAAAGAATATCAACACAAAAAATAGAAAGATGTATTTAATTGTACCCCATTTTGACTAAATAGTATAATGGAAGAAATTAACATAGAAAATGTTTAAAAACTGCAGAATAACAGTCTCCTACATTAAACATGATTTTAAGAGATACTGGTTGTTAGTAGATATCTTTATCCTATAATCTCAGAGATCTGGTAAATAGGATGCAGAAAAAAAACATCCAAGTTATCAAGTACAGTCATTCCTATCATATGTCACAATCTTTCAAAACGAGGTTTATCTAATGGTTTTGTAAACAAATCAGGAAGTTGATTATCGGTGGAAATATTTTATGTTGCAAGCTCTTTCGATTCAACCAACTCCCTAATGAAGTGATGCGTAATATTAATGTGCTTAGTCCTACTATGCTGGACATGATTTTTAGCAATGCAAATAGCACTCTCATTATCATAATAAATGTGAACTTTGGACTCAATTATACCATAATTGGGTAACATATGTTTAATCCAAATTAGTTGAGCACAACATGCGCCAACAATAACATATTCAAATTCGATAGTTGATAAAGTTACACTAGTCTGCTTTTTACTAGACCATCCAACTAGGTTCTGCCCTAAATAATAACAACCAACTGAGGAGGAAAGACAATAATATGTGATACCTCCCCAATCCTCATCTAGGTACCCAATTATCTCACGTGAGGAGTCATTGGTATACCAGAGTCCAAAATCAAATGTGCCTTTAACATATTTCAAAATATTTTTAGCACAAGTAAGGTGCGAGTCCGTTGGACTGGATTGAAACAGCACACAAATACAAGCAGATTATTGAATATCAGGCCTAGAAGTAGCTAAATATTGTAAACTACCAATAATGCTACGGTATAATTAGGATCTACATCAGGGACACTTTCAGATTTTTATAATTTTGTTTTTATAGCCATAGGTGTAGACGCTATTTTAGCATTTTCAAGTCCAAATTTAACAAGTAAATCCTTAGCATACTTAGATTGCGATATAAAATGACCATCACTTCGTTGTCTTATTTGAAGTCCTAGAAAATACTATAACTCCCCCTCAAGTGACCTTTTAAATTCACTGCTCATGTCTTTTGAAAACTTTTTAACTTCATCTGGAGAGGGTGACTAAAAAATAATGTCATCTACATAAATTTGAGCAATTAAGATATCATTTTTATTAGATTTTTTAACAAATAGCATTTGGTCAACTCCTCCTACAACAAAGCCATGTGAAGATAAAAAAGAAGTTAAACGTTCGTACCAAGCAGGAGGAGCTTATTTTAAACCATATAAAGACTTTTTAAGTCTATAAACATGATTGGGGTGTTTGGGATCATGAAATCCTTTGGGCTGCTCAAAGTAAACTTCTTCAGACAAAATACCATGAAGAAAGGCAGATTTTACATCCATTTGGAACAGCTTAAATTGTAAATGACAAGAAATAGCTAGAAGTAGTCTCACTAATTCAAAACGAGTTACCAGGGCAAATGTCTCGTGATAGTCTATTCCTTCTATTTGAGAATAACCCTGTGCTACTAATCTAGCCTTATTTGGAATAATTATCCCTTGTTTGTCGGTCTTATTTTTGAAAATCCATTCTGTACCAATTACTTTGATATCTTGTGGCCTTGGGACTAAATACCAAATGTCATAATCCGTGAACTAAGCTAGCTCCTCTTGCATCGCATCAATCCAATAAGAATGACAAAGTGCCTCATCTACAGATTTTAGTTCCACAAGGGATACAAAAGCAGCCATATGAGCTACTTAACGTAATTGATTTCTAGTCCTTACTGGCATAAGGATATCATTGACAACTTATGTAGAGGGATGATCCTTTGAAACCCATTTAGGCACCACAACGGTTGGTGCTGGCAAAGATTCATCTTCTGTCGAAAGTGGTTCATTTAAAATAGTTGTATCCAAATCAGTTTCAGCAGGTGGATCTTTACTAACAGGCTCAATAGTGCTGTCAATTATAACAAAATTAATGGACTCTACAATGGATTTGGTTCTCAAGATGTAAACTCTAAAAGCCCTGCTATTTTGAGAATAGCCAAGAAAAAATGATTTATCACCTTTGGCTTCAAATTTAGAAAGTTTATCTCAATCATTGCGAACATAGCAAATAGAGCCAAAGGTCCAAAAATACTTTACATTAGGATTTTTTGTTGAACCAAAACTCATAAGGGGTCATTTTGGTATTCTTCCTAAGATAAACGCGATTAATAATGTGAATGGCAGGAATTCACGCCTCCTTCCAAAAATATAATAATGTATAAGCACTCAAGCTTTTTCTTGCATGGCTTTATTTTTTCATTCAATAACCCCATTCTGTTGAAGAGTTTTCGGAGAACTAAACTGATGAGAGTAACCATTAGCTTCACAATATTCATTGACACCAGTTTCTTTAAACTCACGACCTCTATGACTTCGAATTCGATTTACTTGGGGGTCTTTCTTATTTTCTATTCTAGTCAATATTTTTAGAAATATTTTAAAAGTTTCTGACTTAGCTTTCATGAAAGCTACCCAAGTAAACCGAGAGAAATTGTCCACAATGACTAGGATATAAGAATTTCTATTTAGACTAACAGTCCTAGTAGGACCCATTAAATTCATGCGGAGAAGTTCAAGAGGTGCAATGGCGTTATTGTCTTTAACCTTTTTATGACGGGATTTAGTAATCTTTAGCCACCTGACATGGACCACAAATAGCAGGGGGCATTTCTTTATTTTAGTTAATCCTCTAACAAGGTCTTGTGATGACAATCGATTTAAGGTTTCATAACTGATGTGTCCCAACCTATTGTGCCATAAGTCATAATCATCCAAAAGAGTCACATTACAAGACAAGGAGTCAGAAGCTTTGTAACAGTTGTATGTGGTATGATTGCCTTTAATGTAATCTTCTCCTGATTCAGTCAAAACATCATAGGAGGTTTTCGAAAATTTAACTTGGCAACCGTTATCACAAAATTGACTGATGGAAAGAAAATTAGCTCTCATTCCATGAATTAATAACACATCATTGACATTGGGTAAACCCTCTTCATTAAGAATGCCTTTACCTATGATTTGGTAGGTCTTACCATCTCCAAAAGTAACATTGCCACCTTTATAATGAACAACATCCTTTAGTTAGGTAATATCCCCCGTCATATGGCACGAGCATCCGCTGTCTAAGTACCAACTAGCACTATGCAGCTCACAATGGAGGGATGTCAAGACAATTAAAGATTTCAAATTTAAATGATTTATCTGGGGTGTTAAATCGTTAGATCTGATCCATATATGCACAATTTTAAATTTGTTTTGAGCCATTATATGGGATCTAAAAAAGGATTTCCCTAATGGTTTTGATTTTCGATAAGTCCAAGTTCTAGGTTGCTTATAAAAATGAAATGATCCATTACAGTTCGAGGTTTTATTACCGAATCTTCTAACTCTTGGGTTAAAGTAAAAATGGTCATTTTTCTTTGGAAACCTTTGGCACTCACAGTTTTGGTGTCCAAAAACATCACATTTAGTGAAAAATTTACTAGACGTACGAAGGCCTGAATTATGAAGTTTTCTAATAAAACTTGTTTCAGATTGCTTACAGGCATTAGACATAAAAGGTCTTGAAAGTCTCCTAGGAGGGGGAAAATATTTAGACGTAGATGCTTCAACATAATTTTCGATGAAACTATCAATGTCACTTTAAAAATCACTTTTAATTAAAACTTGTTTTCCTTTGGCCTTTTCACACGACTTGCTTTCCAACTGAAGAACCATTTCTTCATCGGCTTTTACAAGGAGGACTAGTCTAGATAAATCTTCATTTTTTCTCACAAGTACCTTCATAATGAAACCCTTTAGTATCATCATGATATCGCTGGATAACTATCAATTCCTCAAGGTCAAAGGATTTTATATCGCGACTACGACACATTTTGAAAGCAGTTTCACAAACTTCTTTAGATTTTTCAACTTGTAAAAATGCAGTATTATATTTTTCGTCTCAACAAATTAGGTTTTCATTTAACGTCGTAATATGAAATTTAAAGTCAAGTGACTATTTTTCAAAATCATTTTTGACATTGTTCATTTCAATTAAATTTTGTTGAATTATCTTGTAGTGATTTTCTGGAGACTCATTAAGCAATTTAACCAGATTAGATAATTCTTGTCTATTCTGCAAAGTCCTCGCATATAATTCAGTATAATCATCATAAGCAACAAAATTTTTATTATTCTCTGTGTCGCTGTGTGAATTGTTGCAATCTTCAAACTTAGTGTCACACAAAAATGCACGTTTGGCTTCAAATGGAGCAGTTAATTCAAGCATAGAAGGTTAACTAGCTCACAAAGATTTAGCAGCATCAATTAAATTAAGCACTTCATTAGATTCACATTCATCTTCTGAATCAGTCATTCCGGCTAGATATGCATCTCCACAACAATCGTAAACTTCTTCAAAAAATGAAACGTAGTTTGATTCAGATTATGCTTGGTCTTCTTCTGATTCAGAATCAGAGGAATCATCCCAAGTTTTAGTAATGTTACCCTTGTGTATTTTAGAATACTTGGACTGTGGTTTGGATCTACATTCAACAATGAAATGATCGAGTTACCAACAATTGTGACAAGCCAATTTTGATTTATCAATCTTACTACTAGAACTATCATAATCAGACTTTGGTTTAGACTTTCTATTATGAGGTCGGCTGATCTGACTAGACTGATTATTCTCTTACATATGTCTTTTAGCAATAGAGTTTCTATGCTTAAAAAGTTTCTTAAATTGGGAAGACATAAGTGCAAGTTGATTGTCAATCTTATCAATTTCATTTGACTCCTCATCAGATTCATTGTCCAACTCACATTGTTGTTTAACGACCTTATGCCTGTTTTTATTAGGACATACAGTTTTGAAGCAACTTTAGATGAGTTGGTGAGATCAGTTTTATCATAAGAAGTAAGAGTCTTTCTAAAATCTATCTCAAGTTCCATAGTTCTCAAATTAGGGCTAAGCAATTCTGGTGTGAGAGATTGATAATTCATTTCTTCAACGATATAACCTTTATGGTAAGACCTAGGGGCAAGGGACCTTAAAATCTTAGCACATACTTCCTGATCAGTATATTCTACATTATTACCATGCATTTGGGTAATAATATCAGTCAAACACATATAAAAATCATCAAATGGTTCGTTATATTTAATAACTAGCATATTATATTGTTGAACAAGCATTTGAGTTTTAAACTTCTTTACACTAGCATCGCCTTTGTGTGCTATTACTAAACTATCCCAAGAATCCTTGCTAGTAGTGCAGTGACATATACGTTTCAATTCATTCTCGCTCACACTCATAAAAATCGCATTTTTGCCCTTATTATTGAAATTACTTATCTTTTTCTGATCAACACTTAATTGAAAAGTTTTAAGTTTTCTAAAGCTAGTGTTACCTTCTGCTATGGGAGTAGTGGGGTGCCTATAACCATTTTCAATTAAATCCCAAACATCATCTCCTAAAGTGCCTTAAATAAATGCAACCATTCTAATTTTCCAGTATGAAAATTTTGAGCCATCAAAAATAGGAGGTCTACTAAAATTTCCAAGCCTAAGTAATTGACTTGAATCATCCATTGAAACAAGGTAAAATGAGTTTGACAAAAGTTTTGTAAAATGAGCTTTTTAAAGTCTAGCTCTGATACCACTTGAGCGTGCGTCTTACAATAGACTATAATGCAGAAGTTATCTATGTTATTCAAGAATGGACCAATTCAAACTTTTCTTGAATTGTTAACTTCGCTAAAACAGGTTTTAGTTTGCCAAGTTAATTAATAGTCCGAATTATTATCTTGAGTTAACAAGGTGTCAAAACAAATAATATATGATTCAATTAATTTGGTCTGTTTCTAGTATTAAACCTACTTTTTCGTATGAGTCTAGATATTGCAAATTTGTAAAGTAAAACACAAGGTATTTATTTTATGTCGTAAAAACCCTTCCCCGGAAAAAATGACGGACCCCTCTAGGAGTCACCTAATCTACTTCCAGTAAAATAATAAAAACAACAGGAACGAGTTTTAATCAACAAACACGACAATGAAATAAGGTTGATATAGCTATTACCTCACACAACCAAGACTCCACCCCGGTTGCTTATTCTGCTATCTCTTTAAGTCTTCCTTGCTTGCTATTTCCTTCTACACTTCTTAGCGTCTCCCTTTTGCTCTTCTAGCTCAAGATCAGCTCAGTGCCTATTGTGTTATTTTCTAGTGAAGTATTTGTGTGCGGTGTTCTATCCTAGATGACACGCCCACACTTAAATGATACACACCAAATACAATGCAACAGTTATATCTCCTACATATATCTTCGCAAGTCTTGTGTCAACTCATGTTAAGTCTTCTTGACTTTCAATACAATTTTGAAAAGCTCTTTCTTTTCTTTTAAATCTTTAACACTAGGCTTGTTCAGATATTCACACCAAAATATGTGTCTACGTAAATAGGTGAAAGTGAGCGATTTTCTAAATGATATGCACAATGAAGATTAGTTCCTAAAAATCACTAAAACAACCAAGAGATCATATACACAAATAACAAGATTGAAAATATCATGCAACTGTTCTTAAAGAATATTTAGATTAAATCGATATTAATCTCAAATATATATATATATATATATATATATATATATATATATATATATATATATATATATATATATATATATAAGTAAGTTCAATCCAAACAGTTCAGCAATATGATATTCTTTGATTTAGTCTACTCAGATCTTGGTTCTCAAATCATCAAGTATATGGTTCATGCAAGAATAAAATGGAATTAGATTTTAGATTTTTACAATTTATTCCTCTATAGGTTTAAATGTCTAAATCTAATAAAATGACTATAATGAACCAAGATTTCTAAATACAATTTAAACAAAACGTTTTAACTATGCACTGATTTAGAACATATCAAAATAATCAAAGTTATTGAACAAATCAGATTTGTGTATACGACTTTATCACAGAAATAGATCTAAGAAAAATATATCAACCTTACTATCAATAGGTTTTGAAAAATCAAACTTAATACCACAAGAATTTTTTTCGTTTTTGTAATGTGTGTATATATATATATATAAAATCTTAACTCCTCAAGATTTCGAAAATATTGAGTAGGATTCACCTTGGTTCAATGTATACACTATTAAGATAAATCGTTTTGAATTAGGTCTATAATCTCTCTCAAAATTTCTATAGAGCTTCCGCTTTAAAATAATTTTTCTCTTGTTAAAATTAAAGACCGAACTGGTTCTATTTATAGAGAAATAGGAACAGGTCTGATTAGGGAAAAGGATTCACAAGGATTATGAAAAGAATGTACACAGCCGTAGATTAAATTGATCTTGCGGTCAGCAAAGAAACACACAAAAGTGTTTTTAAAAAGTTGACACGTCGCACAAACAACTGTAACCCAATAACAGATCGGTTGGGAAATAGTTTAATAAAAATGAGGTCGTTTTACAAGGATACAAATACCAGTTGTGTTTTTTTTAAAACGAGGGCGATGAAAAGTAGTTATGGAGCCAGCTGTAACGCACTTAACAATTTTTACTGTTGGACAAATAAGGAAGCTGCGTTGTTTTGGTGAAAATGACCAAAACCATTTTTGGTTTTGTTAAAAATCGTGGACTGGGAATAAAACACAAGGACGCGTATTTGCTTGAAAAAATATAGAAGGCAGATATATTGGGAACACACCAACCAGCTACGGTAACAGTCCAGCTAGAGACTAGTCCAAGCAGGTCATATCTTATACTACTTACAAAGCCACGTTTATATATATATACATATATATATATTAATTACAGATAGTATACACGCATGCCAACATATAATATAGTTATCACATATTTTAAAACGAATATTTAACCCTTTTAAAAATATTTTTGAAAAATTATTTTTTGAAGAATGTTTTAGTTTATAAATTCCAAATTAATTTTTAAATTGTTTTAAAAATTCTTTTTAATTTAACGTACACGCTTGATCAAAATATATGATAAAATGATATGTTGTGTCGTGTAGTGCATCCTACGTGATAAAATCCTACGAGCCATAGAGGGTGTGAGAAACAACCTTACGCAGTAATGAGAATTCAGTCGATCGTTGAGTTGAAGTAGATAACAGTAGGAGCTTAGCAAAGGTAATGACATTCACCCTAATTACAAAAATAATTTTGTCAAAATTGAAGTCCAACTAGATGAAGCCCTATATAACTAAAGCACGGAACACAAACCCTATGAGTGCTCTATATAGGAACCTACAGGGTTTTCAAAAAGAAAGTTGATTTTGTCATCCTTAAAATGCATTCGAAAGAAAAAGGGACCTACAAATTGGTATCAGAGCTAAAAAGTCTATTTTATTGTGTAGATCCTGACTTTTCGGTTTTTGATAGTTGTATTTTTTTTATCTCTCTTGGGTTGTTTTTATCTCGATGGATTCACAAAGTTTTGACAAATTAAATATTTTCAATTTTAAGTTTGCAAAACGCATTGAAATTCTTAGAGAAGAATATTTCTCGTTTTAAAGATATGACTGATTATTTGCAAAAGTTTTAAACTCAAAGAGATATCATTCGTGAGAAGTTTGCAGCTTTATATAATAATATTAAATCTTTAATTCTGGATAAGGAAGAGAGTGAGAATAGAGTCCTTATTTTAGAAAAAGAGTTACAAGACTTTAAGAATTCTAGGGGTTGTGACGTTGAAGAAGGTGTTTTGATCAATTAATTTAAGGCATATGAGAAGACTCTTAGGGATAGGTTCACTCACATTTAGGGGGAGCGAGATAACCTTCTAAGGGTAATTGAGAATTTAAAGAAGGAGTCCTGAAATTTTAGGAGTCTAATTATTTGCTTAAGTCCAAAATTTTCAAGTTGAAAAACAATTTAAATGATTCAAGTAGTGATGGTAGTGTTTTATCATGTTTTAGTGGTTCAAATGTTAAATCCAAAACCATAGTTTATTTTAAATTGTCAACCACATCCAAGGGTGTTAGAAACGGTCAACCTAAAGGTCTTGTTCCTCGTTGAGTTTTCACTATTTCGCATTGTAGCAGTAAAGGTCACCTTAGGAGTTTTTTCTATGATCTTAGACAAGACTCTAGGAAGTTTAAACGTAATGTCCCATCGATTACAAAAATCCATTTTGTTAGGTATGCAACTGTTTGGATTAGGAAATCGATTTTGGAGATGCTAAATGCTTCATTGGTTGATTCTCACATGCTTGCACATAATGAGTCACACGTTATTTCTTATGGATGATAGCTTACATGATATATCTGTCAAATGATAGTGTTTACATCATGATTTATATCTTGCTAGTGTTATGACATGTGTACCTTTTGTATTATTTTTTTCATTTATCGGGTCTTATTTGAAAAATAAAAAAAAAATTATTTTTGATAACTTTTTTTTTTTAAATTCAAAAAGATTTATTTTGGAGTCAAAAATATTTTTTTTAGAAAATCACAAAAAGATTTTCGGTTTATTTGTGTGTTGTGAGTGTTTCATGTTTGATGTGGCATATTAGTGTACTTGGACCCCCATCATTTCATTATCCATGCAGCTAGGACATTTGGCCATAATTATTGATGCATTAAATGATCTTAACCATTGTCTTAATGGGGGGTTATTTTGAGGTTGAGATGCATTTGAATTCAACTTTAAATATATGCCATTCATGCACACATGCACAAGTTATATGAATGTTTGACATCTCATGCATATTTGAGTTTGGTGAGACGTTCTTAACTCAATTTTATCATCTATACGTAAGTAAACTTAGGAGGAGGTGTGCATGTAAGAATGATTTACCGTGAGGATTGATAATGCATTAATTGAAAAAATGACGAGTGTTCACAGTAACGAGCTGCGAGTAAATAATAATCACGTCGTGAAAACCACCGTTTAAAAGAGGCCAAGAAAAAATAAGGCAATAAAAAGATTCATATGCCAAAATAGGGTCAATAGGATTTCTCTAAGTTGAGAAAAATAGAAACCTTAAAAGAGCTTCAAAAAAGAATATATATATTTGAGGGAGTTTAATTGGAAATTTAAACGAGTTTGCACCACGAATCCTTAGGTTGGAAAATTATATCATGACGCTATTGTTGGTAGAATCATCAAAAATTCTGGATTTGTGTGCGTGATGTTTGTTTTGTTCATTTATCTCATTATATTAATTGTCACATATGGCTAAAACTAAGTTTAATGACATTTAGCTATCAATTAGATCTTCTTGACCGTTTCAATGTGTTGTTAATTCATTTGTTGGAGTTCACGCCCATTAACTCCATATCCATGTTTGAGCACATTGATACTATGTTGGCATGAAACTTACATTGTTTTACTCAATTTTATTTTTTCTGTTTTGAGATTGTTTTGCTGCTATTTAGTATTTCCAGTTAACGTCTTCACGAAATTTCTTCAATGGGCCAAACATCATGATTTTTAGGACTGGAATTGAGATTTTTTTGTGATTTGAATGACATTTGGACTTCGCTCAAGCGAAAAGTCTATGTCGCGCGATGTATGTATATCACAAGATGGTGAGAAGTGTCAGGTATCCGTCGTGAGAAGGGTCGCGTAATGGGTGGAGAGAAGGAGTGTTTGCGCGAGAGGCTACTATTTTGCATTTATTTGGGTCACTTGATGCATGGTTCAAATCACATGCAACATCATTCAAACGACAGTGGATAGTCTCTCGAGCGACCTCTGGGAGAAATTTTTGGATTCTTCAAATTTCATACTTCTTCATTTTAATGATGATATTATACTATTTGGGTACTTCTGGGCAATTTATATGCAGAATGGATAATTATGCATGATGGTTTTTTACTGCATTATGTTTAGTCACATCTTTGCTTAGACCGATGTTTCATTTTATATGATTGTTTGCTATCTACGATTTGTTACATTATTTGATTATTTTTAGATGACAGTTTATGTTTATCCAGATATGCTTCATTGGTTATCACATGCTAGATTTGATATTTTTTTAATCTTTTTCACTATTTGTCTTTTCGAGACAAAAGGGGGAGAGATGTATGTGATGTAGGGGGAGATTGATCACATATTTTATTGTTGCATTACCAATTGGTATCATATGATTTCATGCTTGTATATTGGTATTGATTAGTTTGCACAATTTGATATCCTGATTTCAATGTTGTTTTGAAATTAGTGTCAATATATTTTGCTCACATGTTTAATAAATGGTTTGTTTTTACATATTAGTATTTTATATCAATTTTTCCTTCATACTTCACTGGGTGTTTTTTCTGTTTCATGTGTGTACGTATTCCTCAACAAATCAAGATTTCAAGACTACATTGCATTTAGACTGATCATGCTTGTCGGACCATCATTTACTAGTCTTGTCCTGTAATTTTGATTGGGGTTTTATTGGGATGGGATTTAGGCATCAATGGGGGACATTTGTAAGGACAAAATTTCCAATTGAGTCCATTGTACGTATTTGACTTATTTCCAGAACAAAACATTATTTTTGAGTCATAAATAGTTTTTTTCACTGTCCCACACATTATCACATAGAGTTTATTAAAGGCATTGCGTCCAAGCTTCAAAGATTTATTATTCCGAGATTATTTTGGTGAATGTTTCACAACTTCATTGCATTCCGATCTCTTAGGTATGAATGTGTAATGTTTATGGGACTCGAAAAATATTTTTAGGATGTTATTTTTATTAAAAAAAAATGTTTTTAAAGAGTTTTAACTTCGTTTATTCTTATATAATGATTGTTTAGAGTCGTATTGAAACTTACCTTTTATTTAGAATGATCAAACGATAATTGTAGTCTTTCAACCGACATTGCAAGTTCGTTCAAGAGAGATGAACATGTTATTCGAGCGACATGGCCATTTCGTTCGAGCGACATGCTAATCTCATTCAAATGATTCACCGAATTAATGTTTCTATTTAAGGCAAGTGTCACTCGGAATTTCATAAGTTGCCGAACCAAAAAAATTATTTACATACAATACATTTTTTGCACAAGTTTTCTAAGGTTTTAGAAGTCTAAAAACATCATTTTCAAGATCCGAGCTTTCATACTCTTATGCTATAAAGATCTTGGTTTGCATCATTGGGGTTTTGTTCATCATTTTGACCATTGGGTTTTACGTTGACCAAGTGAAGGAGTTTGTGTTCAACATCGTAGAAGTTGCCTAGATGTATCGGTGGCACCGAGACATACATGGATGTGTGTGTTTTGGACAAACATCATAGGACTTCTACGTGGGCACTGTGGAGGACTGGTTGAAGGATCATAGGAGCGTGAAGAATTGTGGTGGGTCGAGTTATTGAGTAAGTCTATTATCTATACTTTGTAATACCACATCATAGTGATTGTCTAGCTTGGTTCTTCTGAGGTTTTTCCTCTTGGTGTTTTCCTCGTACATCCGGCGTCGCTTTTGTGAACTTATTTATTTTACTCTCTTTAATTACCTTGATACATATTTAGAATTAAACAATATAAAATTGGACTTAACTAAAATTGGTTCACACACTTGGTGCATATAAAATTTGGAAAAAGGGTTATAAAAAAGAAAGTTGGTTTTCACATCCTTAAAAAAATTTCTAAAGAATAAGGGAACTACACCTGGCAAGGGGTTTTGGATCTAAGACAAAGATGTACCTTAGGGGTCCAGGCCCTTATTGATTTTTTCATGCACTTCTTTGGGAAAACTCTTTTACTTTACATTAATTCCATTTTCTTGAGGTCCAACTACCATTTTAATAAAAAAGCACTTGTCTTATCAACATACTTTACTTTCATAATTGTTTCTTATAGTCCCTTAGTGTTACTTTGACCATTTTACCCAACTCGAAGGCCAAAACCTAAGGTAAATATCATCTTATCATCCTTGTTATACACATGAAGATTTTTTTCGTTAGTCCTTATTACTTATTATTGATGTATTTTTAACATAATTACTTATGCAAAACTTTATTCGCATAATTTAGTATTCATTTAAAATCTTGTATAACAATGTCCCCTTTTAATCAAACCATCATGTTGATGGCGAAATCACAATTCCATTCTTTTCAGGGTTCATTATGTAAATTATTCATTTTTAAGTTTTTACTTACACCTCATCACTTTAATCATAAAATATTCAAAGATTTACCATTTGAATTCATATTTACTAAACTTCACTCTATGCCTCTTAAAAATGTTTGACAACATTTATATACTTTATTTCACTTTAAAGTCACATTATTTTATCTACACAACATTTCAAAAATGTTAGTCGAATACTTACATGTAGATGTGACACCCCGCCTAATTAAATACCAGGTGATCAGTCCTTTATTAAATTAAATCAGAATATCTAGTTGGTTCATTCTTAGCATCACCGTCGAAAAACAATTTCTTTTTAATTCATCTAATAATTTATTAAGCTAAGTGTCAAAACTTTTCCAAATTTTATTTTAGTTAAATACATACCACCATACTGAAATAAAGTAACTACATCCCATCACAACTGAATTCAAAGTTAACGAGTATAAATGTAACTGGAATAAACTCTTCAATTGAAAATATCGCCATATCACCATCCAAAACAAAATGATAACAATAGTATCAATATAAAACCAGTACAATATCCGACATGGAGATAGAACTACTAGAATCTTGAGAAACATGCCCTAAATGAGCCAAATACTATAAAGATAGGAATCAAGGAAATAAAAGAGTCTAATCCAAAACTGTATCTCCAGAAACTCGTCAAAATATCCACCCTCTAAGTCGTGCGTCCCTGATGCTGGGCACCTGGTAATATAGATATAGTAGATAAGAGAATTTGCAAGTAAACCCAATTGTAAAAGATTTAAAAATAACAAGTTCTTAACAAGTTCAGTTAAGCAGGCATTATGTGCATGTTAGTTCTCGGCTCTCACATGAGAATCTCACCTCTCATCTAGTGTGCACGCCTAACGTACCTTATTATTCCCCTAAATAAGGTTCTCAATTATCATCCTATATATTTTCATTGTCCCTTATTTCCCACACAATACTTCATTTAATTAAACATGTTCATTTCTCTTTAAGATGAATTAGGCCTTTAAGTATTAAGTATTCACTTACTTAATTCAATTCAGATTTTATTATTCACTTTTTATCTACTAAATCACACAGTAGATCACATCATAGTGTGTGTGTATATATATATATATATTCATCACACTATTATATATACTAATACAAAACCTCCCATACACAGTTGCAGTGCATGCATACTCTGCTATCAAGTCCAGTCACATCTCTCACTGTAAAAAGGACTATTGGTTCAGCGTCTCTCCCGAACATTTAATAAAGGTCTAATCACCCGGTATTTTAATTTGGCGGGGTGTCACAGTAGATAAATCTTTAGACATGTCCAAAATGACAATATGTGACTTCCATTTACTTTTCATAAATAAAATATCATCTATTATTATTTCTCTTCAAGAAATAATATACTTTACTCGTCACTTTCATAAGAATATAACTCAAATATTGTGAAATTTGTTGGAAATTATCCAATGCATTCCAGTCTCACATTTTCATAAGCATTCCCATGAAAACATTAAGTTTTGACCCATTATTAGGACTTTTATTTCATAAAAATTAACACTTTATATTCTTAAAATTTACAACTTGAGATTATTTTCAAATATCACTTATAATATTTCATTCTCAATTAAATTATTCCATAATTTCATAACTTTTTTACATTTTATATTATAAAAAATTATAACTTGAAAACCATGTGTTAAACCTATTTTTAACACTCTATTTCTCATGAAATTCTACCAACAATTTTATAAATAGGTAGCATGTATAAACCATATATCTATATATATATAGATATATAGATATATATAATGCCATAAAATAAACCCCATACCTCAAATGAAGAAATTCTCCAAAAGTTGTGCAAAAAGTGTGCTCCAAAAACTCCATAAAATCTCCATTTAAATAACCCCCTTCAACTACACAATATACACCTTGAGATCCATAAATTAACCCTAATAACTTCCACAAAAAATAAACGAAAACATCTCCAAAATAATATGTTAGTTTCCACTCAAATAATAGACTTTGAGTTTTGGACAGAAGGTATATAAGTAGTTATTTGTTTGGGACTGACAAATATATTTTGAGGATATGTTAAAAGAAGTGTTGTCGGACCTCTCTTAAAATAGGAGCTTTATTATCTTATCTAAATCAAATAGAAAGGGAGTGAGGACACATTTTGGTCGAAGAGTGGTGGTATCAATATGGTATTAGCCACATTTCAAATATTAGGAAGATTGGATCAAGCATCATATCATGCCAAAATAGCACTTGTTTTTTCCCCTTCATAGAAGCTCATCAGGCCGCCATAGAGGCTTAGGAGCCCGCTGTGGAGGATCCCTACAAGTTACTTGATGTTACTAGTTATGGTATCACCAATTAATATAGTAAGTTCCCAAGCCAGGACAACCATAAAGGTTCAATAATGTGGGGAGATCATATATATACGTAAAGCCGGAGGTGAGGCAATGAGGAGAGAGACTATAAAATAAGTGGTTCATCCATTTGACCTACTCCACTGTCCATGAGTGTGCGAGCTTCACTATGAAAACGGGATCTAATGGCCTAGTGATACAATTTACTCCACTTTCTCTTTATACTGTGATTGCAACATAGTTCTAGCTGGGGTTTTAATTATCAATCCTTTACATTATTGAAGAAGACGAGCATATATAATGTTCGGGTGGTGTATTGTACACCCTAAGCATGTAATAAGTATGTCCACTATATATTAGCGAGTGATGTTAGGCCACCCGTAACTAACACATGTAGATCATGATGATGTAAATATTCCCCCCATGTGCACATGTAATTTGGTTATAGTTGTTTGTCTACATGAACTGGCCATACTAAAGTCATGAATCACACGTAATGGAGATTTCGTCTGGAGGGGTCATGACCAGGACGAGTAGGAGACCCCCAGTGCTTTGTTGGATCATATATTGGAGGAGTGTAGTCTTGATCGAGTAGGATTCATGTCGAAACGGGTTTCTAGAAAGACCAATGGGGTCTTAGATATCAGGGATGAACGATGAGATAAGATAAGCAGGTGGATAGAGCTATTGGAGAGTTTCAGCATGAAAGGATGGTTGAGGAAGAGCCCGTAGTATTGCGGGATTCCTCATAGAAAGTTTGTTATGTAAGGTCGGCTAGCCGAGTGAGTCCGATTCTAGGACATGGTTACACTTAGGCATATCAATCACCCATATCCCTTAGCCTTAAATGTGAGTAAGAGGCAAGGGGTTAAGAGTGTCTGAGGATATGTATAAGATAAGATAGTTCTATCTGATGGATGAGTTATCCTTGTAATGTTGTATCTGAATTTATGCTGGTCAGGGATGTGACACTCAGTTGTTAATCTATGGCTCTGCAGTCTTGAGATGACGCATGCATGTGTTTTCATAAGCTAGCATCTCACCCAAGCATAAGTGACGCCTGATGCGCTTAAGGTTTTGTTCCCTAATGATGGTTCTCTTGAGAATTGTGCCTAATCATTTAGTGGTTTAAAAAGCACATTTGGCGTTTCCTCTCTCCTCCTTGCAAACATATTCCCACCTAATTTTTATCTATGTAAACTTCCATTAACGACTTTTGATCCTCCTTTAATTTTCACTATTCAAATGTTTTCTGAGCTATTTATTCTTCCCAGTTGATTCTTCTCATCCAGGTAACTCATTATCATCATATTTTCTTCGATTTCAGTTTGGATTTGTCTACTTTTTTAAGTTTTTCCACTTTTCGATGACTTTTTTATTTTTTGGTGATTTGTTTGGTGGTTTTGGGGCGAAGTCCTTAGTGTTTTTAGAGGTTTCAAGGAAGCAAGAGGTGTTTAGGCTTATTTCTTGGTGATTTGAACCATAACGTCTGAGTTAGATCATTCCGATGACTCTCCGATAACCATCCCTAATGAATTTCTACTATTTACATTCTTGCTCTTGCGCTGTTGTTGAATAAAATCATCGATAACGATTGAGTTTATCTTTTTGATCTTTTCTATCACACTTTATCTATCCATAATTTGTTTGGATGTTAAAGGCCCTTTACGAACTAGCAGTACAATACCAAACCCTTAGGAGGAAATATTTTAGGGAGATACGAAGGAAAGTAGCTGAGGTCGTACCTCCACTTCCAATCCATCATGTCCCTTTAATTGTCATATGCCTTTTAATCGTTCGAGTTAGTGACTCAATGTCCAAGTTGTATGCTTGTGTGGATGACAATCCTTCCATCTTCAACATTGTGGAGACTGTGGATTATTACAAGGAGGTAATAAAACTCTTCACTACCTCTTCTGAAGGGTCTGAATAAGTTGAGGTCTCTTCTCGAGTCTCATTTTCCTAGATTATTGAGTCTTCTTACCAGTTAGACTCCTCTCTACAAGTCATCTTAGATACGAATGAGTCGAGTGTTGAATTTATAATTACACCCGCTCCTATGGCAGTCCCGTTATCGGCCATTCTAAGTGAGCAATTCACTCAAAGATTTCCATATAGTGTACCAAATGAAAACCTAAACGATGATGATAATACGATCGAGGATACACTTGACACATCCTATGCTAAATCTTTTACTAAGACAATTACAGAAGTAGATATTTTGACTTGGAGACATCACTGTGGTATAGAACCCTCTATTAATATGGGGTGCCTTCTGAGGTTAAAAGAGCATTTTACGACCAAGATGCCGAGATCTTGGTATACAAGCAGGTATTCAGGGTCAGCTTCAGGCTACCTATTCACCCAATAGTACAGTCCATTCTGGCCGGTTTAGGTTTTGGCCCCTCTTAACTATCACAAAATGGCTAGAGGATCATCCTTGGCTTTTTATCTCTTTAGAAATTTATTCATCACATCGACATTCCAATTAGCATTTTCAGGGGTTGTTATAACATTTCATTCTTAAAAACTCAGCATGTCTACTTCATCTCATATCCAGGAAACCAATAAAGAAAGTCTTGTTTATAAACCAGACTTCTAATTATAATTGTAAGCCCTGTTACTTCTTCATATATGGAGCTTTTGAGTTTGGCCTAGATGTTACCTGCGGTGCCTCAGAGCCTTTGGTTCCTCAAATATGGTCAAAGCCACCAATGTCGACCAAGTTAGACCTGGGTCTAAGTATTGATGATATTAAGAAGCTGTAGAAGGTTAGTAGACATGGTAAGGAGGGTGGTCTCATAGAGTTCGAATAATTAATGTCCCCTAACTTTCGGGAGCAGACGGGTTTGGGGTTGGACCCCCTAATCGAATTATGTAAGTACATTTCTTATGGATATTGTGTCATATCTTCTTTGACTTTATTAATGACCTCTTCTTTACTTTACAGATCATCTTCCTAATATATCAGAGGCTCTATGGTGAATGGTTTCACCGAATTTGGCCAACTTGATGAAGTAAGTGGGGAAGAAGTCTGCCACCTCAAACAAAGAAGTCCACTGTCGTCAACCCCAAACAAGCCGAGGGGTCAAAAAAGAGAAAATAGGTCCCTAGGAATCTTCCCACCTCTCATCAGTAGAAGAAGTGCAAGGATGGCTCATTCAAAACTATGCTGACATAGGCTATCCCCATCTTCTCTGAAGATGCCTTGATAGTGAGTCTGGAGAACCTCAAGGTTAGCTCGGACTCCCTAATAGGGAATAAATAGAAATATTTTGAGGCACTGACATCAATAACACCAGAGACATATGTTTTCTTTTAAGAATCCATGAAACGATTTAAGTTCTGTTTTGAACTCTTATGCCTTTATTTAAGTTCTATTTTTATTTTTAGTGTCGCCTCATACTGATGTTTCGTATTTTCTTTAATCTATCATATCTCAGCATAAAATCCATCAATGGTTTGGAGAAAAGCTCCCTGAGCTTCAACTTGCCCTAGATGCTACAAAGTTTTAAAAAAAATTGAAGTATAAGCTCCTGACCTTGGAGGATAACCATAATAAGGACATGGAGAATTTGAAGATCCAACATGACGAAGCTATCAGTAAGCTGAATACCGACCATGATAATGCAATCAAGTACTTGGTTCAAAGTCTTATTGATAATATCTCTTCAAGTGATCGGCGTTACAATTATTTGAGAATTTCTCTCCCTCCAAATTTTTAAGTCGATAAGTTGCAGGAACAACTTCCTTAGTAATTCTACAGGGGCCATTCCAGTTTGCATGTAACTTATTTAGATTCTGCTAGGATTTCTTCAAAACAAGATCTCCAATGGCTATCGGCCTAGGCTTAACCCTCTTATTTTGTAATTTTCTAATCCTCTACTGAAAAGGAGACTTCCTAACCTCTAGGTTCTCTCGTCTTTCTTCAATGACCTGTAGATCGAACCTTCGCTCCTTAGCATTTGTTTATGGGTTGTATGTATGAACCCTGTACCTTGGTAGGTCGATCTTAGGGAATATCACTGCCTCTGATCCATAAACGAGTAGGAATAGGGTCACCTTCATTCCTCTTTGTCATCATGTATGCTCATGGCACAACATGTACCTATTTCTTCCAAAATACCTTTGCATGTTATAATTTATTCTTGATGCTTTTTAAAATAGTTATATTTGTCACCTCAATTTGGCTGTTTGCCTAAGGTCGGCCTGGAGTTTATAATAATTGTCCAATACCATCTATCTTGCAGTAAGCCTCTCGAGAAGAATTCTTGAACTGTTTGCCATTATCTGAGATCAAGGTGTGGGGAAGACCATACTTACAAATGATATTCCTCCAAATTAAGTTGAATTTCTTCATCTCTATGATGGTTATCATGGCCTCTGCCTCAACCCATTTAGAGAAATAGTTAATCGCCATAATAAGATATCTGTAATTTCCTGTTGTTATGGGTAACGATCCTACCAAGTTAATCCCCAAAACTATGAATAATCAATGGGAAGTAATAGATGTTAAGGGTTGATGAGGTTGATGAGGTATGATGGAATATCTTTGACATTTGTCACATCTCATCACATATTTGGCTACATCATTAGCCAGGGTCGACCACCAATACCCTTGAGTGACTTTTCTTTTTTACCATGATCTCTCTACTAGGTAACTGGAGCAATATCCCTCATGCACATACTTCATTATATATTCTACATGTGTCGGATGAACACATAGGAGTAAAGGGAGGAGGAACCATTTCTTGTACAAGACATATCGTATGATTAAGAACTGGACCACCTTGTATCTTAACTTTTTTCTCTCCACTTTTAACTATGGAAGCTCACCATGCCTGATGTATAGGATGAGAGGGTCCATCTAAGATGCACCTAGGTTTATGTTTAGTATAACTCCATTGTATTCTCTTCCTCTTAAATGGGCAACTAATGTAGGATCTCCACTAGCACTAACCTTATAATCTCCATTATGGATGCAGTCGCTAATCTTGATAAGGCATCGGCTCGATTGTTATCTAGCCTAGGGATACAATTTAGCTTCACCTCTTTGAAGTTCTTCATCATTAATTTTACCCTTGCTAGGTACTTGGACATTCTCTCATCTTTTGCCTCGTACACTCCCAAGATCTGGCCTACCACTAATTACGAGTCACTATGAACTATCATTTTTATAACATTTAAAACTAGTGAGGTGGAGTCCCGCCAAAAGGGCCTAATTTTTTGACTTGTTTTTGGAGGCCTTAAAACTAAATCTCCGTTTGTATTCGATGTCAGTCCCATCGAGGGACGACACTATCAAGTCGACATCGCTCCCAATTTTACATGAACAACCATCTACAAATAAGCTCCAAACATTGTCTTCTTCTAAGAAAGTGCCCTCATCCAGCACTCCATCCTTGAACAAAAAATTATCTTCTTCATTCTCGGTTACCACAGTTCTGGAAACACTCGTCTCAATCTCAACTGAGCTTGCACTTGCTTTTTCTGGCTCATTTTCTAAATCTACAAGATTTTCGGTATGGGCCTCAACCCAAGTGAACTCGGCAACGAAATCATCCAAAGCATCCCCTTAGATGGTTGTTCTCGACTGTTAAACAATACTAAATCACCCAAGTTCTATCGACCAAACCATCAACCTAACCAATCTTTCTATTTTATGGATGAATTATCTAAGAGGAGAGTCAGTAAGGAAGATCATCGTGTGACCCTGAAAATAGGGTTTCATTTTCCTAGATGCATGCATCAAAGCATAAGCCATCTTCTCTATCTTCGGGAACCTCTTCTCGTCCCCTTAAAGGGCCGTGCTATTGAAGTAGCCTGACTTCTTAACCCCAATGTCATCTTGTATAATTGTTGCGGTGATGACCGACTCAAATACAACCAAGTACATATATAGTTTTTCTCCCTGAATAGGCTGGTATAAGAAAAGTGGGGAACTGATGTAAGCCTTCAACTCACGGAAGGCTCTCTCGCACTCGTCATTCCATTCGAAGGATTTTCTCAACCCTTTGAAGAACGGAAAACATTTTTCTGTAGCACATGACACGAACATATTCAACCCAGCAACTCGTCCAGTCAGCCTCTGAATGTCTTTTATTATTTTTGTAGTCTTCATCTTCATCAATGCTTTAATTTTTTCTGGGTTAGTCTTTATCCCTCGTTGATTGATGATGAACCCTGGGAATTTACCTTCTCTAACCCCTAACACACACTTAGTGAGATTGAGGTTCATTCGATACTCGTCCATTGTGTTGAAAGTGCACTCGAGATCGCCATATGCGTCTCGGCCTTGAGGCTCTTGGTTAACATGTCATCAATATATACCTCCATGGTCTTGCCTATTTTATCCTCAAACATCTTATTTACTAGTCTCTAATACATTTCCCCTGACGTTCTTGAGGCTTAAGAGAATGACCTTGTAGCAATACGTACCCTTGTCAGTGATGAATGAGGTCCTCTCGACATCAGTTGGGTCCATAAATATCTGATTATAGCCTGAGCAGACGTCCATAAAACTCATTAATTCGTGCCTAATCGTGGAATCAACCATCTGATCAATTCTCGAGAGGGGGGAGATGTCTTTTGTAAAAGCTTTGTTAAATCTGTGAAGTCAACACAAATCGTCCACTTTCCATTAGGCTTAGGCACAATGACTGCATTAGCCAACATTTTCGGGTAGATAACCTCCTTAATGAAATCTATCTTCTCTAGGTTCTTCACTTCATCTCTTATGACTTCATATTTCTCCTAGAGTAGATCCTCCGCCTTTGTCTAACTAGTTTGACTCCTTCGTCAATATTCAATTTATGGCAGAGGATATCCGGATCAATCCTCGACATGTTTGCGTGACTCCATGAAAAAAATACTTTATCTCTACCTCAGCGGTTTAATCAATTCTTCCTTAATTTCTTTTTTTAGGGCTTTGCCAATTTGTACATTTTTTCTAGCTTGTCCTCATTGAGGACGATGGATTCTACCTCCTTAGCAACCTCGCCCTTTTGAAGTTTCATCTCATCCCTTGGATCGAGAGTATTGATGTTGTAAGTGGTGGTGTCTCTCTTATGAGCTTATCTTCCCTCAGCTAAGTTGAAGTAGCATTATTGAACCTCTACCCTATCACCTTGAACTTCCCCTACTCCATAGGGAGTCTGGAATTTTATCATTTCATGAATGGTAGAGGGCAATGCCTTAAATTCTTTGAGGGTTACTCATCACCTTTGTATGCTGAATAAACATTCTTATCCATCATAAAGAAATTTATCTTCTTTCTAAGACATCTCGACCAGGTCTCCCACATACATACATCCATTTCATAAATCCTAAGAGGATAGACTTTTTCTCCACTAAAGCTAATTAAAGGCTGATGATATAGGATGAGCCTTTTCTTACTTAGTCCCAACCCTTTGAAGCACTCCTAGAGAATTACATCAGTCAAACTCCCACCATCGACTAATATCCAACATCATGACCATGCATTTTCATAGTGATCACCAGCAAGTCGTCATGACGGGCTAACATCCCCTGGAAAACAAACCTAGATACACCTATTATCAAGGTGTTCATGTCATCTTTCTTCCTCTTACCCGTCTTTGAATCAACTGCGTCCGAGTTTACAACTTAGCTTTTTAGGATAGCCTTCGCCTTTACAACATGGTCCTTATAGTCGGCTATGCCTTTATCACCACTTGCTAAAATGTCGCATATTATTTTTGCTTTATGAGAAATCGAATATAGCTGAGCCTTAGGATCAGTTATGTTCGGTGGGAGGTCAAGGTCGGCCTCATCATCATTTGAGGCATCATCATCCTTATTCACTAGGAAATCCCGTTTACACTTGTTATCTCTTCTCCTTCAAGTGTCATCTCGATCATCTCTTACACCACTCGTATCCACATGTTTCTTCAGTTTCCCTGCTTCATCATCTTTTATATATCCTATTTAAGTGAGAAGCATTTGTTAGTGTTGTGGCCATGATCCCGGTGGAACTCGCACCACTTAATTTTATCCTTCTTGTGAGGAAGGACCTCCATCTTTTCAGTCCATCTCAAACACCAATCAGTTTTTATTTCATTTAGGATCATCTCTGGAGTAGCAGTTAATAGAGTATAATTTGCAAACTTATCATCCGTCGACCTCTTTTTTCCACCCTTTTCCTTGAACTTCTGGGACATTCTCCCACTTGCTCCTTTTTTATCGTCTCATTTGGACACTATGGCCTCTTCTGTATTCATGACCCACCCGGCCATAACCAAGAGTTCTACCATGGATTTTGGAGGATCTTTATCCAACTTCATAGGAAGTTTCCCTTCTATAATCCTCTTATAAGTTCAGTCATCGTAATACTTTCATCATAGACTTCCAACTCCAGTTTTTCTTTGTTAAAGCGAGCTATGTAGTCTCTCAGAGACTCATGTTTTCCTTATTTGACATACAATAACTGGGTGGTTTTCTTTTGGCGTTTTACTCTAAAACAAAAGTTATGGATGAACCTTTAATCTAGTTGCTTGAAATTATCAATTGAGTTTCTAGGAAGGGATGTGTACCATACATGAGCAACACCAATGAGGGTTCTTCAGAAGTCTTGACACCATATCTCATCAGAGACTAAAAACATTTCTATAGCTGACTAGTACATTTCAATATGGTGAACTGGGTTGGGGCTCCCATCATATTTTAGTGTCAATACTGACGGTTTAAACTTGTCCAGAGTAGGGAAGATTCCTATTCTTGCAACGAATGTTGAGCCTTCCAGGTTACCCCTTTACCGGAGGTCTCGACTCTTCAAGATGTCGACAATATTAGCTTCAAGCCTCTGGATAGAATTATTCTATACAACATTATCATGGGCTCCTTCCCTATCGGCTGGACACTGCATAGGTTCTCGACCGATCGTTATATGTCTGTTATTAACCTCTCTTTGATCCTCGTCATGGACACGTGGAGGACGATTGCCACCATATCCTACATTACCCCTTGACCTAGCTACGGTACGAGACCTGAAGACTTGGTCTCGTAGGTCATCGACTTGGTCAAGTCTATAAAAGGTAGATGCACTGCTGAGTCTATTGAATGTTGAAGGACGGGATCAGCAACCTCTGCTCGGCATGCCACTCTTTCCTCTCCCTCTTTGAATTGGGTGTATAGTATCCCCATAGATTTCTTAGGGTTCCTAATATTCCTCATCATCACATTGTTCATCTTCAAATTCTTGGCCTTGTTTCCCTAGGCGTAATCGCCTAGGGTCGACCACATCCCTACGCCTCTACAGTTGCACTGCCTCTTTATGTGGGGTTGGGGGTGGTCCCCTTATCGCCGAATTTCCACACTCCCTGGAGGCTGAGCTATCATTTCCACTCCCGCACCAATGGTTCTAGTCAATATGTTTTGCCCAAAAAAAACCATTTCCCGATTGGTCGCTAGTGACCATAGTGCCGCTGCGACCTCAACCATCTCTAACTGAGGCGGTGCATGGATGTAACTAGGTCCAATGCCTGGTGGAAATTATAAATCCGTTGAATTCGATGGATGGAATGAACAAGAAGTTCACTACAAGAGCTAAATAAACTAGAATAAAGCTTGGGTAACTCAAACCAGAGCTCTTTTAATGGTGATTCAATCCCAGCCAAACGTGGGGTTGGATCACCACTTGAGAATCCGGCGAGGTATAAGGGGAAAATGAAAGGATGAAGATGAAGTATCTCACCTCCCACAAATGGCACCAACTGATGATACCAGTTATGATACCGCCAAGTAATAAAGTAAGACATCATTCCCGGACAACCTTAAAGGTGCAGTAATGGTTGAAATCATATATATAAGTAAAGAAGGAGGTGACACAATGAGGATAGAGACTATAAAATAAGTGGTTCAGCCATCTGGCCTACTCCACTGTGCATCATTGTGTGAACTTCACTATGAAAATGAAATCTAATGGCCTAGTGAAACAATTTACTCAACTTTCTCTTTATATTGTGATTGCAACAGATTTTTGGCTGGGGTTTTAATTATTGATCCTTTACATTATTGAAGAATACAAGCTTATATAATGTCTTGGTGGTGTGATGTACACCCCAAGCATGTAATAAGAGTATACACTATAAATTAGCCAGTGTGGTTAGGCCACCTGTCACTACCACATGTCGATCATGATGAAGTAAATATTCCTGCCACATGCACATGCAATTTGGTTATAATTGTCTATCTACGTGGCTGGCCATACTGAAGTCATGTATCACATGTAGTGGAGATATCATCTAGAGGGGTCATAGACAGGACAAGTAGGAGACCCCCAGTGCTCTGTTGGATCATATATTGGAGGAGTGCAGTCTCGATCGAGTAGGCATCAAGCCGAGATGGGCTTGTAGAAGTATCAATGAGGTCTCACCTATCAGGGATGGCCGATGAGATAAGATAACCAGGTGGATAGAGTTATTGGAGAGTTTCATCTTGAGAGGATGGCCAAGAACTATCCCATAGTATTGCTAGATTCCTCATAAATTTTGTGTTCAGTAAGGTCAACCAATAGAACATATCCCAAGCTAGGATGGGGTTACACTTGGCCATATCAAATTCTCATATAAACTGGATTCCTACATGTTACCCTTTGCCTCGTTTCTATATTTATAAGCACAACTAAGTTCTCATCCTTTTCCATTTTATTCTTTTGTTACATACCACTTCACTTACATATATGGGGATCCCTACCTTTAGTTCAACGTTTCATAAGTCTTATTAAAATATTTATACACCAACTTCATAAATGAGTTTATAAAAGATTTCTACTCAATCTTTTCCCCATACTTTACATTTGGCCCAAAGATAATTATTAACTTCATAAATACAGAAATTTGACACAATGTCCAACAAGTCTAAATCCAAAAACACTTTCCAGGATAATGATCTTATACCATTAGTGAAAACCAGTGACTCAAATAAAATTATTAATTTACCT
The DNA here is from genome assembly GCA_949130495.1 of Sambucus nigra. Lineage (NCBI taxonomy): Eukaryota > Viridiplantae > Streptophyta > Magnoliopsida > Dipsacales > Adoxaceae > Sambucus > Sambucus nigra. Next base: position 642,725,279 of record OX422209.1, on the reverse strand, counting down.
TTTATCCAAAAATTATTATCTCCGATAAGTACACACCTTAAGTCACCTTACATATAAAACTTTTCCTCTCAATTAATACCAGCTACTACCCATGCAAGTTCATGCATTAATCTTGCAAACTCATTAGTTCTCTCTATGACTTATATAAGATCCGTGGGAATTCTTGCATACACACTCTTTATGTAAAACTCTGCATGATATGTCCATGGGGCACTAGTGATTATCATTTTAATTATCTAATTAAAAGTCGGGCTATTACAATAATCGTTTTAAACTACTCATTAATTTTGCAAAAAGTTATGCAATGACCTACATATAACTGCCACTAACTTCTATCGTCATCGAGTCACGTGCTAAAAAAGTCACGAGATGAACACATTAAAATATGGTGTAAACCAAAAAAATCTCGTTGTTTAATTTTTTGTCATTTTTTCTATGAATGATTTGTTATTGGAAAAACCCTTATTATTAGAGTATTTATGATTATTATTACGATGATATTTAATGGGATTTCTATAATTCCTCTTTGATTTTTTTCATTCTATTTTTTATTTTTTCTATTAAGACCTTGTTTTGGATAAATCTTTCTTTGAAGGTGGAGATTAACTCTTGAATTTTGGAGCTTTGATGATGTTGTTGTTGATGAAGCTCTCAATGTTAGATATACATTGTTGGTATTATTATTCTTGTTAAGGATTGAGTCTTATTTTCCTCTTATGAAGTTTCTAATTTTTTTGTTGTAGAGATTAAATACGATCTAATCAAACCTAGTCTTCATGTAAAGTAACATCAACTCCTTCTCACTCTCTTTCTCTCTCCATCTCTCTCTCTCTTTTTAATTTGGAATTTCACTTTATTTAATTTAATTTTGATTTTTTGTTGATGAACTTTCAGGTGAGGTGTTATGTGTGTTCGGTGTCTGTTTGAATATTCAAGCTTTAGTTCATTCCAAGTTCAAATGTGTATTTATAAGGATCTAAAGAAACCTAGTTGTTTGGTGGCAATGTGGTAAAGTTTAAAAAATAATGTGAAAACTAGAAGTTAAAGGACGAGTAGGCTTGTCATAAATTCGTTACAATCAACTATTCTCTATTTAATTGACATAAAATCCCCAAAATGTGTTTGTTATAAATTGCAGTTTGACCTACACTCATATGGTTGAGTCTACTTTGTATATAATTATATATATTAGGCAAATGTTGTGTTTGTTTGTGATTCATTTGAGATCCAATTCATATCATCTTAAAGATTTTACTCCGTACATTGAATCCAAACTCTATCAAAACCTAAGTTGCTCGACTTGTTGATATCCTCAAGTGTTCGATGAATACTTACATAAGTGTTGTGACTTTGTTGAAAATATCTTGACTTTTTCTAGAATTTCTGAAAGAACATACAAACTTAGAAATGGATAGTTAGTTAGCAAATATGTTATCGATTAAATAGTTTACATCCAAACTAATTAGTAATTATTTTATCATCTGTTGGATTCGTAATCTCTACCTTTTGATGATAATAGTTTGATTAATTTTTTTGAGACCAATATTTAAATGTATTTCTATATTAAGTCATTCATGGATGTAAGGACATTTTTCTCATGTCCAACATGTTACATTTATGTATGTCGTACGCCGCTACATTTGGCACGTCACCTCACGATCTCACATGGCGGCCTCAATCCGAATTCCAGGAATCAATCATTCAACATCTCCATTAATATGTCCCACATCGGCCTCAACGACTTAACGTTCCACGATTTTAGGGACTTAATGCAAGTGGTACGCAAGGGAAGTCAAAACAGTGAAAAAAGGCACGATAGGAGTGTTCAAGGGTATTTTCGTAATTTTACATCCATAGTTAGGAGGTCTGGTCAACTGGAAAGTTGAAGAGCTCGCCACAACGAAGATACTGGAAAAAACAGCACCTCAATCCGAGCTATGGTGAAGGAGTTATGACCTTTTGAAGATAGAGAAAATTCCTTAAAGAATGCTGTTTTTTTTTTTTGTACGCTGGATAGAATTTTAGAGTTTTAAGAACGTGGGACTCTTCATATTTTTTCCTATAAATACCAACTTCGGGGGAGTTGTTTTGCAAGACTTTAGAAGATGTTTTTGAGAGTCCAAATTACTCTAGTCTTCACATTTTTGAGTCTCAAGACTCATGTTTTGATTCACACAATTGCCAATCCTTTGTGAATCTTTTTGGTGACCCAAGAACAAAACTTTGAGTTTGTTCAACCCTTGTGGAGAAGCCGTTCTTTTCTTCATTGCTGCCCTCCTGAAAAGGGAAAATTCCAGCCGCCGACATAGGAAACAACACCTGCGGGTATTTTTGTGTTACACTGTTTCTAGCCGTTGCTTTGAAGGTTTACCGAAGACACCGTGCGTTACACTTGTGGGCGATTATCAGGTTGTATGTAAGTCAATGGTCTTGTAAATTCTTTAAAGTTCTAGAAATAAAAGGTTTTGCCCTTCGGGGATTTTTCCTTAACTTTGTGTCGCATGCTTTATATTTGATGGGTTGATTTAGATGCATGTTTAAGGGTTGAATTTATTTGGTTTAAAAGTAGACGCTAGTTAAATAAGGGTTACTTGGAAACTTGCGAATTTAATTTAAATCGATATTACACGCGTTTTTCAATGGAGGTCTTCCCCTCTACACCTCATTGCCATTATGGATAAAATCAAGGAGGAGGTAATAAAAACCAAGTGTATCATAAAGTGTAGGTTATGGTGATGCGTGTATAAAATTCTTATGTTGAATTTATTATTTAGTTCCACTAATCTACCCCCTTCCTGAACTCAACTTAACTCAACAAGGGATTTCTCCAATTATTTGGGGTCGGCTACATGAATCGTATTTTCCATTACGTTATGTTCAAATCCATATCCTCAGTTACATGACATTATTTCATGTCCCTTTTTATAAGATTCCACCAAGTCAATATAATCCTACAGCTACCCCTAATTTTACCAACAATACTAACTAAACAAATGTTTCTTATGGGGGAATTTAGTTGTCAATGTTTGATGTTTCAAAACCATTAAAGGAAATTTTCTCTCAATTACATTATATTGGATCTATTATTTTATTCCATAAATACGTTCACTTCTATTTTCATCCATTCGAGGTTTACCAAACATCCATCTTAAAATCCGCATCTCTGTCGCGCTCATTTCAATACATTTTGTATCCTGCTTATCCAACGCTCTATCCCATATAATATTGCAAGTTAAATGACCATCCTATATAACATCCTATCTAACTTTAATAGCTTAAACTGATCCCATAGCACATCGGTATCACTTTTCCACTTAGTGTCACACGCTTTAATCATATGAGTAGCATCATCACTAATATCTTCATATCTTTGTATAATCGATCCTAAATATCATAAATTATTCCCATTACATATTAATTGTAGATAAACTTTCACCACATCCTTATTTTTTCTCTTCATATTCATACACTTTTCCACCATATAGTTTGTTTTAGTCATACTTATTTAAAACCCTCTTGTTTTTAAGGTTTCTATTCACGTACATTGCCAAATATTTGAAATTTATTCAAACAAGTTGTGCTCACGAGCATTTCATAATAACCATAAAATAACATGTATCATATTATATAATAGCGGGGGAGAAAGTAAAAAACATAATATACAAACTGATATATATAGTAAGGGTGTTCCAAAGGATATCATCGCTCAAAGATAACTCTTGTCATATGTATGTAACAGAAAGTTTGTGTTCGGATTCAAATAAATGTATCCACAAGACAGCGGTATTTCACCTTCTTCTCACTCATTTCACTCAATTTCCATCTTAAAAAGGAGGAATAAGAAAACATGACAAGTACAAAATTCTATTAGTATAAGGAAGGGGTTTAACATTATTTTATGAAATAGTGCCTATTTACGGGATTCTTCTCGGGAGTCTTTAGCTAAGGTCAAGGATTTATACACCCTTGACCATGTTGAGCTTATGGTGATAACATTGACTCTTCAACGACAGAAGATTGTGCTCCACATATTTAAAGGTAGACTTATTTGGTTGTAAGATGAGGTGGATCTCTCAAAGAAAACGGTCAATGACTTAACATCTTAGAAGACAAAGCTTAGCTCTCATGGTCATGAGATTCAAAGGAACTATGCTGATGTCCTAGATAAATAAGAAGTACTTCAAAGGCAAGTTTTCAGAACCATTCAGATCCATATGGATGCCTATAAAAAGTCTTAGGTTTTTAAAAGGTACCTCTTTCAGAACTTCAGTGGTGGATTTAAAGCTTTCAAGGCCAAGGTTTAGGCGTTATTCCTGAGGTGGAAATCTATGGTATGTTTTATCAAGCTGCTCAATCAATTGAAGATAATTCTGATGATGAAGGCAATGGTCGTGATGATATTGAAGATTCTTCTTGTTCTAAGTCCCAAGGCATAAATACCTTAAAGAATACCTATTCCTCTTTCCCTATAACAAGTGAAGCCCATGTGAACCCATATGTACTCAAACTTTGAAAGTCTTTTTATGCAAATTCTATTTTTTCTTAGTTATTGATTTATCGTGGGCTACTTTCTTGTAATCCTTTTTTACATTAAATTTGTGTTTCGATCTTCACTTTATCTTTTCTTTACTTTTTTCTTTCCTAAGAAATTTTATGCACTTCTTGAGATGTCTGAGATCTGACCTATATATAATAAACCCCTAGCCCTCAAGATTATCTGGTAAAGCAAGATAATTGGGGCATAATTTTTCTGAAGTAGATATCTGGGTCCATATACCTCTTCTTCATACTTGCACAGTTTATTAAAGTAAAAAACACAGTTTTACAGTGACGCAGATAACCTTAGAACCTTGACACTTTTGATTCATGTGCTTTTATGAGATTGGAAGCCTATAATTTTTTAAGCACTTAGCCGCCCAAAATTTTTGACCATAAATGTTTAGAAGTCAAATCTGCAATGGATCGTAAGACCTTAGGCTTTAAAACTTGAACTTGAACGTTCAAAATATGTGGTTCTTATAAGGGTCCTAAGACCTTCGAACTAAGTAAACTTGATACTTGAAGTCCCACAGATTATCATAAAACCTCTGAACTTAGAATATTTTGAATTATGAAATGCTTATAAGGGCCTTAAGACCTCCAAATTTAAAAAGAGTGGAGACCAATGTCCCACAAAGCGTCATAAGACCTCTAAACTTAGGAGATTTTGAATTATGAAATCCTTATAACGGTCCTAAGACCTCCGAACATAGAAAAAAATTGAAATTGTAAAGTCCCTGCAACGGCTTGAGACCTTTAGACTGAAAATTTTGTAATCTGAAGTCCTTGTAAAGGTATGCAACCTCCGGAATTAGAAAAAAATTTGAAATTTTGAAGTCCTTATAAGGGTTTGAGCCTTCCGGACTAAAAAAGTTTGTAATCTGAAGTTCTTATAAGGGTCTAAAACCTCCAAACTTAGAAAAAAATTAAAATTTTATTGTCCTTGTAAGAGTCCGAGACCTCCAGAGTGAATTTTTTTATAATTTGAAGTCCTTGTAAGGGTTTGAGACCTCTAGGCTTAGAAAAAATTGAATTTTAATGTCCTCATAAGCGTCGGAGACTTCTGGACTAATTTGTTTTGCAATATGTACTCATTTTATGGGTTTGAAACCTCCGGACTTAAAAAAAATTCAAATTTTGTAGTTCTTGTAAGGGTTTAAGACCTCCAGACTAAAATTTTTTATAATCTAAAGTCCTTGTTAGGGTTGGATATCAAACAACTTACAAAAAAATTGAATATTTAATGTCCTTATAAGGGTATGAGACCTTTGGACTATTTTTTTTAATCTAAAGTCTTTGTACGGGTGTGAGACCTCTAGTCATAGGAAAGTTCTGAAATTTTGTAGTCCTAGTAAATATATGAGACCTTACGACTTAAATTTATTAAAATCAGAAGTCCTTATAAGGGTATGAGACCTCTGGACTGAAACTTTTTGTAATTTTGAAGTCCGGTCTGAAAAATTTTGAGTTTTGAAAAAAAATGCACTTGAACACTTACATAAGAAATTTTTTATCTTTTCACAAATGAAGGGTATAACGTTTGTATGCCTTTTTGTGTGACTCTAGGTAAATGAAAGGTTTTATTATAAGGAAATGGGTTGTTTGTGGGTCCTTAGACCATAGCCTTTTAGAATTATGGATGAAAATCTCAATAATTCTTTTAGTCTTTTACATATTGTTTGAACCAAAGGAATGAAGTCTTTTTTTGGTTCCTATGACCTTTTACTACTATTCTTAATCCACGGCTAAAATCTTTACAACTTTAATTGTGGAACCTAAGACCTTACCTTTTCATATGGATAAATCATGAGTAACAAGAAGTCTCTTTTTTCATTAAAACAGAATACATGATTTATAATTATTTTTAGGGGACTACAAACATCTTTCGAGGCCTCTTTGATAATACACAAATATTGCGTATTTCATCTCTCGAACCTACGCATTTTAGCCCCCTCGGGTACCTTAATCTCTATATTTAAGCCCATTAACCAGACAACCTCGGTTTATATTGTTAATAGGCTATATGAGGTATAATTGGGATCTTGAAGGTATTTAGGTACTAAGAATGGAGTTCAGAAGATTTCGCTCAAGTTTCGTACGCAATCGCACGTTCAAGGGAAATTTGGTCAATTTATAGTTTGGGCACCGGGCCCAACATCTCACGGAATTTGTATACCTCCTCGCAAGCTTTGTGTGACCGTGAACGGTGCACGATTCGGATCCTTAACGAAGAAGTTACGGCACTTTTGGCAAAAGAGAAAAGCATTGAAACCAAACGAGGGTAGAAGGGAAGAAAAGGGAATGCATTAGGATGCCTTGAATCTGCCCTGCTTGATCGATCGATCGATCAAAATGATCAATCGATTGATCCTTGTCGACATGGGATATTTTTTTCATGATCGATCGATCGACCAAAGGGGTCGATCGATCAATGCCCTATTTTCTGCAGATATTTTCCTTTTCTTTTCTTTCTTCTTTTCTTTTATTCCAACTTACTATATAACCCAATTTTGTTGTAATATCAGGGATACTTAGTTTTAGAAGACATTTTAGGTTAGGGTTTCTTTGGAGAGCTTATCTTCTTCTCTTCTTAGGGTGACATCCATTTGGTTTTGTAAGGTGGAACTTTCCATCTCATTTACCATTGATATAATTTTGTTCTTCATTTTTCCTTGCTTTGTAATTTAGTTTCCATGCTATGTAGTTAGTTTAATTGCTTTATTTCTTGCTTTCCTAGTTTAATTAATATAAATTAGTTCAATTGATGTATTTCCCTTAGATAAATAGGGTCGGGATTTCGTTCTACCATTAACGGGCCCCGAGCTCCGAAAATTAGGTTTTGTGCAAAATTGCGTTTATTGAACCCGCACGGATTAAAGTCGGATTACTATGCGTTTAACATTCTTTGTCATGATACGTTAGTGTTTAAAGCGATAATCCAACTTTAATCCGCAAGCGACCAATTTTTGGTTAATTGTTTATTTACGAAACTTTGGCTTAAATTCCTGATTGTGTGAAGTTTATGATTAATTGATAATGCTCGATTAAATTTCTCTCGAGCCAGAATTCTAATTTATAAGTGTTTCGATCCATATGGTTGGATGTTATCCCTATCCTAGCTTTTACTTTATTTAGACTTGACTTATCTTTTCTTTTATTTATATTTTCACATTACCTTTTTACACTTTTATTCCTGGATTAATAATCTGTTACAATCTATCAAACATTCAATGTAGATTCGATACCCGACTTACCGCTATACTTGTATCGCAAGTAGAGTCATAACTTATGTTTCATTTTTATTGAGGGGGTGAAACTAAAACAACGATTAGTGTCTTGACACGCGCTACTTCTTTTGTATTTGTATTCTTTCTTTTAACTTTTTTTGCAGGACTTCTACACTTGAGTGCCAAGAACCGCTTGAATTTTTCCGTGAGCGAATCATCTTTGTGGAAATAGCCATTTCGAGCCATTTTTGGGGTAAGCATGTCTTATTCCAATCATTTCGGTAATCATTATGATAATTCTCAAAATTCCCGTACTCCTTTGACTTTTGGTCAGTACTTAGAGTCTCAAAAAATTACAACAACTAAAATGACTTTGTGCGAGTTTTACAAAAGTCAATCTTTGGAGTGCGTATATTTTGAGGATGATGATAATGATTTTGGGCCTTTACCTCCTTACAATAGGAGTTTTGAAACGAATTGCAATAGTTTTCAAAACTCCTATAATATTGAGTTTAACTTTTGTGCTGATAATGATTTTCAAACTCCTCATTTTCAAGCATCCGCACCTCGGTCTATGACTTTTGGTGAGGTTTTGCTTATGCTTGAGAACGAGAGGTATGAAAAACGTTATCGGAAAGAACATCGTTATTGGGAACATGACTTGGATTTATTATTCGAATCCGACGACGATTTATCTTCCGAAACTTTTGAAGTCGAGGAATGTTTTGAACCAATTGAGGACTTTGTGCCTACTTTGGAACCAACCATTCGTCACTTAGCCCATCTTGTAATTGAGTATGAAATCGAGGATGAAATGGATATAGTATCTATTTCTTTGGATCCCAAAGATGAAAGTTTCATTTAAAATGATCCTATCTCCTTTGAAATTCCAACTTTGAGCGATGATAACTCATCTCTTGAATTTGAATTTCTGTCCTCCCCATTTTCATTCTCCGTTACCACACCATCACAAGTACCCAATGAATTGGTACCGAGCTTTAAAACGTTCAACCCTTTCACAGATGAGGAGTACTTGCTCGAGTTACTTTCCATGAAGGCATCTTTGCCCACATGTGCGCCACCTCCCATTCCGCTTGCTAAATCTTTGGAAGGAAATTCAGTTTTTTTTGGTCCCCTAGTGTATTTGTCACCCGTCCTATCCAAATCCCCCATCCTCCCTCCAAAATTTTTAATTGGGGATGGTTCACCTTTTCCACCACCCACATGACTTCCGTCGTTTGAACGAAATTCCTATTTTTCGGGAGGCATGCATGAAAGGGAGGGTCCACCGTTGATCCTCCAAAGTCAAATTGTATTTTGGGTGGACCCTAAAAAATTTAGACTTCTAGTGTACAGTTAGTGTGAGACCTAAATAGTAGGTTGTATATAGTTAGCTGTTTATTCTTTCTTTCTTTCTTTTTATCTTTTCTTTCCTTTTTAATTTAGTCTAGTGTAATTAGTTAACTTTTTGTTACTTGTTTTTGTTATGCTCGGTACTAACTTATTTTGTAGATTCTTTGGACTTGTTCTTATGGGGATCGCTCCAATTTTGGGTAATATCTCTCTTTTCCTCTCTTTAACTTGGTTCTTAATTCATATGGAGGACAATGTCAAGTTTTAAGTTAGGGGGTGTGGGATATTCTATCCATTTCATTATTTAGTCGATGTTTTTGCTCACATGTTAGTTACTTAGTATGCTTTTCTTAGAAAAAATTAAAAATTTCAAAAAGATTTTCTTTCTTTTTTCTCCTTTTTTGGGCTTTTTGCCTTTGTTTTCGATGATAAATTTCAATAATTGCCAGATCCAATAGACAACCCAATGATGCATGTTCTCGATTTTAGATGTTATTGGACTTTAGTCTCACTTATTGATATTATGAATAACTTCATGAATTAAACTTTAATCCAATGAGCACATGCACTTTTATTGCTATATTGATTTGGTTTAAGATTTTTATAACTCGGTAATCTTTTGTTGCATTGTATATACTTACACCGAGTAATCTTTGTACCTTATCTTCATTTGTGAGTGTATACACTATTCTTTCCTCTTTGAAAATGTTACAGTCGTCGGTAATCTCTTTATTCTTTGATTGATCGTTCATTAATTGAGTTCATACTTGAAATGTGGTACTTGATCATGATTTTCATAAATTGTTTTGACTCGATAATTGCGTAAACTTTTCGAAATGATCATAGGCCATCTTTGTTATAACACCCATATTAGCCTTTACCTCACCCTTATATGTTTACCCCCTTTAACCCCTTTGAGCCTAAATATAGCCCTTCGTTTCATAACTCATTGCCACAACCAACTCTAAATTGGAGTTTTAAACCATACATACACTTTGCATACCATTGTTTGGAATGATACTTGGGATTGAATGATGATGTTATAATGTCGATTGCAATTTAGGCATATGAGAGTTTGAAAAGTAAAGAAAAAGTGAAAAAAGTGATGAAAAAGAGAATGCAAAAAGAAAAAGAAAATAAAAGAAAAAAATGAGAAAAAGAAGAAAATAAAAGAAAGAGAAAGTTGTGAAATTTGTATATAGTTCAATAAGCTTTGATTACTCTCCCAGATGATAATGTCATTTTGGAACTTGTTTTTCCAATTTTGTTATTGCCCGTATTTTCCCATTATCTCGAGTTTTCATTCCGAACACTTTGAATCCGTACATACATTCCTTCATTTTTTACCCTAGCCTAACCTATATTACAACCCTATTAAAATCGTATGTGATCTTAGGTTGATGTAATTTAAAAGTCATAATAGTTTTGATAATCTGTGAAAATGATTTTCGCCTCTTTTAGTGTGCGGTATCCTTTCATTGAGATTACAATTTTTATTTCCTATATAGAGTTCTTCATTTGTGACATGTGTGCGGCCTAGTTTCCATTTACATTTACTCTTTAGCCTGCATGTCCCGTGTGTTACCTCCCTGTTTCAAGTGAATTCATTTGATGAGTGTAATGCCTGTGAGGATTGGCTTTTATGCATGCTTTGATATTTAGTATTCGAGTTATTTAAGTTTTTTCCAAATCATATTTTGCGTGTGCTCACTCCCCTCCCACATGTTAAAGTTTCAATTCATTGAGGTGCATTCTATAATGTTAATAACTACAGACTTTTCACGTGAATTATGCTAATAACATGTTGAAATCTTGTTCATATTATTGAGTTTGTCGCATGCTTGATTGGGCATATTTTGAGGAAACTTTATGATGTTTGTGGGTTTCATCCCTGAAAACCCTCACGAGACGACACTCGTCCACTAGGGTAACCTAGGGGTTTAACGGTTTATTGCATATGCTAAATGCAATCGTTCGCCTGCGAAAGTGGACTTATCTTTTTATTTTTTTCTTATCCTACTTTTGTACTATCTCCTATTTTGGTTTACTTGTTGTTATTCTTGCATCCTATTTCATTGCTAGGGACTAGCAATGTGTAAGTTAGGGGGTGTGATAATACGCAAATATTGTGTATTTCATCTCTCAAACCTACGCATTTTAGCCCTCCCCGGGTGGCTTAATCTCTATATTTAAGCCCATTAACCATACAACCTCGATTTATATTGTTAACATGCTATATGAGGTATAATTTGGCTTTCATAGGTATTTAGGTACTAAGAATGGAGTTCGGACGCATTCTGCTCAAGTTTAGTACGAAATCGCACGTTCAAGGGCAATTCGGTCAATTCACAGTTTGGGCAGCTGGCCCGACATCTCATGGAAGTTGTAGCCTTCCTCTCAAGCTTTGCGTGGCCGTAAACGGTGCACGGTTCAGATCCCCAACGAAGAAGTTACGGCACTTTTGACAGAATAGAAAAGCATTGAAACCAAAAGAGGGCAGAAGGGAAGAAAATGGTGTAATACCCCGTATTTTTATGGCTTTTAAATTGGGGATTTATTGAATTTATTTGAGATATTAATTTAATATAAATCCGCCTTTTTATTTTAAATATTTACTAGCGTGACGGGAGTTAGTAATTATTGGGAACTTGTTGAATATTACTGTATGAGAAGAGTAATATATGAGATTGATTTAATTAAAATTGTCACGAGTAAATAAAATGGCAATTATGGAAATTTAATTCGGGACGCGCCTGTGTCGTGTCAGGACTAAATTATTATTATTAGAGTGAATAAATTATAAGTCGTCCGTATAGTCATTTTGAGTGCGCTAAAGTGTTCGGAAGGGTTGAGATAGTCAGAAAAGTGTACTCGGGGGTTTAGTTTGGGTCTTGGGTCATTTTTAGGCCTAATTGACACCCCGGGAGGGTATTTTAGACATTTGGTATTTTTGGGTAACTAAACCCACGATTTTTCTTAGTATTTATTAGCCATTTAGAGTTGTCTCTTGGGGTTAATAAACACAAAGCCTAAGCCAACCATTAGAGAAGAAGGTGAAGTGATTAGAGAAGAATGTGAAGAGATTTGAGAAGAAGGTGAAGAGTTTTTCAAGCAATCCAAGGCCTAGAACTCACCCGATTGCACCGCCACCACCACCAAAACGTAGATCGCATGATGAGGAACACATCCCAATAAGTTTCATCAACAAATCATATCCTTGAATCCCAGGCAAGTATATATCTTGCTAATTTCCAAGTTAATATACCTTCCATATTAGTTTAGGAATGAAAACCATATGTTTTAATTGAAGAATTATATGTTTTGGAAGAGAATTCATATATGTTGCAGGGAGAATTCATGTAGTCTAAAATCTTGATTGTATATAGAGGATTACCCATGGATTTATTATAATATTTGGGAAGAAAATCTTGATTAAATTAGAGGGTGGTGATTATTCATGCAAAATTTGGCCTTGTAAAGAGATTTGAGATTAAACCCATTTTTGATTGATTCGTTGAGGATTTATTGATGTCGTTACATTAGAACTTGTTTATGTACATTGCTTATACACTTGGATTACTTTGATGGAAGTTTGGGATGAAATTATAGAGGTTTGGAGGGGTTAAAATGGTTGAACCCGTAGGTTGAATATTGCAGAAAACTGGGCAAGAACATCTTGATCGATTGATTGACTCAAGAACATCGATCGATCGATCCACCCCTTTACTTGATCGATCGACCCCTCCTAGGAAACTGAATATTTTTCTCCTTTTTTTTTAGTACAGTTAAAATGCTTAGGAACCCTTGATTATCATTGATAGAGTATAATGGGTTATGAAGATGACCAATAGGGTCTAAGTGGACTCAGTTGAGTGAAATTAATATGAGATGAAATTTTGGGTTAACGAGGAGTTATTTATACATTGGGAATTGTGCGTACGTTTACTAAAAGATTGAGACTCGTGAAAGATTTAGACTAAAAGGTAAGTGAGGGTATACCTACGGAAATTTATACCTAGTGAGAAAGAATACTTCAAGAGATGAGAAGTAAGAACGAAGTAAATAATAAATGAGAATAAAAGAGACAAATTCGTTATGAGAAATAATTGAGTAAAATTTGTGTTGAGAATGGAAAATAACAATTATGGGTCGTGGGAGAACCTAATTTGGAACATATGAATATTTATATGTATGACTTTGTGATTGTGCATATATTATGTATCTGTGTATGACATACCTAGATTAATTTCTATCGATGGGAGGCTTGCGCGTGAGGGCAGTCATATCCTGATGAATGCATGGAATTTTTTATTTCTCGCTCGAGAACATAGGACTATGAAAGACTTGTCGGTGAGTTGATAAGTCCACTGACTGTGGGAACGTAGGTATGTGCGTGACCCATGGGTATGAGAACTATATTCGCCTCCAATTTTTGTGTTGATATTTGTGGTTCGAGGAATCTTTACCGAACCTATAGTCCCCTATACAGCGACGTGATGTATTGGGACAAGATAGCAGAGTAATGCAGCACCACAGCTGTGTCTCAGGGTACAGTATAGTATATATATAATATAGTGTATATATATATATATATATATATATATATAATGATATCTACTATGTGGCACAAAGTAGAAATGTAAGAACTATGTATGAAAACACTTAGTTGAATTGAATTAATAAAGGACTTATCTATGTTGAACCTAAATGGATATATATATGTTTATAACATCATTATAGGTATTATAAGGTTAATACGTGGGAATAATTTGGGCTATAAAGAATGGATACATGTGAATAATGTAGTTAGCGTGGGAACTATAACTAGAATGTCCTAGAGGTACGGTAGGAGTACACACTAGATTATAGGAGTACACACTATATATATATATATATATATATATATATATATATATGTACACACATGTAATGATATCTACTATGTGGTACAAAGTAGAAATGTAAGATAGTTATGTATGAAAACACTTAGTTGAATTGAATTAATAAAGGACTTATCTATGTTGAACCTAAATGGATATATATATGTTTATAACATCATTATAGGTATTATAAGGTTAATACGTGGGAATAATTTGGGCTATAAAGAATGGATACATGTGAATAATCTAGTTAGCGTTGGAACTATAACTAGAATGTCCTAGAGGTACGGTAGGAGTACACACTAGATGGGAGGTGATGATTCTCAAGAGAGTGTCGCATACTAACATGGTTGTGATATTAACCGATAAGCATTTTAAATACTTGCTAAACTATTTTAAATTTTTTTACACTCGGGCTCTGACCCGTTTTCTGTCATTTCTTGCTCTCTTGTATATATGTGTATGTATTACAGGTGCCCAGCCATAGGGGCGTCATGCTTAGGTTCTTTGGATTGGACGTGCTGTAGCTTATGTGGAAGTTACAGGCCCTTGCTTTAGACGACTTCGTCATTAAATCAGTTCCTACTTTAGATCTTCATAGTTAGAGCATGTGTCGCCCGATTTCCTATTCTATTTAGATCTTGTCAAAGATTTATGTTCATTTATATTTTTGGTATTCAATACTCCTTGGGAGTTAACTCTTCTCAGGATGATTTCATTTATGGTTCTTAAACTTGGTTTGGATTATATAGATGGTTTAATTCTTGTGTGTAAATTGCCATCCTTAGTATTTATGTAATTCTTAACTGTTGGGTATTAAAAAGTTTTTATTGGTATTTAATAAAGGAAAAATGAGGTTTTAATGATTTTGAAACTTACCTAATTATTTAGGGTGTTCAAATTGGAAATATTATTTTACGATGGTGATGCTGTGAATGAACCAACCGTTCACCTTGATGTTAATTTAATAAAGGACTGATCACCCGATATTTAATTAGGCGGGGTGTTACAGGTGGTATCAGAGCATCAGGTTCTAGTGTCCTTTAGGATTTGTGCGGCTTATTATGCTTCCAGCGTAGCTTTCTTTGATATAGAGCCCTATGTTTAGAATTGTTTATTTCTTTGGTAAGATTCCATTCTCCTTCTATAACGTATATATTAGTGAATATTATTTGCGTTAAGGCGTGTTCTTACAAGAAGTATGGCAAATGAGGGCCATTGGACGGATAGCGGAGGTCGTACTTAGGAGGTTATGAAGTATGTTCGAGGATGATGACCGTAGTCGAGGTCACCCCTATTATGGCACGAGAGGCCAGGACTGTAAAGACGATTAGGATGTATCCTACAAATTCCAAGTGATGCTATAGTCGAAGGTGATGCAAATTAGACTCACCCAACGTGGTGCGCTTGGGAGAGGGTCAAATGGAAAATTGAGGAGAGTCATCAGTAGATGTTCTAGAAATGCGAGAATTGGGTGTGTTACCCAACGAAGGCAATATATTCAAAGGCTTGGACATATAGTGGAGGGTGGCTAACTAGAACTGAAAATTTAGGGCAAAATTTTTTCTTGACTCATCGGAGCAAAGTTAAAATAGTGGGAGTCAATAACCACCGCTCGCGAATGAGGGTACATTTTCTATCTATGGAATTATGGGGAGCATAATGATTGTCATTAGGACCTCACATTCATTTGTAGCTATTAGAATTGCGTGGACCATAGGGTTACTAGACTTGGCCATTCGCACTATTATTTATGTAGACTCACCAATGGGTAGTGGGACGCCTATTATTATTTTTATATATCATAACGTGAGTTTAATTTTATCAGGAATTTACTTGTTATAGACATATCCGAGTAGAATGTGATTATCGGCATGGATTGGCTTGTTGTATATGAAACCAAGATTGATCGTTATAGCCAGCATATTTTTTTTGTTACGAGAGTGAATAAGTAGACTTTTATATAGATAGATAAAACCTGTTGGGATGTTATATACTATAGACTAAGGACCTGAGGAGTTTTGATGACCAACTATTTTTGTTAGTAGTGTATCGGGGGGGTTCCTTGTTTGGATTTCGCTCTGCGAGACACCCCACGTATGAAACTAAAGAACGTTGGGAGTCGAAGTAAGTTAGGTATTTAGAATATGAGTTTATAACCTTTTCCATTATATGTATATATTTATATTAATCAGAGAGTTATGAGTTGTAGCATGATTTGAGGAAAATGGAATCGCCAAATGAGAATGTGGAAATCATAGAAATATGGATTATAGACTAAATAGTCAGTTAATTAAGGTTAACCTTACAGAGGAATCACATTCATTTATACCTTATGATGGAATGTACACACATTGGGTGTATGGGCGCCCTGGATGGTTGGATTGTAGTATTTTCCATATTTGTGACACAGTAAGTATTCTTGAGGTTAATGAAAGTAGAAGTTGTGACTTCCAGATTTAGTTGTTTGATGACTTAGGTAAAGTTTAACTCAAGATAATTTAACTAAATGGTAAGGCTTGGAGTATCACATTAGTGGGGGTATTCGGTAATGTACTGTATGGGTGGTACGACGAAAATTACATGAGATGTGAGATTAATACCCGGAGTTGTCCTTACCAGTTACGCTTTATTTTTCCGAATATTAAGGGGGAAGTTTGTAATACCCCGTATTTTTATGGCTTTTAAAATTGGGGATCTATTGAATTTAATTGAGATATTAATTTAATATTAATTTGGCTTTTATTTAAAATATTTACTAGCGTGACGAGAGTTAGTAATTATTGGGAATTTTTTGAATATTACTGGATGAGAAGAGTAATATATGAGATTGATTTTATTAAAATTGTCACGAGTGAATAAAATGGCAATTATGGAAATTTAATTCGGTATGCGCCTGTGTCGTGTCAGGACTAAATTATTATTATTAAAGTGAATAAATTATAAGTCATCCATATAGTCATTTTGAGTGCTCCAAAGTGTTCGGAAGGGTCGAGATAGTCAGAAAAGTGTACTCGGGGGTTTAGTTTGGGTCTTGGGGCATTTTTAGGCCTAATTGACACCCCGGAAGGGTATTTTAGACATTTGGTATTTTTGGGTAATTAAACCCACGAATTTTCTTAGTATTTATTAGCCATTTAGAGTTGTCTCTTGGGGTTAACAAACACAAAACCTAAGATAGCCATTAGAGAAGAAGGTGAAGTGATTAGAGAAGAAGGTGAAGAGTTTTTCAAGCAATCCAAGGCCTAGAACTCACCCGATTTCACCGCCACCACCACCAAAACGTAGATCGCATGACGAGGACCGCATCCATATAATTTTCATCAACAAACCATATCCTTGAATCCCAGTCAATAATCTATCTAGCTAATTTCCAAGTTAATATACCTTCCATGTTAGTCTAGGAATGAAAACCATATGTTTTAATTGAAGAATTATATGTTTTGGAAGAGAATTCATATATTTTGCAGGGAGAATCCATGTAGTGTAAAATCTTGATCGTATATATAGGATTACCCATGGATTTATTATAATATTTGGGAAGAGAATCTTGATTAAATTTGAGGGTGGTGATTATTCATGCAAAACTTGGTTTTATAAAGAGATTTGAGATTGATTCGTTGAGGATTTATTGATGTCGTTACGTTAGAACTTGTTTATGTACATTGCTTATACACTTGGATTACTTTGATGGGAGTTTGGGATGAAATTATAGAGGTTTGGAGGGGTTAAAATGGTTGAACCCGTAGGTTGAATATTGCAGAAAACTGGGCAAGAACAGCTTGATCGATTGATTGACTCAAGAACATCGATCGACCCCTTTACTCGATCGATCGACCCCTCCTGGAAAACTGAATATTTTTCCCCTTTTTGTTGAGTCCAGTTAAAATGCTTGGGAACCCTTGATTATCATTGATAGAGTATAATGGGTTATGAAGATGACCAATAGGGTCTAAGTAGACTCAGTTGAGTGAAATTAATATGAGATGAAATTTTGGATTAACGGGGAGTTATTTATACATTAGGAATTGTGCTTACGTTTACTAACAGATTGAGACTTGTGAAATATTTAGACTAGAAGGTAAGTGAGGGTATGCCTATAGAAATTTATACTTAGTGAGAAATAATACTTCAAGAGATGAGAAGTAAGAACGAAGTAAATAATAAATGAGAATAAAAGAGACGAATCCGTTATGAGAAATAATTGATTAAAATTTGTGTTGAGAATGGATATTAACAATTATGGGTCATGGGTGAACCTAATTTGGAACATATGAATATTTATATGTATGACTTTGTGATTGTGCATATATTATGTATCTGTGTATGAGATACCTAGCTTACTTGCAATCAATGGGAGGTTTGTGCATGAGGGCAGTCATATCCTGATGAATCCATGGGATTTTTTATTTCTCTCTTGAGAACATGGGACTATGAAAGACTTATCGGTGAGTTGATAAGTCCGATGAATATGGGAACATAGGTTTGTGGTTCGAGGAATCTTTACCGAACCTATAGTCCCCTATACAACGACGTGATGTATTGGGACAAGATAGCAGAGTAATGCAGCACCACAGCTGTGTCTCGGGGTACAATATAGTATATATATAATATAGTGAATATATATATATATATATATATATATATATATATATATATATATATATATATATATATATATATATATATATACATGTAATGATATCTACTATGTGACTAAAGTAGAAATGTAAGATAGTTATGTATGAAAACACTTAGTTGAATTGAATTAATAAGGGACAAACATGGATAAGTCCCTTATTAATTCAATTCAACTAAGTGTTTTCATACATAACTATCTTACATTTCTACTTTAGTCACATAGTAGATATCATTACATATATATATATATATATATATATATATATGTTTATAACATCATTATAGGTATTATAAGGTTAATACGTGGGAATAATTTGGGCTATAAAGAATGGATACATGTGAATAATCTAGTTAGCATGGGAACTATAACTAGGATATCCTAGAGGTACGGTAGGAGTGCACACTAGATGAGAGGTGATGATTCTCAAGAGAGTGTCGCATACTAACATGGTTGTGATATTAACCGGTAAGCATTTTAAATACTTGCTAAACTATTTTAACTAGTTTTACACTCGGGCTCTGACCCGTTTTCTGTCATTTCTTTCTCTATTGTATATATGTGTATGTATTGCAGGTGTCCAGCCACAGGGGCATCATGCTTAGGTTCTTTGGATTGGATGTGTTGCAGCTTATGTGGAAGTTACAGGCCCTTGCTTTAGATGACTTCGTCATTAAATCAGTTCCTACTTTAGATCTTCATAGTTTGGGCATGTGTCGCCCGATTTCCTATTCCGTTTAGATCTTGTCAAAGATTTATGTTCATTTATATTTTCGGTATTTAGTACTCCTTGGGAGTTAACTATTGTCAGGATGATTTCATTTATGGTTCTTAAACTTGGTTTGGATTATATAGATGGTTTAATTCTTGTGTGTAAATTATCATCCTTAGTATTTATGTAATTCTTAACTGTTGGGCATTAAAAAGTTTTTATTGGTCTTTAATAAAGGAAAAATGAGGTTTTAAATGATTTTGACACTTAGCTTAATTATTTAGGGTGTTCAAATTGGAAATATTATTTTACGACAGTGATGCTGAGAATGAACCAACCGTTCACCTTGATGTTAATTTAATAAATGACTGATCACCCGATATTTAATTAGGCGGGTTGTTACAAAGGGAATGAAGTAGGCTTCCTTGAATCTTCCCTGCTTAATCGATCGATCGATCAAAAGGATCGATCGATCTATCCTTGTTGACATGGGATATTTTTTTCATGATCGATCGATCGACCAAAGGGGTCGATCGATCGATGCCCTGTTTTCTGCAGATATTTTCCTTTTCTTTTCTTTCTTCTTTTCTTTTATTCCAACTTACTATATAGCCCAATTTTATTGTAATATCATGGATACTTAGTTTTAGAAGACATTTTAGATTAGGAATTGGTTTGGAGAGGTCATCTTCTTCTCTTCTTGGGGTGACATCCATTTGGTTTTGTAAGATTGAACTTTCCATCTCATTTACCATTAATATAGTTTTATTCTTCATTTTCCCTTGCTTTGTAATTTAGTTTCCATGCTTTGTAGTTAGTTTAATTTCTTTATTTCTTGCTTTCCTAGTTTAATTAATATAAATTAGTTTAATTCATGTATTTCCCTTAGATAAATAGGGTCGGGATTTCGTTCCTCCATTAACGGGCCCCGAGCTCTGAAAATTAGATTTTGTGCAAAATTGCGTTTAATTGAACCCGCGCGTATCGAAATCGGATTATTATGCATTTAACTTTCTTTGTCATGCAACGTTAGTGTTTAAAGCGATAATCCGAATTTAATCCGCATGCGACCAATTTTTGGTTAATTGTTTATTTACGCAATTTTGGCTTAAATTCCTTATTGTGTGAAGTTTATGATTAATTGATAACGCTCGATTAAATTTCTCTCGAGCCGGAATTCTTATTAATAAGTGTTTCGATCCGTATGGTTGGAAGTTATCCCTATCATCGCTTTTACTTTATTTAGACTTAACTTCTCTTTTCTTTTATTTATATTTTCACATCACATTTTTATGCTTTTATTCCTAGATTAATAATCTATTACGATCTATCAAACATTCTCTGTGGATTCGATACCCGACTTACCACTGTACTTGTATCGCAAGTAGAGTCGTAACTTAGGATTCTTTTGTATTGAGGCAGTGAAACTAGAACAACGATTAGCGTCTTGACACACCCTACTTTTCACTATCGATCTACTCTTGCTGCTCAAATTTCATTTGGGCTATCGATCGTGGTAACCTTACTCATTTAATGGGGTTAAGGATCCTACACGCATTATCTCTAGAGGGATCTCATGCATTGATGGTGGTGGAGGTAAGACCTTTGGTGAGATTTCAGGGATCTTTTGGATCTTTGCTAAAGCCTTTACCAAGCTTTGTGGTCCACTAGGAAACTTCATTTTATCCTTTATGGATGTGATGTACCACCTCGAATACCTTTTATGGTCTTTAAAGACCTCTCTGACTCCCTTGGATGTTGGAAACCTCATTACAAGCCTGTGGGTTGAGATTACATTGTCCAAGTCATTGAGAGTGGGTCTGCCCAGGATGGCATTATAGGCGGAGTGGAATCCACCACTATGATTTTTTTCCAAATAGTGGTGAGGCAATCCTTGGAAACAAAGGTGAAGGGGAGAGTGACATACCCCAAGTAATAGGTCCGCCCCCCGTTGAAAATAATCAGAAGGGTAGTGGTCGGCTGCATTTGTTGGAACTAAGGCCCATAGCCTCAAAGGAGTACAAGAATAGGATGTCAATGGAGCTTCCTATATCAATTAAGATTCTTCTAATGTTGGTGTTCCCCATGATTGATGAGATCACAAAAGGATCATCGTGAGTTTTCACACCCTCTTTTGGTTTGTTTATGGGAAGACCAGCATTAGAACCTCATTAGGGGCTTAATGTGGGAGATAAACATCGTTAACTTATACCATGTTGTGCTATAAACTCTTGAGGTGGGCCTTTCTGGATGTGGTAGAGAGACTAACTCTAGTAAAGCCTCTGAAGATGCAATGGACATCAAATAATGGGACACAATATTTGTTCTCATTATTTTTTTTGTCATTGTTGTTGTTGTGTTGACCTATGCTAGCATCTTTCACTACATATTATTTGAGGTAGACCTTATTGATCACCCCTTCGATGGAATCCTTCAGTTCTAAGAAGACATTGGCATTATGACCACACTCTTTACTAAATAAAAAATACTTTGATGTGTCTCTCTTGTCGTACCCAATATTCATAGGCTTTAGCTATGGTAGTATATCATTCCTTTTTTTGCTCCAAAGACCTCTGATTAAAGGTGAAAAGTAGCGTCGCGTCAGAACGCTAATCGTTATATTCTGTTCACCACCTTAATACAAAAACCCAAATTATGACTGCACTTGCGATACAAGTATAGAGGTAAGTCGGGTATCGAAAATCCACAGAGACGAGTTGCTAGAATTTATAGGATTTAATACTCCTAAAATAAAAGTGTAAAAGGTGATAGGTTGGAAATAAAGAAAAGGGAAAAATTAATAAGTTAAGTCTAAACTAGAATTAATAAAACGAGAGCCGGGATCGTGTCCCCACCATGGGCTAAACAACTAATAATTAGAATTTCGATTCTAAAACATTTAATCGAGCATTTTCAATTAAGTACAAACATCACACAATAAGGAATTTAACCCAAAGTTGCGAGATTAAACAATTAACAGAAAATGGCCACACGCATCTTAAATTCGGATCACCGCTATAAACACTAACGTTGCATGACAAAGAAAGTTAAATGCATAATAATCCGACTTTAATACGCGAGGTTTCAATTAAATGCAATTTTCCCCAAAACCTAACTTTCAGAGCTCGACGCCCATTAATGGTGGAAACGTAATCCCAACCCGTTATCTACGGACAATACATGTATTAAACTACTTTAAACAACTAATTAACTAATTAAAGTAAGAAATAAATAACTACAACTAATTATCAAGACAAGAAATGGAATGACATCAATGGAAATAAAGCAAGAAAAGGAAATACACCTATATTAATGGAGAAGAAGATGAATAGTGTTACTTACAAACCCAAATGGTGCAAACCCTAGAGAGAGAAGCTCCACCACCAAAATCCCCTCCTCTATAACCTAAAATGAAATATATCTTCTAAGAAAAGCCCCAAACATTCTATTAATACCCCAAAATAAACCCCCAACAAAACCAACCCAAAAAACCCAAAATAAGCCAATTTTTGTCCATATCTGATGGGACTGGTCGACCTCTATTTTGGGACCGTGTGACACCCCGACTAATTAAATACCGGGTAGCTACTCCTTTATTAAATTAAATCAAAACGCCAAGTTGGCTCAGTTAACAGCATCACTGTCGAAAACATTTTATTATTACTAACCACCTAGTATTTAAAAAGTAAGCTGCCAAATTTTAATTAAAGTCTGATTAACATGCAATGACGATATAAAGCAAGAGTAATAACACCATTCACCATAATGAAGTAAATAAAATAACCGTCACATGATATAAATAAATCTGGAGGAAAAAAACTCCTCATAACACAATCCCACAACTAAAGTAAATGATGAAATACTGAATACTGAATGAATACATGCCAAAGTCTAAAACTGAAATGGAAATGTATCTAATAGAATTTGGGCAACATGCCCTACAACTGAGGAATACTGAATAATGAATCCAAACGATATAAGCGTCTAAAGCAAATCCATGTAGCTTCCACAAGCAGCTACAGCTCGTCATCAGAATGAGGATCCTATGCATGGTGACCTTGTGGCTGGGCACCTAAAATGGTTTTACAAAAAGATAGATTTGAAAGCAAACGGGTCAGAGCCCGAATGTGGAGATATTTAAAAAAACCTGCAAGTGCTTTAAAAACATTTAAAACAGTATATGCAAAATACATGTTAGGACGTGCTCTCACATGAGATACTCACCTCTCGTCTAACTGTGCACTCCTAACGTTCCTGTACCCATTCATGTGTTATCTCATAACTATCTAAAGAGTTTCTAACACTTCTACTCAGTTCACGTTATAAGTTCCATCATTAACAATTAAATAGAAAGTTCTACTTTAATTCTCGAATCCCCAATTATTAACAAAACCATTTATTGATAAAGGTTATCTCTTTTTATATTTACAAAACATTACCATAACTATACTCACAATTTAACATAGTAAATTCCTTCTCATTTAACCGTATTTTTTCACAACATAAATATACAATATAAGCACCCAAAGGCTAAGCTGCGGTGCACACATACTCTGCTATCCATCCCGGTACATCACGTACATAAGGATCACACATTCCGAATCTCTCAGGAATTGTTCAGATAACAACATCACAAATAGTGGAGGCGAACACAGTCACCATCACATGGGTCACGCACATACGTACGCTCCCATGATCAGCAGACTTATTAATATCACAATAAGTCCTTCTATGACCTATGTTCATCGAGGTAACCAATCTAAATCCGGGCAACACAAGGATAAGAAGGCCCTAAGCGAACGTAAACCTCCCGTGATAGCAAGTATGGTAGGTATGTCATACACATAAAGTTATATACTAAGCATTCACACATCTTAGATATCTCAATATTAATAAGGGTATATTCTACATCATTATACCATTATTCCCAATTCATATATTTCAAGTATCCCGGTAATATATAAATTAAATAGTCGACACGTCTCACGTCGTGATTTCTTAAACTTAAAACCTATCTCGAATAGACTTTTAAGTTCCCATAATTCCCACATATAACATCTTTATACCTAAGGTCTTTACTTCTGCCCCAAACCTTATTTCATCAAATTATTCAAATTTTTACTATTAACCCAAATTTTATCTCACATAACGAATTTCATTAATTTATAATAATTCCTCAAATTAAATTCCAAGTAAAGTCCAATCTCATAATCATGCCTACTGGTCTTCCTTAAGGTTAAGGGTATTCACAAAGTCTCCAATAATATTAATCAAGGGTTAACACCATTAAAATTTAATTAGGGAAAATACTTTATTCATTCTGGGAAGGTCGATCGATCGACCTTTGCCTTCGATCGATCGATGGTGGTCGATCGATCGACTGATGAATGTCGATCGATCGATTGCACAGGTATGGTTACGGACTGCTTCGTTTTGCAGTTACAGTTTCGACCCAAAACTCCATTTTTAAGCATGAAACTCCAAGATAAGGTTACTCTAACATTATACTAACATCCTACAACAATATTAATATTCTAAGTCCCATAATTCATCATTTAAAAGCTTAGTTTAGATCAAAACTACATCAAAATAATTTCCAGAATTCTTCCATTCAAGAACATCACCAAACTTCTTCTAATTCCACTTTTAGATCATCAAGGTTCTGTTTATAACATATAAATTCGTCCAGAATATACTACATGCAATTCCTACATAAATCATGGCCTTTAACTTTCAATTCATGGGTCTAATTTATCTCCAAAAATCAATTTCGAAAATTCCTAAACATGGGAACATATCTTGAATCAAAAGAGTTTAAATCACTTGCCTTAATTTATCTCAGAATTTGGTGTAGAATCTTGAAGTTAGGTTGCTCTCCCTCTGATTTTCTGCAGAATTCTCTTCCTTCTCTTTCTCTCTCTCAAGTTTCCCAAGGTTGAAGACAATGGAGGTGTGGTTGGTTTGTTTGGTAAGTTGGGATTATATTTCAACTTCTCCCGTAGCCCATATTGACATATAGTGTGGTTAGTGGGTTAAGTGGGTTAAGGAAATAGTCAGATTGTAATTTCTATTTTCGTCACTTTTTAATTCCCAAAAATGAAATTTACCAAAATACCCTTAATGATGCCGGTATGGCCCATAATTACCCCGGGACCCAAACTAAACTTCCGGCTAGTGTTTTCTGACTATCTCGACCCTTCCGGACTCGTTGGCGCACTCAAAACGACCATACGGTTAATGGAACTAAAAACCACTTTTTAATTTAATAACAAAATACCGTGACGTGGTGGTCACACGCGTCAAGCAAAATTCCCAAATTGCCGTATTTAAATCTCACGACAATTTCAATTTTACCAATATTCATATAATGCCAAGTATACACATTTTAATAAAATACTAACTCACATCTCATTAATATTTTTATCCGGATTAATTTCCAATTAATAGACATTTAATTCAATTAATCCCCAAAAATAAATATCATAGAAAATACGGGGTATTACAGACTGGTCGACCGCACTTTTGGAATTTGTCATTTTTTCCTCCGAACCAATTTTGACGCGTTGTACGGAAATGGCCATAACTCCCTCATACGGAATCGAAATGAGGCGTGGTCAGAACCGACGCGAAGCGAATTCAAATATCTACATGATTCTGTCTTGAAACCCTCCAAATTATGCAGTATGAAATTACCAAAATTCCCTTGAAGTAGAAAAAAATACCGAAACCTTCCGGAAATGGGCATAACTTCCACATACGAAGTCAGAATGACGCACGGTCAGTGGCCGTGGAAAGATAATTTGATGATCTACATGTTGGTAATTTCATTAAATCAAAAATAGTGAGTTTGAAAAGACCAAATTGCCCTTGAAGTAGCATTCGACGACGAAACTTCTCTGAAATGCAACCGAACCTCACTTTTAGCGTTCCAATACCTACAAAAGCACAAATAACCCCTTCAAAGCATGTATATATTCAAGTCCAAGGTTGTATGGTTAATGAGCATAATTATAGGCATTTAGGACCGTAAAAGTGCTAGAATGCATAAAGATAACGGGCGGAAATATGCAATATTCGATACGAATCAACCTCTTCCACATGGTTTGAAGGACGTGAAGTGTTTGGCCTACGAAGGCCCAGTTTTCTTACCCCTTATTTCTTCCTCTTGGCCTCATCTTCTATTATGATTTCTCGAAGGCAGGATCTATATCCTACATTGTTGAGATAGAAACCTCATCATTCATGTACTCTTGAGATCTTTACAGTAGCTTGCTCATGGTCTTGGGAGGCTTCTTAATGAAGGACCTTAATAAATCCTTTGAGGTGAGGCTTTAAATCAAGGTAGAAATACAAATTGTGTCATTCAAGTCATAAACTTAGAGAGATTCCTGGTTGAACCTCGCATAATCCCTGAGGTATTCCTCGGCCTTTTATCTCAAGTGGATGAGGGAAGTGACAAGCTTCCTTATTTTCTGAGCTGTGATGTAATTAATTATGAAGGATCGTGCCAGCTCTATAAAGCTTGTAACGGTTCTTGGTTTGATCTTAGAAAACTAATGCCTAGTGTTCCCCCTTAGGGTAGTAGGAGAGGCTCGAGATAGGGCCTCATCTAGGGTATTTTGAATGAGCATTAGTGATATGTAAGTTTCTAGGTGATTGATGAGGTCTTTGGACCCATTGAAAGGCTTAATATTTGACATCTTCTACTACGGGGGAAGGACATAATGTTTGACATTATTAGAGAACGGATATATTGCATCGCCCCGGCCTGTATTTATGGGTTACTCGGGGCCAACTCGATATGACCCAAGCATTAGGTGTGAAGTGCAATGAAACAACCTATATAATGTTTCTAGTCCAGTTTTACTTTTATTAACGTTTCAGTTATTTGTCACGCTATTCTAGTTTCATAATAAGTTACGTGAAGGACCCTTTGAGAAGCACCCCTAAGTTTAAGCATACAGATCTACTAACGTAACATAAAATAAAGTGCTTACATGTATATCTCTATCAAAATATGAAACCACTCCCAACTTGTCGTAACAAAGGGAGGGAGCCAAGTGCTCAGTGGGAGTATGAAAATATAGTATATAATCGAATGACAGATACTCTAAAACGTTATGCTTACATGCACATGTAACTACTTTGTATCTATATAAACATATATATACATATACTTAATGCATGGAATAGTTTTATTTTCAAAAACCTAATTTTTCCAGATTAATTTACCTTAATCTTATAAAAATACCTCATTTTCGTCATTTTAGCATTGCACACTTTATTTAATACACACGGTTCAATACTTAAAACAACTACACTTGATTTGACCGAAAACCATCTCTTCATCGAAATCACCCTTTTATTTTATCCAATGCACATTAGTATTTCGAAAAAAACCACCCTCTCAACACATGTGACCACCGTGTTAGAAAATACTCTCTTAGCCTTTGAAAACCTTTACAACACATTCATGTGTTAATTATGGATTTAACCACTTAGGTTGCTTAACCACCCATCTACTCACTTACTTTACCATTTTCCTTACCTTATGGACATTAATCAATCACACATTTACATCCATTTTAACCTTTATCGGAACATCTATTAATTCATTCAAGCTATGTTGTATTAATGGATTTCACCACACAACACATTTCTTGACATGTTTCTTATTCCTTTATCTCTTCTCAGAATCTTCCAAATACTTCATAATTCAACGGGCTTCACACCGTCAGTTATGCGCACCATCTACTTTGGCCATTTGTTTTGGGTCTTTCACCCCAGACCTTCGAGCCCTCCTTAATTTTCTCAATGTCATCCGAGTTCCTTACATGTGTTTTAACATTTTGCCAATGTCCACATGCTTCAAATTTTCCTTTTTACCTGAACGAATCAAAAATACAGAGTTACACCCCAATTCGTGTTACACTTGAAATTTTACCATTTCATTTCCTTTACACTTTAACCTTGATTTTATTCCAAATAGCATATTCATTTATGACCAGTTGGTGTAACGCCTTTTCCAACATTTTTATTTCATAAAAATGTTACACTTTAAGTAAAATTACCATTTACCCATTTTTTTTCCAAACTCATCTTTTACTCCATTTTCGCAAGGGTTAATTTTCTTAAACAATATAAAGTTACCCATGCTAACTTCTTAAGTGTCTTAATACCTTGACGCCCTTTTTTAACTATGGAGTAATATTCTTCTTAATTGGAAACATCTTTATTCCATTATTTCTTTTCCAATTTCCATAAGTGTTAATCTTTTAGAACATTATTAAGTTATTCACGCCAACTTTCCAATGTTTAACCACTAACACTTATTCAACACCTTTATTAACGATTTCCAAACTAGACATTTCTTTACTTCTTTGTTCAAGAAGTCGATTTACACTTAAAGACTACTTTTATAAGAAAATTTCGTTTCTTTTTATCAACACGTGTATGCTTATAACCTTATGTTAATTACCCCTTTAATCATATTTTCACACACTTGAAGACTAGAGTTTACATTTTTTCTTTATTCCAAGTTTAAACCCAACTAACTCTTCTTTAAATTTGTTTATACACTCACCATCCACGTACTATAAGTTTATATGCATGAGACAATCAATTTTAAATCCTAATTTCCTATTAAATGGGTTGAACATATTTTTCATTCTAGAAATTCATCATATTCAAAAATACACATTCAAAGCATAAAAGGCATTTAATTTGTTTTAACCCAACAATGTCCATTGTCATAAAATCTTCATTTTTGAAAAAAACCTTAAACATGATTTCAAAAATGTTTAACAACATAAATCACTATTTCCAAACACTTTATTCATAAAATGTTTAACATCATTTTTCTAGAAAATACACCATTTTCACAAAATACGAAGTTTTAATATTTCAAGACATTGAAATATTTATTCATTATTTATTTTCAAGAAAATAACATTTTTTACTAACATTTGTATTCCATAAAAATGTTTATTATTTTCTACACATCAATTTTATTACTTAACCAAATCACCCTCCTCATGTAATCTAGTTTCAAGAGTACAAATAATGCAGATAGAGTCTTAATACTAAGATAAGGTTTTTCCACCTCTAAAGGCTCCAATGGTGGTAGAAATGTTTGTGTAGGAGGAGAAACCCTAACCTCCAAAGGTGGCCTCAAGGTGTTACTAAATGCATCTGCCAAAATGCTCCAAATGTGCTTCATCCATGTTTCCAAGAAAGACCCATTTTAAACTCCATGGAATATCTCAACATCTTCTCCAAAAATCCTCCAACACTTCTACAAAATTCGTAGTTCTTCCTTAATAATGGTGGAAATGGGTGTATATGGTTCAAATATGGTGGAATACACTAATAAAATAGTGTTTTGTGGTTGAAGTATAGTGAAGGAGTGGTGGTTTGTTATGGTGAGAGGTGGAAGACCACCCACCTCCCTCTCTATCTCTCTTTTCTTCCATTTTTTCCACATAAATAACCCCCAAAAAACCCTTATAAAACATCCGATAACCCTAAATTCTGATTTTGCCCAATTTGGGCTAAATCGGGCTAAACATTTCGATGATCCAGTGGTCGAAAATGCAATAGCGCATAAGGGTAATCAGATCTAAATATTTTAGAAATACATCATTCGAACGACACTCCCATCTCGTTCGAGCGACTTCTCCACCTCGTTCGAAGCCTGGGTTCCCGCCACCTTCGCCCGATATCTTACCTTGCTTCTAACGACCCTCCAATGTCGTTTGTTAGACCTTCTTATTTTTTCCAATGTTTTATTTATACAATTTTGACCCATAATTTTCTTATAATCATCATTCACCCCTTTTTAGAATAATTTATATATAATTTGATTGGATTATTAGGACAATGTATTAGAAACTTCCCTCCTTGGAGAATTTCATCCCTGAAATTCTCGATCCGTTAATCCTTAAGCTTATGGGGTTCACCAATTTCCATTATAAGCCATATAATAAGATAAAATTATTGAAGTTATCAACACCGAGGTCACCAAATAATTGACATGCTAAATTCTCACTATCTCGTTAACTATGAGCTTCCCATAACTGACTCCGAGTCTTCACTCACTTGATGATATGTCCAAATAATTTCTAATACTAACCAAGCTAGTACCCAAGTCATATTAGAACCTCCACGGGCACATCCTTTCTAGCGATCAACACTCACCCAACATGAACCATAATACAACTAATCAGTATACTCATCACGAAAGTCGTTCCATCTTAGGACTGCACCCCCGGCATCCCACAATTTTTCAGGCTATTCAAACTTCATAACTTGCATGAGCTTACCAATAACCATACTATGCTAGTTTCTCACTTCAAGAAGTAATATTCTTACCAAGTCGTCATCGTGCGCTCAACTTACGTCTTCCGCTGCATCACTATGATGAACCTAGTACTACCTAAGTGTCTCACCTTTGAGTAGACGCTAGAGATTCATTATAATCCACCTATCATGGCAAAGAAACATTGTGTGCTATATTTTCCTCAATTCTAACATTATATTGCATCCTTAAGTCATCATCCCACTCTTCGTAATGTGAGCCACTGACTACCTTGCCAGCTAGTCGAAAGTCCACTAATCCTAAGAAAGAACAATACTACGAGCAAAGCGTGTGGCCAAAAGCGCAACAACCCATACGTAGGAATTTATGAAAATAGTAAGAATACCTCAAATGGTGCGCACCGAGTTATCGAGATTGATTGACCATACTCGGGCCACCTCGCTCTACTAGGACTAATCGCATCGTACCATAACATGGCACCAATTTGAGTCACCACATAGGTGAGAATATCGTTCCCCGATTATCAAAACTGAAAAGGGACACGTGAGAGATAGAAGGAATAAACAATGGTCCCAAGAAATTTTGCCCATAAGCGTCCGACTATGATTTACGCAAGAGAACCTACGTCATATACTTGAAGTCATTCCACTGAATCCCAAAGTTCTCCCCGAGAATAACTCCAAGCCATATACCCTACCTTAGGTCACTAGCCATGACGAATCAAATCACAGCCATTCATTCTCACAACACGAAAGAAATTTATGAATCAGTAGTACTTTAAGAATTCAATGCCCGACTTCCCTCTTTGGGAGCAAGGCCCCAGCCTTCACATTCTTAGCATACATGAACCATTGTGATTGGCGGATACCTCATGCCCTTGCCGACATTGACCTTGGACAATTACCAGTGATGACATCACCACCCACTAAACTTAGGTTATTGTCTAACTTATCGTACCATAATCGAAATCCCAAACTTCCATAGGCACTACTTAGCTCAAGATAAGCATTCGATTTACTGTGTCTTTTGACCATGCAATTTTTACCAAACTTACTTTCAGTTTCTACCCACGTAGAATTTACGTGGCGATCATGCCCGCCGCCCTTGGCATTCGAAGGGTAGTAAACATCACATAAGGCTACATCCTTAAATCTGTACCGATTTTGCAAGACATGCCAAGTACTAGTCCATGAATTAATATGGCTACCTAGTATATACCATTGACACACACCGACATTATGATCATGTTTTGATGATACCCTACCTTGGTTGCCATTTTTAAGTCTCCACATGGCATCATCGCTTCTAAGTATCGAATACATCTCCTAGTGCATTCCGAGCCCGAGTATCACCACACCCATACTAGTTCTCCCTTGATATTTGAGCATAGCTCCTAAAATGACACAAACTATTAACCTATCTTAGGTATTATACTACTTATATGTGCCAATTTGGGAAGCCACACCCGACACGTACACTATACAACCAATAATCTAGGATCATCACCTGACCCTCAACACAATCATTACTAGAATGCCAAAGCTCCTTCATACAGGACTAACTGATCTCCTAAGGACACTAAACACATTGTATGTACCCATTCTCTAGACCCGATAAGATTTCATCACCCATATATTTATCATTGTAGGTGCACTCTACAAACCTTCTAATACCCACATCATGATTACTCGGTGATCGCAAGGACAAAAGTATATGAGGTTCTACCTATAGTGCACCTTAACCATCAAACACCCCTAAGGCATCACAACATTTAATCTCTATCCTCAATGACGCCACACACAATTTGTCCTACGGACGTTCCACCTTTGGACCACACTCACACTAAAATTACTTCACACCTAGCCATCACTTTGACCGCTACAACGAACCTTTACAATTGGATACTAATCTTATATTTCTCCCAAATGGTCACGACTACAAGCCAGATATGAACCACAACCAATGCTACTACGGATTATGAAAGGGTACAGGATGTCACCTGCAACCTGTAAACCTCAAGGTTTACCTCACCTAATCCTCAATGAATGTCCAACGATGATAACTAAACTACATCACTAATTTAATCCACAAGTTTACACGACCAGATAGGTATTGATAGGATATGGGACGTCGGGTGTTGCCTATAAATGCCAAGGCCAACACCGCAGGCATCATATGGGATCCCATTCCTCAATAACACATTATAATCAAGATACACTAATCCCAAGTCCTCAACCAAGGAGCCCAAATACTTTCTCACCATAGGATCACTACTTACGAACTTCACTCATTCATCTAGTCTCCACACGTGAAATACACAACCTTTACAGCTAGGTTCCCAATAACATTACTCACTGTTTCCACTACAAAGGCTACTCTCGTCATAAAAGTTGTCACACAATACCTCTCACATAAAAGATTACGGTGTTGCCATTATTAGCCTATGAAACATCATAGATTCATCGGACTACCATTAATTATGATATCACCTTAAGGATCGAATTCACCTAATTACATCATCGGTGTTAACTACCCGTAAAGGCCGCACCTAAGGGTTATATACCTTTCAATCACAAATCCGTAGGACCTAGTCATGACACCTTGCCCATCAACCCTATCATTGACTACGTATAACTCGTGACACTATCTTAATGATCATATGTTCACTCTATTAACATCTCAGAAGGTTCTATGTCATTAAGAATTGGAACATAAGAATCTCACACTAACAACCACGGTGTCACCCCTATTGGTGTGAATGAACACCCGTGAATTATTAACAGTCTAATTAGAACCACGAAAGCGATTAATAACTGTCAACTTAGTCGCATGCCACTTGGTACTAACTTACTTGTCGCATTAACTTCTTTGACTTTAACGTTAAGGACACGAACTAAATCGTCATCAAACAAGCATGACCGACCCAAACCAACACCAATGTTGAAAGATCCAATACCAACCTCACTGCGTCACTCCCTAAAAGAACCTTGAACATAGGGATCAGATACCATTTGTAACGCCTAGTCTCGAATTTATGGGTTAATCGTGGTCAACCCGGTCCTACCCAATAATTAGGTGTGAAGTGAAATGAAACAACCTATATAATGTTGCTAGTCCAGTTTTACTTTAATTAATGTTTCACTTGTTTAAGACGCTATTCCAGTTTCAAAATAAGACCCGTGGAGGGCACCCATAAGTACAAGCATACAGAGCTACTGACGTAGCATA
Organism: Sambucus nigra; assembly: GCA_949130495.1. Classification (NCBI taxonomy): domain Eukaryota; kingdom Viridiplantae; phylum Streptophyta; class Magnoliopsida; order Dipsacales; family Adoxaceae; genus Sambucus; species Sambucus nigra. The sequence continues at coordinate 642,691,384 of OX422209.1, read as the reverse complement.
AAAGAAAGTACTTACCTGTATATCTCTTTCAAAATACGAAACTGCTCCCAATCTGCCGTAACAAAGCAAGGTGTGAGCCAAATGCTCAGTGGGAATATAAAAATGCAGAATAGAATCAAACGACGGAAAGAAGAATCTTACACGTTATGCCTACGTTATACACACACACACACACACACACACACACACACACACACACACATATATATATATATATATATATACTAGTGTGTGTGTGTGTGTGTGTGTATATACTAGCGGAATGTCCGTGCCTGAAGGCACGGAGAAACATTCCAACGTACGTAATCGTAAAATGGATAAAATTTCCAAAGTGCATAATTGGAAAACGGCAAAAAATTCATACCCCAACAAAACCAAGTGTGATTTTAAAAAAATGTCCACAATCCCCTTCATTTAAAGGACTGTCGAAATGGGTAAAAAATTCAAGTCGGGTTTTATTGCAACACAAATGTGAACAATTTATTAAATTTGGACAAAGTCTCCTTTATTTATAGGACTATCCACTCTAGTAAGAAAAAAAATCCACAATAATACTAAAAGTCGGTCATAAACCTTGAATAAACATCATAATGATTACAATTATACCATTATGAAACATCACTATAATACAAAAATATTGTTTAGGATGCATAAGTGTAAATATTATTAAAAAAATTGGCAAAATTTCTTTTGTATATCGGATTATCCACGATTTAAAAAATAATCCAAAAACAATAATATCAAAATTATATTATTACAAACAAAAATATCAAATGAACATCTACTTCAATGTACACTAAATTTGTGATCAACAATTTATTTCAAGGGTCCGAGGGAGTTGTCGTTGGAAGACGACATCAAGTATTGCAATTCCTACCATGGCTTGGACAATGCACAAAAACAAACACACAAATAATCGATAACAAAATTTGTACGTCTTAAAGACATTTGTATGGTTAAAAAACATCATGTGTGAAGCGTCATTTAAATATTAACATAATTAAAACAAAGGGATATAAATGGATTGCCATAAATAATTCCCCCGCTGGAAATTTATTTTAAAAAATCATATACATGGGAGCACCACACCATTGCTTTCTAAAGTGGAATTGACACAAACTCCGAAAAAAATAAGATGTTATAATGAAAAGGCACACTACAAAACATTTTAGACTTACTTTAGTTTTCAAAAAGAGAAAATGAAAAATCATTATGTAAACAATGAATATGTACTAAAACAATAATGTTAATTTAGGTATTTTGGTCCATCACTTTGTGACCTACAAAACAGCAATACTTAAAAAAAGAGTTACACGAAAATAAAATATTGAAACTAAAACAAATTTAATCCTTTTTCTATTACTAACTTTATAACAAACTATACTTCACAGTTCTTAGATTAAAAATAAATAGAGTAGTTGCATTTTCTTTTAAACAAGCATGATATATTATATTACAAAATAATACAAAGCCTTTTGGGTCCAATAAACTTCATAAGAGCACCACAGCATAGCCAACAATGTTAATATGGACGATCTAAGTCAACCACCTCCCACTACTAATGTGTGTTAGTGAAGAAGTCATGTGAAAGTGGTTTGGTGCTTTGTGATTTCGAATATAGCAAACATTAGGAGATAAAGAAAATGTCAAATCTCTAGTTGATTTGAATTACTTGTAAAATAATAAAACTCCTCTAAAACAACCCAATCTATTAAGCGCACATCCAAAATCTCATAATAAAAAATATTAAGAAAACACATGCTTTAGAAATCGGCCTTCAACCCAAAAATACAAAAACGACTCTATTCCAAAACAACTAAAAAAATTCAATAGCTCAAACCCCACACGACTCAGTACCTTTTGAGTTGAGCTTCTTGAAAGGAATTGGTTAGCAAACAACATACAGATCTAAGACATAAAAATGTTATTCAATCAGACAAAAAAAAGGACCAATAACTTAAAGTCACTAACTAAAGATTCCAAAAAGAGCAAAACTAACCAATTGCAAAAAAAAAGTCCTTTCAACAGCGGGAAAAAAAATGCAGAAAAAACATTCTTGAACCAAGACCATTGATTAGTTTTACGGTGATATGTGAGAAATATAATACTCACAACTGCAGAAAAAAATCTATCATTGCTTATAGAGAGGTCATCGAGAAAAGAGAAATGTTCCCTAACATTACACTACTTAAATCCCACCTCTAACATGTGTTGTCAAATGAACATATAAAAACATTTTAAATTTGTCAACATATGAGCATAATTATTTCAAAAAAAATTGATGATACAAAGAATACATAATAATACCCAAATCGTGGGTAATGAAACCATCTATTTAACTTTACTAATCAGGAACAAAGACTAATTAAGTAAGTACAAATAGAAAAGGAAAGAGGAATTTTCGACTTCATTTGACACATCTATGGCTGATGTAAATTTGTTCGTCACAGCTGCAGCATCTGCGGCCAAATCTAAACACTGATTGGCTTCAATATTACCCCTTTCCCTCCTAGCTACAGCCCGAGGAACTCCTTCACTTGACCCAAAGTCAGTTATCTTCTTGGGTTTGAACCTTGTTAGACTTTTTGAAGACCGTCCGTCAAGGCTAAGCGCTCGTTGGCCCTTGGACTTTCTTGATTCAGTTTGAGAATTAACAATAACAAAAAAGTAAACAAAAAATAGTGTTAAACCATTCAATTTAGTTGTAACAACAACAAAATATTAACGGTGATGAGATGAAATAACTATAAATTAGACTATGAGATGAAATACTTTTTATAAGATGAAGAAGTCCATAGATATTTATGGTATTAACTTCATTTTCTCGGTGTACTTGTCACCACTCTACACTTCGTTTCTTGTATAAAATATGGTTCGTGGATTATGTCCAAAAAAGAAAAAGTGAACTACCAATCCGGGACAATAAAAAAGGAATAATGGACTCTTAATTTCGGACGAATGGAGTATAAACAAAACATAATCTTAAGCATTTACAAGATTATAGACATGACATGATGACAACATGAAAATAACCCTTAGACATAGTTGAATTCTTAGACAGAGTATCGGATCTATCAAACTTGAAAAAGTTTTAAAAAACTAAATAGTGTCAACTGAGATACTTGAGATTCAAGGCCGAGGCTAATTACCATCCATAGAGATATTTCCTAACATATCAAACTTGAAAATGCTAAAAGAAAAAACCTACTTACTTGTTTGAAGTTAACTGGGGTTGAGGGACTTGTTGTTTTAGAATCCTTGGACCTACTAGACGTGATGGGCTAAATATCACTGGCACTGTATCTGTCAAACTAATGGACTGATATAGACAACAGTTCCTAGGCTAAAAACTCATTGAGTGATATAGGCAGCAATCCCCACATTAAATGAAGAAGTGGGAATTATAAATCATCACAATTAGTTACTTTGGATAATTTCATCGTTAGTTACCTTTCCCAGCTTTAATTATTCCCTTGGCAATCTGAAAAAATAACAAAATGTCAAGGAAAGACTACATAACTAACTGAACCTACAAATAATCAACCATGTGCAATTTGGAAAATTTAATCAGATCATCAAATTCTTTTCACCATTCTACTTTTGACACCAAGTAAGTACACAGAATTACTTCGCCACAGAATAGAAAAGAAAAATTATTACTTTGATAGGATCACTGGTCTGAATACACCAACAGTTACATGGTTCTAAACGGAGGGGAAAATATATTAGGCTTACAGAGTGTCCAGATCGGAGACTTTGTTCTTAAATATCTAACCTCAAATACACAACAATAGAATGAAGAAAATACCATTGGCCTTCCTTCTCCACCTAAGCTTGCAAAATTCGCCAAACCAAAAAGCCCAAAAAACACAAACCTTGAACTAAATAACAAAAGAGAGAGATAGGGAGAGAAAATAATACCAATTACACCATTTGTTTCAGTAATGGAGATGATAAGAATGGGGAAGAGATGTCAGGGATGATTAGTGAAGTTGTAAAACAATGAAATATATATACTTTAGCACATCATTATAGATTACATCCACGTCAATCAATACTTAAAAGAATTGAACAAAGGAAAAAATGAAACTTTAGAACATCATGCAACAACAAAAGATGTTCACTAAAGGTTCCTAGAAATAACACCAAACAAAATAAAACAAACTCAGTTTCCCTTCATCTTATCTTCACATTACAGACATTCTAATAAAAAAAAGTAAAGGAAGTGAAATACCTTAATGTAAATGTGAAAACTGGTTTCTTACATCATGCGCGTATATGAGGCAGTTCGTGTGACTGAGTGAGACAACTGTTCTGGGCACATTACCATGAAAGCAAAAATTTCAACTCTGATCAGGACCATCTAATCTCTGCACAAATATTCAAGTAAGTTATGGTAGATGTTAAGCTAGTCTACAGCCCCTCCCACCTAAAAAAACTAAAATAATATCGAGAACTTAATAGATTCTAGATGTTGGAACACACATCATATCTTTATCTAACTTTTATTGAATAACATAATGATTCGATTGGACCAAAGCATATTTTAGATACCTCCACATGTGTCACACCTTTCCATGAATACGTGAGTGCCACGAAATTACAAAGCCTGGAAAATTAAGGGTAAAAAAATTAGTATAATATATCATGTAACTCCAAAAATATACAACACATAAAATAATAGCAAACAACCTATAAAAGAACCAAGTAAACAAAGTGAGTACAACCTATAAAAAAGTAGCATAAAAACTTGTCGGTAATTCAAAAAACTCAAAAAATGTGGAAGATAACTAACCAATGAATGAATATCGCTATTGCACCACTGAACTATTTATAAACTCATGTTAAGTTTATTACAAATAGAAACAGTTGCGATGTGATAGTTGGAAAAAACTGCAATCCAAAGGGACTAACATTCTAACTTACTCATATTATAAGTTCACTCTAGTCATAGACATGCTTTAACATATATACTTTAGTAATTAAAAAAAGCTTCTTGTGATGACAACTCAATTTCAATCAATTACCTGACGAATCACTAATTTTCTAGGGATAAGATCTTCATGTGGTCAAGCACATTATTCCCAAGAGCATACCTGGCATTGGAATGGCAGAAGCAATAAAACCAATAAATACATCTAAAATAATAAATTCCTTAAAAAAAATCCATTCTCGTCAAGTATTACCTTCAATTCTAGAGAGAAAACTAAATGAAGTTGACCATCATGGATAATACGAAGTTGCTAAAAATGGTGAAACTTACTTTGAAATAGATGGTTATCCAAGCTCCCTTTAGGCCTAAACTCATACACTAAAAGATGGTTGTCACCTAGTACCCTATAAGCTTTATGGTGCAGTTGCCCAAGGTAATTAACTTCTATCTGCAAACAAATCATTTATCACTAAACATCGAAGTAAAATCACTTGTCACAGCATATAATCAAAATAATAACTATGGTGACTTGCGACAAAGTGAAGAAACCCCATGAAGTATTATAATAGTTGTGAATATCTCCTAAGATCCTAACTATTAATAATAAAACACCTAATGATTGCCAATGTTAAAATTTCCCCTCATATGTCACTAAAAATTGTTTTTAGCGAGACACGGGGTATATTGTGCAATAGCTAGTAACTTCATGAAGTTGCTAGCACCGAATACTATATGAGTAAGGGCAAATAAACAGATATACCATATAAAAGTTACAATGAACACGCCATGGCTATGTAATTAATAAAAATAAAAAAGCACAATAAACTAAAAGCAAACACCAAAATAAGTACGTGTAACAATGTAATATGACTGAACATGTGGAATAACGCAATGTATCAAAGATACGTTTATAATTTGTTTAATTAAACCATACATAATGTATCAAAGATTGTATATGAAATATTGTACATGAAATTTGTTCGATTGTATATGAAATTTGTTTATAATGTGTACAGTTTTAATATGTTTGATTAAAATATATGTAATGTATCATACATACGTCCATATATAAAAGATTTTATATGAAAATTGTACAGATGCAATGCACTCTGTACACTTTACAACCAATGCCAAAATTGTATATCAGATGCAATACAATGTGTACACTTTACAACCAATGCCAAGATTGTATATCATATGAAATTATGCATTGCAACTATGAAGATTATATATCATTATTGAAATTCGGTTAAGAATTTGCATACAGACGTGAAAGGGTACACTCGTTCATAGGCTTCACTTATGAGTTATCAAACGGTTAAGAATAACCTTGGGGGTTTACCCAAAAATCTGAAATCGTAAATTTACAGACGAGGGAACTCAACTTTGAATTCGTAAAGCGACAATTGTAATATACTTATAATGATATGTTCCAGAAAGAATAAAATATATAATAGGGAAAACCACAGAGGATTCACAGTACGGAATACTGAATTATAGAATCATGATCAGGAATGGGTTTCAAAATAATGAAATTGTCAAACTAAATTTAAAATCATTAGAGGAGTACCCGCAAATATCCGTTTTTGGCCAAAATGAACCAAATTAGAAATTATGAAATAAAATGGGAAAATCCTAGGAATAACTAATGTTGTGAATAGAAAAGGCAAATCCAAAACATCAATTCATACATTTCAATCAGTACATGTAAACCAATTAGAAAAATCATTAAAATAGATGGCATTGAGAAGTATAAAGGATTAAAAATAATAGAAAACGAACAATTCCTCTTCATTGCACCTAGGAAAAATGAAAGTGAATGCTATGCATACATTATAATGACAGAAAGAATATTGATATGCAATAATCAATCTAACCTACAATAAATCAATTGCATAGTCCAGTTGTAATTAATTACAGGTTTAGAGGAATATCTATATAATAAGGGAACAACCTTATAGTAAAACATGGATATGGAGAGAAAAAAGCATGTTTAGAAAACTACCTGCTTTACTTGACAAAATTATAAATCAATATAATAAAATCCAAAATCTAATAAAATGCTACTTGTAATTCAGACATTGAAGAACAAACTCTTTGGAATCAAGTTAAGAAATAAAAAATGGACTTCTATCACTAGTAAAAAGGATGAAGCTGAAGTCACTCCATAAACTTTCTACTTCAGTATCGGTCCTAATAATTTTCCTTCAAGTCAATAATTTAGAAAAATAATCTCCCAAAATTAAAGCAAGAACAAAAAAATCCTTGCCAGCTGAAAGTCTACTAAGGAGAAATTATCAAAGTGAAACTATTTTAAGTGTCTGAAGAAGGAGTTATTACTTTATAGTCTCCATATGAGGACCCAATGTTTGATAAGTTTTACCAAGAAAATAAACAAAAAAGGCATACGAATACAAAATATCCCCAGAGCCAAGTATGTACCAGATGATGAGAGGATACATGCAGCTGCGACCATGTTTACTACTAATGGAGAAGTAGTTAAGGATATGTGGACTCCTCTAACTTAAGACCTGAAGATTTTCTCAATAAGTCTAGAGTAGAACATTTAAAAAAAAAAATCAAAAGTCCAAAGAAAAATTAAGTCCCAAGGTCTTTAAGAAATGACTAAAGCAATAATTAACTCTGGGCTCTAAAACAACGAAATAAAGGACCACCAGGTATAGATCTAAAGGATGTAAATTCAATCCTAGCAAGATTAATGACCAAAACTCTACTAATAATGGTTTCTTCAATCAGATAATCATTATAAGTTAATAAAAAGAAAAAGTAATTTATACAAGAAGGATACCTTATTCTAACTACCTTGGTGATCTCAACAGTTTCTCCCTTACGCAAAGTAAGAGTTGGTAGTTTATTTAAACTTTGAACTCACAATTTCAATTAGCTTTGCCTTCAAAACAGTGTCATTGCATCTTTGGTAGTTTATTACAATTTATCATGGCTTCAACTTTGAAACCTTACGTCTCTCCAGTTAGGGAGCACAGGGATGTTATTCTGAATAATCATATACTTGAGATCACAAAGCTCATCAGTATTATGTAGACTCAAGAACGTAATGGCCACCCCTGTCTTCCCACCATGCCCTTTTTGTCCAATCTGATGCACGAATCATGTCAAACATTGTAACCTCGGTAAGAAACGCAGTACTATATAACAAAATAATAAATCAGGAATATTAATTAAGGGGGAAAGAAAATGAGAAATGAGTAGAAGATATATTAATGTGAAAGAACAAACCCAAGACCTTAGGCTTTAGAATATTTTCGTCCCTCAATGTCTTCACCGCATAAGAGATAATTTTGCATACCAATGATGTTAATCTCATATCAACAGCATTATATTAAACAAAGAAAAGAAATTTGAGTATCACAAAAAGACCGTTTTCTTGTAGACAGATCCAGTATCACGACCACCACGGAAAATATTTACCCAATCACTGAAAATGAATAACTCGTTACTCTATAATTATTAAGGCAATGCACAAAAACTCTATAAATACTTGAAGTGTCACTGGTGCAATTCTGCAAGTTTTTTTCTTTTTCCATGGACCTAAGACAATTAAATTAGTTTGTGAATCACTTGCATGAATAGGAAATTCAAAATTTTGGTTAGAAGATCAAAATTGTGACAACCCGCTTATTAAAATAAGAGGTGGCCAGCTCGATACTCCAATAATGATAGGAATCATAGATGGTCCATTCATAGGATCACTAAAATACATTAATATAACGAGATAACCACCCATTATTTTAGAAAACGGATCGTCAAAATTTAATTCGTAAGTTAAAGAAAAACATTTAAACAATCCAATATAAAAGGAGGTGGATAGAAATAAAGACAGATAACAATTCAACAACCATATAAATCAAAATAACTGAATAAGTTGTCAGTTAACAGACCCTAACAATTAGGTTACATCAAGTATTAAAGTGCAATATCACATTATATAATACAAGTAAAAACTTGGGCAACACGCCCGAATGTGTAACCGATCATAACTAGAATACAAAAAGATGGAAGCGTCTATATCATCTATCCCGTAACATCCTCAATGTTATAGCTTCGGGACACTGGATTAGAAAAGTCAATACGGCGCCCTTGCGGTGGAGCACCTGGGTGAATATAAGATTCAAGCAAAACAAAGAGATATAAACGGGTCAAGGTTCGGTTTAATATGATTACCATGTGAATAAAGTGCATGACATTTATGGACAATTTAATTACCATGAATAAGCTCGTTTCGTTCACCATAAATAATGATAAGTAATGTAACCTTCCTATCTAAAAGCATAACCTGACGCCATAATAATAACAATGATCACAATTCATATGTGCAGGAGAATATAATTAAAATATTACTTAATGAGAGTCCATTTACTTTTTACACAATTTCATTTCACTGTTCCTTTTCTCATTAGGAAACGTATTTAAGAAATGTATTTCATAGAGTGTCATATTATCAATAAAATCCCACTTTAATGAGAATAGTTATATTTCACAACATATAACGATTCTAAGACCATCCTTCTAGTTTTCCCCACTGGATGTGCCCCTAAATAGCTATTATCTTCTAGGGCCAATCACCAAGACAACCTAGGCATCCTACATCGCGTGACGTCAGGAAGCGGCCTTATACCTTCAATAGTGACTCATAACCACACACGGAATTACCTCACTTTGAACAATAATCACACAATATATAATAACCAGTCCTATGTCCAAGGACTATATTCACTCTGCATTCACTAGCCAGGGGACTGCACCTCATGCGCGTAACTTCTCTTATGATAGAATTTAGAGAGGTGTGTATAAGTAATTTATCATTCACAAGTTATTCCCATTTTATACTATTCACACCATTTTATCCGGAGCCATAATCATTTAATGTTATAATTGTAAACCTCAACGTTCAATTATCCCCAATATAGTTTTCGAGAGAGTTGACAACATACCTACGAATCTCTAGTATAAAATATCTCACCCCAAATTTCTAGAATTCCAACTATATATAATCATGCATCTCCTAGAATTACCTTATCATCTATTGGATAATCCCCAGAATAAGCCCAATTATTCCTTTTCTAATCTAGGGTAGTCACACAACTAATATAAGACTCTAGAACACTATTTTACTTCATATGAGAAGGTTCCTAGGTCCTAAGACTAAAAGAAAAGGCAAAAACCTAAGTTAGAAAAATTCCCCAAAACAGCAGGATTTCAAATCGATTCGCCCAAAAGCGAATCGATTCGATAGAGGGAACCAACACTCTGTCTCACGCTGAATCAATTCGTCCTTAACCTGAATCGATTCGACTCCCCAGGCCTATAGCCTCCCTTCTTAGCGAATCGATTCGCTAGGGGACGAATCGATTCTCCTTGGCGAATTTGCCAAGTTGGGGGCTACGGGTTATAAACCGTTATTTGCCTAAATTCCATACTTCTTTCCTTGAATCTCATCCAAATCATCTCATGTGAATCCCAAAACATTTCAAGGCTAACAATACTCATTAAAACCAGCTTAAATCAAATCCAATATCATAATGAAGAATTTAAACACCAAATTCATCAAAACCCATAATTGGAAAAATTCCCAAGAATCACAACTAAAATGCAATTTATTCACACTAGATTATATACTTTCAAGTAAAAACTTGCCTTAAGATTGAAATCTTGAATTCCCTTCCGGTAGATGTAAGATCAACCCCAATTTCTTCAATTCTCCTTCTCTTCTTTTTCTCCACAATTCTCTTCTTCTCTCTTTCTCTCTAGGTTTAATAAGAATACACTTAGGAAATAAGAGGGGTTGCAGGACTTAATCATTCCCTTAGCATTAATTCACATCTTTAAATGTTAATACACCATTAAAATGACTCGTAACTACATAATTAAGTCATAACATGTCAAAAGTGCCCGAAACCCAAAAATACATTGTGGCACTTATTTTGACTATCTCGACTATTTCAGGACTAACCGGGCCTTCTAAATTGGCATCCGGAATAATATAAATCGTTTAAAGTTCCAACTTCATTTAAACCATAAATGTCGTTTAAAGCACAACGACACCATAAATCGTAACATGATGCTATTTACATTCACATAACAGTAAATATCCAAAATCTAGTAAATATTATCTTTTAAATCAATTAAAATAATATTAACTCCATTATCCAATATTTTATATAATTACCTCATATGGAAAATTAATATAAAATCAATTACTCAAAAGTAAGGGTTATTACATACTGCCCCCCTTATAAGGGAATTTCGCCCTCAAAATTTAGGTGTACCTTGCAAAAAGAGATGTGGATATTTTTCTCGCATATCGTCCTCACGCTCCCACGTTGACTCCTTGGCATTGTGATGCCCCCATTGGACCCTAACTAAGGGTACCACTCGAGATCTTAGCTTACGCTCCCCGTGATCTAAGATTGCAATTGGTTGTTCCTCGTATGAAATATCGGTCTGCAATTCGATATCATCCAAAGGAACGTGCCAGTGAGCTCCTTCACACCTCTTGTACTTTTTCAAGGATGAAACATGAAACACATCATGAATATATTGTAAGTGTTCCGTTAAGGTGAATTGATAAGATACTGGGCCTACTTTAACAATAATAGGAAAAGGTCCTACGTAGCGTGGTGCAAGCTTCCCTTTGTTCCCAAATCTCTTTATACCCTTCATCGCCGAAACTTCCACTAGAACTTAATCTCCAACCTCCAAATCCACATGCCTTCTATTCTCATCAGCATAACTCTTTTGATGATCTTGAGCGATTCGTATGCGATTGTGAATAAGTTCAATCTTTGAATAAGTATCCTGGATCATCTCAGGTTCAAGAAATTTATCATCCCCTACTTCTAACCAACAAGTAGGTGACCTACACGTTTGGCCATATAATGCTTCATTGGGTGACATCCCAATAGTGAATTCATACGAATTATTATAAGAAAATTATACCAAGGGGAGGTATTTTTCCCAACCTCCTTTGAAATCATGCACCCACATTCTGAGCATATCCTCTAACATTTGGTTGACTCTGTCCGTCTGCCCATCTGTTTGAGGGTGATAGGAGGTACTCAACTTCAACTCGTTTCCCATAGCTTCTTGGAAACTTCGCCAAAATGGGAAACAAAAAAATTTTCTCGGTCAGAGACTATATTAATGGGCACCCCGTGGAGTCTAACAATCTTCGTAATAAATAACTGGGCATATCGAGCTGTATTATAATCTGTGCATACCCGTAAGAAATGTACCGACTTAGTTAAGCGATCAACGATAACCCAAATGGAATCATGACCGCTTTGTGATGTTAGCAATCCCGTGATGAAATCCATCGAGATTCTTTCCCACTTCCATACTGGTATTTTTAAGGGTTGTAACAATCCCGTCGGTCGCTGATGATCTAACTTCACCAGTTGACAAATAGTACATTGGGAAACAAATTCAGAAATGTCCTGTTTCATACCCGCCCACCAATATTGACGGCGCATGTATTGGTACATTTTGTCTCCAATGGGATGTACTACAAACTTAGACCCATGAGATTCTGTCATTACGTCCTGTCTCAAATACCCTTCTTCCGGGACAACAAGTCTCCTATGGAAACGTAATCCACCCTCAGAACATATAGAGTAGGATTACGCTCCCTCGATTAACAATTGGTGCTTACGGTCCTGACAACCTTTGTCCTTGAGTTTCCACAACCCTTGCCATTATAGTAGGTTTAAAGGTCAACAACGAAATAAATGCCCTTTCCACCGCGTCCTCTTGGCTAAGTTCTTTCCATTTAGCCTTCCATACCAGTGCTAACTCCCCCTCGGGTTTCTGACTCAATGCATCCACCACTACATTAGCCTTACCCGGGTGATAATGAATATCAAATTGGTAGTCCTTCACAAACTCTAACCATCTACGTTGTCGCATATTCAGATCCTTCTCTGAAAATAATATTGCAACAATTTGTAGTCCGTGAAAAGACTAAACTTCTCCCCCAGGAGGTAATGTCTCCAAATCTTCAAGGTAAAAACCACTGCAGCAAGTTCCAAATCATGAACTGGATGATTCTTCTCATGGGGCTTTAGCTTGCGAGAAGAATAAGCAATAGCTCGATGCTCTTGTTTTAGCACACCTCCCAACCCTTGCAGAGATGCGTCCATAAAGACCAAGTATTCCAACACTGGCTTCGATAACACAAGTACTAGAGCAGAAGTCAACTTATCTTTCAACTCATCAAAATCCAGTTCACAAGAATCATCCCAAACAAATCTCACTCCCTTCCGAGTTAAATTGATCAAACGGCTAGCAATCTTAGAAAAACCTTGATAAATCTATCGTAATAGACAGCCAAACCCAGAAAACTGCAAATCTCTGTGGGTGCTATGGGTTGACCCCATTCCCTTACCGCAAAAACTTTACTCGGATCTACCAAAATACCTCGATTTGTCACAATGTGACCTAGAAACGTCACTTCCTGTAGCCAAAAACCACACTTCTCAAATTTGGCATATAACTGATGATCTCTTAATGTCTGCAGGACCAACCGTAAATGTTTAGCATGATCGACCTCCATTTAAGAATACACTAGGATGTCATCAATAAACACGATAACAAACTGGTCTACGAAGTCTCAAAATGCTCTATTCATAAGGTCCATAAACACTGCATGAGCATTGGTTAGCCCAAAAGGCATAACTAGAAATTGATAGGAGCCATATCTAGTTAGAAATGCAGTTTTGGACACATCTCATTCTCGTATCCACAATTGGTGATACCCCATCCTCAAATCTAGTTTAAAGAAGTATGACGCTCCCCTAAGTTAATTGACCAAATCATCAATCCGAGGTAGTGGATATTTGTTTCGAATGGTAACTTTATTCAACTCCATTTAATCTACGCACAATCGAAGGGAACCATCTCTCTTCTTCACAAATAATATAGGAGCTCCCCACGGAGACGTACGATGCCTAATAAACCCATGTTCTAACAACTTCTGAATCTGATCTCTTAACTCCCTCATCTCAACAGGATCCATATGATATGGATCCCTATCAATCGTCCGCATTCCCAGTGCTAAATCAATTATGAACTCGATCTTCCTACTTGGAGGTAAACTCAATATCTCCCAAAAAAAATCTTTAAAATCTCTAACGACGAGAATCGAATCTAAGTAAATGACTCTATCTCGATAAGTCTCCTCCACAATACAATACAATACGTTCTAGAACCTCCCTCAAAAATAGGTATAGCCACAAGAAACATCTCTTGCTCCAGATTGGCAAAGACTATACTATTCCCATAACAATTTAGTATCGCGCGATACTTCACTAGCCAATCCATACCCATGATTAAATCGTACACTACCATATCAAGGACGAGCAAATTAGCCTCAAAATGAAAATTACCAAGATTTATTTCTACTATTTTACAAATAAAGAAAATAAGTGAACCGTCACCCATAGAGGATTCGACACTAGTGAAAGTACTCTCTGCAGATTTAATTAATTCCATCGATTGAGAAAAACTTCTAGAAACAAATGAGTGTGTCACACCCGTAGAAAATAATACACGACCCATATGCCCCTGAATGGGAAACTTACCCTCGATAGTTGGTGGTGTCGGTGGGGCTAGAGGAAGCATAACATCCTGTATATGGTAGACACGCCCATACTAAAATTGTCCTTGTTGTGGAGGGATGGATGGATTAGGCACTGGTGGTGGTAGTTGTGCCTGCTAATGTTGTGGAATTCTAGGAAACCATCCCCCGTTCAACTGCAGACATGATTTCCAATAATGACCCAGATCCCCACATAGAAAATAATGATCCGCCATATTTTTCGGATTACGGCCTCTGTTATATCTAAACTGCCCAAAGCCTTGGCTCGGATGGCCTCAACCCCCATTGTTACCCCGACCTGCCTAACCTACCTACTTCTTCAGCTGGGCACCTTAACCGTGCCTGAAATTACTGCCACCAAAATTAAATCCCCCAAAATGTTATCTTTTGGACAAGTCCCTTGGTTGGGTATCCCTTTCCTTTTGCTTACCTCCCAATGATTGGGACGAGGATAGTGCTCATCCGACACCATTGCCTCCTGGCTTACCCGATTGTCCCATAACTGAAACTTTCTTACTTCCTTGTACATGCAACTGATGATCCTGGCAATGAAGTAATGCGTCGTTCATCACATCCTCGAATGTTTGTAAAGTTGGATTTCCCAGCAAGTGTTATCGTATCCTCCAATGTAACCCCCTATAAACTTTTATATTCTCCTCTCCACCGAAGTTACCTCATCCGACACAAAACTAGCCAAACGAGTGAATTCCTCCTCATACTCTGCCACCAAGAGTTCACCTTGAACTATATCTTGAAGTTTCCTCCTCATCTCCCTCTGAACTGTGGGAGGAAAATACTTTCGGTCAAACAAAACCCAAAAGTCAGTGATAGTCATAGTATCTCCTTGTTTTGGCATGGTCATCGACTCCCACCAATGTAAGTCTGCTCCAAGTAGCTTAAAAGTAGCAAGGATTTGCTTCAGTTCCTCACTATAATCCACCATGCGAAGATGGCGTTGCATATCTTTTTTCCATTGGTTAGCTACAATCACATCGGAACCACCCTAAAATTTTGGGGTATGACCTTTCAATAAAGATTCTCTGACTCTTTCCCATGGAGAAGGTCCTGTAGGGACTTGCGCCTCCTAAACCCTCGGCTATTAGGCTTGGAGCATTTATTGAACCACGACAGTCATCACAGCATTAACAACCTGGGCCACAATATTGGCTAACTCATCGATATTTATAGTTCCTTGTTGTGGTGGTGGAGGACCTACATCATCACCTACAACTCTATTTCTCCTCGCATGGCAACCTCTCTTAGGCGGCATCTGAGACGAAGAAACAACTCAATTAGAATACTATTAAGAATAAATTATCTTAGCAGAAGATCGCAAATAGATAAACAAAACAGTCCTAACAATAAGTCTCTATATCAAAGAACGCTACGGTAGAACGTGGCAAGTCCACATAGATCCTAAAGACTCTAGAACCTGATGCTCTGATACCATCTGTGATAACCCACTTATTAAAATAAGAGGTGGCCAACCCGATACTCCAATAATTACTGGAATCATAGATGGTCCATTCTTAGCATCACAAAAATACATGAATGTAACGAGATAACCACCCATTATTTTAGAAAACGGATTTTCAAAATTTAATTTGTAAGTTAAAGAAAAACATTTAAACAATCCAATATAAAAGTAAGGTGGATAGAAATAAAGACAGATAACAATTAAACAACCATATACATCAAAATAATCGAATAAGCTCTCGGTTAACAGAGCCTAACAATTAGGTTACATCGAGTATTAAATTACAATATCACATTATATAATACAAGTACAAAACTATGGCAACACGCCCGAACGTGTAACCGATCATAACTAGAATACAAAAAGATGGAAGCGTTTATATCAAATATCCCGTAACATCCACAAGTGTTACAGTTCTGGGACACTCGGTTAGAAAAGTCGATACGGGCGTCCTTGCGACGGAGCACTTAGGAGAATATAAGATTCAAGCAAAACAAAGAGATATAAACGGGTCAGGGCCCGGTTTAATATGATTACCAGGTGAATAAAGTACATGACAGTTATGGACAATTTAATTACCATGAATAAGCTTGTTTCGTTCACCATAAATAATGATAAGGAATGTAACCTTCCTATCTAAAAGCATAACCTAACGCAATAATAATGACAATGATCACAATTCATATGTGCAAGAGAATATAATTAATATATTACTTAATGAGAGTCCATTTCCTTTTTACACAATTTCATTTCACCGTTCCTTTTCTGATTAGGAAACGTATTTAAGCAATTTATTTCATAAAGTGTCGTATTATCAATAAAATCCAACTTTAATGAGAATAGTTATATTTCACAACATATCTAAGACCATCCTTCCGGGTTTCCCCACTGGATGCGCCCCTAAATAGCTATTATCTTCCAGGGCCTATTCCCATGACAACCTGGGCATCCTACATCGCGTGACGTCGGGAAGCGGCCATATACCATCGACAGTGAGTCATAACCACACCTGGAATTACCTCACTTCGAACAATAATCACACAATATATAATAATCGATCCTATGCCCGAGGACTATATTCACCCTGCATTCACTAGCCAGGGAACTTCACCTCATGCGTGTAACTTCCCCTATGATAGCATTTAGAGAGGTGTGTATAAGTAATTTATCATTCATAAGTTATTCCCATTTTATACTATGCACAATATTTTATCTGGAGCCATAATCATTTAATGTTATAATTGTAAACCTCAACGTTCAATTATCCCCAATATAGTTTTCAAGAGAGTTAACAACATACCTATGAATCACTAGTATAAAATATCTCACCCCAAATCTCTAAAATTCAAACTATATATAATCATACATCTCCTAATCTCAAACTAGCTTAATAAAGCACGAACTAACTACCTTATCATCTATTGGATAATCCCCAGAATAAGCCCAATTATTCCCTTTCTAATCTAGGGTAGTTACACAACTAATATAAGTCTCTAGAATACTATTTTACTTCATATGAGAAGGTTCCTAGGTCCTAAGACTAAAAGAAAAGTCTAAAACCTATGTTAGAAAAATTCCCCAAAACAGCAAGATTTCGAATCGATTCGCCCTAGGACCGAATCGATTCGCCTTTGGTAGTGAATCGATTCTCCCAAAAGCGAATCGATTCGATAGAGGGAACCAACACTCTGTCTCACGCTGAATCAATTCGGCCTTAACCCAAATCGATTCGACTCCCCAGACCTGTAGCCTCCCTTCTTAGCGAATCGAGTCGCTAGGGGGCTAATCGATTTGCCCTGGCGAATTTGCCAAGTTGGGGGCTACGGGTTATGAACCCTAATTTGTCCAAATTCCATACTTCTTTCCTTGAATCTCATCCAAATCATCTCATGTGAATACCAAAACATTTCTAGTCTAACAATACTCATTAAAACCAACTTAAATCAAATCCAATATCACAATGAAGAATCTAAACACCAAATTCATCAAAACACATAATTGGAAAAATTCTCAAGAATCACCACTAAAATGCAATTTAATGCAATTTATTCACACAAGATTATATACTTGCAAGTAAAAACTTTCCTTAAGATTGAAATCTCGAATTCTCTTCCGGTAGATGTAAGATCAACCCCAATTTCTTCAATTCTCCTTCTTTCGCTTCTTTTTCTCCATAATTCTCTTCTTCTCTCTTTCTCTCTAGGTTTAGTAAGAATAAACTTAGGAAATAAGAGGGGTTGCAAGAATTAATCGTGCCCTTAGCATTAATTCCCATCATTAAATGTTAATACACCACTAAAATTACTCGTAACTACATAATTAAGTCATAACCTGTCAAAAGTGCCCGAAACCTAAAAATATAATATGGCACTTATTTTGACTATCTCGACTATTTCGGGACTAACCGCGTGTGACAACCCGAATATAATTATGATAAATTATATTTAAATCATGCTTATCTTATGTGATATGAATAATGTGATATTAGTATATCTAATGTTAAGTGATTATGTTTATTATAATCCTACTTTCATAAATCATGAAAGGTCGAACTATTTACAGACACAAATTTTTGTTGTTTTCGGTAGAAATGTTCCTGTTAGAGACTAGTTTTGACCTTTATAACATTATAAATGACTTGAGGTGAAAACTATATAGTTGAAGACATGTGAGTTAAGGTTGTAACACAACAAACAGATCATCAAATGGATGTCCGAGTGAAGATTTATACCGAAATTACGAACAAGGGGCAATTTGGTCAATTCCCTTTAAGTGGTAAATTGTCTTTTATTAAACCAAATGGTTTAATTTGATTGGTTGTCTTGGGAGGCAGCCTTGGCCGACCTTATAACCTTGAAATATACTTATACTTCAGCCAAAATCATCCATGAAAGGGTTTTGAGCTTAAGGAAAGAGAAGGTAGAAGTTTAGGAAGAAAAGTGAGGAGAAAAAGTGTAGAAAAATCCGTGGAAATTACGTAAAAAGCCCTTAAGGTAATCCTAATAGAAATTCTTGTTATTTATATTATATTACTGATTTATATGATATAAATCATCATAAGTTTACGAAAGTTTCAGCCCTTTATATATATGTATGGTTAGATGCAAGCTTATGTTAAGTTGAGTGTAGAAACCCTTAAAATTTCTTTGTGTTGAAACCCCTTGTATTCAAACTTGCATATCTCTTTGTGTTATTACTGGAATTGAGAAATTCCAATTGGATATGAAAGTAGACTCATATATTCATATCATATCTGAAATTTAGAATTTATATCGTTGTGGTTAGGCCCTAATGATGATTTCAAGTTGGTACATGGTTTATGTTTTTATACTTCATTTTGGTATGCCCTGAGTTTAGTCAAGCTTTTGAGATAGCAAATGAAGTCAAAAAATGATGAAATTTTAATTCTGTACGATTCAGTATGTCTAATGAAAATGGGTTGAAAATCATGGAAAGTTATGCTGGAGAAAAATTATGAAAATTCTTGGAAGTTGAAGGAACAATAGAGGAGCTTGTAGGGCAGATTTCTTGTGTTGTAGAGAAATGTTCATAACTTGCCCTAGGAAGCTTGAAAAATTATACCGTCACTTGTACTGGATATTATATTCATATATGTTTTCATATTGATGAGGTTGGACCCCTGTGTTTGTACAATTTAGGAATATAGGATGGTTAAGTATGTAAGACAATAATTTCAGGCCATACTGGATACCCCTTGAATGAATGTTTGTATTTCATCCTTACAAAGGGAACTTTGAGTTCATGTTTCATGTTTATATACAATGAGGAGTATAATTTCATGTTTACTTGACTTTGGTTATAAATTCCTCATAAGGTATTTCCTACGGTTGAATGTCCGTAACTTTATCAACATGTATATCATTGTTTTGCCTTTACCTATGTTTTATGGAATGTGACTTAATTGGAATTATATTGTTGATGTATCGTCATGGAAAGTTACATAATTATGTTAGGATAATATTTATGATTGAGTTTCAGTACTGATCTAGTTGGATTGACAGGTGTAAGGTCTAATAAAACCAGTTCAGCTCCACCAGAAGGAAACCTGGATACGTAGTTGACAACCCAAGGTGAGTGTACTCACTGGAATGATGTATTTGTATACTGTTACGAATGTGATCATAATGTTATGAATATAAAATTGTTCATTTCGGTTTACCGAAATGAGGGGTTACTCCTCGACCAGGAATGGGGGAGATTTGTCTATTAATGACAAGGGGTTACTCCTCGACCAGGAATGGGGGAGAATTGTCTATTTAGACAGGATATGTGAATCATGATTCGAAAAAGTTGGTCATTCATTATGAATGAGCTGGATAAGTTAATACATAATTATATGGACATGATTTATTGCATTTAAATTCATGCAATAGTATAGTAGTGATACATTCACTGGGATATTTTGCTCACGGTTCCTATGTTCACATTTTTCAGGTAATACGATGTCACTGCCAAATCTAGGAGGTCAGGTTGGGTTAGCCAGGAATGGGAGAAACAATGATTTTGTGTAAATGTAAATGATGTAATTAAATTAACTTATCCTTCATGAAAGTTTTTATGGGCATGACTACTTTGATGTTGTTAAAAGGTTTTCAGTTATATGGATTTACAATGATGACTCTGAAATCAAAACTCGTGTTTATGGTTTGGTTAGATTAATTATGGTTTGAATCACTTTGACTTTCAGACTTAATTATAAGTAATTGGGTTGGGGTGTGTCAGCTTTTGGTATCAGAGCCTAGGTTTTAGAGGTTCTGGAGTGATAAGAGTCTAGATTTGGCAGTGAATGTTAGAAATATATTTTATTTGATACTAACGAATATGTTAGGAAGGATATGTATATCTGCATGTTGTTATATCTTTGATTCATTACAGATATAAGAGAATGGAACGAGGGAATGTGAATGTGGGAATAGATGATGAGGCTTCAAATATTCCAGCAGAAGCGGAGGTTGAGCAACCTGTTCAGATAAATGTGGAACCCGAGCCAGAACAACTGACGGATATGCAAAAAATGGCACGTGCTATGACTCTAATGGCAGAGCAACAAGCTAGATTTATGGCTCATGTGGAAGAACAACAGACCAGGCAACTGTAGGCACAAGCCTTGGCTAGGGCTGAGGAGGTGATACACCGGGAAGAAAGGTGTACTTCACATGAAAAATTTATTAAGATGAACCCACCATCGTTCGAAGGAGCAGTTGATCCCGCAGAGGCAGAAGTCTGGGTTAAAGAAATTGAACTTATCTTTGGGGTAATGAAGATGCCTGAAAATCAACAGGTAACCTTGGTGACGTATATGTTGAAAGGAGAAGCTAAGTACTGGTGGGATGCCACGAAACATTTGTTGATTACTCCAGGAGGCGGGAATGTGATCTCATGGGATGCTTTTGTTAAAGCCTTGTATGACAAGTATTTTCCTCCGATGTATCAAAAACAAAAGGAGAAGGAATATTTCATGTTGAATCAGGGGAGTTTAACAGTTAGAGAATATGAAGCTAAACTTACAGCCTTATCTCGTTTTGCTTCGAGGTTTATACGGAATGAGGAAGATATGTGTAGCCGATTTCTCGATGGACTGGAGTTAGTTATTAAATCAAGGCTATCGGCTTTAGAGACTGTTAATTATTCAGCCTTGGTGAATAAAGCCCTGCTGGTAGAAAATGACGTGAATGAAGCAAGAAGGAATCGAGAACGAGGTGTAAAAAGAAGAAGATTCAATCCAAGTTATCAAAAAGGTAGTGATACAGAATATTCAAGACTTGGAGGGCAGAAACTTCAGCATGGTAGAGGCATGGGAGGTGGTTTGCAGAGGGGTGAGACTAGTAGTGGAAGAGGCCCAGGAGTTTCCGCGCAAGGAGATTTGAACGTTTGTTTCTTTTGTGGTACATCGGGCCATATAAAAAGAAATTGCCCAAAGCTACAGAGTATAGAATGTTTCAATTGTCATCAGAAGGGCCATCTAAGAAAGAATTGCACTATGCTATCAAGACCAGTTTCAGTCAGTAGTGTGGGGCCTCATAAAGGATCCTCTCCAGGAAGTGCCACCAGTGGAAGAGGTATAGGACAAGCAAGTGGATCAAAGGAAGGAGGAAGAGTGTTTGTAATGACGCTGCAAGATGCCCATGCTACACCTGAAGTGGTTACAGGTAAACTCTCTATTGCGAACAAAGATTTATATGCACTCATTGATCCTGGATCTACGCATTCATTTGTGGCATTAGATATTGTTTCATATTTGGGTAGACCATGTTCATTTCTCAATTGTGCCTTATATATTTCTACCCCAATGGAAAGTGTGATTCTGGCTGAGCATGTTTATAAAGATTGTATCTTACGAATGGGGGAACGAGATTTCTATGTTGATTTGATACCGTTGGCCATTCGAGATTTTGATATTATATTGGGGATGGATTGGTTATCATCATACCATGCTTCCATTAATTGTTTTCGTAAAGAAGTTACATTTCATTTGCCTGGTGAACCCGAGTTCCAATTTATAGGAAAAAGGAATGTTGTCCCTAATTGTCTTATCTCAACAATAAAGAGCAGAAAGTTATTGAGTAAGGATTGTACAGGGTATTTAGCGTATGTGGTTGATGTTAGTAAGGAAGCACTTAAAGTTGAAGATATACCAGTGGTTAGAGAGTTTTCTGATGTCTTCCCAGAAGAATTGCCAGGATTGCCACCCGATAGGGAAGTAGAGTTTTCTATTGAATTAGTTCCAGGTACTGGTCCAATTTCTCTTGCTCCATATAGAATGGCACCAGCAGAGTTGAAAGAATTAAAAGTGCAATTACAATATCTGATAAGCAGAGGTTTCATTCGGCCTAGTGTTTCACCATGGGGAGCCCCGGTGTTATTTGTGAAAAAGAAAGATGGGACAATGCGATTATGTATTGATTATCGGCAATTGAATAAGGTGACCATTAGAAACAAGTACCCTCTACCTCGTATCGATGACTTGTTTGACCAATTACAGGGGGCCACTATATTTTCGAAGATTGATTTGAGATCGGGTTACCACCAACTGAAAGTGAAGGATTGTGATATTTCCAAAACAGCTTTTCGGACTCGATATGGGCACTATGAGTTTTTGGTGATGCCTTTTGGATTGACTAATGCTCCGAAAGTTTTTATGGATTTGATGAACCGGGTATTCCACCCTTTCATTGATTCATTTGTGATAGTATTCATAGACGATGTGTTGGTTTACTCGCGTAGCATGGAGGAACATGAGAAGCATTTGAGACTTGTATTGCAGATTTTGAGAGAGAAGAAATTGTTTGCTAAATTCAGCAAGTGTGAGTTTTGGTTGAAGGAAATTGTGTTTTGGGGCCACGTGGTCTCGGGAAATGGGATTTATGTTGATCCAATGAAAGTGGAAGCAATTGTTGAATGGGAAAGGCCTAAGAATGTGACAGAAATTAGGAGTTTCCTAGGATTGGCAGGTTACTATCGTAGATTCATTAAGGGATTTTCAGCAATAGCATTACCACTGACAAAGTTGACTCGTAAAGAAGTGAAGTTTGTATGGGATGAAGAATGTGAGAGGAGTTTTAAAGAATTAAAGAAGCGGTTAGTTTCAGCCCCTATACTTGCTATTCCATGTGGGAATGAGTCTTTTGTGATCTATACAGATGCTTCATTTCAGGGGTTAGGATGTGTTCTTATGCAAAATGGGAAGGTAATAGCATATGCTTACAGACAATTAAAGACGCATGAACGAAACTACCCTACACACGATCTGGAGCTAGCAGCCATTGTTTTTGCTTTAAAGTTGTGGAGACATTACTTGTATGGAGAAACTTATGAGATATTTACAGATCATCAAAGTTTGAAATACTTGTTCACATAGAAAGAACTAAATTTGAGACAAAGGCGTTGGATAGAGCTGATTAAAGACTATGACTGTACCATTCATCATCATCCTGGGAAGGCCAATGTGGTAGCAGATGCTTTGAGTCAGAAATCATCAGGGATTCTTGGTTGCATACGGTGTGCACGTGTTGGAAATATTATTGACTTGGCATTAATGGGGATTGAATTGAAGTTTTCAAAAAGCGGAGGATTATTAGCACATGTCACAGTGAGACCTTTGTTGGCCGAACACATACGAAATTTGCAGACCAGTGATCCATTCCTTGAGAGGAAGAAACAAGATGTCCTGGATGGTAAAGAGAGGGACTTTGAAATTAAGAATGATGAATCGTTGTGTTATAAAAATAGGATTTGTGTACCGAATGATCCACCCTTAAAGAGGGATATATTAGAAGAGGCACATAGTTCTATTTACTCTATGCATCCGGGAGGTACCAAAATGTACAGAGATTTGAAGGAGTATTACTGGTGGAACAATATGAAACGTGAGATTGCAGAGTTCGTAGCTAAATGTTTAGTATGCCAGCAAGTGAAAGCAGAGCATCAGAAGCCGGCAGGATTATTGCAGTCGTTGCCTATTCCGGAATGGAAGTGGGAGCATATAACGATGGACTTTGTAATAGGATTACCCCGGTCACCAAAGGGTCATGATTCTATTTGGGTGATTGTAGATCGATTGACGAAGTCAGCCCATTTTCTTCCAGTTAAGACCACCTAAACTGTTGACAAGTATGCACGAATGTACGTTGATGAGATTATCCGTTTACATGGGGCACCAGTGTCAATTGTATCAGATAGAGATCCAACATTCACTTATAAGTTTTGGCCTCGTCTCCAGAATGCCATGGGCACAAGTTTGAAGTTCAGCACTGCGTTTCATCCACAAACTGATGGGCAATCAGAAAGGACGATTCAAATATTAGAAGACATGTTACGAGCCTGTGTATTTGACTTCAAAGGTAGTTGGGATGATCATTTTCCATTGATGGAATTCTCGTATAATAATAGTTATCAGTCGACTATTGGTATGGCTCCTTATGAAGCTTTATATGGGAGGAGATGTAGAACGCCTTTGTGTTGGGATGAAGTGGGTGAAAGGAATATTTTGGGTCCTGAATTGATAGATATGACAACTGAAAAGATCAAAATGATTCGGGAACGGATAAAGATAGCGCAAAGCAGGCAGAAATTTTATGCAGATAAGAGGAAGCATCCATTGTAATTTCAGAAGGGAGATTTTGTATTCCTACGTATTTCACCATGGAAAGGCGTTATGAGATTTGGAAAAAAGGGGAAACTAAGTCCAAGATACATTGGACCATATGAGGTGTTGGAAAGAATTAGGAACTTCGCATATAGATTAGCATTACCTCCAGATTTATCCCGTTTGCATGATGTGTTTCACGTATCAATGCTTCGTAAGTATTTGGCGGATCCATCTCATCAGTTGAAAACTCAACCAATTGAACTGAAGGAAGACTTGTCGTACATCGAGGAACCATTGGAAATTATTGATCGTAAGGAGCAGGTGTTGAGGAATAAAGTTATTCACTTAGTTAAAGTTATGTGGATGAGCCATGGAGTTAAAGAAGTAACTTGGGAAACGGAGGATAGCATGAAGAAACAGTATCCCCATTTGTTTGGTAAGTGACCTTTATATTAAATTTCGGGGACGAAATTTTCTAAGGGGGGGAGGTTGTGACAACCCGAATATAATTATGATAAATTATATTTAAATCATGCTTATCTTATGTGATATGAATAATGTGATATTAGTATATCTAATGTTAAGTGATTATGTTTATTATAATCCTACTTTCATAAATCATGAAAGGTCGAACTATTTACAGACACAAATTTTTGTTGTTTTCGGTAGAAATGTTCCTGTTAGAGACTAGTTTTGACCTTTATAACATTATAAATGACTTGAGGTGAAAACTATATAGTTGAATACATGTGAGTTAGGGTTGTAACACAACAAACGGATCATCAAATGGATGCCCGAGTGAAGAGTTATACCGAAATTACGAACAAGGGGCAATTTGGTCAATTCCCTTTAAGTGGTAAATTGTCTTTTATTAAACCAAATGGTTTAATTTGATTGGTTGGCTTGGTAGGCAGCCTTGGCCGACCTTATAACCTTGAAATATACTTATACTTCAGCCAAAATCATCCATGAAAGGGTTTTGAGCTTAAGGAAAGAGAAGGTAGAAGTTTAGGAAGAAAAGTGAGGAGAAAAAGTGTAGAAAAATCCGTGGAAATTACGTAAAAAGCGCTGAAGGTAATCCTAATAGAAATTCTTGTTATTTATCTTATATTACTGATTTATATGATATAAATCATCATAAGTTTACGAAAGTTTCAGCCCTTTACATATATGTATGGTTAGATGCAAGCTTATGTTAAGTTGAGTGTAGAAACTCTTAAAATTGCTTTGTGTTGAAAGTCCTTGTATTCAAACTTGTATATCTATTTGTGTGCTTACTGGAATTGAGAAATTCCAATTGGATATGAAAGTAGACTCATATATTCATATCATATCTGAAATTTAGAATTTATATCCTTGTGGTTAGGCCGTAATGATGATTTCAAGTTGGTATATGGTTTCTGTTTTTATACTTCATTTTGGTATGCTCTGAGTTTAGTCAAGCTTTTGAGATAGCAAATGAAGTCAAACAATTATGAAATTTTAATTCTGTACGATTCAGTATGTCTAATGAAAATGGGTTGAAAATCATTGAAAGTTATGCTGGATAAAAATTATGAAAATTCTTGGAAGTTGAAGGAACAATAGAGGAGCTTGTAGGGCAGATTTCTTATGTTGTAGAGAAATGTTCATAACTTTCCCTAGGATGCTTGAAAAATTACACCGTCACTTGTAATGGATATTATATTCATATATGTTTTCATATTGATGAGGTTGGACCCCTGTATTTGTACAATTTAGGAATATAGGATGGTTAAGTATGTAAGACAATAATTTCAGGCCATACTGGATACCCCTTGAATGAATGTTTGTATTTCGTCCTTACAAAGGGTACTTTGAGTTCATGTTTCATGTGTATATACATTGAGGAGTATAATTTCATGTTTACTTGACTTTGGTTATAAATTCCTCATAAGGTATTTCCTACGGTTGAATGTCCGTAACTTTATCAACATGTATATCATTGTTTTGCCTTTATCTATGTTTTATGGAATGTGATTTAATTGGAATTATATTGTTGATGTATCATCATGGAAAGTTACATAATTATGTTAGGATAATATTTATGATTGAGTTTCAGTACTGATCTAGTTGGATTGACAGGTGTAAGGTCTAATAAAACCAGTTAAGCTCCACCAGAAGGAAACCTGGATACGTAGTTGACAACCCAAGGTGAGTGTACTCACTGGAATGATGTATTTGTATACTGTTACGAATGTGATCATAATGTTATGAATATAAAATTGTTCATTTCGGTTTACCGAAATGAGGGGTTACTCCTCGACCAGGAATGGGGGAGATTTGTCTATTAATGACAAGGGGTTACTCCTCGACCAGGAATGGGGGAGAATTGTCTATTTAGACAGGATATGTGAATCATGATTCGAAAAAGTTGGTCATTCATTGTGAATGAGCCGGATAAGTTAATACATAATTATATGGACATGATTTATTGCATTTAAATTCATGCAATAGTATAGTAGTGATACATTCACTGGGCTATTTTGCTCACGGTTCCTATGTTCACATTTTTCAGGTAATACGATGTCACTTCCAAATCTAGGAGGTCAGGTTGGGTTAGCCAGGAATGGGAGAAACAATGATTTTGTGTAAATGTAAATGATGTAATTAAATTAACTTATCCTTCATGAAAGTTTTTATGGGCATGACTACTTTGATGTTGTAAAAAGGTTTTCAGTTATATGGATTTACAATGATGACTCTGAAATCAAAACTCGTGTTTATGGTTTGGTTAGATTAATTATGGTTTGACTCACTTTGACTTTCAGACTTAATTATAAGTAATTGGGTTGGGGTGTGTCACCGCGCCTTCTAAATTGGCATCTGAAATAATATAAATCATTTCAAGTTCCAACTTCATTTAAAACATAAATTCCATTTAAAGCACAACGACGCCATAAATCGTAACATGATGCTATTTACATTCACATACTAGTAAATATGCAAAATCTCGCAAATATTATCTTTTAAATCAATTAAAATAATATTTACTCCATTATCCAATATTTTATATAATTACCTCACATGGTAAATTAATATAAAATTAATTACTCAAAAGTAAGGGTTATTACAAAAATATAAGTAGCCAACCATATATGTCACAGTTCTTATCATGAAGAAGACATCGAATAAAGTGTGGAGGTCCATTAGGGAATTCGAGTATTTCTTCAAACGTTTTATCCACCCGAATAGGTGGGGGTGCTCATCAGATTTCAAGATTCTCCTCAAAGCCATTCGTTAGGGGGCTCAATTAATAAAAAAATAAAGCATCATAAAGGAATGAGATTATTGTTAACTATCAAAAGAACTCGAAGACCAATTTTTACTGGAACAAAAATCAAGGGACGCATTCGGAAAGAAATAGGACTTCAAATGATGCAACTAAATCACAAAACTTGAAGGTGTGAAATAAAAAAGAATGGTACAACTTCCATGCTCGTGCTAATTCACATCTGCATCTTTGAGCCATAATGCAAGTAGAAACTTAATTCATGTTTCTATAGAACAATTATAAAGAAAAAATAAAGAGAATCCAATTATAAGAGTGATAAATCACGAAAATGGGAAAATCATACCGAGCCATGGGGTTGGTTCTCGTTCCATTAACACCATACTTTCCCCCCTGTGATGATCATCTTTATAAATTTAAATAAGGTATGTAATAAATATATATAGCTTATAGATTATATTGTTCAATAGTTCCTAAACTATTTGAAGAGAGCATTATCAAATGAACTTTTGCACACTCAAAATATAGCTTATAGTGTGTTCAGAATGAAAAGTCCCAAATAACTATAAAAAGATTTGTGGTCATTAAATGATGGTATGTTTTGAGCACATGCGACACTCACACATCATATTTAAGGGTGTTCAAAGGGTGAGCAATGGTTTTGGTCGGTTAAAAATAATAGATGTGGTCGGTTTCTCATCACTGACATTTTATCAAACATGTGAAGATTAACAACATTAGTACACCGTTATAACACATAATTAGAAAAAATAAAAAAGTAAACTAACATGTGGAATTATAACATGATATAGTGTGAGAAAAATGTGAAGATGATACAACACAACTCTAAGCAAACAAACATAATATTCAACATTTAAGCCCCAAGAATTAGAGTTTTTTACACCAAATACTTACCTTTATAATCATATCAAGAGAACACAATCGAGTTCATACTATGGAATTCCATTTTTATCACTATGGCACTTCATTAAAAACACATAGTATATAAACAACATCATACTTTCTCTACATTAATAAAAATATAAACCATCAAAGAAAAATAAACCATTTTTTTACAAGAACAACATGAACTTATACATAGAAATAAAATGTTGTTCAACTAAGGTCCAAAATATTGTTTGGGAATGCAATTTTCTTACTTTTACATCTGCAAAACTAAACAAAAAAATAAGTCTCCACTTGAATCGAGTCAGATATATGCATAAATGCAACAAAGAACCCAAAATCGGAAAAAGCCCTAATTTGAAACAAATCAAAAGCTCCACTTGAAACATAAAACTTAACCCTAAAACTAAAAACAAAATCATTTAAGAACATCATACTGAATTGAAAGCAAATCAAACCTAAAAAAAAGTAGCGATAAATATACCCAAATCTTCAAACCCTAGAGTTCCCCCAAAATCCATAAGATCGATTTGAGTGTGTGTGTGTGTGTGTGTGTGTGTGTGTGTGTGTGTGTGTGTGTGAGAGAGAGAGAGAGAGAGAGAGAGCAAATACCTGCTAATTTGAGAGAGAGATGAGAATCCATTGACTGATAAAGAGAACGGGGTGTAGTTTTTGTGTGTGGTGGACCAAATGTGTAATTTCCTATTTTACCCGTGTTTTCGAATTTTGAGTAAGAGGGGGAAAGGAAATAAAGGGTTAAATAGGAGGGGAAATGAAATAATAATGAGACAAAAGAGGAAAATAGGGTCTTTAAATCTCCACCATTCATTTCATGCATTGGTGTTTTAATCTCAACCTCTAATTACATTATCAACTTATGGAATAGTGCCAACTATTCTACTCCTTATTATATAGATACACTTAATGCATGAAACAGTTTTACTTCCAAAAACCTTAGTTGCCCAGATTAATTTACTTTAATTTATAAAAGATTTCCTTTTCCTCATTTTATCATTTCACGCTTTATTTAACACACACAGTTCAATACTTGAAACTACTACACTTGATCTAACCGAAAACTATTTGTTTATCGAAATCACCCTTTTTATTTCATCCAATGCACATTAGTATTTCGTTGAAAACCACCCCCTCAACACATGCGTTCATTGTGTTAGAAAATACTCTCTTAGACTTTGAAAACAATTACAACACCTCTTGTGTGAATTATGGGTTTAACCACTTTGTTTGCTTAAGCACCCATTTACTCACTCACTTTACCATTTTCCTTACCTTATAGACATTAATCAATTCCGCATTTACTGTACATTTTAACCTTTATCGAGACATTTATTAATTCATTCAAGTTAGGTTGTATTAACATATGTCACCACACAACCCATTTCTTAACATGTTCCCTATTCCTTTATATTTTCTTTGAATCTTCCAAATATCGCATAATTTAACGGGCTTCACACCGTTGACTATGTGCACCATATACTCTGGCCAGTTGTTTTGGGTCTTTCACCCCGAGGATCGGGGTCCTCTTTAATTTTCTCGGTGTCATCCGAGTTCCTTACATGTGTTTTAACAATTTGCAATTGTCCATATTATTCAAGTTTTCCTTTTTACCCAGTCGAAGACAAAATCCGAGGCTACTGTAACACCCCGTATTTTTATGATATTAAATAATTATGAGATTAATTATTATTGTTGGTGAGATTAATTCTTATTGCTGGATTAATTAAATTAAAAGGTGATTAATTCATTCGTTAATTAATTAATTTGAATTAAAATAAATGATGATGTCGAAATCTAGCACCATAAGATAAGTGATGATGAGCTCAAACAGCAGTAACCATGGCATCCATAAAGATGTACATGTATAAGTGTGGAAGTGTATAGAAGGATATGAGTATAAGAGGAACAAGACAATGATGTATAGTGGTTCAGCCAATTAGGCCTACATCCACTATGAGTGTGTGATCCACTAAGTATGGGCACTAATGGCCTTGGATACAATGCACATAAGCTCACTTTCTCTCTCTACCATGTGTATAAGAAGAGTTTTTACTAGGGTTACAATTATCGATCGATCCCCTTATAGGGTTGTAGGTGATAAGTATATATAGGTCTTGGGGGGTGTAGTGTACCCCCCAAGTATGCATGGTTCATGTGAATGATGATCTACCCAATCTCCTGTTGACACATATAGATGCCAAATGATGACATAATATTCCCTTACGTGAGGGGGTGATATTGTTATAACGGTCTTCCACGTGCCATGTGAGCCTCACGCGCACTGTTCCATGCGTTTGCCAAACTACGTGTTGTGATGATGTCACCCTCGGCCTATGATATGAGGTCGAGGGAGAAGTTCCTTTTGGTAGTGAGTCTGGCCTAATTTAGGCCTCGTACTATCGTACTCTCGGAGGGTCGTCTGAGCCTGATGAAGGGTCAGCCCCTTGAAGGGACGTCTGGACCATGATGAGGGTCAGCCCATTAAAGGGTCGTCTGGACCATGGTGAGGAGTCGGCCCCTTAAAGGGTCGTCTGGGCCTGATGAAGGGTCGGCCCCTTGAAGGGTCGTTTGAGCCTGATGAAGGGCTGGCCCCTTGAAGGGTCGTCTGGACCATGATGAGGGTCAGCCCCTTGAAGGGTCGTCTGGGCCATGATGAGGGGTCGAACCCTTGAAGTGTCGTCTGGGCCTGATGAAGGGTCGGCCCCTTGAAGGGTCGTCTGGACCATGATGAGGGTCGGCCCCTTGAAGGGTCGTCTGGACCATAATGAGGGGTCGGCCCCTTGAAGGGTCGTCTGGGCTTGATGAAGGGTCATCTGGACCATGATGAGGGGTCGGCCTCATGAGGGTTCGTCTGGACCTGATGCTGGGTCGGCCCCTTGAAGGGTCACGAGACCATCTTGGGCTCGTCTTGGTGGAAGGCGCCCTCGGCCTGGCCGAGGGTATATATGGGTATATCAATAAATATTAACTAGCGTGCTAAGGGTTAATATTTATTGTTAATAATTATGGAATATTAATGTGTGAATACATAATATGGAATTATGAAATTTTATAAATTGTCAAAGGGTGAAATATGACAGTTTGGTATTTTAAGTCAGGACACGCGTGTGAGACGTGTCGGGACAAAATGAATGGAATAAAAAACAAATTATTTTTGCATTACTCGTATAGTAATTTCGAGTGCACCATTGAGTCCGAAAGGATTGAGATAGTCTCAAAACTCTAAATGGGGGTATTATTTGGACTCTGGGATGTTTTAGGCATAACCGGCACCCCGTGGGGGTATTTTTGTACTTTGAAATTTTAGGGTAATAATATGGACAAAAATTGGGAAATGAAATATAGATGCACTGGGATTAGATAAGATTTATCAGTTCTAAACCTATGAGAGAGAAAAGAGCGAGGCATAGAGGAAGCTAGAGGAGACTATTGGTGTTCCTGTTGCCTAACTCAAGAACACACACCAAAAAATATACCCAAGTATAGATCGCTAGATGAGAAACGCACCCATACCCATACCACCAGCATATTAGACCATCAAAAATGTTGCAAGTGTTTAATTCTTGCAATTTATAGCAACAACCATGTTCATATTAGTAGGTGTATTATATTCATTCTTTGATTTATAAGTTTTGATGAAATTGGAGGATTAATGACACTAATTAAAACATGGAGATTAAAGCAAGATGAATCCCTCATGTAGATAGTTTAGAAATCCCAAATTGATGATTATTAATGATGGACGAAATTGAGATTAATGTTCTTGTATGGAAATTTGATGAACTTGGGGTTTGAATTGATAAATTGGGGATTCTGGATTTTATAACTGTTTTATGATGAATTAATGTTTCAAAGTTAAGGGAAATCATTTATACATGCTAGAAGATTAATTAATATTATTGTTTTGGAGTTGGGTTTCAGATTGTAGAGGTTTTGGGACTAAAATTTTAAGGAAGATGAAGTAGGTACAGTAAAACGTAACAGGTTTGGCCAAACTAGGGAAAAACCCCATCTCGTTCGAACGAGATGGAGTCTCGTTTGAATGAGAAGAAGAGTCATTCAAATGACCTGCTAAATCGTTTGAACGACAGGTCCGAGAAAAAACCCCAAAAATTTCCATTTTTTCCCAAATCATGTTACATAGTTAGTTGAGTGAGGAAAACTGCCATTTACTGATATTAGCTCAATGCAGAATTATTTGGGAATCATTCCTAGGATAACACCTTAAGGTTTGAATAGGTGAATCAACCTTGGAAATTATGAAAGTGTAAATAATCGAGTTAATAGTAAAGAGAAGTAGAAAGATAAATATGGGTTGGGTGAATACCTGAATTTTTATAAGGCTTAGGGAATGCCTATTATTTTATGATTATTCTAATTGTGTGCATAAGCATACCTACGTTGCTTACTATCGGGAGGAGGTATCGCGCAGTGGATAGTCTTATCCTGGGTGATCCAATGGGGGGATATTTGACTTGTACCGAGAGCATATGAACTTGGATACGTGATATCTATTACGTAGGATAGTTTTGACGGTTGAATGGGAGCATAGGTATGTGCGTGACCAATTTAGCCGGTGAGTATTCTCGCCTCCAATATTTTTGTTATGATATTTATGGTTCGTGAGAGACGCCGAACTAGTTGTCCTTTATGCAGTGAACGATGCACCAAGATGTGATAGCAGAGTATGCATTGCGTTAAGTGGTCCTAACCAAGGGGCGCAGGATTTGTATATGTATGAATAGGGATTATGTGACTATATATATATATATATATATATATATATATATATATATATATATATATGTAAACAAAGTAACTTAAGGGGATAAAAGATTTTCTACCAGAACAGGGAACACAAAAATACGGTTAATTGGAGTAAAGTATTTAATAACGTATTGTATGGGTGATACGGGTGTCTCCTACGAGATATAATTAGTAGTATATGTCTGTGACCTAGTTAGGGATATTATACATGACTAGGTCAGGGTAGACGTACGCTAGGTGTGCACATCAGTGGAGGGGTGAGGATCTCATGTGAGAGTTCGGAACTAATATGCACATAATTGCATTTATGCAGTTTTAAATACTTGCTAAAACAAATATTTTAACAAATCGGGCTTTGACCCATTTCTTGCTGTTCTCCTCTCTTTTGCTATATATATATATTATTTATCAGGTGCCCAGCCATAGTGTTGCCACCAGACTTAGATGCATGGATCATTTGGTGAGCTGCAGCTATTGTGGAAGCTATAGGTTATTGAGATTAGACGCTTCTCTCTTAACATTCAGTCCTAGTTCAGTCATTTCAGTTAAGGAATGTGTCGTCCACTTCCATATTAGTTATTCAGAGATTGTACTTTTCTTAGAAACATTTCTTCTCTTGTTTGATTGAGTAGTATTACACTTTTGGTTTGTGACTTTCTACTGGAATGTTTTATCCAATCTTATTTTATTCAGTAATTGTTTCCCGTTAAGTATTTATATTATTCTGGTGGAATGCGGATAGTTTTTAATAATGAAAATTCATTAACGGATTATTTGGGTTTAATTACAAAAATTAAATGTTTTGACACTAAGCTTAATCAATTATTAGGTGATAAATAAAATAAAATTGATTTTCGACAGTGATGCTAAGAATGAACCAACTGGACACTTTGATTTAATTTAATAAAGGACTAATCACCTGGTATTTAATTAGGCGGGTGTCACACGTGGTATAAAAGCATCAGGTTCCAGTGTCCTTAGGATTTGTACGGCTTATTATGCTTTCTTCTTAACGTTCATTGATTTAGATCCCTAATGTTAGGAATGTTGTATTCATCCTTACATGTTGGAAATTCATACTTCTGCAATTTCATTGTATGAATGTTAAACTCATACGGTCCATTCCAATTTTTAGATGGAACGATAAGAAGATCAAGCTAACACTGTTGGTGAGTCAATGAACAAGGTCAGCTGATACTTTAGGTACCCCCCGGAGAGAGTATCAATCGCTGAAATAACATGTATTGTGGCACAGGCAGTTACCACTACAGTCTTATAGTAACAAGATAGAAGTATGCAACTTATAGGAGGAAAAAGAACAAGAGAAGATAGTCAATATGGCATGACTAAGGTTAGAAAATTTGGGAAGGACCTAATACCGTAGCAATAAGATCCTCAGGGTCGTAGAGACCACAAAAGTAATAGAAACCCCATGAAGAGAAAAACGCGTCAAGGACAACATATCCAGGAACATAATGCTATCATAAGAAGGTGTTTCAAATTCAGAAAATACGCCCATAAGCGTCAAACTTTTCCAGATCAGGCTGAAGAGAAATCTTGACCCGACCAATAAGCACAACAACGCCGAAGAAAGCAATGACTTTCAGGACTTTGATATAAGTGTGTACAACATGGTCACAAGTGGAGGGACTGTCCTCAAACTTATGTTGTTTTTCATTAAGATGCTCACTAGGGCCAACATGGCCAAGCAATAAGTGGAACTAAACAAACGGGCCAAAACCAACGGAGTCGTAATGTAGCCCAGTTTGTTAGTGAATGCTTTAATTGTGGCAGGATGGGTCATAGGAGATAGGATTGTCCATATTAGGTCAAGATACCCCAGTCATAGGGGAGTGTACAGTATGGATGTGTCTACAACATCCAGTAGGCAGTCATTCAACAACCATTACCAGCTATTGAGGTATGTTCTCTATTTCTGGGGTTACGGTATATATTTTATTTGATACGGGGGCTTCACATTCGTTCATAGAAGCTAGAATTACATGGGCCATGGCATAGTTTTAGACACGTCCAACAAGATGATTACATGTGCAGACTCATCATGGGGTAATGGGTCATTGACTTTCTTTTATGACGGGGAATAGGGATAGAGAGTGGGAGACTTATTTTACATACCGACATGTTTGTATTAGCTATGTTATAGTGCGAGGCGATTATTGGTATGGATTGTCTTGTTGCGTATAGGGCCATGATAGATAGTTTTTGTAGGTGTATCATTCTGCTATACCGGTTCAGGAGATGTTCCGGGTGGCGATACCTCGTCCGGGGGAAGTACCGCCCACCCATTTATATTATATAGGATAGGAGACCTTTAAGAAGGCAATGACTAACATTGATTCGATTGCCATAATTCGTGAATTTCTTATGTGTTCCAAAAGAAGTGTGCTGGGAGGGTTAGAGAATCTGGACGAAAAGCAAAACAAAACTTAACGGTGGTAGAGAAACACCACATGGGAGTATACCTAATAGGAACTCATTTAGATAATTTTGATTAATTAACTTCCTACAAAATGATTATGAAGTCAATCAGGGATGTAGAGGCCAACAATAGTTCTGAAAGGCCCGCACAGCCAAAGGGACAACGTGAGAACAATTGGGAGCTAAGACTGCCAGTACGAGGGAAGTACTTTCCAAAATGGTCAGTGGGACCAGTGTCGAGAAATGGATCAGGAAGTTTCCCTATGTGTAAAGAGTGGGACCCCCAGTGTTGAAAGTGTCCACATTGATAAGTACAACCAATAATATTTGAAAATAGTAAATCATGCCAGTAGGGCATAACAAGTGGAGGAGTGAGATTTTCAGAGTAGGAAACTGGGGCTAAAGGATTTAACACAATAAGTTACAACTCGAGAGTGGTGGGTTTAGGCAAGACCATTAGAGTCCCCAATAATAATATCATATGAAAATCCTTAGGGTCATTGGGGCCCAGGATGAAATAGGGTGGCTAGTAAGGCCATAATTGAGGTCTCGAGATATAGGCCAATATTTCAATGATGGGTGTGTAAGCCATGGAACAGAATAATTTTTTCCACATCGAGGAGGGAGAAAACTATGGGGTGAAATAATAGATGTATTAAGATTGAAAATACTAATGGGTCGTGTTGGGATCCTACGATCAGGCGAGCCTGATGAAGTTTTGTTTCACCCTTGTGGAAAAAAGGATTAGTTTAAGTGACATGGGTGTATCATAATACATATATGAATTCTTAACACTAAAGATCACATTCGAACTGAGTTTAGTGGGTACATTAATTTTGGTCAATATGGTTATACGTGTATTGATCATGGGTAACAGAATTTTATATATCACCCGTGAGCATACCGAGTGTGCACTAAAGGCATATGTTATTATCAAAAATTTTACTACTGCATTGAGTTAGTAAAGTAGAGACTATTATTGTAATGTGTAGTGATAATTAGCGAATATTGGAACGATAGTAGATTGAGTGATAGATTATCGTGCGGGGTACTCTAAGTGAGTAATATTATTTTGGTAAGGTTTATATTTGAAAACTTCATGATATCGTAAACTTTAGTGAGTTTGTTGTCTCGTTACATATGATCCGGTTCGTAGGTATTTAATTACTTATATGACTCAGGATATATCGTGTTCTTTATAAGGCAGCAAAATATATCTCGTTATATGTATATCTCCCCAAAAACTTGGGATAGTGAGAGCGCCATGTTTCATCTTATTATTAAGGACATACGTAGATTAGTATGTCAATATAAAGAGATTGTGGGAAGGTACATATATGAACTAAGGACCTTATGGACCTCGACCACCATTAATGTTAGGTAGTAGGGTATCGGGAGAGTTCCTTATTTGGATTTCGCTTTGAGACACATCCCACGCATGAAACTAACGAACGTATGGAGTTGGAGAGAAGTTTGGATGATAGTACATGGGATTAGTACATTAGTAATTGTACATATGTGAGTATAATTGAGGGTTGATAATTCCACTATAATGTGAGAATATATTTTATTTGTGCAAAAATAAGCAAGACATAGGGTATATGGGCGCCCTAGGTAATTGAATCTTGATTTTGTTTCCGGTCGAAATGTCTGGGATAAGGTAAATGAAGATAAAAGTAGAGATATCAAGACTTGGTTGTACGCTCATAAGGCCATCTCCCATGGAGAGGCTTATAGTTTAAATTTACACATTTTAGGTTCACAGTGGCTAGAGAAAAATGTACGTTTTGGTGAGAGAAAACGTAGGGGCAATGTAAATGTATATTGTGGCTAGACGGTGGATAAATGGGGCCCACAGTCCTGGATATTTAACTATTGTCCGTACAGGCCCCAGACGGCTATCTCTTATACGTTCAATCCTTTTATAAAAAAAAATTGGACCGGGGGGGAAAGGCCTGGACGGGTGTCAGTTGTCCGTCCAGGGCTTCGACGGTTAACACTTCCCCGTCCAGCCGTGTGCCACATCATTTTCCTATCTTCCTCTAGGCTATCCATTGCATAACATCTTCCCACAACTAACCTCAGAAGATGTAAATTTACATATTCTTTAGCCTCTCCATTGGAGATGTCCTAAGAATGGTATTGTATTACGCGGTAGATTTTGACTGCCAGGTGAATTAGAAAACATTTATCTCGGGGAGTTGAAGTTTATCCCGTAAGAGTTGTTATAGGGTTACGTTTCATGAGAAACTGATTATTAGAGCGGAGGAAGGACCTGTGACACGCAGTGAGGCAAAGTCACATGGATCACGGTTAGAGGCATTTGAGAGAATATAAGATGTTTCATGTTATAAATGATAGTGGTGATGGGATTTAATGAAGAGAACTATTGATAAATTCATTTTACATTGGGTCACCTGTCTGTTGGAAAAGGGTGGACTATCTGAAACCAGTAGGGGTTTCTTCAACCGTTCGGGATTACTAAGCAGTAAGGGGAAAGTATTACCTAGGATTTTATCGTGAAATGGGTTACGATCCTATACGGGTGATATAGATCGGTTGATCGAAGTAGATCACGTTATATCAGTTAACACTGGTCATACTACAGGATAGTATGGGCAGACGTTTATAATCGAGATAGTGAGGTTATATAGTGTATCGCTTAATATCGTGTCCGAATGGGACAAAGTTATGAATGATTACGATCTACCATCCTCAGACAAATGGGTATAATAAGTGGACTAGTCATTTGTTGTAGAATAAATTATACGTGTACCCTCGAATCTCAGGGAAGGACAAGAGCAGTACCTTCCACTAGTGGAGTTTGTGTACAATAACTCATATAAGCCCACTTTTGGTCATTGTGCAAGTTGAGGTAGGGCACAGTAAGTCTTTTTGTTTTCATGCTCGTTAGTTAAAGGTGGGGGACCATATGTTATTGCGAATATCGAAGAGGAGTTACTACTTATAGTATATTATGTATGCAAAAATATATATTGCGCAAATAACCTACTTGTGTGTGATCGTTGAGAGACGAGATCGAATATATCTAAAGAATGATTAATATACTAAGGTGTAAATAGTAGAAGGCTACATAGTGAATATCTAAACTTAAACAACAAGACTTGGGCAAGCACCTACGTTACAGGGTAACTTGGAATTTTAAACGAACATATCTAGGTTGTTCATTATTAAGGGTGTTCAATAGCGTACTATGTGGATGGTACGAAGCAGTTTTCTTGGGAGAGAAATGATGCGATGCGCAACATATATACAGCATTGTTTCTACCTGGTATACTTTTTTCGAATTTCGGGACGAAATTCCGTTGTAAGGAGGGAAGTATGTAACACACTGTATTTTTATGATATTAAATAATTATGAGATTAATTATTATTATTGGTGAGATTAATTATTATTGTTGGATTAATCAAATTAAAAAGGTGATTAATTAATTGGTTAATTAATTAATTCAAATTAAAATAAATATTAACTAGCGTGCACAGGGTTAATACTTATTGTTGAGAATTATGAAATATTACTGCATGAATACATAATATCGAATTATGAAATTTTAAAAATTGTCAAATGGTGAAATATGACAGTTTGGTATTTTAAGTCAGGACGCCCGTGTGAGATGTGTTGAGACTAAATGAATGGAATAAAAAGATAAATTATTTTTGTATAACTCATATAGTAATTTCGAGGGCGCCATTGAATTCGAAATGGTCGAGATAGTAAAAAAAACTCTACCCGGGGGCATTATTTGGACTCCATAATATTTTAGGCCTAACCGGCACCCGTGGGGGTATTTTTGTCCTTTGGAATTTTGGGGTAATAATATGGACGAAAATTGGGAAATAAAATATGGATGCACTAGGATTAGATAAGAGTTATCAGTTCTAAACCTACAAGAGAGAAAAGAGAGAGGCACAAAGGAAGGTAGAGGAGACTATTGGTGTTCTTGGTGCCTAACTCAAAAACACACACCAAGAACTATACAAAAGTGTAGATCCCGAGATGAGGAATGCACCCATACCCATATCACCAGTACATCAGACCGTCAAAAATGAGGCAAGTGTTTAATTCTTACAATTTATAGCAACAAGCATGTTCATATTAGTGTAGGTATATTATATTCACTCTTTGATTTATAAGTTTTGGTGAAATTGGAGGATTAATGGCACTAATTAAAATATGGAGATTAAAGTAAGATGAATCCCTCATATAGATAGTTTAGAAATACCAAATTAATGATTATTGATGATGGAAGAAATTGAAATTGATGTTCTGGTATGGAAATTTGATGAACTCGGGTTTTGAATTGATAAATTGGGGATTTTTTAGTTTATAACTGATTTATGATGAATTAATGTTTTAAAGTTAAGGGAAATCATTTTTACTTGCTAGAACATTAATTAGGATGACTATTTTGGAGTTGGGGCTGAGAATTTTTAGAGGTTTTGGGACTGAAATTTTGAGGAAGACAAAGTAGGAACAGTAAAATGTACCGGGTTTGGCCAAACCAGAGAAAAACCCCATCTCGTTCGAACGAGATGGAGTCTCGTTCGAACGAGAAGCAGAGTCGTTCAAACGACCTGCTAAATCCTTCGAACGACGGGTCCCAGAAAAAAAATCCCATTTTTCCCCCAATCATGTTACATAGTTATTTGAGTGAGGAAAACTGGCATTTACTGGTATTAGCTGAGTGCATAATTATTTAGGAAGCATTCCTAGGATAATACTTTAAGGATTGAATAGGTGAATCAACCTTGGAAATTTCAAAAGTGTAAATAATCGAGTTAATTGTAAAGAGAAGTATACTACGTGTAGAAAGATAAATATGGGTTGGGTGAATACCTGAATTTTTATATGGCTTACGGAATGCCTATTATTTTATGATTATTCTAATTATTTGTATAAGCATATCTACACTGCTTGCTATCGGGACCAGGTATTGTGCAGTGGACAGTCTTATCCTGGGTGACTCAATGGGAGGATATTTGACTTGTACCCAAGCATATGAACTTGGATACGTGAATCTATTACGTAGGATAGTTTTGACGGTTAAATGGAAGTGTAGGTATGTGCGTGACCCATTTAGCTGGTTAGTATTCTTGACTCTAACATTTGTGTCATGAGATTTATGGTTCATTAGAGACGCCGAACCAGTTGTCATTTAAGCAGCGAGCGATGCACTGGGACGCGATAGCAGAGTATGCATTGCGCCAAATGATCCTAACTAAGGGGGGCAGGATTTGTATATATATATATGTATAGGGATTATGTGACTATATATATATATTATATTTGTGCATAATTCTAATTTGTGAATTTAGTAAATATGTTGATGTCGGTAAACAAAGTAACTTAAGGGGATACAAGATTTACTACCAGAATATGGAACCCAAAAATACGGTTAATTGGAGCAAAGTATTTAATAACGTATTGTATGGGCGATACGGGTGTTGATGATACGCAAATATTGCGTATTTCATCTCTCGAACCTACGCATTTTAGCCACCTCTGGTGCCTTAATCTCTATATTTAAGCCCGTTAACCAGACGACCTCGGTTTATATTGTTAACATTCTATGAGAGGTATAATTGGGCTTTTGTAGGTATTTAGGTACTAAGTATGGAGTTCGGATGCATTGCTATCAAGTTCCATACGCATTCGCACGTTCAAGGGAATTTTAGTCATTTCACAACTTAGGCACCAGACTCGACATCTCACAAAAGTTGTAGCCCTCCTCGCTAGCTTCGCGTGGCCGTGAATTGTATGAAGACGTTACGGCGATTTCAACGGAAGGAAAAACAAGAAAACCAAAAGAGAAGGAGAAAAAAGAAGAAAAGAATGCAGTGTGCTGCTTCTTGGCTCACCCCTGCTTAATCGATCGATCGACGATTTTGGTCGATCGATCAATCCTTCTCTAGAGCTGAAATTTTGCCTTGATCGATCGATCTACCAAAGGGGTAGATCGATCGATCCCCTATTTTCTGCAGATATTTTGCCTTATTTTCTTTTCTCTTTTCTTTTATTCCCACTTACTATAAATACAATTTTTGTTGTAATATTCATACAATAGTTAATATATACGATTTTAGCTTATAATAGGTTAGGGTTTGGGTGATTTTTGTTAGTTCTTCTTCA
Source organism: Sambucus nigra (assembly GCA_949130495.1). Taxonomy (NCBI): domain Eukaryota; kingdom Viridiplantae; phylum Streptophyta; class Magnoliopsida; order Dipsacales; family Adoxaceae; genus Sambucus; species Sambucus nigra. The sequence goes on along the minus strand of OX422209.1, from coordinate 642,648,700 downwards.
TTTCTCTTAGGATTGACACCCTTTTTGGTATGTAAGTTGACTATTCATTCATCCTCTCCATTAATATAGTTGTTTTCCCTTAATTCTTGCTTTGTTCATTAGGTTTAGATGCTTTTATAATTAGTTTACATGCTTTCTTCCCGTGCTTTCTAATGTAGATTTATCGCGTTTCTTTCCCGCTTTATTTATCACGTTGTTATCATGCTTTCTATGTAAATTAAATTAGGTTGTGTTTGAATGGAAGTCACTCGGGTTAACGTGTTTCTTTGCTTGGTGATAGTGTTTACGGGTTTATTTTGGATGCGTTGTCCTAGTTATTATGCCTAAGAGATTTGACGGGGCATATCATGTATGTCTCGTCCTTATAGCCTTTTGCGAGTAATTTTTGGGATATTTGTTGACGCCAAAATTATATTAGGCTTTTATGCGGATTTAGAGGCGGTATAACCCTTCGTTCAATTAACTGTCGAAACGAGACGCATTCTAAATAACTTGTTGGCCCATGTAACCATTATATACAAATTAACTCGGGTGAGGGATATTCGACGCAACCTATAGTTTTACTCGCTTTGTTAATCTAGTTTCAATACCCTCGCCTAGAATAACATTTACCTTTTATGCATCTTTTTACTTTTTAGTTTGTAATCACCTTTTTCCCTTTTATTTCGGAATATTAAATCACTTGAATTCTAGCAACTTGTCCCTGTGGATTTTTGATACCCGACTTACCGTTGTGCTTGCCACGCAAGTGTAGTAGTAATTTAGGTTTGTTTGTATAGTCGCGGCGAGACAGAAAATAATGATTGTGCACTTTAAACGCGCATACCTCTCGTGCACTATCAAAATGGCGCCGTTTTCGGGGACTAATTTTCTTTAGACTTTATTTGATTTAGAATTTCATAGTATTTTCTTTCTATTTATATTATTTGCTAATATTTTTTCGGACTTCCACATTTGAGCACTTAAAAACGCTTGAATTTTCCGCGCGCACTTACTTTGTGGAATCCGCCACTTCGAGCCATTTTTGGGGTAAGCATGTCTTATTCCAATTCTTTTGGTAATCCTTGTTATAATTCTCAAAATTCTCGCAAGCCTATGACTTTCGGTGAATACTTAGAATCCCAAAGTATAACAAAGTCATATATGACTTTGGGTGAGTATAACGAAAGTCAAAATTTAGGTTATTGGAATTTTGATGATGATGATAATGATTTTGGGCCTTTACTTCCTTATATTAGGAATTTTGAAACGAATTCGAATAGTTTTCAAAATTCCTATAATAATGAGTTTTCGTTTAAGTCCGATGGTAATTTTCAAAGTTCCCATTCTCATGTATCCGCACCTCGACCTATGACATTCGACGAGGGTTTGCGTATGTATGAGAATGAGAAACTTAAAACTCGTTATCGGGAAGAAAATCGTTTGTGGGAACATGAGTTGGATTTATTATTTGAGTCAGACGACGATTTTTCTTTCGAGACTTTCGAGGTCGAGAAATGTTTTGAACCAAATGAGGTACTTGTACCTACTTTGGAACAAACCATTCTAGACTTTTCCCATTGCATAATAGATATTGAAAGTGAGGATGATAATGACGTAATATCTATTTGCAATGAAATGATTTCTTCTTTGGCCCCCAAAGAAGAACATTTCATTGAAAATGATATTATTTCATTCGAAACTCAAACTTCATGCGATGATGATTCATCTCATGAGTTTGAATTTCTTTCATCCCCATTTTCATTCTCTATTATCCCACCGAAATAAGTACCCGATGATTCGGTTTCAAACTTTAATGTTTTAAACCCTATCGTCGATGAGGAGTACTTGCTCGAGTCGCCATCCACGATCACATCTTTGCCTTTGTGTGCGCCGCCTCCCATTCCAACTTCAAAATCATTGGGAGTATATTCGGCTTTTCTTGGTCCCCACTTGTTTTTGTCACCCGTTAAATCCAAACCCCCCATCGTCCCTCCAAAACTTTCAATTGGCGATGATTCATTTCTTACGCCTTACACATGCCTTCCGTTTTTCAAACGGAATCCATATTTTTTGGAGGGCATGCTTGTATGTGAGGGTGCACCGGTTATCCTCCAAAGTCAAATCGTTCTTATGGTGGACCCTCAGTTATTTAAACTTCTAGTTTACAGTTAGTGTGAAGCGTAAATAGTAGGTTGTATATAGTTAGCTTTTTATTCTTTCTTTTTATTTTTTTCTTTCCTTTTTAATTTAGTAGTGTAATTAGTTAACTTTTTATTATTTGATTTTGCTATGCTCGGTACTAACTTCTTTTGTAGATTCTTTGGACTTGTTCTTGCAGGGATCGATCCAATTTTGGGAAATATCGCACTTTTCCTCTCTTTAACTTGGTTCTTAATTCACATTGAGGACAATGTCAAGTTTTAAGTTAGGGGGTGTGGGATATTCTATCCATTTCATTATTTAGTCCATGTTTTTGCTCACATATTAGTTACTTAGTATGCTTTTCTTAGAAAATTCAAAGATTTCAAAAAAAAATTCTTTCTTTTTTCTCCTTTTTGGGCATTTTGCCTTTGTTTCCGATGATAAATTTCAATAATTGCCCGATCCAATAGACAACCCAATGATGAATGTTCTCGATTTTAGAAGTTGTTAGTCTTTAGTCTCACTTATTGATATTATGAATAACTTCATGAATTAAACTTTAATCCCATGAGCACATGCACTTTTATGGTTATATTGATTTGGTGTAAAATTTTTATAACTCGGTAATCTTTTGTTGCATTGTATATACTTACACCGAGTAAACTTTGTACCTTTTGTCATTTGTGAGTGTATACACTATTCTTTTCTCATTGAAAGTTGATTTCGTTGGTAATCTCTCTATTCTTTCATTTGACCATTCATTAATCGGGTTTATATACTTGAAATATGTTACTTGATCATGATTTTCATATATTATTTTGATTCGAGAATTGCGTAAACTTTCAGAAATGATCATAGGCATTCTTTGTTATATCACATATATTGACCTTGACCTCACCCTTATATGTTTACCATCGTTAACCCCGATGAGCCTAAATATTAGCCTTTCATTCCATACCCCATTCCCATAACCAACTCTACATTGGAGTTTTAGCCCAAATATACACTTTCCATACCTTTGTTTGGAATGTTACATGGGATTGAATGATGATGTTGTGATGTCAGTTGCAATTTAGGCATATGAGAGTTTGAAAAGTAAAGAAAAGAAATGTGAAAAAATGTGAGAAAGAAAAAGAAAAAAGAAAAAGAAAACAAAAGAGAAAATGAGAAAAAGAAGAAAAGAGAAAGTTGTATATGTTGTGTATATAGTTCAATAAGCTTTAATTACTCTCCCCGATGATATATCCAATGCCTTTTTGGAACTTGTTTTCCAATTTTGATATTGCTCGCATTTTTCCATTATCCCGAGTTTTCATCCCAAACACTTTGAATTCGTACATACATATCCTTCGTTTTGTACCCTAGCCTAACCTACATTACAACCCTATTAAAGTCCTTTGTGATCTTAGGTTGATGTAATTTAAATGTCATAATAGTTTTGATAATCTGTGAAAATGCGTTTCATTGAGATTATAGTTTTTCATTTTATATATAGCGTTATTAATTTGTGACATGTTCCTGGCCTAGTTTCCATTTACATTTACTCCTTATGCCCGCATGTTCCGTGTGTTAGCTCCCTGTTTTGAGTGAATTAACTTGATGAGTGTAATGCCCATGAGGATTGAATATATGCTTGCTTTAACTTTTAGTATCCAATTTATTTAAGTTTTTATCAAATCACACTTTGCATGTGCTCGCTCCCCTCCCACATTTTAAGGTTTCAATTCTATGAGGTGCATTATATAATGTTAATGATTTGGACTTTTGTTTGAATCGGTTCAATGTGCTAATAATGTGTATGAAACCTTTTTCGCTATTGTTGGTCTTGTCGCATGTTGGTTTGGGCATATTTTGAGGAAACCATGTGATGTTTGTAGGTACCATCCCTGTAAACCTTCACGAGACGACACTCGTCCACTAGGGTGACCTAGGGGTTTAACGGCTTATTTCATACGCTAAATGCAATCGAATCGACCACGAAAGTGGCCTTATGCTTTTATACCATACTTTTGTACTATCTCCTGCTTTTGGTTTGCTTGTAGTTCTTGTTCCATCCTATTTCATTGCTAAGGACTATCAATGTGTAAGTTAGGGGGTGTGATGATACGCAAATATTGAGTATTTCATCTCTCGAACCTACTCATTTTATCCCCCTCGGGTGACTTAATCTCTATATTTAAGCCCGTTAACCAGATAACATCGGTTTATATTGCTAACATGCTATATGACGTATAATTGGGCTTTTATAGGTATTTAAGTACTAAGTGTAGAGTTCAGATGCATTCCGCTCAAGTTCCGTACGCATTCGAACGTTCAAGGGTATTTCAGTCATTTCACAGCTTGGGCACCTGGCCCGACATCTCACGAAAGTTGTATCCCTCCTCGCTATCTTTGCATAGCCATGAACGGTGCACGATTATGAGTCCGTATGAAGAAGTTACAGCAATTTCAGCGGAAGGATAAATAAGGAAATCAAAAGAGGAGGAGAAAAGAGAAGAAAAGAATGCAGTGTGTTGCTGCTTGGCTCACCCCTACTTTGATCGATCGATCGACGATTTGGGTCGATCCTTCTCTACAGCTAAAATTTTGCCTTGATCGATCGATCCCTGTTTTCTACAGATATTTTGCCTTATTTTCTTTTCTCTTTTCTTTTATTCCCACTTACTATAAATACAATTTTTGTTGTAATATTCAAACATGAAGTAATATATACGATTTTAGCTTTGAATAGGTTAGGGTTTGGGTGATTTTTGTTAGTTCTTCTTCATTTCTCTTAGGATTGACACCCTTTTTGGTATGTAAGTTGACTATTCATTCATCCTCTCCATTAATATAGTTGTTTTCCCTTAATTCTTGCTTTGTTCATTAGGTTTACATGCTTTTATAATTATTTTACATGCTTTCTTCCCGTGCTTTCTAATGTAGATTTATCGCGTTTCTTTCCCACTTTATTTATCGCGTTGTTATCATGCTTTCTATGTAAATTAAATTAGGTTGTGTTTGAATGGAACTCACTTGGGTTAACGCCTTGATTTTCTTAGTGATAGTGTTTATGGATTTATTTCGGGTGCATTGTCCTAGTTATTACGCCTAGGAGATTTGACGGGGAAAATCATGTATGTCCCGTGCTTACGACCTTTCGCGCGTAAGTTTTGGGATATTTGTTGATGCCATAATCAAATTAGGCTTTTATGTGGATTTAAGGGAGTGACAACCTTTGGTTCAATTAACTGTCGAAACGAGATGCATTCTAAATAACTCATCAACCCATGTAACCATTTTATACAAATTAACTCGAGTGAGGTATATTCGACGCAACCTATAGTTTTCCTCGCCTAGAATAACATTTACCTTTTATGCATTTTTTTACTTTTTAGTTTGTAATCACCTTTTTCCCTTTTATTTCGGAATATGAAATCACTTGAATTCTAGCAACTTGTCCCTGTGGATTTCCGATACCCGACTTACTGTTGTGCTTGCCCCGGAAGTGTAGTAGCAATTTAGGTTTGTTTGTATAGTCGCGGCGAGGCAGAAAACAACGACTGTGCACTTTACATGCGCACACCTCACGCGCGCTATCAGGTGTCTCCTACGAGATATAATTAGTAGTATATGTATGTGACCTAGTTGGGGATATTGTAGATGTCTATGTCAGGGTAGACGTACGCTAGGTGTGCACATAAGTGAAAGGGGTGAGGATCTCATGTGAGTGTTCAGAACTAATATGCACATAATTACATTTATGCAGTTTTAAATACTTGCTAAAACAAATATTTTCACAAATCGGGCTCTGACCCATTTCTTGTTTTTCTTCTCTCTTTTTGCTATATATTTATTATTTATCCGGTGCCCAACCGCAGGGTTGCCAGCAGACTTAGATGCATGGATCATTTGGCGAGCTGCAGCTATTGTGGAAGCTATAGGTTATTGAGATTAGACACTTCTCTCTTAACATTCAGTTCTAGTTCAGTCATTTCAGTTAAGGCATGTGTCGCCCACTTCCATATTAGTTATTCAGAGATTGTACTTTTCTTAGCAACATTTCTTCTCTTGTTGGATTGAGTTGTATTGCAATTTTGGTTTAAGACTTTGAACTAGAATGTTTTATCCAGTCTTATTTAATTCAGTAATTGTTTCCAGTTCAGTATTTATATCATTTTAGTGGAATGCGAACATTTTTTAATAATGAAAATTTATTAGCGGATTAATTGGGTTTAATTAAAAAAATTAAATGTTTTGACACTTAGTTTAATTAATTATTAGGTGATAAATAAAATAAAATTATTTTTCGACAGTGATGTTAAGAATGAACCAACTAGACACTTTGATTTAATTTAATAAAGGACTAATCACCCGTTATTTGATTAGGCGGGGTGTCACATGTGGTATCAAAGCATCAGGTTCTAGTGTCCTTAGGATCTGTACGGCTTATTATGCTTTCTACTTAACGTTCATTTATTTAGATCCCTAATATTAGGAATGTTGTATTCATCCTTACGTGTTCGAAATTCATACTTTTGCGATTTCATTGTACGAATGTTAAACTCATACGGTCCATTCCAACTTTCAGATGGCGCGACAAGAAGAGCAAGCTAACACTGTTAGGGGAGTCAATGAACAAGGTCAGCTGACACCTCAGGTACCCCCCGAAGAGAGTATCAATCGTCGAAATAGCAGGTATTGTGGCACAAGCAGTTACCACTGTAGTCTTACAGTACCAAGATCATAGTATGCATCTTATAGGAGGCAAAACAATAAGAGAAGATAGTCAATATGGCATGACCAAGGTTAGAAATTTTGGGAACGACCCAATACCGCAACAACAAGTTCCTCTAGGTCGTAAAGACCACAAAAGTAACAGGAATCCTATGAAGAGCCAAAAGCGTCGAAGCCAACATAGCCAGGAATAGAATGTTATCATAAGAAGGTGTTTCAAATGCGGGGAAAGACGTCCATAAGTGTCAAACTTATCCAGATCAGGCTGAAGAGAAATCCCGACCCAACTAATAAGAAAAATAAGGCCGAAGAAAGCAATGACTTTCAGGACTCTGCTAAAAGTGTGTAAAACATGGTCACAAGTGGAGGGACTGTCCTCAAACTGATGTTATTTTTCATCAAGATGCTCAGCAGGGCCAACATGGCCAAGGAATAAGTGTAACTAAACAACAGGTCCGAAATCAACAAAGTCGTAATGTAGGTCAGTTTGTTGGTGAATTCTTTAATTGTGGCAGGATGGGTCATAGGAGACAGGATTGTCAATATTAGGGCAAGATCCCCCAGACACAAGGGCATATACAGTATGTATGTGTGTACAACGTCCAGCAGACAGCCATTCAACGGCCATCACCCGCCATTGAGGGTATGTTCTCTATTTCTGGGGTTACGGTATATATTTTGTTTGATACGAGGGCTTCACATTCGTTCGTAGCAGCTAGAATTACACGGGCAACGGTATATTTTTAGTCACGTCCAAAAAGATAATAACAAGTGTAGACTCATCACTGGGTAATGGGTCATTGACTTTCTTTTATGACGGGGAATAGGGATAGAGAGTGGGAAACTTATTTTACTTACCGGCATGTTTGTATTAGATATGTTAGAGTGCGAGGCGATTATTGGTATGGATTGTCTTGTTGCGTATAGGGCCATGATAGATATTTTGTATAGGTGTATTATTCTACTATACTGGCAGGGGATATGTTTCAGGTGGCGATACCTCGTTCGGGGGAAGTACCGCCCACCCATTTATATTATATTGGAGAGGAGACCTTTAAGAAGACAGTGATTACCATTGATTCGATTCCCATAATTCGCAAATTTTCCGATGTGTTCCAAAAGAAGTGAGCCAGGAGGGTTAGAGAATCTGGTCGAAGAGCAAAACTAAACTTAACGGTGTTAGAGAAACACCACATGGGAGTATACCCAATAGGAACTCATTTAGATAATTTCGATTAATTAACTTCCTATAAAATGAGGATGAATTCAATCAGGTCTGTAGAGGCCAACAATAGTTCCAAAAGGCCCGCATAGCCAAAGGGACAATGGGATAACAATTAGGAGGTAAGACTGCCAGTACGAGGGAATGACTTTCCAAAATGGTCAATGGGACTAGTGTCGGGAAATGGCTCGGGAAGTTTCCTTATGTGTAGAGAGTGGGACCACCAGTGTTGAAAGTGTCCACGTTGAGAAGTACAACCGATAAGATTTGAAAATAGTAAACAATACCAGTTAGGCATAACAAGTGGGGGAGTGAGATTTTCAGAGTAGGAAATTGGTACTAGAGGACTGAACACAATAAGTTACAACTAGAGAGTGGTGGGTTTAGGCAGGACCAGTGTAGTCCTCAATAATAATAGCATATGAAAATCCTTAGGGTCATTGGGGCCCATGATGAAATAGGGTGGCCAGTAAGACCATAATTGAGGTCTCGAGATATAGGCCAATGTTTCAATGATGGGTGTGTAAGCCGCAGAACAAAATAATTTTTTCCACAGCGAGGAGGGGAAAACTATGGGGTGAAATACTAGATGTATTAAGATTCAAAATACTAATGGGTCGTGTTTGTAACTACGTGTTGGGATCCTACGATCAGGCGAGCCTGATGAAGTTTTGTTTCATCCTTGTGGAGAAAAGGATTAGGTTAAGTGACATGGGTGTATCATAATACACATATGAATTTTTAACACTAAAGACCACGTGCGAGTTGAGTTTAGTGGGTACATTAATTTTGGTCAATGTGGTTATAAGTGTATTGATCATGGGTAACAGAATTTTAGATATCACCCGTGAGCATGCCGGGTGTGCACTAAAGGCATATCTTAGTGTCAAACTTTTTACTACTGCATTGAGTTAGTAAAGTAGAGCCTATTATGGTAATGTGTAGTGATAATTAGCGAATGTTGGAATGATAGTAGATTGAGTGATAGATTATCGCGCTGGGTACTCTAAGTGAGTAATATTATTTTGGTAAGGTTTATATATGAAAACTTCATGATATCGTAGACTTTAGTGAGTTTGTTGTCTCGTTACATATGATTCGGTGCGTAGGTATTTAATTAATGATATGACTCTGGATACATCGTGTTCTTTATAAGGCAGCGAAATATAGCTCGTCATATACATATATAGCCCCGAAAACTTGGGATAGTGAGAGCGCCATATTTCATGTTATTATTAAGGACATGCGTAGATTAGTATGTCAATATAAGGAGATAGTGGGAAGGTACATATATGGACAAAGGACTTTATCGACCTCAACCACCGATAATGCTAGGTAGTAGGGTATGGAGAGAGTTCCTTATTTGGATTTCGCTTTAAGAGACATCCCACGCATGAAACTAACGAACGTCGGGAGTTGGCGAGAAGTTTGGATGATAGTACATGGGATTTGTACCTTAGTAATTGTACATATGTGAGTATAATTGAGGGTTGATAATTCCACTATAATGTGAGAATATATTTTATTTGTGCAAAAATACGCAAGGCATAGGGTGTATGGGCGCCCTATGTAATTGAATCTTGATTTTTTTTCGTTCGAAATGTATTGGATAAGGTAAATTAAGATAGAAGTGAAGATATCAGGACTTTGTTGTACGCTCATAAGGCCATATACAATGGAGAGCCTTATAGTCTAAATTTACACATTTTAGGTTCACATTCGGTAGAGAAAAATGTACATTTTGGTGAGAGAAAACGTAGAGGCAATGTAAATGTATATTGTGGCTAGACGGTGGATAGATGGGGCCCACGGATCTGGACGGTTAATTGTTGTCCATTCAGGCCCCAGACGGCTATCTCTTGTCCGTCCAACCCTTCTATAAAAAAAATGGACCTTGGGGGGGGGGGGGGGGGGGGGGGAGGGCCTGGACGGTTGTCAGTTGTCCGTCCAGGGCTTGGACGGCTGACTCTTCCCCGTACAGCCGTGTGCCACATCATTTTTCCATCTTCCTCTAGCCTATTCATTGCATAACATCCTCCCATAACTAACCTCAAAAGATGTAAGTTTACATCTTCTTTAGCCTCTCCATTGGATATGTCCTAAGAATGGTAATGTATTACGCAGTATATTTTGATTGTCAGGTGAATTAGACAACATATTTCTCGGGGAGTTGCGTTTATTCCATAAGAGTTGTTAGAGGGTTACATTTCATGAGAAACTGATTATTAGAGCGGAGGAAGGACCTGTGACACGCGGTGAGGCAAAGTCACATGGATCACGACTAGAGGTACATTTGAGAGAATATAAGATGTATCATGTTATAAATGATAGTGGTGATGGGATTTAATGAAAGGAACTATTGATAAATTCGTTTTACAATGGGTCACATGTCTATTGGAAAAGGGTGGACCATCCAAAACCAGTAGGGGTTTCTTCAACCGTTCGGGATTCCTATGCAGTAAGGGGAAAGTATTCCCCAGGATTTTATTGCGAAAAGGGTTACGATCCTATGCGGGTGATATAGATCAGTTGACCGAAGCATATCACATTATAACAGTTAACGCTGGTCATACTACAGGACAGTATGCACAGACCTTTATAATCGAGATAGTGAGGTTATATAGTGTATCGCTTGATATCGTGTCCGAAAGGGACAAAGTTATGAATGAGTACGACCTACCATCCTTAGACAAATGGGTAGAATAAGTGGACTAGTCAGATGTTGTAGAATAAATTATACGTGTACCCTTAAATCTCTAGGAAGGACGAGAGCAGTCCCTTCCACTAGTGTAGTTTGTGTACAATAACTCATATAAGCCCACTTTGGTCATTGTGCAAGTTGAGGTAGGGAACAGTAAGTCTTGTTGTTTTCCTTCTTGTTAGTTAAAGGTGGGGGACCAGGTGTTATTGCGAAGATCGAAGATGAGTTACTACTTATAGTATTTTATGTATGCAAAAATATATATTGCGCAAATAACCTACTTGTGTGCGATCGTTGCGAGACGAGATCGAATATATCTAAAGAATGATTAATCTACTAAGTTGCAAATAGTAGAAGGCTAGATCGTAATTATCTAAAATTAAATAGTAAGACTGGAGCAAGCACCTACGTAACAGGGTAACCTGGAATTTTAAACGAACATATGTGGGGTGTTCATTATTAAGGGTGTTCAATAGCTTACTATGTGGATGGTACAAAGCACTTTTCTTGGGAGAACAATGATGTGATGCGCAACATATATACCACATTGTTTCTAATTGGTATACTTTTTTTGAATTTCGGGACCAAATTCCGTCGTAAGGGGTGAAGTATGTAACACACTGTATTTTTATGATATTAAATAATTATGAGATTAATTATTATTGTTGGTGAGATTAATTATTATTGTTTGATTAATTAATTAATTTAGATTAAAATAAATAATAACTAGCGTGCACAAGGTTAATACTTACTGTTGAGAATTATGGAACATTACTGCGTGAATACATAATATGGAATTATGAAATTTTATAAATTCTCAAAGGGTGAAATATGACAATTTGATAATTTAAGTTAGGACGCACGTGTGAGATGTGTTGAGACTAAATGAATGGAATAAAAAGATAAATTATTTTTGTATAACTCATATAGTAATTTCGAGTGCGTCATTGAGTTCGAAAGGGTCGAGATAGTCAAAAAACTCCACCCGGCGGTATTATTTGGATTCCATAATGTTTTAGGCCTAACCGGCACCCCATGGGGTATTTTTGTTCTTTGGAATTTTGGGGTAATAATATGGACGGAAATTGGGAAATATAATATGGATGCACTAGGATTAGGTAACAGTTTTCATTTCTAAACCTACAAGAGAGAAAAGAAAGAGTCACAGAGGAAGGTAGAGGAGACTATTGGTGTTCTTGGTGCCTAAGTCAAGAACACAGACCAAAAACTATACCAAAGTGTAGATCACAAGATGAGGAACACACCCATACACATATCACCAGCAGATCAGACCGTAAAAAATGAGGTAAGTGTTTAATTCTTGCAATTTATAGCAACAAGAATGTTCATATTGGTGTAGGTGTATTATATTCACTCTTTGATTTAATAGTTTTAGTGAAATTGGAGGCTTAATGGCATTAATTAAAATATGGAGATTAAAGTAAGATGAATCCCTCATGTAGATAGTTTAGAAATCCCAATTTAATGATTATTAATGATGGAAGAAATTCGAGATTGATGTTCTGGTATGGAAATTTGATGAACTAGGGTTTTGAATTGATAAATTGGGGATTTTGGATTTTATAACTGCTTTATGATGAATTAATGTTTCAAAGTTAAGGGAAATCATTTTTACATTCTAGAACATTAATTAGGATTACTGTTTTGGAGTTGGGGTTGAGAATTTTAGAGGTTTGGGGAATGAAATTTTGAGGAAGACGAAGTAAGAACAGTAAAACGTAACAGGTTTGGCCAAACCAGGGAAAAATCCCATCTTGTTCGAATGAGATGGTGTCTCATTTGAACGAGAAGAAGAGTCGTTCAAACGACCTGCTAAATCGTTCCAATGACGGGTCTCAGAAAAAAAAATAAGAAATTCCCATTTTTCCCCAAATCATGTTACATAGTTAGTTGAGTGAGGAAAACTGTCATTTATTGGTATTAGCTGAGTGAAGAATTATTTGGGAAGCAATCCTAGAATAATACCTTAAGGATTGAATAGGTGAATCAACCTTGGAAATTTCGAAAGTGTAAATAATTGAGTTAATAGTAAAGAGAAGTATACTACGTGTAGAAAGATAAATATGGGTTGGGTGAATACCTGAATTTTTATAAGGCTTGGGGAATGCCTATTATTTTATGATTATTCTAATTATGTGTATAAGCATATCTACACTGCTTGCTATCGGAAGGAGGTATCGCACAGTGGACAGTCTTATCCTGGGTAACCCAATGGGAGGATATTTGACTTGTACCGAGAGCATATGAACTTGGATACGTGTTATCTATTATGTAGGATAGTTTCGACGATTAAATGGGAGCGTAGGCATATGGGTGACCCATTTAGCTGGCGAGTTTGATTGGCTCTAATATTTGTGTCATGAGATTTATGGTTCATTAGAGACGTCGAACTAGTTGTCATTTAAGCAGCGAGCGATGGACTGGGACGCGATAGCAGAGTATGCATTGCGCCAAGTGATCCTAACTAAGGGGCGCCGGATTTGTATATATATGTATATGGATGATGTGACTATATATATATATATATATATTATATTTGTGCATAATTCTAATGTGTGAAATTAGTAAGTATGTTGATGTCGGTAAACAAAGTAACTTAAGGGGATAAAAGATTTTCTACCAGAACAGGGAACCCAAAAATACAGTTTATTGGAGTAAAGTGTTTATTAACGTATTATATGGGCGATACGAGTGTGTCCTACGAGATATAATTAGTAGTATATGTCTATGACCTAGTTTGGGATATTATAGATGACTAGGTCAGGGTAGACGTACGCTAGGTGTGCACATTAGTGGAGGGGTGAGGATCTCATGTGAGGTTCGGAACTAATATGCACACAATTGCATTCATGCAGTTTTAAATACTTGGTAAAATAAATATTTTAACAAATTGGACTCTGACTCGTTTATTGCTATTCTCCTCTCTTTTGATATATATATATATATATATATATATATATATATATATATATATATATATATATATATATTATTTATCAGGTGCCCAGCCACATGGTTGCCACCAGACATAGACGCATGGATCATTTGGCAAGCTACAGCTTTTGTGGAAGCTGTAGGTTATTGAGATTAGACGCTTCTCTCTTTTCATTTAGTTCTAGTTCAGACATTTCAGTTAGGGCATGTGTCCCCCGCTTCCAGTTCAGTTATTCAGAGATTATACTTTTCTTAGTAGTATTTCTTCTCTTATTGGATTGAGTAGTATTACACTTTTGGTTTGAGACTTTGAGCTAGAATGTTTTATCCATTCTTATTTAATTCAGTAATTATTTCAAGTTCAGTAGTTATATTATTCTGGTGGAATGCAGATTATTTTTAATAATGAAAATTTATTAACGGATTATTTGGGTTTAATTAAAAAAATTAAATATTTTGACACTTAGCTTAGTTAATTATTAGGTGATAAATAAAATAAAATTGTTTTTCATCAGTGATTCTAAGAATGAACCAACTGGACACTTTGATTTAATTTAATAACGGACTGGTCACCCAGTATTTAATTAGGCGGGGTGTCACAGTAACACCCCAACTCGGGTTACACTTAAAATTTTATCATTTCTCGTCCTTTACACTTTAGCCTTGATTTTATTCCAAAAAGGCATATTCATTTTGGACTAATTGATGTAACGCCTTTTCCAATATTTTTATTTCATAAAAATGTTCCCCTTTAAGTAAAATTACCATTTTACCCATTTATTTCCAAACTCATTTTTTACACCATTTCCGCAAGGTTTAATTTTCCCAAAATATTATTAAGTTAGACATACTAACTTCTTAAGGTTTTAATACCTTAACGCCCTTTTTAACCTTGGAGTAATATTTTTCTTAATTGCAAACATCATTATTCCATTATTTCTTTTCCAATTTCCTAAGTGTTAATCTTTTAGAACATTATTAACTTATACACACCAACTTTCCAAGGTTTAACCACTAACACTTATTCAACACCTTTATTAACCATTTTCAAACTAGACATTTCTTTACTTCTTTATTCAAGAAATCAATTTACACTTAAAGACTACTTTTATAAGAAAATATCATTTCTTTTTATCAACACATGTAGTCTTACAACCTTATGTTCATTATGCCTTTAATCATATTTTCACTCACTTGAAGATTATAATTTCTATTTTTTCATTATTCCATGTTTAAATTTAAATAAATATTCTTTAAATTTGTTTATAAACTCACAATCCACATACTACAAGTCTATATGCATGAGAATATGGATTTTAAACCTTAAAACCATATTGAATGGGTTAAACATATTTTTCATGAAAGAAATTCATCATACTTGCAAAAATACACTTTCAAACCCTAAAAGACATTTAATTTCTTTAACCCAATAAATGTCCATTTTTCACAAATCTTTGTTTTTGAAAGAAATTTTAAAACATTATTTCACCGTTTTTTAACAACATAAATCATTATTTCCAAACATTTTGTTTCATAAAATGTTTAACATCATTTTTCTCAAAAATACACAATTTTCATTAAATACTAACTTTTATTTCAAGACTTTGAAATATTTATTCATTCTTTTTTCAACAAAATAGAACTTTTACCAACTTTTTTATTCCATAACAATGTTTATTATTTTCTACACATGAATTTTATTACTTAACCAAATGCAACCTACTCATGTAATCGATCTACAAGACTACAAATAATGCAAATAGAGTTTTAATTCTAAGAGTAAGGTTTTCCCACCTCTAAAGATTCCAATGACGGTATAAATATTATTGTAGGAGGAGCAACACCCACCTTCAAAGGTAGGCTCAAGGAGTTACCAAATGCATCCTCAAAAAATGCTCCAAATGCTCTCCATCCAAGTTCCCAAGCAAGACCCACTTCAAATTCCATGGAGGCTCTCATTAACTTCTTCAAAAATCCTCCAACACTTCTCCAAAATTCGTAGCTCTTCTTTAAAAATGGTGTAAATGGGTGTATATGGTACAAACATGGTGGAATACACTAATAAAATGGTGTTTTGTGGTTGAAGTATGGTGGATGAGTGGTGGGTTGTGGTGGGGAGAGGTGGAAGAACACCCCACCTCCATTTCTCTTTATCTTATTCCATTTTTTCCATAAAAATAACTCCAAACACACCCTTATTAAACCTCCAAAACCCCTAAATTCTTGTTTTTCCTAATCTGGTCTAATTTAGGCTTCAAAGCTGATGATCTAATGGTCAAAAATGCGACAGCACATAGGGGTAATCAGATCTAAACGTTTTCAAAATGCGTTATTCTAACGATACTCCCATCTTGTTCGAGCGACTTCTCCACCTCGTTCGAAGCCTGACTTCGTGCGACCTTTGTGCGACATGCCACTATAAAGCAGTGGCATCTCGCTTAAATCCCTTCTTCATACAACCTTTGCGCGACATCCTACCTTGCTTCTGATGACCCTCCAATGTCGTATGAACGGCCTTCTTATATTTTCCATTCTTTTATTTATTGAATTTTTAACCCATAATCTTTCTTATAATAATTACTAACCCCGCTTCAAAATAATTTATATCTAATTTAATTGGATTATTGTGAAATTGTAGTACAGACAATGTCTTTTGAAGGGTAAACTTTATTGTGTTTGGAGTTTGATTCTTGTACTATTTGAAGAAATTCTATATCCAATCTTGCATCTTCTTTAGCTCTCCATCCTAGGGCCTATCTGCTTGGAACCTCCTTGAGAGTAGTCTCAAAGTAGTGATATCCTCTCTTTAATAGGTATATGAGTTTTTAGGAGATCCTCCTAATCATTTTCTCCCTCAGACTAGGGTACTTTATCCTAAAGCATTTTGGTTTGGCCTCCATTTCTTTGAAAGAACTAGCTAAGTAAACATTAGTTACCATTTCAAAAGGGAAGAAGCTCTGTGTTTGAAAGAATGGAACTTTTTTTCATAAATCGATGCCAAACTAATGAGTGTTAAAATCACAAGTGACATTAGACTAGAAGGTTTTCCCGATTGGACCTCGAATCGGTAAGAGGAGAGAAGTGTCAAAGTGGGAGACAAATGTTTAAAGCTATTCGAATCTCAGGATATGGCCCTATGTCCAGTTTATAAAGGTGTTATGCATGTTTATTAGAATGTAGTTGAGGATTACCACCTAAGAGATCACTTGAGCTTTGGTCAAGGGAGTCTCGGGCCTGGTGAACTTTATTTAACCTGCATAGGACATTAGGAAGTAACTTCATGACTTGTATAAGGGTTATTAGGTTCTATTTTAGGAATCTTGCAAGATATACATAGTGTAAGAATACTGGAACTGGTTTAAATACAAATATAGACCTCGCGATGGTGGGTTATGAGTATAAAACACGGTTGGGATACTTGTTCAATACTAGGACTCTTATGAGTCTAATTCTTTAGATCCTCTAATATCTTTGGATTCTAGAGATCGATCCCCTTCCACCTTCTTATATTTATAGAAGAACTCTCGTAGAGATAATGAGTGGGTTGTCCTAGGGTTTGACAACTCTGAGATCCATCGGGGTCAATTACAAGGGGGAGTGTCGGGAAAAGCATTTGTAGTTGGAGAAAAATGGTTTTTGAGTGCTTTTAATGCTGATGGTAGCATTCAATGCAAGTGGAGTTGTGTAATGGAGGTAGGTGGAATATTGTTCTGCTTCTCACCTACTCAGTTAGACAATTTATAGGAGCATTGTCGTAGGTCAAAGAGGGGGATGGAGAGATCGTGGATCTATTGGGACTTGATCCTAAAGTACCACGTGTTGCCACATCCTAAGACTGAGGTCTGGGTGACCAATGAGAACATTATCTTTCAATGTGAGGTCGGTAAAGACCGCGGACAATAATAAAACCTTGATACTAAGGTCTATGAGCTTACTAGATGGGGTATATGGTATAATGACTAACCTTCTCAATGGGAAGGATGTGCAACTGACGTCTGTCATAGTACCATAGCTCACCCTTGAGGGTATTGAAGGCCTTATCAAATAAGTAGCGATTCGTCTGAGGTCAGTGGCTAGCCTTCGAACCTCCGCCCTACTTTTAGGGAGTTGGAAGAGATTTTGAACACTTTCTAGGGTATCATCAACTCATCAGAATGGCATCCATGGGGCATGAAAAAATATAGGAATTCAATATTGTGAGTTCTAAGGCCAAAAAGATAGTTTGTGGTCTTCTCGGTTTGGGACATAGTATGTATGTTCCCTAGTACTTAGTTCATGCAATAATGGTTACCTATTGTCATAAAAGCATGTATATGTTAGATACCTCCATTAGTTTTTTTTTTTTTTTGTATATATATATATATATATATATATATATATATATATATATATATATATATATTATAATGATAAACGTGTTGTGGTTATCCCATAGTGATATGAACAAAACATGCTAGGAAAAAGAGATAATTGCAATACCCCGTATTTTTATGGCTTTTAAATTAAGAATTTATTAAATTTAATTTGAGATATTAACTTAATATTAAATCGGAAATTTATTTTTAATATTTACTAGCGTGACGAGAGTTAGTAATTATTGGAAATTTGTTAAATATTTCTACATGAGTAAAGTAATAAATAAGATTAATTTAATTAAAATTGTCACGAGTGAATAAAATGGCAATTATGGAAATTTAAGTCGAGACGCGCCTCTATTGTGTCGGAACTAAATTATTATTATAAAAGTGAATAAAATATAAGTCTCTTGAATGGTCATTTCGATTGAGCCAAAGTGTCCGTAAGGGTTGAGATAGTCGGAAAAGTGTACCCGGGGATTTAGTTTGTGTCTCTGGGCATTTTTAGGCCTAATTGACATCCCGAGGAGGGTATTATAGACATTTTGTATTTTTGGATGATTAAACCCACGAATTTCCCTATGATATACCAGCCATTAGGAGTTGTCTTTTAGGGTTAACAAACACAGAACCTAAGAACGACCCTTAGAGAAGAAGGTGGAGAGCTTTCCAAGCAATCCAAAGCCTAGGACTCACTCAATCGCACCACCACCACCACCAAAACATAGATCGCACGACGAGGAACACAACCATATCTTTTTCATCAACAAATGAGACCCTTGAATTCCAATAAAGTATCTACCTTTCTTTGTTTTTAGTTAATGTTTCACCCATGTTATATTAGGATTGATAAAAGCATGTTTCATAGAAGAATTTGATAACTTAGAGAATTTAAATCATATGTTTTAGAGGAAATAAATATATTCTGGACATCTCAATCATATGTAGAGGATTACCCACGAATTTGTATGGATTTAGAAGCAAGAAATCTGGAAAAGAATTATAAGAATGGAAGTTTCATGAAAAATTAGGTTTCTTGATAATTATGTTAATTTACCCCATTAATTCAATACCTTTGGTCAATTTGGACATGTTTCACGTAGGAAATCATGTATGTAGGTATATATAAACAGTAGTAATCTTGTTTGGGAGTTTGGGGATCATTAATGGCATTTGGGAGAAAATTGTTGGATGAAACCCATAAGTCGACTTTGCAGATTCTGGGCAAGAACTACTTGATCGATCTATCGACCAAGAGCATCGATCGATCCCTCCTGAAAAATTGCATATTTTTCCTTTTTTGTTTAATCCGATTGAAATACGTAGGAACCCTTGATTATTATTTATAGAGTATAATGGGTTATGAAGAGGACTAGTAATGTCTAAGTAGACTCCATTGAGTGAAATTTAATATGGAGTGAAATTGTGGTTTAACGGGGAGTTATTCATATATTGGAAATTGTGCGTAAGTTCACTAAAGAATTGAGACTCGTGAAAGATTTAGACCAGAAGGTAAGTGAGGGTATACCTACTGAAATTATACTTAGTGAGAGAGAATACTTAGAGAGATGAGAAGTAAGTATGAAATAAATTATGAATGAGAATAAAAGAGACAAATCTGTTATGCGAGATAATTGAGTAAAATTTGTGCTAAGAACAGATAATAATAATTATGGGTCGTGGGTGAACCTAATTTGGAAAATGTGAATATCTATATATATGACGGTGTGACTGTACATATATTAAGTATTATGTATCTGTGTAGAATCATTCCCGATCTCCTTGCTATCACGGAGGTTTCCGCGTTGGGACAGTCTTATCTCGATTGGACCTTTATGGGGGATATTGACTCGTACCCTAGAAGATAGTATCCTAGATACAAGCTATATAAAAATGATAGTTAGATGGTCTAAACATACTTAAGGGTATGTGATAACCTCTTAGTGACTTGGAACTATGCTTCGCCTCCATTTGTATGTGTATTGTGTTAATACAGTTCTAGAGTGATTCCGAACTAGTATTTCCCTTAGTACGAGTGATACGGGGACTTGATAGCAGAGTATGCCATCACCACAGATTTTATGTGGGGTGCTGATAGTATATATATACATATATATATATATATATATATATATATATATATATATATATATATATATATATATATATATATATATATATTATATGAGTGACTAATATATATATAAACTTTCTATTGTGTGTATAAGTAGTTAAGTAATGAATAAATGTTCTAGCTTTATGACAACTGTTAGTGAATTTTGTAATGGTACTGAGTGGTTCTAAATAACGTAAGAAAATGGAAGAGATTAATTTTCTAAAACTAAATATCAGGGCCTTAGTTTTTCTCGAGATAAAACTCAATGGGAATAAGCTAGATAGACTTATGAGATCAGTAGTATGGTAGGCATGCACACTAGATGAGAGGTGAGAATTCTCAAGAGAGTGTCGCATACTGACATGATTGTCACATTATCTAGTAAGCATTTTAAATACTTACAAAACTATTTTTAAACTGTTTTACACTCTGGATCTGACCCGTTTTCTATCATTTTCTTTCTCTCTCTTGTATATATATGTATATATATATGTATTACAGGTTCCTAACCGTAGGGGCGTCATGCATTGGTTCTTTGGATTTGACGTGTTGCAGCTTATGTGGGAGTTGCCGGACTTTGATTTAGACAACCTCTTCATTGACTCAGTTCCTATTTTAGTTCTTTATAGTTAGGGCATGTGTCGCCCGATTTCCTATTCCGTTTGGATTTGTCAGAGATTTATGTTTATTTATATTCCCAGTATTCAGTACTCTTTGAGAGTTAACTATTGTCAAGATGACTTCATTTATGGTTCTTAAACTTCGTTTGGTTTATCTAGATGGTTTAAATTCCTGTATGTTAATTGCCATCCTTAACATTTATGGGATTCTTTAACTGTTGGTTATTAAAAAGGTTTTCATATTTGAAATTAATAAAATAAAAATATGACTTTAAATTGTTTTGACACTTAGCTTAATTAAGCATTTAGTCCTATTTATAATGATTTATTTTCCACCACTCCTATATTTTTATTTTTTTTAGTTGTTGGTCCTATATGGGACAAGTGTCATTGTCTACAAAAAGAAGGATGGGTGGTTACAGGGAAGTTATAGGCAGTTTTTGGTGGTTATGGGACTTTTTACAATTTTAAAAACACATGGGAGTGGAGCCTAAATACATCTTTATTGATGGGACTAAAGTTTAAAAACCTAGTGTTTAAATTGGAAATATTTATTTTGTGACAGTGATGCTGAGGATGAACCAATCATTCACCTTGATTTTAATTTAATAAAGGACTGATCACCCGGTATTTAATTAGGTGGGGTGTTACAGGTGGTATCAAAGCGTCAGGTACTAGTGTCCTTTAGGATCTGTATGGCTTATTTCAATTCCATCTTAGCGTCCGTTCATTTAGAGCCCTAATATTAGGAGTGTTGTATTCATCTTTATGCGTTGGAAATTCGCGCTTCTACGATTTGATTATGTGAATGTTGAACTTATCCAGATTATTTAAACTTTAAGATGTCTCGTCAAGAAGAACAAGCTAATGTCGTTGGGGGAGTTAATAAGCAAGGTCAACTCACACCTCAGGTGTCTCCGGAGAGGGTATCAATCGCCGAATTAGTAGGTATTGTGGCATAGGCAGTTACCACTGCAGTCTTACACTACCAAGATCGTAGCATGCAGCTTATAAGCGGCAAATGACCGAGATAGATTTGTTAATCTGACATGACTAGAGTTAACAATTGTACGAAGACAGCAAAATCGCAACAATAAGCTCCTCAAGACCGTAAAAGCCATGAAGGTAACAACATATGTATGGAGAGCCAAAGGCATTAGGTCCAACATAGCCAGGGTCACAATGAAGTCACAAAAGGGTGTTTTAAATGTGGATTGGACGGCCATGAACATCAAATTTGTTCGGATCAGACTGGATAGAAACTCCGACTCGACAAGTGAGAACTTTTAGGACTCTGCTATAAGTGTGTGCAACTGGGTCACAAGTGGAGGGACTATCCTCAACCTGATGTTATTTTTCATCAAGATGCTCAGCAAGGCCAACAAGGCCAAGAAAAAGGTGAAACTGGACAACAGAGTCGTAAAATGAGGCAGTTTAGAGGTAGATGCTTCAATTATGGCAGGATGGGTCATAGGAGGCAGGATTGCCCAAATAAGGGTAAGATACCCCAACAGTAGGAACAAAAATAGTACGGCTGTGTGTACAATGTCCATCATACTGAAATTCAGCGGCCACTCTCGGCCATTGAGGGTACATTTCTTCTTCCTAGTACTATGGGACATAATTTATTAAATATTGAGGCATCGCACTATTTTATAGCTACTCATTTTTCACGAGCCTTAGGGTTATAAGACACGACAGAGAGTACAGTGGCATGCATAGACTCACCACTGTGGAATGGGTCTTTGATTTTCTTTATATGTCGGGGTGTAGATATAGAGATTTGTAAATTGATTTTACCTGCAGACATGCTAGTTTTAGAAATGCATGAGAACGGCGTCATTATTCGCATGGATTGGCTCGCTGCGTACAGAGCCATGATAGATTGTTTCGATAGGAGTATTATCTTTTCCATTCCGGGGTAGGAGATGTTTTTGGTGGTGATTCCTTGCCCAGAGGGAGGATCTTCCACCCATTTATATTACATAGAGGAGGATACCTATAAGGAGATTGTGATTCCCATGGATTTGATTCCATTCGTTCGTGTTTTGAATGTATTTCTGGAGATACCGGGTCTACCCCCTAATCGTGAGATAGATTTCGTCATAGACTTGATGTCGGGCACTCGATTGATAGAACGTACATCGTACCGTATGGCTCCTGTGGAGATGAGGCAGTTACGAGATCAGATAGAGCAGCTATTAGTCTAGGGCTTCATTCGTAGGAGCACCTCGCCTTGGGGCGCTCCAGTTTTGTTTGTAAAGAAGAGAGATGGTTCCCTGAGGTTATGCGTGGATTATCGAGAGTTGAACAAGGTCACAATATGAAATAAATATATGTTGCCCCGAATCGATGACCTATTTAACCAGTAGAGAGGAGAAACCTTCTTTTCGAAGATAAATTTGAGATCGGGATACCATCAGCTATGGATTAGGGAGCAGGATGTGTCGAAGACTTCTTTCTTGATAAGATATGGATCCTATGAGTTCAGAGTCATGTCGTTTGGGCTGACAAACGCTCCAGCCGTATTCATGGATTTAATGAACCGAGTGTTCAAAGAGTTCTTGGATCAGTTTGTCATCGTCTTCATAGATGACATCCTGATTTACACACAGACTGAGGAGGAGCATGTCGAGCACTTGAGACACGTTCTTCAGACGCTACGAAAACATCAGTTGTATGCTAAGTATGAGAAGTGCAGATTCTAGTAACAAGAAGTACATTTTTTGGGGCATGTTGTGTCAGAATTGGGGATATCGGTTGACCCAAGCAATGTGTCGACAGTGAGGGAGTGGGGATAACCCACGACACCGATAGAGGTGCATAGTTTCTTGGGGTTATCCGGGTACTACAGGAGGTTCATCCGAGGCTTTTCGAATATAGTGGGTCCGTTGATGAATATGACTCGCAAGGGAGTACCGTATGTTTGGGATGATGCTTGTCAATTGGCTTTTGATGAGCTGAAAGATTAGTTGACTTCGGCGCCAGTTCTTACCTTGACCAAGATGTGAGTGGAGTACCTGATGTACACTGACGCCTCTTTACAGGGACTCAGAGGAGTACTTCAGTAGAAGGAGTAAGCTACAGTTTTTTCTTCCCGTAAGCTTAAGCCTCACGAAATGAATTACCCCACCCACAACCTGGAGTTAGCAGCAGTCGTATTTGCATTACGGATTTGGAGACATTACTTATTGGGGGAAAAGTTCCGCTTGTTCACAGACCATAAGCCACTACAATAGTTGTTCACTTAGCGAGAGTTGAACATGCTTCAGCGCAAATGGTTGGAGTTTGTGAAAAACTATGAGTTCGAGATACAGTACCATCCGGGGAAGGCTAACGTAGTTGCTGATGCGTTAAGCCATAGACCGGAAGGTGACGTAGCGGAAGTATGGAGAGTGAGGTGGAAGGAATTGGGTCACCAGGACGCGGTAGCCCGTTCCTTTATATTGGTTATGTCAGTCACGCCTGAGATTGTCATGAGGGTGATACAGTCACAAGCAGCAGATACATTTTTCCATAAGAAGATTGTACGGCTCTTAGCTAAGAGTGATGAATCCTATTCAGTGAGCTCTGACGGGGGTTTGAGATTTAATGGGAGATTAGTGGTCCCAGAGGGAGAAGACTTACATCATGCAGTTATGACACAATCGCATGGATCTAGATTTGCCATACATCCTGGAGGGGATAAGATGTACCCGGATATGAGGAGACAGTACTGGTGGAGTGGGATGAAGAAGGACATTATTGAGTTCATGTCCAAATGTTTTACCTGTGAGATGACAAAGGTGGACCACCAGAGACCGCCAGGGTTACTTCAGCCGTTGGAGATACCTACGTGGAAATAGGAAAGTATTTCCATGGACTTCATTTGGGTTGCCTACATCACAGTGGGATCACGATTCCATATGGGTTATAGTGGATCGGTTGACTAAGGTAGCTCATTTTCTGCCAGTACGGACAGACTACACCACGGGCCAATATGCACAGTTATTCATTTCCAAGATTATTAGGCTACATAGGGTGCCCCTAGATATCGTGTCTGATAGAGATAAGATTTTTGTGTCGCACTTTTGGGAGAGCTTTCAAGAGGCCATGGGTACAGAGTCGAGATTGAGTTCAGCTTACCACCCACAAACAGATGGACAAATAGAGTGTACCAATCAGATGTTGGAGGATATGCTACGCATGTGTGTCCTTGATTTTGGAGGAAGTTGGGAGCCTTATCTTCCAGTGGTGGAGTTCGCTTATAATAACTCCTATCAGATCACGATCGGCATCGCCCCATTTGAGGCATTGTATGGAAGGCCTTGTCGTTCTTCAGCTTGTTGGCTAGAGGTGGGTGACAACAAGTTGCTCGGACCATAGGTGTTTCAGGAGACTTCAGCGAGGATTGAGCTTATTCGGAGTTGCATTCAGGTAGCCTAGGACCGACAGAAGAGCTACGCCGATGCGAAGCGGTCCATTCGAGAGTTTAGCATGGGGTCCAAGTATTACTGAGCGTATCTCCTATGAAAGGAGTAATGAGGTTTGGGAAGAAGGGGAAGTTGGCTCCGAGGTTTGTGGGCCCATTTCCCCTTATCGAGAGGATTGGGACGGTGGCCTATAGATTGGGGTTGCCAGAGAACTTACACCGTATTCATGATGTATTCCACATCTCGTCGTTGAAACGATATCTTCGAGATAATATGGCCCACACTTACATCGCGATAGAGGAGCTTAACTTACAGCCCAACAGTTCTTACGATGAGAGACTAGTGTCTATTTTAGCCCATAAGAAGTGGAAATTGAGGTCGAAAGTAGTTCCACTTGTATGAGTCCAGTGGGAGCACCATAATGTGGAGCAATCCACTTGGAAGCGCGAGGCAGATATACGCAAAAAATATCCAGACTTATTTTTACCAGGTATGCCTTATTGTCAAAATTTCGGGACAAAATTCTGTTATTAGGGGGGAGTATGTAATACCCCGTATTTTTACGGCTTTTAAATTAAGGATTTATTAAATTTAATTTGAGATATTAATTTAATATTAATCCAGAAATTTATTTTTAATATTTACTAGCGTGACGAGAGTTAGTAATTATTGCGAATTTGTTGAATATTACTAGATGAGAAAAGTAATATATAAGATTGATTTTGTTAAAATTGTCACTAGTAAACAAATGGCAATTATGGAAATTTTAGTCGGGACGCGCCTGTATCGTGTCAGAACTAAATTATTATTATAAAAGCGAATAAATAATAAGTCGCCCATATGGTCATTTCGAGTGCGCCAACGTGTCCGGAAGGGTTGAGATAGTCAGAAAAGTGTACCCGGGGATTTAGTCTGGGTCTCGGTGTATTTTTAGGCCTAATTGACATCCCGGGAGGGTATTATAGGCATTTTGTATTTTTGGGTAATTAAACCCACGAATTTCCCTAAGATATATCATCCATTAGGAGTTGTCTTTTAGGGTTAACAAACACAGAACCTAATAACGGCCATTAGAGAAGAAGGTGGAGAGCTTTCCAAGCAATCCAAGTCCTAGAACTCACTCAATCGCACTGCCACCACCACCAAAACGTAGATCGCACGATGAGGAATGCAACCATATCTTTTTCATCACCAAATTAGACCCTTGAATTTCAGGCAAGTATCTATCTTTCTCTGTTTTTAATTAATGTTTCACCCATGTTAGATTAGGATTGATAAAAGCATGTTTCATGGAAGAATTTGATAACTTAGAAAATTTAAATCATATGTTTTAGAGGAAATAAATATATTCTGGACATCTCAATCATATGTAGAGGATTACCCACGAATTTGTATGGATTTAGAAGCAAGAAATCTGAAAAAAATTAGAAGAATGGAAGTTTCATGAAAATTAGGGTTCTTGATAATTATATTAATTTACCCCATTAATTCAATACCTTTGATGAATTTGGACATGTTTCACGTGGGAAATCATGTATATATGTATATATAACAAGTAGTAATCGTGTTTAGGAGTTTGGGGATCATAAATGGCGTTTTGGAGAAAATTGTTGGATGAAACCTGTAGGTCGACTTTGCAGATTTTGGGCAAGAACTGCTTGATTGATCGATCGACTAAGAGCATCGATCGATCGATGATCGATCAATCGAACCCTTTCCTCGATCGATAGATCCCTCGTGAAAAACTGCATAATTTTTCTCTTTTTGTTTAATATATTTAAAATACCTTGATTATTATTTATAAAGTGTAATGGGTTATGAAGAGGACCAATAGAGTCTAAGTAGACTCCGTTGAGTGAAATTTAATATGGGATGAAAATGTGGGTTAACGAGGAGTTATTCATACATTGGAAATTGTGCGTACATTCACTGAAGAATTGAGACTCGTGAAAGATTTAGACCAGAAGGTAAGTGAGGGTATGCATACTGAAATTATACTTAGTGAGAGAGAATACTATGAGAGATGAGAAGTAAGTATGAAATAAATTAAGAATGAGAATAAAAGAGACGAATCCATTATGCGAGATAATTGAGTAAAATTTATGCTAAGAACGGATAATAATAATTATGGGTCGTGGGTGAACCTAATTTGGAAAAAGTGAATATCTATATATATGACTCTGTGACAGTACATATATTAAGTATTATGTATCTATGTATAATCATACCCGAGCTACTTGCTATCAGGGAGGTTTTTGCGCCGAGACAGTCTTATCTCGATTGGACCTTTATGGGGGATATTGGCTCGTACCCTAGAAGATAGTATCCTAGATACAGTCCATCTGAAAATGATAGTCAGATGGTCCTAAGAGACGTGAGGGTATGTGCTGACTTCTTACTGACTTCGAACTATGCTTCGCCTCCATTTTTATGTGTATTGTGTTAATACAGTTCGACAGTGATTCTGAACTAGTATTTCCCTTAGTGCGAGTGATACGGGGACTTGATAGCAGAGTATGCCAGCACCACAGATTTTATGTGGGGTGCTGATAGTATATATATATATATATATATATATATATATATGGAAACTTTTTACTATGTGTATATGTAGTTAAGTAATGAACAAATGCTCCAGCTTTATAACAAGTGTTCGTGAATTTTGTAACGGTACTGAGTGGTTCTAAGTAACGTAAGAAAATGGAAGATATTAATTTTCTAAAACTAAATATCAGGGCCTTAGTATTTCTCGAGGTAAAACTTCAGGGGAATAAGCTAGATAGACTTATGAGATTAGTAGTACGGTAGGCGTCACACTAGATGAGAGGTGATAATTCTCAATAGAGTGTCGCATACTGACATGGTTGTCACAATAGCCAATAAGCATTTTAAATACTTGCTAAACTATTTTCAAACTATTTTACACTCGAGATCTGACCCGTTTTCTATCATTTTCTTTCTCTCTCTTGTATATATATATGTATGTATTACAGGTGCCCAACCACAGGGGCATCATGCATAGGTTCTTCGGATTCGACGTGCTGCAACTTATGTGAGAGTTGCAGGCCTTTACTTTAGACGAGCTCTTTGTTGACTTAGTTCCTATTTTAGTTCTTTATAGTTAGGGCATGTGTCGCCCGATTTCTTATTCCGTTTGGATTTGTCAAAGATTTATGTTTATTTATATTCCCAGTATCCAGTACTCTTTGAGAGTTAACTATTGTCAGGATGATTTCATTTATAGTTCTTAAAGTTCGTTTGGTTTATCTAGATGGTTTAAATTCTTGTGTATTAATTGTCATCCTTAACATTTATGTGATTCTTAAACTGTTGGTTATTAAAAAGGTTTTCGTATTGGAAATTAATAAAATAAAATAAGACTTTAAATTGTTTTAACACTTAGCTTAATTATTTAGGGAGTTTAAATTGGAAATATTTATTTTGCGACAGTGATGCTGAGAATGAACGAATAGTTCACCTTGATTTTAATTTAATAAAGGACTGATCACCCGGTATTTAATTAGGCGGGGTGTTACAGGTGGTATCAGAGCGTCAGGTTCTTGTGACCTTTAGGATCTGTACATCTTATTTCGTTCCATCTTAACGTCCTTTGATTCAGAGCCCTAATATTAGGAGTGTTGTATTCATCTTCATGCGTTGGAAATTCTTGCTTCTGCGATTTGATTATGTGAATGTTGTACTTATCCAGATTATTTAAACTTTGAGATGGCTCGTCAAGAAGAACAAGCTAATGTCATTGGGGGAGTCAATGAGCAAGGTCAGCTCACACCTCAGGTGTCTCCGGGGAGGGTATCAATCGCCGAATTAGCAGATATTGTGGCACTGGCAGTTACCATTGCAGTCTTACAATACCAAGACCGTAGCATGCAGCTTATAGGCGACAAGCAACCGAGAGAGATTTATCAATCTGACATGACTAGAGTTAACAATTGTACGAAGACACCAAAATTGCAACAACAAGCTCCTCAAGATCGTAAAAGCCATGAAGGAGACAACATATGCATGGAGAGCCAAAAGAATCAGGGCCAACATAGCTAGGGTTAGAATGAAGTCACAAAAAGGTGTTTCAAATGTGGAATGCATGGCCATGAACGCCAAATTTTTTCCCGATCATACTGGAGAGAAACTTCGACCCAACCAGCGAGAACTTTTAGGACTCTGCTATAAGTGTGTGCAACCGGGTCATAAGTGGAGGGAGTGTCCTCAATCTGATTTCATTTTTTATCAAGATGCTCAGTAAGGCCAACAAGGCTAAGGAAAGGGTGAAACTGGACAACAGAGTCGTAAAATGAGGCAGTTTAGAGGTAGATGCGTCAATTGTGGCAGGATTGGTCATACAAGGTAGGATTGACCAGATAAGGGTAAGATACCCCAGCAGAAGGAACATAAATAGTACGGTTGTGTGTACAATGTCCAGCATACTGAAATTCAGCAGCCACTCTCGGACATTGAGGGTACGTTCTTCTTCCTAGTACTATGGGACATATTTTATTAAATACTGGGGCATCGTACTATTTTATAGCTACTCATTTTGCATGGGCCTTAGGGTTATTAGACACGGCAGAGCGTACAGTGACATTCGTAGACTCACCACTGGGGAATGGGTCTTTCATTTTCTTTATATGCGGGGGTACAGATATAGAGATTGGTAGCTTGATTTTACGTGCAGACATGCTAGTTTTAGATATGCATCAGCACGACGTCATTATTGGCATGGATTGGCTCGCTTCGTACAGAGCCATGATAGATTATTTCAGTAGGAGTATTTTCTTTGCTATTCCGGGTTAGGAGCTATTTTTGGTGGTGAGGCCTTCCCCAGAGGGAGGATCTTCCACCCATTTGTATTACGTAGAGAAAGATACCTCTAAGCAGATTGTGATTCCCTCGGATTCGATTCCAGTCGTTCGTGAGTTTTCGAATATATTTTAGGAGATACCGGGTCTACCCACCAGTCGAGAGATAGATTTCTTCATAGACTTGATGTCAGGCACTCGGACGATAGCACGTGCACCGTACTATGTGGCTCCTGTGGAGATGAAGGAGTTACGGGATCAGATAGAGATGCTATTAGGCCAGGCTTCATTCATAGGAGCACCTCGCCTTGGGGTTCTCTAGTGTTGTTTGTAAAGAAGAGAGATCGTTCATCATGGACTTTAATATACGTTTCATTTATTTTCGATAAGAAATGAGCTATAGTTTTTACATGGTTCGTCACGGACTTTAATATAAAACTCTAACTTCAACTACATGTTGACTCGATACACGGAAGATGTATCAAACATATTTTTGATGAAATTGAGGTTGGGTTGGTGTTCATTATTTTAAGAGAATTGTTCAAAACATGGGATGATTTACGCTCTGAACTTTTTGAGGCAAAATTTAAAACTAAGATTTCGGATTAGAAAAAAACATTTTAATTTAATTCAGTAAGCATAGAGGTACTTGAGGTACCTAAAGAGATATTCCATATCTCTAAAATTATTTAAGACCGTATATTAAATGCTCACCATGGAAGCTTGACCTTCCATGGCTACCTTCCTTTACCATTCTTAATTAAAGCTTAAATAAGACATAATTAAATGGAATAAAATATTAAAATATAGTCAATAAAGTGTAAAATTTTAAATATCAAGTTAATTATGCCAACCTAAAATATAATGGAATACCCAAACTTAATAAAATAACCTTTCCAAAATTGAAGTGTTTGGTATACTATTTTAGGCTGGAAGATTGTGTTTTATATAGGACATACATGGAAGATTGTCATTAAGCAATTCATAAGGCTACACCGGTTTAAAAAACTATTAGGGGTTAAGTAGAAATAATTTTAAATTAATTTTGATCCTTGGGTGGGTTTGTATCATGAGAAAAGTGGTTATACGTCAACTTTAGTATAATTTGAGGGATTTAATTATTAGTTTTCCTAACTTGAGGGACTAGGACTTGATGAAACTTTCAAATTTAAGGTAGTTGAAGAGGTTTGTAACTAAATTCAATTCACAAATGAATATTTAGGGTTTATTTAAGTCTTCTATTAAATTTAGAGCTATTTATTTAATATTCATAACTTTAGGGTTTGTTCTCAGATTTTGATTTTTAACTCGGTTTAACCATGATTATAAATGTGAAGTTAATCTATGGTTTACAAAGTTCTTTCATACATACATGACACATATATGATTAGCTTCGATCAATTTGTTACATTATCCACTAAAAAAGAATTTCTCTCTCAAAATCACCATTGAATAGGAGTGGATAGGTTTGTTTCACTGATTCTTCAGGCTCCCCGGTTCCTTCATCTCCATGTTATTTTTAAATGATTTTTACAAGATGAATGGTTTTGTGATGAAGTCCTCAATCTTAACGCTCTAGGACCTGCATAGGTCTTTCCTAATAAAACGATTGGGTTGAATATTTATTCCATTCTAAGACATGATGTTTCTAGGGTCAGATTCAAAATTGTGTAAATTGGATATGTGTATTACATTTTGGATATTAGATAACTCGTGGATAAGTTTAGACGATAGACCACTGGCCTTATATGTTCATTTATCTCGAAGGGTCCAATATAGTCTAGTGATAGTTTTCCATTTTCTTGAATTGTCGAATTTTCGTCTGAGGTCATACTTTAAAAAAAATTCTTGGATTTTGAATTCCAAGGGCTTTCGGCATATATTCACATAGATCTTTTGATGATTCCGTGTGGTGAAGAGTCTCTTTCATATAAGTTAGATATTCTTGGTTGTCTCCCTTATATTTTTTTATTCAAACAACTTAATTTTTTATGTCTCATTCCAACCGAGTGATTGTTGGAAAACAGTTGTATAAGCAGCTGTTGAGTTACAAAACTTGAAAGTGGATTTCCCTCTTGTCCCATATCGGTGGGTTGAAGGAAATGGGTTGTGTTAATATACCATTTTTGTGAGTGTAAAGGGTAAGTCCTTTGGGTATTAGATGTTTTGTGTGTATGGGTGGGTGACTTATTGGGCCAAGTCACACACGCGCGCGTGCGCCGCCGCCGCCGTCCGGGGCTTGGGCTTGGGCTCATTAAGAAATAATTTTTTGGACAAATACATAATTGTTTTTTGGGCTTTAAAAATTATTTTTTAACATTTTTTAATTCCAAAAAATTAAAACGTGTTTTATTCTGAGTTGATTTCTTCAACCAAGTTGCCCACTACTTCCAGATTTTTCTCTCCACGTTTGTTTACCAACGTCCCTTTTCAATTGCCCCATAAAAGAGGTTGTAGCCTCCGTTTTTAACACACAGTTATCTCCCACAAAAATTCTGCAAACAGTTCTCATCTTCCAACCTACGAAAAAAAAATTCAAAAATAATTATTCATCCACTGAATAATTATAACGACACAGAAATACATAATGTTTCCCAGATTATTTATATTTATCGTGATCGAGCAGTATATATTTAGAATGGGTGTTTGTTGAGCGAATCAGATTCGTGCTGCTGATTCGTATTATTTTATGAGGTGTTTTATCCTGGGGGTGACGGGGCTATACACTGTCGGCACAAATTGGAGGCAGAGTCGCGAAACACCTTAAACAGAGCGACATTGTCCGCGACTCAGCCGTGTTCTAGACTGTACCTGCGTCCAGGATTTCTTATATTTTTCTGTCCCAGATTTATTTGCTCCAAAATTGGGTAATTTCGTTCCTAATTTTTAATTCTGCATTTAATTATTTGCTGCTGCCCCAAAAATTTTAAGGTGTTCTGAAATTATGCCATGGACGAAATTAACTCAAGTAACCTAAATAATCCTTTCAAATATGAAGGCACCCATTTTAAACGTTGGAGCAAAAAAATGCTATTTTATTTAACTACGAAAAAAGTCGCATCATGTGTTCAATTTGACAAACCCGTAGTAAATAATCCACCTACTGTTGAGGAAAGCAAAACAATTAGAACTTGGGAGGAAAATAATTTTATGTGCAAGAACTATATTCTGAATGCTCTAAGTGACGAACTTTATGACTATTATGCCAATTATAAAACTACGAAAGATGTATGGGACGCCCTTTTTAAAAAATATGACACGGAGGAGGCGGGTGCTAAAAAATATGCCGTCAGCCGTTATTTGAAATTTCAAATGACGGATGACAAATCTGTTGTTGCTCAAACCCATGATTTGCAGATGATTGCCCATGAAATTATTTCCGAAGGCATGACTTTAGATGAGCAATTTCAGGTGGCTATAATTATTGATAAATTGCCTCCACTGTTCAAAGAGTTTAAAAATATTTTGAGACATAAGTCTAAAGAATTTTCACTAGAGTCACTTATTACTAAATTGAGAATTGAGGAGGAATACCGAAAATAGGACTATAAAGATGAAATTCTTGTTGTGTCTAACAACAAAAATCAGAAAAAGAACCACACTCCAGTTGTTTTAAAATCAAACGAAAAAAATATGAAAAATCAGAAAAAGAGCCACAACCAGAATTTTAAAAATCAGACTCAGACTCAGAATAAGTATAAGAACCCTGGAAATGGACAGTCTAGCAACTCGGGATAGTTTATCTGTTCAAGTGTGGCAAGCCTGTCCATATGGCTCCCAAATGTCGTAATGTGCCAAACGCACAAGCGAATTTGACCGAAGAGGACCTATGTGCTATGATTTCAGAAATCAACATGGTTAGCGGTGCCAAAGGGTAGTGGTTGGATACTGGCGCTTCCCGCCATATCTGTTATGACCGTACTCTGTTTAAGACTTATTCTGAGACTGCAGATAAGAAGGTGTTGTTGGGTGATTCTCACTCCACTGAGGTTGCTGATACTGGAAATGTGGAATTGAAGTTCACTTCGGGAAAGACTGTTATCCTCAAAGATGTTCTTCACACTCTCGAGATAAGGAAAAATTTGGTTTCGGGTTATCTTCTCAACAAAGCTAGCTTTACTCAAACTATTGGTGCTGATTTATTTACTTTGACCTAAAATGGAATTTTTGTAGGCAAGGGTTATGCCACTGATGGGATGTTTAAGTTGAATGTTGATGCAATGAATAAAATTTCTCCTTCTGCTTATATTGCTTATTCATTTAATATTTGGCATGCTAGGCTTTGTCATGTTAATAAACGACTTGTTAAAAATATGAGCACTTAGGATTAATTCCAGAATTATCATTAAATGATTTTGAAAAATGTGAATGGTGTAGTCAAGCAAAAATCACTAAGACACCACATAAATCTGTTTTTAGAGAATCTGAACCACTTGATTTAATTCATTCGGATATTTGTGAATTGGATGGTGTCACAACTAGAAATGGCAAACGTTATTTTATTAGTTTTTATTGATGATTGTTCCGATTATTCATTTGTGTATTTAATGAAAAATAAAAGTGAAGCGTTTGACATGTTTAAAATTTTCCTAAATGAAATTGAAAATCAATTTAATCGAAAAATAAAAAGGTTACGTAGTGATAGAGGCACCGAATATGATTCTGGACCATTTATTGAATTTTATAAAACCCACGGTATTATTCACGGAAAAACTGCCCCTTATTCGCCCGAAATGAACGGTAAAGCCGAAAGAAAAAATAGGACATTAACTGAATTAGTTGTGGCTATTTTATTAAATTCAGGGGCTGCCTTACATTGGTGGGGTGAAACTATTTTAACTGTGTGTCACGTGCTTAATAGAATTCCTAAGACTAAAATGAAAATATCTCCTTATGAAATTTGGAAAAATATTAAGCCCAACGTGTCATACTTTAGAACGTGGGGGTGCTTAGCCTATGTACGTATACCCGACCCTAAAAGGTCTGAATTGGCAAGTAGAGCATATGAGTGCATTTTTATAGGCTATGTTATTAATAGTAAAGCATACCGATTTTATGACTTGAAAAATCAAGTAATTATTGAATCAAATGAGGCCGATTTTTATGAAGATAAATCTCCTTTTAAATTGAGAAATAGTCGGGGCAAGACATCCACTAATATTTCTTTAAATAAAATTAAAGAAAATAATGAATCCATTTTAGAAATTCGAAAAAGTAAAAGGGCTCGTGTAGAAAAAGATTTTGGTCTCGACTTTTATGCTTACACTTTAGAGGAGGATCCTATCACTATTCAAGAAGCCTTATCTTCTTTAGATGCCGATTTATGGCAAGAGGCTATTAATGATGAAATGGATTCTTTGGAAACGAATAAAACTTGGCATTTAGTGGATCTTCCTCCTGGATGTAAAACAATTGGGTGTAAATGGATTCTTAAAAAGAAATTAAAACCTGATGGCACTGTTGAAAAATATAAGGCACGTCTTGTTGCTAAAGGTTTTAGACAAAGAGAAAATGTAGACTTTTTTGATACATTTTCACTCGTGACTAGAATAACGTCTATACGTGTACTATTTGCTACAGCTGCCTTAAATGATTTAATTGTACACCAAATGGATGTTACAACTGCATTTTTAAATGGAGAATTAGAAGAAGAGATTTATATGGATCAACCTGAAGGGTTTGTTGTACACGGTCAAGAAAATAAAGTATGTAAATTAGATAAATCTCTTTATGGACTCAAACAGGCACCTAAACAATGGCATGATAAATTTGACAGCTTAGTCATCTCTAATGGGTTTAAAATTAATGAAAGTGACAAATGTATTTATTATAAATATGTAAAGAACATTTGCACTATCATATGTCTTTATGTTGATGACTTGTTTATATTTTGTTCTAACATTCATGCCGTAGAAAATGTTAAATCATTATTATGTGCCAATTTTGATATGAAGGATTTGGGAGAAGCTAGTGTAATATTAGGAATTAATATTACTAGGTCAGAAAAGGGACTTTCTTTGTATCAATCTCATTACATTGAGAAAGTTCTAAAGAAATATAATTACTTTGATTGTAAACCTACTAGTACTCCATTTGACCCTAGTGTAAAGTTATTTAAGAACACTGGCGACAGTGTAAATCAAAATGCTTATGCAAGCATTATAGGTAGCTTACGTTATGTTACAGATTGCACTAGACCTGACATAGCT
Source organism: Sambucus nigra (assembly GCA_949130495.1). Taxonomy (NCBI): domain Eukaryota; kingdom Viridiplantae; phylum Streptophyta; class Magnoliopsida; order Dipsacales; family Adoxaceae; genus Sambucus; species Sambucus nigra. The sequence goes on along the minus strand of OX422209.1, from coordinate 642,612,456 downwards.
TATGCCGTGGGAGTACTATGTAGATTTACCAGTAGACCTAATATGGATCATTGGCATGCTATTGAGAGGGTCATGCGGTACCTTAAAAGGACGATGAACCTCGAATTACATTATAATAAGCATCCCGCTGTCCTTGAAGGATTTAGTGATGCTGATTGGAACACCCTATCTGGTGATTCTAAGGCTACTAGTGGATATATATTTAGCATCACTGGTGGTGCAGTTTCTTGAAAATCTAAGAAACAAACTATTTAGCTCAATCCACTATGGAGTCTGAGATGATAGCACTATCTACTGCTAGTGAAGAGGCAGGTTGGTTAAGAAACCTCCTGTCAAATATCCCATTATGGGAAAGACCTATACCAGCCGTTTTGATTCATTGTGATAGTACTGCGGCTATTGGAAAAGTTGAGAACCGTTATTATAACGGTAAGAAACGACAAATACGTCGTAAGCATAGTACTGTTAGAGAACTTATCTCTACGGGTTCTGTGAGGGTGGATCATATACGGTCTGAAAAGAACTTAGCTGATCCTTTGACGAAAGGACTAGCCAGGGAGAAGGTGTGGAACACCACGAAAGGGATGGGACTAAAGCCCTTGGATAAATGAGTCATTTGTGATGGTAACCCAACATATAGACTGGAGATCCCAAGAAATATGTTCAAAGGGTAATAACAAGTCACAAGTGATATAGGTTGAATCATGCTATTAGTAATTAAAATAGAATGGGGTTTTACTCCGAGTCCATCCCTATGGAGCATGATATCCTGAAGCGATTAAAGGATGAGTTATTATAACTCTTAATGAGATCTATAGCTCTATTTTGAGTGGGGTACTTAGCTACAGGAGTATTCTTGATAGACTCACCTATGTGAATGTGGAAGTGTGGCCGCTTCCTATGGCTATTTTGGGCAAATTCCTAAAGCGTTCACTATACAGGGATAGAAGCACATGGTCGTAATGTGCTAGCTATTAGAACTACACCCAAGTAGGGTTATGTGTGGGATGTTGTCAAAGATAGAGTTTAAAACTACGGTTACTCTAGTATATTCTGAATCATCTTTACTACGTAAAGGTTCAAGTCGAAAGACACCTTTGCTTATGCACAATTCTATGAATTATTGCTCGATAAAAATGTTTTCAAATTTTGCAAGTGGGGGATTGTTGGAAAACAGCTGTATAAGCATCTGTTGAGTTACAAAACTTGAAAGTGGATTTCCCTCTTGTCCCACATCGGTGGGTTGAAGGAAATGGGTTGTGTTAATATACCCTTTTTGTGAGTCTAAAGGGTAAGCCCTTTGGGCATTAGATATTTTGTGTGTATGGGTGGGGGACTTATTGGGCCAAGTCACACATGCGCGCGCACCGCCGCCGCCGCCGTCCGGGGCTTGGGCTTGGGCTTGGCCTCATTAAGAAATAATTTTTTGGACAAATACATAATTTTTTTTTGGGCTTTAAAAATTATTTTTTAACGTTTTTTAATTCCAAAAAATTAAAACGTGTTTTATTCTGAGTTGATTTCTTCAACCAAGTTGCCCACTACTTCCAGATTTTTCTCTCCACGTTTGTTTACCAACGTCTCTTTTCTATTGCCCCATAAAAGAGGTTGTAGCCTCCGTTTTTAACACACAGTTATCTCCCACAAAAATTCTGTAAATAGTTCTCATTTTCCAACCTACGAATTTTGTTTTCGAAAATAATTATTCATCCACTGAATAATTATAATGACACAGAAATATATAATCTTTCCCAGATTATTTATATTTATTCCGATCGAGCAGTATATATTTAGAATGGGTGTTTGTTGAGCGAATCAGATTCGTGCTGCTGATTCGTATTATTTTCTGAGGCAGTTTTATGCTGGGGGTGACGGGGCTGTACACTGTCGGCACAAATTAGAGGCAGTGCCGTGAAACACCTTAAACAGAGCGACATTTTCCGCGACTCAGCCGTGTTCTAGACTGTACCTGCGTCCGGGATTTCTTATATTTTTCTGTCCCAGATTTATTTGCTCCAAAATTGGGTAATTTCGTTCCTAATTTTTAATTCTGCATTTAATTATTTGCTGCTGCCCCAACAGTGATGATCAATAAGAACTTCCATATAAGGCTTCATTGGGTTTTACACTTATGTTGGACCGGTAACTGTTATTAGAAAATTCGATTGCGGGTAACTGATTGTTCTAGCTACTAGGTAAATCCAACATACATGCTCATAACATGTATTTGAAAGTTTGAATAACTATTTTTTTATAACATTTTTTTGCTAAAGAAAAGAGGCGTCTAAATATAACTTGGTTCCCATTACGATTTGTACGCTCTGGAAAAATTTACCTATGAATCGAGGGTCATGATCCGATCTAATTGATAATGGTACCTCATGGATCTTAATAATTTCACAAAAGTAAAGCTCACTAAGAGTAGAAATATAGTGTAACAAACACATATATATTTGGTAAACAGCCCCAAAGAATGAAGTTATTACCTTGGTAACCCTCAGACTTTTAAATTTTACCAAAATAGCACTAGAAACTTTAAAATTTATTATTTAAACCATATAAAGCCCTTATGACCCAAACTAAAACCAAAAACATAATCATAGTAATTGTAATTTGTATCAACTACACAATCCAACCCAATAAGTTTGGAAAATTACACATTCACCCCCAGACTTTTTAAAAAGGGCATAATTGTCCTTAAATTCATCTTATATATTACCCCAAGGACCCAAATCAATACCAAAACTTATTTAAATCCACCCCCTAGACTAGACGACTATCTTGTGAGTAGTTGTACCACATGGAATACACATGGTACTATGTTCTCCCACATGGTACCTTAGTAAAACTTAACCAAACCATGGTAAGTTTCCACTAATCCCTTCCCCCTCACTAATAATGCAACCCCCCCCTCCCCCCCCCCCAGCACTGTCAAAAAGTACATTACCAATATGGAAAAATCCCAAAGAAAATTTCTAGCATTTCAATATTTCTATGATTTTATGTAGAATTTCTATTATTTTCAGTTGTTTAAGTTTTTGGGCATTCATAGGTTATAAATATGATTTTACATTTAAGTCCTAATGTGGAAAATGAAATGAAAAGGCTTGCATATCAGGAACCTCCATTAAAGCTTAAGCTTTAGTGGTGGAACCTATATTCTTGACTTTGTACCACTTTCAAAGTGTGAGAACTCAAGCCCTGGATATAAGGAACCTAGGTGCAAATCACAATTCAACCCAAAATGAGTTTTGATACCCCAAATCAAAGTTTGGGAGTTATGGACTGGAAATCTCAGAGACAAATTGTAGGAGCTATCGTAAACCAAAATCTTTGAAACCAAACCAGCTTGACTATATATTCATCCTAGATCATGAATATCACCATGTCGTAGCTCAAATCATAGACTACAACCACGAATGTTAAAGTCAAACTTAAGTTATTTTTAAAGAAAATGAATAGATCGAACGAGTTAACATCAACGCTTCAAACCATTACAGTCGGATTCCTCTAAAAAAATTAAACAATTTTAATTTAGGAATAAACCTAGATGGTACTCTAGAACTATTCAAATTAAAGTTCAAAGTTTGCAAACCCTAAAGTCAACAAAACGAATTTAGTAAATGAAGTGTAGTTCTTGCGCGAGACTGAAGTCAAATTCAAACGCGTCTGTACTTTGACCCAGTGCGTGAGGGCGCGTCTCCAATCTAAAAATTCTGATTTTTTTTTTTTCAAAAATTCTATTTTATATTTTTGGTCAAAATAGTATATTACATCACCCTGTTTGGTTTCCCAAAAAGCTGTTTCTCGATAAAATAGTTTTAAGAGTTTGAAAATCTAACTTTTAAATTTCATTTTAACAGTAAAACTTTTAAACTATTTCAAAATAACCCCAAACATTAAATATAAGTCCCTTTTCATAAATATAACAAAAATGTCTCTTATTAATAATCCCAAGAATGAATGGAAATGAGGAAATTAATAAATAAAAAAAAATTAATAATTATATATTTAACGCCAACATTAACTTTTACACTATAAATAATTTATTTTTTTACCTAACCTCTCACTTAGAAATTTATTTTTCTTTCACACTCTAAACATTTATACTCTACATGATTTTAGTATACCCGGTTTACCCCTTTAAAAATGATTATCAAATACAAACAGCCCAAAATTGAAAGGTAGGTGATTCTATTTCGATATTATTTTTTACCTTACACACTTGAATTACGGCATTGTTTATATAACTATGTGATAGCCCCCGAAGTTTATCTCATTTATGAACGCTTTTGTGTAGTTCACAGTTACCGTGATTATTGAAGAGTGTGTGTGCTCGCATTCAAATGATCAAGTTATATATAAAACCCTTTTAACACAAACAAACCCTAAACATGCAGCAGTATGTGATTGAATAAATTGATAATCTATGCAAGAACATTCAAACACATGCAATTAAGGAAAAATACCCCTCAGGGGCAAAACCATTTATTTTCACTATAATTTGTAAGAAAACGACTTACAATCGGATTACAATGAAAATACAAGTTGACTAAGAATTACCCTCGGTTATCGGATTCTGTAGCCGCGGCTGGAATTATCCCTTTCCAGTAGGGCTGCAATGAAGAAGAAGAATGGTCTCCTCCACAAGGGTTGAACAAACCAAAGTTGTGTTCTTGGGTTACTAAAGGATTCACAAAGGTTTGGCAAGGATGTGTGAATCAAACCATGAGTCTTGGGACTCAAAAATATGAAGACTAGATGTATTTGGACTCTCAAATTCGTCTCCTAAAGTCTTGCAAAACAACTCTCCCGAAGTTGGTATTTATAGGGAAATACATGAAGAGACCCACGATCTTAAAATGCTGAAATTCTATCCAGCGTATAGGTACCCTGAATCGGTTCGGGTACCCCTGCGAACCGGTTCGCCCCCCCGAACCAGTTTGGGTCTGGATTCGAGAAAGTGTGCTGGAAAAAGGCTTTAAACACTTAGAAAAATTTCCAGACTTTTCAATGAACATATCTCCATTTTCAACGGGCCATAACTTGTTCACCGTAGCTCAGAATGAGGTGTCGTTTCTTCCAGTATCTTTGTTGCGGCAAGCTCTTCAAATTTACAGTTGACCAGTCCTCCGGACGGTGGCTGTAAAATTACCAAATTGCCCTTGAACATCCCTCTCATGCCTTGTTTCACTGATTTGACTTCTCTTGCGTTCCACTTGCATTACGAGCCTACAATCAAGGAACGTGAAGTCGTTGATGCAGATAAGGGACATATTAGTGGAGATAATGCATGCTTGATTCCTGGAATTCGGATAGAGGCCGTCATGTGAGATCGTGAGGTGACGTGCCAAATGTAGCGTCGTACGACATAAATAAATGAAACATTTCGGACATGAGAAAAATGTCCTTACAAATATCCCTCTATGTCTATGCCAGTACATACATAAAAAATCCGAATTATCAACTATGAAATTGCCTATACAAATCTACCCTCCCATGAACCCAAAACTGGAAAAGGTACAAATGAATAGTCTTCATCGTTTGTTCTTCAATTCTTCAGGAATCTCAAAACTTTTCTCATCAGGATGTGAAACATATAGATCTGTAATCTTCATACCTACACACATGAGACAAAGCAAATACCACGTGACATATCGAGTTTGAAATGAGATAAAATGGATATCAATATATGATAAAAAACATAAGCAACATCTCAAAAACTGCCCCAAAATTCAAACTCCCCCATAATATGATAATTCTTTCTCCCCCTTTTTATGATGTCCCAAAATAGACAGATGAGAAGAATGAATCAAATAAGCAAGATCGGGGTGACACGGTATACAAAACAGGGCATCAAATAATATGGTAATCGTGCTCTTGCAAGGAGATGCTCAAACAAATATTCTCAAACTATTTTTGAATTTTTCAAATTTTTCATACAAAAATAAGATACCAATATGAACAAATATGAAAAAAAAAATCACACCATGGATTTAGACTCAAACAACCAAGTCATGGAAATGGAATGAATGGGTGTGAACACATTCGATAGGAAAATCAACTCAATCAACATATGTGCACGATGCATACGTGTACTCCTAATGAATGAACATCAAAGGTATCCTTAGATGTAAAAGTATGTTGAATTTAGATGACATCGTCTTATGCAAATCAACAAATCAAAGTCAAATGATTTCCACACCAATAACGTCCAAAACTATATAGCGCGTTTTCAAGAATTTCAAGGACGTGCAAACCAGTTTTAAATTCTCCAACCAAACACCCTCATATATATTTTCTTTTAGAGGTGATAAACTAAATTCTCAAACTTTGGAGAATTGGTGCAAAAACCTAAATGGCCCATAATTGGCATGAATATCTTTTTATTGCCTTTCAATTTTTTCGGGCTCTTTTAACCTCTTTGGACCTCGGATATTAAAATTCCTCCATTTTTTAGGTCCAATTTAACGGTGGCTTTTGCGCAAAGGATAGATGATCAACTTTCACAGCCCCTCCCCGTTTTCAATTAAAGCACACAAACTTTCAAAACGGTTCTTTAAATGCACAATTTCCTTATCAAAATTTATCGCGCTTGGTTCGTTTTAAGTACAGGATTGAAGTGAAAATACCCAACTAACATGTGATAAGACAAGCACAATAATCAAACAAATCCGTGCATGTGTGCAATAAAGGACAAAGTGAGTCAAACATGTAGAAAGTAACACTATAGCAACTCAAAGACTCCAAACTTTGTAAAGCACATGAATGAATTGACCTATTATCTCAAAACACTATCAAATAGTCACATGAAGATAATGGAATGATGTTGTGACTCGGTCAACTTAAGTATTCATCCATAAACGGTGCAAAGAAACCAAAACACAAATCTTTTTGTATTTTTCACAATTTTTCAAAATAAAATATATACAAAAGGTACATGTCATAACACTAGCAAATATAAATCATGAAATCACAACTAGTGTATGACAAACATGCAAACACAATCATCTATATGATATTGCAAGAGAAGAATCATGTGCAAGCAAATGAGAATCAACTTGTTTAAAATCTAGTGTATCCAAAAGTGATTTCCTAACCCAAATAGATGTGAAACGTCGTGGGGGGGCTTTGGAAACCACGGAAACACTAGACATAAACTTCCTAGGACTTCTTCCAAGATCAAAACAGAAATGCCTAAGGTGACCTTTCCTACCACGATGTGAACATGTGTAAACGGGAGGAACGACACCTAAAGTGTGATCTTTTCTAACGTCCATGGGATTAATTAACCCTCTAAAACAGATAATGGTCTTGGCTCTAGCACTAGAAGCATGAGAACAAGATGAGCCATTACCATTACTGTCAAATCTATTTGAATCATTTAAAACATTTTTTAACTCCAAAATTTTTTATTCAAGCAACAAATTAGACTCTTCCCAAGATAAGGATTGCTTTTTCAAATTTTCAATTATTTCAAAAAGGGTGTCTCTCTCCCCCTTAATTAAAGCAAACTTTTCCCTAAGAGTCTCTTCACGTGACACAAACTCATTGACTAAAATATTTCTTTCATCTTTGGCACAAACACAAACCATCGAATTTTTAAGGTCTTCTAATTCGTTTTCTAAAGCATGGACCCTATCATCACACTCCTTCTTGGACAATTTTAAAGAAACAAAGTAATGGTCCAAGAAACAAATTTTTCACGATAAAAATCTCTTTGATTTTGAACCGTTTGCAAAAGATCCATCGCGGATTTAAAACGAGAATTTTCTTTTTCCAAAACTTTAATTCTTTTGCAAAGTTTCAAATTCAAAGTTTTTAAATTTTCAGCATGGTCGTGAACTTTTTCAAAAATAGTCACTTTATTATATAACTTCTCCATTTGAACACGCACTTTTTCAAAAATCAATTTTTTAGAAAATTGATATCTTAGAAAAAATTTGCAGAAAAAAAAGGAATACGCAATAGATTAGCGTAACCTGCTCTGATACCAATTTGAAGAGTGTGTGTGCTCGCGTTCAAATGATCAAGTTATATATAAAACCCTTTTAACACAAACAAACCCTAAACATGCAGCGGTATGTGATTGAATAAATTGATAATCTACGCAAGAACATTCAAACACATGCAATTAAGGAAAAATCCCCCTCAGGGGCAAAACCATTTATTTTCTCTATAATTTGTAAGAAAACGGCTTACAATCGGATTACAATGAAAATACAAGTTGATTAAGAATTACCCTCGGGTACCAGATTCTGTAGTCGCGGCTGGAATTATCCCTTTCCAGTAGGGCTGCAATGAAGAAGAAGAACGGTCTCCTCCACAAGGGTTGAACAAACCAAAGTTGTGTTCTTGGGTTGCTAAAGGATTCACAAAGGTTTGGCAAGGATGTGTGAATCAAACCATAAGTCTTGGGACTCAAAAATATGAAGACTAGATGTATTTGGACTCTCAAATTCGTCTCCTAAAGTCTTGCAAAACAACTCTCCCGAAGTTGGTATTTATAGGGAAATACATAAAGAGACCCACGATGTTAAAATGCTGAAATTCTATCTAGCGTACAGGTACCCCGAACCGGTTCGGGTACCCCTGTGAACCAGTTCGCCCCCCCGAACCGGTTTGGGTCTGGGTTCGGGAAAGTGTGCTGGAAAAAGGCTTTAAACACTTAGAAAAATTTCCAGACTTTTCAATGAACATATCTCCATTTTCAACGGGCCATAACTTGTTCACCGTAGCTCGGATTGAGGTGCCGTTTCTTCCAGTAGCTTTGTTGAGGCAAGATATTCAACTTTCCAGTTAACTGGTCCTCCGGACGGTGGCTGTAAAATTACCAATTTGCCCTTGAACATCCCTCTCATGCCTTGTTTCACTGATTTGACTTCTCTTGCGTTCCACTTGCATTACGAGCCTACAATCAAGGAACGTGAAGTCGTTGATGCAGATGAGGGACATATTAGTGGAGATAATGCATGCTTGATTCCCGAAATTCGGATAGAGGCCATCATGTGAGATCGTGAGGTGACGTGCCAAATGTAGCGGCGAACGACATAAATAAATGAAACATTTCGGACATGAGAAAAATGTCCTAACAATTATTGATTCAATCCTTATCCGATTATACCCTAACCCAATAAATTCATGCAACCAATGATTTCATTTACACCCAGTGGCATACCTTATAATTTAGGGAATAAACTTTTGATATACTCACGAAGTGTTATTTTTCCTGTAGGATTCATATGTTTGAGTGCCTAGATTTATAGCACATGCGTATGGGTGCTACTCTAGTTAGTGTACCTAGCTGGTTACCTTACCTAAAGGTTGAGGGTTGATTATGTTTTTGAAGGTTTTGGATTGATTTTAACCAAAGGTTTTGAATGTTATTATAAGGGTATTTCTATGCATTTGAAGCCTCTATAGCCCATAATTATGGGTTATCTTTTTATAGTCTGAACCTTATCTTTATGACTCAATAAAACCCTTATCCAGTTATAATAACCATATTATTTTTACACGTATCAACCAAGTCCCATATACCCTGTTTTATTTCTATTAATATCTTAATTTGTTCCAAATTATTATAACTGTAACATATTGCAGGTACTTCATTGTTGTCTAACAAACTCACTTATATATATTTGTTATTGAAATAAAACTATCTACTTGGCAAAATTTTGCTTATTTGTTCCCTTCCAAATGGAAAATGATCTTGAAGAAGGAGAAATACCCCCACCCCACTAGATATTTATTTTGTCCTATTAAGGAAAACATTTTCGATTTCATATGTATGAGTGGTAACTAACAAAGACGGTAGCACTCAGCGGAACACTTAACCACAACTTACCAGCTTATATGACCTTTTAGTCCCCCTTTTATTTATGTGTTATGATGACTTCCAAACCCCCATTTATTTCAGTTGTTTGTTGACTCCAAGATATTTAATAATATGATATGCATCCACATAAATAAAGTTTTATTTTCCTTTCGCTAAAATTATTATTGTTACTTTAGCATTATAATATAAAGAGCATCGGGTGTGATAACATGGCATCAGAGCAAGAGCCAGGTTTGTGCCTATACGGAACTCAGGGGATTTTTATGCCATACTTAGAATACGTATATTAGTTATTAAGACCTTCTTTGTTACATTTTCTAAGTAATTCTATCTCGCGGACATGAATATATGGGATGAGATTTATTTAGACATATGTGGCGCAACACATGAGAAGTTTGAACAAGCAATTGGAGATGCGGGATATATCAAACTTTGTCAAACTATTCGAAGTATTAATTGATACTAGGGTATCGCTACTCTCGATACTAAACATATTCTGTTGATTGGTCGCCTAATGGTAGAGGCACAAGCAACGAGATAAGCTAATATATTTTTCAAATATCCCAACATGATACAACAAGCCATCCATCTAGCTTGGGACAGGGCTCCACCCGAAGAACTTAGCATTACTCCCCCAGACTACTCAATCTGTTATAGCATTAGTTCACCTCACATAAGATTTTTTACTTCCAATACTTTTAACAGTACCTATACTGACTCTGATCCTTCCGACTCGAACTTGACAGCATCGTACCTTAGGCAGCCTAAAGTGAACGAGGAAAGGAATATAGATGTATATAAATAAACATACGATGGATCGAGTATATTTTATTAAGCTTGAGTGTGTGGAGAAGAATTTATCACCATATTCCTAAATAAGCATAATAAACCTAACAAACTGTTTGTACTAGTAGGGGTGTAAAATAATAACTTATAAGTGTGTACTTTTCTTATCACAAGTTTTGACTATATCATATCCCAATGTAACACAGTATTGATATCAATGTAATAAGTTTTTTTAGGTACTTCCACTGCCATTAAATCCTTAGTATGTTGTTTTACATAATATTGTTAATATATAAGCATCTACAAGTGGATCACAAGGAAAACAACATAATCTTCCACACATACCAAATGTGCCTAGGACTAATGAAGGAATATTACGCTATTTACAAGGACTGACAACTTTGACTATGATACAACAAAATGTAACATAGCCACACCCGATTAATAATGAGATTCCGAATGAGACTCGAAGAATTAATCTGCTTAAGGAATTTCTTCGACAAAGACCACCAGTGTTTCATGGAAAGCCTGGTGCCAAAGAAGTAAAAAAATGGATAGGTAAGACATTTAAAGTTCTAAATGGAATACGTCTAATCCCTTGTATTAGGGTGAAATTATCAATTTATATGTTTGAAGGAGAAGTATCTTTTTGGTGGCAGTCCCTTCTTCGATCCCAAGATGTTGACGATTTAACTTGAATTCAATTCGAGGAAATGATCTTTAAAAAGTACTTCTGTGAATAAGTTAGAGATCAAATGATGATGAAATTCCTAAGTTTATAACAACAACAACTGACGATAGAACAATGTGATGCCAAGGTTACAGAAATGTCTCGGTATGCTAAAGAGTATCTGGACACCAAATCCAAAAAGTATAAACACTTTGAATGTAGTTTACGAACCAATATTAAAGATTTTATCATTCCATTGCAACTTCATGAGTTTAACCAAATGATAATGGTTACCTCCCTTATAAAAAAGAATCGACATCCGGAGGAATTAACCGAATCATAACTCCACCCCTAGGGACTTATATGTCATTAGGAATGAATCCAATGAATGAGACCTTCCTTACGCTAAACCCATGGATGGTCGAGTTTTTAGCTAAATCAACCATAGCAACAGTGGATCTATAATGCGATGCCATGAGTATGACCAAGTAGGACACATAACGCGATAATTCCCAAACCTGCAACAATCATATCCCCAAAATTTTACCTCCTCGCCAATAACCAAACCTATAAATGTTATCAAATTCCCTCTATTAACACCAACCGGTAACTCTGATAGTCACCCACCTCAGTAGAGGTTTTGTGGAAATAGGCAAGAATAGATGACTAAAACTCGAGGTTGGAATTCTTCCATTCATCCATTCTTCCAATAAAAAATCCAAACCATTATGACGTGGTAAAATGCGTAAGGGCAAATTTCCACATCAAGTCAATTTGTTATACTGGCTTATTGTATTGGACAAAACATATAGGTTGTTAGGGTGTTGTATCGCATTTGTGTCATTGAAGATTTGGAGTAGCTGTAATTACATGTCATATTCAAATTCGAGTGCTCTAATTCCTAAAAGGTATATAACCCTATATTTCATCGTTGGAAATAATATTTTAATGGATTAAGTTTTTACAAAATCTTTTTATAACTTGAAATAAAAAAATTCCAAGTTTTTCAACGTCGTTGTAACGAGGAACAGTACCTCATTCGAATGAGGATATGTACCTCACTCGAACGAGCATACTAACGAGGCAAATTTCTATAAAACCCAACCTCTCTCGAATCTCATTGGAAAGGGCATTACAATGAGATTGGTACCCTCGTTCAAATGACCTGGGTTGTTCTAATAAGAATATTACCCTCGTTCAAATGACTTCTAACAAGTCCAATTTTCAATTTTTCTTTTATTCTCTAAAATCTCATTAAAAGTCTCGTTATTTTATGTTTGAATAAGAATGTGTATGTCATTCGAACGAGAATGGTACCTCATTCGAACGATCGGGCACGAATGTCAAAAAATGCAGTTTTTCAGGAAGTTTTTGTTTAAACTTCCATAACCCTCAACTCATATTTTCTCACATATAAACGATGAGTGAAATCTTTAATAAACTAACTCTTTTGAAGATCCAAAGATCCATAACACATTTTTGAAAAAGTTCCTTCAAAAATCCTTGATCTTTATTGATCAATTTTCACAAATCAAACCCAAAAGTTCATCCTCGTCATTCACTATCATTTGTGCGGTGGATTTTGCACTGTTGGAGATGGTAGAGGCATTCGATGAATACCAAGGCATGAAGGTTTCATGTAACATGTTGGATTCGCACATAACTGAAGACAGAGGTTTTAAAAATTGCATCAGTGTATCTTGTTGTGACAAGTTTTTGTAAGTATTTTGTGTCTTCTTGTAAACACCATAACAGTAGTGAATTTGTCTACGCCTAACGGTCTGAGGTTTTTCTTATTGGGGCTTTCCTCATACATCGGGTGTAGTATTTTCTTGTTTTCCTTTATAATTTGAATTTTTCATGCTCACACAGTAATTAGATAACAAGATTAAAATTGGGAAGAATTAACACTATCTGAATAGGTTTTTAAGTGCCTATTTTTTGTTTTAGTGCTTTTCAGTAAAATTCATGAATTTATACCTACATCATATAACCTGTCCTTTTCAAATTGGTAGCATAGGAAGTTTCTAAAATTTATTAGATGAATCGAAGAGGTTATATGTAATGTTAATCGTCAAATAAACTACCATGTTTGATGTAAATAACGATGCATATTGAAAATCCCATATGAGATCTTCTTTAAATTCAATTGGTGAACGTATTTAGCTTGCTGTTTAAAAAAGGTAGTCCTCTCGAACCATTGTAGTCAGGGAAGCTATTGTTTCAAAACTTTTTGAGGAATGGAGTGAAGTGGATTTGAAATTATGTAATTTTAATTCTAAAGGTTTAAATGATTTATTTAGTGTTGTTACTCAGAGGAGTTTCGTCGTATCATGACATGTGAAACTTCATATGAGGCATGGGACATTCTTCAAGGTACTCATGAGAGAACGAGTGCGGTGAAAATGTCTAAACTCCAAAATTTCACCACCTAATTCAAAACCAATACCATGAACGAGAGTGAAATATTCGATGAGTTTTATGCGTTTATCTCCGATATTGGTAACTCGTGGTTTAACTTTGGTGATAGGATTCCAAAAAATCGGAGAGTTAAAAAGATTCTTAGATCTCTTCCTCGTCGTTTAAATACCAAAGTCACTATTCTAAACTCTTTTGGAGTGTTAAATTCTTTAAAACTTGAAGATCTTGTAGGTGATCTCCAAACATATGAATTAGATATGTTTCCAAATGATAAAAGAAAGAAAGATACGGGAATTGCTCTGAAAGATGAAAAAGAGGATGTGTCTGAATACGATGAGTTTGATATTGATCCTGATGATACAGACTTATTCGCTAAAAAATAAAAATAAATCTCAAATTCAAAAAGAAAAATTCCAAATTAGATAAATAAAAATTTTAGAAAAACAAAAATAAAGCGGTAATAAGTTCTAAAGATTGGGAGCAAAAGAAATAAAAATTAAAATTTTAAAAGAGATCATTTTAAAAAGGATGATTCAAAAATGTGTTTTGGCTGTCGGGGATGAGGTCATAGAGCATATGAGTGTCCCATAAAACTAAGTTGACAGGGTATAAATAAAGTTATCTATAAGGTTACTCTTAGAGACAATGAAAATGAGTCTAAAAACTCTGTCGACTCTGTTCCATCTGAGAACAACTTCACTACTTTCATGGTTACTCATGCTAGATCCACAAGTACATCACATCCTAATGTTGATGTTTACGTTCATGAAAACCTTGAGGTTGTGTCTAATCACTCATAAGGAAGTGATAGTGTTGGTAGTTTAAGCGATAGTGATGTTGATAAAGGTGATTTGAAGTTCGCCTATTCTAAGATGTACACCAATTCACTGAGAATTAAAAATAATAATAACAAGTATACTTTTAAGATGTTGATTCTTGAAAATAAGTTAAAATGCCTAAAGGATAAGAAGGCCTTAGTTTCTCAACTTGAGGCAATTAATATTTCTCTTTCTCAGAAACTTATTTTGGTGGGAAAAGAAAAGAATAATTTGACTTAATCTTTAGATCCTGTTACTAAAGATCTCCATGAGTCTTTGGAGATTCATGAGACACTTGAAGGGAAAATTGTCCAACTAGATAAAGATCTTAAAGTTTCACATGAAGCCAAAGTCACTGTTGAGGACAACTCAAGGAGAATGGGGAAGTTGTTTCTAAGTCCAGTCCTAGGTTATAAGGAGAAAGGTTATGAAGAGAGAAAAGCTATAGGTTATGTTGAGGGAGAATCATCCAATACACAGTTTCGAACCTATAACCAAGTTTCTTACCAAAATAAACACTCCAAAACCTAACCCTCCAAAGAGAAATCTACCTCAGCATCCTATTAAGGTGACTCCCAATCAACCTTATGTATGTATCTTTTGCAATAAATGGGGTCACCTTAGAGATTTTTGTTACAATCTTAGGAAGAATTCTCATCTCCATACTCCTACACATACTATAGCCAACTGGCTAGCCTGAAAAAGTAAGTTGAGTATCTAGTCAATACATCCAAATGGTTAATAGATGAACTTTTGAGGTTGTCTATGCCACGAAGGAATTTCTCCAACACAAAGGCTGGGAACAATAATGACAAGAACACTAAGAACACAACTCCCTCTTGGTTGCCAAAGATATGGACAAGATGGCTTTAGTTGTTCATGTTGATCTTAAGGATAAATATACCTCTTAGTGATATTTTGATAGTGGGTGCTCCACACATATGACAGGTGATAGATCTCTTTTTACAACCCTTGAGGATCACAGGGACGGTATAGTCATCTTCGACGATGAGAGTAAGTCTAGGATTATGATAAGAGGCACCATTGAAGTTTTTGGGTTTCCCAAACTAGCAAATGTTCTTTATGTTAATGGACTAAAATAAAATTTGATTATCATTATCCAGTAATACAGCAAAAACCTAGAGGTTAGTTGAGCCAGATGGAGTGTAATGTCTATGATAAATTTGGCAAGACTATATTTCAAAGTGTGAGGACTACTGAAAATTGTTACGATATCATTCCAAAGTCTTCATTCATTTACAATAGTTCCAGGGTTTCCATTGTCAACCTTTGGCTTCAATGAATAGATCATGTAAATTTTAGAGACCTCGAGCGTCTAGTGAAAAAATATCTAGTTTGTGGCTTGCCATTATTAGGAAAACCAACCTCATTTGTTAACGATCCTTGCTAACTTAAATGAATTTTGCCATCTCTTGTATAGAGTAAGAATTGAAAAATTCAAGAGATGGAAAGGTCCATGCTTCTTGGTAAGAAAGTGCCATGGCGATTTTGGGTGTTACATGATAAATAGGGTACACTTACATCCTCACATAAATCAAACTCCATATTAATTATGGATAAGTAAGAAACCCAATCTAGCTTATTTATATGTCTTTGGGAGTCCCTGCTACATCCTCAGGTAAAGAGAGATTCTTGGGAAGTTTGACTCGAGGAGTGATGGAGGAATTTCTTTAGGTTATTCATCGAATATTTGAGCTTATAGAGTTTACAACTTTACTATCTCAAAGGTCATGGAATCAATAAATATCACCATAAAAGATGATGTTTCCTCCACATTTATTGATGATGGTGATCTTTATTGTGAGAGAGATGCACCCCCTAGTGTTGATCACATTTCTCCTCACAATGATTTGGTGGACCCCTAACTTTATAGAGGGGATTTATCTCCTTGGGTTCATAAAAATCATGACCCCGCCAACTTTATTAGTAATCCCGATGATGGTGTCAAGACTAGATGAAAACCTAAAAATGAGGTTACCTATTTCTGTGACTCCTCAAAAATCAAACCCAAAAATATCAAAGAATCACTCAAAGATGAGCATTGGATCAATGCTATGTAAGAAGAGTTGCATCAGTTTTAAAAGAATGATGTTTAAGAATTAGTTACCCGACCTAGCGATACTAACATCATTGGTACCAAGTGGATCTATAAGAACAAAATGGATGAAAATGGTGTCATTTTTGCAATATAAATCTAGGTTAGTTTTTCAAGGTTACACCCCAATAGGAGGTGTTGACTTATACGAGACATTTTCTCATTTGCAAGGATAGGGTCCGCTCGCTTTTTGTTATCCATTGAATGTCATCTTAAGTTTAAGCTTTATCAGATGGATATCAAGAATGCCTTCCTTAATGTAATTCTTCAGGAGGAGTTCTATGTGGAACTACCAAAATGGTTTCAAGAACTTAAGCACCCAAATCATGTCTTTTATTTAAAGAAAGCCTTGTACGGTTTGAAGCAAGCAGCGTATGCTTCATATAAAAGGCTTACATCGTATTTCCTTGTTCGTGTGTTCACGAGACGGGGAGTGTATACGACATTGTTTATTCATCGGGATGAGATTGATATTTCGGTTACACAAGTTTATATTGATGACATAGTTTTTGGATTCACATGTGATCAACATGCTCATCTCTTTGGGGGTGAAATGAAAAGTGAGTTGGAGATGAGTATAGTTTGAGAGCTTTCTTTCTTCCAAGTTCTTCAGGTGAGTCAACTCGATAGTGGGATATTTTTATCCCAATCTATGCATGCTAAGGATCTTGTGAAGAAGTTAAAGTTAAGACTCGGCCAAGTATGCATGCACAATAATGAGTTCATCCGCTAAGCTTAGCAAAGACACCGAGGGAAATGACATAGAGAACACACTCTTTAGGAGCATGATAGGTATTTTACTCTACTTAACCATTAGCCCTCCATATACTTCCTTTAGTGTAGGATTCAGTGCTTGTTATGAGGCCAACCCGAAAGAGTCTCACGTACTTTCGCTAAAGTGTAAAACAAAATATGTGAGTGGGACCCTGTCCTTCAGGATTTTGTATTCTTTTAACACCAATGATTATATATCGGCTTATTCTAATGATGATTAGGCACGGGATGTTGATGGATGAAAAATCACCCTAGGCTGGTGTTTCTATTTTAGGAGTGCTCTTGTCTCTTGGATTAGCAAGAAGCAAAACTCCATTTCATTATCCACGGTGGAGGACGAATACAAAGCCACCGGGAGATGTTGTACACAACTCATTTGGATTAAACAAACGTTGGAGGATTATATCATTTCTCAAGCATAATAACTGTTTACTATGTAATACGAGTGTGATTCACATCTCTCGAAATCACGTCTAAAATTCTTGAACGAAGAACATTAGGATTCATGAACACTTTATTCTTGTATTAGTTGAGGATAAGATTGTTTCCTTAGTCTTTGTTGGGACGAAACATTAATTAATCGATATTTTTACCAAACCTCTAGATGCCCTTAGGTTCGAGGATCTTAGGAAATCTATTGGGGTTTGCTCCGTTGATTGAGATCGGAGTCAAAATCTAGTTTAACGCGTGATTCTATTTTATTTCATTCCCTTTATGAACTAGATTATATATTTGTACATATTTTTATAAAAATTGAAAATATTTTTTATTCTTTTTGTTCTTTTATAAAAAAATTACAAAATCAAAAATTTTCCTTTTTGTCCCTTTTGAATGTGAAATTAAGATATTTGGGACCCCCCATCATTTCATTTTCATGTGTCTTACAATGGATAGGTAGACTTGATTTCACCTTGCATTGCCCTTTGTATGGTATCATGACATTTAATGCCCTTTTATGATATTTCCTTCAATGTTGGCTTCATATCTTCACTTTGTATGCTCACACCTTACACAGGTTCTTTAGAATGTTAATCTCGCTTTGCGTATTCTAGGGGAAGTAAGGTGTTGTCTCATCAATTTTTGTCAGTTAATGTTATATGAGATAGATAAATATTGTGCATGTAATAACCATTACCCCTATTCCTGGATTTTTTCAAACTTCTGAGAGGAATGGAAAGGGGCTAAAAAAGGAACAAACTACTTTGCGTTAAAAGCCGCCATTAAAAAGAGCCTAAAATAATATTTGGCATAAAAAAACAGAAGTGCCAAGGCCAAAAAATTTCTCATTGATGCTTCTAAAGCAATATCAGAATATGATATCTTCAAAACATAGTGTGACATTCAAAATTTATATTATTAAGGTTGTTATAAGTCGGACATCAATGGGTTTGCACAATAAGTCATTATATTGCATTTTATGTGACGATATTAGCCGGAGAATCACCGAACTTTTAGGTAATTTCATTGAAGTGAATTGACTTCTATCGAGTCCTTTTTTTCTACACCGAGGTCGGTTTAAATGCTTAACGTTTAAGAATATTATTTTTCATTTTGCATTTGTACATTATTTTGGGCTTGTGCTTCCATTCAGTTCGTTCACACCTATTCATTCCAATCTCACGTTTCGGGTATTTTGGTTATATTATAAGGAAATTCTTTTAATTCACTGGAACATTTTTCTTTGTATTCCAATTTTTTATTTTTCTATCTTCAATTTAATTATTATTTTTAACAGATCTCATTTGAACGATATTCCATCCCACGTTCGAATGAGCGACTGTTAAAAATCGTGATTGTGTCCTTTTAACCCCAATGCGTTTTACCCTTTTCATTATTCCCTCAGTCGTTTTCACCTTCTCTCTCTCTCTCTCTCTCTCTCTCTCTCTCTCTCTCTCTCTCCTAATCCCACCTCCATACCCACTCACCCATCTTCCTACGTCTTTCCTCCATACCTTTTCCTCCACCTTTTATCCTCTTCTTCATCATACAATGCGACTTAAGGGTTCTATTTACACCTCCTTAAGGTATTTTTTTCTCTCTCTCTCTCTTTTTCCTTGTTTATTTTATTTGGGCATTTTATAATCTTATTTTTGGGTACCATTTAGACCTTTAGATTTTTGGGTGCATCATTTATTTTCAAGGCAATACCCAAATAAAACTATGAAATCTCATTTCGTGGGGTTGTTTATTATATATATATATATATATATATATATATATATATATATATATATATATATATAGAGAGAGAGAGAGAGAGAGAGAGAGAGAGAGGCAGGCTCCTGTGCACACTAAGTTTGCACATGTACTGGCACACACCAATTTTTTTAAAATATTAAAAAAAAATTGAGTTGATTTTTATATGTGATATTTAAATATTTCAACGGACCCACATAAAAATAAATTAGCATAAAAAAATTTGTTATTTTTAAAAGATCGGTCAAACTTTCGCACTTTTTAAAGTGTTTAAAAACAGCGAAAGTTTGACCGATTTTTTAAAAATAGCAAAAAATGTTTTTTTGAGCTGATTTTTTTTAAGTGAGTCCGTTGAAATGTTTGAATATCACACAAAAAAATCAGCTCAAAAGCATTTTTTTTTACTATTTTAACAAAATGATGTACAAACTTAGTGTGCAAAGGGGCATGTTTGTATATATATATTTTTAATTTCCCCCCATAAATGGTAACTCATAATTGTTTTTGGCAGTCTTATCATTTTTATTAAATTCATTAATTTTTGAATGTCAAATAATTATGAACTCCCATTTATTTTTATTTATTTTTGTGTCCATGTTATATATTTTGTGCTAATTAGAGAGAAGCTTTTTGTTTGTTGTTAATTTTGGTGTTTGGGGAGGCTTGGATGGTTATGTTGGGTGGGGTTTCCTTAGGTTGATTTTTGTCCCCTCTCTTTTTATCCCCTAATCATGCCTGGACGTCGATGTTCTTATGATGCCAAGGAGACTGATGTGGATCATTCTTCAGAGGATAACTTAGTTGTCCTCAACTTTCATTTTTGGTGGGAGACACGCCACGCTTATATGCTACATCATACTTTGGGATTTCCTGCACATTCCATTGTACGAGAAAAGGAAATGGACCTTCCTTCCCTATACAGGGCCACTGTTTTTCTTGGTTGGCGCATCGTGGGTGGGATCTTATTTTTATTGTTAGATACCCTATATATCCCGACCTGATTAGGGAACTCTTAATTGATATGGTTATTTCCACTAGGGGCCTTATTTCTCGAGTCAGGGAAAAGTAGGTGTTCATCACCGTAGATTCCATAGCCCGTCTTATCTAATTGCCCCGTTCACCCGATGCCACTTACCCTTGGACCGCCCATCAATCCCCAGACATCACTTTAATAAAATATGCCATTTTTGATATCATCCAACACAATAAAGGCCGATTTTAGGATCCTTAACATGATCGCTTACACGTGCCTCATTCTAGTCGCAAACCATACTCAGATCACTTGGGATCACATGTGTCTGATGTATGCCATAAGTTTTGTCTCCATCATGAACCTGCCCGAGCACATCTTTTTTATTCTTCCTACGATTATGAACTCCGAGTCCTCTCCCACCAGATAGGTCTTTCCCCTTGCAGTTATTATCACTCACCATTGTCTAGATGTCCATTGCCCACTCTTCCCATTCGATGTTCCCATAACCCGCTACCAAACCAAACTTCTATTCCATTAGTCACTTATGGAGCCACTTGTCACATCATCAGATATAGCATACACCTTCTCACTCAGGGTCATCTCAGTCCGACCCCATATCCACTCCGTCCCAGTCCATGCCATGATCCACACACTCTTGTCCACCCGTAGAGTCCGAGGAGGTTAGGATTCTTCATACGTCGATGAACAAGATTTTAGAGGAGCAACGTCAGGAGAGATCGATGTTCAAATACTTTATGGAGACGATGCACTATGATATGGAGAAAGAAGATGGGGAATTACCTCATAGAGATTACTTATTCTTATAGTGGATTGAGGAGCTTCATCGAGATGAGATGTGCCGTGGAGCAGGTCCCTCTTGTTCAAGGCCTCCATCTAGCGACGATGCTAATGGTGCTGGAGATGGACCTTCACAGTGACTCTTTTGTGTATCTTTTTATTTATTTATATATAATTTTGAGAGACTGAGCCTTAGATATTGTATTTTATTTCTCTCGATTTTCACTTTGGATATTTAATACATTTGGTACTTTACATGTATTATTTAATTTATTCACATGTTTGGATATTTTGTTTATTGTCTGTGGTTTAATTATTCATCTATATTATTGTGATTTCCATGTTCCTATATCATGTTAGAGTTGTTCATATAATGCTTATTGATATCCCAATCCTTTTATTATATCACTAACATTGCAGGCTTTTGGTTTTATCCCTTTGTCTTTTCCGGGAGAACATTATTAGGGGAGATTATCTTTTATATTTATTTTTTGTATAATCCCTATGCGTCACAGTTGTTTTTGTTTCATGTGTCTAGGCACATGTTCTTATGGATAATTCATTGCAAAGATACTCATGTTGTTGCTAGTTGTTAGGATGTCAGATGTCTTTTTCATTTTTGGATTTGGGATTGGCATTAGATCGGCTTGACAACTTGGCTTAGTGAATTCGGTGTTTTTATTTTTTTATGTTTTTTCCCAAAATAGGTAAAGGGGGTATTTCTAAGGAAAAATTTCCACTTCGAGTCAATTTGTAGTATTGGCTTATTTCGTTGGACTAAACACATAGTTTGTTAGGGTGTCGTGTCACATTAGTGTCATTGAAGAATTGGAGTAACAGTAATTGGATGTCATATTCAAATCTTAGTGATCTAATTCCCCAAAGGTATATGGCCCTATTTTTCATTGTTGGAGAGAATATTTTAATGGATTTACTTCTTGCAAATCTTTTTATAACTTAAAATAATAAAATTTCCAAGTTTTCCTTGGTCGTTCTAATGAGGAACAATACCTCGTTCGAATGAGGATATGTACCTTGTTCGAAGGAGCATACTAACGAGGAAAATTTCCCAAAACCACGCCTCTCTAGAATCTCATTGGAAAGGGAGTTCAAACGAGATTTGTACCCTCGTTCGAACGAGATTGGTACCCTCGTTCGAACGACCTTATTCGTTGTAACGAGAAAAGTACCCTCATTCGAACGAATTCTAACAAAGTTCTAACGAGGCTAAGTTTTGATTTTTCTTGCCACTCTAGAATATCATTTAGGTCTCATTTTTTCATCTTCGCACGAGAATGAGTATATCGTTTGAACCAAATTGGTAGCTCATTCGAAAAATCGGGGGAAAATTAAAAAAATATAGTTTTTCAGGCCGTATTTGTTTGTAACTTTCACAACCCTCAACTCAGATTTTTCTCACGTATAAAGGGTGTGTGAAAATTGCAATAAACTAACTCCTTTGAAGATCCAAAAGTCCATAACACATTTTGGAAAACTCTCTACAAAAATCCTTGATTTTTATTCATTAATTTTCACAAATCAAACTCATAAGTTCATCCTCTTCATCCATTTGTTCAGTGGATTCTGCACTATTGGGCACGTTAAAGGCATTTGGTGGATCTGTGTATCGTGCAAGATTTGTACATAATTGCAGACGAAGGTTTTGAAGAATATATTAGTGTATCTTGTTGTGTCAAGTGTTTGTATGTCTTTTGTGTTTTCTTGTAAATACCATATTTGTAGTGAATTTATCTAGGCCTAGTCGTCCAAGGTTTTTCCCATTTGAGTTTTCTTCGTACATTGGTTTGTCGTGGTTGCTTGTTTTCCTTTACAATTTGAATCTTGCATCTGCAAGTAGTCATTATATAACAAGACTAAAATTGGAAAGAATTGACATTATTTGCCTAGATTTTTGAAGTGCCTATTTTGTGAGTTTATGCTTTTCAGTAAATTTCATGAATTTATACCTACATCATATAACCGGGACTTTTTAGAGGGTAACATACTTTTTATAACATCTTGACACATACATTATTTGACTCTGGATCAACACATTCTTTCATTATCCATGCCTTCATGTCTCGCTTCCAATTATCTACTAGTCCCTTAGCATTTCTGTTGTCCATAGGAATGTCAACCGGGCAAATAACTGTCACTAATAGAGTTTATAAATAGCACATTCTATGGATCCCGACAAGAATTTTGAAAGTAGATTTAATAGTCTTAAACCTAAAGGAGTTCAACTTGATTATTGGAATGGACGTTTTATCACCCAACTTTTCTCATACTAACTGCCACGAAAGGATAGTAACATTCAAAAGACCTCATCAAACCCTATTTTACTTCCAAGGAAAGTGACATTTCAAGTCAATACTTTATCAATTTCATGAAAAATGATCTACATCTCCTCCTACTATATTAGATAAGTACGTGGTTTATTTCCAGAAGAATTTCCTAGACTACCACCACAACGAGAACTTAAGTTTGTTATCAAATTGTTACCTAACACCTCTCCCATTTCGATACCACGTTATCGTATTGCCCCATTAGAACTACGAGAACTTAAATCCCAGCTTGATGACTTTTTAAAAAGGGTTTTTATATAACCTCTTACATCTCCTTTGGGAACACCAATTTTGTTTGTTAAAAAGAAGGCTGGAACATTTTGGTTATGCATCGACTATCGTAAACTAAATCAAGTGACCCTCAAGAATAAATATCCTTTGCCTTGTATAGGAGATTTGTTTGACCAATTGTGAGGGTAAATTTTTTTTTTCAAAAATTGATTTAGGATCTAGATATCACCAACTTCGTATGAATGAAGAAAATATACCCAAAACTTCTTTTCGAACTCAATATGGCCTTTTTGAGTTCATGGTTATGTCCTTTGGGTTAACCAATGACCTGTCAGCTTTCATGGATCCAATGCATTGAGTATTTTGACCTTTACTAGATCAATTCGTAATCATTTTCATAGAGGATATCTTAATGTACTCTAAGACTAGAGAAGACCGTGAAGAGCACTTAGGCCTAGTACCAGAAACTTTACTCCGACACCAACTTTATGCGAAGAAAAGCAAATGTGATTTTATTACGAAGGATGTGAAGTTTCTCGAGCATGTGATTATTGAAACTAGTATACAAGTAGACCCAACAAAAATCTCTGCAGTACTTGAATGGAAGAAACCTACGAATGTTATGGAAATACGAAGATTCCTCGGACTCCCACGTTACTATCGACGCTTTGTGGAAGGATTTTAAAAAATTTCCTTACTTTTGATGAGTCTAACCCAAAAGGATATCCGATTTGTATGGAAACCCGAATGTTAACAATCATTCCTTACATTAAAAGAAAGGTTAACCACTACCCCGATCCTCACTATTCCTTCCAGTAATATTGGTTATGACGCATATGTCGACGCCTCATTACAAGGATTGGGATGTGTGTTGATATAACAAGTAAAAGTGATCTAGTATTGATCACAAAAGTTAATGATTCACGAACATAATTACCTGATACACAATCTAGAGATAGAGAAAGTATTGTTCATACAAAAAATATGGATATGCTATTTGTATGGGAAAGACTTTCAGGTATTCTCCGACCATAAGAGTATCAAATATATATTTACTCAGAAAGATCTAAATCTTAGTCAATGACGATGGATTGAGTTTTTGTAAGATTACAAATTTAACTTACTATACCAGCCAGGGAAAGGTAACGTAGTTGATGATAATTTAAGTCGAAAGTGAAAAGGAACATTCAGTAGTATGATTACATTTTTTACTACTCTAGGAGAATACAATTCGCAGAGAGAATCTTCTAAAAAATAATCATTTTGAGAAATATCATTGCTTTCCCAAACCCCCACAAAAGAATTTTGGAGAACCAAGTAGAGGATAAATTACTAAAAGCCAAAAGCAAAGATTAAAAGACAACAACGCAAAGACAGATTTGTCATATAACCCCGAGAGAGGGATAATAAATAAGAATCGATTGTGGGTCCCCCTAGATCTCTCCTTAAGAAATGAAATATTGGAGGAAGCGCATCGTTCCAGAATTATGATTCATCCAGGGAGCACCAAAATGTATCACAATATCAAAAAATAGTATTGGTGGCAAGGTATGCAGAAGGATATCGCCAATTTTGTGGCAACATGTTTAACCTGCCAATAGTAGAAATTGAAAACCAACATCTTGAAGGATTATTGCAGCCACTCCCTATTCTAGAACTGAAATGGGATCGGAATATAATGGATTTTGTCCGTGGATTGCCTAGAACAGATCAAGTTTATAATTCAATATAGGTTATTGTTGATAGACATATAAAATATATCCATTTTCTATCAACGAAAGCTACTGGTTCTCTTCAAAAACTCAGTGAGCTTTATATCAAGGAAATTGTTAGGCTCCATGGAATAACCTTATCTGTTGTGTATGATCGAGATCTCCGATTGATAGGAAGATTTTGGCAAGCATTACAAAAATTTATAGGAACCAAGCTTTACCTAAGAACTACCTTCCATTCCCAAACCAGTCGATCCAAAAGAGTAATTCAGACCCTTGAAGTCATGTGAAGATATTACGCTCTGGACTTTTCTAGTACATAGAATGATCATATCGCCTTAATAGAATTCTGTTACAATAATAGCTATAAAAAAAACATTCAAGCAACTCCTTATGAAGCCTTATATGGTAGAACATGTCGTTCAACTTTGGGACCCAAAATTATAGCTAAAATGACCAAAATTTATACGAATAGTTCGAGAAAGATTACATTCGGCCAAAATTAGATAAAAGAGTTATGCGGGTAATAAAAAGAAAAATTTGGAATTTAAGATAGATAATTAGGTATTCTTGAGAGTTTCCCCACGAAAAGTTATTATTTAATTTGGAAAGAAAGGAAAGTTATAACCACGTTATATCAGACCTTTTAAAATCATAGAATGCATTGGCCCAGTTGCCTATCTTTATAACCGCCTCTAGAATTATCCAATATAAATGACGTTTTCCACATTTCCCAACTACGAAAATACATACCTGATCCCAATCACATTATTACCTGGGAAGGTATATTAGTGAAATCCAACCATCACTTCGAGGAAACCCCTTATCAAAATTTTTTATTAGAAAAATAAGGTTCTTTAAGAAAAAAAATCATTCCTCTAGTAAAGATTGTTTGCAACACCATGGAATGGAGGAAGCAACATAGGAAACATAAGAATCAATGAGAATACGTTATCCTGCACTCTTTAAAGGTAATTTTGAGGACGATTATCTTTAGGAAGTTATAATGTAACAAACCCACAAATATTTGGTAAATAACCTCAAAGAATAAAGACATTACCTTAGTTATCATCAAAGTTTGAAATTTTACCAAAATACCCTAGAAACTTTAAAACTTATGATTTAAACCATACCATGCCCTTATAACCCAAAACATTATAATAGTAATTTTATTTTATATCAACAACACAACCCAACCAAATAGGTTTGCAAAATTATACATTGACCCCCTATACTTTTAAAAACTTGCTTAATTTTCCTTAAATTCGTCTTATGTATTACCTAAGAACCCAAATCAAAACCAAAACTTATTTCTCTTCACCCCCTGAACATTTTTGCCAGTGGGTTACCTTGTGAGTAGTTGTACCAGATGGGATACACATGGTACCCATGCCCTCCCACGTGGTACCTTAGTAAAACTTAACCAAACTATAACACCCCGTAGATTTTAAATCGGAATTTAATTATATTATTTTGAAATTCGGGAAACTAAAATTTTTGGATTAAATTGTTTTGAGTAAATTAAAATGTTAGGATTTAATTATGAAAAGTAGGATTTTAATCAAAATTGAAATCGGGGGTGAAATTAGGATTTTATTAACATATAATTATTTGGGGTTGTCTTTGCAGCAATCCAGGGGCGAATGGATTCGACTTTATAGCCGAATCGATTCGGCTTTAGTCAGGTCGGCAGTTCGCTAGGATTTTTAAGAGTTTGTTTTTAATCAAATTATATTATATATATATATATATATATATATATATATATATTTCAGGGTTTTGATTTTATAAACTCATCATTATAAACTCTAAGAGAAGTAGTTCCCTAAATTTTTCATTTTCTTTTACCTAAAACCCTTAACCCAAATTTATCAAGTTTCAACTCACGATTTAAAGGCCCAATTGGTGTTTTCTCAAGTTGGTATAAGAATCAATTTTTCTTAACTTTTCGAGAGGATTTCAACTGTCTAATCCGATTTTCTAAATGATTTTCAGCAGGCATAAATATCAATATTCTCTCTCTTTAGTATCATGCATTTTAGATGTCGCTTAAACCTTAATATTCATATGATTCTCTTAAATTAAATTAGCAACCTAATTAGGAAAAGTGAAAACTAATTTAGGAATATTTTTCTTAAAAATCTTAATCTGATTTAACACTTATAACCCTTGTGTGCTTAGGGTAGAGGTTGGATTTTTGGAAATATGGGTATAGTTTTGCATCTAGAAAGCGTAGAAATTTGATTAAAATGAAAACTACACCTGTACAACTACATAAAAATTATGTAGGTTTGTTTAAAATAAATTATTGTTATGTGCTTTGTATTTTCATGATGTTAAGATTATATTTGTTGAATAAAAATATTGGAGTTAAGTAGGACAATGGATTTAATAAATTAAATTGAGATTAATTGTATTTATATGAGAAATTGTGCATTGCTTGATAAATTAAAATGCGTGATTTATTGTGTTGATTATATTAATCATTGCGAGGACGATGGAATTTTGGGTAGTATGCTCTCACCATAATTTTTGAGAATAATTTCTAGGTATGGGACTAGTGGATATGCCTTTGTCGCGGTTAACACTTTCTTTGTATGGGACTAGTTAGTGTAGATCTTTATGAATGGGATATTCCGGTGTGGGGTTAATTTTGGTATCGTTATGTTGATTTGGATAGCCTAGGCACTAGACTAGGAAGCTTTATTTATAGATATTCACACTACATGATAAGATAGGATGTATTTTTGTTTTGAAGACCTCTAGGTATGGGACTAGGGGTAGGTGTGCTGATTTATGCTCTAAAATAGGGTGGGGCTTAAATAAAATAATGATAAAGGAGATGATGAGAAAATAAGAAATGGAGAATTAATACCTAAGATAATAAACGGGTATTAAAAAGGATTTGCAATGTAAGTATGTGCAGAGCTAACAGTTAAACGGGCCAACTAGCTATAGCGACGTGGGTGTGTGTGGCGTCATGAGTATGTGCGGACTGACAGTTAAACTGGATGACGGGGTATAGTGGCGTGTCATGCGTAGAACCTCACGAGTATGTGCATAACTGAAAGAATGCGGGTTGACTGCCTATAGTGAGGTGATGGGTGTGATGTGTAGAACTTTAAGCGTGTCAAGAGTGTGTGCAGGGCCAATAAGGGGTCGACTAGCCATATTGGTTTCGCATGAATTAAATTAATTAATTAATTAATTAATTAAATGAGTAAGGATAAGAATAAAATTTAAATAATAATGTTATTGGACTATTTGGGCTTACACTTTAGGGTGCTCTTGTTTTATGGTAGATAGTGGTGGTTTACGTTTATTCGCACGTTAATTAATTATTTCGTTAAATTTAAAATATTCCATTGTGATATTTATTATGTATGATGCTACTGTTTGGATTTACGGACCCTAATTGGGGAGAGTATATGGTATTCATGCGGTGGGCTCTGATCCATTGCGTTGACTAATATTTTAAGTTTAGCGCTAGAGTAGTTGTACAAGCTTATTTGGAGATTTTTGGAGGTGCAGCGGGATTTCATTTTAGATGCTTAGACGTTAGTTTTATTTTCATTTCCATCGTATTTTTATTATGAGACTTTATTAGGGATTTGGTGGGCCACTCGGTTCCACAGTTGTGTACGGTTAATTCAGTTTTTTATGGTTGGATGATTATTTGAGGTTTATTTATTTGGAGATGGGATTATTTTGGAGATTAGCATTGTGATGGATTTTATTATCACATGGATGGTTACTATTTTGTTGGGTCAATTTAAATTATTATCTTGTGGAATGAATTTTTTATGTCTCATATCTATCACATGCTAAGAATGGTATTGAATTTAGTGACGCCGGACGTAGTTTGACAACGGCGGTTCGCCACCTCACTTGGCGGATTACGCGGGGTGTTACACAAACCATGGTAAGTTTCCATATCTTTTTCCACCAATCCCTTCACCCTCACCAACAGTATAAACACCCCCCCCCCCCCCCCCCCAAAAAAAAAAAAAAAAGAAGAACGTACATTACCACAGTGAAAAACACAAAGCAAATTTCTAGCATTTTGGTATTTCTATGATTTTATGTAGAATTTTTTTTTAAGTTTTGGGACATTCATATGTCCTAAATATGAGTTTACATGTGAATTATAATGTGGGAAATGCACTGAAAAATCTTGAATATGAGGAACCTTCATAAAAGCTTGACCTTTAATAGTGGAACAAGTACTCTTGAATTTGAACTAGTTTCAAAGTGGGAGAACCTAGGTGCAAATCTTAATTCAACCCAAAATGAGTTTTGATACCCCAAATCAATGTTCGAGAATTAGGAACCTTGAAATTTCATAAACAAAGTTCAGAAGCTATGGTAAATCAAAATCTTTGAAACCAAACCAGTTCAGCTATATTTTGATCCTATATCATGAATATCACCATACCGTTGCTCAAATTAGGGCCTAAAACCACGAATGTTAAAGTAAAACTTATGCCATTTTCACAAAAAATGAATAGCTCAAACGTGTTAACCGCAATGCCTCAAACAAATATGGTTGAATTCCTTTAATAAATTAGACAATTTTCATTCAGGAATCAACATAAATGGTATTCTAGAACTATTCAATTTAAAGGTCAAAGTATTCAAACTCTAAACTCAACAAAACGAAGGTAGAAGATCAATGTGTAGTTCACGCGCACGAGTGAAGTCAAATTCAGGCGTGTCGAGACCTTGACCAAGCACATGAGGGTGCGTCTCCAATAAAAAAATTCAGAATTTTTTCCCAAAAATTTTATTTTATTTTTAAGGTCAAAATAGTAAATTACATCACCCAACTTGATTTCCCAACAAGTTGTTTCTCAAAAAAACAATTTTAAGAGTTTGAAAATCCAACTTTCAATTTTCTTTTTAACCCCTAAATTTTTTAACTATTTCATAATAACCCCAAACTTTAAATATAACTCACTTTCCATAAATACAATAAAATTGTTTATTATCACTAATCCCAAGAATGAATGGAAATGAGGAAATTAAAAAAAAACTAAACTTTTCATAATTATATATTTAACCCTGGCATTAAATTTTACACTGTCAATAATTTATTTTTTTACCCAAAGTTTCACTTGGAAATTCTTTTTTCTTTCATACTCTAAAGATTTATACTATCCATGATTTCAGAGTACCTATTTTGTCCATGTGAAAATGAAGATCAAATACAAATGACTCGAAATTAAAAGGTTGATGATTATATTTCGATATTATTTTTTAGCTTACACCTTTGAATTATTGCATTGTTTATATCACTATGTGATAGCCCCCAAACTTTTGTTCTCATTTCTAAACTATTTTGTGTTTTTCACAATTGTCGTGAATATTATTTCAATCCTTATCCGATTAAACCCTAACATGATAATTTCATAAACATATGATTTCATTTAACTTAAGATTTAATTTAAACCTATTAGCATACCTCATAATTTAGGGAATATAGTTTAGATATACCCATGGACATGCTATTTAGATTGTAAGACTTAGATGATTGAGTTTTCTGGATTTATCACTACATGCGTATGAGTGTCACTCTAGTTAGAGTGCCTAGTCGATACTTTATCTAAAGGTTTTGAATTGATTTTTTCCAAATGTTTTGGATGTTATTGTAAGGGTATTGCTATGCATTTTAAACCTTTTATAACCGATAGTTATGGTTTATCTTGTTATAATCTGAACCTTATCTTTATGACTCGATAAAGTCCCTATCCAGTTATAATAACCATATTATTCTTACACATATCAACAAAGCCCCATGAACCCTGTTTCATTTCTATTTATATCTCAATTTGTTCCAAAGTATTATAATAATAATATATTGTTGGTACATCGTTGTTGTCTAACAGACTCACTTATATATACTTGTTATAGAAATAATCTTTTTTACTAGGCAAAATTTTTCTTAGTTGTTCCCTTTCCAAATGGAAAATGAGCTCAAAGAAGGAGAAATACCCCACACCCCACAAGATTTTTACTCTTTATTATCAAGGAATACCTTTTCGGTTACATATATATGAGGTAATTAGAAAAGATGGTAGCACTCATTGAAACACTTTCACCACAACTTACCAGCTTATGTGACCTTTTAGTCCCCTTTTATTTCTGTGTTATGATGACTTTCAAACACCCCTTTATTTTAGTTATGTGGAGACTCCAAGATATGTAATAAGATGTTATTCATCCACATAAATAAAATTTTAACTTCCTTCCGCTTAGATTATTATTGTTACTTTAGCATTACAAAATACATATAATCGGGTGTGACGGATAATATATGATCTTAATGGATAAAAATTGTGGGTATTTAGTGAGTCTATCTACAATTACCCAAATAGAGCTATAACCTTGGTGTGTTTTTACTAATCCACTAACGAAATGCATCGTGATGAGATCCCACTTCCACTCGGGAATATGGAAAGTTATAGTAACCCTCTTGGTTATTGTTGTTCACTCTTTACTTGTTGATATCCAAAGCATCCTAACACATGTTTTATTACGTCCTATCTTATTACTTTCAACCAATATCGCATTTTAAGATCATTATACGTCTTGGTACTTTTGGGGTACATTATGAATTTAAAGTGATGTGCTTCTTCCAGAAGTTCTCTTCGTAGAGAGGCTTGTTAAGGTATAGAAAGCCAACCCTTGAAGTGTAGTCCATTGGATTTATCATTTGGCACACCATTTTTTTATCTATTTTCTAGGCGATATTAGTTTATTGATAATGAATTATTACCATGTTATTGTCATATAACTTTTCTTGGAAGGGTTGTGTGAGCTATAATATTTTGAAGATTAATGGTGGTTGATGAATATTCCCCATAACAGTTGTGTTCTCTTTGAAAATCTATTATGTTCCATAGTCTTGTGAACATCCTGTTGAATTTTCTTCTAGATGCTTGACTTAACACGTA
Organism: Sambucus nigra; assembly: GCA_949130495.1. Classification (NCBI taxonomy): domain Eukaryota; kingdom Viridiplantae; phylum Streptophyta; class Magnoliopsida; order Dipsacales; family Adoxaceae; genus Sambucus; species Sambucus nigra. Next base: position 642,579,825 of record OX422209.1, on the reverse strand, counting down.
TGGTATTGTAAACTTAACTTGTAGTCTTTTAATAATTCTATCAAATGTCAATGACAGAGATTAAGATATTTCTGAGTGAAGGTGTATTTGAGACTCTTATGGTCAGAGAATACTTGAAATATATCCTTAAACAAATAGTATCTCCAAATGTTTAAAAAATACTACTATAGCAAGTTCTATATTGTGCGTCGGTAGTTTCTATCATGTATCTTGAGCTAATGGCACTCGTATTTCAATATATGTTTAAGGTTCATAAGTATACATCTAAATCCTTGTAATGCATAACTAATATACACGTTGTATCCTATATTACAGGAAGATGTCGTGAGAATAGATGCGATAATTAGCTTTTCCTTCAAATTATTAAATGACTGGTCATACTTTTTGGTCCATTCAAATCCCACTTCCTTCCGAGTTAGTTGCATTAGTGATAAATAAACGATTGGCAATCCTTTTATAAGTTGTTTAAGTAATCTTAAGAAACTTTATATTTTGGCAACGTTCGCGAGTTGCTGCCATTCCACCACAATGACAGTTTTAGATGGGTCTAGTTGTATCCTAGTTTCAGAAATCACAAGACCTTAAAACTGCACTTCTTTTATGAAAAATCACACTTACTTTATTTGAATGAGGCAATGTTTGCATAAGGTTTTGAGCACAAATAGTATATTCTCCTCATGTTATTATTTGATCTTGGATTATACTATGATCTCATTGATGAATGCTTGATCTAAGAAAGTTCAAAATTCTGAATGAATTAGATCCATGAATGATTTAAGTGCAATAATGAGTCCAAAAGACATAATAGTAAATTCAAAATGGCCATATAGGGGTAATGATTCAGTCTTCGGTATATCTTCTTCTCTGACTTAGATCTTGTGGGAATTCGGTTGTAACTCAAATTTTGAGAATATATTTTCCATGCGTAGCTGATAAAAAGATCTCTTATCATGGGCAATGGATATTTATTCTTAATAGTCACTTCATTTAGTCTTTACTAGTCGATACACAAGTAAAACACTTTACATTTATTCTTCAAAAATAGTACGAGTTCTCCCTAAGGTGACGTACTTAAATGAATAAATCCTTTTACAAGTAATTCTTCGAGTTGGATCCACAATTCTTGCAACTTAAATGGTTCCATCTGATATAGTGGTATGGATATTAGTGGAGTGTTGGGCAAAAGTTTAATAACGATTTATATTTCTCTCGACAGAGTTAAAAATGAGTAATTATTTAGGAAAACATAAATATATTTATCTAAGATAAGGGTAAAGGATGATGACATTTCTTGTAACTTTGCAAAATTTGTAGATGGACTTAATTCTCCTATAAAATGTAATGTTGTTATAGTATGTAAGGACACAAATTTCCAATTGAGTCTTAATGTAGTGTTGGCTCAATTCCGGACAAAATCAGTTGGGTCATAGGATAGTATTGAGTGAGTATCCTCCAAGCCTATGACATGCAAGAGTGGAAGACGTAGCGACCAAGACTTATAAAGCTTCATCATTTGTCGAGTTTCAAGTGCCATATTTCTACATCATCAACATCATATTCCATAGTCTTCAAAAGGTATGAATGCATTTCTATATATATATAGGGAGACTTGGAATAATTTTATAAAGGGTGTAATTTTATTTAAAATGAATTTTATTTTCAGAAAGTTATTTTAGAACTTTTAAATAAAAAGTTTTTGGGCTTAAAATTGAAAAATGACATTCTGACAGTTCGTTCGATATTGTCGTTCGAACGAGGTGTGCCAACGACTTGCCACTGGAACTTCGTCAGAAAGTTCGTTCGAACGAAATGTCGTTCCAATGAAAATGTCGTTCGAGTGAGATTTCAGCGGGAATAATTTTTGGCAGTTTTTTGGCACTATCCCAATACATTGTCCCACTATTCTTTCACAGAATTTAATGACTTTGGGACTAGAATTTTTCTAAGAACTTTTTCTAGCTCCTAGAGAGTTTTGAGAGCTTAATCCTTTCATAAAAAGTTCCCTTGGTGTTTGTTAGTCAAATTGATTTATTCAAAGAACAAAACCAAGTTTACACCCAATTTTTTGTTTCAATCCAAGTTTATATCTATATATATATATATATACATCTTGCTTGGAGAGTTTGTTTGGAACTGGATTCATCTCTACCGTAAAAGAGAGTTTGGTTTTATTATTAAATCCCACAAAGAAGAAGTTTGTTGTTTTTGGCTGCGGCATTCTCATACGGTGAAAGGCATCGTGTGTGGTTGATGGGTTCCTAAAAGTTCAATCGGTGGATTTCGAGACCCCGGTGGACCTCCGTGATTATTCGCTAGGTAGAGGTGTGTACGAAAAGGAGCGTCGGGGGTTGGATGGATTCAAGTCGAGTGTTGTAAGTCTTACTGTCTTGTACTTGTAAAACCATACTTAGTGGATTTGAGGCTAGGGCCATCCGAGGTTTTTTTCCGTTGTGTGTTTTTCCTCGTACATCGCGGCGTAGTGATTTATTTGTTTATTTTATCTTTTGTAAAATTCACCTTAGATGCATGCTTAGGTAAAAAGATAAAATTTCGTTTAAATCACAACTTACTTAATTTGGTGCAAAATTAATTTGGGTAATGTTTAATTCAAGTTATTTACTTTAATTTGATTAAATTTGGTTTGGCCTAAAATTGCAAAAATGAATTAATTATTTAGTTAGGCAAATTTATAGGACTTAGATTAAATTAAGTTGTTTAAGTGAAAAATGTATTTGTTGATTAATTTTATGTCACTTCGTGTTTTGGTTTAATTTTAATTTGAAAGAAATTAAAATTTGGTTTATGTAAAATTTCTTGAGCCATCTTTATTCTGCATCTTTAAAAGGAAATTGAAATTACTTTTGGTAAAATCTAAAAATTGGGGCCCTATCGTGTTCCAACAAGTGGTATCAGAGCATTGATTTAGAAAAACTCATGTTTTCAAATTGGTATCATAGCGGGAGCGCTAAGTTATTGCATTTAGGTTCTTTTTAGGCATTTTTGTTTACAATGGAAAATATGCCTCTTTCAATATTTCCTATGTTTGATGGTTCTATCATGCTTTCACATGACTCTTCTCTTGCCATATCTTATGAGTAATTTCTTGCATGTCTTACATACTCTAGCTTTTGTGCTTAATGATATATTTTTTGCTAGTTGTATGTTTTGTTAATCATTTTCTAGTCTATGCTCCATGCTTAATCACATGCTAAAATAATGATTTTTGTTTATCTTTTGTATTATACGTCTTTCATTTTAGTTTGAATTAAATGAAAAATACAACAACATTTTTGTTTATCATTTGTGTTTCTCCTTTTAGTAATTTAGGCTTAATGAAAAATACAAATGATTTTTGTGTGTCTTTTGAGTATATATTTTTATTTTTGGTTAAAAATTTCAAAAACTCAAAAAGATTTTTTTGTGTGTGTGTATTTTAGTTTGACACACTCTATGTGGCATATACTTGTGTTTCAATCCATTCTTTTTTGCTCCCATGTGGCTAGAACTTTTGGTTTAGAATGCCAATCCTTAAAATGTTCTTTACCATGCTTACATGGAGTAGTTGAATTTTGTGTTGTTTAAACGGATTTTATTTTTATATGCCTCAATTCACACATGCACGAGATCACTTGAAATTTTAACTTTATATGTATATTTGAGCTTTTTGAGGTGTTCTCCTACCAATCTAGTCATCTACATGTTATATGACTTAGGAGGACTAGTGCATGTCAAAATCCATTGCACGTGAGATTTGTGTGAGATATAAAAATGATATATATGAATGTGCACGGGGAAGGGCTCCGAAAGGAAAAATCATCCTTTGCGAGTATGCCACCGTTTGGAATAGACCTAAAAGAAATACGTGGTCCAAAGGCCTAAATAAAATATGACATTAAAAAGAAAAATAATTGCCAAGGCCAATTTTTTTTATTGATATATTCATTCAAAAATATATATATGCTTATTGAGGGAGATTGGATGGTATATCAACGGTTTGCACAATGTCCGTTTATCCTAGTTGTACTTTCAATGTCATGACTCTATTGGTTCGTAGAATCATCAAAATTCTAGGCTTGTATGCATTGTGTATGTTTGTTCATTGAGTTCAATCTATATTGTCACATGAGGTTATATTCAAATGTGATGAAGTTTGCAATCAAATGAGAACTCTGTGAACATACTTTAAGTGATTGGGTCTAAATTTAACTGTTGTTAGTTCACACCCCTTCACTTCCGTTTTCATACGACACATTTATACTATAAGAGTGGAAAAACTTATGTTATTTAGTTTTGTGTCATTTTGGTATTTATATCTATATGTGTGTACTTATGCTTAGTTTGAATCTATTGTGTATACATATATATGATATTTTATTTGTTTTTAAGTCTTTGCCATGATTAGCTAGTTCATTTACGCTTTTAATTCATTTTTGGTATCTATCTTGTTGCGAATCCTGTTTCGATATCACATGCTTAGATTACTACAATCAATTGATGTCTTTTGTTATCGCATCATAGTTGATATTCATATCTTTATGTGGATTAGTTGAATTTGAGTTGCCCACGTGCTCTAATGTTCTCATCACTTTATGCACTATTGCATGTTTAGCTTCTTATCTCATTCGATTTATCCCTTATTTAGTTTAGGAAGTGTATATGCTTTAATTGGGGGAGATAAGTCAATTTTTGATTCTTTAGTCTTTGTCTATTCCTGAACAAAAAGGGGGAGAATGATAGGGGGAGAAATGGTGTCTAATCCTATTGTCATCGTATCTTAGTTTGGGATATTTAACTTAGCGGGAGACGTCTTTCTAAGTAGATCATTTGATAAAAGGGAAGAATTAATTAAGGGGGAGTCTTTATTTAAATTGCATTTAATATTTGAATATTCCCTATGCGTTAATGTGTTGCTTAAGTGTGCAGGTATTTTAAAGCGACATCTATTTAAAGTGGCAAAGCATTTAATTCTAAAGTGGTATTCGAGTCAAGCATTGTATTCTTTATTTTGGGTGGGGTGCTTTTGAGTCTAGTGAACTTGATGGCCCTTTAGGATTTTGTTTTGATTTTTATCCCGGAATAGACAAAGGGAGAAATTTGTAAGGACACAAATTTCTAATTGAGTCTTAATGTAGTGTTGGCTCAATTCTGGACAAAAATAATTGTGTCATAGGATAGTATTAAGTGAGTATCCTCCAAGCCTATGACATGCAAGAGTTGAAGACGTAGAGACCAAGACTTATAAAGCTTCATCATTTGCCGAGTTTCAAGTGCCATATTTCTACGTCATCAATATCATATTCCATAGTCTTCAAAAGGTTTGAATGCATTTCTATATATATATAGGGAGACTTGGAATAATTTTATAAAGGGTGTAATTTTATTTAAAATGACTTTTATTTTCAGAAAGTTATTTTAGAACTTTTAAATAAAAAGTTTTTGGGCTTAAAATTGAAAAATGACATTCTGACAGTTCGTTCGATATTATCGTTCGAACGAGGTTTGCCAGCGACTTGCCACTGGAACTTCGTCAGAAAGTTCGTTCGAACGAAATGTCGTTCGAGCGAGATTTCAGCGGGAATAATTTTTGGCAGTTTTTTGGCACTATCCCAATACTTTGTCCCACTATTCTTTCACGGAATTTAATGACTTCGGGACCAGAATTTTTCTAAGAAATTTTTCCAGCTCCTAAAGAGTTTTGAGAGCTTAATCCTTTCATAAAAAGTTCCCTTGGTGTTTGTTAGTCAAATTGATTTATTCAAAGAACAAAACTAAGTTTACACCCAATTTTTTTGTTTCAATCCAAGTTTCTATCTATATATATATATATATATATATATACATCTTGCTTGGAGAGTTTGTTTGGCACCGGATTCATCTCTACCGTAAAAGAGAGTTTGGGTTTACTACTACATCCCACAAAGAAGAAGTTTGTTGTTTTTGGCTGCGGCATTCTCATACGGTGAAAGGCATCGTGTGTGGTTGATGGGTTTCTAAAAGTCCGATCGGTGGATTCCGAGACCGCGGTGGACCTCCGTGGTTATTCGCTAGGCAGAGGTGTGTACAAGAAGGAGCGTCGGGGGTTGAACGGAGTCAAGTCGAGTGTTGTAAGTCTTACTGTCTTGTACTTGTAAAACCATACTTAGTGGATTCGAGGCTAGGGCCGTCTGAGGTTTATTCCCGTTGTGAGTTTTTCCTCGTACATCGCAGCGTAGTAATTTATTTGTTTATTTTATCTTTTGCAAAATTCACCTTAGATGCATGCTTAGGTAAAAAGATAAATTTGGATTAAAATTACTACTTACTTAATTTGGTGCAAAATTAATTTGGGTGATGTTTAATTAATTGAGTTCAAGTCATTTACTTTTAAATTTGGTTTGGCCTAAAATTGCAAAAATTGATTAATTATTTAGTTAGGTAAATTTCTAGGACTTGGATTGAATTAAGTTGTTTAAGTGAAAAATATATTTGTTGACTAATTTTATGTCACTTCGTGTTTTGGTTTAATTTTAATTTGAAAGAAATTAAATTTTGGTTTATGTAAAATTTCTTGAGCCATCTTTATTCCGCATCTTTAAAAGGAAATTGAAATTACTTTTGGTAAAATCTAAAAATTGGGGCTCTATCGTGTTCCAACAAGTGGTATCAGAAAATTAATTTAGAAAAACTCACATTTTCAAACTAGGATTTCGAAAAGTAACTATTTTTCTCTCACAACTAATGTGGACATATCGTAGGGAAATAATATCCATTCCGATGATAACATTCAATACCTTCATCTCTAAAACTATTAAATCTACAACAATAATTTCAATTCCTATTTTCCTTATATAGTATTTGTGGACCCGATGGGTGCTAATAGTATTTTCGTTTAGTAATTCTACTAATACATTACAGTTACAGGTATTAGTTGACATTGCCAAAAGAGTTCAATGAATCCTTATTGATGAAGGAATATGTAGATACTGAACTAAAGAATACACGAGCCGAAGATTTATGGGAAAATATGTTAGGTTCTTTCTCATTATTGGCATTGGCCCATACCGGTGGAGTTAAAATAAAAAGCCCTTCTATGTCTTCCATTCACTATCTCCCATCTCCTCCCACGTTAGGAGTACTAGGGGGACTAAGTATTGGGTTTGGTTTCCTGATATGGTGATATGGGGAAATTGGTAGGTTTTGGTAGATACTGTGGTGAAGGTGTTAGGTTGTTCGTGGTTGTATGGTGAAGTTTTAGGCAAGTATGACTCATTACATGTGTTGCACCGTATGAGGGGTTTATAATTTTTTTGCTATGAAAAATTTGACAGGGCATCTGACCCTCATTATTCACTGGGTATGGACTGTACATTGGATAATTTCCATGATTTCAAAACGTGTAACTGCTTTTGGGGTTGGGTTTAAGCTACGACTGGTTTCTTAGCACAACAAGTTATTCTTAGATAGAGGCTACCTCGACTATTAGGCTATAATATCGGATTTGAAGAGGCAATGTTGGTTTAATCACGGTATTCAACCCTTGCTCATAATATTTGCATTTTTTGTCTTTACTATTAACACACTCTTTAGCATAACATGATAGTTTTGTAAAACAATCATAATATTGAGATACATTTATTTAGATTTGTTGTATCCATAAAAAATCAAATACCATTTGATCTCTTATAGATATATTGTTGTTTTTCATAGTACACTTCCTCGAACTGTATTTTAATTATATCATTAGGAAGTTGGTTACTCCGTACTGACCACAACCAATGGTCAGCTTCTCCGTTGACATGTTAAGTGGAAAATATCACCCTACGTTTGGTCATTATTACTACTCCATCTAATACTTTCATTGTCTATCGTAACCTTTTTCGTGGTCGCTCCTATTAGGTTTACCATCGAATGTTGGGGGTGGTTGTTAGAGGAATTCTTTAAGTGAAATTATTCTCCCTATTTCACTAGTAGTGTCAGCGCTCACTGGATGTTGAGGTGGAACATTTTGATGTGATTGGGTTAATTATTATGATTCCTATAAAAAAAAAAGAGAAATTCTAAGGCATCTCCAATGGGAGATGCAAATGTGCACATTTGTACATTTATGTTTCACAGTGGTATAAAAATGTGTACATTTAGGAGAGAGAAAATGCAGAGGGAAAGTAAATATACATTGCCGATACACAATGTGTAACCGGGGGGGCCCACAGCTAGGCGGCTAAGTGTTGCCCGCCCAGACTGTGGGCGGTAGACTTTCGTCCGCCCAAGCCATTATAAATAATACCAATAGGAGTTGAACGGCTAAGATTTGTGCGCCCAAATCTGAGCTCGTAAGTCTTACCCGCCCAGAATCTTGGCTCGTAATTCTTACCCGCCCAGAGTGGACCCCTCCCACTTTCCACCTCATATTTACATTGTCCCACTACAAAACCAAATAAGAAAATGTACGTAAAAATGAGCACATTTACATCTTTTAGGGGCATCCCATTGGAGATGGCCTAAGTGTCCCGCCTTACTATCCCGCATTGGAACCGCATAGTTGATCTGGCACCAAACAAAGACAGCTTCAATTGGGAATAAATGACAAAGTCTTCCACGTGTATTACAAAGTCTTCCACATATCCATTTCTTTATTTTGTTGGGCCCATATATATATATATATAATAAAAATTAAAAAACAAGATAACCAATTTAGCAAGTAAAACCATCTATTTACAATCCGGCAAACTCATTTATTCCCTTTCTCTCTCTACTTTATTCTTTCAACTCAAGTTCTCTGCAAAATATTTCATCTAAGGTATGATATCCCTTTCAGTTATATATATGTAACATATTTGTAATGTAATCTTGGATTTTTGATATTCTATTTTTTGGTTGCAAATTAGAAATTAATTTTTTTTTCACCTATTAATTTTTATTGTCGTTTTTTATTTATTTAATCAGGATGGAATCAGAAATTTCTGAAAAATTTCCTGATATTAATTTGAATATTATCTTGGATGAAAAGGAAATAGAGGTTATAGGGGATGGTTGTAATGAAATTGAAGAATGTGTAGTAGAGAAAATAAATTTGAATATTAGCTTGGATGAAGATGAAATGGGGGATATAAGGGATGGTGATGGTTGTAATGAAAATGAAGAATGCGTAGTAGAGAAAATAAATTACCCTCAATTGGGAATGGAATTGATAGTGTTGATGATTTATTTGAGTATTATAAAAAATATGGTAATGACAAAGGGTTTTCAGTGAAAAGGAGGACTTCAAAAAAAGGAATTGATGGTGCAACACGATAGGTGCGAGAGTGCAAACCAAAAAGTCAAGCCAAAAATTCTTTCAAAATGCATCCAACTCAAAAAGTTAATTGCAAGGCTATGGTTAGGGGGGTTGTAGATACTAAGGGAAAAGTGAAGGTTTCGTTAATTAACCTTGATCACAACCATGAGTTAAGCTCGGGAAAATCTCGATTTTACAAGACTAATCGGGTAATAAGTTCAGTTACTAAAAGGAAACTAGAGATGAACGATAGGGCCGGTATAAGACCAAATAAAAGTTTTAATGCGTGTGTGGTTGAAGCCGGAGGCAATGAGAATGTGCCATTCCTATTGAAAGATTGTTATAACTACATTGATAAAATTAGAAAGCTGAGACTTGGGGATGGTGATGCTTTAGCTGTGCAAAATTATTTTCTAAAAATGCAAGCTAATAATACTAATTTCTTTTATTTGATGGATTGGGATGATGAGGGTAGGTTGAAAATTTTATTTTGGGCGGATGCAAGGAGTAGGGCTGCGTATGAAGAGTATGGCGATGCTATCACTTTTGATACGACGTACTTAACGAACAAGTATGGCATGCCATTTGCTCCTTTTGTGTGGGTGAATCATCATGGACATTCAATATTGTTAGGGTGTGGTTTGATATCAAGTGAGGACACTCATACATTTACTTGGCTTTTTAGGACTTGGCTTACGTGCATGAATAATAAAGCTCCTAAAGCAATTATCACTGACCAAGATAGAGCCATGAAAAATGCTATTGAAGTTGTATTCCCTAATACACGTCATAGGTGGTGCTTATAGCACATTATGAAAAAATTACCTGAAAAGTTAAGGGGGTATGAGCATTATGAGTCAATAAAGAGTTCTATACATTCTATTATTTATGATTCCCTAAATTCCATAGATTTTGAAGACAATTGGAGTAGGTTAATTATAAAATTTAACCTTGAAAATAATGAATGGTTGTGTGGGCTATATAATGAGAGATTTCGTTGGGTTCCCATTTTTGTGAAAGATACATTTTGGACCGGAATGTTAACCACTCAAATGAGTGAGTGTACGAATGCGTTCTTTGATGGCTATGTCAATTCTAAGAATAGCTTAAAACATTTTGTTGAACAATACGAGAATGCATATCCCCAAAAATCAGTCGTATTCAACTTCTGTGATCAACATTCACCACAGTCGTATTTCAACTTCTTCATGTTCAGCTTTCACGTAGAAGGGAAAGAATAAGCAAACTTTCCATGTATATAATTCTATCACTATAACCAAAGGTTGTAAAGTTACTTGTGAAAGGTGAAAAAATACGAGGGTGAAGTTTTTGAAATAATATGTAATATTAAACTGTAAGGCTTAATATGCAAGAAATTAATCAATTGACATAATTCAAAAAAATCTAAATAAGAAGGTAAAACATGGTTCCTGGAACAGGATATTCACAATACATTGGGTCATAGAAAGATAAATTATTTCCTTTCATTATAACTCATCAATCCCAACAACGGGAGACAAAAATAAAATAACTAATGAGCACTACTCATCAATGTGTTATCCACATGGTATGAAAAAAACTAGGCAATCAATACGGCAAGTCCTAAGGCCAAATAGTTTTTATGTGGTCTTCCTGATATGGGACATGGGTCGCATATTCCATAGTTATAAGATTATGCAACAGTGGTCACCAATTTTGGTAAAAGAATGTATAAGTTTGATACCACCATTGTTATATATAAACTTTTGAGACTGATAAGCAATGTTTTGAGGATATCACATAGTGATATGAACACAACATGTTAGTAAAAAGGCACATATTTGAAGTAATATCAAAATAGAATAGCTGACTTTAGTAGTTTCTTTTATTATTGCGGTGTTCAGGTGTAAGAGTTGAAAAAGTGGTTTCTGAGATAAAAAATAAGAAGAATAATAATATGAGTACAAAAATCTCCCCCAAAATCTCTCCCAAATCTAATGTGGATTCCACTTACCCTCTCACCTGCCTATTAAGTATTGTCTTGTGTTATGGAATCCCGTCAGACACCATATTAATTACTTTTTGGAGGAGTTTTGGGAGAATTATTTGGAACTCATAGCACTACTCAAATAAAAAGTGTGTCAGGGATTGGTATGATATATGTGAATATGGTTTGTGTGTGTAATTAGATCATAAATTTGGGTCAATAAGTAGAAAACTTTTGGGGTTTAATTTGGAATTATATAAAAATAACTTTTAGGGATTTCTATGTAATTTTAAAAACTCATGAGGGTAATTAGTACATTTAGATATGTATATTTAAATTACAACATTTTAGTTCAAGGTCTAAGTTGTGGTGGTCAAACATCAAGCTTTTTCAAACTAGAGGGGTGTATGTGAAATATTTAAAAGGTCTTTTCAAAACATTTCCTACGATTTCATGAGAAAATAGTTTTCTGAAACCTAAAGTAGGTCATCACGGGCTACCATCTCCTCCTCACTCTTGCCCATTTCCCTACAGGTCTACGCGTAGGATAATTTTCATCATCCCTAGCCTTTGAAATAGTTGACTTTAGGTTTGACTATATGATTTATGAACATTTCTTAACCAAATCAGTCAATTTAAAGTCCAAAATTTCATTTTTTAAAGGAACACAACCACATAAGTTTCATTTATAATCTCTTCGGGATCACTCTTCAATTCGCAGAATCATAAAATCAATTTTTAAGTGAGAGTTATTAACGTTGACATTATTACCAAAAATGAAAAAAATATGTTTTAGTGGTCTAAACGACGTCAAATCGTCAAGATACAATGGTATCATTGTTTACAACGAGTTTTGTTTATTTCGACGTTTCCAGGTAGCCATCAAAATTTCGTAAAATTCTGAGCAAGAAAAGGAAATATGTCGCTGAAAATGACCCTAAAAAATATTTTCAATTTATCTTGAACAAAATTGAATTAATCCCTCCAAATCTATCATGAATTAAACCCTTTTGAGAGAAATAAAAAAACACTATGGAATAGCAATTCTAAAATCATTTTGAAACTATGATTATGCAAATTATCAGAAATCATACATAAATTCTATAAAGAATCCTAAAAGCCATATGGGTTCTCACTAGATCATATGTATGAGAAATAAAACAAAATCATTTCTATTTCACAATCATAATATCAATCCCAATAATATAATATGAAGAGTCTGTGATACACTTTTTGAAATATAGAATAAAATTCCTTTTTTTATTCATAATCAACATATTAGATTATCAAGATTGCCTAATAAAAGAATTGTGGGAATGTGTATTTGAATCTATTATGGTGATTGAGACTTGAGGGTTGAAGGTCTTTCACAAACTAATCCATCTCTCTCTCTCTCTCTCTCTCTCTCTAAGTTCTCTCTTAATGATGAGAATGAAGAGGATAGTGTTTTGAGTACATTATCTTTAGGGATCAGAATCTTTCATTATATTTATAGGTATCTAATGAGAACCTCATAAGTTCTAATTAGGCGACTCTTAAGTAACCAATAGATAACTCTTGAGTACCACGACTCTTGAGTAATCAGTAGGTAACTCTTGGGATTACAAAGCTAATACTCAGTTTTAAATGTCTTATTAGGCTCTATTAATTAAATCACTTAGTTATCCAAACATAATAGAAGACCAAATATAATTATTATTTTGACATGTAAGTTCACATTAGAATATTAAAAAAAATATTCCAACAGGTAGGAGTGGGTTGGGGTGGGTGTGTAGGTGGAGAGGAAGTGTCGATAGGGTAAACTTTTAAAAATAAAAAAAATTAAATAAATTGGTGTTTGAAGGACTAAACGGATTAAATTAAAATTAAATATTTTTTATAAAAATATGTATTTACGTTAAGAACTATTCGATAATTGACCATTTTCTTAATATGTGTTTCACATAAATTTATTTTATTGATAGAATTTTGTTATTGACAATTGTGTTTAAACTTATGCTATTATGATGGGGTTTCCTTTACTCAATTGCCCCCATCCCGATAATGGTAGATGCTTCCCATTGGAAAAAATTTGACCTCCCAAGTGAAAAAATTTAACATTTACTGTTCAACGATTTAAAAGCGGAAGCACCGTAGGAATGAATAGACAAAACGCGTACAGGGGGCCCTATTACAAGGTGGTGGAAATTTCACACATTGCATGAGCTCAGTACGTTCTAGAAGGAGAACTTTAATTAACGTACTGCACTAGGTGTGGACATAAACAGATAATTGTAGTTGCGTTATGAATGGTATGATAAGAAGTTTCATCGGCAATAAATGTCCTTACAAAAATGGCAGTGGACAACGATAATTTAAGAGGAATCTTTCCGAATATATTTTCTCCTTTTTCAGTTCAACTTTAAAAAGTATTTTTCCACTTTATAGCTAATGCCTGTCCGCCCGCTTCTTTCGTTTATGCAACTTTTTTTCTTATTTGGCAGTGACAACACGTATGTCCCTTCGGCTTTAAACAATCTTTTGCATGCGTAACATAATTTTCTGACAAGTTAACTCGGCCTTGTCGTCCATATATGACATATCCGACGGTTCCCACTTTCAAATTTGAACAACTTAAATGCTTTTTTTTTTCATTCTCAAATGTTATAAGACATAATTTTGGAGCACAATTTTACAACATTAAATAAGTATTCATGTGTCGTTAGCAGACATTAGTAGTGGGGCAAATTTAATTGACGTGCCACATGTTGCAAAATTGTGTTTGAAATTCATGTCTCCTAGTATTTTCCTTTGTTGACACTTATAACTCAACTCACGTTATTCGGCCATATATCTCGAATGGGTTATTCAATTTTTTAAATTTTTTCGTTTTCGAGAATTAGTATTGTGTTACACTTATTTTAAATATAATTATCCATAATATGTTTCATAATTGAATAATACTTAGAGTTACTTTGGTTAATAAAACAGTTCTCCAAAAACACATAGTCATTGTTATTAAGATGGTTAATCAAATAAGGACGGTTGAGATTAAGTGATTTTTGGAGATTTGAATCATGTTTCTGTCTATAAATAAAGTGGTGAAGTCCATCATTCATAACTTTCTAAAAACAACAAAATTTCATAGGAAAGGGCAGGGGTGGAAGCGGTACGGGTTTTTACCGTACCGTACCGTTTTGGTCCGAAAAAATATAGTTTTGGTTTCATATATTAAAATACCAGAAACCGGTCTTACTGAAACCGAAATTACCCTAAAAAAAGTTGGTTGGTTTTGGTTTTAATATTTAAAAAAATGACTTACCGAAATTACTGTACCGAATTTACCGAAACAAAAAAAAAACGTACCGAAATTACTGTACCATACCGAATTTATAGTGACCAGAAAAAATCGTACCGAAATTACTGTACCGTACGAAATTTACCAAAATTATCGTACTGAAACCAGAAAAAGTTGGTTTTGGTTTTAATATTTTAAAAAGTTGGTTGGCTTTGTTTTTGGTTTTTTTGGGCTTTTAGTGCTGTTTACCGAAACTAGAAAAAATCGAAACCAGAAACCAGAAAAAATCAGAAGAACACAGAAAAAATAAGAATTTACAGAAACCAGAAAAAACCGAAATTACCGAAAAAACCGAAATACCGACCTGTTTGGTTTTGGTATTGATTTTGGTGTACCGGGTGGTAAACTGGTATGGTTTGATTTTACCATCCAAAATTTGGTTTTAGTATTGGTATCTACTATTTACCGACCAAACCGTACCGCTTAACCCCTAGGAAAGGGAAAGAAACCTAATTTCTCAATGATAGTTAATTTCATAATATTATTTTAACCATAGAGGAAGATTTGGAATGCGCTGAAATTGGAACATGTTATTGCTGAATACGAGAAGAAGTTGTAGTCTAAAAATGAGTCTGGTCGAATATCGTTAAGGTCGACTGCTCAACTAATCTTTTCCGCTACGACATGATGGAGGCACATGAACGAATTTTTAATCCATAACTATGGGTCGATATATGTGATTAGATTATTGTTTTATATTTCGCATAATAATTGTATGTGATTATCATGATGATTCCAGATCATATTATAAATGAACCATATCATGTTTAATTAATTAATCCATTATTGTTTAGATTAATTCAAATTGTGTTTTAGAGTGTGTTCTTTAATGTAAAGTATTTCTAACATATTGAACCATGAACCTCCTTAAATTTTGTTAATCGTCTATGAATATGGCACCATCTAATGCATTCAAGACATCAACGTACATTACTACCTTTTTAACCTGTCCACATTGCTATAGATATCCAATGTATAGAAAACACATTTAATTCGTCCATCATTTTCTTTTTCTTGTCTCTTTTTTACAACTTCTCATTCATTCCATTGCCAATAAAAAATTATTTAGTCCACTAAGAAATTTTTACATGCTAAAATCCATCACCCTTAATGTATACATAATATGTTAGCTTATAAATAAATCCAACATGTATACAATAATGAAAAAGGTTAATTACACCTACCACCTTGAACTTTACCCCCTTAATACTTTATCACTCGAACTTTCAATTTTTAGAGTTAACCCCCTCAATTTTATTAATGACTTCAATTAACCGCCTATTGTTAATATCGTTAATTTTTTAAGAAAAAATTGGGCCATGTGCTATGAACATGAGGATATTTTGTGAATAAGTTAAGGGTAAAAGGGTAAAACACATAAATCTTATGCCTCTCCCTCTCCCCTCCCTCTCACACACACAACTTCATTTCTGCAACCCTCCACCCCCACCCCCGATCACACCCACACCCACGCCAAAATTTGGCAAAAGAACCCCCCTATCTCTAGGCACCCCAAAATCTTTATTGAAACCAGAAATCTACTTTCAAAATTGTAGATTTGAGTTAAAACCCACCGAAATGTGGATTTTGAGGTGGGTCTTAATCGATTTTTTTTTCAAGCTCTCACCATCACCCCAAAACAACAAATCTAAAACTCACCATATCTCCTTATCTCTTGCTAACGCTCACGCACACATACAAGAACCATATTGACAGTTGACACATGTGGGTTTTTAAGGGATATTGGCGAATGTGGATTTCATATTGGTTTTGAAAATGGATTTTTGGTGGGTTTCAACACATATATCGTGGTGAGGGTTTCAGTTTTTGTTTTTATTTTGATTTATGGCTGAAATTTGGGATTCGATGACTATGGATCTCTCGTGAAAATGTAATTTTTTTTTTATTTTTTGTGTTAAGATATTTTCTGCTCTATTTTTATTTTTATTTTTATTTTTTAAAGCTAAAAACAATTTTAACTTTTGCTGAAAATTAGTTTTTTGTCGCTGGAAGTCACTTTTAATTATTTCTTTACTGAAAATTATTTTTTCTTCGGGAAATCAAATTTTTTGTTACGAGAAATGATTTATTTTTGCTGGAAAATAGTTTTTTATATTACCAAAAATCAATTTTTTGGTAAAAATTAATTTTTTGTTGCTGAAAATCACTTTAAGTTACTAAAATCACTTATTTTTGTTGAAAAACAGTCTTTTTAAAGGAGTTGACAATGGATTTGTGTGGAGCTTTTCCGGGATTTATGTGTCGATATATAATGTTATTAAATGGGATATTTGGGAATAGTTATGGGAGTCAGGGTCTTTGGGGGGGGGGGGGGGGGGGGGGGGGGGGGGGGCTTGGTGATTGGGCGAGGATTTAATATGGTTCGATTTTGGGGGGAACGTAGTATGGGGTGAAGATTGACTAGACCGATAAGGGAATTTTCGAAGTTCATCGATGACATGGAGTTGGTTGACTTGCCATTACTGGGGGTCTATTTACGTGATCTAGCAATTGGGATCCGTCTTCGTGGTCTCGATTGGATTGTTTTCTTACGTCGGTGGTTTGGAAAGAGCACTTTTATGTGGCGATGCAATCGTGCTTCCCCATAAAACATTTGATCATGTACCGATTATCTTGGAGTTTAGAGTGGTAATGAGAGAGAGGAATCCTTTTAGATTGGAGAACACGTGGTTGAAGGAGGACAACTTCTTAGAGATGGGTGAAGATATGGTGGGATGGTTACCATATGGGGGAATGACAAGATTCATTTTGGCTAAGAAGCTTTCTCTTCTGTAGGAGGATATGAAAAAGTGGAATAAAGAGAGATTTTGGAATGTTGGGGAGTTTATTGGCAGAGATTTAGAAGAGATTAAGGAGATAAATAGGAAGGAGGCATTGAGTATGTTGTATAGAGAAGAGCGGTTAAGAAGAGAGGAAAAAAAGGGGAATTAGGCAGGGAAAATGATTTCGGGGGAGATTAGTTGGAGAGAGAAATCCCGAGCATTGTGGCTGAAGGAAAGAGATTAGAACACTAAGTTTTTTCATAGGGTTGCCAACTCTCACCGCAGATTCAATCATATAGGGAAGGCCATAATGGATGGAGTGGAGTTTAAAGAGGATGGGGAGATTAAGATAAAGATTAAAGAGTTTTATGAAGCATTGTGCACAAAAGATGATGAATGGAGACCTACATTAGAGGGGTTGAAGTTTATGGCCATTTCGAGGGAGAGTAATGAGGGTTTGGAGAGACTGTTTTTGGAGGAAAAAGTAGTTCTTGCATTTAAGTCCATGAGGGGGATAAGGCTCATGGGCTAGACGGATTCTGGACGGCTTTCTTTTAGGAGTGTTGGTCGGTGATTCGAGATGATGTCATAGCCTCTTTTTGGGAGTTTTTTTTTAGAAATGTAGATTTGATCTAAGCTTGAATGTTTCATTTAAAAGGAAGGGTAGTGGATGTGAAGGACATCCAGCCAATTAGTTTGGTGATAAGCATTTATAAGCTATTGGCTAAGGTATTATTATTCAGGTTGAGGAGCCTGCTATATCCCATTATATCAGAGGCTTATAATCCTTTTGTGGAGTTGCAAACAAATCATGGGTTAGCTTTGGTAGAGGATGAATGCATGGAGGAGAGGCTAAGGAGTGGGCTACCGAGTATTATATACAAACTTGATATTGAAAAGGCTTATGATTATGTAAATTAACATTTCTTATTAGATTTGACGGGAAGGATGGGGCTTTGGCAGTGGTGGTGTATGTGAATAGAGAGTTGAATTTTCTCTATGAGGTATTCAGTATTAGTAAATGGGTCACTGGAAGGCTTCTTTACAAGTTCATGTGGTATTCCTTATGGGGATCCTCTCTCATCGGTCCTATATATTTCGTTAATGGAAGGATTGAGTGTATATTGTCGATGACAGTGGAGGTAGGTAGGGTAAGCACCATTGATGTGGGTGATCGGAGAGGCCCTCCATGTCGAGTGTACCACCTTTTTTTCGTAAATGACACTATTATTTTAAGTGGAGCAGAGGAGGAACAAATTAGGTGTCTAAATTTCATTATAATATGCTTTGAGACAGTGTCATGATTGCATATATATATATACATATATATGTGTGTGTGGGTAAGTGTGATATTTTTTCCGGGGGGGGGGGGGGGGGTGGGTGGGTCACTGATTTGGCTAAAGTTATTGGGTGTAGTGTGGGTTATCTTTCGTCTATATACTTGGGATATCCATTGATAATTCTTACAAAGAAATATCCATTTGGGACCTGTCTTTGAGAGGGTGGAGAGCAAGCCCGCGGGGTGGAAAAGGAGTGTTTATCCAAGGGAGGCGGATTGGCATTAATTAAGAGTAACCTTTCTAATTTACCCTCTTATTACTAGTTTATTATTCTGTTACTATCCTTGTTTGTGTAAATCTAGATCAGCTAATGAGGAATTTCTTCTGACCTGGATGTGAGGATGGGTTTAAGTATAGTTTGGTAAGTGGGAGAAAGTTTGCAAACTGACGAGGGAGGAAAAGCATGTGTAAGAAACTTGGCCACTTTTAATCGAGATCATTTGGGTAAGTTATTGTGGAGGTTTTTGTTTAAGGCAGATAGACTTTAGAGAAATGTGGTGGTGGTGAGTTTTGGGTTGGGTCATAAATAGGTGGGGATCAGGCAAAAAGTTAAGTACCTCACGAGGGTGGGTGGGGGGTTGTTAAAGCATCTAACGAGGGGGGTGGAGAGATTTCCTTAAGTATACTTCCTTGTTAGTAGGGACCAAGGAGACGGTTAGGTTATGGAGGGACGTGTGGAGGGTGATCTCTCTCTTGAAATTTATTTCCTAGGTTATTCTGTATTGTGAGCAAGAGGGAAGGCTCGGTGGCATGACATATTTGGAGGGATGGGGATAAGAGATGATGTAATCCCGAGTCTAGGAGGAGACTGAGTGATTAGGAGTTAGAGGAGGCTGGGGAATTATTTGAGTTCTTGGGGGGAGAAGTTTTACCCATTGGGGGGGGGGGGGGGTTAGGAGAGGATGGAATCCCGAGTCTAGAAGGAGGCTGCAGGATTATATTTTGAGGAGTTTGAGGAATTATTTAAGTTCTTGGGGTGGAGGGTTTTACCCATGGGGTGAGGACTACGTGTGGTGGAAGGGAAATACGAAGGGCATTTAATCGGTGAGATCATATAACGAGGTACTGGTGGGAAGTGGAGGGAGTAATTTTCCTTGGATAAGAATTTTGTATGCATGTGCTCCTCCAAAATCCACCTTTTTCTTGGAGTGTGGTGAAACAAAAAATTTTGATGACATTTGGGTTAAAGAGGAGAGGAAAGAGAATGGAAGGTAGGTGTTGGATGTGTAAAAATGTTGAGGAAGCGTTTAATCACTTATGGTTACATTGTTGGATGATTAGGGGCCTATGGTAGATTGTTTATTCAACATTTAGGGTGAATTAGGTGTCTACCGAATAAATGAGAGAGGAGATGGAAGTTTGGGATTATAATGTGGGGGAGGGTGGCCAAATTGATGTGGCGAATGTACGCTTTAAGAATTTTTTAAAATATTTGGAATGAGAGGAATAAGTTGTACTTTGATGGGGATGGGATTGAGCAATAAGACTTCGATACATTCTTTTGAGTTCTTTTCATTTTTGGTTCAATGAGGTGACGTTTTCTTTGCTCCAGTGCTTGTTAACCTTTCTAGAGGAGTTAGAGGTGGGAAACTAATTGTTTCTATATTTGGGTTTGAGGAGTTTTGGGGATGGTTGTGTTTCCCTCCTTCCATTTTTTGTATCATCCATGTGTATTTCTTTTATACGGGTTTTCACTGCATTAACCAACTTCTCTTATTATACTTTACTTGTTAGAATAATTAGTTTTTTTAGGTTAGAAAACACCCTTTTTTGTTGCTGGAATTCTTATTTTTTAGGAATAAGTTTTTTATTTTATTTATGGAAATATATATTTTTTGGTGAATATTTTTAAATGGGATTTTTTAAATGCATTTTCTATTATTTTCAAATATTATTCAAATTTTCTTTGTTATTTTTCAGAATTTATAAAAGCTCTCTCAACATTATGTAAAAGTTTTAAATATTTTTAATTATTTTTAAATTTTTAGGGCTTGTTCAATACTTTCATATTTTTAATAGTTTCCCATGTTTTTAAATAGTTTTCGATATTTTTATATTTTTCCAACATATTTTAAGTATTTTCATAGTTTTCATAAACTTTTTTTTATTATTTTTTTGGAATTTATAATATTTTTGTCAAATGTATTTTTTTCTGTTATTTCCATAATCTTTAAAACTTTATTTCTATTTTCCACTTTTTCATAGCTGTTTTTTTTAATTTTAGTGTTTTTTTAAATGTCATTCTTTAAGTTTAGAATTTTTAAATATATATTAGTATTTCCAAATGTATTAAATATTTTGAGAAGTTTGTTTAGGTTTTTTGAGGTTTTTAATGTAGTTTTTTTAGTTTATTCCTTAATTTTTAAAATGATTTTGTTGGAATTTTCAAATTTATAATAAAAATTATGTTAGTACGAATAAATTAACAGTGTTAACGGTAGGAGGATAGTTGAAGTCATTTACAAAGTTGAGGGGGTTAACTCTAGAAATTGAAGGTTCGTGTGGTGATGTGAGAAGGGGTCAAATTCAGGGGGTAGGTGTAATTATCCGAAAAAAATGAACGTATATATTGTAAATAAATTTTGTAGGAACTGCAATGAAAAGACATATAGTATTATTAGACTATATTTTTAAATACATTATCAGGTTCCAACTAAAAAAAATACTTACCACGAAGTGAAGACAAAACCAACGATTTTTTATGTGCTAAATTGAGTAACACAAGAGTATTATTAGAGACGATCGCTATATAAAAGATATTAAATACACATTGACCCCCAACACTCTAAATGTTGATCCTACATATCATACATAGCGTTGACAGCCCCATGAATTGTCCATCTGGATTATCAAACAATTAAATGTCGTTCTAAGGATACAAGATAAGTAAAGACAATAATAATAGATGATAGAATAATGAATGAATAAATTCAAACCATCAAGTAAACAAACAGATTCTAAACATGAGTCCCATATAACTTTTAACTTACGATACCCAAAATTAATTTATTAAAAGCATATTAATACTATGTAGTTAAATCGTTTGGCACAAAGAATTATTATTTTAAATAATAAACTAACGCATACATATAACATGTTAAATCTAACACTAACTTATTTAATCTTTTCGTTTTAATTAACATGTCAATTTCAATTTCCTAAACAAAATTTTCTATTGAATTATTTTCCCCGATTAAATTTATTATTCAAAATCTCGGGTTTTTACATTCACCCCCTTAACAAAGGAAACCTGTCCTCATATTTGAAAACACAAATGCCTTAAAGAGCTCTGGATACTTCTCACCCATCTCACTCTCATGTGCCCAAATAAACTATGCATCATTGTTGTGACTCCGGTGAACACGCACTAACGGAATGATTTTCGAATAAAGAACCTGATCTCTAAGGTATAGAATATGGGAGAGCCTCTCCTCATAATTGTCGTTTAGATTGAGCTTTACCTCTCCAAGATCTATACGTCGGTAGCTTAAATCATCCCTTAGAAACTTACTCAACATAGACACCTTTACATCATGAACTCGCTAAAAATGAACGGGAAACATAAGATGATAGGCTACCGGACCTACCCGATCAATAATTATAAGAGAACCCATATATCAAGATATTAACTTTACTTTCTTCTGAAATATCATTACTTCCCAAATGGCAGACAGTTGTAGGAGCAGTTAATCACTAGATATAACTCCACAAGCCATTTACACTCATTTGCATATTTTCTTTGCCTCCTCTAAGAAATATTCATGTGATCTCAAATAACGACCACCTTTTTTAAGGTTTCCTAAATGAAATCGACTCCTAACATTTTGTTATCACTGGTCTCCAACCAATAAACATGTAAATGTCAATGATGTCTATAAAAAAATTCTTGGAGAATTCTTGAATAAACCATATGTAGTACATTATTAGCCCGATAAAACTCTTAACCTGTGTTGGTATAAAGGGTGGTCCCCACGATATCACTATGGATGCCTTATTGAGATCTACTAAAATCCTATACTCATAAAGAATGTGAACTAAAACTTCAACCTCTAGCAATCAAAATATACATTTAAACAACTGATATTCTCTCCATTTCTGCAAAACAACTCTTAAATGTTGTTCATGATCATTAAGATTCCGAGAATAAACAAGGATATCATAAATGAACACAATGATAAACGGTCCAAATATTGTTTGAAAACACTATACATATGGTTTATAAATGTTTTTGGGCGTTTGGTTAACCTAAACGGCATCACCCCGAACTCATACAATACGTAATGAGTGAGAAATACGATTACCAAATCTCAAGTCTTCAAGAAGTACAAAAGAACCACTCAATTGATTAAGAAATATTTTATACACGACAAGGGACTTATTCTAGATCGTGACTTTGTATAATTCCTAATACTCTACACGTGAACTAAGTGACCCATCTCATATGGTTTTAAAACATTATTTAACTAAACTAATCTAAATACTTGTTTTTATTCATATTTTAGGAGTGTTAAAGGTTTTAATTTCGTTCGTAAATAACCACTAATGTTTTAGGCATAGCAACATATACTTGTTAGTTAGATCTTCTTACTATTTTATGTTGTTTAGATTTTACAGTGAATAACTTGATTATAATTGTTGTTCTTGATACTCCTAAATTGTTTATTTGTTTTCCTTTAGTATCTCCTCTTCTAAGATAGACTTTACTTTGACTCTTCACCTCCCAAGCATGCCTCCCACTGTAGCATCTCCTCACTTTAGGTTTTATGTTAGATTAAGATGATGATAGGTTCAGGTGACATTAAGTTTCTATCTAAATAATTAATCTTCATTATTTAGCTTAACCTTGTTTTTTCATGATATTATGGATCCATCTCCAACATGTCCAAACTTACCTAACTCAGGGTGCATTCAACCACTAGTTTAACATCACTTGAATTACAATAGGACAAAAAGCTTTAATTACACAAAAATGAATATAAAATGTTATTAAATAACATATTTTAACTCAAGTTACACCAAAATAATTTAATATTGACTTTATTAATTTATTAACACGTAATTAGCCTGTTTGGTACATAAGACTTATTAATTTAAATAATTAACTAACACATATATATAGGATAATTCTCACATACATCATGCTCTATACATCATTCATACATCACACTAAGTTGTAGGGCCTTAAAAACTTTTTTCCAAAATTTTTATTTTTCTCTTGAAATTAACCTTCCAATAAACCCATGTTCAAAAAAATAGATCAAAATATATTTTGTAGCTATTTTTAAAAAAATCACAAAAACTGCTCAAAATACCTTATTTATTAGGGTCATCTTTTTGTGAATTTTTTAAAAATAGCTATAAAATGTATTTTGACCTAATTTTTTTTAATATGGGTTGATTGGAAGATTAATTTTAATAAAAAAAATTGGATTTTTTTTCTTATGGACTAAACCTAGGTGTGATGTATATATCATGATGCAAGTGAATCCTCCTCCTCCTCCTCTCTCTCTCTCTCTCTCTCTCTCTCTCTCTCTCTCTCTATATATATATATATATATATATATATATATATATATATATATATATATATATATATATATGACATGAAAAAGCTGATAGTAAATTAATTATTTATATTTCCAATTAAATTAAGATGTAAATTTCAGTTTCCCAATTAAAAATTTTAATAAAATTACTCTTCTTGATTAAATTAGTTATTTAATGTTTTAGGGTACTATATGTCTTGCCATTGTTCCTTTGTTTAATTTATAAAATGAATTATTACAGTATTCCTACTTTAGAGTCTCTATAGATTAAATGAAAGATATTTATTTAAACCATATTTTTCTTTCTATAAACCCTTTTTTATTACACCCTAATACAAATAGCCTTGTTAATAAAGAACTATTGCATGAGAATTAAAACACCTTAAATATATTATTTTTGATAAGCATTTTGCACTCATGACTATATAATTTTTGCATGGTATGTCTTGTCATAGTGGGCTGAGTCGAGCCAATGGTAAAGCCTAGTGGTCATGACCATGTCTCCTAATTGGTGGAACGTCATAGATTCACTCCCCCTCCCTCTCCTTGTATAAGGATGGAGAGACTTAGACCTACTTGAAAAGAAGCGGAGTGAGCAAAATTTGTTTTACGGGTAAAAAACATAATATGTGCAGAATTTATTAACATTAAGGTAGACAAGGTTTTATTTAGTACATTGCACCCTAGTTTACTAAAATTATCAGATGTGCACTCCCGGTAATTCTTATTTTTCCATAATATATGGGTAAAATTATCAACTTAAATAGTTAATACTCGTATGACTTAAATTTCAAAAATATTATAATATACTAAAATAAAGGGGTAATTTTGAAATACCCCACAATACTTGAGAGTCGCACGACGTATGCACTTGAGAGTGTGGCAAAGGAACCTAAAGCTTTTGATGTGGAGTTACAATCATGGTCGACCCCGAGGGAAGCTAGGGGAGGCAGAAGCCTCAGGTCCCCAAATTTCGATCAATTCCTAAACTTTTTTAAATAATATTTTCATTTTATTTATTTTTAATCAATGTATCTACCTAAGAAATATTATAGTAGCCCAAGTGATCAAATATAGTTTTAAAGAAGAATGAGATCCCTTGTTCAATCCCAAGAGACTACATTATTCTATTTTTCCCATGACCAAATGTGGGGAGAGCAAGACAACTAATTAGATAAATGTATCTAATGACACATTTTAAAGTCCCCCGATATTTAAAGTTTTTAATTGAGTATGATTATTATTTTCCATATTAGTTAATTAAATTTATATTTGATTAGTTCATTGAAATTAAATTAGTCTAAATATTAAATGAAAACTCTCAAAATAATATATTTTTTCTCCTTTTTACTAATGAAGACATTTGTTTTTAATATCGATACTACCAATTTAAATTCAAAAAACTTGCATTTAGAGATAAAATTATATTGAATTTTGGGATGTTATTATGATAATAAAAAACTATATAATGACAATAAATATTTAAAAAAAAACAAGATGTCTAATGTTGAAAGTTTGACTTGGACCCCTGTAATCTCGAACTCGGTCCTTATTCTAATGGAAGCCTAACATACTAAGAATTGAGTTAGGTGAGGGTGGAACACGAAAGAGAGAAATGTTGGAAAAGGGAAAATAATGTTTTTTCTAAAATGATAATAGGGTGTGTAACCAGGGACGAAGCTAGGATTTTACTTTTTTTTTTTTTGGGGGGGGGGGGGGGGGGGGCGAAAATTTATGGAGAATTTTTTTCCCACAGGCATGCTTTCGGTTAAAAAGGAATCTATCAAATACAATTTCACATATACCTATAATACAAAATTTAATATTTTAATAATTACTTATATAAATATTGTCAATTTTAAATTGGCATATATTTTATGATCTTACCCTTATTATTTATGGTTCATTTGATACTTTAATAAACAATATATTATGTCCATCCCATGACCATAATAAATAATAAATGTCAATTTTCATTTGCAAAACATACAAGATAAAATAATTGAGGAGAATGGGGGGTTTAATTGTTATTATCAATTATAGCTCTAAGATTTTCTTTTAAACTCTAAGAACCTGCAGTTAAAGTTAATTTAAAGTTCAACAATTATGTTTGAAAGAAGTATAAACAATAAAGGTAAAATAACATGTTTGTAATTAGAATAAACAGTGAAAAAGGTGAAAAATAGATAAAATCTGCAATTAAGATTAGTTTAAGGATCCAACTTATATTTACAAATAGAATTGAAACAAAAAGAAGATCGAATTCCCACATATTGAAAAACAACACGAGTAAAAACAAATAGGTTTGCACTTAGAATAAACAACAAATGTAAAAAAAATAACTAAAATATAGGTTTGCATTAGAATAAACAACAAATGTAAAAAAACAAAATAAAAACTAGGTTAAATTTTAGTCCACAATCATGTGAGAATGAGAATGAATTTGTGATTGTAATAAATAATAAAGGTAAATAATTAGTTACATGCTAATCCATTAAAAGAGAGGACTTACAAGTTACATTTGAAGAGGGAGAATCTGACGCCTACTGAGGTGGAAAAATAAGAGTGAAGTAGGGTTTTCAGAAGAAAACAAAGTTAAAGTGCGTGAAAATAAAAAGTAATTTCAAGTTGGGCTCACTTCCGTTCTTATTGGGAGTAAAGGAACAAATAATTAACTGGGTTGTTCGAATTTTAAAGATATTGCTTAAAAGTTGGGGGGGGGGGGGGGGGGGGGGGGACCACCAACATATAATACCATGCTACTAAAAATACTGCAACATGTCAGTACCCATTTTATAAAGGTTGTGTGTGTGTGTGGGGGGGGGGGGGGGGGGGGGGGGGGCATGGCCCCCCTTGGTAATGCAACAGCTTCGTCCCTATGTGTAACTTTGTAAATCTCTAAACGTTGGTATACTTACAAGTTTTGTGGACGAATCCAAGAATACTCGTAATAAAGTTATCGTCAGAGTTACATATGATAATAAACTCCGATATAAATAAATTATCCATCGGAACATAGTGAGGGTGTTCATGTTAATATTTCACTCATGAACTTTGAGGGGTTATAGTAATATAATTTTTTCTAAATCTAACAAATAAGGGAAGATTATCATTAATCTAGTTGGGCACGATTAAGTTAACCACTTTATGGTTTTTGTTATCAGTGTTATGCCACAAACATTCTTTCAAAACATTTTTTTTGTATACAACATTCCATCAAGTTAAACCTCTTGTTACAATATTTTTCTTGCTTCCTCATTTTTAAATTCATAATTTCGTATCAGGGGTTTTGACTTTGCTCCCTGAGATAATATCACTGCTTTGAAAAAAAATTAGATATACCCCCTTAATTATAACGGATGTCTAGCACTATTAAACAACCCTAAGACTATCTCCAATCATTTGATTTCCTAAACCTAATCTATAAAGCAATTGAGACCCATTTCTTACCAAGTTTGGCATATTTACGATATTTAAGAACCAACATATTTCTTTTACATCTCCAACAGTGCTTTCTATCCATGGTGGTTGGGCATAATATGAACCCAAGTGGTCTGTTGCTTCCAAAATTTGGTGGAAGCTAGCCAATAGCTATGGCCAAAATGAAACGTGGAGTTCCATGTCATATTGCATAATTGTAACTCAATTTCTAGATGTGGAAATAGTGATAGAAATTTTCAATATGAGTCATCGGCCATATCAGATTCTTTTTAGTATAAAAATTATGATTGGAGCAATTTTTTACCTCTTTCCTTTTCTAAAACAGAAAAGGGTATTGAAAGAAACAAGCATTGGAGAAGGCCTATTAATCATTAATTATAGTTAATGCCCTGTTTGTTTAAAGACCAGTATACCTATAAAATCTCTTTACCTTCTTTTTCAAATAAACCCAAATTAAGACCCTAATTCTAAAAACCAATATTTGAATAACAAATCAAAGTAATGGATAAAAATTATTCATCTCCACCAAGTTCGTCCTTGTTAAAAAAAAAACTTAATGTAATTTCACTTTAATGAAGCATGATCTTTATTACTTCAGTTTATCGAATCAACAATAAGAAAAACTCATCCAAATGAAGAAATAATGATCAAACGATAACAAGCAAACATTAACATTTCATATCAAAGAAATTGAACTTAAAACAAAACTTAGTCCAATCGAACGTATTGAATCCAAATTAAAATACAAAACAAAATTTAACTGCCCTAATCGTTTTGAATACAAACTAAAATTAAATCAAACTATAACGTAATGCAAAACTGAAATCCCTTGGAATTTAAAACCAAAATCAAAATTGCAAATCTTTGCTAATTTTATTTTTACAAATTAAAAATTATATATATAGTAATAAAATTTGACCAAATTAATTAGGGCTGAAAGAGGAAGAGACACGATTCGATCAAATTGTGAAAGAGCAAACCATTAAAATTATGAAATTATTGCACTTTTGTGGGAAAAGTAAGGCAAGATAGGATATTATATATATAGAGTGTGGGTCCTGTATATACCAAACGATACATACCGACTGTGCATACAACAGGTGCAGACTCATTTTATAAATGATTTTGAGTTGAATTTTTTATATGATGTTTAAACATTTCAATAGACCCATATAAAAAATCAACTAAAAATAACGTTTTTACTATTTTAAAAAAATCGGTCAAACTTTTGCAGCTTTTAAAGTGCTTTAAAAACTGTGAAAGCGTGACCGATTTTTTTAAAATAGCAAAAATGTTATAATGAGTTAATTTTTAAATGGACCTATTGAAATATTTAAAGATCATATTGACATATTTAAAGATCATATAAAAAAAATCATAAAAAATATTTTTTTGCTATTTTAAAAAATTGGTATGCACCGTTGGTATATACCATTTGGTATGTACATGAGACTCTCACCACACACACACACACACACACACACACACACACACACACACACACACACATATATATATATATATATATATATATATATATATATATATATATATATATATATATATATATATATATATATATATATATATATATATAGAGAGAGAGAGAGAGAGAGAGAGACGAATGATGTTGTGAAATCAGTTTGGGTTATTAGGAATTAAGGTTCTTAAATTAGGGCATGAAGTGATTTTAAGAGCATTTTAGTCTTTAAACCAGTAGAGGTTAAGTCTCATTATTGATTACTGATATTTTTTTTTTTTACTTTACCTCTGAGAAAACATTATGTCTACAAATACCCCTTTAAATGTTTAGTAATTCGACTTACCCTATGTATGGATAAGGTACAAGCGAGTTGATGAAAAAGGTACAAAAGGAATGATGCACAAGTGAGGGTAAGTTTATTTTTTTAAATTATGAGTTATATCTAATTACAACATTATCTGAGGGGAGGGCCGAGTTAAAAAAACTTATCAGTACATTTAAAAGTGTTAGAAATATGTTACGATTTAGGGGGTATGTACAATTTATTAAGAGCGAGAGGTTAAGTCTTTATGGAATTGTCTCAAGGAAAAAAGCAAAAAAAATTATATTATTATTATTAATCATAAAAACATATGATGTGTTTACGGATTAGTTATACCCGTCTTCATGTGAGTGCACACATGAAACCAAAAATACGTGGAATGTTGTTGTTGGACCCGCTCCAAACAAAATTAATCATTCTTAATTAAAAGTAAAATATTTTTTTTTTTGAAGAGTTACGAATATCTTAGGAAAGCAACTCATGCCCCCAGGTTGTTGGTCTCCCATAACACTGGGATGGATAATCTTATAATATCACCCACTTTTAAGATGGATAAAAGCCAAAAATAACTCCTAAGTCGTGACGGATGGAGTGTTATTTTTAATAAAATATATTAACATCTTGGATAGTTGTAATAACCAGAGTATTTTGTCAACTGAGTTGATCTAAACTTTATACCAAGATATGTCGGTCATCAAAACAAAAATATCATTCTTAGTCTGTGATAGAAATATGAGAAATTTAAAACCTTTTCCAACCAAATGACAAAAGAGACATCGAACAATAAATAAACCATTCACTATAAATAAGTCCATCACCATGCCAAAACTCCAATAATATACCACTTCAATTATGAAAAAAACATTAAATAGTATGAAATGGCTGACAGAGCATCCAACGTCAAGTCGCATCCTCAGCATCCTTATCGAGATCCTTTCCAGTGTCACCAAGTGAAGTTCCTGGGTGGGGAAAGTTAAGGGGGTGAACGAATGCCCAGTAGGTTGGGAAATACTTAGCAATAATTTTCTAAATAAAATACTACACGTATACAATGTCTTTCAGTATTTTGTAAAATAATTTCCATTTCATTAAATGTTAATGCCACTACATGCAATGCACCCGGGCTATGTGCCTAACTCACACTTAAGAATTTTCGTGTCTAGGGCTAGAGACTTAACTTATGAATCCAACTATGTTGTCATCATAATATTAATAAGTTCCATTTATTCAAATTCATTAATCCATTCATTTTTCCAATCTTTCATGAATATTACTTTATTACTTTGAAATTTGTCAACTTCCACGATTTCACGGCCTTTCACCATCGGTATCGAGCACACATATGCTACATTGGTCAGGTCGTTTAGGATCTTTCACCTCTAGAGATGTCATGCCCTCCTTAATAATTCTTTCCAGCAACATCCGAATATCATTATCTCTTCGTATATTCACATTCTTCCAAATATTCACATTCTTACAATTATTCTCATTATTCGAAGTACTCCCATTGATCTTTCGGTGTAACTTCTTTACTTCATTATTTACCTTACTTTTGAAATAGTCGAGAAGGGCAACTAATAATAACACTGTACTTTGAACACTTATATCCAATCATCATTTATTTTATTTATTCATTAATGCATCAACACATTTTTATTACCTTAAAAAATAGTTTTACTAGCATTTTAAAATAAAGAAACATTATCTTTCACTAGTTTTTCACATAATTACCAAAACTACCATTATGCCTTTTTTACACCATAATGCATCCTGTAAATGGATTTTCAAGAGGAAAAAATCATTATAATACCTTTATGTTTTTCTATAATATTTTACCCATTCTGACATTTATTAAATCATTAAAGTCACAATTTTAATATAGACTTTATTATATAAAGTTCAAATGGATTTTCTACACTATTCTTACACCAATTTTCATCGTTTTAACGAGTTTTCGAGTGTGAATCATGACATTATATTTAAGAATTATTTTTCTAAATTATTTTACTCATTTGATCATAAACTTAATAATTAAAATTATCATTTTAATATAGAGTTCAAATATAAGGTTTTAAGTGGGTTTTCTACACCATTTTAAGTCATTATCTTTACTTTTTGACAACATCAAAATAGGGGCTAAAATTTGTCATTATTATAAAACATGATGAATATTTCATTTCAAAACATATCATTTATCATGTCTAATAATTATTTAAGTATATTCACATGAAATGATGATTTCTACCTAAGAAATTCATGTATATACTTTCTACACATTCATATTCAAGTAGCATATGATTATAATATTTTTTTATCTAATAATTTTCATGTTCTAATCATTCAGTTATACAAGCATGATATTATGAAATTTAATCAACAATGCTAGTTCATTTTAACACCTAAAAAATATGTGTTTGCAAAATAGAAAATACAAGAAGTAGCAATTTTGAATAAGAAATTATCTTTCATCAACACGGGTGTTTTAAGCTTTTAAAAACATGAATTTAGAAAGAGGAAAACCCTACTTGATTTATGAAGAGGAGATAACTTTGCAGAAGAAAACTTCAAGTCCTCCTAGATTGCTCCTAAACTTCACTCCTATGCTCCCAAATCAAGCTTTCAAGCCACACCAAGTTGTCCCACCCCTTGTGTATTATTTTAATGGAGTTTGAGGAGAGAGAATATGGGTATAAGGGTGAGGTACGAATTTTAAAAGTATTTTTCCCCTGGGAACATAAAAAAGAGGAAGAGGAAAAGTATTTTTTTTCCTGGGAACATAAAAGTTACCCCACCCGTATTTATACCAATTTTTAAGCTTCCTTTTTTAATATTTTGACTCATTTAAGTATCCAAGTCTTGAAAATACAAGTGAAATATATTTGACCCAAGTTTGAAAAATACAAAACCCAACCACCCATTAAATGAGCTAACCACACCACTTGAAATAATTTTTACGATAATTTAGACATATAATTTACCTAAAATTGGGTCTAAACGACTTTTTTTGAAGATAGCAAAGAAGAAAAAGTTGTTCAAAATTAAATTTTACATTTTTTGAAAAGTTTCAGATTTTTGTGAGAACTTTCATTTTTTGATGAAAAAGATTATTTTATTTATTTTATTTTTATTAATTAAATATTTTTTTGACCCATGGTAATTTTACATGTATTTTTATGAGTTGAAATATATGGTCAAATTATTTTTTTGACGTACCAATTGTCTTAAACAATTTGTACAAAGTTATGTTTTCACAGTGTCGCATACCGTAAAAAAGTGTTGTATTCTACTATTCGTGTCCGTTCATCATTCGTTTCTTGCCTGAATTGTATAAAACTTTACCAAAGTGCTTAAATAAATTATATAAACATAAATAAATTCCCATACAAGATATGAAACATAGAATTTTCATTAATGGTACGTTGACATGTAAATAGGTCGAAAGATTAGTACGTAATTAAAAGTGCGGGTATTACATTCTCCCCTCCATTGGAAATTTCGTCCCCGAAAAAAATCCTAAGTAAGACAACCCGTATATAATTATGATAAATTATGTTTAAATCATGCTTACCTTATGTGATATGGATAATGTGTTATTAGTGGATATAATGTTAAGTTATTATATTTAGTCTAATCCTACCTCATAAATCATGAAATGTCAAATTAGTTACGAACACAAAATTTTGTAGTTTTTGATACGAATATTCATGTTGGAGACTAGATTTGGCCATTATAATATAACAAGTGACTTGAGGCAAAAACTAGATGGTTGTATATATATGAATAAGGTTTGTAACACAACAAACGGTGCATCAAACGGACATTCGAATGAGAAGATATCGCCTTTTTATGAACATGGGGTAAAGTAGTTGTAATACCCCGTATTTTTTTTAAATATTTTATTTTAATTATGGGACTGGGATTAATTAAGTTAAATGCAGAGAAATTATTTATAATTAATTCGGATTTAAATTAAATAATTACTAGCGTGACAAGAGTTAGTATTTATTGTTGATAATTATGTTGAATATTACTTAGCGAGTAAAGTAATATATATAATTGTGAAAATATATTAAAGTTGGCGTGAGAGAAAAATACGACAGTTATAGAAATTAAGTCGGGACGTACGTGTCAGTCATCTAGGGACTAAATTAATGGAATAAAAAGTAAAATATTTATAAGTCACTCATATGGTCATTTCGAGTACGTCGTTGAGTCTTGAAGGGTCGAGATAGACATAAAAGTCTACTCGGGGGCTTAGTTTGGGTTCAGGGCAGTTTTAGGGCGAATCGACACCTCAGGGAATTTTGATAAATTATATTTTTGGAGTAAATTAAAGGACGGAAATTAGAGAAATAAAATATCTCTTATGTGGTCTAGATTAGGTTATCTGCTGTGATAAAAAAGTTAGACACAGAGAGATGCGACACCCCGACTAATTAAATACCGGGTAGCTACTCCTTTATTAAATTAATTCAAAATGCCAAGTTGGCTCAGTTAAAAGCATCACTGTCGAAAACATTTTATTATTACTAACCACCTAGTATTTAAAAAGTAAGTGCCAAATTTTAATTAAAGACGATTAACATGCAACAAGTGTAATGAAGAAATAACTAACACCATTCACCATACTGAAGTAAAACGAATAACCATCACAATAGAGTAAATAAAGTCTGGAGGAAAACTCCTCACTACAAATCCCACAACTGATAAGTAAACCGAAAAACTAAAACAGTACATGCCAAAGTCTGAAAACTGTAAATAGAAAGATGTCTAATAGAAATGGGCAACATGCCCTACAACTGATAGATAATAACTCTGGAATCCAAAAGATCGAAGCGTCTACAAGCAAAGTCCCTGTAGCTTCCACAAACAGCTACAGCTCGTCACCTGAATGAGTATCCTATGCTTGGTGTCCCTGTGGCTGGGCACCTAAAATGGTTTTACAAGAAAAAGATTTGAAAAGCAAACGGGTCAGAGCCCGAATGTGGAGTTATATTTTAAAAACCTGCAAGTGCTTTAAAAACATTTAAAACATTAAATGCAAAGTACATGTTAGGACGTGCACTCACATGATATTCTCACCTCTCGTCTAACTGTGCACTCCTAACGTAAGTACCCATCTAGAGTGATACAATCTACTAGCTAAGTGACAACGTATCTAGCTAGACTATTATAGGACCTACCCTTATTACTCGGTTCTCTTAACATAATAACGCTCGTAATTAAGTAGGGTTTAACGTAACTCATATGTTCAATATGCAATATATATAACTACCAGTTAACTCGTTATATTTCTCGAAACAATACCGTAATTATATTCACATCATTAACATGAAGGTTCTCATTAATTAAGTGTATATTATTCACATCATAAATATACAATACAAGCACCCCGAGAACTAAGCTGCGGTGCACACATACTCTGCTATCCATCCCGGTACATCACGTACATAAGGATCACATATTCCGAATCTCTCAGGAATAGTTCAGATAACAAAAATCACAAATAGTGGAGGCGAACACAGTCACATCACATGGGTCACGCACATACCTACGCTCCCACGATCAGCGGACTTATTAACATCCCAATAAGTCTTTCTCTGACCTATGTTCATCGAGGTACCAGTCTATATCCCCCCCGTAGGCACACAAGGATTAGAGGGTCCTAAGCGAACGCAACCTCCCGTGATAGCAAGTATGGTAGGTATGTCATAAACACAATCCATATACCAATACTAAGTAAACACACATCTTAGTAATACCGTAGTTTAATCGTAGTACATATCGCATTCTCGTACTAACTTATAATTATCACAATTTGTACTATTCCGGTTTGTAATTAGACTCATGTCGTAGTAGACACTCACGTCTCAACCCAAATGGTTCATTGAATATAACTCTCGTATATAATTTACTCCTCTTAATAACCCACAAGTCCCAAATCTATCCTCACATCATCAAAGGAAGGTCATTTATATCCTCGAACAAGTTTACGGGACTCCAAAAAAAATCAAAACAATCCAAAAAGGACCAAACTGTCAACTCGTTAGAAGTCTCGTTCGAACGAGACTGTTCGAACGAGATTCCTCTGCCAACTCGTTAGAAGTCTCGTTCGAACGAGGCTGTTCGAACGAGATCCAGTTCGTTCGAACGAACTGTCCCTTCTAACGATATCTCGTTCGAACGAGATATCGAACGAAATCCCTACTCGTTAGCAACGACTGGTCAACTCGTTAGAAGCTCGTTCGAACGAGTTCGTTCGAACGACCTGGGGACTGCTTCTAACGACTGACTAATTTCGGCCCAGATTTTTCCCCAATTCGTTTTTATCCATTTTTACTCCTCAAATCTCTTCTAAAATTCGTTCCAACACTGTATTAAGTTCTCTAACTATCCTCAAACATACTAAGGAGATATACTAACATCTTTTAAGGGTTTAATACCTTCTAAACATCAATAAATCACAAGTTTCTACATTATTCCCTGATTTTCTTCAAGAACACAAACCCTAGATTTTTCTCATCATAATTTCCCAGATTTTAATCCGTTTATACATCACATAGATATGAAATCTCTGAATTCAATCTTCAAACAATGTTTCTACATGCAAACCTATCCCAAAATTAAATAATAACTTCCAATTTCATGGGTTTTCTTTTAACTCTTAAATAGGATTGATTATCAAGGTTTCTAACATGGAAAAAGCATTCACTGCATAAGGAATGTAATTTAAATAACTTGCCTTGGTTTGATTTCTGAATTTGGTGTATATTTGATGAAGTTTTCTGCAGAAATTCCTCTCTCCAAGCTCTTCTCCAATGGTGTCTTAAGGTGGCTAGGGTTTGATTTGGGGAAACTTAGAAAACCTAAATGATAACCTACGTAGCCTTCTAGGTTAATATGGGTTGGTTATGGGCTTAGT
The DNA here is from genome assembly GCA_949130495.1 of Sambucus nigra. Lineage (NCBI taxonomy): Eukaryota > Viridiplantae > Streptophyta > Magnoliopsida > Dipsacales > Adoxaceae > Sambucus > Sambucus nigra. Next base: position 642,543,432 of record OX422209.1, on the reverse strand, counting down.
GGGTCAAATCCACATCAGATTTAATTAACCAATTTTCGTCACTTTTAATTCCTCAAAATGTAAAATTACCAAAATACCCCTTAAGTTGCCGGTATGGCCTAAAAATATCCCGGGACCCAAACTATACCCCCGGATAGTGTTTTCTAACTATCTCGACCCTTCCGGACGCGTTGGCGCACTCAAAACGACCACACGGATTATAGATTTTAAATTCACTTTTATTATCAAAATATTATACCGTGACGCGGCGGTCCCATGCGTCTCAACAAAATTTCTAAAATGTCGTATATAAATCTCACGACAACTTTTATAATACCAAATACATATATCAAAACACGTATGCACATAATCAAATACCCACTCGCATCTCATTAGTATTTATAACCCGGATTAATTTCCAATTAATACGCATTTAATTAATTAATCCCAAAAATAAATATAGCCAAAAGTACGGGGTATTACAAGAGAAACCTAAAAGAGAGAAATAGGAAGAAAAATCCAAGGAAGAGCCACCATAAGTGGACCTTTTTCACCATCATGACCACCATCGCGTACATCAGAAAATGAGGGTCATAACTGTACCAACAACATCAAAGTTTCATACCATCTTTCATAAGGCAAGTGTTTAAATCTTTCTCTTTTAGCATTAAATGTTTTCATATTAGTGTTGGTAATGAAACCCCCTTAAATTTCATGTGATTTGATGAAGAATTCATGATTAAACGATATATTAGGGTTAGATTTATACCAAGTTTAACGGTCCTTATAAATTGAAGTTTCACTAAGAATTTATGTTGATAATTATGCAGTAAATATGGGATTAAAAAGGGGTTAATTGGAAATCTTATGAACTAGGATTTATGAATCTGAAATTTGGGGATATTTGGTTTGTGGATTAATAAATCATGAATTGATGTGTTTAAGATGTTAGAAATCATTATTTTATGTTGGAAATTGAGTTGGAATTTAATGGAAGGAGTTTGGGACTGATTTATAGTGGTTTTAGGACTATTTATAGATGAAAAACGTAGCACATGCAGGTTGGGGATGAAACTGCTCAATCACATTCAAACGAGATGGAGCCTAGTTCGAACGAGAACCCCTGTCGCGCGATATGTCATTCTAACGACATGCTATCTCATCCAAATGAGATAGCTTCTGGTTCGAGCGACAGGTCCAGTTTCTGGAAATTTTTCTTTTATTTTAAATCTGGGTAACAGGTTTATTTGAAGTGATGATTAGCAGTAAAATTGGGATTTAGGTTAGAACATAATTATTGGGTAATAAAATGGGTATGATATTTTTTGACACTTGGACCGACGAGTTATCTCTAAGTAATGAGCGAGAGAGTATTCGTAATCTAGTATGGGTAATGCAAGTAGTAATGAGAGATAGTACGTATAAGTTAAATTATGTGTTTACCTAATGAACTTGATAGCTTGCATGAACGCGTATAATGATATGTATTCTTTGTATAACATACCTACCAAACTTACTATCACGGGAGGTTAGGAAAAGGGGACAGTCCTATATTGAGGAGCCTTCGGAGGGATATTTGAGTGGTACCTCAAGGGCATGGAACCTAGGTACGGGCTATCTGAGAATGATAGTGTTGAGGGTCATATGGGTGCATAGGTATGTGCGTAGCCCATAGGCTTAGAAACATGTTCGCCTCCAATATGTGTGAATTGAAAATTGATGGTTCGTGGGAGATTCCTAATCCATTGTCCTTATTCAGTGCGAGATGTACCGGGACTTGATAGCAGAGTATGAGGGCACATTAGCTGAGTCTAAAGGTGCCTTTCAGTATATATAATATATAGTGATGTGTGTCTCTCTCTCTATATATATATATATATATATATATATATATATATATATACACACACTTGTAGTGATACTTGTTGCGTGAAAGTATGTGGATAAGATATATAATGATGATAATCTCTGAACAACTTAAGTAAGAAAGCACTTAATGTGATTTATAAATACCTCCAAAATTGAGATAACCTTCGTGAAAACATTTAACATAGTGTTGTATAGAAAATTGGGGTTGGTATTGCGGGTAGTGATTAAAAGGATTTTTTTATATAGCCTATCTATATAGAATAATTAATGGGTTTAAAGGTGCGTTAGACGTGCACATTAATTTATAGGTGAGAATCTCAAGTGAGTGTTCGAAAAGCTAACATGCGCATACTATTTGCTTTACTGCAACATTGAAATGCTTGCTAATTTTTTTTTAATGTTTTACACTCGGGCTCTGACCCGTCTCTTGTAAATCTCTTCTATTTTGTCAAATTATTTTAGGTGCCCAGCAACAAGGACACCAAGCATATGAGTTCCATTCATTTGACGTGCTATAGCTGCTGTGGAAGTTACATGACCTTGGTAGTAGGCACCTTCATATTTACCATTTCTCATTCCGAGCTAACCACTTCTTTTATGGAATGTTTCCCTTTCTATTAGACAGTCAGAGATTTATGGATTTAGTTATTTATTCAGTTCAGTTGTTGGATTATTTCGGTTGGATTATTGAACTTGATACTTAGAATGGAAGTGTTTACTCCAGCTGCATTTATTATTTCAGTGATTTCCTTTCATATGAGTTTGGTTTGGATGGTGAATGTTAATTATTCATTAATTTTGTTTTACTTTAATTCAAAGATAAAATTTTGACGTCAACCTTTTTAAATATTAGGTGATTAGTATTTTAATAAAAGTTTTCGAAAGTGATGCATATTCTGAACCAACAGGATATTTTGATTTGATTTAATTTAATAAAGTACTGATCACCCGGTATTTAATTAGTCAGGGTGTCATAGATGGTATCAGAGGATCAAGTTCTAGAGTCTTTTAGGATCTGTATGGCTTATTATGCTTCCGGTGTAGTTTTCTTTGATATAGAGCCCTATATTTAGGACTGTTGTATTCTTTAATTGTGCATTTTCCATCTTCAGCTATTTGAGATATTTACTGTGCATTTGTAAATCTTATCACTCATTTCATATGCCTCCCAAACATGCGCAACGAGCTCCTAGGGATGCCCAGCATGAGCCCCAAATAGCTGCAGTTCAGGGCACGATGAATGCTGCGGAGGTTGCCACTATCGTAGCACAGTCGGTAAATGCAGCTTTGGACGTGGTACAATAGGCCCCACCCCAGGCACCGGCGGTGGCCCAGCACTAGGTCACGTATTCCTTTCTGCTTGGGAGCAAGTCAGGGATGCCTTCCAAAAGGCACATCCTCTGGAGTTTGCAGGGAGTTCAAATGTTGTAGTGGCTAGCTAGTGGAAGAAGGACATTCAACGGCACTTGAGGATGTACAAGTGCACTGAGGTTTAGAGACGGATACTAGCTACATTTAAGCTAGTGGGAGCAGCACTACAGTGGTGGGAGTCTATTACCACTGCCGAGGAGTGAAACAACATGACTATCAGGGACTTCTTAGTGCGGTTCAACGCAAATATTTCCCCTCCGCCGTTCAGACTGAGATGAGGTGGAAGTTACTGAACCTCACCCAGGAAGGGAAGATAGATGTCGAATACGAAGAAGAGTTTACGAACCTGCTGAATATAGTGCCAGATGAGGTACCTACAGAGGAGAAGAAGATTAGGATGTTTATGGACGGTTTGACATGAAAGATTCACCAGCATCTGTTGGGAAATATTTCATTGTCTATGTAATCTGATGTGGTTAATACTTCCCTACTATATTAACAGGATCATCGCTTCCATCTGAAGGGAAGAAAATGAGTGGGGGAGTCCAGCCAATAGGGCCCGACAGGAGGTAATATTGACAGTGGGGCATAATCAACCCAGGTTTAGCTGTGACAAGGAGAGCATATTTCCCATCAAGGGGACCCTGATAAGAGGTTCAGATCAGGTGACTACAGGCAGGGGCATGTAGGTTTTAGGCAGGGCCATCAGGTCCATCCTGGCCAGTAGGGACAACAGCGCTTGCAGCAGGGCCAAGGGAGGGGTGGTAACAGCCATCAGGGCCGAGGGCAGCTGGGGAAGAGGGGGGGGGGACAATTTCTAGGGATATGCTTTATTTGTGGTAACACTAGCCTCAAACGTCATGATTGTCCTCATAAGGGCAGAGCCCCACAGCAGCAGTAGCAGGGCACTCGTCAGGAGCCCCAACGACAGATATTTTCAACCGCCCTCCCAGTGCCACCACAGATGCCAAGTTTGCCAGCCGTTCTAGTCCAGCAGGGACATCTATAGTATGGGCGTATCTACAACATCCACTAGGCTACAGTTCCCCAGGCTACACCCGGGTTTGAGGGTGCATTTTCTATCCACGGGACTTTGGGGAAGATATTATTTGACACGGTGGCATCATATAGTTACATTGCCACTAGTTTTGCACGCACCATGGGGTTATTAGACATGACAGAGAGCACAGTTACTAGTGTAGATTCACCATTGGGCTATGGGTCGTTGATATTTTTTATATGTCGGGGAGTGGTCATAGAGATTAGGAGATTGTTATTACCAGCATATATGCTTGTATTAGATATGCACGAGTATGATGCGATTATCGGGATGAATTGGCTAGTTATGTATAGGTCCATGATTGATTGTTATAGTCGTAGTATTGTGTTTGCCATACTGGGTCAGGAGATGTTTTTAGTAGCCATGGGTCACCCAGAAGGGTCTTCATCCACCCATTTATATTATATAGAGGAGGAGACCTCTAAGGGGGTGGTACTACCACTTGATTCGATTTTGGTTGTTCTTGAGTTCGCTGATGTATTTCAGGACATACGAGAATTACCGCCCAACAGGGAGATAGAGTTTATGATAAATTTAGCATCAAACACTCGACCGATAGCACGTGCGCCTTACCGTATGGCTCCGACGGAGATGAGGGAGCTATAGGATCAGATTAAGAAGTTGTTGGGTCAGGGCTTCCTCCATAGGTGTACTTTGCCTTGGGGTGCTCTCGTACTATTCATGAAGAAGAGGGATGGGTCGTTATAGTTGTATGTTGACTACTGGGAGTTGAATAAGCTCACGATACGGAATAAGTATCCGTTGTCACGAATCGATGACCTATTCGACCAATTGAGGGGTGATTCCTGATTCTGGAAGATAGACTTGAGCTTGGGATACCATCATTTACGTATCACAGAGCAGGACGTCCCTAAGATAGACTTCTTGACACGATATGGATCCTACGAGTTCAGGGTTATGCCATTTGGGCTAACCAACACACCATCTGTATTCATGGACTTGATGAATAGGGTGTTAAGAGAGTTATTAGATCATTTTGTTATTGTCTTCATTGATGACATTCTGATTTATTCCAGGACTGAGGAGGAGCATGCCGAGCATTTAAGACTGGTTTTGTAGACAGTACGTGATCACGAGTTGTATGCAAAATATGAGAAATGTGGGTTCTAGCTGGGGGAGGTTCAATTTTTAGGGCACATTATTTATGAAGGAGAGATATCCGTAGATCCGGGGAAGGTGTCAGCGTTGAGGGAGTGGGGGAAGCCCGCGATGTCGATAGAGATACGTAGTTTCTTGGGGCTGGCGGGATACTACAGGTAATTTATTTAGGGATTCTCGAAGATAGTGGGTCCGTTGACAAACTTGGCTCACAAAGGGGTGCCATTTATATGTGATGATGCCTGTTAGTTAGCTTTTGATGAGCTAAAGGACAAGCTGACTTCAGCACCAGTTCTAGCACTACCTAGGCCGGGAGCGGAATACATTGTCTATACTAATGCGTTCTTACTAGGGCTTAGGGGTGTGCTTCAGGAGGAGAATAAGGTTATAGCTTATGCCTCCCGTAAGCTTAAGCCTCACGAGAGGAGTTAACCCACCCACGACTTGGAGTTAGTGGCATTTGTGTTTGTATTGCGAATATGGAGACATTATCTCTTGGGGGAGAGATTTTGCCTGTTCACAAATCACAAGTCTCTGCAGTATCTGTTCACGCAGCGGGAGATGAATATTCGTCAATGGAGGTGGATGGAATTTGTAAATGATTATCAGTTCGACATCCATTACCACCCGGGGAAGGCTAACATGGTAGCAATCACATTGACCCGTAGGCCAGCAGGTGAGGTGGCCGAGGTGTGGAAGGCTAAATGGAAGGAACTGGGACATCATGATGCAATTACCCTCTCATTCATGTCAGTGATAACGGTTACAGCCGAGATCATTACTAGGTTGATATAGGCTCAAGCAGTAGACTCGTTCTGTTAGGATAGGATTGTACAACTTCTAGTCGAGGGGGAAGAGTTGTATTTTGTGAGCTCAGATGGGGGCTTAAGCTTCAATGGCAGACTAGTAGTTCCAGAGGGGGAGGATTTATAACATGTAGTGATGGAAAAATCACAAGATTCACGGTTCGCGGTACATCCCGGAGGGGATAAGATGTATTAAGATATGAGGCGACAGTATTGGTGGAGTGGAATAAAGAAAGACATCATCGAATTTGTTTCAAAACGTGCCACTTGTCAACTAGTGAAAGTGGACCACCAGAGACTGCCAGCGATCCTACAACCATTAGAGATCCCTTTGTGGAAATGGTAGAGCATTTCCATGGATTTCATCACAGGGCAACCTACATCACAGAGGGGTCAAGATTCCATATGGGTGATTTTGGATCACTTGACCAAGGTAGATCATTTTTTGCCAGTTCGGGCCGATTATTCTATGGGGTAGTACGCTCAGATCTTCATTGTAGATATAGTGAGACTCCATGGGGTTCCCCTTGATATTGTGTCCTACTGGGACAAGATTTCTATGTCCAAATTTTGGGAAAGCTTTCAGGAGGCCATGGATATGGAGTTAAGATTGAGTTCGGCCTATCCCCCATAGATGGATGGGTAGACAAAGTGGACAAATCATATGTTAGAGGATATGTTACGGATATGTATCCTTGATTCCACTGGTGGAGTTTGCTTATAATAACTCCTACAAATTCACTATTGACATGGCTCCATTTGAGGCACTGTATGGTAGACCTTGTCGTTCTCTAGCATGTTGGATCTAGGTGGGGGAAAATAAGTTGCTTGGACCAGAGGTAATCCAGGACACCTCGGCTAAGGTTGAGTTGATTCGAACCTGTATTCAGGTTGTTCGGGATAGATAGAAGAGCTATGCCGATGCCAATAGATTCTTTAGGGAGTTCAGTGTGGGGGATCAGGGGTTTCTACGAGTATCTCCTATGAAGGGGATAATGTAATTTGGGAAGAAAGGGAAGTTGGCACCGAGGTACTTAGGGCCATTCCATATTATTGAGAGGATTGGGCCAGTAGCTTACAAACTTGGGTTACCGGAGCACTTGTATAGGATTCATGACGTGTTCTATATTTCTTCGTTGAGGAGATATCTTTGGGATGACTTGTCCCACACTCATATTGCCTTAGAGGAGACTTATCTACAACCTGATAGTTCCTACGAGGAGGGGCCAGTTGCTATCTTAGACCGTAGCGAGAGAAAACTGAGGTCAAAGATAGTGGCGTTAGTATGAGTACAGTGACAACATCATAACGTTGAGGAGTCTACCTGGGAGCGTGAGGATGACATGCGAGAAAAATACCCAGAGTTATTCCCACCAGGTACACCTTTTATTTTTATTCTTTTCCGCATTTCGGGACCAAATTCCATTGTTAGGGGGGAAGTATGTAATTCCCCGCAATTTTTTAAAATATTTTTATTTTAATTATGGGACTGGGATTAATTAAGTTAAATGGAGAGAATTTATTTATAATTAATTCGGATTTAAATTAAATAATTACTAGCGTGACAAGAGTTAGTATTTATTGTTGATAATTATTTTGAATATTACTTAGAGAGTAAAGTAATATATATAATTGTGAAAATATATTAAAGTTGTCGTGAGTGAAAAATACGACAGTTATAGAAATTAAGTAGGGACGTGCGTGCTAGCCGTGTTGGACTAAAAAAATGAAATAAAAAGTAAAATATTTATAAGTCACTCATATGGTCGTTTTGAGTGCGCCGTTGAGTCCGAAAGGGTCGAGATAGTCAGAAAAGTCAACTCTGGGGCTTAGTTTGGGTTCCATGGCAGTTTTAGGCCGAACCGGCACCCCTGAAGGGTATTTTGGTAAATTGTATTTTTGGAGTACATTAAAGGACGAAAATTAGAGAAATAAAATATCTCTTATGCGGGTTAGATTAGGTTATCTTCTGTGAGAAAAAAGTTAGACATAGGGAGAAACCCAAAAGAGAGAAAGAGGAAGAAAAATCCAAAGAAGAGCCACCACAAGTGCACCTTTTCCACCACCGTGACCACCATCATGTAGATTGGAAAATGAGGATCGTAACTGTACCAACAACATCAAAGGATCATACTATCTTTTATAAGCCAAGTGTTTAAATCTTGCTCTTTTATCATTAAATGTGTTCATGTTAGTGTAGGTAATGAAACCCCCTTAAATTGCATGTGATTTGATGAAGAATTCATGATTAAACGATATATTAGGGTTAGATTGATACCAAGTTGAATAGTCCTTGTAAATTGAAGTTTAAATACAAATTTATATTGATAATTGCGGAGTAAATCTAGGATAAAAAGGGGGTGAATTGGAATCTTATGAACTAGGGTTTATTAATTTGAAATTTGGTGATTTTTCGTTTGTGGATTAATAAATCATGAATTGATGTGTTTAAGATGTTAGAAATCATTCTTTTATGTGGAAAATTTTGCTGGAATTGAATGGAAGGAGTTTGGGACTGATTTATAGAGGTTTTAGGACTATTTATGGATAAAAAACGTAGCAAGTGCAGGTTGGGGACGAAACTTCTCAATCTCATTCAACTGAGATGGAGCCTAGTTCGAATGAGAACCCCTGTTGTGTGATATGTCATTCTAACGTCATATTATCTCATTCAAATGAGATAGCTTCTGGTTCGAACGACATGTCCAGTTTCTAGAAATATTTCTTTTGTTTCAAATCTGAGTAGCTGGTTTATTTGAAGTGGCGATTAGTAGTAAAATTGGGATTTAGGTTATAATAAAATTATTGGGTAATAAAATGAGTATGATATTTTATGACACTTGGGGCGACGAGTTATCTCTAAGTTACGAACGAGTGAGTATTCATAATCTAGTATGGGTAATGCGAGTGGTAATGAGGGATACTATATATAAGTTAAATATTCGGGTTGTGTGTATACCTAATGAACTTTATAGGCTGCATGAATGCCTATAATGATATGTATTTTGTGTATAACATACATACCATACTTGCTGTCACGAGAGGTTGGAAAAAGGGGACAGTCCTATTCGAGGAGACTTCGGGGGGATATTTGACTAGTACCTCAAGGGCATGGAACCTAGGTACGGGTGATCTGAGAATGATAGTGTTTACGGTCATATGGGTGCATTGGTATGTGCGTATCCCATTAGCTTGGAACCATGGTCGCCTCCAATATGTGTGAATTTTAAATTGATGGTTCGTGGGAGATTTTGAACCCGTTGTCCTTATTTAGTGAGAGATATACCGGGACTTGATAGTAGAGTATGAGGGAACAGTAGCTGAGTCTAGAGGTGCCTTTCAGTATATATATATATATATATATATATATATATATATATATATATATATATATATATATATATATATATATATATATATATATATATATATATATATATATATATATATATATATATATTTATACCTGTGGTGATAGTCGTTGTGTGAAAGTATAGGGATAAGATATATAATGATGATAATCTCTGAATAACTTAAGTAAGCAAGCACTTAACGTGATTTATAAATACCTCCCAAATTGAGATAACCTTCGTGAAAACATTTAACATAGTGTTGTATAGAAAGTGCGGGTTGGATTTTTGTCTATAACCTAGCTAGATAGAATAATTAATGGGCTTAGAGGTGCGTTATGCGTGCACATTAGTTGAGAGGTTAGAATCTCATGTGAGTGTTCGAAAAGCTAACGTGCGCATACTATTTTCATTACTGCAACATTTAAATGCTTGCTATTTTTTTAATGTTTTACACTCGGGATTTGACCCGTCTCTTGCAAATATCTTCTCTTTTGTCAAATTATTTTAGGTGCCCAGCCACAGGGACACCAAGCATAGGAGTTCCATTCATTTGATGTGCAGTAGATGCTGTGGATGTTACCGGACCTCGGTAGTAGATGCCTCCATATTTACCATTTCCTCATTCCGAGCTAATCACTACTTTTAGGGCATGTTGGCTTTCCATTAGACAATCAAAGATTTATGGATTTATTTATTTATTCAGTTCAGTTGTTGGATTATTGTACTTGATACTTAGACTCGAAGTGTTTACTGCAGTTGCATTTATTATTTACATCATTTCCTTTAATATTAGTTTGGTTTGGATGGTGAATGTTAATTATTTGTTAATTTGGTTTTACTTTAATTAAAAGATAAAATTTTGACGTCAACCTTTTTAAATATTAGGTGGTTAGTATATTAATAAAAGTTTTCGCTAGTGATGCATATTCTGAACCAACTGGATATTTTGTTTTAATTTAATAAAGGACTGATCACCCGATATTTGATTAGGCGGGGTGTCACAGTAGTCATTTAGCTTTAAATGATATTTTGTCTTATATGTCGCCACATGTTATATTTTGATAGGGTCAAAGGGATGTACCCTTATGCTGACTTAAAGACCTTAAAATATCCTTTATTCTTCAAGGATATCAGAATTTCAAGTAGGTTAAGGGTTTCCATCGAAGAAAGAGAGGTTAGGGTTAATTAGTGAAGGATTAAGGAAGATAATCGAGAGATAAACAAACTTATGTATCCAAGTGTGCAAGAGTAAGTTTAAATTTGTAAATTTCCATTCTTTATATGACATATGTTGTTTTATATGATATTAAGGATCATATTTGGGACAAAGGAATACGTTTTGTTGTATGTATATGGGTATGTTTAGGTTGTATGTATGAAACATGTTGAATTCGTACAACTAAGGACATAATCATTATGTTAATCAAATTGGTGTATCTTTGTGAATAGACAATGGAATCAATTGATTCTAGTTGGATATAAAACTACACTTATATATACCTATTATATCCAAAAATTATGTAAACATACCAAGAAATCAATCTTAGGTGATAGTTGATGGTTAGGTATATCTGCCCCAAAAGTGTAGTAATGCATACCTTGTGCTTGAGGATTTTCTTGACATAGTAAATGAGCTCAAAAAATTATGAAACTTTAATTTTATATTATTCAGTATGTGTATTGAAATTGGGAGGAAGATCATAGAAATTTATAATGTATAAAAATTATGAAAATTCTTGGATATTGACTGAAGGATAGATGAGCATATATGGAAGATTTGCTATGTAGTAAAGAAATGGCCATATTTTACTCAAGGGAACTTGAAATGATGGGATGCATTTTGAATTGGAGACCTAATATGTTAAGGATGAAATTTGCAAGAAGTAATTAAAGTATGTTTAGGTTATGATTTGGATATGTTAAATATCTTAACATGAAATTAGATGGGACTTCATTTATGATAAATGATTTGAATGTGATTATATGCTGCTTATTAATTGAGTTGCGTTTAAGTTATCTTTAGATTCTTTATATTCTTATAATGATACTAATATTCCAAGAATGATAGGAAGGGAGGAACAACCGGTTGAATAAGTGCCAGACAAAGGCAGGGGAAAAAAACATTAAGTGGCCAAGGTGAGTGTACTCACTGGGAAGATGTTTTTATTCATGATTATGGATATGATCAAAATATTACTTACTGGTAAGATGTATTTATATGTGGCAGTAGATAAGATCATAATATTAATCACTAAGAAGATGTAATTATACATGGTTATGGATATGATCAAAATATTATGAATATGAAATGGTTCATTTCGGTTTACCGAAATAGGAGGTTACTCCCCAACCCGGAATATGGGAGATTTGTCTATTATTGATAAGGGGTTACTCCTCGACCAGGAATGCGGGAGAATTGTCTATTGCAGAGAGGATATGTCAATCATTATTCGGAAAGGTTGGTCATTCAGTATGAATGGGCTAAATAAGTTGATATAATATCACACGGATATGATTATTTGCTTCTAATTTTATATAATATTGTAGTGTGTTTATATGTTATCACAGGAATATGATTTATTGAATTTAATTTTATGCAATAGGGTAGTAGTGATGCATTCACTGAGGTATTTTGCTCACAGTTTCAGATTTTTATGTTTTCCAGGTAACGTGATGTCACTGCCAAATCTAGGAGGATGCATAAAATAATGGTTTTTGTCAAACGAAAAAGGGGTAATTTAACCTTACTTATCCTTTCAGTAATTTTGAATACACATAATTACTTTAAAATTGTGAAAAGTTTTATTTTTATGGATTCACGTTGATGACTGAAAAAGGTAACTCGTGCTTATAGTTCGTTTAAGGTAATTATGGTTTGACTCACTTTGACTTTCAAACTTAATTATAAGTAACTGGGTTGAGGTGTGTTTTGATTTTTGTACCAGAGCCTTGGTTTTAGAGGTTCTGGAGTTATAAGCGCCTAGATTTGGCAGTGGACATAGAAATTATTTTGAGTCATATGTATTCGATTTTAAAGGATACAAATAAGTATGCTGGATTTCTGAGATATGTACATGAAGAATTTGTGATTAAGTTTTAAATTGCATTTATTGACTAATATCTGTTAGCTATATACATATATTTTTTGCGGGATATGTAGTGTAAGGATCTTGGAGGAAAGGAAATAAGATGTTGAACTTTATTTGGGGATGACAATGAGTACGGGTATTTTAATATGAATCATTGCATTGTTTTATATGTTGTATTGACAAACGTGTCATTGAAGAAATTTTTTTAAGACAAAATGGGGTATGAAAAATTATGAAGTATTGGAAGTGCTCTCTTCCTACACTGGTATATGTGGACTTGAGTCGTGGATAAGAAGTGAGGAGTATTACTATTACATGATTATTATGAGACCTAAATTGTTAGAGTGTGAATAAAATGAAGATTCACATAATAAAGGTGAAGTGAGAATATTAGTAGTTGTATATGTTTAAAATTTAATATCTGAAATGGTCTGAAATTTAATTACTAGTCAATATATCACGGTTGATCCGAATATGTGTTCATAGTGAATTATGATAACTAGAAGAAAAGAGTTGAGATGTACACCTTTAATAGTATGAGTACATGTAGTGGATGTTACTCTTGTGATGTTTTGAAATGCTTATATGAATAGTAAAGTTGAGATGGGGTACTAAAGAGTTGGAAGTTTAAAAATATTGAGGAGTCCTTTTTAGATTATGTGTTGTGTAAGAGCATGGGAAAGATGATAATCGGGTTGAAATATCAACAACTAGTTTGGGTGGATATTGAGTTATGTTTGTCATTGTACGTAAGTGTTATCACTAAGGGAACGCATATAATGAATATGGTTGACATTATAATGAGTCACCAAGAAGTATGTGTACGGATAATGTGCTATGTGAGATAACATAATTTGATACATTATGGTACTTATATAGGCTATTTGAAAGAAATATGGCATATAATAGTTAGAGAAGTTTTATGGGGTTGATAAGTATGGATATGGTTTTAAGTGGTTATGTTACATTTAACATCCATATTTCCAAATTGGGAAAGTGAGTTTATTGGTGATGTTGAATAATACTATCATGTATTCTTTACTAAATAATGCACAAGAGAGGTTTGGAAATATTTTGAGGACATATATACATATTATACTTTAAGAATAAAGTTGATGAATGTGAAAAACAAACACTGATAGTGTCCCTAAGGATTGGGGTAAGATTATGATTGTAAAGTTATTGTGTTGGATGGATGACTTGTTAAGGTCATTGTATGTTTAGTTAAATAACAATCAAATAATGCTGAAAAAGGAATATAGTGAGAAGTTATATTGAGTTCATTGCGCATGACTCCATAATATACATGAAAGTGAATATGAAATTTTAGTTAAAAATAGACATTTGGTGAATAATTATTCATTATAGATATATGAAAAGTAGTGAGGCTATATCAAGATTAATGATTAGGTACATATTCTTCACATTTATCCCCTTAATTTTGGTATTTTTATGATCCCGTGCAGTGTAAATATCTTGAATTTGTCTCGTATTTATGCTACTAACCTTTTTTGGCAAGTATTTCTTGTTTTGTGTATTTCTCGTGTGTTTTACAGGTATTTCATGTAAGTTAGTGCGAAGGAGAACTCAAAACAGTGAAAGAAACCAAGAAATGAAGAGTTGAAGGGCATTTTCGTAATTTTTAAGCCTTAGTCCGGAGGTGGGGCCAACTAGAAAGTTGAAGAGTTCTAAATTACAAGAATACTGGAAAACACGACACCTCAATCCGAGCTACGGTGAAGAAGTTACGATGTTTTGAAGTTGCGCGATAATGAAGAGTCTGGATGTGCGGTTTTCTGTCATTAATTATGCAGATTTTATGGTGATTGGTTGGCAAAAACTTGTTCCACAAGCGAAATTTGATGTTAAATTCGTGCAACTTGGTGCTATAAAAGGCCAAGCCCTAGCATTCTTTTGGGAGAGGCTTAAAAAAATCCTTTTAGGTGTTTTTTATCAAGTTGTAGGAGTAGGATTAGAGAGAGAAAGTTAGATTGTAGTTTTCTTTGGTAGAAGTTTTCATAAACCCTAGTTGTAAGTTTGAAGAAGAAGTTTTGCTGGATTCAAATTCATCTCTTTCTCCTCTTTCTAAATACAAGTATCAATTTCTATTCTCGATTTTATTTTTCCATTCAATTCTCAATTGTTTTGCAAATTGTTAACAATGTTTGTTAGAGTTTTCTTTTGTTTTCATCATGTTTAGCTAATTTTTAACGGTTGGGATGCATGAACCCATCCCGATGTAATTTATCTACGTAGGAAATAGAATTTAAATTTAAATTTGAAAGAATCATGTAAGATAAGTTCACAATCATCCTAGATCTTTTAATCTCTCTTGCCCTAGGTACTTGGGATATTTAAGAATATGATGTGCGTGTAATTATTTAGCACCGCTTTATATTTATCTTTGATTTCATATGATGTGGGCTTGAACCTCATATATGTAATGCTTAGGATCTATAAAGACTAGATTCATTCAAATTTATAATTTACAATTCTAGTATTCTAATGGGTAATTACTAGGGATTGGGGGATTGTATTCCAACCTATTTCCTCATTCATTTTAATTAGTTTTATGAATTTGTTCCAACTTATTTCCCCTTGTCAACCATCATCATCTTTTTCACTTTTATTTTAGAAGTAATAAATCAATTAAATTCTATAAAACATTCCCTGTGGATTCGATACCCAGACTTACTACTATACTCCATAAAAGTGTAGTTAAAAGTTTAGTTTTTTATATTGAGGTTGGAAGCCGATAACAACGACTAGCGTATTACACGGACGCTCGGTTTTCCACTCGATCAAAAATGGCGCCGTTGCCGGGGAATGTTTTGTTATAGATTATAATTGATTTGCTATTTTGAAAGATTTTTTTTCCTTGGATTTTTTTTTACCTTTTTTGTAGCCTTGCACAATTGAGCACCAAGAAACGTTGAATCCTCAATAGCACACCTCTGTACTCGAATTTCCATTTACATACTATTCGGTAATCATGTCTTTTCATGGTGAGTTTGGTAATTATAATGGTTCATATGGTAATCGTTTTCAAACTTTTTATTCTCAAGAGTCCGCGGCTCGACCTATTACCATTGGTGAGGCCATTCTAACTCTGGAGTATGAAAGGCTTAAAAATGAATATAGGAGAGAAATTTATATTAAATATTCTCAAGAATTTGTGCCTCGACCTATTACCATGGGTGAGGCCTTTCTAAATCTTGCGTATGAAAAGCTTGAAAACGAATATCGAAAAAAAAATTATTTTGGGGAATCCAATGAAGATTTTTCTTCCGATATTTGTGAAACTATAGAAGGTTTTCAACCAAATGAGGAATCCGAGGTTTTAGAGCCAAGGGATCCTACTTTGGAAGAAACCACACTTTTTCTAACCAAAAGAGTACTGGATTTTCTTTCCACCCAAAGCACAAAGAATATCGATTATGGTCTTGTGAAGGAAATGGTCACACTTTGCGATGATGTGCGTTCTATTTTGGAAAACAAAGAGGAGGTTGAGACTTGTATGTCACCTCAAATTTTTGAAGAACATCTCATTGAAAGTGAGTCTTGCTCCCTTGAAATTCAATCTCCAATTGATGATGAATCACTTGAGATTGAGTTTTTTTCATCACCATTTTCGTTCACGGTTATTGAACCATTAGAAGTACCACTAGATTCCTATGAGTCGGTTGAAAATTCTGAAACATTTACACCTTTTACCGACAAAGACACTTTGCTAGAATTGTTTTCTAATATGGACTGTTCCTTTTTGTGTGCCCCTCTCCCCATACTACTTGAAAAATCTTTTGGAGGTGATTATATTTTTCTTGGATCTCAATTGTACTTGTCCCACCTAGCACCCCAACCCCCCATCATCCCGTTAAATTTTTTAATTGGTGATGGTTCATTTTCTCCATCTCACGCATGCCTTCCGTTTTTCAAATGGAATTCTTATTTTTCCGGAGGCATGCATCCTAGTGAGGGCACACCATTATTCCCTCAAAGTCAAATTGTATTTTGGGTGGACCCTCAAATTTTTCGACTTCTACTATATGAGTTATTAGAATTTCAAATCGTAGGTTGTACATAATTAGCTTTTTATTTTTTTATAATTTAGAGTAATTAGTTAGCATTTTTGTTATTCTTTTTGCTATGCTTGGTTCTAACATGTTTTGTAGATTCATTGGACTCGTACTTTTCGAGGATCGCTCCATTTGGGTAATATCTTTCTTTTCCTCTCTTTATGTTGTGTTCTTGATTCGCATTGAGGACAATGCAACATTTAAGTTAGGGGTGAGGGATATTCTTCCCATTTATTGTTTAGATTCATTGATTCGATCACATGTTCTTTCCAAGTGTGTTTTTTTTTTAAAAATAATAATAATAAAATAAAATAAATGAAAAATGTTGAAAAGCCAAAAATATTTTTCTTCAAAATAAATAAAAATTGGAATTTAAATTTTTCAAAAATATCACCTTTATTTTATTTAAAGTCTCAAATTGTTAAATCTCAATTGCACTAAGCCAAAATTGACCGAAGATGGAAATTGAAAGAAAATTGACGACTTAACGAATAAGTGTGGAGATTGATCAAACCCGGTGAGGTTTTGAGCGTTTCAATTTTTTATGAGTTTTTAAATCAATCCGAGTTTATGATTAACTCAAAGTTCTTTTCAGCATTTTAATAAGTCGTTGATGATCTCAATCCTTTGTCTTGATCGGTTATGGGAAATGTGTGAAATGTTGTCTCGAAATTCGTGCTAAATATATCTCTAAACTTAATTAATCTCGAGATGCATATGGTAATGTGATTAGCAATTTGGACAATGAAGTAGGCCCTCATTTGTTACCCAAAAATATTGGCCATAAAAAGTTATGAAAAACAAAATTATCCCTTTGCAACCAAAGATGAGCCTAATAAATATTTTCCTTTCGTTTGATAACCCAAAAAAACCAAATAGCCCGGAATTACGAAAATGGAATATTCATTAAGTCCGAAAAGTGCAACAAAAAGGGGCAAGAGAAAAACAGAAAAAATGTTCAAAAAAAAAAATAGCGAGAAAAGAAAAAAAGAAAAATGAAAAAAGAAAAAATGAAAATAGAAAAAGAAAGAGAAAAATGAGCAAATGCCCGAAAAAACACTAATGGACATCATAAGGACATTTTCCAATTCCAACATTCCCTACCATTTCCAATTTTACCCTTACACCTTTTAACCCGAAAAGTCCTAACCGAGTCCAAATTGCGAAATTGGTTACCGCATGGAGAGCTAAGACATGAAAAGATAAAATGAGAGATTAAATGGTGTGAATAAGAGGTGATGTTCCCATTTCCAAATAACCTTACTCCGATGATGAGATCTTTTCACAATATATTTCCTTTTTTTCAATTTTGTATGCATGAATTTGTGTCCATTATATTTACTCTTTATATCATGCATACCGAGAGAAAATAGCCACAATCCGAGTGATTCGTTTGTGAGAGAATTCCATAAGAATTTGAATCAAAACGAATTTTCGGAAAGTAACGTAATGCTTAATCGGTGGAAATTTGAGGTTTAATTTTTGGCTTTGCACACGCACACTATGGGTTGAGACAGTTGAATATGAGTTGATGGTGATTATTTTTTAGAAAAGTTTAAATTGTACAATTTTTAAGTATTTTGATATTTATTTGAGTCAATAAAGAATTTTGTGGGTAAATTCACTGCAAACCCTCACGAGACAAAACTCGTCCTACTAGGGTAACCTAGGGGTTTAAAGGCTTATTGCATACGCTAAATGCAATCGCTTGCCAGCGAAAAAGGTATTCTATCCCAATAAAAGAATTTTCAACAGTTGAACTTTAAACTAATTTCATTTACATTGCTCGGGACGCGCAAAGTTCTAAGTTAGGGGGTGTGATTAGGCACATATTCTTCACATTTATCCCCTTAATTTATATATTTTTATGATCCCGTGCAGTGTAAATATCTTGGATTTGTCTCATATTTATGCTACTAACCTTTTTTGTCAAGTATTTCTTGTTTTGTGTATTTCTCATGTGTTTTACAGGTATTCAATATAAGTTAGTGCGAAGGAGAACTCAAAACAGTGAAAGAAACCAAGAAATGAAGAGTTGAAGGGCATTTTCGTAATTTTTATGCCTTATTCCGGAGGTTGGGCCAACTAGAAAGTTGAAGATCTCTAAATTACAAGAATATTGGAAAAAACGGCACCTCAATCCGAGCTACGGTGAAGAAGTTACGATGTTTTGAAGTTGCGCGATAATGAAGAGTCTGGATGTGCGGATTTCTGTCATTAATTATGCAGATTTTATGGTGATTGGTTGGCAAAAACTTGTTCCACAAGCGAAATTTGATGTTAAATTCGTGCAACTTGGTGCTATAAAAGGCCAAGCCCTAGCATTCTTTTAGGAGAGGCTTAAAAAAATCCGTTTAGGTGTTTTTTATCAAGTTGTAGGAGTAGGATTAGAGAGAGAAAGTTAGATTGTAGTTTTCTTTGGTAGAAGTTTTCATAAACCCTAGTTGTAAGTTTGAAGAAGAAGTTTGCTGGATTCAAATTCATCTCTTTCTCCTCTTGCTAAATACAAGTATCAATTTCTATTCTCTATTTTATTTTTCCATTAGATTCTCTATTGTTTTGTAAATTGTTAACAATGTTTGTTAGAGTTTTCTTTTGTTTTCATCATGTTTAGCTAATTTTTAAGGGTTGGGATTCATGAACCCATCCCGATGTAATTTATCTACGTAGGAAATAGAATTTAAATTTAAATTTGAAAGAATCGTGTAAGATAAGTTCACAATCATCCTAGATCTTTTAATCTCTCTTGCCCTAGGTACTTGGGATATTTAAGAATATGATGTGCGTGTAATTATTTAGCACCGCTTTATATTTATCTTTGATTTCATATGATGCGGGCTTGAACCTCATATATGTAATGCTTAGGATCTATAAAGACTGGATTCATTCAAATTTATAATTTACAATTCTAGTATTCCAATGGGTAATTACTAGGGATTGGGGGATTGTATTCCAACCTATTTCCTCATTCATTTTAATTAGTTTTATAAATTTGTTCCAACTTATTTCCCCTTGTCAACCATCATCATCTTTTTCACTTTTATTTTAGAAGTAATAAATCAATTAAATTCTATAAAACATTCCCTCTGGATTCGATACCCAGACTTACTACTATACTCCATAAAAGTGTAGTTAAAAGTTTAGGTTTTTTTTATTGAGGTTGGAAGTCGATAACAACGACCAGCGTATTACACGGACGCTCGATTTTCTACTCGATCAATTAAGGATTGTAAGAATGATATTTAACATACTCTTAAACTTAAGAGATGATGTGGACAGTAGTTAAAGTCAAACACATGTATTTGGCATTTAATGGAAGATGGAGAGATGACGTATAAAAAGCTAGTATTATAATATAATAATTATGATTTGAAATATTACACGATGATAAGGATAGACTATAGGAATGAAGGGATAAATGTAAAGAATGATACCAGGTTTATTAAGAATGTCCACTCATTATGAATATAAGATGATACAATCGATAATCTATTAGGTGTGAATGTTCGACATACGTATGTAAAGGTATGAAGTAATATATGAGTTGGGAATTGATTTTTATTGATAATAAATCATTAGACGATTATCCTTATGTATAAATGATAAAGAAATTGAAGTTGTTATGAAAGAAGATTTGTCGTACATCGAGGAATCGGTGGAAATTCTTGATCGTAAGGAGCAAGTATTAAGGGATAAAATTATTTTCATAGTTAATGTGTGGTGGAGGAGCCATGAAAAATTAAAGAAGAAACTTGGGAAATGGAAGATATCATGAGGAAACATTATTCCCATTTGTTTGGTAAGTGAAACTCACCCTAAATTTCGGGGACGAAATTTTCTAGGGGGGAAAGTCATGACAACCCAGATATAATTATGATAAATTATGTTTGAATCATGATTACCTTATGTGATATGGATAGTTTGTTATTAGTGCTTATAATGTTAAGTTATTATATTTAGTCTAATCCTACCTTAATAAATCATGAAATGTCGAATTAGTAACAAACATAATTTTTTTATAGTTTTGGGTAGGAATGTTCATGTTGGAGACTAGTTTTGGCCATTATAATATAACAACTGACTTGAGGAAAAAACTAGATAGTTGTAGATATATGAATTAGGTTTGTATGAAATTAAATGGTGCATCAAACGGTCATTCGAATGAGAAGATATCGTCTTTTTACGAACATGGGGTAAAGAAGTCATTTAGCTTTACATGATATTTTGTCTTATATGGCGCCACATGTTATATTTTGATTGGGTGAAAGGGATGTACCCTTATGCCGAATTAAAGAAGTCATTTAGCTTTACATGACATATGTTGTTTTATATGATATTAAGGATCATATTTTGGGACAAATGGATAGGTTTTTTTGTATGTATATGGGTATGTGTAGGTTGGATGTATGAAACATGTTGAATTCAGACAACTAAGGACATAATCTTTATGTTAATCAAACCTGTGTATCTTTGTGAATAGATAATGGAATCTAATTATTCCAGTTGGATATAAAACTAAACTTATATATAGTTGTTATATTCGAAAATGATGTAAAAATACCAAGATATGAATCTTGGGTGATGGTTTGATGTTTTGGTATAAGATCTGCCCCAAAAGTGTAAGTATGCATACATTGTGTTTAAGGTTTTGCTTGACATAGAAAATGAACTCAAAAATTTAACTTTAATTTATATTACTTAGTATGTTTATTGAAATTGGGTGGAAGATCATAGAAATTTATGATGGATAAAATTATGAAAATTCTTGGAAATTAACTGAATGATATATGGGCATATAGGGAAGATTTGCTATGTAGTAAAAAAATGGCCATATATTGCTCTTTAGAACTAGAAATGATGGGATGTCTTTTGAATTAGAGACCTAATATGTTAAGGATGGAATTTCCAAGAAGTTATTAAAGTGTGTTTGGGTTATGATTTGGATATGTTAAATATCTTAACATGAAATTAGATGGGACTTCATTTATGATAAATGATTTGAATGGGATTATATTTTGCTTATGAATTGAGTTTCATTTAAGTTATTCTTTAGATTATTTCTATTCTTATGATGATACTAATATTCCAAGAATGATAGGAAGGGAGGAACAAAAGGTTGAACAAGTTATAGACAAAGGCAAGGGAAAAACACATTAAGTGGCCAAGGTGAGTGTACTCACTGGTAAGATGTTATTATTCATGGTCATGGTTATGATCAAAATATTACTTACTGGTAAGATGTATTTTACATGTTTATGGATATGATCAGAATATTACTCACTGGTAAGATATAATTATACATGGTTATGGATATGATCAGAATATTATTAATATGAAATTGTTCATTTTGATTTACCGAAATAGGACCCCGACCCGGAATGTGGGAGATTTGTCTATTATAGATAAGGGGTTACTCCTCGACCAGGAATGGGGGATAATTGTATATTATAGACAGGATATATGAATCATTATTCGAAAAGATTGGTCATTCATTATGAATGGGATGGATAAGCTTATATAATATCACACGGATATGATTATTTGCATTTAGTTTTATGCAACAGTGTAGTAACTTTATATAGGTGTTTATGTTTTTCAGGTAACGTAATGTCATTGCCAAATCTAGGAGGTCGGGGGGGGGGGGGGGGGGATTTTAGCAAGGGATGCATAAAACCATGATTTTGGTCAAACAAAAATGGGGTAATTTAAGCCTACTTATCCCTTATGTAAGTTTCAATATGAACAATTACTTTAAAATTGTTAAAAGTTTTAGTATTATGGATTCATGGTGACTGAAAAAGGTAACTAATGCTTATAGTTTATTTAGGACAATTATGGTTTGACTCACTTTGACTTTCAAACTTAATTATAAGTAACTGGATTGAGGTGTGTCACTAAGTTACTCAAACAACTATGGATATGTCTCCCCCATCTCAACTTCTAGCTCCCAAGTAGTGCCTTCAACACCTTGTGACTCTGAAAGGAATTTCACCAAAGGGATAACCTTGTTGCGCAGTACCCTATCCTCAAGGTCCAAACTAGATTAAGGTCGCGTTAGAAACATAGTATTTTCTCGCAACTAGATATTTTCCCAGTTGATCACATGACTAGGATCGTGAAGATACTTGTTCAACATAGAAACATGAATCACATCATGAACGTGAATCAACCGAGGCGGCAATTCCAAATGATAAGAGACTTCCCCAACTCGCTCCAAGATCTTAAAAGGACCAATATATCAAGGGGAAAAGTTTCCCTTCTAGGCAAACCTCTTGCTATTTTTTAGTAGCATGGGTCACCTACTTGGAACTATAGAGGTTTACGGTGATTATTAGCATAGTTCTTCTACCAAATCTGGGCCGTAACAAGTCTCTGTCTAGTCAAATCAACCTTCTCAGTCATCTCCCTGATCATATCGAAACTCGTGAGATGATTCTCGATAACCTCTGCCCAACATACCGAGGAACAACACGGTCTTTCATATAGTGCCTCAAAGGGGACAATCTCGATGCTTGACTGATAATTGTTATTGTAAGAGAATTCTATAAGAGGCAAGTTTTTATCCCAACTATCTCGAAAGTTTAAAGCACACGTTCGCAGTAAATCCTCTAAAATTGGAATAGTATGCTCAGAGTGCTCGTCAGTCTCAGGGTGGTAAGCCGTAATCAAATTCAAATTACTATCCAATTCCTCCTGAACCTTCCTCCTAAATCGAGATATGAACCAAGGATCCATATCTGAAACAATAGTGAGTGGAAAACCTTGTAGTCGGATAATTTTCCGAATATAAAATCTAGCCAATTTTGCTATGCTATCCATTAGTCTAATCGATAGAAAGTATGTTGACTTAGTGATACGGTCTACTACAACCCACACCACATCGTGACCTCACTCAAATCGAGGCAAAGCTGTAACAAAATCCATGTTGATATGCTCCCACTTGCACTCGATAATTAGAAGTGGTTACAACAATCTAGTTGGCTTCTTGTGTTTGGCCTTCACCTGTTGGCACGTGAAACAACTTGCCACAAACAAAGCACATCTCGCTTCATCCTGACCAAGGTTCTAAAAAATGGGAGGCGTGATCGAGGCGTGGAGGCCAAGCCTTAGAAGCCTAGGCGGGCCTTAGGCGTAAAAAGACGTGAAAAGGCGTTTAGGCATTCTTAATATATTTTAATATTTTTAAACCACAACAAGGCTATTAAAATTCTAAAATTGTACATATCATAAAAATATGTCTGAATATATTCAAATTAAAATACTATTTAATTATTTTGGATGAGATAATGGTTCGGTTTGCAAAAAAAATCCTTAAAAGGCGATATCGTTTCACTAAAGCATTTTTGTTTTTAGAAAAAAGTGCTCCTTAAGGGTTTTACCAAGAATAAGGCGTAAAAAGCTTAAGGCGGGGCGTTTCTCCCAAGCCTCAAGCCTAGGCGTGCCTAAGAGGGTTTTTTAAAACAGTGATCCTGACCAACGAAAATCTCTGTAAAGGTCCCTATAGATCTTAGTAGCTCCCGAATGTATGTACTAAATCGAGAGTGGTAAAACTCTACCAGAATCTCAACTTGAAGCTCATCAATGGTTGGGACAATCAACCTACCCTTATTTCGAACACCACTGTCTTGATCAACTGTGAGAGTATCAAATTACTCATCGTGTTGAATGCGGTTTTGGAAAAGAATGATCTCATCATCACATAACTGAGAAACCAAGACCTTCTTATGAATTACTAGTCTAACCTTCAAATCCTATAAATAGGTCCTATCATTACTCCACTAAGCATGCAAGTCATAATGCTAAAGTTCGTCATACATCTTTCCATGATAGCATTTCATTGCTGCTAAGGCAGTACCCGAATTCCTTCTAAGGGAATCAACCACAACATTGGCCTTCCTCGGATGGTACTACAAAGTAAAGTCACAGTCTTCCAAAATCTCGATCCACCTCCACTGCCGAAGGTTAAGATCTCGTTTAGTGAAGATATATGAGAGACTCTTATGATCCGTGAATACCTTAAACTTCTCGTCATATAAGTAATACTGCCAACTCTTCAAAGTAAACACAACAATGTCTAACTCAAGATCATGAGTGGGGTCGTTCCTCTCATGCATCTTTAGTTATCGAGACGCTTAAGTGACCACCAGACCCACTTGCATAAGAACTACAACAATACCAGATCTAGAGGCATCACAATACACTCTATACCCTCTTCCACACTCGGAATAATAATATTAATTGCTGAGGTAAGCCTAAACTTTAACTCCTGGAAGGCAACTTCACACTCATCTAAGTACAAAAAATGGACATTTTTCTGCGTCAACCAAGTAATAGGCGATGAAACTCGTGAGAAATCCTCAACGAATCTCCTGTAGTATCCAGCCAAGCCAAGAAAACTCTGAATCTCTATGACTATCTTCGGTCTATCCCATACGATGATGGCTTCAACCATGGATGAATCAACGAAAATGCCCGCACTGGACACTTCGTGGCCAAGAAATTTGACCTCATCCACCCAGAATTCACATTTTCTAAACTTTGCATACAACAAATTCTCCCCGAGTACCTGAAGTGTAGTATGTAAATGCTCTGAGTGATCAGCATTAAAAGCCGAATATACCAGAATATCACCAATGAATACCACCACAAATTGGTCCAAGTATGGTTGGTAAATATGATTCATGAGGTAAATGAATGCATCAGAGGCATTAGTTAAGCCGAAAGGCATGACCAAAAACTCATGATGTCTGTACCTCATCATAAAATCTATCTTAGGTATATCTTCATCCATAACTCGTAATTGGTGAGACCCAGATCGGAGTTCAATCTTAGAGAACCTGCTCCTTCCCCGTCACTAATCAAATGAATCGTCGATCCTAGGCATATGATATTTGTTTTTCACCGTCACCCTGTTCACTTGTCGGTAATCAATGTAGAGTTTGAGAGTGTTGTCCTTCTTCTTTGCAAAAGGGATTGGTTCTCCTCAAGGGGACGCACTAGGGAGTATAAAACTCTTGCTAGAGAAATAATCCAATTAGAGCTTTAATTCTCGTAACTCTGTCGGGGCCATCCAATGAGGAAGGATGGAAATGGTGAAACACCCTGATGAATATTAATAACAAAGTCAATCTCTCGACTCGGGGGTAATCCTGGAAGATCCTCAGGAAATACATTGGGAAAATCCGGCACAATACATGATATGCCCAAAGTTCACCCTCATACTCAGAATCACTAACCTCGGCCAATATCAAAGTCGAGTTGAGAAGAAGATTATGGCAACCGTCGACAAGGTCATCTTTTAGAAGGTCGTCCCCTCATAAACCAACCTCGACTGGCCATCAGCCGAGGTTAGTAAAGTCTCATGGGCTCAATCAACTGCCAACGTCATCATCGACCTCAGTCGACATTACAACTACCTCATACCTAACCTCGACCAGCCCTCCTGGCCGAGGTCGTTATGGTTAGAGATAAGACAAAGCAACACTGTCGGACTTCACCAACCTCGTACTCATCCAGGATGAGGTTACATCACTCAAGGACACCGGGTCGAGCATTTACAAGCATATGTAAGGCTTGTAACACGTGGACAAATCAGTTATAATCGAATCGTTCCCCTCACGTGAGGGAATATTATGGTCATTATTATCTACATAAGATCATCCAGGTGTCATTCTCATACTGGTTCGATCCTCATACATATGCTCATTGCATGCTTGGGGGTACATTACACCCCCAAAGCACTATATATAGAGGTCTTGCTTATGACGCCCCACGTAATTAAATACTGGGTGATCAGTACTTTATTAAATTATAACCAAGGTGAACGGTTGGTTCATTCTTAGCATCACTGTCGCAAAATAACTTTTCAATTTAAACACCCTAAATAATTAAGCTAAGTGACAAAACCATTTTTAGACATCAATTTCTAATTTTAATTTAAAACCAATATTTAAAACCTTTCATAATCCATGGTTTAAAAATCACACAATAATTAGATTGGAAAATATAATCCAAGAAATTTAAGCATTCAACTAAATAATTCCAACATTAAAACTTTAAAGGAAAAACATCCTGACAGTAACAATCCCAAAGTATAAATACTGGAAATAAACGAATCACAATCTCTGATAAAACCAACTGAATAACGAAAATAGGGCGACACATGCCCAACTGGATGAAATAGCACTGGAAGTGGAATCAATAATGAGGTCGTCTAAGAAAAAGGCCTGCAACTCCCACCTAAGCTGCAGCACGTTCCTTCCAAATGATCCTATGTAAGACGCCCCTGTGGCTGGGAACCTGTAATATATACATATATATACAAGAGAGAAGAGAAAATAGGAAACGGGTCAGAGCCCGATTGTAAAACAGTTTAAAATTTAGTTTAGTAAGTATTTAAAATGCTTACCGGCTAACAATCATATTAGTGTGCGACACTCTCTTGAGAAATTCTCACCTCTCTTATAATGTGCACACCTACCGCACTACTAATCCCAACATTTTAGATTATCTTAAGTTACTCGCAAGGTTTTCAAGCCGACAATTTCTAGTGTTAAGGAAATAAATTTTTAAAAGCAAAGTTCTCACATAAGCCTCATTTGATTATAAAGTTTCTCAATATTGCCTCAAACTTTTCAAACACTTATATCGAAGTTGAAATAATTATTCATTACTTACCTACCTTTAGTCACAGTAGATAGTTTCCAAATTTCAAGTTTATATATATATATTAATCACTCATATAATATATATATACTATCGACACCCCACATAAAATTTATGGTGCTGGCATACTCTGCAATCAAGTCCCCGTATCACTCGTACTAAGGGAAATACTAGCTCGGAATCTCTCTCTAACTGTATTAACACAAAACACATACAAATCGAGGCGAAGCATAGTTCCAAGTCACTAAGAGGTCAGCACATACCCTCACATCTCTTAGGACCGTCTCACTATCGATCCGATAGCCTGTACCAAGGATTCCTATGTTCTAGGGTACAAGTCAATATCACCCATAAAGGTCCCATCGAGATAAGACTGTCCCAGCGCAGTAACCTCAGTGATAGAAAGTAGCGCGGGCATGATTTTTACACGTATATAGTATATGCACAATCACAGTCATATATGTTGTGACACCCCGCCTAATTAAATACCGGGAGATCACTCCTTTATTAAATTAAATCAAGGTGAACAGTTGGTTCATTCTCAGCATCACTGTCGATAAAAATAAATTTTCCAATTTAACACCCTAGATAATTAAGCTAAGTGTCAAAACCATTTTCATACATAACTTTCCAAATTTTATTTAAAGAAAAAGATTTATTTATTTATGACCAACATTCAATAAGTAAGAATCACACCATATTAAATTCTACAACATAAACCAATTAATAGAATACATTCGTCAATCGAATGTCAACATGCGAAATATAAAGTAACACAATCAAAATGAATAAAACCCATAGAAACAATACTGGAAATAACTGAAATACAAATGTCCAATAACAACGGAATAACGGAAAGAGCTACACATTCTCAACTAAATGAAAGTACTAAGAGTGGATCCGAATGAACGAAGTCGTCTAATCAAGAGACCTGCAGCTCCCACCTAAGCTGCAGCGCGTTCCTTCCAAGAGATCCTAAGCAAGATGCCCCTGTGGCTGGGCACCTGTAATACATACATATATATACAAGAGAGAGAGGGAGAGAGAGAGAAAAACGGGCCAGAGCCCGAAAGTGTGTTTGATTTAAAATACGTTTAGCAAGTATTTAAATTGATACAGGCCAATGCAATAACATATTAGAGCGACACTCTCTTGAGAAATTCTCACCTCTCTTCTAATGTGCACGCCTATCGCACTAACCTTCCCAACGGTTTAACTTATCATTTTATCATACTAACCTTCCCAATAATTTAGCTTATCTTAACTTACTCATAAGATTTCAAAACCGAACAATATCAGTGTTTAAAAAGATACTTCCCATTAGCAACACAACTCTCGCTTTAGCTTTATTACTTTAAAAAGTTTCCCAGTGTCATATTATACTTTCACAAAACAAGTACTTACTATTTGAGTCATCAACCATGTCCTACTTATCAAATCACAGGCAGTTTCAAGTTTCCAAATCTCATATATGTATTAACTACTCGTATAATATATATATAATAACAGTACCCCAAATAAAAACTATGGTGCTTGCATACTTCTACTATCCAAACCCCATACCACTCATATCAAGGGGAATACAAGTTAGGGATCACTCTCGAACTGTATTAACATATACACAAATAATATCGATGCGAAGCATAGATTCCAAGTCTCTAAGAGGATGGCACATACTCGCGTCTCTTAGAACCGTCTGAACTATCGAGTCGATAGCCTGTACCAAGGATATCTATCTTCTAGGGTACAAGTCAATATCCCCCATAAAGGTCCCATCGAGATAAGAGTGTCCCAGCGCGGTAACCTCAAGGATAGAAAGTAGCGCGGTATGTTTTTCACATGTATATAATATATGTACACACAATCATATAAATATACCACTTTTATCATATTAATATAGGTTCCTCTCGTCACCCATAATTACAACATTTATCCTTAATTTCACATTATTAGTATTACATATAAGGTTTCATCTCTAACCTTAACTCGAAGGGTTTTCTCACTTATTTCGTGACACTCATGGACTCTATTGTCCCAAGTAGGAAATTCAGTAGGTGTCACATTTACGTTTCATCGTAACTCTCTTACGCACCTCACACTTTAACATAACAATTTACTAACCCTAAAGTAAACATCCCATAAATACCATTGTCGTCGAATATTAATGATCCCAACATTTATTTATACGCCCTACTGGTCCTCTATGTCTCCCAAATCATTATACTAAGAATGCCCAAGAATTATATCACGACAATTCAATTTCAAATCATTTACAAAGGGAAATAGTAGTCTTCCAGGAGGGGTCGATCGATTGAGGTTTGGGGCTCGATCGATCGAACCTTCGATCGATCGAAGCTATAGGCTCGATCGATCGATCAAGCAGGTCTGCGAAAATCTGCAGAATTGCAGTTACGGGTTCTACCAATTTTCTTCATCCAAAACCATGTTTTTCCATTCTAAACGTTCCAAAAATCCTACTACTAACATTATATCAATTTACCAGATGTTTTCAACGTAAAGCATGTGTATATCTAACATTAAACATGGATAATTAACCCAAAATCTCATCTAATCATCAAGAACCCTAGAGTTTTTCTTAATCATGGTTCTAATCTGTTTTTACCAGAATTTCCTTCTAATATATCATCAAAATTTCGTGGGTTAAATTCCCCTACATGGCAAGGATTCCAGAATTTTCATATAAATCAATACTACATGCATTTTCCTAACACAAATTGGGTTTTCTTCCATATTTTTCATCTCTAATCATTCCTAAACTAATATGAAGATTGCACTAACGAAAATATTCAAGATAAATACTTACCTGGGATTTTTGGTATTCTGATTCATGGCTGATTTTGGTATGGCTGCGTTCCTCGTCTTGCGATCTACGCGGTGGTGGTGGTTGTGGTGCAAACGGAACACTCTAGGGGCCTTGGATTGCCTTTGAGCTTTCTCCTTCCCTCTCCTATGGCCGTCACTTGTGTTTTTGTTTTCTAACCCTAGCTGACTAACCTAAATGGCTGATATAGGTTGCTGAATTTCGTGGGTTTAATTACCCAAAAAGGTGAAACGACTAAATATCCCTCCCGGGGTACCAATTAGGCCTAAAAACGTCCCGAGACCCAAACTAAACCCCCGGGTACACTTTTCTGACTATCTCGACCCTTTCGGACGCGTTGGCGCACTCAAAACGACCATACGAACAACTTATAAAATATTCACTTTTTATTTAACAAAATTAGTCCTGACGTGACACGGGCACGTCCCGACTTAAATTTCCGAAATGGTCATTTAATTCATTCATGACATTCAATATAACCAATATAATATATTACTTTACTCATTAGTTATATTCAATAATTTTTCCATAATTACTAACTCTCGTCACGTTAATAATTATAACATAATTAATTTCCGAATTTTTATTAAATAATTCACTCACATTAAATTTAATAAATCCCAAAATTAATATAGCATAAAAATATGGGGTATTACATAATTTCCTCCTAATAACGGAAATTCGTCCCGAAATTCAGAAAATAAGACATACCTGGTAAAAACAACTCTGGATATTTCTCGCGTATATCTGCCTCGCGCTCCCAAGTGGATGCCTCCACATTATGATGCTCCCACTGGACCCGCACAAGTGGAACTATCTTCGACCTCAATCTCCTCTCACTATAGTCTAGGATAGCCACCGGTCTCTCCTCGTAAGAACTATCAGGCTGTAAGTCGATCTCATCTATCGCAATGTGAGTATGGTCCATATCATCCCGAAGGTATCGTCTCAACGACGAGATGTGAAATACATCGTGGATGCGATGTAAATGTTCTGGCAGTCCCAACCTGTATGCAACCGGCCCAATCCTCTCGATGATGGGAAATGGACCCACGTACCTCGGAGCCAACTTCCCCTTTTTCCTGAACCTCATCACTCCCTTCATAGGGGATACACGCAATAACACTTGGTCCCCCACACTAAACTCCCGGAAGAACCGTTTCGCATCGGCGTAGCTCTTCTGCGTGTCCTGGGCTATCCGAATACGACTCCTGATCATCTCAATCCTCGCGGAGGTCTCCTGAATCACTTCTGGTCCTAGCAACTTGTTATCCCCCACCTCGAGCCAACAAGTTGGAGAACGACAAGGCCTTCCATACAAAGCCTCAAATGGAGCCATGCCAATCGTGAACTGATAAGAGTTATTATAAGAAAACTCTACCAGTGGAAGATATGGCTCCCAACCTCCTCCAAAATCTAGAACACACATGCGTAACATATCCTCTAACATCTGATTAGTACGCTCTGTCTGTCTATCTGTCTGTGGGTGATAAGCTGAACTCAAACTCAACTCAGTACCCATAGCCTCCTGAAAGCTTTCTCAGAAACTTGACATGAAGATCTTGTCTCTATTTGACACAATATTGAGGGGCACCCCATGTAATC
Organism: Sambucus nigra; assembly: GCA_949130495.1. Taxonomy (NCBI): domain Eukaryota; kingdom Viridiplantae; phylum Streptophyta; class Magnoliopsida; order Dipsacales; family Adoxaceae; genus Sambucus; species Sambucus nigra. Next base: position 642,511,598 of record OX422209.1, on the reverse strand, counting down.
TGACAATCTTAGTGATGAACAACTGAGCATACTGACCCGTGGTGTAATCTGTCCGCACCGGCAGAAAATCAGCCACCTTGGTCAAACGGTCTACAATCACCCAGATAGAATTGTGACCCCGCTATGATGTAGGCAACCCTGTAATAAAGTCCATGGAAACACTCTCCCACTTCCACGCGGGTACTTCCAATGGCTGAAGCAATCCTGACGGTTTCTGATGGTCTACCTTCACCAGCTGGCAGGTAGAACACTTGGACACGAACTCAGCAATGTCCTTCTTCATCCCACTCCACCAGTATTGCCTCCTCATATCCTAGTACATCTTATCACCTCCAGGATGTACTGCAAATCGGGGCCCATGAGAATGAGTCATCACTGCATGACGTAATTCTGCTCCTTCTGGAACCACCAATCTCCCATTAAACCTCAAACCCCCATCAGAACTAACAGAATAAGACTCAGCACCCTCGGCTAAAAGTCGTACAATCTGCTCCTGGCAAAACGGGTCTATGGTCTGTGCCTGTACCACCCTCGTAATAATCTCGGGTGTGACTAACATCACGGATATGAAAGAACGTGCTACTGCGTCCTGGTGACCCAACTCCTTCCACTTTGCTTTCCAGACATTCGCTACCTCATCTATCGGTCTACGACTCAACGCATCAGCAACTACGTTGGCCTTTCCCGGATGATACTGTATATCGAACTGGTAGTCCTTCACAAACTCTAGCCATCTGCGCTGACTCATATTCAGCTCTCGCTGAGTGAACAGGTACTGCAATGACTTGTGGTCTGTGAACAAACGGAATTTCTCACCCAACAAGTAGTTCCTCCATATCCTCAATGCAAAGACGACCACTGCTAAATCCAGGTCGTGGGTGGGGTAATTCTTCTCATGCGGCTTAATCTTGTAGGAGGCAAAAGCTATAGCCTTCTCTTCCTGCTGAAGCACTCCCCCAAGTCCCCGTAAGGACGCATCGGTGTAAACCAGGTACTCCATACCCGGCTGCGGTAACGCAAGGACTGGCGCTGAAGTAAGCTTGTCTTTCAGCTCATCGAAAGCCAACTGACAAGCGTCATCCCAAACATATGGTACTCCCTTGCGAGTCAGATTGGTCAATGGACCCTCTATTTTGGAGAATCCCCGAATGAATCTCCTGTAGTAACCATCTAACCCCAAGAAACTACGCACTTCCGTCGGTGTCGTGGGTTGTCCCCACTCCCTCACCACTGATACCTTTACTCGGGTCAACTGCTATCCCCTGCTCAGAAATAACATGGCCCAAGAACTGTACTTCTCGCAACCAGAATCCACACTTCTCGTACTTAGCATATAACTGATGCTCGCGTAGAGTCTGAAGAACCTGCCTCAAGTGCTCGGCATGCTCCTCCTCGGAGTGTGAATATATCAAGATGTCATCTATGAAGACGATGACAAATTGATCCAAGAACTCTCTGAATACTCGGTTCATCAAGTCCATGAAAATGGCTGGGGCATTTGTGAGTCTGAACGACATCACCCTGAACTCATAGGACCCATATCTTGACAAGAAGGCAGTCTTTGAAACATCCTGCTCTCTAATACGTAACTGATGGTACCCCGACCTCAGATCTATCTTTGAAAAGAAAGTTGCTCCCCTCAACTGGTCAAACAGATCATCGAGTCGAGGCAACAGATACTTATTCCGTATTGTTACCTTGTTCAACTCCCGGTAGTCCACACACAATCTCAGTGAACCATCTCTCTTCTTCACAAACAAGACTAGAGCGCCCCAAGGTGAGGTACTCCTACGAATGAAGCCCTGACCTAACAACTGCTCTATCTGATCTCATAGCTCTTGCATCTCTGCCAGAGCCATACGGTACGGTGCGCGTGCTATAGGTCTCGTATCTGGCAATAAATCTATAACAAAGTCTATCTCTCGACTGGGGGGTAGGCCTGGTATTTCCTGAAACACATCAGAATACTCCTTGACAACTGGGATCGAATCTAAGGGAATCACAACCTCCTTAGAGGTATCCTCCTCTATGTAATACAAATGAGTGGTCGAGCCTCCCTCTGGGCGAGGCATCGCCACTACAAACATCTCTTGCCCCGGAATGGCAAAAACAATGTTCCCACCAAAGCAATCAATCATGGCTCTATAAGCTGCGAGCCAATCCATACCAATAATCACATCATGCTCGTGCATGTCTAAGACTAACATGTCTACAGGTAATACCAAGCTACCAATCTCTACCCCCACTCCTCGGCATATAAAGAAAATAAGGGACCCACTCCCCAGTGGTGAGTCTACACACGTCACGGTGCTCTCTGCTGTGGCTAACAACCCTAAGGACTTCGCAAAATGTGTAGCTATAAAATAATGCGTTGCCCCCGTATCAAACAAAACCCGACCCATAGTACCATGGATAGGAAACATACCCTCAATCGCGGGTGGTACCTATGGAGCTGCTGCCTGGTGGACGTTATAGACACGTCCATACTGTAATTGCCACTGCTGCACTGGAGCTGCTGGAATGGATGGTAGGGCTAGCACCTGGGCTGGAGCTGGGAGGGAAGGTGGAAATAGTGGTCTCTGCGGCTCATTACAGCCTCCCTGCTGCTGTGGGGCCCTATCGCCCTCTAGGTAATCCTGACGCCTATGGCCATGTTTACCGCACCCAAAACATCAGCCTTTGAAGTTACCTCCTCTCTGACCCTGCTGTCCACGGCCCTGTTGGCCGTTACCTCCACGCCATTGGCCCTGTTGGCCCTGATGTGCACGCTATTAGCCCTGCTGGCCCTGCTGCTGTCCCTGCGGTCGGTGTTGGCCCTGCTGATTAGGCTGGACCTGATGGCCCTGCCTGAAACCCCCGAATCCCTGCCTAGAATCACCTGAATGGAATCGCTTAGCAGGGTCCCCCTGATGGGAACTCTGCTCGTGCTGACGAGTCTGTCCATGAGATGGTGCCCCACTGGCACTATTACCCCCGATCCTGCCCTGCTGGCTGGACTCTCCTGCTCTCTTGCTACCCTGCAGATGGAAGCGGTGATCCTGGTAATGTAACAATGCGTCATTGAGTACATTAGTGAAAGTACTCAGGGATAAATTCCCAATAAGGTGCTGACGGATCCTCCAAGCTAACCCGTCGACAAATAACAAAATCTTCTTGCTCTCAGTTGGTGCCTCATCTGGCACAATGGTGAGAAGTCTCGTTAACTCCTCCTCATACTCCGCTACATTAATACTCTCTTGCTTCAGGTTTAGTATTCTTCGCCTCATCTCAGTCTGAACGGCGGGTGGAAAATACTTGCCGTCAAACCGCTCCCAGAATAACTGAATAGGGATCGTGTCCCTCTCCTCCATTGTGGTAGTGGACTCCCACCACTGCAATGCGGCTCCCACCAGCTTAAAGGAAGCCAATAACTTCTTTTGCACGTCAGTGCACTCATACATACGGAGATGCCGCTGGATGTCTTTCTTCCATTGGCTAACTGTGACAATATCGGAGCTACCAGAGAACTCAGGGGGATGCGCTTTCTGAAAAGCATCCCGAACCCTCTCCCATGCAGATGGAAGCTGTGCTGGTACTGGTGCCACTACCTGAACTTGGGGTGGAGCCTGCTGAACCACCGCTAGTGCGGCATTCACCGCCTGAGCAACAATGGCGGCTACTTCGTTTGCATTCATTGTGCCTGGTGCCGGAGCTGCTGGCTGCTCGACTTGGGCACGCCTATCTTTCGGATCACGTCTCGGAGGCATCTGAAACGTGAACAAGTTTATTAGTCTACAGTTATTATCAAATCTCAAATAGCTGAAGACTTAAACGTAAAAGCAAAAATACAACAATCCTAAAAATAGGGCTCTATAGCAATAACGTCAAGCTGAAAGCGAAATAAGCCGTACAGATCCTATGGACACTAGAACCTGATGCTCTGATACCACCTGTGACACCCTGCCTAATTAAATACCGGGCGATCACTCCTTTATTAAATTAAATCAAGGTGAACAGTTGGTTCATTCTCAGCATCAGTGTCGATAAAAATAAATTTTCCAATTTAACACCCTAGATAATTAAGCTAAGTGTCAAAAACATTTTCATACATAACTTTCCAAATTTTATTTAAAGAAAAATATTTATTTATTCATTAACAACATTCAATAAGTAAGAATCACACCATATTAAATTCTGCAACATAAACCAATTAATAGAATAAATTCGTCAATCGAATCTCAACATGCGAAATATAAAGTAACACAATCAAACTGAATAAACCCCATAGTAACAATACTGGAAATAACTGAAATACAAATGTCCAATAACAACGGAATAATGGAAAGAGCTACACATGCTGAACTAAATGAAACTACTAAGAGTGGATCCGAATGAACGAAGTCGTCTAATCAAGAGACCTGCAACTCCCACCTAAGCTGTAGCGCGTTCCTTCCAAGAGATCCTAAGCAAGACGCCCCTGTGGCTGGGCAATTGTAATACATATATATATATACAAGAGAGAGAGAGAGAGAAAAATGGGTCAGAGCCCGAAAGTGTGTTTGATTTAAAATACGTTTAGCAAGTATTTAAATTGATACATGCCAATGCAATAACATATTAGAGCGACACTCTCTTGAGAAATTCTCACCTCTCTTCTAATGTGCACGCCTATCGCACTAACCTTCCCAACGGTTTAACTTATCATTTTATCATACTAACCTTCCCAATAATTTAGCTTATCTTAACTTACTCATAAGATTTCAAAACTGAACAATATCAGTGTTTAAAAAGATACTTCCAATTAGCAACACAACTCTCCCTTTAGCTTTCTTACTTTAAAAAGTTTCCCAGTGTCATATTATACTTTCACAAAACAAGTACTTACTATTTGAGTCATCAACCATGTCCTACTTATCAAATCACAGTAGGTAGTTTCAAATTTCCAAATCTCATATATATATTATCTACTCGTATAATATATATATAATAACAGCACCCCAAATAAAAACTATGGTGCTTGCATACTTCTACTATCCAAACCCCATACCACTCATATCAAGGGGAATACAAGTTTGAAATCACTCTCGAACTGTATTAATATATACACAAATAATATCGAGGCGAAGCATAGATTCCAAGTCTCTAAGAGGATGGCACATACTCGCGTCTCTTAGGACCGTCCGAACTATCGATTCGATATCCTGTACCAAGGATATGTATCTTCTAGGGTACAAGTCAATATCCCCCATAAAGGTCCCATCGAGATAAGACTGTCCCAGCGCGGTAACCTCAAGGATAGCAAGTAGCGCGGTATGTTTTTCACATGTGTATAATATATGTACACACAATCATATAAATATACCACTTTTATCATATTAATATAGGTTCCTCTCGTCACCCATAATTACAACATTTATCCTTAATTTCACATTATTAGTATTACGTATAAGGTTTCATCTCTAACCTTAACTCGAAGGGTTTTCTCACTTATTTCGTGACACTCGTGGACTCTATTCTCCCAAGTAGGAAATTCAGTAGGTGTCACATTTACGTTTCATCGTAACTCTCTTACGCGCCTCAAACTTTAACATAACAATTTACTAACCCTAAAGTAAACATCCCATAAATACCATTGTCGTCGAATATTAATGATCCCAACATTTATTTATACGCCCTACTGGTCCTCTATGTCTCCCAAATCATTATACTAAGAATGCCCAAGAATTATATCACGACAATTCAATTTTTAAATCCTTTACAAAGGGAAATAGTAGTCTTCCAGGAGGGGTCGATCGATCGAGGTTTGGGGCTCGATCGATTGAACCTTCGATCGATCGAAGCTCTAGGCTCGATCGATCGATCAAGCAGGTCTGCGAAAATCTGCAGAATTGCAGTTACGGGTTCTACCAATTTTCTTCATCCAAAACCATGTTTTTCCATTCTAAACGTTCCAAAAATCCTACTACTAACATTATATCAATATACCAGATGTTTTCAACGTAAAGCATGTGTATATCTAACATTAAACATGGATAATTAACCCAAAATCTCATCTAATCATCAAGAACCCTAGAGTTTTTCTTAATCATGGTTCTAATCTATTTTTACCAGAATTTCCTTCTAATATATCATCAAAATTTCGTGGGTTAAATTCCCCTACATGGCAAGGATTCCAGAATTTTCATATAAATCAATACTACATGCATTTTCCTAACACAAATTGGGTTTTCTTCCATATTTTTCATCTCTAATCATTCCTAAACTAATATGAAGATTGCACTAACGAAAATACGAAAGATAAATACTTGCCTAGGATTTTTGGTATTCTGATTCACGACTGATTTTGGTATGGCTGCGTTCCTCGTCTCGCGATCTACGCGGTGGTGGTGGTTGTGGTGCAAACGGAACACTTTTGGGGCCTTGGATTGCCTTGGAGCTTTCTCCTTCCCTCTCCTATGGCCGTCACTTGTGTTTTTGTTTTCTAACCCTAGCTGAATAACCTAAATGGCTAATATTGGTTGCTGAATTTCGTGGGTTTAATTACCCAAAAAGGTGAAATGACTAAATTGCCCTCCCGGGGTACCAATTAGGCCTAAAAACGTCCCGAGACCCAAACTAAACCCCCGGGTACACTTTTCTGACTATCTCGACCCTTCCGGACGCGTTGGCGCACTCAAAATGACCAAACGAACAACTTATAAAATATTCACTTTTTATTTAACAAAATTAGTCCCGACGTGACATGGGCACGTCCCGACTTAAATTTCCGAAATGGTCATTTAATTCATTCATGACATTCAATATAACCAATATAATATATTACTTTGCTCATTAGTAATATTCAACAATTTTCCCATAATTACTAACTCTCGTCACGTTAATAATTATAACATAATTAATTTTTGGATTTTTATTAAATAATTCACTCACATTAAATTTAATAAAACCCCAATTTATATAGCATAAAAATACGGGGTATTACATATGTATACTACTATTCCCAATTCTAATTTAGGTACACCCACGACCCATACTTATGATATTTATTCTTATTGCACATTACTAGATTATCCTGTATAACGGGTCGTCTGTTTTATTCTTATTTATGTGATTATTCCAACTTACTACGTAACACTCGTGAGTTCCTATCTCCCCAAGTGTAATTTCAGTAGTTACTCTTTTATTTTACAACGTAACTTCCTTACGAGTCTCACCCTTTAAACACATGTTCCCACTAGTTCTTACGTGTAATTTACTCCTCGTTGACCCTAATTTAGTCTTACATGAGATGCTCCATTTTTATTAAGTCCTACTGGTCCTCTTGATGTCCCAAGATGTTGTAATAAGGATGTCCAAAGATTACTACACATTTAAATTGAAATCAACCATTTAAAAAAGGAAGTATGAGTCTTCCAGGAGGGGTCGATCGATCTATGGTAGGGGCTCGATCGATCCATCCATCGATCGATCGATGCTCTTAGGTCGATCGATCGATCAAGCAGTTATGGCAAAACTGCAAAATACCAGTTACGGGAATCTTCTTCCAAAATTACCAAACCAACATATTTAACTTCCAAACACCCAAAAATTTATACTTCAAGTGTTTTATCCCCAAACAATTGATATTCTACGTAAGGCATGCGAATTTTCATCGAGTATAACGAATTAAAAGGGCCAAAATCCATAAAAATATCAAGAACCCTAATATTTTCTTTGTTTAGTTTCTTCCCATTCCTTTCCCAAATTTTATACTCGTAACTTGATGCAAATTCGTGGTTCAACCTCTCTATGTGAATTTGATTTCCAGAATATGTCTTTTACCTCTACAACATGCAAATTAGAGTATGCCATACATGCTTTCTTTCATAAAAACTAGTCCTAATCAACCCTAGACTAACATCATTGAAGCATTAACTGAATTAGAGCAAGATAGATACTTGCCTGGAAATATTTGGCTCAGATTTGTGGAGAATATTGGTGTGGTTGTGATCCTCGTTGCGCGATCTAAAGTTTGGCGGCGACGGCGGTGCAAATAGTGGAGTTCTTGGCCTAGAACTCCTTGGAAAGCTTCTCGTCTTCCTCTCTAATGGCCGTATTTGGTTCTTGGTTATGCTAACCCTAGAAGGCAATCCCTAACATCTGATAAAGCCTTAGAAATTCGTGGGTTTCCATGCCCAAAAATACAAAATATCTAAAACGCCCTCCCAGGATGTTAATTAGGCCTAAAAACGCCCCGAGACCCAAACTAAACCCCCAGGTACATTATTTTGACTATCTCGACCCTTCCGGACACATTAACGCACTCAAAATGACCATATGGGTGACTTATAATTTATTCACTTTTAATAGTTCGAATTTAATCTGGACATGACACAAGCGCGTCCTGATAAATTTCCAAAATTATCAAATTAGATTCTCATGATAATTTTACTAAATACAATTACACCTCTTACTTTATCCATAAAGTAACTTACAACAAAATTCCAATAATTACTAACTCTCATCACGCTAGTAAGTATTTAAATGATTTTTCGGATTAATATTAAATTAATATCTCTAATTAAATTTAATAAATCCCCAAAATTAAAAGACATAAAAATACGGGGTATTACATACTTCCCCCCTAATAACGGAATTTCGTCCTGAAATTCAAAAAAATAAGGTGTACCTGGTAAGAATAACTCTGGGTACTTTTCACGCATGTCTGCCTCATGCTCCTAACTGGGTTCATCCACATTATGATGCTCCCACTAAACCCGTACAAGTGGAACTACTTTTGACCTCAATCTCCTTTCGCTATGGTCTAGAATAGCCACTCGTCTCTCCTCGTAAGAGCTATCGGGCTGTAAGTCAATCTCCTCAATCGCGATGTGGGTGTGGGACATGTCATCCCGAAGGTATCGCCTCAATGACGAGATGTGGAATACATCATGAATGTGGTACAAGTGCTCTGGCAGTCCCAATCTGTATGCTACCGGCCCAATCCTCTCGATAATGGGAAATGGTTCCACATACCTCGGGGCCAATTTCCCTTTCTTCCCAAACCTCACCACTCATTTCATAGGAGATACATGTAGTAATGCTTGGTCCCCCACATTAAATTCTCGAAAGAACTGTTTTGCATCGGTGTAGCTTTTCTACCTATCATGGGCTACCCGAATGCGACTCTTGATAATTTTAATCCTAGCGGAGGTTTCCTGAATCACCTCTGGTCTGAGCAACTTGTTATCCCCCACCTCTAGCCAACAAGTTGGGGAACGATAAGGCCTGCCATACAATGCCTCAAATGAAGCCATGCTGATCGTGAACTGATAAGAGTTATTATAAGAAAACTCCACTAGAGGTAGATGTGGCTCCCAACCTCCTCCAAAATTAAGGACACGCATGCGTAGCATATCTTCCAACACCTGGTTGGTACGTTCTATTTGTCCATCTGTCTATGGGTGATAAACTGAACCCAACCTCAACTTTGTACCCATGGCCTCCTAAAAACTCTCCCAGAAATACGACACAAAAATTTTGTCTCTACTTGACACAATATCCAAGGGCACCCCATGTAGTCTAACAATCTCAGCAATGAACAAATGAGCATACTGGCTCGTGGTATAGTCTGTCCGTACTGGCAAAAAATGAGCTACCTTGGTCAAACGGTCCTCAATCACCCAGATGGAGTCGTGGCCTCGCTGTGATGTAGGTAATCCAGTAATAAAATCCATGAAAATACTCTCCCACTTCCACGTGGGTATTTCCAACGGCTAAAGCAACCCCGATTGTTTCTGGTGGTCCACCTTTACCATCTGGAAAGTAGAACACTTGGACATGAACTCAGTAATGTCCTTCTTCATGCCACTCCACTAGTATTGCCGTCTCATATCCTGGTACATCTTATCTCCCCCGGGATGCACTGCAAATCGAGACCCGTGAGACTGGGTCATCACTGCATGACGTAAGTATGCTCCTTCTGGGACCACTAATATCCCATTAAACCTCAAACCTCCATCGAAACAAATTGAATAGGACTCAGTACCCTCGCCTAAAAGCCGTACAATTTTCTCCTGGCAAAATGAGTCTGTTGTCTGTGCCTGTATTACCCTCGTAACAATCTCGGGTGTCACTATCATGATCGATATGAAGGAATGGGCTACCGCATCCTGGTGACCAAAATCTATCCACTTTGCTTTCCAAACGTTCGCTATATCATTTACCGGTCTACGGCTCAACACATCAGCAACTACGTTGGCCTTCCTCGGATGGTACTGTATGTCGAACTGATAGTCTTTCATAAACTCTAACCACCTGCACTGACGCATATTCAGTTCTTGCTGAGTGAACAAGTACTGCAGTGACTTGTGGTCTGTGAATAATCGGAATTTCTTCCCAATAAATAGTGTCTCCATATCCTCAATGCGAAGACGACCGCTGCTAACTCCAAGTCGTGAGTGGGGTAATTACTCTCGTGTGGCTTAAGCTTGTGGGAGGAAAAAGTTATAGCCTTCTCTTCCTGCTGAAGTACTCCCTTGAGTCCTCGTGAGGAGACGTCGGTGTAAACCAGATACTCCACGCCCAGCTTGGGTAAAGCAAGGACTGGTGGCGAAGTCAGGTTGTCTTTTAACTCATCGAAATCCAATTAACAAGTATCGTCCCAAACATATGGTACCCCCTTGCGAGTCAGGTTCGTCAATGGACCCGCTATCTTGGAGAACCTTCGAATGAATCTCCTGTAGTACCCGGCTAACCCTAAGAAACTACGCACTTTCGTCGGTGTCGTGGGCTGTCCCCACTCCCTCACTGCTAACACTTTTACTCGGGCAACTGTTATCCCCAGTTTAGAAACAACATGTCCCAAGAATTTTACTTCTCGTAACTAGAATATGAACTTCTCGTACTTAGCATACAGCTGATGCTCTCATAGAGTCTGAAGAACCTTCGTCGACTGCTCAGCATGCTCTTCCTCAGTGTGTGAATATATCAAGATGTCATATATGAAGATGATGACAAACTGATCCAAGAACTCTCTGAATACTCGATTCATCAAGTCCATGAATACGGCTCGAGCATTTGTGAGTCCAAATGGCATCACTCTAAACTCATAGGACCCATATCTCGTCAAGAAAGAAGTTTTCGAAACATCCTGCTCCCTAATACATAGCTGATGGTATCCTGACCTCAAATCTATCTTTGAAAAGAAAGTTGCTCCCCTCAGCTGGTCGAACAGATCATCAATTCGAGGTAACAAATATTTGTTCCGTATCGTGACCTTGTTCAGCTCCCGGTAGTTCACACATAGCCTCAGTGAACCATATCTCTTTTTCATAAACAACACTGGAGCCCCCCAAGGTGAGGTACTCCTACGAATGAAGCCCTGGTCTAACAGCTTCTCTATCTAATCTCATAACTCTCGCATTTACTTCGAAGCCATACGGTATGAAGCGCATGCTATTGATCGAGTATCCGGTAAAAAATCTATGACAAAGTCTATCTCTCGACTGGGGGGTAGGCCTGGTATTTCCTGAAATACATCAGAATACTCACGAACGACTGGGATCGAGTCTAAGGGAGTTACGACCTCCTTAGAGGTATTCTCCTCTATGAATACAAATGAGCGGTAGAGCCCCCCTTTGGGTGAGGCATCGCCACTACAAACATCTCCTGCCCCAGAATGACAAAGATAATACTCCCCCCGAAACAATCCGTCAGGGCTCTGTACACTGTGAGCCAATCCATACCAATAATAACGTCGTGCTCATGCATATCTAAGACTAACATGTCTGCTGGTAAAATTAAGCTACCAATCTCTACTCCCACACCTCGACATATAAAGAAAATTAATGATCCATTTCCAGTGGTGAGTCTACGCATGTCACAGTGCTCTCTGCTGTGGCTAATAACCCTAAGGCCTTCGTAAAATGAGTAGTTATAAAACAGTGTGTCCCCCCAGTATCAAATAAAAACCGACCCATAGTACCATGGATAGGAAACGTACCCTCAATCGAGGGTGGCGCCTGAGGAGCTACTACCTGGTGGACGTTATAGACACGTCTGACTGTAACTGCCCCTTCTGCCCTGAAGCTGCTGGAATGGCTGGTAGGGCTGGTGCCTGAGCTGGTGCTGGGAGGGCGGCTGGAAAAAGTGGCCTCTGTGGCTCATTACGGGCACCCTGCTGCTGTGGGGCCCTATCTCCCTCTGGACAATCGTGGCGCCAATGGCCATTTTTACCACACCCAAAGCATTGGCCTCTGAAATTTCCTCCCCTCTGTCCCTGCTGATTACGGCCCTGCTGGCCGTTACCACCCCGTCATTCGCCCTGCTGGCCCTGATGGCCCTGCTGCTGACCCTGCGGCTGACGATATTGACCCTGCTAGCCCTGCTGATTAGACTGGCCCTGCTGGTCCTGCCTAAATCCCCCAAATCCCTACCTGGAGTCACCCGATCAGAACCTCTTGGCAGGGTCCCCCTGATGGGAACTCTGCTCATGCTGACGGGTCTGCCCCTAAGATGTCGGTGCTCCACGAGTACCACTACCCCCTGTCCTGCCCTGCTGGCTGGACTCTCCTACTCACTTACTTCCCTGCAGATGGAAGTGGTGATCCTGGCAGTGTAACAAAGCAGCATTAAGTACGTCTGTGTAGGTACTCAGTGACAGATTGCCTATGAGGTGTTGACGGATCCTCAGGCCAACCCGTCCACAAACAACAGTATCTTCTTTCCCTCAGTGGATGCCTCATCTGGCACTATAGTGAGAAGTTTTGTGAACTCCTCTTCATACTCAGTAACATTCGAATTCTCCTGTTCCAAATTAAGTAACTTCCACCTCATTTCAGTCTGCACGACGGATGGAAAGTATTTGTTGTCAAACCGCGCCCAAAATGATTGAATAGTGATAATATCCCTCTCCTCCAAGGTGGTGGTGGATTCCCACCAATGCAAAACGGCCCCCACTAGATTGAAGGAAGCCAAAAACTGTTTCTGCACGTCCGTGCATTCGTACATGCGCAGATACCTCTGGATATCCTTCTTCCATCGGCTGGCTACAATGATATCAGAACTACCCGCAAAATCTGGGGGATACACCTTCTAGAAGGCTTCCCTAACTCGCTCTCATGTAGACAGAAGTTGTGCTGGTACTGGCGCCACTACCTGAACCTGGGGTGGAGCCTCCTTCACTACCTCTAGCGCGACATTCATCGCCTGAGCAATGATATCAGTTACTTTAGTTGCGTTCATCGTTCCCTGAGCCGGAGCTGCTGGCTACTCGGCTTGGGCACGCCTATCCTTAGGTGCGCATCTCGGAGGCTTCTGAAACGTAAAGAAATTTATTAGTCTACAGTTATTATCAAATCTAAAATAGCTGAAGACGTAATCGTAAAAGATAGAATACAACAATCCTAAAAATAGGGCTCTATAGCAAGAATGCTAAGCTGAAAGCAAAATAAGTCGTATAGATCCTAAAGGACACTAGAACCTGATGCTCTGATACCACCTATGACACCCCGCCTAATTAAATACCGGGTGATCAGTCCTTTATTAAATTATAACCAAGGTGAACGGTTGGTTCATTCTTAGCATCACCGTCGCAAAATAACTTTTCAATTTAAACACACTAAATAATTAAGCTAAGTGACAAAACCATTTTTAGACATCAATTTCTAATTTTAATTTAAAACCAATATTAAAAACCTTTCATAATCCATGGTTTAAAAATCACACAACAATTAGACTGGAAAATATAATCCAAGCAATTTAAGCATTCAACTAAATAATTCCAACATTAAAACTATAAAGGAAAACCATCCTGACAGTAACAATCCCAAAGTATAAATGAATCACAATCTCTGATAAAACTAACTGAATAATGGAAATAGGGCGACACATGCCCAACTGGAAGAAATAGCACTAGAAGTGGAATCAATAATGAGGTCGTCTAAGAAAAAGTCCTGCAACTCCCACCTAAGCTGCAACACGCTCCTTCCAAAGGATCCTATGCAAAAAGCCCCAGGGGCTAGGCGCCTGTAATATATACATATATATACAAGAGAGAGGAGAAAATAGGAAACGAGTTAGAGCCCGATTGTAAAATAGTTTAAAATTTAGTTTAGCAAGTATTTAAAATGCTTACTGGCTAATGCAACAATCATATTAGTGTGCGACAGTCTCTTGAGAAATTCTCACCTCTCTTCTAATGTCAACACCTACCGCACTACTAATCCCAACAGTTTAGCTTATCTTAAGTTACTCGCAAGGTTTTCAAGCCGAAAATTTCTAGTGTTAAGGAAATAAATTTTTAAAAGAAAAGTTCTCACATAAGCCTCATTTTATTATAAAGTTTCTCAGTATTGCCTCAAACGTTTCAAACACTTATATCGAAGTTGAAATAATTATTCTTTACTTACCTACCTTTAGTCACAGTAGATAGTTCCCAAATTTCAAGTTTATATATATATATATATATATATATATATATATTAATCACTCATATAATATATATATACTATCGGCACCCCCCATAAATTTATGGTGCTGGCATACTCTGCTATCAAGTTCCCGTATCACTCGTACTAAGGGAAATACAAGTTCGAAATCACTCTCGAACTGTATTAACACAAAACACATACAAATTGAGGTGAAGCATCGTTCCAAGTCACTAAGAGGTCAAAACATACCTTCTCGTCTCTTAGGACCGTCTGATTATCGATCCGATAGCCTGTACCAAGGATCCTATGTTCTAGGGTACAAGTAAATATCCCCCATAAAGGTCCCATCGAGATAAGAATGTACCAGCGCGGTAACCTCAGTGATAGCAAGTAGCGCGGGCATGATTTTTACACGTATATAGTATATGAACAATCACAGTCATATATGTATACTACTATTCCCAATTCTAATTTAGGTACACCCATGACCCATACTTATGATATTTATTCTTATTGCACATTACTAGATTATCCCGTATAACGGTTCGTCTCTTTTATTGTTATTTATGGGATTATTCCAACTTACTACGTAACACTCATGAATTCCTATCCCCCCAAGTGTAATTTCAGTAGGTACTCTTTTATTTTACAACGTAACTTCCTTACGAGTCTCACCCTTTAAACACATGTTCCCACTATTTCTTACGTGTAATTTACTCCACGTTAACCCTAATTTAGTCCTACATGAGATGCTCCATTTTTATCAAGTCCTACTGGTCCTCTTGATGTCGCAATAAGGATGTCCAAAGATTACTACACATTTAAATTGAAACCAACCATTTAAAAGGGAAGTATGAGTCTGCCTGGAGGGGTCGATAGATCTATGGCAGGGGCTCGATCGATCGATCGATCCATCGATCGATCGATGCTCTTAGGTCGATCGATCGATCAAGCAGTTATGGCGAAACTGCAGAAATACCAGTTGCGGGAATCTTCTTCCAAAATCATCCAAACCAACATAGTTGACTTCCAAACTCCTAACAATTTATACTACAATTGTTATATCCCCAAACAATTGATATTCTACATAAGACATGCGAATTTTCATCAAGTGTAACGAATTAAAAGTGCCACAATCCATAAAAATATCAAAAACCCTAATATTTTATTTGTTTAGTTTCTTCCCATTCCTTTCCCAGATTTTATACTCCTAACTTAATGAAAATTCATGGTTCAACCTCTACATGTGAATTTGATTTCCAGAATATGTCTTTTACCTCTACAACATGCAAATTAGAGTCTCCCATACATGCTTTCTTTCATAAAAACTAGTCCTAATCAACCCTAGACTAACATCATTGAAGCATTAACTGAAATACAGCAAGATAGATACTTGCCTGGAAATATTTGGCTCAGATTTGTGGAGAATATTGGTGTGGTTGTGATCCTCATTGCGCGATCTAAAGGTTGGCGGCGACGACGGTGCAAACAGTGGAGTTCTTGACCTAGAACTCCTTGGAAAGCTTCCCCTCTTCCTCTCCAATGGCCGTCTTTTATCCTTGGTTATTCTAACCCTAGACGGAATGCCCTAACATCTGATAAAGCCTTAGAAATTCGTGGGTTTCCATGCCCAAAAATACGAAATGTCTAAAACGCCCTCCCGGGATATTATTTAGGCCTAGAAACGCCCCGAGACCCAAACTAAACCCCCGAGTACATTATTTTGACTATCTCGACCCTTTCGGACACATTGACGCACTCAAAATGACCATATGGGTGACTTATAATTTATTCACTTTTAATAGTTCGAATTTAATCCCGACACGACACAAGCACATCCCGATAAATTTTCAAAATTATCAAATTAGATTCTCATGATAATTTTACTAAATACAATTACACCTCTTTCTTTATCCAGAAAGTAACTTACAACAAAATTCCAATAATTACTAACTCTCATCACGCTAGTAAGTATTTAAATGATTTTCATGATTAATATTAAATAAATATCTCTAATTAAATTTATTAATTCCCCAAAATTAAAAGTCATAAAAATACGGGGTATTACATTCCTCTACCTTGTAAAAGGATCCATATTCGCAAAACCTAGCTGGAACTCTGTTGGTTTACACAATAGAGAGAGAAAGCTTGAGAGATTGTATCTATGGCCATTACTGCCTTCGTCTAGTGATATTACTCACACACTCACAGTGGATGTAAGCTAGATTGGCTGAACCACTTATATACTAGTGTTCATCTTCTTCTCCTCACCTCACTATTTTATATATTACTCTTGTGATGCCATTGCTATCATTAGCTTGAGCTTGTCAAAACCTTACTTGGTGGTTTTGTTTACATCATCATCATTTTGGCACCGTCTGTGGGAATGAAAAGATTAATCTCTTCTTTTTTGTAGCTTAACCTCATCGGAGACTCTGATAGTGAACCAGGCCTCACCCTTCGTGTGAAGCTACGTCACCATAGAAAGAGGTCCTTTAAGGTATCAAGCTCTCTATTATTTTCATTGCAATATCTCTAGTCACATCATATGGCATCAAAGTTACCACCACCTCCCCCACCATCTGGTGTTGGAGGAACTAGTTCCAGCCAAGTTGCACCCCAGTCTGAGATGGCGGAGGTGGCAGTAGCCTTGAAGTCCTTGGCTGCAACGCAGAAAGCGATGCAGGAGAAATTTGCCCAGTTAAGCCAGAATATAATAAGACCACCTAGGGTCTCACCGGAGATGATTACTCCAGCAGATGTTCAACCACATCCTAAGGCTAGGGGACAACCCCAGGCACCGCGAAATGACCAACCTACTCCTGAACGGCGGATGGATATTGCTGACCCTAGGCGTTTAAGCCTGGGAAGGCAAGGTAGGTACGACGACATTGAGGCAGAGGATTCTCCAACAGACTGTTGGGAGCCCTATGAGGTCTGAAACAACACTGTACATCCTATACAACAGAGCTGAGGTGAGTGTGAAAGACAAGATGGTGATGCACAACAAAGAGGGTCATCTTTTGATCGCTTAAGTAGAGGGTTGGCCTTTTTTGAAGGCTCGGCCCATGTAATGATCTGAGGCAAAGGATATCCAGGTCAAGAAGCATAGCTGGCTCAAGAAGGGGAGGTGATGAACATTGGCCTCGTCATGGCCGAGACTGTGGCCAGGGGGAGGTCAACAGCCAACGTTGCGCTGCTGCCGGGGAACCCTCGGTTCACCCTTTATAGGTGGTTGGGGATAACCTCGGCCAGGCCAGCTTTGCCAAACCATGGAATAATTCCATCCAAAGGCTTGAAGAGAAGATAGGGAACCTCTTAAAAAGACGATACCCATTACAAAAGGGGTTTTCAGAGGGCTCGCTATTTGTGGCAAGGATTGTCAACTTCCCAACCCCTGCCAAATTTAAACCAGCGATGGTGTCTCCCAAGTACGATGAAAGTACCAACCCAGTGCATCATATTGAGATGTATTAGTCTATAACAGACATTTATTCAATCCCTGATGAAATGAGTTGCCGAGATTTCTCAAGCACTTTTAACGGGAGCTGCACATATTTGGTTCACTTCTCTTCCTAAAAATTCTATTGAGAACGTTAAGGGTTTGGCCGAGCGGTTTATACACAACTTATGTTTTAGGATAAGGCCTTAGGAGAAGATGACCCATCTAATCTATGTAAAGCAAGGCAAGAATGAAAGCCTCAGAGACTACATCACGAGGTTTAACAAGAAAAAGTTAGAGGTTGAAGATTATGAAGAGAATATAGCCATGACAAACCTTATAGGAGGACTTCAGAAGGGAAAGTTACTCCAGAAGCTTGATGAGACTATGGACGAGCTATTAGCTACAACTGGAAAGGTCATGAACATAGAAGAAGCAATGGCTGCAAAGTATTAGGATGAGAATGGAAGTAGTAGTGGGAAATTTCAAAGGAAGAAGGATGGAAAGAAGAGGGCTGCAGACACTACACTCCTCAAATTATGAGCTACGAACACATCCTCAACAAAATAAAGAATGAAAGGTCCCTGAGATAGCCGGAGAAGCTTAGGGCTCCTCCATATAAGAGGAACAAGAATCTATGGTGTGAGTTCCACCAAGATCATGCCCATCTCACTAACAAGTGCTTCGCCCTGAAGGATGAGATTGAGAAAATGTTGAAGTCTAGAAAGCTTAGAAAGTATGTGGATGGTAGAGACCCTAAGGGGGGAAGAAATGGACCTAAAAAGAATAGAAATGATAGGTGCTGAGACGATGCCCCTACTAGAAAATCTGAGGACTCAGATGATGATGACAATGACCCTGACCTCCCATCAAGAGATGATAATGTCCCAATAAAGAGGGTCGGTATGATCTCTTTCAGTGTGAACACTATCTGTGGAGGACTAGCAGGGGGTGGCTCAGAGGTTGCTGACCATAAGGCCCACGTGGCAGAAGCCAAAGCAGTGACTAAGATTGAGGTTATTAACTTGTCCTCTATAGAGGTTAAACACGAGAAGAGAAAGAAGGTAGATATGAACACCCTCGTAATTGGATTCTCATGACTTGATTTCAAAGGTATCTTAGCTCCTCACGATGACCCTCTGATAATCACTATAAGGGTGCGTGGGTGTGAAGTTCAGAGGATCCTCGATGATGACGAAAGTTCAACAGACGTTATGTTCTATCCATGTTTTAAGAGCCTAAGCCTCAACAAAGCTAGGCTTGTCCTTTATCATCATCCATTGATCAGCTTCAGCGGTGAAAAGGTTCATCCATTGGGTATGTATGAGATGGATGTTAGAATGGAAGAGGAATGGCCTAAGAGGTTGACCAGAAAAATCAATTTCTTTATGATGGATGAAAGCGTCTTCTCAGCTTATAACATCATCATAGGACGAGTAGCCCTCAAGGAATTTGAGGTTGTGCCTTCAACGGTCCACCAAATGCTAAAACTCCCAACTCCCTATGGAGTAGGGTATGTGCAAGGTGACTAAACATTGGCACGTGAATGCTACTTCAACTCTACAGAAGAGAGAGAGGATCATAAGAGGTAAATAACCACATACAACATCGATACACTTGATCCTAGAGTTGAAACAAAGCTCAAGAAGGGAGAGGCTGCGAAAGAGGTAGAATCCATCGTCCTCAATGAGGATGAGCCTGAAAAAACCATACAAATCGACAAATCCCTAAGACCTAAGATCAAGGAGGAACTAGTGAAGATTTTAAGGAAGATACAAAGTGATTTTGCCTGGAGCCATGCAGACATGCCAGGTATTGATCCTGAGATTATGTACCATAAACTTAATGTTGTTGAAGATACCAAGGCCATCAAACAGAGAATACGAGTGTACTTAAGGGAGAAGTATGATGCCATCAGAGAAGAGGTTATAAAGCTTAAAGAGGCCAAGTTCATCAAAGAGGTCATATACCCTGAGTGGTTATCTAACGTTGTCATTGTGACAAAAGAAAATGGGAAATAGAGGATGTGCGTAGATTTCACTGATTTAAACAAGTCTTATCCAAAAGACAATTTCCCCATACCTCATATTGATCAGATGGTGGATGCCACAGCAGGACATGAGATCATGAGATTCATGGATGCATATTTCAGGTATAATCATATCTTCATGAGTTCGAAAGACTTAGAGAAGACAACATTCATCAAAGATAAAGGGACCTATTGCTACAAGGTCATGCCCTTTGGGCTGAAGAATGCAGAGGCTAGTTACCAATGTCTTATAAATAGGATGTTCAAAGATCAGATAGGCAGGTCCATGGAAGTATATGTGGACGACATGCCTAGAGTAATGTGGCCGACCTTGAAAGAAATTTTGACACCATGAACAAATATAAAATGAAGCTCAACCTAACCAAATGTGTCTTTAGGGTAGGATCATGAAAGTTTTGGGGCTTCATTTTCAACCAAAGGGGAATATAGGCTAACCATGAGAAGATCAAGGCTTTTATAGAGATGTGTACACCCATAACTATCAAAGACATTCAGAGGTTAACTAGAAGAGTTGCTTCACTTAACAGGTTCTTCTCAAGAGCTACAGATAAGTGTCTTCCTTTTTTAGCTTAGAAAGGCATTCGAATGGGATGAGGAATGCGAAAAAGCTTTTAAGGATCTCAAGTCCTACCTCGAATCACCTCTAATACGATCTTGACCCATTCTGGGGGAGAAGTTATATGTATATCTAGCTGTCTAAAAGTCAGCCATTAGTGCTGTAATAGTAAGAAAAGATGATGAGGTGCAGATGCCAGTGTACTTCAATAGTAAGGCTCTTCAGGGGTCTGGACAGAAGTTTCCTCGGATTGAAAAATTAGCCTATGCTCTGATACATGCTTCTAAGAAAAAAAAGCTATACTTCCAAGCCCACTCTATGGTTTTCCTCACTGATTCCCCACTCAGACAGGTCCTCCATAATCCTCAGAAGTCAGGCAGGCTAATGACTTGGGCCATCGAGTTGGAGGAATATGAAATTGTTTATCAACCCAGGTTTGCCTTTAAGGGGCAAGCACTCGCAGACTTTGTAGTTGAGTTTACCTAAGAAGAGGCTGAGGTTGAAATTAGTCAAAAGGATGCAGATGAACCAAACAGAAACGTCTTCCAAGATCAGGATGAGGTTGAGTCGAGAAAAGCTAGAAAAATAATAGTTGAAAATGAGGAAGACATGTACCTCTTCAAGCAAGGGATCCTATAAGAGGGAAACTTCTCTTCAAATAAAGATGTTTGTAACCTCTTCATTGATGGGTCGTCCTGTGAAATCGGGAGTGGAGCGGGGCTGATAATATCAGCACCAGATTGTACCGATATTGAATATGCATTGAGGTTCAACTTTACAACTTCGAACAATGAATCAGAGTATGAGGCACTAATAGCATGTCTCTCTTTGGAAAAAAACCTTAGTGTCGGCCAATTCCTTGTCCACAGTGACTCAAGGTTGGTCGTCAACTAAATCTTGGGAGTGTATGAGGCCAAAGATGAAAGGATGGACAAATACCTGAAGAGGGTAAGAATGATGCTAGAAATATTTAAAGAAGTAAAGATGAAGAGGATACCTCGACAAGACAACAGTTGAGACGATTGACTCGCGAGGTTGTCCTCAGTAATAAGAATGAACATGAGAAGAACAGTACCCATTGAGATTCAGCTCAAGTTGACCATTGAAGAAGAAGAAAAGGTTTCTAGACCCTGCCTAAATCTTAATATGGGAGCCTCATGGATGAACCCTCTTATCCGATACATCAGAGAAGGAGACCTATCAAAGTCGAAGTTAGAAAGGAGAACGTTAAGGTTCAGAGCTCCAAATTCTCAATTATAGGAGATGTCTTATATAAAAATGGGTTCCTACTCCCTCTCCTCAGATGTGTCCACCCTTTAGAGGTTCCAGACATCTAGAAAGATGTGTGTGAGGGATTTTGTTCCAGTCATACAGGGGGAAGGCCATTAGCTAATGGGATAATCACTCAGGGGTACTGGTGGTTGACCTTGGCCAAAGATGCAGCTGCGTATGTGAAGAAGTGTGATAAGTGACAAAGGTTCTCCACCATCCCTCATCAACCTCATCAACCTATGACTTTAATCAACTCCCCTTGGCCATTTGCAATATGGGGCATTGGTTTGGTAGGTCCATTGATAAAAGATGTAAATAAATAATGATTCTTGATCGTGGCAATTGATTATTTCTCCAAATGGGTAGAAGCTGAGCCAATGATAACAATCACTGAGTAGAAGACCTTCCAGTTCAGCTGGAAGAACATGATATGCAGGTACGGTCTTCTAAACACCCTCATCTCAGAAAATGGAACCCAGTTCAAGAATGTTTCCTTAGAAAAATACTACGAAAGAGTAGGGATCAAGAACTTCTTCTCTTTTCCTGGCCGACCCTAGGCAAATGGTCAGACCGAGGTCACAAATTGAACAATCCTTGATAAGATAAAAAAGAGGTTGGAAGAGTCCAAAGGAAGGTATATGCTATGTTATGGGCCTACATGATGACAAAAAGGACGCCAACAGGAGAAACTACATTTATGCTAGCACATGGCTGAGAAGCCGCCATCCCAACAGAGGTAGGACTTCCCATTCATAGAGTTTAGACCTATGAACCTCAGAGGAATAAGAAAGAGAGAAGACTTGATCTTGATTTGATCGAGGAAAGAAGAGAGGATTTAGAGATAAGACAGACAACATACCAGCAGAGAATTGTGAAATTCTACAATCAAAGGGTGAAATCAAGGCCTATAGCGATGGGAGACCTATTCCTAAAGAAGACGTG
This sequence comes from Sambucus nigra, assembly GCA_949130495.1. Classification (NCBI taxonomy): domain Eukaryota; kingdom Viridiplantae; phylum Streptophyta; class Magnoliopsida; order Dipsacales; family Adoxaceae; genus Sambucus; species Sambucus nigra. Next base: position 642,488,946 of record OX422209.1, on the reverse strand, counting down.
GCAAAAGGCCAATAAACTCCATCCAAATTGGAATGGACCCTATAGGGTAGTTGCTGAGGTTATGCCTGGTACCTACCAGCTAGAAAATCTTAAAGGAGAACCCTTCTCCAACCCTTGGAACGCCGATCACTTAAAGAAATATTACTTATGATGTTGCAGTTCTTTCTTTTGTAAAGCATGTACCAATATATACGAAGGATGTCAATGAAAAGATAACAATGTTGTGCTAATATTGTTACATTGTGTTTAAACATCATTAGTTTGGTGAAATTTTTTTAGGGTAAACATCATAATATGGTGACCTCAGACCTTAAACATCATTAGTTTGGTGAAAATTTATGAGGATAAACATCATCATATGGTGACTTAAAACCTTAAACATCATTAGTTTGGTGAAAAATTGAGGGTAAACATCATAACATGGTGACTTCAGACCTTAAATATCATTAGTTTGGTGAATTTAGAGGGTAAACATCATAATATGGTGACCTCGGACCTTAAACATCATTAGTTTGGTGAATTGAGAGGGTAAACATCATAATATGGTGACCTCGGACCTTAAACTTCATTAGTTTGGTGATAATTTATGAGGATAAACATCATAATATGGTGACCTCAGACATTAAACATCATTAGTTTGGTGAAAATTTGAGGATAAACATCACAATATGATGACCTCGGACCTTAAACATCATTAGTTTGGTGAAAATTTAAGAGGTAAAACATCATAATATGGTGACCTCAGACCTTAAACATCATTAGTTTGGTGAATTAAGAGGCGAAACATGATAATATGGTGACCTCAGACCTTAAACATCATTAGTTTTGTGAATTTATGAGGGTAAACATCATAATATGATGACCTCATACCTTAAACATCATTAGTTTGGTGAAAATTTATGAGGGTAAACATCATAATATGATGACCTCAGACCTTAAACATCATTAGTTTGGTGAAAATTTAAGAGGTGAAACATCATAATATGGTGACCTCAGACCTTAAACATCAGTAGTTTGGTAAATTTAAGAGGTGAAACATCATAATATGGTGACCTCAAACCTTAAACATCATTAGTTTGGTGAATTTATGAGGGTAAACATCATAATATGGTGACCTCAGACCTTAAACATTAAGACATATAAATTTTAAGCAAAACCTTGTATTAAGCAATAGAATTTGAAGAAGCTGGAGTAACGATTATCATTAAAAAGATTCAGAGTTACAAATCAGGAGTATCAAGAGGCCATCAGAGCTCACAAAAATAAGAGAGATAAACAAAAGGGAAATCGAAATTACAACTTTGAAAAGCCTCGCAAGAGAAAAGCCTATGTCTCTGCAGCTGCAATCGTTTGGTCTGGGCCGACATTTATCACTTCAACTCCATCATCATGATGGGAAGCGTCTTCAGTTTCAATGACTTTGAGAGTAGAAGTCTTGACTGAAGCATCATTACCCTCCTCAACTTTTTGTAAGGCCTGAGCGAACCGAGGGTCTCTAAAGTCAAGACCCACAAAGTCTGATGCAGTCAAGACACCAAACTCACTCTCCTTCATGGATGCCCATTTGCCTGTATCTTTGATACCTCTCTCAAGATATTCAAAACCAAAGATGAAAAATTCATCAAAGACCTTATAATCATCGATGGCCTTCACTGTAGCATCTTCTAAAGTAGTCTTGACTAGAGGATCAACCTTAGAATAAATGGAATCATCCTTAGCCTTCAGAGCTACATCATGGTCCTTTTTTATCTTAGATATGTCATCGTCCCTATGCTTAACAACTCCCTTCAGCCTTTCAACCTCTGCATTCAAAGAGGCCTAAACTTTCTCATCTTCCTGACCCTTATCTATAAGGGGAATCTTCTTCAGAGTCCAATCAACAAAGTGATGGAAAGACAAGACACCCTACAGAAGAAGGTCAGATGTAAGAATATATGAGCTGTAATTTCCAAAAATCTGAGGTTACACTTATGAAGAACAAATGATGAAATGGGATAAAAACTGGTACCTAAATTCACTCGTGGAGAGCAAACTTGACCAACAACGGGACATCCAATACGCATTAAAATGCTTGTACTCTTCAGTCATTATTGTGCTGATAGCATCGACAACCTTAACACTTAAGCTGAGCTAGATGAGAAGCTAAGGCATCGTCTATAGAGATAGGGATAACATGATCCTTGGCCTGAGCCTTACTCTTCCTCGTATGCTCTGGGTCGTCTGTGGACTTCCTATTTTTATTAGCATCGGCCTTAGAGGTGCCAATGTTCTTCTTGCTGGCAGGGGGTACATTGTTTCCACCCCTTTTCTACATTAACTCCACAAGACCAGGAGAAGATATTTCGTAAAGGACGTCTGATATGCCTGCTGGGCACTCTTCAAAAGATAAGTCTCTGAGTTAGTCAGTCAGAGATATAAAAAATAAGAGGTACAACATGTGTAAGAAAAATTAAGACTTACAAAGATCTCCCAAAGGACCACCCCCTAAACTTGTCTGAGATAGGTAGTAGGGGGTCATCAGATGTTCATATTTAATAAGCCGACCCTTCTCGCCCTGACTGCTAAAGTCTTCAACATTTTTGTAATTGTCATGGCTAAGTCCAGGGTCAGCTTTGGTAGTAAGGGTGACCTTCCCCCACCTCAGAGGGGTCTTGGGAATCGACATTCCAGAGGCCTCATTTGAACCAAATTCCCATGTCCCAAAAATAAAGAAATACAAAGGTTTCCAGTTATAGATCGAAGTTTGGATAACCAAGAGCATTTTCTTCTCTGATTTCCTCGCTAAGAAGTTGTAATAGCTAGGGTGGTTTTTAGCAGAGGAGGGACCATAACAACTAGTGAAAACCCTAACTGGAAGGTCTGAGTGGTGGACAACCCTCCAAAGAATGATGGCCCCAATCATAACCCTCCAGGCATTAGGAGATAGTTGGGAAGGGGTAAGATTTATATGGGAGAGTATAGCTCTGATGGATGGGTGGATAGGAAGACGAAAGCCCAACTTAAACACCTGCTCATAAACGCAGATCTCTCTACCTCGATCATCAAATGCCCTCTCATCCCTCAGATATTTCCTAAGGATGATGGAATAATTTATGGAATATAGGTTCTTAAAAGTAAGAAGGTTGTACTCGCTGACGGTACTCTCATACTCGGCCGCCTCAGATGTATCAAGATCACTCTCCTCACCATCATCACCATCCCCAGTAACATTGGCATGGGCAGGTGTTGGAACACCAACAGGGAACCTCTAAGCAAATTTGACCCCGGTGGAGACCGACAGGGGAATGGCATCAATGGGAGGGGGAAGTTCCATGCTTATCCCTAAGATTTCAATGTCAGAAGACCTATGTGAAGTGCTAGCACCTTGGTGAGACAAGGAAAGACTTGAAACCTCGGCTTCCTTAGGAACCTCACCCTGTCTAGGAGAATAGTCCACAGCCTCTTGAAAAGAGTCTATAGATTCTCCTACTTCAGAAGTTAACATGGGGTCTAAGGAAGATGACTCAAACTCAGACATTGGTGCAGGATCCTCAGGAACATCTGAAGGCTTATTAGGATCAACTGGCTCAGGGTATATAACCTTCAGGGGTGGAGGAAAGATGGGTCTGAGGGGAAATACGCCTCGGCCCTATGATCTTCCTCTTGGGCTAGCTCTATTTGCCTAATTTTCTCAAAGTTCATATCACGAAGAGATAGGAACTCTTCTATTAGTTAGTATAAGGGCCTGAGCATAAGGAAGATGACACTACGCTTGACTCAAATTTCAAACAGACAAACAACTTATTCAATCTAAACTAAAGATCAAACTAGGAAGCTGAAAGGTTTTCACTAAAAATGTCAAGAACCTCCAAGAACTAGGTCACCAGAGAAGACAATCGGAGAGTCACTGGTAAACAAGGGGAGTTTTGTGGTTGAAACAACCTCGGAGGTGCCTACAACGATCCCAAAACCACCTAATCTCTAGAAGACTAACCTAATAACCACTTAGCAGTGGTGCAAAGCTTCCCCGAAAAATAAAACTTCGTTGAAAATTCAGAAATGCAAAATAATGACTGGAAATGGAAAACAGAGGTGGAAAACAATACCTGGCTAGTCGCGAGTGAGGGAAGAAGAGGTTAGGAAGTGAAGGAAACCTTTATCACAACGCAACAATAGAAGGCTTGAAGATGTGTTGTTTCAGAAAGCTTAGGCGGGAGGAAATGGGAAGAAGAAAGAGAATGAGGAGAGAGAAGAGGGTTTTAAACCTTCCCAATGATGGGGCGCGATTCCCAATGCTCCCATCATTGCCCTAGGTAACCCAAAAGATAACTTCGAAAATAATCTCACCTTGGGGAATACGTTTCACTTTAGTAAGTGACACGTGTCAAGAAAATATTGACACCCAAGGAGACTCAGCCTTGGCCTAGAACACATACTCCTCAATCATTTATTTACATAGAAGACTAAGGGTTAGGGGGTGATTGATATGCCCAAAGTGAACCCTCATACTAAGAATCACTAACCTCAGCCAGTCTCATAGCCGATTTGACAAGAAGCTTATGGCAACCGTCAGTAAGGTCGTCTTTTGGAAGGTCGACCCCTCATAAACCAACCTCGGCTGACCATCAGCCGAGGTCAGTAAAGTCTCATGGGCTCAATCAACTACCAACGTCATCATCGGCTTCAATTGACATTACATCTACCTCATACCTAACCTCGGCCAGCCCTCCTGGCCGTTGTCATCATTGTTAGAGAGAAGACAAAGCAACACTGCCAGACTTCACCAACCTCGTACTCCTCCAGGCTGAGGTTACATCAGTCAAGGATATAGGGCCAAGAATTTACAAGCACATGTAATCTTGGAACACGTGGACAAATCAGTTATAACCAAATCATTCCCCTCACGTGATGTAATATTGAGGTCATCATTATCTACATAAGATCATCTAGGTGTCATTCTCATACTGGTTTGATCCTCATACACATGCTCATTGCATGCTTGGGGGGTACATTACACCCCCCAAGAACTATATATAGAGGTCTTCCTCTATACTATGAAGGAGCTAGATATAAATGAAGGAGATTCTAATTTGGTACCACTAAAAGTTAAAGGGTTCAATCGTCGAAACTCCTTCAACATAGAAGGTGTAGTAGTACTTTAAACAGTCCCACTACGATTAGCTCTCTCTTGCTGTGAGAGAATGTCAACTCACTAACACACGACCCTTTCCCTGCATTGAAGCTCTCTATTCTCTTAAGCGATATCATTATGCCTATCTACCATCCTATAAGAACATGTAACTTAAGATACTAGTTTATTGGAGGAAACATAAAGAAGGAAGATGTGCTATCACTCTGTCTCACACGTGGATCCTAATGCTTTGATACCACGTTATAACCCCACGACCAGAATTTAGGTTACTTTTGGAATAACCCAAATCCGAATTGAGGTGTTAAGGGGGAGGGAGTTTACTTTATTATTTAAGAAAAACATTTATTTAATTGATATAAGGATATAATATTCATTTGTCAAATTTCAATTTAAGAAGAATAAACATTTACCATGCATAATAAAATGAACTTATGAATTTTTTCATGAAAAACCACTTATTACCAAAATTAATCTATCGAAATGAAGTTCACTGAGTAAGACAACACAATAGTCAAAATCCCATTATAAAGTTCAAACAAATTAATTTTCAGTACTACAAATATAATCTTAAAAATGTTATTAAACGGCTGACAGAGCTTCTAGAGTCAAGTCGCACCCTCAGCATCCTTACCGAGATCCTTATCAGTCTCACCAAGTGAAGTTCCTACGCTGGGGAAAAGTAAGGGGTTGAGCGAATGCCTAGTAGGGTGGGAAATACTAAGTAATAATTTGATAAACAAAATACTATACATATACAATGTGTTTTGGTATTTTGTAAAACAATTTCCATTTCATTAAATGTTAATCAAACTATATGCAATGCATCCGGGCTATGTTCCCAACTCACACTTAATCATTTTCATGTCACGTACAGAGACTTAATCTATTAATCCTACTATGTTGACATCATAATATTAATAAAATCCATTTATTCAAATTCATTAATCCATTCATTTTTCCAATCTTTTAAGAATTTTACTTTTATTACTTTGGGATTTTCCAACATCCACAATTTCACGGCCATTCACCATCGGTATCTGCTTGGGGTCTTTCACCTCTAGGGATGTCATGCCCTCCTTGATTATTCTTTCCGGAAACATTCAAATATCATTATCTTTTTGTATATTCACATTCTTCCAAATATTCACATTTTTATAATTATTCTCATTATTCCAAGTACTCGCATTAATCTTTCGGTATCACTTCTTTACTTCATTATTTTGCTTACTTTTTAAATAGCTGAGGAGGCCAACTAATAATAACACCGTACTTTAAACACTTATATCCAATCATAATTTACTCTATTTATTCATTAATGCATCAACACATTTTTTGAACCTAAAAAAATGACTTTACTAGCATTTTAAAATAAAGAAACATTATCTTTCATTAATTTTTCACATAATTACCAAAACTACCATTATGCCATTTTTACACGAAAATGCATCCTTTGAATGGATTTTCAACAGAAAAAAATAATATCATACTTTTATACTTTTCTATAATATTTTAGCCAGTTTAAAATTTATTAACTCATTAAAGTCACCATTTTAATATAGACTTTATTATATAAAGTTCAAATGGGGTTTCTGCACCATTCTTACACCAATTTTCATCATTTTAATGGGTTTTCAAGTGGGAATCATGACATTATATTTAATAACTATTTTTTAAAATTATTTTTCTCATTTAATCATAAACATAATCATTATAATTATCATTTTAGTGAAGAGTTCAAATATAATGTTTTAAGTGGGTTTTCTACACCATTTTAAGTAATTATTTTTACTTTTTGACAACATCAAAATAGGTGCTAAAATTTATCATTCTTTAAAAACATTATGAAATCTATCTATTTCATTTCAAAACATATCATTTATCATGTCTAATAATTATTCAAGTATATTCACATGAAATGAGGATTTCTACCTAACAAATCCATGTATATGCATTCTGCACATTCATATTAAAGTAGTATATGATTATAATATTTTTTCATCTAAAAATTTTCATGTTCTAATCATTCATTTATACAAGCATAATATTATGAAATTTAATCAACATTGCTAGTTCATTTTAACACATAAAAAAACATTGGTTTTCATAAAGAAAATATAACAACAAGCAATTTTTAATAAGAAATCATCTTTCATCAACATGGGTGTTTTAAGCTTTTGAAAACATGAATTTTAGAAGAGGAAAGCCCTACTTGATTTATAAAGAGGAGATAACTTTGGAGAAAAAAACTCCAGCCCTCCTATATTGATCTTAAACTCCACTCCTATGCTCCTAAAATCAAGCTTCCAAGCCACACCAAGTTGCCTCACCCTTTGGGTGATTTTTTAATGGAGTTTTGAGCTTCTTTATTGGAGTTTGAGGAGAGAGAATATGGGTATAAGGGTGAGCTACGAATTTTAGATGTATTTTTTCTCTTGAGGATATATAAGAGCGAAAGAGGATGGAGGATTTTATGTTTATTTTGTTTACTAGGTTCATGAATCTCCACACCCTTATTTATACTAATTTTAAGCTTCCCTTTTTAATGTTTTGACTCATTTAAGTCTCCAAGGCTTGAAAATACAAGGGAAATACATTTTACCCAAGTTTGGAAAATACAAAACCCAACCACCCATTAAATGAGCCAACCACACTGTGACATCCTGCGTATTCAATAAAAGGGTGGCTAGACCTCTACTAAAATAAAACAGGAATCTCAAATATATCATTCTCAGCATCAATTATCGAATATAAATATAACTGGTAACCCCCTATAAAAAATAAACATGTACTAAAAAAAATTATTTTTATAAAGTGTACTGACAATAAATCATTCACAGATTACGGAGCATACACACAATAGACAAATAAGAGACTAAATCATTAACATGCTATGATTGGATATAGAAAAGAATGTTCCTGAATATGTTGTTGGGCAACAAACCACACAATATCAAAAGATAAATAAATAAGGAATAAACATATACGACCCTTGGGTATACACACCCGATTTACAATTATGAATTATTAACTAGATTACAAAAGAGTTGCGTCTATAACAAAAGTTCTGTAACATCCCGCACATACGGTAGCTCCCCAAAAATCTGCAACAAATAACCATCATTGGCGTCCTTGCGGAGGAACATCTATAATAAACACAATAAATAGCATGAGAAAAGATATAAACGGGTCAGAGCCCTCAGTTTGAAAATAGTTATAGCAAGTCAAATAAATGCATAATAATTATAAATGCAAGATTTCATAATTGAAGTGGAGTCTCACTCTCTTGAAACTCAACCTCACCTCTAAGCTACAGTGCACACCTAAGCGTATGCAATACATCTTAAGTTAAGCTACCCCAACTCAATATAAGAATAATACCCCCTTAAGCCTACACGTAACTCCCACTAGCATAACTATATCTTAATATTGTTGTTAAATGCCATTTTCCTTGATTATACAAATTCATTTATAATATCTTTTTCTAATTATAAGTTGATACACCACACATCATCTTTAATGCTTGTATAATATTTCCTCATCATTGTACATGACCCCATGTACTGATGATCAAACATCTCCCCACTTTTAACATTGCGTTAGGTTTCGTGCGTGGGACGTCTCACAAGCGAAATCTAGTCAAGGACCCCCCCGATACACTACTATCTAACAATGTCAGTTGTGGAAATCCGTTAGGCCCTCAGTCCATAGAATATACCACTAAATTACCATCTACTGGCATATAAATATACTTATCTCCTCTCATGTTAAAAAGGGCAATACATAACACACATCATACAAGTATACTAACAGTCTCTAAAATGCTAAAGGTATACGTATCCACTCTCTTGCAAAAAAGGGCAATACATAGCGAACTTCATAGAAGTATACTAATAGTCTCTACAATGCTATCATCTTCCAGGGAATTACACACATATCATCCTGGATTACCAGCGGTCGGACTCTCACACCGACTTGGTATGAACCAATTCACAAGCATATGGGAAGCGACCATATTTCCTCACATAAAGGAAAGAAGAATCATACCCAAGACATATTAGCCCTACCTCACGCGCGGTAAAATACTGGATGCTATGACCTGGGGACTATACTCTCCCAGCTCCTCAAGCTAGGATATTAACCCATATCGCGCAACTTCCCATGATAGCACTAGAGGGGTATCTACCACATAATATATATCATACACAGCATATATATATACACATCATATATACAAACCATCACATATTAGAATGTATATAATAATAATCCTAGATATATGTATATATCGCACCATACACTAGCTAATAATCCACATGATCAATTCAAATTCATTTTTATAATTCAATCATTTACTTGAATATTGATAATTAATCACACCAATGGTTTTTCCTCAAATTTGTTATCATTAAGGACCCACGAAATCTCACTCATTAGCCCATAATCCTTCTTGAAAGGATCTCTACTCCTTGGAGGATTTACAAAAAGGAAACAACATAATACCCTCTCAAATATACCTTTATTATATCCCCAAAGTAGCCCCTCCATTGTATCATAACATAAACCCACATTATATTCCATAAACATGTTTACTACAATTTATTAGAGGGTAAGTATTTAAAACCAACTGGAGAGGAATAAAACAAGAGTTAACCAACTGTAGTGATCGGACCGGACCGAGGGTCCCTGAAAACGAACCGGTCCAGTTCCTTAAATATGATAAAAAACTTTTTATGGTTAGACCGAACTGATGACCCTTAAAAATGAATCGACCCGCCTCTAAAATGAACCGGTCCGCTGTTAAAATGAATCGATCCAGTCTGTTCAGTTCTTGATCCTACGAAATTCTCATTCTTGTCCAACAAAACCGTCTTTTATAAAATTTTAACATCATAAAACATCCAAAATATGAACTCCACCATTTCTACACCTTCAAACCCATATACACACATCAAATTCAAAACTTCAACACAAAAATCTAGGGTTTATCATTTATACCCAACACTACCATAATCTTTCTACAAATTACGAAATAAATCACACAAATAAGCATTTATCAAGTTAATACACTTGCCTCAAAGATGTAATGTCTGATTCTTCCTCAAAGTCACGGATTATTCAAGATTTCCAAAGTTCCAAATCTTTATCTTCTCTTTTTCTTCTTCCCACATTTTTTTCTCTCAAACGGGTTCTCTATCTCTAAATGAGATTCATTTTCTTCTCTTAAGCCTAATAAGACCTATTATTAGTAATACCAACTTTAAATGATAATACAAACATAAAATGACTCGTATACCCCACTTTGAGTCAAACTAACTTAAAAGATCCTTAAATCCAAATAAAAAGCCCAGGGCAGTCATTTTAACTTTCTCAGTCCTTTCGAAATCAACCGTGTCCTCAAAATTGTAATCTGAAACTCCAAATATAGAAATCATATCCCAACCTCATATAACTCACTCAAATATGCCCCTGGTTGAGAAATAACTAATTCCCGCCGCTAACATAGACACATACGACGTAATTGTATACAAAAAGATTATTTACTAAGTCACAATAGTAGATGTTCAATTTGTATAAATATTAACTATTCTACCCAAATCAATATTTATGATAAATCCTCGTTTTAATTTTCAATTATATTAAATCACCCATACCGATAATTTAATATAAAAACATAAGTACACGAAAGTAAGGGGTATTACATACTCCCCCCCTTACAAAGGAATTTCATCCTTAAAATTCAGACATACCTTATGGAAAGAGGTAAGGATACTTGTCTCGCATATCATCCTCTCATTCCCACATTGACTCATCAGCATTATGGTTCCCCCATTAGACACGAACTAAAGGCAATTTTTGATCGTAGCCTATGCTCACTATGATATAAAATGGCAACATGTCGTTCTTCATACGAGATATCAGGTCGCAACTCAATTTTGTCCAATGGAACATGCCAATGAGCCCCCTCACGTATTTTATACTTTTTCAAGGGCGAAACGTAGAACAAATCATGGATTCTGTCTAAATGCTCCGGCAAGGCAAGCCTATAAGCCACAAGACCAATCCTCTCAATAATTGGAAAAGGCCCTACATACCTGTGCGAAAGTTTTCCTTTCTGCCCAAACCTCATAATACCTTTCAATGGGGACAATTTCAATAACAATTGGTCTCCCACTTCAAACTCCACATGCATGTGATCCGCATCGACATAACTTTACTATCTGTCCTGTTCAACACGTATATGGTTACGAATCAACTCAATCATTGCTGAAGTGTCTTGGATAATTTCTAGTCCAAGAAGTTTATTGTCACCGACTTCCAACCAACATGCAGGTGAACGACACCGACTTCAAAACAATGCCTCGTAAGGCACCATACCTATAGTAAACCGATAGGAATTATTATAAGCAAATTTTACCAGCGGTAGGTATTGTTCCCAACTTCCTTTGAAATCTAACATACACATCGAGAGCATGTCTTCCAACATTTGATTTACTCTCTCTATTTACCCATCGGTCTGGGGATGGTATGACGTACTCAACCTCAATTCAGTTCCCATGGCTTCCTGAAAGCTCTGCCAAAAATGGGAAATAAAGATTTTATCTCGGTCAGACGCAATATTGATTGGCACACTATGAAATCTCAAAAAATTTGCGATAAAGAGCTGAGCATACTTTGCTATCGTAAAATACGTCCTCACCGATAAAAAGAATGATGACTTCGTCAAATAATCCATGATAACCCAAATGGAATCATGGCTATGCCGTGACATTGGTAATCTCGTGATAAAATCCATGGAAATGCTTTCCCATTTCCATACCAGAATTTCCAATGGTTGTAACATTACCGAGGGTCGCTGGTGGTCCACTTTTACTAATTGACAAGCTGTACATTTAGAGACAAATCCAGCTATGTCCCTTTTCATACCAGCCCACTAGTATTGTCATTGCATATCCTGATACATCTTGTCTCCACTTGGGTGAACCTTAAATTTTGACCCTTGAGAATCTGACATAATAACATGCCAAAGATCTGAATCGTCTGAAACTACCAGCCTACCATTGAAATGTAATCTACCCTCAGAAATGATGGAGTAGGATTCCTCTCCCTAGGTCAGTAATTTCTGTACTATGACCTTGCAATCCATATCTTCAGATTGAGCTTTCATCACCCTCATCACCATTCCGGGTGTGACTGTTAATGCTGCGATACAAGCCTTGGATACAGCATCATCCTCACGAAGTTCCTTCCACTTGGCTTTCCATACCTCTGCTAATTGTCCAATGAGTCGATGACTCAATGCATCAGCTACTACATTATCTTTCCCTGAATGGTATTGGATATTGAACTGAAAATCCTTTACAAACTCCAACCACCTACGCTACCTCATAATTAGATCTTTCTGGGTGAACAAATATAGCAATAACTTGTGGTCCGTGAAAAGTCTAAAATTCTACCCTAGGAGATAATGCCTCCAAATTCTCAATGCAAAGGATACTGCAACTAATTCCAAGTAGTGTGTAGGATAATTATGCTCGCGGTGTTTGATTTTGTGAGACGCATATGCAATTGCCCTATCCTCTTATTAAAGCATACCTCCTAATCCCTAGAGAGACGCATCGATAAAGACTAAATACTTTAATCCCGCTTTAGGCAATGCAGGAATGGGTACCAACGCCAACCTATCCTTTAACTCATCAAAGGCTAATTGATATGATTCATCCCATAGAAACTGGAATCCCTTTGGGTCAAATTCATCAAAGGACCGACAATCTTCAAAAATTCCTTTATAAAGAGACGATAACAACTCACCAAACCCAAGAAAATTTGAATCTGTGTCGGTGTTGTGGGTTAACCCCACTCCCTCACTGCTGCAACTTTACTTGGGTCCACGAAAATACACTTCTCTGACACTATATGACCTAAAAACTGCACTTTTTGCAACCAAAATTTGCATTTATCGAACTTGGTGTACAATTAATGGTCCCTTAAGGTCTGGAGAACCAACCGTAAATGCTCAACATGTTCACCCTCCGTCCGAGAGTAGACTAAAATATCATCAATGAACACACTTAAAAATTGGTCCAAGAAATCTTGAAAGACCATATTCATCAGATCTATGAACACTTCAGGGTCATTGGTTAGCCCAAACGACATAACCAAGAACTCATAGGATCGATATAGGGTCAAAAATGAAGTCTTAGAGATATATTTCTCCCTAATACGAAGCTGGTGATACCTCTTATGTAAATCTATCTTTGAGAAGTAAGAGGCTCCTCTCAACTGATCAAATAAATCATCAATACAAGGTAACATGTACTGATTCCTGTTTGTCATCGTATTCAATTCTCGATAATCTACACATAACCACAGGGAACCATCCGTTTTCTTCAAAAACAACACAGGGCTCCCCAAGGTGACGTACTCTAATGAATGAAACCTTGTCCCAAAATATGATGGATTTGGTCTCGTAACTCCCTCATTTCCACAGGAGCCATATGGTATGGAGCTCGCGCAATCGTCATAGTCCCCATCGCTAGATCAATAACAAACTCGATCTAACGACTCAAAGGTAAGCCTAGAATCTCCTAAAAAACATCTGCAAAATCCCAAACCATCGAAATCGAGTCTAAGGAAACAACCAGTTCTTGCGAAGTTTCCTCCTCGATATAGTATAAATGGGTGCTCGAACCTCCCTTTGGAAGAGGCATAGTAACAAGAAACATTTCCTGGCCTGGAATAACAAATACAATCGACCTCCCAAAGCAATCCACCATCGCTCAATATTTAACCAACCAGTCCATACTTAGTATAACATCATACCCTAGCATATCTCATACAAGTAAGTCGGCGGCTAAACGTAATCTCCCCAAATCTATCTCTACTCCTTTACATATAAAGTGGATAAGAGATCCATCTCCTAATGGATATTCTACACAGATTTTAACGGTATCAACTAACTCTAACACTCCTATCGTGCGTGCAAAATGAATAACTATAATGGAATGGGATGATCCCATGTCAAATAACACTCGAACCATATTCCAATGGATAGGTAACTTACCCCCGATGGATGCTGGAGGTTGCTGCACCTGTGATAGCACTGCATTTTGAACATTATAAACTCGCCCATATTGCAACTGTCCCTGCGAAGGTGGGGAAATATAAATAGGCATTGGAGGTGGTAAAAGTGCTTGCTGACCCTACTGAGCTCCTTGTACCTATACCCTATTTTGTTTTGGCAATCTTACTTCCTCTGACCAACCTCAACACACTAATAACAACGGCCTACAAAGTTCCCCGGACTTTGGCCCTGCTGCCCAAATCTAGTTTGACCTTGTCACTGGCTCTGATGAACGTGGCCCTGTTGACATCCCCCATTGTTCCGTCAGCCTGCTTGGCTCTGAGGAACATTCTGCTGTTGCTGTTATTTGTTCCTTTGGAAATTCAGTCTAAAACCACACCATTGAATGTAAATCTGTAAGGCCCTAAAACATGATTAGGAAGGTTAATTACATGATTAAGTATGAGCTATTAGTTATTAGTTATAAGTTGGTTATGTGTGTTAAACATGTTAATTATCATGTTTAGGGGATGCATGCTCATGTGATATATATGTGGTTTATATTAGAGGCTAATCGAGCTTATGACCGGTGATAATATATTTACAGCATATGAATAGTTATGTCGTTAAATGAATCATAAAATTATGTTTTTGATGCATGATTATGTTTATAAAAGTAAATTAGGATGTTGATAGGAAATTGGCAATGTTTGGTCGCCAAATGTGAAAGTTTGGAGATTTTCGGTAAATTGCTACTTTCCTGTTCGAAGCCCAAATTAGGCATATTAGTTTATGATTTTGGGGAAAAAAATTATGAAAGTTGTATATATATGAATTAATGTTATAACACAACAAACAGTGGGTTAAACGGGGGCTCATACAAGAAGTTATACTGAATGTACGAAACAAGGGTAAATCTGTCAATCCCTTAAGTGACATTTGTCTTATTAGCACACCATGTGCTATTTTTTGATTGGTTAAAGGGTGGGTGATAGTTTGGCCGACTTAAACTTGTTAAAAAACTCACTTGTTCAGCCAATTCAGCCATGAACAAGAGTTTTGCCTAAAGAGAGAGAAAGAGAAGAAAGTTAAGGAAGAAATCTTCCAAAAAATTCTATAAATCAAGGAATACTCGTAAGGTAATTACTTCTTTATTAACACTGGTCATATGGATGAGTTATACACTTTGCATTTTTTTATTTTTTTATTTTGATAAATATTTTAATGATACCCATATTGCTAAATTGTGTTGGAAGAAAGATGGTTTAAGAACATGTGTAAGAACGTGTATTAGGATCATAAATGTTAACTTTAAGGTTAACATGATTTAAATTCCCTCCTCGTGATGTTTTTTTAATTTAGGAAATTCATGTTCTTGATGTTTATATATGTTTAAACATGTTTATTATATGTTTCTATGATTTATACTCAAGGTGGAGGTTATGTATGCTTAAAAATGTTAAGTTATGCTTTAAAGTTCTTTTTCGACCTAGTTGTGCTAAAAATGGTATAAATCATGGAATACTTATTGGAATTGAGTGATTCTAGTCGAAGAGTAAAATAGACTCATACATGTATAACATATCCGAAAATTGTATAAAAATACCAAGTAATGAACCTTTGTTGATAGTTTGAACTTTTGGTTTAAAATCTTCCCTAAAGGAGCAAGAATGCATACTAGGTGTTTGACGTTTTGATCGACACAGAAAATGAGCCCTAAAAATTATGTAACATTAATTTTGTATTATTATATATGTTTACTGATATTGGGTGGAATATCATGCAAATTTATATTGTATAAAAATTATGAAAATTCCTGGAAGTTGAAGTTATGTTGCTGTTTTTCTTGAGAAACGATTTGGAAAAGCTTGTAATAAAATGGGAATAACTTTGTATAGCGAATCCGTAATTTATTCCAAAAATTGGGTTAGAACCCTAATTAATTGGGTGTTATATAAATATTTAATTTCTCTTTAGTTAATTCTAATTGACCAAATGATGTGATGTATTAATGGGTTTGATGTTAATCGGTGTATTCAAATACTGATGACATTGAGTTGTTAGGTGGGGAAGCAACTACTACTACCATACAAAGGAAGTAGCTTTGTATTAATCTTAGTACGAAATCCAAGGTGAGTGACATGTCCTATGAGATATAGATACTTATATGTTCATATGGAAATGTGTAGTTAAGCACATGTGTTAAAATTCTTATGGGAGTGATGTTGTATTTAGAAAACATATGCATATGATTAAAAATGTTAAGCGATGTTATATAATGATATGGACTAGTGAGTTCTTTATCTAATGTTAAGGACTACTGGGTCCTACGGGATGCATCGGCTCCGTTAATCCAATTTAAATGTTTGTTGTACTCGGGCCTAATTAGGGAATTTGGTGTTCCCCATTAACTGGGAGTTAATTGGATTGGCGGGTCCAGGCTTGCGAGAGTCACAAAATTCCTATTGAGTTATAACATTTGAAAATAAAAATGGTTATTTGAATTGTTTATATTTGTGGAATATGGTCATTCACTAAGCTTGTGTTGCTTACACTCCTATAATGTTATGTTTCGGGTACGCCTATCAGTTAGAGTTCATTGCCAAGTTAGGACCTTAAAATGGGGGAGTGACGGATATTTCGTATGGTTTGAATATCAAGAATCTTGTTGCGTAAATATTAAATAAAGATCTTGGTTAGGTAAAGTTATGTAGTAATTATAGGTTACATGTAGATGGAGTTATGTTCTCATCTACACATACCTTTGAAAAAAAAAATCTCATGCTATTTTTCCTTAGAGATTTAAATTAAAGCATTGTTTATTGTTTAAGGAAAATTTATCTCTAATTAAAAAGGATGAGTTTAAATTAATTAAGTTGGGGAGAGACAACTTGGTATCAGAGCGTGGTTATTAGGTTCTGGACAGGGTGTGAGGGTTTAGCTTGGTAGTGGACACTAGAAAATGTGTTTTCTATGTGTCTGGATTTTGACTAATAATGTTAATATTAAACTGCTACTATTGTATTTTGTTTAAGTTATTTATATTGCCGTGAGTGATGAATCCACATGAGCCGCATGATAGAGAAAAGGCTGAGGCATCCTATGTACCTAATAGTCAGTAAGAACATAGACAAATTAAAGTGGATGAACCAGAGGTGCAACAACCTATTGATGATGTGGGAAGAATATTATGTGATGTGGCACAATTGGTGGAAGAAGCAAGAGGTGGAGTACATGGCGATGATAGGGATAAATTACATGAGAGGTTCATGAAGTTGAGTCCTCCAGCATTTACGGGGACTACGGATCCGTTAGTGACAAAGGGGTGGATTCGAAAAATGGAAAAAATATTCAAGGTGATGGAAGTACAAGATGAACTAAAGGTTTTATTGTAATACCCCGTATTTTCAGGCTATATTAATTTGGGGATTTATTAAATTTAATGTGAGTTAAATATTTAATAAAAATTCGGAAATTAATTATGTTATAATTATTAACGTGACGAGAGTTAGTAATTATATGAAATTTGTTGAATATTACTAATGAGCAAAGTAATAAATTATATTGGTTATATTGAATGTCATGAGTGAGTTAAATTACAATTTCGGAAATTTAAGTCGGGACGTGCTCGTGTCGCGTCGGGACTAAATTTTGATAAATAAAAAGTGAATATTTTATAAGTCGATCGTATGGTCATTTTGAGTGCACCAACGCGTCCGGAAGGGTCGCGATAGTCAGAAAAGTGTACTCGGGGGTTTAGTTTGGGTCTCGGGGCATTTTTAGGCCTAAGTGGTACCCCGGGAGGGCATTTTGGACATTTCACATTTATGGGTAATTAAACTGACGAAAATAAGAAACCTATATCAGCCATTTAGGTTAGTCAGCTAGGGTTAGAAAACTCAAACACAAGTGACGGCCATAGGAGAGGGAAGAAGAAAGCTTCCAAGGCAATCCAAGGCCCCAAAAGTCATCCGTTTGTACCGCCGCCACCACCAACGCGTAGATCGCGAGACGAGGAATGCAACCACACCAAAATCAGCCATAAACCAGACTTTTGAAAATCCCAGGCAAGTGTTTATCTTGCTTATTTCGTTGGTGCAATTTTCATATTAGTTTAGGAATGATTAGGGATGAAATATATGGAAGAAAACCCAAATTGTGATAGGAATTTGCATGTAGTAAAGACTTAAACCTTATTCTGGAAATCTTTTGTTATGTAAAAGAATAATCCACGAAATTTTGTTGTAATTAAGAAAGGAATTCTGGGGTGAAACAAATTAAAACCATGATTTCGAGATTTTTAGGGTTCCTGAGTTTTAAATGAATTTCGGCATGATTAATCAATGTTTAGTGACGTAAATTGACATGCTTTACGTAGGATGTGTATCATATCATGTTAGGATGTTAGTAGGATAAGATTTTGGACGTTTGGGAATGTAAAACTTGAAATTGGATGAGAATAGGTGTTAGAACTCGTAACTGCAATTCTGCAGAAATCGCAATACCTGCTTGATCGATCGATCGAGCCTAGAACCTCGATCGATCGAAGGTTCGATCGATCGAGCCCCAAACCTCGATCGATCGACCCCTCCTGGAAGACTCCTATTTCCCTTATTAAATGAGTTAAATTTAATTTATCATGAAATAATTCTTGGGCATCCTTAATAGAATGTTTTGGGAGATAGGGGAGACCAGTATGTTATGCGAATAAATTTTGGAGATACTTAATGTGGACCAAGAATTACATTTTGGGATAATTACTTATAAATCGATTAATTTAGTATTGAAGGGTAAGGTGCGTAAGAGAGTTACGTTGGAACAAAATAAGGACACTTACTGAATTTTACACTTGGGAGGATAGAGTCCATGCATGTTACGTATTCAGATGATAAAATCCTTCGAGTTAAGGTTAGAAACGATCTCTTATACGTAATACTAATAATGTGAAAATAATGGATAAATGTTGTAATTATGGGTGATGAGAGGAACCTATATTAATATATTAAAAGTGGTATTCTATATGATTGTGTATGCATATATTATATACATGTGAAAACCATGTCCGCAGTACTTGCTATCCCTGAGGTTTCTGCGCTGGGACAGTCTTATCTCGATGGGACCTTTATGGGGGATATTGACTTGTACCCTAGAAGATAGATATCCTTGGTACAGGCTATCGAATCGATAGTTCAGACGATCTTAAGAGGCATGGGGTATGTACTGACCTCTTATAGACTTGGAATCTACGCTTCGCCTCAATATTGTTTGTATATATATGTTGATACAGTTCGAGAGTGATTCCGAACTTGTATTTCCCTTAGTGTGAGCGATACGGGGATTGGATAGCAGAGTATGCCTGCACCATAGTTTTATTTGGGGTGCTGTTATAATATATATATTATACGAGTAGTTAATATATATATGAAATTTTTGAAATTTGGTACTACCTACTGTGTTATGGTAAGTAAGACTGATATAATATCATAAATCGTAAATACTTGTTTGAAAAGTATAATATAACTCTGGAAAGCTTTGTTAATAAATAAAGTAAAATGAGAGCATTGTTATTAAGAGAAATCCTCCTTTTTAAACATTTATATGGTTCGGTTCTGAAATCTTAAGAGTAATCTAAGATAAGTTAAATCATTGGGAAGATTAGTGCGATAAATGATAAGATAAACTGTTGGGAAGGATAGTGAGATAGGTGTGCACATTAGAAGAGAGGTGAGAATTTCTCAAGAGAGTGTCGCACTAATATGTTGTTGCATTGGCCTGTATCAATTTAAATACTTGCTAAACGAATTTTTAAATCATACACACTATCGGGCTTTGACCCGTTTCTTTTTCTCTCTCTCTCTCTTGTATATATATGTATGTATCACAGGTGCCCAGCCACAGGGGCGTCTTGCTTAAGATCCCTTGGAAGGAACGCGCTGCAGCTTAGGTGGGAGTTGCAGGTCTCTTGATTAGACGACTTCGTTCATTCAGATCCAGTCTTAGTACTTTCATTTAGTTGGGCATGTGTAGCTCTTTCCATTATTCCGTTGTTATTGAACATTTGTATTTCAGTTATTTCCAGTACTGTTACTATGGGATTTATTCTGTTTGGATGTGTGACTTTAGATTTCGTATGTTGACATTCGATTGACGAATGTTTTAAATTATTTGGATTATGATGCAGAATCGATGTGGTGTGATTATTACTTTTTGAATGTTGTTAATAAAATAAATAAATAATTTTTCTTTGAATAACATTTGGAAAGTTATGTATGAAAATGGTTTTGACACTTAGATTAATTATTTAGGGTGTTAAATTGGAAAATTTATTTTTATCGACAGTGATGATGAGAATGAATAAACTGTTCACCTTGATTTAATTTAATAAAGGTGTGATCGCCCTATATTTAATTAGGCGGGGTGTCACAGGTGGTATCAGAGCATCAGGTTCTGGTGTCCATAGGATCTGTACGGCTTATTTCGCTTTCAGTTTAACGTTTTTGCTATAGAGCCATATTTTTGGGATTTTTTACTCTTGCTTTTACGTTTAATTCTTCAGCTATTAGAGATTTGATAATAACTGTAGACTAATAAACTTTTTTACGTTTCAGATGCCTCCGAGACGTTCTCCGAAGGATAGGCATGCCCAGGCCGAGCAGCCAGCAGTTCCGGCATAAGGCACAATGAATGCAAATGAAGTAGCCGCCATTGTTTCTCAGGCGATGAATGCCGCACTAGCGGTGGTTCAGCAGGCTCCACCCCAGGTTCAGGCAGTGGCGCCAGTACCAGCACAGCTTTCATCTGCATGGGAGAGGGTTCGGGATGTTTTTTAAAAAGCGCATCCCCCTGAGTTCTCTGGTAGCTCCGATATTGTCACAGTTAGCTAATGGAAGAAAGACATCCAGCGGCACCTCCGTATGTATGAGTGCACCGACATGCATAAGCAGTTATTGGCTTCCTTTAAGCTGGTGGGAGCCACTTTGCAGTGGTGGGAGTCCACTACCACTTTGGAGGAGAGGGACACGATCCCTATTCAGTCATTTTGGGAGCAGTTTGACCACAAGTATTTTCCACCCGCCGTGCAGACTGAGATGAGGCGGAGATTACTGAATCTAAAGCAGGAGAGTCTTATCATAGCGGAGTATGAGGAGGAGTTCATGAGACTTCTCACCATTGTGCCAGATGAGGCACCTACTGAGAGCAAGAAGATTATGCTGTTTGTCGACGAGTTAGCTTGGAGGATCCGTCAACACCTTATTGGGAATTTATCCCTGAGTACTTTCACTGATGTACTCAATGCCGCGTTGCTACATTGCCAGGATCACCGCTTCCATCTTCAGGGAATCAAGAGAGAAGGAGAGTCCAGCCAGCAGGGCAGGGCCGGGGGTAATAGTGCCAGTGGGGCACCATCTCATGGACATACTCGTCAGCACGAGCAGAGTTCCCATCAGGGGGACCCTGCTAAGCGATTCCGTTCAAGTGATTCTAGGCAGGGATATGGGGGCTATAGGCAGGGCCAGCGAGCCAGCCTAATCAGCAAGGCCATCAGGGCCAACATCGACAGCAGGGCCAGCAGCAAGGCCAGCAGCGTGCTAATCAGGGCCAACAGGGCCAGTGGTGGGGAGGCAACGGCCAGCAGGGCCGTGGTCAGTAGGGACAGAGGGGAGGTAAATTCAGAGGCCGATGTTTTGGGTGTGGTAAGCATGGCCATAGGCGCCAAGATTGTCCAGAGGGAGAGAGGGCCCCACAGCAGCAGGGTGCCCGTAATGAGCCACAAAGACCACTTTTTCCACCTGCCCTCCCAGCTCCAGCCCAGGTGCCAGCCCTACCAGCCGTTCCAGCAGCTCCAGTGCAGCAGGGGCAATTACAGTATGGACGTGTCTATAACGTCCACCAGGCAGCAGCTCCACAGGCACCACCCACGATTGAGGGTATGTTTCCTATCCATGGTGCTATGGGTCGAGTTTTATTTGATACGGGGGCAACACATTGTTTTATAGCTACGCATTTTATGAAGGCCTTAGGGTTGTTAGCCACAGCAGAGAGCACAGTGATGTGTGTGGACTCACCACTGGGGAGTGGGTCACTTATTTTCTTTATATGCCGGGGAGAGGGGGTAGAGATTGGTAGTTTGGTATTACCTGTAGACATGTTAGGGTTAGACATGCACGAGCATGATGTGATTATTGGTATGGATTGGCTCGCAGCTTATAGAGCCATGATTGATTGCTTTGGTGGGAGTATTATTTTTGCCATTCCGAGGTAAGAGATGTTTGTAGTGGCGATGATTCGCCTAGAGGGAGGTTCGACCGCTCATTTGTATTACATAGATGAGGATACCTCTAAGCAGGTTGTGATTCCCTTGGATTCGATCCCAGTTGTCAGGGAGTATTCCGATGTGTTCCAGGAGATACCAGGCCTACCCCCCAGTCATGAGATAGACTTTGTCATAGATTTATTGCCATATAAGAGACCTATAGCACGCGCACCATACCGTATGGCTCCGGTAGAGATGCGAGAGCTACGGGATCAGATAGAGCAGCTGTTAGGTCAGGGCTTCATTCGTAGGAGTACCTCACCTTGAGGCGCTCCAGTTTTATTTGTGAAGAAGAAAGATGGTTCACTGAGATTGTGTGTGGACTACCGGGAGCTGAACAAGGTCACGATACGGAATAAATATCCGTTGCCTCGAATCGATGATCTATTCGACCAGCTGAGGGGGGCAACTTTCTTTTCGAAGATAGATCTAAGGTCGGGGTACCATCAGCTACGTATTAGGGAGCATGATGTTTCGAAGACTTCTTTCTTGACGAGATATGGGTCTTATGAGTTTCGGGTGATGCCGTTCGGACTCACAAAAGCTCCAGCCGTTTTCATGGACTTGATGAACTGAGTATTCAGAGAGTTCTTGGATCAGTTTTTCATCATTTTCATAGATGATATTTTGATATATTCACACTCTGAGGAGGAGCATGCCGAGAACTTGAGGTAGGTTCTTATGACTCTACGAGAGCATCAGTTATATGCTAAGTACGAGAAGTGTGGATTCTGGTTGCGAGAAGTACAGTTCTTGGGCCATGTTGTTTCTGAGCAGGGGATAGCAGTTGACCCGAGTAAAGAGTCAGCGGTGAGGGAATGGGGATAGCCCACGACACCGACGGAAGTGCGTAGTTTCTTGGGGTTAGACAGATACTACAGGAGATTCATTCGGGGATTCTCCAAAATAGCGGGTCCATTGACGAATCTGACTTGCAAGGGGGTACCATATATTTGGGATGACGCTTGTCAGTTGGCTTTCGACGAGATGAAAGACAAGCTTACTTCAGCGCCAGTCCTTGCTTTACCAAAGCCGGGTGCGGAGTACCTGGCTTATACCGATGCCTCTTTACGGGGAATTGGGGGGAGTACTTCAGCAGGAGGAGAAGGCTATAGCTTTTGCCTCCCGCAAGCTTAAGACGCATGAGAAGAATTACCCCACCCACGACCTGGAGTTAGCCGAGGTCATCTTTGCATTGAGGATATGGAGACACTATTTATTAGGGGAAAATTTCCGTTTGTTCACAGACCACAAATCACTGCAGTACCTGTTCACTCAGCGAGAGCTGAATATGCATCATCACATATGGTTAGAGTTTGTGAAGGACTATCAATTCGACATACAATATCATCCGGGGAAGGCCAACATAGTTGCTGATGCGTTGAGTCGTAGACCGGTAAATGAGGTAGCGGATGTCTGGAAAGCAAAGTGGAAGGAGTTAGGCCACCAGGACACAGTAGCCCATTCCTTCATATCTGTTATGACAATCACACCCGAGATTGTTATGAGGGTAATACAGGCCCAAACCACAGACCCGTTTTGCTAGGAGCAGATTATACGACTTTTAGCCGAGGGTGCTGAGTCCTATTGTGTTAGTTCTGATGGGGGTTTGAGGTTTAATGGGAGATTGGTGGTTCCAGAAGGGGAAGAATTGCGTCATGCAGTGATGACCCAATCTCACGGGTCCCGATTTGCAGTGCATCCTGGAGGAGATAAGATGTATCAGGATATGAGGAGACAATACTGGTGGAGTGGGATGAAGAAGGACATTGCTGAGTTCGTGTCCAAGTGTTCTACCTACCAGCTGGTGAAGGTGGACCATCAGAAACCGTCAGGATTGCTTCAGCCATTGGAAGTACCCGCGTGGAAGTGGGAGAGTATTTCCATGGATTTTATTACAGGGTTGCCTACATCACAGCGGGGCCACGATTCTATCTGGGTGATTGTAGACCGTTTGACCAAGGTAGCTCATTTTCTGCCAGTGCGGACAGACTATACTGTAATACCCCGCATTTTTATCGATATTTATTTATGGGATTGATTATATTAAATGTGAATTAATTGAAAATTAATCCAGATAAAATACTAACGAGATGTGAGTTGTTATTTGATTATAATGTGTATATATGGCAATATATTAATATTGGAAATATTGAAATTGTCGCGAGATTGAAATACGGCAATTTGGGAAATTTTGTTGGGATGCGCGTGACAGTCGCGTCAGGAATATAATTATTTGAATTAAAAAGTGAATTTTATTTTTATCACCCGTATGGTCATTTTGAGTGCGCCAACGAATCCGGAAGGGTCGAAATAGTCAGAAATCACTAGCCGGGGGTTTAGTTTGGGTCCCGGGACATTTTTGGGCCATAACGGCAACCCAAAAGGGTAGTTTGGTAATTTCAGAATTTTGGAAATTAAAACCCACGAAAATTAGAGTAAAAAATCTGACTTAGTCTTAACCCACTAAACCATTTCTAACCCCAATCTAGGTAGTGGGCTACGGGAGAAATTTAGAAAACTTAAACTTGCCAAAAACCAACCCCTACCTCCAGTGTCATCTTGAGAAGAACTTGTAGAGAGAGAGAGAAAGAGGAGAATTCTGCAGAGAGAGAGAGAGAGAGAGAGGAATTCAACCATCTTCAATCAACAATAAATCTGAAGAACGATTAAGGGAAGTGGTTTAATTACAATTGATTCAATGCTATGCTTTTCCATGTTTAGGATAATTATCAAATTTATCTTGGAAGATTGATTAGACCCATGAATTTGAGGATTTAAAACTATGAATTATGTTAGGAATTGCATGTAGACATATTATGGACGAATTATGAATTCAAATTATAACCCTTGATGATCTAAAAACGGATTAAAGAAGATATTTTTATTGTTCTTGAAAGAAATAGAAAACTAGGGTTCTTGATGAAGTTTTGATCCAAATAAAGCCCTTAGTTGATGAATTATTGGTTTTAGAACGTTAACAATGTTGTAGGATGGTTGTATGATGATATTATATTGTTAGATTAGAGTTTCATGCATGTTAATGGTGTTTTGATATGATTTGAAAACTGCAAAACGAAGCAGTCCGTAACCCACCTGGTGTAATCGATCGATCGACATTCATCAGTCGATCGATCGACCACCATCGATCGATCGAAGGTAAAGGTCGATCGATCGACCTTACCAGAATGAGTAAAATTTCCCTAGTTAAATTTTAATGATGTTAACCCTTGAAAAATATTATTGGAGACTTTATGAATATCCTTAGACTTATGGAAGACCAGTGGGTATGGTTATAAAGTTTGGACCGTAATTAGAATTCAATTTGATGAATTATTCAAAAAGCTAATGAAACTCGATGAGTGAGATAATATTAGAGTTAAAAGACTAAATTTGAATAAATTGATGAAATGAGGTTTGGGGCAGAAGTAAGGACCTTAAGAATAATGATGTTATATGTGGGAATAATGGGAAACTTAATAATCCTTTTGAGATAGGTTTTAAGTACAAGAAACTATGACGTGAGATGTGTCGACAGTCTACATTTTATATTATCGGAAGACTTAAAATGTATAAATTGGAATAATGGTATAAGGATGTAGAATGTACCTTTATTAATATTGAGATATCTAAGATGTGTGAATGCTTAGTATATGATTTTATGTGTATGACATACCTACCATACTTGCTATCACGGGAGGTTTACGTTCACTTAGGGCCATCTCATCCTTGTGTTCCCGGATTTAGATTGGCACCTTAAGAATATAACACTAGAATGACTTATTTGTGAGTTACTAAGTCAGCTGACTATGGAGCGTAGGTATGTACGTGACCCATGGATATGTTGTATTATGTTCGCCTCCATTTTTGTGTGTTGTGCTTATTCTAAAAATTCCTGAGAGATTCGGAATTTGTAATCCTTATGTACGTGATGTACCAGGATGGATAGCAGAGTATGTGTTCACCACATCTTAGCCTCGGGGTGCTTATATTGTATATTTACGATGTGAATAATATACGGTTAAATGAAAAAGAAATTGTCATGTTTAATTATGTGAATAATTAATAGTAACTCCTTGAGGAAATAAATAAGGGGCTAACCTCCAGTAAACGGTAATACTTATAATTGAGAATCCGAGTTTAAGTAAAGCTATCTATTTAAGTGATAACATTGGGAATTCATATTGTGAATCGAGTAGTTGGGTTAAAACTTATGACGGGTTAGTTAGATATAAATAACACATGAATGTGTACAGGAACGTTAGGAGTGCACAGTTAGATGAGAGGTGAGTATTTCATGTGAGAGCACGTCCTAACATTTATTTTGCATTCATTGTTTTAAATGTAATTAAAGCACTTGCTGTTTTTATAATACTCTCCACTTTCGGGCTCTGAACTGTTTGCTTTCAAATCTATTTTTTTTGTAAAAACCTTTTAGGTGCCCAGCCACAAGGACACCATGCATAGTATTTCCATTCAGGTGACGAGCTGTAGCTTTTGTGGAAGTTACAGGGCTTTGATAGTAGACGCCTCTTTTCTAGTCTTGACTCCATATTCAATTTCATCATTGTAGGGCATGTCGCCCATTTCTTTACAGACATCTTATATTTTAGTTATTCAGACTTTGGTTTGTCATTAATTCAGGATGCAGACTTGTTTTATTTATTTCCATATTGGGATTGTTGTGAGGAGTTTTTCCTCCAGACTTATTATTTCTTGGTTATTCTATTGCTTCTTTATGGTGAATGGTTATGTTATCCTTTCATAATTCTTTTATTGCATGTTAATCAGATTTAATTTAAAATTTGGCATATACTTTTTAAATACTTGGTGGTTAGTAATTTTTAAAATGTTTTCGACAGTGATGCTATTAACTGAACCAACTTGGCATTTTGTATTAATTTAATAAAGGAGTAGCTACCCGGTATTTAATTAGTCGGGGTGTCACAGGTGGTATCAGAGCATCAGGTTCTAGTGTCCTTTAGGATCTGTACGACGTATTATGTTTTCGCTGAGCTTTCTTTGATGTAGAGCCCTATATTTTAGGACTGTTGTATTCCCTTATATATGCATCGCTCTTCAGCTATTTTAAGTTTATAACTGCGAACTTATAAACTTTAATCTTATTTCAAATGCCTCCACGACGTGCACCACGGGTTCCTACGAATGCACAGCCGGAGCCCCAGCCCGCTCCAGTACAGGGCACCATGAATGCCGTTGAGGTTGCAGCCATTGTAGCCCAAGCGATAAATGCCGCTCTCGCCGTTGTATAGTAGGCACCACCCCAGGCGCCAATAGCCGCGCCAGTTCAGGCACATGCATTCCCATCTGCTTGGGAACGTGTACGTGATGCTTTTCAGAAAGCGCACCCGTCGGAGTTCGCAGGTAGCTCTGATGTTGTGGTTTCAAGTCAGTGGAGGAAAGACATTCAGAGGCACTTGAGGATGTATGAGTGCACCGATGTTCACAAGCAGGTACTAGATACTTTCAAGCTAGTGGAATCTGCACTACAGTGGTGGGAGTCTATTACCACCGTGGAGGAGAGAGATACTCTCACGATACAGGAGTTTTGGGTGCGGTTCGATCGCAAGTATTTTCCGTCAGCTGTTCACACGGAAATGAGGAGGAAATTAATGATTCTTAGACAGGAGGGAAGGACTGTGGCCGAGTATGAGGCCGAATTCACAAATTTACTAAAAATTGTTCCGGATGAGATACCGACAGAAGAGAAGAAGATCCAGAAGTTCACAGATGGATTGACTTGGAGGATCAGTCAGCATTTGTTAGGGAATCTCTCTTTAGCCACTTATTCTGATGTGGTTAACGTTGCACTGCTACAATATCAGGATCATTGCTTTCACATGTCTGAGAGCAAGAGATCAGGGGAGTCCAGCCATCAAGGCAGGACCGGTGGAAATGGTGCTAGCGTTGCACATTCTGCTCAGGGACAGTACAGGCAGGGTGGCCAGGGTTCCCAGCAGGGGGATCATAAGAGGTTCAGATCTGGAAATTTCAGGCACGGACAGGGAAGTTTTAGGCAGGGCCATCAGGGTCCGAACGGCCATCAGGGACAGCAAGGTCAGAATGGTCAACAGTAGTTTCAGCCGGGCCAGTAGGGCCAGGGGAGGAATGGTAACGGCCACCAGGGCCGAGGGCAGCAGGGACAGCGAGGGGGAAACTTCCTGGGGAAGTGTTTCATTTCTGGTAAAATTGGCCACAAACGTCAGGACTATCCTGATAAGGGCAGGGCTCCACAACAGCAGCAGCAGGGTGCTCGACACGAGCCACAGAGGCCTATATTTCCCGCCGCCCTCCCAGCACCACAGCAGATGGCAGCCTTACCGCCCATTCCAGCAGTCCTAGTTCAGCAGGGACAGCTTCAGTATGGGAGAGTGTATCAGCTCCAGCAGGTCGCAGCCCCACAGGATCCGCCAGCCATTGAGGGTATGTTCTCTATTAAGGGGACTCTGGGGCGTATTTTATTTGACATGGGGTCTACACACTATTTTATTGCTATGAGATTTGCACGCACCATTGGGTTATTAGACACCGCAGAGAGCACCGCTACTTATGTAGACTCACCGTTGAGTAGGGGTTCCATGATTTCGCTTATGTGTAGAGGTGTGGGTAAAGAGATCGGGAGGTTTACTTTACCCGCTGATATATTAGTGTTAGAGATGACTGAGTATGATGCCATTATTGGTATGGATTGGCTAGTTGCGTACCGAGCCATGATTGACTATTTTAGTAGGAGTATTATCTTTTCCATTCCCGGGCAGGAGATGTTTTTAGTGGCGATGCCTCTCCCTGAGGGAGGATCGTCCACTCATTTGTACTATATAGAGGAGGAGACCTCTAAGGAAGTGGTGATACCACTTGATTCGATTCTGGTTGTTCGAGAGTTTTTCGATGTATTTCAGGATATACCTGGACTACCTCTGAGTAGGGAGATAGATTTTGTGATTGATTTGACTCCGGGCACTCGGCCTATTGCCCGCGCACCTTACCGTATGGCTCCAACTGAGATGAGAGAGTTACGGGATCAGACTGAGCAGTTGTTGGGTCAGGGGTTTATCCGGAGGAGTACTTCGCCGTGGGGTGCCCCTGTGTTATTCGTAAAGAAGAGGGATGGATCGTTGAGGTTGTGTGTGGATTATCGGGAGTTGAATAAGGTCA
Source organism: Sambucus nigra (assembly GCA_949130495.1). Classification (NCBI taxonomy): domain Eukaryota; kingdom Viridiplantae; phylum Streptophyta; class Magnoliopsida; order Dipsacales; family Adoxaceae; genus Sambucus; species Sambucus nigra. The sequence continues at coordinate 642,459,264 of OX422209.1, read as the reverse complement.
CGATACGGAATAAGTATCCGTTGCCCCGAATCGATGACTTATTCGACCAGTTGAGAGGAGCTTCTTTCTTCTCAAAGATTGATTTGCGATCGGGATACCATCAGTTGCATATCAGGGAGGAAGAAGTCTCGAAGACTGCTTTCTTAACGAGATATGGTTCCTACGAGTTTCGGGTTATGCCTTTTGGTTTGACCAACGCTCCAGTAGTGTTTATGGACTTCATGAATAGGGTGTTCAGAGAGTTCTTAGATCAGTTCGTCATTGTCTTCATTGATGATATTCTGGTTTACTCCCAGACAAAGGAGGAGCACGCCGAGAATTTGAGGCAGGTTTTACAGACGCTACGTCAGAACGAGCTGTATGCAAAGTATGAGAAGTGTGGGTTTTGGATGAAGGAGGTTCAGTTTTTGCGGCATATCATTTTGGACCGGGGGATATCTATTGATCCGGGGAAGGTATCCGCGGTGAGGGAGTGGGGATAGCCCACGACACCGACTGAGATCCGTAGTTTCTTGGGCTTAGCAGGATACTACAGGAGGTTTATTCGGGGTTTCTCCCAGATAGCGAGTCCCATGACACATCTGACTCGTAAGGGTGTGCCATTCATCTGGAGTGATGCCTGTCAGTTGGCATTCGATGAGTTGAAGGAAAAATTGACCTCAACACCTGTGTTAGCATTGCCGAGACCGGGAGTTGAGTACCTAGTTTACACCGATGCGTCCTTACAAGGACTTGGAGGTGTATTGTAGCAGGAGAGTCAGGCCATATCTTATGCTTCCCGTAAGCTTAAGCCTCACGAGAAGAATTACCCCATCCATGACTTGGAGTTAGCGGCAGTGGTATTTGCCCTTCGGATTTGGAGACATTATCTTTTGGGGGAGAAGTTTCGATTGTTCACACACCACGAGTCCCTACAGTACCTGTTCACGCAGAAGGAGTTGAATATGGGGCAACGGAGGTGGCTTGAGTTTGTGAAGGATTATCAGTTCGATATCCAATATCACCCGGGGAAAGCTAACGTGGTAGCAGACGCATTGAGCCGTAGGCTAGTAGATGAGGTGGCAGGGGTATGGAAAACTAAGTGGAAAGAGTTGGGACACCAGGATGCAGTGGCCCGATCGTTCATGTCTGTGATGACTGTTACACCGCAGATTGTCACGAAGGTGGTAAAGGCGCAGGCAAATGACTTGTTCTGTCAGGAGCAGATAGTTCGATTACTAGAAGATGGAGCCGAGTCCGATACCGTTAGCTCAGACGGGGGATTACGATTCAATGGGAGACTGGTAGTTCCAGAAGGGGAGGAATTGCGACACGAGGTGATGGCAGAGTCGTACGGCTCACGATTCGCGGTACATCCCGATGGGGACAAAATGTACCAAGATATGAGACGACATTATTGGTGGAGCGGGATGAAGAGAGATATTGCCGTTTTTGTTTCTAAATGCGCCACTTGTCAGCTGGTAAAAGTGGATCATCAGAGACCGGCAGGACTTCTACAGCCATTAGAGGTCCCGATGTGGATGTGGGAGAGCATATACATGGACTTTATCTCGGGGTTGCCTACGTCACAGAGGGGTCACGACTCCATTTGGGTAATTGTGGACAGGTTGACCAAAGTTGCTCATTTTCTACCCGTAAGGACAGACTACACTACGGGACAGTATGCCCAGTTTTTTATTGCAGAAATAGGGAGACTTCACGGTGTGCCCCTAAATATCGTGTCTGACCGAGACAAGATATTTGTTTCACGATTTTGGGAGAGCTTTCAGGAGGCCATGGGCATAGAATTGCGATTGAGTACGGCTTATCATCCGCAGATCGATGGGCAAACTGAGCGTACCAATCAGATGTTGGAGGACATGTTGCGCATGTGCATCATTGATTTCGAGGGTGGATGGGAGCAATATCTTCCACTGGTGGAGTTTGCTTACAAAAACTCCTACCAGTTCACCATTGGCATGGATCCATTTGAGGCGTTGTACGGTAGACCTTGTCGTTCCCTAGCATGTTGGTTGGAGGTGGGGGACAACAAACTACTTGGGCCGGAAGTGATTCAGGATACTTCAGCAAGGATAGAATTGATACGGAGTCGCATTCGGGTAGCTTAAGATCACCAGAAGAGCTATGCTGATGCGAAGAGGTTCTTCAGGGAGTTCCAAGTGGGGGACCAAGTTTTACTCATAGTTTCTCCTATGAAGTGGATTATGGGATTTGGGAAGAAGGGGAAGTTGGCACCGAGATATGTGGGACCATTTCCTATCATCGAGCGGATTGGGTCTGTTGCTTATAGACTTGGATTACCGGAGCATTTACATCGTATTCATGATGTGTTTCATATTTCCTCGCTAAGGAAATATCTTAGAGATGATTTGGCTCATTCTCACATTTCTTTGGAGGACATCTATCTCCAGCCCGATAGCTCCTATGAGGAGGGGTCGATTGCTATTTTGGACTGAAGTGAGCGGAAACTGCGGTCAAAGATAGTTCCTTTAGTACGTGTTCAGTGGAGGCATCATAATGTCGAGGAGTCCACATGGGAGCGCGAGGATGAGATGCGCGAACGTTGTCCAGAGTTATTTTTACCAGGTACTTTCTAGTTCCGAATTTTGGGACGAAATTCTGTTATTAGGGGGGAAGTATGTAATACCCCGCATTTTTATCGATATTTATTTATGGGAATGATTAAATTAAATGTGAATTAATTGAAAATTAATCCGAATAAAATACTAACGAGATGTGAGTTGGTATTTGATTATAATGTGTATATATGGAAATATATGAATATTGGAAATATTGAAATTGTCGCGAGATTGAAATACGAAAATTTAGGAAATTTTGTTGGGACGCGCGTGACAGTCGCGTCAGGAATATAATTATTTGAATTAAAAAGTGAATTTTATTTTTATCACCCGTATGGTCATTTTGAGTGCGCTAACGAATCCGGAAGGGTCAAAATAGTCAGAAAACACTATCCGGGGGCTTAGTTTGGGTCCCGGGGTATTTTTGGGCCATACCGGCAACCCAAAAGGGTAGTTTGGTAATTTCAGAATTTTGGGAATTAAAACCCACGAAAATTAGAGTAAAAAATCTGACTTAGTCTTAACCCACTAAACCATTTCCAACCCCAATCTAGGTAGTGGGCTATGGGAGAAATTTAGAAACCTTAAACTTGCCAAAAACCAACCCCCACCTCCATTATCATATTGAGAAGAACTTGTAGAGAGAGAGAGAAAGAGGAGAATTCTGTAGAGATAGAGAGAGAGAGAGAGGAATTCAACCATCTTCAATCAACAATAAATCTGAAGAACGATTAAGGCAAGTGGTTTAATTACAATTGATTCAATGCTATGCTTTTCCATGTTTAGGATAATTATCAAATTTATCTTGGAAGATTGATTAGACCCATGAATTTGAGGATTTAAAACTATGAATTATGTTAGGAATTGCATGTAGACATATTCTGGACGAATTATGAATTCAAATTATAACCCTTGATGATCTAAAAATGGATTAAAGAAGAGATTTTTATTGTTCTTGAAAGAAATAAAAAACTAGGGTTCTTGATGAAGTTTTGATCCAAATAAAGCACTTAGTTGATGAATTATTGGTTTTAGAACGTTAACAATGTTGTAGGATGGTTGTATGATGATATTATATTGTTAGATTAGATTTTCATGCATGTTAATGGTGTTTTGAGATGATTTGAAAACTGCAAAACGAAGCAGTCTGTAACCCACCTTGTGTGATCGATCGATCGACATTCATCAGTCGATCGATCGAAGGTAAAGGTCGATCGATCAACCTTACTAGAATGAGTAAAATTTCCCTAGTTAAATTTTAATGATGTTAACCCTTGGAAAATATTATTGGAGACTTTATGAATATCCTTAGACTTAAGGAAGACCAGTGGGTATGGTTATAAAGTTTGGACCGTAATTAGAATTCAATTTGATGAATTATTCAAAAAGCTAATGAAACTCGATGAGTGAGATAATATTAGAGTTAAAAGACTAAATTTGAATAAATTGATGAAATGAGGCTTGGGGCAGAAGTAAGGACCTTAAGAATAATGATGTTATATGTGGGAATAATGGGAAACTTAATAATCCTTTTGAGATAGGTTTTAAGTACAAGAAACTATGACGTGAGATGTGTCGACAGTCAACATTTTATATTATTGGAAGACTTAAAATGTATAAATTGGAATAATGGTATAAGGATGTAGAATGTACCTTTATTAATATTGAGATATCTAAGATGTGTGAATGCTTAGTATATGATTTTATGTGTATGACATACCTACCATACTTGCTATCACGGGAGGTTTACGTTCGCTTAGGGCCATCTCATCCTTGTGTGCCCGGATTTAGATTGGAACCTTAAGAATATAATACTAGAATGACTTATTTGTGAGTTAATAAGTCAGCTGACTATGGAGCGTAGGTATGTACGTGACCCATGGATATGTTGTATTATGTTCGCCTCCATTTTTGTGTGTTGTGCTTATTCTAAAAATTCCTGAGAGATTCAGAATTTGTAATCCTTATGTACGTGATGTACCGGGATGGATAGCAGAGTATGTGTGCACCACAGCTTAGCCTCGGGGTGCTTATATTTTATATTTATGATGTGAATAATATACGGTAAAATGAAAAAGAAATTTTCATGTTTAATTATGTGAATAATTAATAGTAACTCCTTGAGGAAATAAATAAGGGGCTAACCTCCAGTAAACGGTAATACTTATAATTGAGAATCCGATTTTAAGTAAAGCTATCTATTTAAGTGATAACATTGGGAATTCATATTGTGAATCGAGTAGTTGGGTTAAAACTTATGACGGGTTAGTTAGATATAAATAACACATGAATGGGTACAGGAACGTTAGGAGTGCACAGTTAGACGAGAGGTGAGTATTTCATGTGAGAGCACGTCCTAACATGTATTTTGCATTCATTGTTTTAAATGTAATTAAAGCACTTGTTGTTTTTATAATACTCTCCACTATCGGGCTCTGACCCGTTTTCTTTCAAATCTATTTTTTTTGTAAAAACCTTTTAGGTGCCCAGCCACAAGGACACCATGCATTGTATTTCCATTCAGGTGACAAGCTGTAGCTTTTGTGAAAGTTACAGGGCTTTGACAGTAGACGCCTATTTTCTAGTCTTGACTCCATATTCAGTTTCATCATTGTAGGGCATGTCGCCCATTTCTTTAGAGACATCTTATATTTCAGTTATTCAGACTTTGGTTTGTAATTAATTCAGGATGCAGACTTGTTTTATTTATTTCCATATTGGGATTGTTGTGAGGAGTTTTTCCTCCAGACTTATTATTTGTTGGTTATTCTATTGCTTCTTTATGGTGAATGGTTATGTTATCCTTTCATAATTCTTTTATTGCATGTTAATCAGATTTAATTTAAAATTTGGCACTTACTTTTTAAATACTAGGTGGTTAGTAATTTTTAAAATGTTTTCGACAGTGATGCTATTAACTGAACCAACTTGGCATTTTGTATTAATTTAATAAAGGAGTGGATACCCGGTATTTAATTAGTCGGGGTGTCACATATACCACGGGTCAGTATGCTCAGTTGTTCATTGCTGAGGTTGTCAGATTACATGGGGTGCCCCTGAATATTGTGTCAGATAGAGACAAGATTTTCGTGTCGCGTTTCTGGGAAAGCTTTCAGGAGGCTATGGGTACTGAGTTGAGGTTGAGTTCGGCTTATCACCCACAGACAGATGGACAGACAGAGCGTACTAATCAGATGTTAGAGGATATGCTACGCATGTGTGTTCTTGATTTTGGAGGACGTTGGGAGCCACATCTTCCACTGGTAGAGTTTGCTTATAATAACTCTTATCAGTTTACGATTGGTATGGCTCCATTTGAGGCTTTGTATGGCAGGCCTTGTCGTTCTCCAACTTGTTGGCTCGAGGTGGGGGATAACAAGTTGCAAGGACCAGAGGTGATTCAGGAAACCTCCGCGAGGATTGAGATGATCAGGAGTCGCATTCGAGTAGCCCAGGACAGGCATAAAAGCTACGCCGATGCGAAACGGTTCTTTCGGGAGTTTAATGTGGGGGACCAAGTGTAAATGCGTGTATCTCCTATGAAAGGAGTGATGAGGTTCGGGAAGAAAGGGAAATTGGCCCCGAGGTACGTGGGACCATTTCCCATCATCGAGAGGATTGGGCCGGTAGCATACAAATTGGGACTGCCAGAACATTTGCATGGCATTCACGATGTATTCCACATCTCGTCGTTGAGACGGTATCTTCGAGATGATATGGCCCATACTCACATTGCGATAGATGAAATTGGCTTACAGCCTGACAGCTCTTACGAGGAGAGACCGGTAGCTATCCTAGACTATAGTGAGAGGAGATTGAGGTCGAAGATAGTTCCACTTGTGCGAGTCCAGTGGGAACATCATAATATGGAGGAATCCACTTGGGAGCGCGAGGCAGATATGCGCGAGAAATATCCGGACTTGTTCTTACCAGGTATGCCTTATTTTTCGAATTTCGGGATGAAATTCCGTTATTAGGGGGGAAGTATGTAATACCCCGTATTTTCAGGCTATATTAATTTGGGGATTTCTTAAATTTAATGTGAGTTAATTATTTAATACAAATCCGGAAATTAATTATGTTATAATTATTAACGTGACGATAGTTATTAATTATATGAAATTTATTGAATATTACTAATGAGCAAAGTAATATATTATATTTGTTATATTGAATGTCATGAGTGAGTTAAATGACAATTTCGGAAATTTAAGTCGGGACGTGCTCGTGTCGTGTCGGGACTAAATTTTGATAAATAAAAAGTGAATATTTTATAAGTCGTTCGTATGGTCATTTTGAGTGCGCCAACGCGTCCGTAAGGGTCGAGATAGTCAAAAAAGTGTACCCGGGGGTTTAGTTTGGGTCTCGGGGCGTTTTTAGGCCTAAGTGGTACCCCGGGAGGGCATTTTGGACATTTCACATTTATGGCTAATTAAACCGACGAAAATAAGAAACCTATATCAGCCATTTAGGTTAGTTAGCTAGGGTTAGAAAATTCAAACACAAGTGACGGCCATAGGAGAGGGAAGAAGAAAGCTTCCAAGGCAATCCAAGGCACCAAAAGTCATCCGTTTGAACCGCCGCCACCACCAACGCGTAGATCGCGAGACGAGGAACGCAACCACGCCAAAATCAGCCATAAACCAGACTTCTGAAAATCCCAGGCAAGTGTTTATTTTGCTTATTTCATTGGTGCACTTTCCATATTAGTTTAGGAATGATTAGGGATGAAATATAGGGAAGAAAACCCAAATTGTGATAGGAATTTGCATGTACTAAAGACTTAAACCTTATTCTGGAAATCTTTTGTGATGTAAAAGAATAATACAAGAAATTTTGTTGTAATTAAGAAAGGAATTCTGGGGTAAAACAAATTAGAACCATGATTTAGAGATTTTTAGGGTTCTTGAGTTTTAAATGAATTTCGGCATGATTAATCCATGTTTAGTGACGTAAATTGACATGATTTACGTAGGATGTGAATCATATCATGTTAGGATGTTAGTAGGACAAGATTTTGGACGTTTGGGAATGTAAAACTTGAAATTGGATGAGAATAGGTGTTAGAACCCGTAACTGCAATTCTGCAGAAATCGCAATACCTGCTTGATCGATCGATTGAGCCTAGAGCGTCGATCGATTGAAGGTTCGATCGATCGAGCCCCAAACCTCGATCGATCGACCCCTCCTGGAAGACTCCTATTTCCCTTATTAAATGAGTTAAATTTAATTTATCATGAAATAATTCTTGCTCATCCTTAATAGAATGTTTTGGTAGATAGGGGAGACCAGTATGTTATACGAATAAATTTTGGAGATACTTAATGTGGACCAAGAATTACATTTTGGGATAATTACTTATAAATCGATTAATTTATGTATTGAAGGGTAAGGTGCGTAAGAGAGTTACGTTGGAACATAATAAGGACACTTACTGTATTTTACACTTGGGAGGATAGAGTCCATGCATGTTACGTATTCAGATGATAAAATCCTTCGAGTTAAGGTTAGAAACGAACTCTTATACGTAATACTAATAATGTGAAAATAATGGATAAATGTTGTAATTATGGGTGATGAGAGGAACCTATATTAATATATTAAAAGTGGTATATTTATATGATTGTGTATGCATATATTATATACATGTGAAAACCATGCCCGCACTACTTGCTATCCCTGAGGTTTCTGCGATGGGACAGTCTTATCTCGATGGGACCTTTATGGGGGATATTGACTTGTACCCTAGAAGATAGATATCCTTGGTACAGGCTATCGAATCGATAGTTCAGACGGTCATAAGAGGCATGGGGTATGTACTGACCTCTTAGAGACTTGGAATCTACGCTTCGCCTCAATATTGTTTCTATATATATGTTGATACAGTTCGAGAGTGATTCCGAACTTAAATTTCCCTTAGTGTGAGCGATACGAGGATTGGATAGCAGAGTATGCCCGCACCATAGTTTTATTTGGGGTGCTGTTATAATATATATATATATTATACGAGTAGTTAATATATATATGAAAATTTTGAAATTTGGTACTACCTACGGTGTTATGGTAAGTAAGACTGATATAATATCATAAATCGGAAATACTTGTTTGAAAAGTATAATATAACTCTGGAAAGCTTTGTTAATAAATAAAGTAAAATGAGAGCATTGTTATTAAGCGAAATCCTCCTTTTTAAACATTTATATGGTTCGGTTCTGAAATCTTACGAGTAATCAAAGATAAGTTAAATCATTGGGAAGATTAGTGCGATAAATGATAAGATAAACTGTTGGGAAGGATAGTGCGATAGGTGTGCACATTAGAAGAGAGGTGAGAATTTCTCAAGAGAGTGTCACACTAATATGTTGTTGCATTGGCCTGTATCAATTTAAATACTTGCTAAACAAAATTTTAAATCATACACACTATCGGGCTCTGACCCGTTTCTTTTTCTCTCTCTCTCTTGTATATATATGTATGTATCACAGGTGCCCAGCCACAGGAGGGTCTTGCTTAGGATCCCTTGGAAGGAACGCGCTGCAGCTTAAGTGGGAGTTGCAGGTCTCTTGATTAGACGACTTCGTTCATTCGGATCCACTCTTAGTACTTTCATTTAGTTGGGCATGTGTAGCTCTTTCCATTATTCCGTTGTTATTGAACATTTGTATTTCAGTTATTTCCAGTACTGTTACTATGGGATTTATTCTGTTTGGATGTGTGACTTTAGATTTCGTATGTTGACATTCGATTGACGAATGTTTTAAATTATTTGAATTATGATGCAGAATTGATGTGGTGTGATTATTACTTTTTGAATGTTGTTAATAAAATAAATAAATAATTTTTCTTTAAATAAAATTTGGAAAGTTATGTATGAAAATGGTTTTGACACTTAGCTTTATTATTTAGGGTGTTAAATTGGAAATTTTATTTTTATCGACAGTGATTCTGAGAATGAACCAATTGTTCACCTTGATTTAATTTAATAAAGGAGTGATTGCCCGGTATTTAATTAGGCGGGGTGTCACATTTATTAGCAACCTTTAGATTAGAGGATGATGCAAAGTTATGGTGGGATTCTATAGAGAGGTCACTTACTACGATTGGGGGAGTAGTGATAGCAAATCCTCCACCAATTACATAGGAGAGGTTTGTGAATGTTTTCTTTGAAAAATACTTCATAAGGCTTTACAGGAAGAAGAAAGAAGAAAAATTTCTGATGTTGAAACAAGGGAACCGAACAGTGGAAGAGTATGAAAATTTGTTTATATCCTTATCCAAATTTGTACTTTATTTTGTGAGGACACAAGAAAGTAAATCTGATCGGTTGCAGTCTGGGTTGAATGTAGATATGAAAAATATGGTAGTTAATATGAAGATCATAGATTATGTGGATCTAGTGGACAAAGCTATGGCATTTGAAAATTCAATGAAAAAGATGCAAGTCGAACGTTCGAAGAAAGCTAAATATGAGAGTACGAAGTCATATGGATGGGAGACGGGAACCTCATCTCAAGGTGTAGCACGAGGAGTATCTAAGGGACAAGAATTTAAAAATAATATAAGTGCACGTGGAAGATTTCAGGCTCGAGGTGGAAGGACTGGGATGAGTCGGTCAGAAAATGTATCTTGATGGGATCGAGGGCCGTGTTTTGTTTTAGATGTGGTGGTCAAGGGCACATGTCTCGAGAGTGTACAATAGTTGAGACGACACCTCTATGTTTCCGTTGTCATCAACCGAGGCACTTACAAAAGAATTATCCAGCGATGGGAGCTACAACTTCAGTTAGGAGTGTGGTGGTAGGAGATAGGATTTCTACACCGAAAGTACATAGGGGAGGTAGAGGAGGTGTGTCTAAAAAACAAGGCCAAGTCAGAGTGTTTGCACTGACACAACAAGATGCACAACCTATGCCTAACGTAGTGATAGGTACACTTTCTATTTGTGATAAAGATGCTTATGTGTTGATAGATCCTGGTTCTACACATTCTTTTGTATCTCTTCTTTATCTGTTGCATCTTAATAAGCCATTATCATCATTAGATTCTGGTTTAGCGATCATTACTCCAGTGGGGGGATTGGTTTTTATTGATAAGGTGTATAGGGAGTGTGTGGTGAGAAGAGGTGAAAAGGAGTTGTTGGTTGACTTATTACCTCCCGATATGCATGACTTTGATGTGATACTGGGTATGGATTGGTTAGCCTCATATCATGTTTGTTTATAATGCTTTTAAAAGGAGGTAGTGTTTCAGTTACCAGGTGAACCTGAATTTAAATTTATTGGGGAACGAAATGTCACTCCAACTTGTTTGATTTCTGCTATAAAATGTTATGACCTACTAAGGAAAGGATGTGAGGGTTATCTTGCCTATGTGGTGGGCATACGACAAGAGGATGGAAAACTATTAGATATACCAGTAGTTAGTGAGTTTCCAGATGTCTTCCCAGAAGAACTCCGAGGGTTAGCACCAGACCGCGAGGTAGAATTTGCGATTGAGTTGGTACTAGACACCACACCAATATCTATTGCACCATATCATATGGCACCTACAGAATTGAAAGAGATAAAGATACAGTTGCAAGACTTGTTAGATCGTGGTTTTATAAGGCCTAGTGTATCACCATGGGGATCCCCAGTATTGTTCGTGAAAAAGAAAGATGGAACCATGAGACTTTGCATCGATTATCGTCAATTGAATAAGGTGACTATCCGTAACAAATACCCACTACCCCAAATTGATGACTTGTTCGATCAGTTGTAAGGATACAAAGTGTTTTCCAAGATTGATCTCAGATCCGGATATCATAAATTGAAAGTAAGAGACTATGACATTTCTGAAACTGCCTTTCGTTCCAAGTATGGACATTATGAATTTCTTGTCATACCATTTGGGTTAACCAATTCACCGGCTGTATTCATGGATTTGATGAACCGTATATTTCACCCATACATGGATTCTTTTGTTATTATCTTCATTGATGATATTTTGATATATTCTCACAGTAGGGATGAACATGAGCTCCATCTGCGTATTATTTTACAAACCTTGTGAGAGAAGCAGTTGTATGCTAAGTTTTCTAAATGTGAATTTTGGCTAGACATGGTAGTATTTTGGGGACATGTTATTTCTGCTGATGGTATTTGTGTTGATCCCAAGAAGGTAGAAACAGTAATGAATTGGGAAAGATTAACTAGTGTGACAGAGGTACGTAGCTTTTTGGGATTGGCGAGCTATTATAGGAGGTTTATACCGGGGTTCTCTTCTATTGCTTTCCATTGACTAAACTTACTAGAAAGGAGAACAAATTTGCATGGAGCTGTGATTGTGATAAAAGATTTAAAAATTTAAAGAGTAAGTTGACATCAGCTCCAGTATTGACTATCCCAACGGGTACAGAAGGTTTAGTTATTTATAATGATGCCTCGTATCGAGGACTCGGTTGTGTATTAATGCAATATGGAAAGGTAATTACTTTTGCTTCTCGACAGTTAAAGATACATGAACGCAACTACCCTACTCATGATCTTGAGTTGGCTATAGTAGTTTTTGCATTAAAAATCAGGAGACATTACTTATATGGTGTTAGTTGTGAAATTTTTACTGACCATCAAAGATTAAAATACTTGTTTACTTAAAAAGACTTGAACTTGAGGCAAAGAAGGTGTATGGAATTTATAAAATATTATGATTGCACGATACATCACCATCTGGGTAAAGCTAATGTTGTTGCTGATGCTTTGAGTAGAAAAACTCTAGGCATAGTATCTTGTATTTATTGTATTCGAGTTGACCTGCTGAGAGAGTTAGCTTTAATGCGGGCAGAATCAACTTTGAATGAGTCTTACAGAATAGTATAACATTTAAATGTTAGACCCAAGTTGATAGACCGGATAAAACAAGCACATGCAAGAGATACAGAATTGGAGAAAGTTAGAGATAATATAAAAAAGGGTAAAGTAAAGGAATTTTCTATTCGTAATGATGACATTGTTATGTACGGTAACCGTTTGTGTGTACCTAATGTGCTTAATTTAAGAAGAACCATTTTAGATGAAGCGCATTATTCTTTATATGCTATGTATCCAGGGAGCACGAAACTGTATAGAGATTTGAAACAATGTTATTGGTGGTCGGGAATGAAACACGACATTGCATATTTTGTTGCTAGATGTCTAGTTTGCCAACAGGTGAAGACAGAGCATCAGAAGCCAAGTGGTTTACTACAACCCTTACCTATTCTAGAGTGGAAATGGGAACATGTTACTACAGATTTTGTTGTAGGTTTAACAAAATAATCACGAGGGTTTGATTCTATTTGGGTTATCATTGATAGTTTGACCAAGTCTGCACATTTTTTTCCTGTTAAAACTACATACTCTATGGATAGATATGCCAAATTATATATGGATAAGATTATTAGATTGCTTGGTGCAAATGTTTCTATTATTTTTGATCGAGATCCTAAGTTTACTTCTCACTTTTGGCTTAGTTTACAACAAGCTTTGGAGTTGAAATTTAGTACAGCTTTTCATCCTCAGACTGATGGGCAGTCACAAAGAATAATCCAGACACTCGAAGACTTGTTTCGAATTTGTGTATTGGTGTTCAAGGGCAGTTGGGATGAACACTTGGCACTAATAGAGTTTGCTTATAATAATAGCTATCATTCGAGTATTGATATGGCTCCTTATGAAGCTTTGTATGGGAGAAAATGTAGAACTCCAGTGTGTTGGACTGAAGTAGGAGAACGAAAACTACTTGGGCCAGAAATTATGCAGCAGACTACTGAAAAGATAAATCTTATTCATAATCACTTGAAAGTGGCACAAAGTAGACAAAAAAGTTATGAAGATAATCGAAGGAAAGAATTGAAATTTGAGGAAGGTGATCGAGTATTCCTACGTGTTTCTCCTTGGAAAGGGGTTATGAGAGTTGGGAAGAAGGGAAAGTTAAGTCCCAGGTACATTGGACCTTACAAGATAGTGAAGCAGGTTGGAGTTGTAGCTTATAAGTTCACATTATCACCATAATTGTCTCGGATACACGATGTTTTCCATATATCAATGTTACGGAAGTATATGGACGATCCTTCACATGTGTTTATTTCACAACTGATAGAGCTTCAAGATGACTTGACCTACGTGGATGAACCCATTGCTATTTTAGATCGAAAGGAGAAAGTGTTACGTAATTAAACCATTTCACTAGTTAAGGTGATGTGTAGAAGTTAGAATGTGGAGTATGCAACCCGGGAAGGAGAGAATAACATGAAGAAACAATATCCTCATCTATTTGGTAGGTTTCTTATGCATTACATTTCGAGGACGAAATTTTTATAAGAGGGGTAGAATTATAAGGCCCTAAAAGATGAATAGGAAGGTTAATTACATGATTAAGTATAAGCTATTAGTTATTAGTTATAAATTTGTTATGTGTGTTAAACATGTTAATTATCATGTTTAGGGGATGCATGCTCATGTGATATATATGTGGTTTATATTAGAGGCTAATCGAGCTTATGATCAGGGATAACATGTTTACAAAATATGACTAGTTATGTGGTTAAATGAATCATAAAATTATGTTTTTGATGCATGATTATGTTTATAAAAGTAAATTAGGGTGTTAATATGAAATTGGCAATGTTTGGTCGCCAAATGTGACAGTTTTGTGATTTTCAGTAAATTGCTTCTTTCCTGTTCGAAGCCCAAATTAGGCATATTAGTTTATGATTTTGGTAAAACACAAATCATGAAAGTTGTTTATATATGAATTAATGTTATAACACAATAAACGGTGGGTTAAACGGAGGCTCGTACAAGAAGTTATACCGAATGAACGAAACAAGGGCAAATTTGTCAATCCTTTAAGTGACATTTGTCTTATTAGCACACCATGTGCTATTTTTTGATTGGTTAAAGGGTGGGTGATGGTTTACCGACTTAAACTTGTTAAAAAAACTCACTTGTTCAGCCAATTCATCCATGAACAAGAGTTGTTCCTAAAGAGAGAGAAAGAGAAGAAAGTTAAGGAAGAAATCTTCGAAAAATTTCTATAAATCAAGGAATACTCGTAAGGTAATTACTTCTTTATTAAAGTTGGTCACATTGATGAGTTATACACTTTGCATATTTTTATTATTTATTTGGATAAATATTTTAATGGTACCCATATTGCTAAATTGTGTTGGAACAAGGATGCTTTAAGAACATGTGTAAGAACGTGTATTAGGATCGTAAATGTTAACTTTAAAGTTAACATGATTTAAATTCCCTCCTCGTGATGATTTTTTAATTTAAGAAATTCATGTTCTTGATGTTTATATATGTTTAAAAATGTTTATTATATGTTTCCATGATTGATACTCAAGGTGGAGGTTATGTATGGTTAAAAATGTTAAGTTATGCTTTAATGTTCTTTTTCGACCAAGTTGTGCTAAAAATGGTATAAATCACGGAATACTTATTGGAATTGAGTGATTCCTATTGGAGAGTAACATAGACTCATACATGTATAACATATCCAAAAAATGTGCCAAAATAGCAAGTAATGAACCTTTGGTGATAGTTTTAAGTTTTGGTTTAAAATCTTCCCTAAAGGAGCAAGAATGCATACCGGGTGTTTGACGTTTTTTTCAACATAGAAAGTGAGCCCTAAAAATTATGAAACATTAATTTTCTATCATTTAATATGTTTACTGATATTGGGTGGAATATCATGAAAATTTATGTTGTATAAAAATTATGAAAATTCCAGGAAGTTGAAGTTGTGTTGATGTTTTTCTTGAGAAACGAGTTCGAAAATGTTGTAATAAAATGGGCATAACTTTGTCTAGAGAATCCGTAATTTAATTCCGTAAATTGTGTTAGAACCGTAATTAATTAGATGTTATGGAAATGTGAAGTATCATATTTAGTTTCTCCTTAGTTATTTCTGATTGACCAAATGATGTGATGTATTACTGGGTTTGATATTAATCGGTGTATTCAAATACTAATGACATTGACTTGTTAGGTGGGGAAGTAGATAATACTACCATACAAAGGAAGTAGTTTGGTATTAATCTTAGAACCAAATACAAGGTGAGTGGCCTGTCCTATGAAATATAGATACTTATATGTTCATATGGAAATGTGTAATTAAACACATGTGTTAAAATGCTTATGGGAGTGATGTCGTATTTAGGAAACATATGCATATGAATAAAAATGTTAAGCGATGTTATATAATGATATGGACTAGTGATTACTTTATCTAATGTTAAGGACTGCTGGGTCCTACGGGATGCAGCAGCCCCGTTAATCTAATTTAAAGGTTTGTTTTACTCGGGCATAATTAGGAGATTTGGTGTTCCCCATTAACTGGGAGTTAATTGGACTGGCGGGTCCAGGCTTGCGAGAGTCATACAATTCCTATTGGGTTATAACATTAGAAAATAAAAATTGTTATTTGAATTGGTTATATGTGTGAAATATGGTCATTCGCTAAGCTTGTGTTGCATACACTCCTATGATGTTATGTTTCAGGTACGCCTATCAGTTGGACTTCACTGCCAAGTTAAGACCTTAAAACGGGGGAGTGACGAATATTTCATATGGTTTGAATATCAAGAATCTTGTTGCGTAAATATTAAAATAAAGATCTTGGTTATGTAAAGTTGTGTAGTAATTATAGGTTACATGTAAATGGAGTTATGTTTTCATCTACACATACCTTTGAAAAAAAAATGTCATGCTATTTTTCCTTAGAGATTTGAATTAAAGTATTGTTTATTATTTAAGGAAAATTTATCTCTAATTAAAAAGGATGAGTTTAAATTAATTCTGGGCACGACAAAATCCTCCTGAATAATGCGTTTAGCTGAATCCCCTGAAGGGAGATCCCACTCTTTTTGCTTATTCCCCCGTAGTTGAGCCTGTTGTGTCGCACTGGCACTATCTACTCTAGATTTACTCGACGAACCCGAGTCCACCAACTTCTTGCTCCCTTTTAAATGAAAACAATGATCCTTACAATATAATAGTGCAACATTCATTACATCTGCAAACATTAACAAAGCTGGGTTCCCCAACAGATGCTGCCAAATTATCCAATTCAAGCCTCCCATAAACTTTAAAATTATCTTCTCCTCAGTATTGACTTCATCCGGCACAAAATTTTCCAGGCGAGTAAATTCCTCTTCGTACTCGGCCACTATTCGGCTTCCTTGGGTTACATCTAAAAAACTTCTTGTCATCTCTATCTGAACTGCCAAAGGAAAATAATTACGATCGAAGAGTACTTAAAAATCTTCTACGGGCATTATATCTCTTTGCTCAGAAGTAGTAACCGACTCCAACCACTGGAGAGCCGCACCAACTAATTTAAAAGTGGGGAGTTTTTTTTAACATCGGTACATTCAACCATACAAAGATGTCTTTGGATATCCCTTTTCCACTCACTAGCAAGGATAAAATCATCTCCTCCTTGGAATTCCGTAGGATGCCACTTATGGAAAGCTTCTCGTACTCTCTCTCTCACGTGGATGGCCCTGTGTGGATTTGAACTGCTGGAGCTGTAGGCTGATGCGGATCTTGAGGATATTATTGTGCCATCGCGATAATTTCTGCATTAATGGCTTGCGCCACAATATTGGCAACTTCTGTTGTGGTAATAGTCCCATAAGGCATTTCGGGTTCCACATTCTCAGCCCCTATATTTGCCCTAGCCGGGGGACCTCATTTTGGTGGCATTTGGGAAAAGAACAAATTGTATCAACACACAGTTCAAGAAATTTATCAAAGTAGAAGATCGAGGATGAAATATGAACACAACAATCCTAATAATATGGATCTATATAAAAAAAACCTACGGTAGAACGTAGAAGTCCGCATAGATCATAAGACTCTAGAACCTGATGCTCTGATACCACCTGTGACACCCTGTTTATTCAATATAACGAGTGTCTAGCCCTATACTGAAATAAAGCAGGAATCTCAAGTGTATCATTCTCAGCATCAACTGTTGAATATAAATATAACTAGTAACCACCCTATATAAAATAAACAGGTGCTAAAAAAAATTCTTTTTATAAAGTGTACCGAAAATAAATCATTCACAGATTACGAAGCATACACACAATAGACAAATAAGAGACTAGATCATTAATGCGTAGACAATTATTATACAACACAAATAGATAAGAGAAAGGCAATTACCAAGTAGGAAAAAGGAATGTAAAATGACAATCACACAACAAAGGATGTACGTGGTTCAGCAAAGAAGTGCCTACGTCCACGGTGGTGCAGTCGATGCTATTTCTTTGTATTCCGGAGAGTGATTACAGAGAATACAACTTGTCCTTTTACCCCGAACCTAGGGTTTAATATATACATGTACATTTAGGTGAGTGGGGGTGATGGGTTCCCCCACGTCTTCCATCTCTCCTATATCTTCCCTTCAGGGGAACATGGGAAGAGACCGAATCAAAATAAGAGGTGGGGGGCCTGGACTTTGGGCCGCAAGAACTGGGATACTCGCCCAGGCCCGTGGTCTTAATTCTGGGTACCCACAATTGCCCCTAAGTTTGTTGGGCCATGTTCATGGGCTCAATAAATTAATTGATTAGCCATAATGGCTTTTTTATAATTCTTCGAAAGCTGTGAAGTTAATTTTGGCGGCACCCGCTTCATTTCTTGTGCACTATGATTAGCAGAATTTGAAGGTTTGTTAGAATAACCACTTTTCTACCATCGCTTTAGTCAATCCAGCATTCTTCTATTTTCTTTGAGCTCTAGCACTTCGTTCCTTCTTCTCTCAATCTCCATTCTCATCGCTTCCTAGTTGTTTGTGCTCGTGCTTCTTCATCGCTTGAATCGATCTTCTATTTTGTAAATTTCCTGTGCCCTTTCTTTGTACTTTCTCTTTGAGTTTGTATTTTTTCTAGGGTTTTCCAATGGCGAAGATTGGAAATAGGTCAATCTCTGAATTTAGGAAGTTTTATAACGTCCCTGATTGGGGGGATATTGAGTGTTGCTTTTCCCCTCCTAGAAATGTTAGAGGGATAGATGATGCCCACTGGATCCATGTTTTGTTGCTTTCTCAGGGGGGACTCACCTTTCCTCCTAACGATTTGTTCTTGCATTTCTTTGGCTATTTCAATATTGTTCCTTCCCAATGCTCGCCCAATGTGTGGAAAATAATTAATGACGTACATAGAATAAATCAGTTGTATGGCACTAGGTTAGGACTTGCTGAGGTCTATTTTTTCTATTCCTTCTCTCGCACGGGGTCCTCTATCTCAAAGCTAGGAGTCCTGACAGGCTATTGGTAGTAAACCTATCTGATTCTCATAAGGACTATTGACAAGAAGTCTTCCTTTCCAGAAACTGGCAGTTTTCTCCCCAATTTGAGGGGTTGAGATCTGAGAGGTTCACTGTTCCCTTTTATGGGGAAGAATACATAGGTATATATTACTCTTGTTGCTTCAATTTTTGTTGATTTGTGGTCCTTCTAATTTTTCTCTATTCTTCTTTTGCAGCGAGGTCAAAGCTCTTGGAACCTTCTCTTAGCGAGGTTCGTCTTTCGAAATTGATAAAAGTTTGGAATATCAGGGAGCCCTTGGGTGACGGGGAGCATCCCAGATCTTCTGCTTTTTTTCTTGAGTACAAGAACGTTGGTTCCAACTTCATAGCTAGGCCTGTGGATAGTATCCTAGAGTTCGACTTATTTGAAGAGACTGCTTCGGGTCCTATCCAGTTGGACGAGGAAGAGAGCATCTCTGAGAGTGACATTGCAGGAGATGTAAGTGATTTGCGGGGAGAGAGCTCTACCAGTAGAAGTTCCTCTGATCGTAGGGAGGTATCTGAAGCTCAAGAGTTATCGAGCACATCCAGTAGTTCGAGTGAAGACATGGCTCCACCCCGGAAGAACCTGATTCAGGATGATAATGATGAAGACCATATGCTTCTCGTACAAAGATTAAAGAAACAAAAATCTATCTCAAGGGCCGTGGCTACTGGTTCTCGGTCCTCTACTCAGGAGAAGGAGAGGAAGAGGAAGGAAGAGGAGCAGGTGAGAGAGAGAGAGAGAGGAAAAAGGAAGAAGAGAGGAAGAAGATGGAAGATAAGAGGAGGGTAGAGGAGAGGAAGAAGAAGGAGAGTGAGAAGGAGGAGGAGAGAAGGAGGGCAGAAGCGAGGACGAAGGCCGGGCAGGCCTTAGTCCCGGTGTCCGCGCTGCCCGAGGGGGCCTCTGTGGTAATTTCTCCCCAGTTGGCCCCAGCTCTGCTTGAGAGAGTTTTTCTCCCGGCTGATCGCCAAAGGGAGGTAGGCTCAGAGCAGTTGGCCCTTCAGGATAGTCAAAGGCTTATTCTGGTAAGGTTTTTCCCTTTTCTCCTATGTTGTTATGAATTCCCTCATTTTCCTTTTCTAATGCCTTCTTTTTTCTGCAGTTTGTTACTGACTTCGTCGTGCTGTATCATTCACGCGATGAGCTAGTGAAGAGAAACAGCGAGCTGAAGCAAGAGAACTCCTCCCTAAAGCTGAAGGGTAAAGAGCTCGAGGATAATTTTAAAGCCGTTGACGCTGCTCGAATTTCATCTGACTTGGCTCTTGCCACTGCCAATAAGGAGAAGGATGCGGCAGTCGATGGTCTGAAGGAGATGAGACAGGCCTACTAACAGGTTTGCTCGAGCAAATTTACTGTCATGGAGGAGAACAGGGTGCTCTCCGAAGAGATGAAGAAGAAGGAGTCTGAGGCTGTTACTGCCAAGGAGGACTCATACAATTTTGGTTGGGCTGCAGCATATGAGGATGCTGAAGTTCAGATACGCTATATTAGTCGTCTGAACTTTAAGAAAGGCTGTTACAAGGCCCTTTTGGCTGTTGGCGTCGACATCGATTCTCCCTTGTTTGACGAGCATTACCCGGGTCCGAAGCCAACCGTGGATGAAGTTCCTACCGCAACTGTTGAAGGCGTTGATCCTGTTCCTCAAGCTACCCCTGCTGACATTTCTCTGATTGTGGGGACAGAGATTACCCCTGCTGAGGGCGGTGCTCTTGCTGATATTGACAAGGCGAAGGGGCCATCGACCTCTGGGACACCTGAGGTTATCAACTAGTTATCTACTAGGATTTCTCTGTACTTTTGTTTTTTTTTGTCTGTAAATTTTTTCTTTACTGTTCGATGTAACTCCAATCCTTTATTAATGAAAAGGCTTCATTTTTACTCGCACTGATTTATCTCTTTCTCTCCTTTATCTTTCTCTCACTTGTAGTTAGTTGATGTGGATGATTACATTCCTGCTACTTCCCAATTGGGCAGGATCCTTAGTCCCAATACGAGTCCCGACGTTCGCCAGGCCTTCGTTAAGCTTTGCAAATCCCTTAGATATAGGAATCAGAAGTATAAGGAGCAATCCGAACTTGTGGACATGCTGAAGGACAGGCTCCAGGAGATGGAGGACGTTGGTGCTTCAGTACAAGAGGAGGTCAATGCGCTGAGAACAAAACTATTATAGGCCTCCGAGATCAACCAAGTTGGGGAGGTTCTTCAACAGGAGAATGAAGACCTGAGGAGAGAAGTCTTACGACTTAGGGAGCATGCGCCCAGCACTGTTCCAGCAGTATTACAAGGTTCCTCATCATTGCGAACTAGAGCTAGTCATAATGTTACTCCTCCTGTGTTGTGAGGTTCCACTCACCCACCCGTTCCGCGAGATGGTAGGAGCACCAGGAGCAAAAACAGGTAAGCAGAAGAACTTCGAGATAGGGAAATGGAAGAACTCCACGGTGATGTTCAGCGAGCATATGTAATTGCTGATGGGCTTCAAAGGGACGTTACTCGGCTGCGGCACCTGTTCAAAAAAGGTCCTCGACAAGTGTGAGCTTATGGATACGACCAGGGTTGGTCAGATGCTCCAATGAGGTTGTCGGAGTTCGAAGAGCTTTCCTTTGTCTGGTGTTGGCTGAGTGCTTTGAAGGAGCTGCAGGTCCCGAGGAATTCTATGCTCTGGTATCTCCATGATATTTCTCCCTCTACCTTGCTGCCTAACCCCTTCCGGAGGAATGATCGATGGATCCCCATCGATGCCATCCCTCGACAGTTATTGGAGTCGGATGCGAATGAGGTTGAGGAAGAATTAACTCCTGCTCTTGATGACAGATGAAGAGCTCGAGTGGCTAATTATCTCGCTCAGAGGCCTCACCCCCATTAAAATTTTGCAAGTTGTTATTTTTTGTATTTTTGATAATGTAAATGCTTTGGGCGAGGTCGCCGAATAAACATGTATCACCATTGTTGTAAATATGATGAATTAATGAAAAGTTTGTGTTTTGGGCAATCTTTCTGACTAAACGTGTGCATCATATTCTTACTTATTTATAATCTTCTAAGTATGTTTTGTCATGTGAGTGTCCTCCCAGTCCAGTACAATATCGAGATACCATTGTGCATCACTTTACCTTTTAGGTTGTGTTGTCACACTCCCTTAGGCCTAAGTGGGGAAATTGGAGAGGACACACCTGAGGTTGGATGTTCCATCCGATTAGGATTTTATTCAATCAAAGGAGTTTTGATGACCAGTATAAAACTTGGTCGTATTGCCTACGGATCCCTAGTAGGGCTTCATATATTTCCAGGGGCAATGCTAAGAGGTTCTTCGTGTTTCATGACGATGACCTGAGGAAGGGTATTCCCCTGCTATAGTATTGTGATCAATTTGCCTGTTACTTGGAAAAGATGTGCGATAAATGCAGTTGTTACTAATTAGAGTGTAACCAATTAAATAATTTTCATTAATAATAAGGGAAATGCACTTCTATAATAAAAGAATACAATAGGAAGATCTAAAAATAGAATCTCTTGAGATTAGCTGCGTTCCATGCTCGTGGTATTTCTCTGTCTTCCATCGTTTCCAAGTGATAGGCGCCCTGCAGGTCGTCTCTGGTTACTTTAAAGGGTCCTTCCCAGTTGGGACCTAGCTTGCCGTCTGATGGTTTCACTGTGCTGCCCAGGACTTTCCTTAAAATATAGTCCCCAATTCAGAATGCCATCGGGTTAACCCTTTTGTTGTAATGCCTCACGAGCTATTGTTGGTAGCTCGTTAGTTTCACTAGGGCTAGCTCCCGGCGCTCGTCGGCTAGGTCGATCTCAGCGAGTAATGCTACATCATTATGGCCTTGGTCGACAAGGTTGGACCTTATTGTCGGCAAACCTGCTTCGAGTGGGATGACTGCCTCCATGCCATATGTCAGCGAAAATGGGGTTTCTCCTGTTGCTCGCCGAGGAGTGGTCCGATATGCCCACAGGATGTGAGGTAGTTCATTTACCCATGCGCCTTTGGGTCGCTCTAATCTCTTCTTCAATCCATCGATAACAGTTTTGTTGGAAGCCTCATCTTGGCCATTGCTCTGAGGGTAGGCCACCAAACTGAAATGGTGTCTGATACCGTGTTCATCACAGAAGTTCTGAAAGGAGCCACTTTCGAACTATGTTCCATTGTCGCTGATGATGGTTCTGGGGATTCCAAAATGAGTGATTAAATTCCTCCATATGAGCCTTATCATATTAGCGTCTTGGATGTTCGCCAAGGGTTCTGCCTCGATCCATTTGGTGAAGTAGTCAGTCGCAACTAACAGATATTTGCGATTACCAGCAGCGGTAAGCAGTGGTCCCACGATGTCCATTCCCCATTGGGCGAATGGCCATGGGCTGGATAGGGACTTTAGATCGTTGGCGGGTTGGTGGACCATAGAAGCATGGAGTTGGCATTTCAGGCATTTGCGGACATACACTGCAGAGTCCTTTTGCATATATGGCCACCAATAGCCTTCCTTCATTTCTCAAAAGGTTAGAGACCTTCCTCCAATGTGCCTTCCACAGATTCCTTCGTGAAGCTCACATAGCACTTGCTCGACATCCCCTGGGTGGACGCATCGGAGGTAGGGACCGGAGAAGGATTTCTTATACAAGTTGCCTTCTGGGGATATGTGAAAGCGAGCAGCTTTGACTCTTATCTGGTGGGTGGTCTTCTTGTCATCTGGGAGCGTGCCATCCTTTAAATATTCTCTTAAGGGGTCCATCCAGATGGGGGCTGACCCCACCTGGAGTGCCTGTTTCACGCTTGGTGGATTGCTGTCGATGCACGGGCAAGTGAGGAAATCGATGGGGATGACTTTTTTTAGGTCAGAGTTAACTGCCGAACTCAGGGCTGCTAAGGCATCAGCATGACTATTTTACCCCCTGGAAAACTGTTGGACGTTGATCTCTTCAAAGCTTAACATCAATTTTTTCAGTAAGACGAGGTAGGATGCCATTCTTTCATTCTTTTCATTGTAATCTCCACTTATCTGATTGGAGACCAGTTGGGAATCGTCGAACACCAGTAAATGTTTTACTCCCAAAGTATGCGCCTTTTGGAGGCCGACTATTAGGGCTTCGTACTCTGCTTCGTTATTGGAGGCTGCAAATCCAAGCCTGGTTCCTTGTTCAAGGATTGTGTTCTCTGGAGTAATGAGGACAATGCCGACCCATGCCCCCTTGGAGTTGGAGGCTCCATCAACAAACAGTTTCCAAGTTTCCTCTTTTGCTGGGTTTTCCTTTTGCCTTGTTGGTTGAGGTTGGTCGGAGGGTTCTTCGCCCGTGAATTCGGCTATGAAATTAGTAAGGATCTGACCCTTGATAGCTGTCCTTAGTTAAAATTGGATGTCAAACTGACCGAGCTCGATTGACCACTTAGACAGTCTGCCCGATAAATCCGCTATCCTTAGGACTGCCTTAAGGGGATGTGATGTAGGGACGATGATAGTATGAGCTTCGAAATAATGCTTCAGCTTCCTCGAGGCTATTACTAGCGCAAAGGTGAGCTTCTCCAATGGAAGTTACCTTTGCTCGGCATCTAGTAAGGTCTTGCTCGCGTAATAAATGGGGTGCTGGATTCCTGCAACCTCGCATATTAGCGCAGAGTTGACAGTGTGATTGGATACGGAGAGGTACAGGTACAAAGAATCCATTTTCTGTGGTATGATAAGCAGTGGTGGAGAGCTTAGGTAGGAATTGAGCTCGACAAATGCTCGCGAGCAATCTGGGCTCCACTTTATCGTTTTACTCCCCTTTAGAAGCTGGAAAAAAGGCTTGCACTTCTCGGAGGATTTGGAGATAAAGCGATTTAAGGCAGCGAGCATACCAATGAGCTTCTATACGTCCCAGATTGTATGAGGGGGTTGCACCCTGTTGATTGCATCAATCTGGTCTGGGTTAGCCTCTATTCCTCTCTTACTGACCAAGTATCTAAGAAATTTTCCTGACTGGACACCGAAGGAACACTTGCTCGCGTTAAGCTTCATTCGGTACTTCCTAAGGACTTCGAAGGTGTTTGACAGGTCGGAGAGGTGATTTTCCTTCTTCTTACTCTTAACGAGCATGTCATCGGTGTAGACCTCCATGGTGTCTCCCATCTGTCCTTTGAACATTTTTGTGACTAGTCGTTGATAGGTTGCCCCTGCATTCTTGAGCGCGAAGGGCATGACCTTGTAGCAGTATAACCCAACTATTGTGATGAACGCCATTTTGTCTTAGTCGGGGGTATATAAGGGGATCTGGTGATACCCTAAGTATGCGTCCAGGAAACTCATGCGCTCATGAGCTGCGGTGGCATCCACTAGTTGGTCTATCTTCGGGAGGGGGAAATTGTCTTTAGAGATTGCTTTGTTGAGGTCAGTGAAGTCGATACAAACTCTTCACTCCCATTGTTCTTCGGAACTACTATTGGGTTGGATAACCACTTGGGGAATTATACTTCCCGTATGGATCCTGCATCCAGCAGTTTTTCAACTTCTTTTTCGACTGCTTTAGCCTTCTCGAGTGCAGTTGGCCGTGCCTTCTGCATGATCAGTTTGAAGGTGGGATCGACGTGCAGCTGATGACAGACCATACTAGGATCAATTCTGGGCAGCTCGTATGGTTCCCACACGAAAATGTCTACGTTGCGTCTCAATAAGGTTGTCAATTCCTTTTTTTCTTGATCGGTGAGAGATGCTCCAATCAATAAGACTCTATTACTGTCACCATCTCCACCCATAACTTCTACCAGGTCTTCGATGACCCGCTCGGAGGGGAGGAGCCTGGTCTCCTCTACTCTAGGTCTCCCATACTTTAATTGTTATTTAGAAGGTGTCACACCTTCTTCAACTTTCTCTCCGTGTTGATCAGCCTTCTTTTCTGGCTTTGGCCGGATGGATGCTATGAAGCACCTCCTTTCCATCGCTTGGTCGCCGTGGATCTCCATTACTCCTCGCTCGGTTACATACTTGTGTTTCTGATGGTAGGTCGAGGAGACTGCCTTCATCGCATGAAACCATCCCCTGCCGAGGATGGCCTGGTATGGCGAATCAGTGTTGACTACCAAACACTCGATCATCTTGGAGACGTTTCCAGCGTGCACCGGTAGTACAATCTTTCCCAGGGGCATAGTTATTTTCCCAGAGAAGCCAACTAAAGGGACAGTAGCTTTCTTTAGGTCGATAACGCTCAACTTCAACTTTCTGAATAGGTCGAGATACATTACTTCGGACGAGCTTCCCTGATCGACGAGAAATTTGTCGACGTCAAAGTTATCTATCCTGAGCGTAATGATCAGAGCATCATGATGTGGGGTCCTCACTCCCACTAGATCTTCATCTGTGAAGACAATATGCTTGTTATAGTCGACGTCATCTGCTCGTCGACGTTTTACTGACTGTGACTTTCCTGGATCGATCTGAAAAGCCTGCATTACCGCTGTGAGTTTTTTTATTTCCATTCGATCTGAGTTTCCTTGTATCTGACTGGCGTCAGATTCCCCGTGGATTACTGCGAACTCATGTCCAGCGTCATCTTCCAGCACGTTGTCAGGTCTCGCCTCTCTGTAGGCAGCCGCTTTCTCTGCCTTCTTCTCCATAAACTCGTTCAAATGCCCAGACTGGGCTAACTCCTCGAGGTGAGACTTAAGATTTTTGCAGTGCTCGGTCTTATGTCCTCCCTCTTTGTTAAAAGCACATCTTAACGTATTGTTCCTCTTCGAGGGATCTCCTCCCATCTTCCTGGGCCACTTGATGAATGGATCATCTTTGATCTTCACGGGAATTTTGTAAATTGGTTCTTTGAAGACGGTGTTGATCGCCTGGAATGCTTTTGACGCGTCATGGTTCCCTCCGTTCTTAGAGCCACTTTTTCCCCCGTTCTTTCCTCCTTTCTTCTGGTTCTCAGTTTTCTCACTTCCCTTGGTAGTGAGTTTAGCTGGACCATTTTCTCCTGTGCTGAGGCGGGTGACGTCCTCCACCTTAGCATGCTTCTCGATGCGAGCCATTAGGTCATCAATAGTTATAGCTTCCTTCTTTATCAGGGACTGGTATAGAAGGGAGGAGCTGGGTAGCCCGATTTTGAAAGAGGACACTGCCACTTGTTCTGAGCAATCTTCGACCTCGTTGAATAACTCCCAGTACCTCTTCGCGTAGTCTCAGAGTGTCTCTTGAGGCATTTTCTTCATTTTTAGTAAAGCATCCATCCTTTTGGGATGGTAACTACTAGTGATGAACTGAGCCGTAAAGAGCTCGGCCAGGGATTTGAAACTTCTGATGGACCGGTGGGGGAGTCTTTCGAACCATTTTTGCGCCACATCATGCAGGCTCGAGGGAAAAATACGGCACATCAGTGCATCCTGGTGATTCTAGAGGGTCATGGCATGTCGGTATTGCCTGAGTGATCGATGGGATCAGTCTTACTATCACAAATCTTGAACCCTGGAATGGCAAATTTCTTGGGGGCTTCTTCTTCTTTGATTTCCTTCGTGAAGAGTGACTTCATCTAGGTTCTGAGAGCTCGCCTTGCGAGTTCTCTAGTTGATTTGGTACCGTGGTGGGCAGGATGTTGGTTCATTTCCCTGCGGACCAGATTTCGTATGTTCTCGTCGCTGCGAGAAGGGCTCTGGTAACGGCGATCTCTTTGCAGCTGCTCGTGGAGGTCATCGTCTGACTCGTCTCCCTCGACCTTTTGAGATCCTCACTTAGGTGTCCTTCCTCGACTGTGACACTTGCTTGCCTGAGGGCTAGGAGTGCGGTATAGACGTCTCCTGTTATCAGGACGAAGATCCCTCTCTAGTCTTTCCAGTCTTCTTTTCATGCAAGCATTCTCAGCCTCGTACCTGCGAGAAGACTACCTCTGCTCGTGGAGCCTTGCCTCGTATGCATCAATCAATCTGGATATCTGTGTGGACCTCGCTGGTCCCTGTCTTTCTTCTGAGGCTGGCCTTTCCAAGCGAGCCCTCTGATCTGAACGTTGAACTTCAGACCTGATCCTGCGAGGAGCAGGTGGTTCTTGAATATCCCCTGCCTGGGGGGCATTGCTTCTATGACCAGACATTTTAAACTCCTTTGTTGGTGTGGGCTCTTCTTAGGGAAAGATGAACGATTCCCACAGACGACGCCAATTGCGGAGACAATTATTATGCAACATAAATAGATAAGAGAAAGGAAATTACCAAGTAGGAAAAAGGAATGTAAAATGACAATCACACAACAAAGGATGTACGTGGTTCAGCAAAGAAGTGCCTACGTCCACCGGGGTGCAGTTGATGCTATTTCTTTGTATTCCGGAGAGTGATTACAGAGAATACAACTTGTCATTTTGCCCCGGACCTAGGGTTTAATATATACATGTACATTTAGGTGAGTGAGGGTGATGGGTTCCCCCACGTCTTCCATCTCTCCTATATCTTCCCTTCAGGGGAACGTGGGAAGAGACCGAATCAAAATAAGAGGTAGGGGGCCTGGACTTTGGGCCGCCAGAACTGGGCTACTCGCCCAGGCCCGTGGTCTTAATTCTGGTTACCCACAATTAACATGCTATGATTGGATATACAAAAGAATATTATCGAATATGCTGTCAGGAAACATACCATACAATATCAAAAGACAAAAATATAAGGGGTAAATATATACGACCCTTGGGTATACACACCTGATTTACAATTATGAATGATGTACTAGATTACAAAAGAATTGCGTCTATAACAAAAGTCCTATTGCATCCCGCACATGCTATAGCTCCCAAAAACACTGGAACAAATAACCATCATTGGCGTCTTTGCAGTGGAATACCTATAATAAACACAATATATAGCAAGAGAAAAGACATAAGTGGGTGAGAGCCTTGGGTTTGAAAATAGTTATAGGAAGTGAATTAAATGCATAATAATTATAAGTACAAGATTTCGTAATTGAAGTGGATCCTCACTCTCTTGAGACTCAACCTCACCTCTCAGCTACATCGCGCACCTAAACGTATGCAATATATCTTAAGTTAAGCTACCCAAACTCAATCTAAGAATAATACCCCATCAAGCCTACGCGTAACTCCCATTAGCTTACCATGTCTTAATATCGTTGTTAAATTCCATTTTCCTTGATTATAAAAATTCATTTATAATATCTTTCTCTAATTATAAGTTGATATACCAGACATCATCTTTAATGCTTGTATAAGATTTCATCATAATTTTACATGACCCCATGTATTGATTATCAAACATCTCCCCACTTCCAACATTGTGCTAGGTTTCGTGCGTGTGACGTCTTGAAAGTGAAATCTAAACAAGGACCCCCCGATACATTACTACCTAACATTGTTAGTTGTTGAAATTCATTAGGCCCTTAGTCCATAACACATACTCCTAAATTCCCGTCTTCTGGCATATAAATATACTTATGCACTCTCATGCTAAAAAGGGAAATACATAACACACATCATGCAAGTATACTAACAGTCTCTACAATGCTAAAAGTATACTTATCCACTCTAATTATGAAAATGGCAATACATAACGCACATTATACAAGTATACTAACAGTCTCTATAATGCTATCATCTTCGAGGGAATTACTCACATATCATCCTGGGTTACCAGCGGTCGGACTCTCACACCAACTTGGTATGAACCAATTCACAAGCATATGGGAAGCGACCATATTTCCTTACCTAAAGTCAAGAAGAATCATACCCAAGACGTCTTACCCCCACCTAACGCATTTTAAAATACTGGACGCTATGACCTGGGGACTATACTCTCCCTGCTCCTCATGCCAGGGGATTCACCCACATCGCGCAACTTCCCATGATAACACTAAAGGGGCATGTACCATATAAGATATATCATACACACCATATATATATAAACATTATATATACAAACCATCATATATTAGAATGTATATATTTATAATCCGAACTATATGTATATATCGCACCATACACTAGCTAATAATCCATAGGATCAATTCATATTCATTTTATATTTCAATCGTTTACTTGAATATTGATAATTAATCACATCTATAGTTTTCCCTCAAATTTGTCATCATTAAGGACCCATGAACTCTCACTCATTAGCCCATAACCTTTCTCGGAATGATCCCCCCTGCTTGGAGGATTTACAAAAAAGAAACAACATAATACCCTCTCAAATATACCTTTATTATAAACCAAAAGTAGCCACACCATTGTGTTATAACATAAACCCACATTATGTTTCATAAACATGTTTACCACATTATATTAAAAGGTTACTAAGTATTTAAAACCAACTAGAGAGGAATAAAATAAGAGTTAGCAAGCTGCAGTGATCGGACCGGACCGAGGGTCCCTAAAAACGAACTGGCCCGGTTGTTTAAAAATGAAAGAATTTTTTTATGGCTGGACCGAACTGTTGACCTTTAAAAGCGAACTGATCCACCTCTAAAATGAAATGATCCGGTGTTAAAATGAACCAGTTCAGTCTGTTCTGTTCTTTATCCTACAAAATTCTCCTTCTTCTCCAACAAACCCTTCTTCTATAAAATTTTAACATCATAAACAATCCAAAATAGGAACTCCACCATTTCTACACCTTCAAACTCATAAACACACATCGAATGCTAAACTTCAACATAAAAATCTACGGTTTATCATTTATACCCAACACTACCATAATCTTTCCACAAATTATGAAATAAATCACGTAAATAAGCATTTAGCAAGTTAATCCACTTGCCTCAAATATGTAGGGTCTTATTCTTCCTCAAAGTCACGGATTATTCAATATTTCCAAAGTTCTAAAGCTTTCTTTTTTCCTTCTCTTCTTCCCACGTTTTTTTCCTCTCAAATGGGCTCTCTCTCTCTCTAAATGAGATTAATTAGCTTTTCTTAAGCCCAATAACCCATATTATTAGTAATCCCAACTTTAAATGATAATACACATATAAAATGACTCGTATACCCCACTTCGAGTCGAACTAACTAAAAAGATTTCGGAACCCAAATAAAAACCATAGGGCAGTCATTTTGACTTTCCCAGCCCTTCCGGAATCAATCGTGCCCTCCAAATTGTCATCCGAAACTCCGAATATAGAAATCATCTCCCAACCTCTTATAACTCACTCAAATATGCCTGTGGTTGAGGAATAACTAATTCCTGCCGCTAACACACACACACGACGTAATTATATACAACAAGATTATATCTACTAAGTCACAATAGTAAATGTTCAATTTGCATAAATATTAACTATTCTACCCAAATCAATATTTATGATAAATTCTTGTTTTAGTTCTCAATTATATTAAATCACCCATACCCGAAAATTTAATATAAAAATATAAATACACAAAAGTACGGGGTATTACACACACCACTTGAAATAATTTTTACTATACTTTAGACGTAAAATTCACTTAAAATTGGGTCTAAACGACTTCTTTTGAAGACGTCGAAGAAGCGAAAGTTATTCAAAATGAAATTTCACATTTTTTTGAAAACTTTCAGATTTTTTTGAGCATTTTCAATTTTTTGACGAAAATGAATTTTTATTTATTTAATTATTTTATTAATTAATTATTTTTTTTGACCCCATGGTAACTTTATATGTATTTTATGGGTTTAAATATATGGTCAAATTATTTTTTTGACTTACTAATTGTCTTAAACAATTCGTACAAAGTTATGTTTTCGTACTATCGCACATCGTCGAAAAGTATTGTATTCTACTATTCATGTCCGTGCATCGTTCGTTTCTTGTCCAAATTGCATAAAACTTTACCAAATTGCTTAAATAAATTATATAAACATAAATAAATTCCCATGTGAGACATACAATGTAGAATTTTCATTAATGGTACGTTGACATATAAATAGGCCGAAAGACAAATACGTAATAAAAACTGCAGGTATTACACTAATTGTTACCCTGCACACACCGTCATCTATCTCCAAAAATAAACACATCACTATAGTCAATTTACCTAAGTTCCGTATATACTATCGTAGCCATCTAACACTAGACACTGCACATACCACGAAGCATGCATAAAACAATTATATAGCCAATTCGCCCATGTTTTGCACATATTATCATATCCATCCAGCACTAAACCAGACACATTAAGTGACTCCCATATAAATCCCGTCCATAGCCAAATAACGTAGGCCCCAATGTTGCCAATCGATGTACAACTTACACATACAATGATGCCACAAGTCATCATTATCTAATACACATCCTCTCTTAAGGTATATCATCATTTCATCATAACTTTCTCTATCCCCAAAATGATTGGTCATGTCAAACCAACCATCCATAGTCCCATAACTAAAGACTACCAAAATCAAATGTATTTCCTTGTCCCTTACTTAGGAGATATGCAAAGCCATATCCATCCATTATTCATATGGCTAGGGAATAAACAAAATTTGAAATATAACATACATTTTACTCTAATACATATAGAATCAACAAGTACAATATTTTATGATTTTAACCCAACATCGTGTAGCGTATGTAACCCGATAATCCCAATAATGAGATGTCATTATTCTAACATATGCCAATTTCTACAAATATTAGATTTTCTACACAAATTCATATTTCTTTATATAGTCTTTATACATGATCTATTGAATTTGAATTGTACCAATTTCATCATACATTGTACCGGACCATCATTGTATTCCAACAAGTTCTCAAACTCCATTATTCAAAAAATGGTAGTTTTAACCAAAATTAAAGCATATGTCGATTTAAACTTGCGAAATGACAATTTGAGCATTGCATTTAATTTATTAAACCATATCCATTATTTATCAATTTCATAAGCCTTAGCGTAGTTTTGGAATCAATGCAAAGTTACCAATTAATGTTATCAATTCCAACATCGCTTACGCATCCCATGACATAGCCCTATTGTCCTAAAACATGCAGTATTACAAGAATTGAGCCTAATACCATAAAATTTATAAAAAAATATTTTATTTAGCCGTTTATTTTCTCTAATTAGGTTTATAATCAATTTACAAATAATTATACATGATTAGGGTTTAAGCAATATTTAAATAAAAGAGGACTTATAGAGAAAAATAGAAATATTCTTGCCTTTTTTAGTATTGTAAGAGATTTGATATGCACAACTTGGCATTTTTCTAAAAATATCCAATTCTTATTCTTTAATATTCTTCATAACACAAGTGAAAGCCTCCCACTTATAGGTTTAAATAGGGGTTTAACGGAGGTTTATAGGTTTTAAGGATGAAGAGAGTATGGTATATTGGTTTCCATTTGAGAAAAATGGTGTGTTAAGCATGAATAGATCCAGTTTAATTTTTTTATTTATAAATAAAGCAGTAAACCCTATTAAGCCAAGTTTTAACGGGGCCACACAGCTAAGGGACACAAACACACCCTCATTTCCCCGCGATCATGGGTTACTGGCCATTATAGCGGTTAGGACAACCCACTTTTGCATCTCTCCCCGCGTGACCACTCTCCCCTTTTCTCTTTTATGCCAAATTTTTCAATGAGTAATATTATAATTGAACTAGTATATAATTCACCACAACTAATAACCTACCTATGACTGACTTTCTAAAAGCCATAACTTAGACTCCAAGCTAGTCCAAATTACAAAGAAGGCCATAGGGTTTCCACCCAAAGCTCAAGTTACCACTTAATTAGTTAAAATGCTTACTAAAAATCACCAAATATATTTAAATTAAATATTTTCTCATTTAATTTAAATTCTCACCCCAAAAATTATTTTAATTAATTAATCAATCCAAGTATTAAACTCTTTCCCTTAATACAAGAATTTTGTTCATAGAATTAGACAAAACGTAATCATATAATCACATTTTGTACTAAAACAATAGGCTCACATGTGGCCAAAATAGTATACCACAACTGTGCCCATCTGCATGATCTACATGCACATACCCCATACATGAGATAATGCATCCCCCTCTCCCTCTCTCTCTCTCTCTCTCTCTCTCTCTCTCTCTCTCTGTATATATATATATATATATATATATATATATATATATACATGTGTGTATGTGTGTGTGTAGTATAAATATAAAAATAAAAGAAAATATTGTACTAACCCCACTAGACACGTTTAGGCTACTCCTGAGGTTGTCTCACCTATGTTGTAGTTGGTGAAATAGCACCATGTGATCCTAAGGATGGTAGTCCTTGATCCTACTGGTCCCGAGTCTTAGGACACCTAGTAAATCTATGTTTTATCTCTCCACAAAAATAACAAGGGCCCCTAAATCCCCAAATTACTTGCCCAATACTCACTCTCCATGTTGTGGTCACTATCTCTGTCCCTGAGAAACATAGGGGATTCCATTATCTTGCTTAGGGGCATGTTTTTTTTAGCACACTCCACTCGAGGATTCTTCCACAGCTACTGCCCCTTATGCTCCACTTTATCATTACCACCTACTACTTGGTCCCATATGGACTACTCAACTCATTTTCCTTTCCCATATTCTTCTTGTAATTCACTCGCTCCAGCCAAAGAATTAGTGCGACATCCACTACCTAAGAGTAAGTTGTGTATGTCTAATTTCCCATCACGACCTACTTAATCGACCAAGTGAAACCATTGATGAAATACTTATTTGTCTTACCCTACGTGTTCACCTCCTCTGGTATGAATATAGAAAAGTTGTTGAACTCCTATTTATACTCAGTAATGATCCTCAAATCCTAATCTAATGCAAGAAAATTCTTCTTCTTCTTCTTCTTCTTCTTCTTCTTCTTCTTCGAGTTCCTAATAACACAAGGAAATTAATTCTCATTTAACTTCACCATAAAATCACTAAAAGTCAAATAATCTCTATCCTTAAGTATGGTCACACTCCCCCACTACTACAAAGCATATTTTGTTAGCTTAAAAGTATCCAACATCTTCTTCTACACCTGAGTGCATTCCATCATCCTCAGGTGCCTCTCCACATCTCTGATCCACTAGTGGGCCACCATTGACTTAGATCCCCCAATAAAAGTGGGAGGACTACCCTTAACAAATTTTCCCATGCCTTATACCATGTTAACATGGTCACTCCATACTGTTGGGCCCTTGGGCCTCTAAAATCTATCTACCCAACTCAATACCGGCCATAATGGACTCCTGAATAATAGCCTCTATCTCAACGATACTCGTACTAAGATATGGTGGTCATTAAACTTATAATATCAATTTTGTATACCAACTATAACAACTCGCACAGTTTTCCATCGGGGTTGATCAAGTCCCTTTACAAAGGTATGCTGGTCATTAAAATTAAAAAAACCATTCATAGCAACTGACAAAAATATGAGACACTTAAGACTTTTTCCATCAAGAAAAGAAAAGAGGTATAGAACAAAAAAGAAACCATCCACCATAACTAAAGAAATTGTTATGATAAAACTATAATAATGAAAAGATAAAAATACACTCCAAATGAAAACCATAAAAAAATGTGGAGTGTAAGGAGCCACCAAATCTAAATGTAATTGTCTCATAAATAAATGACAGAAAGGAAACTATCTAAATAATAAAATAAATCTAGTTGCAGTCTCACTATTCCAAACCATGTAGCTAATAACAATATAACCTAAAATTTTAGTTAATAGCAATGGGTTACATCCCACTACAAGAATAGCAACTATGTATCCTGTTTAGGGTTACATGAACCCATACATAAGTACTAGATGAAATGAATATCATAATAAAGTATTTTGACTAATGATGAGTAATTAAAATTTAGAACAACTAAACAAGTTTCCACACTCGTATTTTATTAAAATAATTATATTTTCAATATCATTATCTCATTGTTACATTATATAGCCAGACAATCTCCCATACGATCGGTGCGCCAACTATATCATTGTCTCAACACTAACCACTCCATCACTATAGTCAACCATCCCTCATTGTTAACCTACACGTAATGTGATGTATATCCATAACTAAATTTCTAGTTATATCTAGTTTTACTTCGTCACATACATACTATTATAGCCATCGAACACTGGACACCACACATACCATGATGCACATATAAAATCGTGTATAGCCAGTTCTCCAAGATTCCCTTCATATTATCATAGCAAATAAACACTAGACCCTACACATGAAACAATGCCCACACATCCCTCAAGGTATCTAGACAATGTAGGCCCCATGTATATAAAGTAGCCAGTTTACGTATACCTCTCAAGCCGCACATACAATAACGCCATAAATCCATCAATGTTTAATAACAACCCTTTCTTGAAGTATTAGTCTCAATTAAACATATATCATCATTTTCTCATAAAATTTTCTTCCCCAAAACACTTGGTCATGTCAACCAACCATCCCTAGTCCCATACATAGAGATCACCAAAACCAAACTTAACTCCTAGTCTTATACCTAGGAAATACCATGAGACTATGCTTTCGACAAAATCAATTAGAAATTATTTCACCTAATTTAAGAGAAAGGAGAAATAATTTAATATTGCAAAAGGGTTAACAATTCAAAAGTTTACGTGACAAAAAATTTACTAGATTTTAGAATCTAAATTTGATCTTCATTAATTTTGACAGATTCTAACAACTATGAAAAAGTAAAATAAGCAAAAGGTCGGATGTTTGAGGGAAAAATCCACTAACGAAAAAAACCTCGATTCGATAAGAACGATAAATGTACCATGCTAGAGTATTACAACTAGAAGACAAATATTTGTAACCACACGATGCTATGAGTGACTGTAAACTCTTTCACACCATATCCTCTGAGGAGTGCGCCAATAGATGAATAACAATACATAAACGCCACCAGTTTTGGAACGCGATCGATGACTTCAAAGCTTTCGCCAAAAATTTATTCTTTAAAGTTGACGCACTTTTTCTAAGAATGTAACCTTCAAGAAACATCAAAATATATACCAAGGATTTTGAGGTAATCCTAAATAGTTGTGTTAGTGTATTACAAGGGTATGGAGGTCTAAATGTCAAAATGGATTTTTCAAGCCAAATAAGAGAAAATATCTACTCACGAACAAAAGTTTTTAAAAAATGAATTTTGAATAAAAAGGCGACTAAATAAATTTATAAAGTTTTCTCAAAGAGAAAACCTCAAAAGAAATGGCTTGAAGAACTAAAAGAAAAGGAGTGAAATATATTTCTCTCAAATATTTAAAAAAAAACTATCAGCTAAAAGATTTTTCAAAGTTGTCACTCTTTGTTGGGAAGAGTGTTAAGCACATAACTATATACCCTTAGATTTTAAAGTGTTTAGGAGGATAATGGGTTAGGTTTATGACACAATGGATTAGGTGTAAAACTTCTATGGTCTCAAGTAGACACTTCCAAGATAATGTTAGTAAAAATGGTGCACTTGTTACAGAAACCAAGAAGATCTTATGGAAATATCTCACTAAATAGTTCTTCTAGAGATGTCAGACTCGGTCACTGATGGCGTCCCTAAAACAAAGAAATTTATTTCTCTAGTGATGATGAAATGACGAGGTTGTGAAAGTTTCCAAAAAAATCACTAAACATAAACATCCAACGAAGTCCTTTCACTCCAACGAATAAGCTCGACGTTGTGGCCTAGCGAATCGCGAGACTGTCCTGTGATTTTATCCAATTTTTCCTTAAAAGATTTTAAAAATAAGTTTTGAAAAAACTCTAAGTATGTTTGTCCCAACACAGAACACACAAACTTAAAATACACGAAAGACGTGAAGTTTATAAGAAAATAGATTTTTCTATATGAAAGGTATATTTACGTAGTGTATTTAACAATATATCCAAAAAAGGTTATTTTAAAAGATTTTTCAATTACAAAAACATTAACAAAGGTGTGTATCTAAGTCTACTAAGTCTTGTACCTTTCCTAAGTGGTGTACTTGAGGTTCGACATTAGTGAATCCGAGTAGAAGTTTATGACATTTTTCGGTGACCTCTTGGACAAAGAATCAAACATGTTTTGGGAAGGAATATAAACATTCTATTTTATAGAGGACATTGAGTATAATATACTCGTAAATTCTCTCATTTTGTTCAATTCCAAGACAAAACATGAAAATAAGAATCACTATAAAAAGAAATAAATTTACCATTTTACGACTCACATGGCCAAGGGAAAATAGGAAAATATAAAAAACTTACAATTGTTGCAAGTAAGTAATCATTACAAGAGACTCAAACATACTTATGGATCAAATGACCTTGTTGAAAGATACTTTCTTATCACGGGATAGCAAATGCGTCAAAATACCAATATGAAGAAAACAAGACAAAAGAATATGACAAATATGATTATGTGTATATAGTAATAAGAACATGCGAATAACATATATCTAAAATAACTCCCCCTAAATTATATAATCATTCCAAATAAATATGATATAACAATAAATAACTCTAAGAAACCTATCATGCTTTGAAAATAATGCTCTACATATCTACAAAATTTCACCACTTTTATCATAAAAAGCGAAAAAGGAAAGAATTACACACAATGAGATAAAGTAAGCAGAGGATTCTAAGAGAGTAAAAGATAATAATCAAACCCACAAATAGAGAATGAATCATATAGTGAGTGAACAATTAAAACGAAGTCTATGAACGATATAACCATTAGAATGATAGGCCTAAGAACTATAATTATACATAGGGAGTCAAAAGATATCATATAAAGATATACATATAATGTTAAATATAATACGCATTAAAAGTAAAAATTTACAAGGAAATAGTGAATACAAGTCCAATCCAATAAATCTCAAATAAACAAACAAAGCTTAAAACTTAAAACAAAGAAACCCACTTTTTCTTCTTATAAGTCATCAACTCCCACAAATCCATGACACTAACGTGAACATCTTGCAAGGAGTCCTTGACATTCTTCACTTAAGCATCAAAACTATGTAAGAAGTCATCTTAGAAAGAATAACTCGCCAAAACAAAGGAAGAAAACTTATTCCTAGAGGTCTCAAAGAAGGGTAGCTAACTAGAACGCATTTGAGTAGATAACTGAGAAAAGGTATAATCCAACTCATTTTTAGTTAAGTAGTGTATACTAAGTGAACATGATATAGCGGTGGGAGGAGTAACTGGTTAAAGGAAGACATGACATGGTGTGGGTGATTGAATATAGTTGCCAACCAGAGAAATAGAGCGGTAATAGTATTGAATCGCCAATGCAGACTCACGGCTTTCCAAAACATCATCTGGAAGAATAGGAACCCCAAATTCTAAAAGCAAGCGCACGATCAAAAAATTAAAGGAAAAGCATGAGTTTCTTATTGTACATAGAGCGATCAAAGATTAAGCCCAAGATCAAAGCACACAAACACATATCAACACCCAATTCAATCACATACAATAATTTTGCATGGTTAAAGATATGTTACAGGGGTTGTATGTGGGAAAAATACATGAGGACACAACCATATTAAAAATATGAAAATCGTTCTCAAGAAAATATTTAGTAACATTAATACCAATCCAACACTAACAATGGTTGTCCCTAAAAAAATGATCATATCCCATTGGGGCAATTAACTAATAAACGACGTTTAAGTTAATCTGGGACAACATTATCCTGGGGCATTAAAGTGGCTTCTTATCCACTCGTCAGAAATTTACACAAGCATAGAATAAAATTCTACAAGTTGTTTCATGTGTTCATTCACTTTGACAGCTAAAACTCTAAGGACGAAGTGATCCTTACCATCCACAAGCGTAGAATAAAATTCTCTCACCATACTGGGTTAGTAAGATCCAATTTGAAAATAAATGCCAATACACTTTCTCTTCCTCCTGAATTTGGGTACATGAGTGTCAAAAATTAAAGCCGAATCAATTGATCTATCCCAATATACAGAATGTGTAGAGAATATCTCATCAAATTAGGAACTAATGGAAGAAGTCGAGGCTAGTGAGAGAGGTTTTAGAGCCATATAAAATAGGATGAAATTCACACACGCCAAGACAACAAATCACATAAATTTTATTAGATATGTTATATTCATAAGATAAACTAAAGATCCTACACTAAATAAATATGATAAAGAGTCTCATGAATGACAAGAATTGATACACTCATCAACTCTAACACATACACAAAAGAGTGTTTAACCCCATGAAAATGAGTAAAGGAAAGATATAGACACTAAAATCTACTCCATAGAATCAATCTTATCTCAAAAAAAGAAGAACCCATTAATCATAGACAAGAAACCACCAAAATCCATCAAAACAAATAACACTAAACCCTAACTCTAACAATGGAACAAATCTAAAAATTTAAGCGATATAAACTTACTAAGATGATGATTGACCACTAGAATGAAGTTGAGAATAGAAACATATAACTTCCAATATACTAGGATTGGAGGAAGGTATATGGATTGTATGGTGAAACAGGGTTTTGAAATATTAAGTGGGTAAAAAAATTGCATTCCCAATTTGGGCATCTTTAAAAAACCTGGAAGCGATCATTGCAGAGATGGGAACCACTGTTGGTCATGAAATATGAATGGCATAGGTCACTAACTTTTCTAGCAAAACGAATATGTGTAAAGCACATCACATATAAAAGGAAATTTACACAAATGATTTCTTCGCTTTATGTGGCCACATTTGAATCTCAAATATACTATTTAGAATTATCAAACAAGATTTAAAAGATCATATAAAGTTTTTGTTATGGGAAATACTCTACACAAATAATGGTTTAGCATTAAAAGGCCTAAGGTCAAATTCATTCCATATAAAAAATAGAGAGATTCAAAGGCATAACTCGTGATAAAAAAGTGAATAAATGAGCATTAACACATAAAATCAAGAATGAAGATTATTGTTTGAAATCGCTTTTTAAAATTTTGGCTTTATGCAACAAAGAGAAAGTCTTATTTTTTCTTTAAAACAAATAAAATTTTCAACTTCCACTTTTGTATCCCTCAAATAGTGATTTATGATTAAAATTTGTTTGCATATCATATCCTCGATGTTACTCAATTTTTGGATAGATAAAAATATTTGAGATATTATTTTTTGAATTTTATTTTGCATGTGATCGGTTTCGCTAATTCATTACAAAGGGTGGGGAACTACATTACTACATCATAACTCATAATTTTCAATTATATAAAATTTATAACTCCAACCACGATGATAAAAATATTTGATACACAAAAATGATTAACAATGACACCCTTTTTCAAAACATTACATACAACTTTTAATTTTCAATAGAAGTAAAAACACATCCCTTCATTATATTTTTGCATGGAAATTGCTCCAGTTATAGTAGGGTGTAAAGTTCATGATTTATGACAAATACTTTAAAATAGAAAGTTGAATTTACCAAGGCATTTTAAGCTATGAACTTCTAAACATGGAGTATAAAAGTCATAAATAAAATTATTTGTATAATAATTAAGCCTGTAGGTTTTCATTTAAGTACATGGGATAAAGTAATAGATAACAAGTATAGATGAACAATATTGCACAAGAATAAAGGTGTGAATAAAACAAATAATATACCGTAAAGAATAAAAAGATAGAATATAGAGCAAGATGCCTATCAAAAGAGTTATTAAAAAATCTAGAACCCCTAAAAAGAATTTTAACTCTACTTAGGAGAAGATGAAGAGCTCTACCTATCACAATTTCTCAAGGATATAACTCCACTCTATATATGATATCTTTCTTAATCCAACTAGATTCAGTCTTCAAAGGATAGGATTTTGCAATCACCTTAGGAATATCAACCTTTGGCGTCTTTCCTTTGGAAACCTTTTTGGTTTCTTCCACATTCTTCTTCCCCTTCCTATTGACAATTCTACCACTCCTAAAGTCATCTATAGGTAACGAGGGTTAAAGAAAAACATAAAACTCTTAAAGGTATCTTACCTTATGGGAATGGGTATGTTTATAGGGTTTTGGTTCAATTGGGTCGACAAGGAATTTGTGTTGCTGAATCCTAAGTCTAAAGAAAAAAATCCTTTAAGTGCCTCTCTTTATTGAAATGTGAACACATGAAAGTCACTTTCATTTGGTTTTGTAGGGGTAACTCACTAGTATAAGACTCACCAATGGCCGATGGAAAATGGATTGAGATGTAAAGACGACTTGGCTAGACATAGAGATTTCACCATTAATGAAACTTACCATGTTCCTCCTTGGAGGATGGTTTGATTACAAAAAGCATCGTATCCAACTTTTTATACCCATTTGCCAAATCTATCTTTAGCGTGAATGTGAATAGTAGTTCTATCTCAAGTAAAAAGATTTTATTCTACCAGACTATCCTTGAGCTTTCATTATCATGAAAGTATTTCCCAAGGAACTCTTACTCAAGTCGAAAAAAATCGATGGTAATTCTCTTTAAATATGGTTCACTACTCACCACATTTTGATCATACAAAATGCTCACACTACTTTCACTCACCATAGCCCTTTCATTTTTAACTTTGGCTAGCAGGTGGAGAGTTTTACATTATTCTTATTATGATTTATCGATTCCTCGTACGGCTTCAAATACTCGGCTTAAAGATAATTGTCTTCTTCCTCAATAACACTCAAAGAGGTGTTGGAAATAATCATTTCTTCTCTATTCAGTTGAGGAACATAAAAATCCTCCAAATCACATAACTCATTAAATTCATCTCTTGCCATAAAAATGGCATATATATCTCCTTGGGAGTTATCATCCGAATTCTAGTCGTCATCACTAAAAGTTGCTTGATAATCATTATACCGGCACGTTGGCTCAAATACCAAGGACATTGCTTCGAAATATGTCCTCGACCACCATAATTAAAACAACTAATGGATTTTAGAGATTCAACCTTCTTATCACAAATTCCACAACCAATTTCAAATCAAGACATATAATTATTGGAAGCGCATTTTAATTAAACTTACTTTTTCCAAGTTTTGGTAAACTTTTTAGTGAGTCCTCATTACGAACATCAAGAAAAAATAGACCATGAGATGTCTTCTTAGTCGTTAAATCTATTTTTTTCTATTTAGGAGGAATTGGTTGGCGATTCAATAAATTCGCCTCATGGGTTTAGAGAGAGTTAACCAATTCATCAACATGCATTGGTTTTGAGAGTAAAGATCCAACCTCAACAATGGCATCCAACTTTCTACGCAACCTACTTGGGAGAGACCATAAGATTTTATTAACAATTATATCCTTTTTTATGTTCATCCTTAAATCAAAGATAGAGGTCGCTATGTCATTCAACTCGAAATAGAGCTTGTCAAATGTTTTGTTATCATTCATGGTAATAAGTTTGAAACATGTGGTCAACCATTGAGTCTTGGAGTGCTTAACAACGGATGTACCTTCATAGGTCATTTGTAAAATTTCCCATGGCTCCATAGAAGACGTAAAAGTGGAGATAAGTCTAAATTCATTTGAGATACACAACAAAAAATAGGGTTAAGTAGTTTCATGTTCCACCCACTCTAACTTAAAATCTTTGCCATACCAACTAAATCTAACCTTATCTACTAGGACATCATTGACAACAACCTAAGGATAAGTACATCCTAAAAGAACACTATTCCATATTCTATTTTTCATGGAGATCAAATATGTATACATATGAGCTTTCTAATAGGAATAGTTGTTACCATCAAACGAAGGATGTAGGAGGGTTGAACTTCCATCCATTACACATAAAAGGATATAAACCTAGGCTATAACACCTTGAATGTTGTATACATGCTTTAATGGAAATTGAGAGTATCTCTCGATGGTAACTCCCCAATTAAAAATAATGCCACCTATTTCAAGAAAAAAATGATTAATAATTTACAACTACAAAAGGTTTAACATTCCCAAAGTCTATGTGACAAAATATTTTTCTAGATTTTAGAACCCAAAATTTATCTTCTTTAATTAATATAGTGATTGTATTAAAAGCAAAAAATTAAAATAATCACATGACTGGATGCACGAGGGAAAAATCTACTAACGGGAAAACCTTGGGCCAATAGGACTAAAAAATGCACTATGGCATAATATTAAAACTAGAAGACAGATACTTATTACCACACAATGCTATGACCGACTAGAAACTATTTCACACCATATCCTCCAAGGAGAGCATCAATAGATAAGAATGAGTCCACATTTGTTGACCCTCTTTAACGAGGGTAAACATGACCCTCTAACATGATTAAATAAAATATATACAACTCATAAATAAATATAAGGCCCATTGATGAGTGCTTCATATTTCAGCCAATCACATTGTAGGGTCATGTAAACCCATATTTGAGTAGGTCAACAAATTTGTACTCGCTGAAGAACGCTTTGAAATGTCATCGATTTTGGTCCGAGACTAATGTCATAAAATCTTTCACCAACACTTTCTTCTTTAAAGTTTAAGAAATTTGTCCGTGAATGGAACATTCAAACAACCACAAATTCTACACCAATGATTTTGAGGGAATTATAAATGGTTGTGTTGAAGTATGACAAGGGTATGGTGGTCTAATTCTCAAAAGGATTTTTTCAAGACAAAAAAAGAGAAAAT
This sequence comes from Sambucus nigra, assembly GCA_949130495.1. NCBI lineage: Eukaryota > Viridiplantae > Streptophyta > Magnoliopsida > Dipsacales > Adoxaceae > Sambucus > Sambucus nigra. The sequence continues at coordinate 642,414,818 of OX422209.1, read as the reverse complement.
ATCTACTCACGAACAAAAAGTTTAAATGATTTTTGAACACAATGATGAGTAAATAAATCTCTTAGATTTTCTCAAAGAGTAAAACCCAAGCAATGGATTGAAGAACTCAAAGAATAGAAGTGAAAACATTCCTCTCTATAATAAAAAATTCTCTTAGTGCTAGCGTGGTTAAATATAAACTAAGGCGTAACCTCTATTAATAGAGATAATTTAACAGACAAGAGGCTATTGATAATAAAGTAATAAACTCATTTAGAATGGAACAAACTCTTTAGTATAAACCCACAAACTCTCATGTATATCTTAGTGACAAGTATAGATATGACATGGTTAGAACAATAAATTAACTCTTAAAACAACTAGTTAGAGGGAGAGAAAAGTAGGCACTCTAGGTACACCCCAAGGTAAGAAGGAATAAGGCTCAAAGCTCAATAAAGTCTCATCTTATTGGTAAAAATATTAGACAAAAGTATTAATGGCCAATGATAAAATCTCCGGTTCTTGCAATAACTATCTCAGAAATGTTTATCTCTCTCTTTGATGTGTGATCCCTTGTGTGCTATCCGTCCTCTCCCTCATCAATGGAATAATGTAGTATGTATATTCCCAGTTCCAATCTCATGGGACCTTGTATCCTCTTTTTTTTTATTTTAGTACCCCCTACTGGTCTGTCATCAACCATCTAATAGGGGACAAACATGTTTGGCATGATATAAAGTTATCTTAAATCATGGACGGAAGTATTAGTTTGATGAAAAGTAATGATCACACTGCCCAATACATTATATAAAGTCTTTCATTATGGAATCATGTGTAATATGAAAATTCTGATATGTCAGATAATGAGTTTTACTTTAACATATTTTTAAAGCTCATGAACACTTTTGGTCGATCATGCTCGTGGTTGCTCGAAAGATGCTCCATCGGGTGGGATCTCTTAGATGAGCTGGAGTTTTACCGGGTGTATCTAAAGAGTTAAGTCATGCCATTAAGGGTGTGCATGAACATGAATGGATCGAAATAACCGAACCAAACCTACATTTATGGGTTTGACAAATGCGGCCTTAATGCGGTCCAAAATTACAAAGGACCGAATAAATCGGCCTGGTCTTGATCCTGGTCCTAAGAAGCGGGTCTGGACCGGACCGAGCCATTTTTATTATATATATATATATATATATATATATATATATATATATATATATATATATTTACAAATTTAGTAACTTACGCACACGTTACCTGCCTTGTGCCTTTGAAGTTACACACTTTAACATCACCAACTCTACATCTCTTCTTTTCTCTCTCTCTTAATGACCGTCATCAAATCTCCAATATCTCCCAACCAAATTTAACCGAATACACTATTTCTCTCATCTCTCTCCCTTTTGGCAGAGGCAATTAATTCTGATTGAGACAATGTCCAAGTCGGTTAGTTTTCTCATGATATTTCTTCCCTCCATAGACATTATTCCAACAATCTCTATTGATATGTTATAATTATTTTTTAGATTTATTAATTTCGATAGAGGATATTGATATCTTAAGTCTTTTTTAGATTTATTATGATTTTATTATGGAAAAAATCAACTGCAGTCTACAAGAATCATTCACCTTATCAAAATAGATGAAGATGAAAGTGTTTCGACAGAGCTGGGAAACACAAAATGATTTGGATAGTGGAGGAATTATGAGTAATGAATTATGGTGGAAGGAGTGGAGCGAAGTAGATGGTGATTCAAATGAATAACACTAAATTTGTACTCTCCCCACTCTCTTCGCTTACAGGTCAATCACCCCAATCAAACTAATATTTTTTTGGGGTTGATTATTGGAATGTAATTATTTATTTATGGCTATGCAAAAAAAAAAGCTATTGCTGGTGAAATTGTAAATAGGCTTGACTGGTTGGAGATTCATTGAATGATGACTACGAATAATGTGCTTGAGTTGAATGTCCTTAGTAAAAGTGGACCAAAGTACAAATTGAGGATTGCTAGTCGTTAGAATTGGTAATTTCCTTGGCAGTTTAATGCCAGATTTGTATCATGTTAAAGTTGTTAGTAATCAGATAGGTTCACTGGGGGTTATTGATGTGTTAACAATGATTATCAAAGAAAGTGGGAGTTGTTGTCAAGTGATTTAGATTGATTTTGGATCTATACGTTTGCAAGAGGGAGTCATATGTACGTAAAAACTCAATAAAAGAAGTTGATCTTATCCCACCATATCAAAATAGAAGAAAAAATCAAGAAAATAAGTTTTGCAAACTGGTTAATTTAGTTGATTTTTTCCAGGTTTAAAATAACAGTGCCTCTAATTGTTTTGTGTGTGAATTTTTTGTGTGAATATTTTTATTACATTATTGTTCTGAGTATTTTTATATCTTTGTGAAATTTTTATATTAATTTTTTATGGATCGAATAGGACCAAGACCGAACACAGACAGCTTGAAAACCGAATAGGAATGAGACCGGTTATTTTGGTCCGATCTCGGTCCATAATTTTCTAGGATCGATTAATACGGTTCGATCCTAAAAATAGCTCAAAATCTGACCGGACTGGACCTCAAACTCCCCTACATGCCATAGCTTTACATGCTTCTCAATCCTCCAAAATAATTCCCTTATAGGTTCCCTAAGTGTGGTTGTTCGATAGAGCATGAAAGCTCTCCCAAGTACTGCCAGACTTGGTCCCTTACGGATACCAAGTAACCTCACTAAAATTTTAATATGCCTCATAATTATAATATGTATCATAATTACAATTTTTCTCATAAATACACATAACAGAAGTTTAAACAAAATAGAAAGGTATTTTGAATAGTTCTCTTAGGAAGGCTTTCTCTGTTCCTCCTTCTACCATTTGGACTAGTTTACTTCCTTCCAGTTTCCTTTATTCTTGCTACAGTTTCCTCTATGCTTACTCAAGATTCCTCTATTCTTTGTACATCTTCCTCTATATTTGTTCGAGATGGATTATGAGTAAGAACATTTAACTCATCACACTCCTTTGCAATCTCACTAATCATTGTTGAATCTTTTTAGTTTCTTATTGAGGGAAATTATCTCTAATCACGGATTTATCTTTATGCCCCCTACAATATTTAAACCCCCTACATTTTCCCCTTAGAAGAGAAATTTGTTGTGCAAGCAAGAAATATCTATACGAGACACCTGCTTCGAAAACCTTCACTCCGACAACCCCCTCTCATTGTGTACTCAAAAGAAAAAATGTGACTTTCCCTCATCATAGTAACAAATTCATTTTTTTTTATTTGAGAAAAACTTCTTTTGAAAAAACTTGGTATGTGGGATCTCCTTTTTAATGAAGTTGATCTGTGGTAACTCGTTGCGTACAAACTTGATCTGTGGGGACTTAGTGTGAAAAAAATATATCTGTGGGAGCTCATTGAGAATAACCTTTGTTGATAAAACTTAAAAAAAACTAGAATTTTTTTTGAAAACCCACAAAATCTTCCTTTGTAAACAAGTTTTCCTCCTTTTGGAGCGTTTCAACAATTAATCCTAAAGTACAGTGGTCTCACAGTTCTGCCACCATTTTCCATGTGGAAAGTTAGGGTTAACTATGGAAATTGTGTGTATGCAAAAGCCAACATTTGTTTTACAATACCCACACAAAAAATTAATATGTCACCTTTTAAATGACTAGTTATCAATCGTTTAAAAGAGCAAAACTTAATCATTTTGCCAAAACTTTAAACTTTCTTCTATTTCTACTCAAAGCTCAAGATTTTAAAGAGAGATAAAGTGTCATTTTCCCTTGAATCTCACCCAAAAACACCACAAAGTTCCTACTTCACAAGTAATTTCTTGATTTTTTCCTTTTTATGTTGTTTGCACAACATTTTTTCCATTGAAACCTTCATTTAGTAGAAATGGCTTCTTACAGTCATAAACTGGAATTTTTTGGCCTAGCCCTAGAGGCCTAAACAATGGCGCATCAATCCCACTTGCAGATATAACGTTATTCCCCCTACTTTGGGGGAAATGATAAGTTTAGGGAAGAAATCAAGCATTTTCTAGCTAGTTGCAAGCAAAAGGTATTACTCTGACACTGATGGAAGAACTAGAGGAAAAAGAATAGTGGGGGTATCTTCTCGCAGCTAACATTCTTCATTTTAGGTTACACCAAGAAGACTTCCGTTACTCCCACATAGATTTCAAAGGACACGGAGGCTCCCCAAAGTTCTTTGTTACCTGGTCAACCTATATTCACTAAAGTAATCTTGGATCCTTCAGAAGCTGGGTCTTCATAAAACTTGTTGGTTTGGGAACTTCACTTTGTTTAAGAATAATGTATTCCTCCAAGTATTGGTCTAGTGATGGAATCAAGTGTTCAACACTTTCGTTGTAGCTTGGGGTGAATTCACAATCAACCTTGAACATGTTTGTGAGATGATGGGTATTGAGCCTTATTATTACCTTTCTTATGACAATGAATCTAGAGAGAGAAAACTTGGATAAAAAATTTCGTGAATGCATTGGGGATTCTAGAAAAGATACCCACCAAACTTATCAAATTTTATTACAAGGTTCCCCCCAAACCCACCTAAGATGAGATGACCAAGGGTATCATTTTGGTGCAACTTTTGGTGGTGGTAAAGGCTCCTCGTCAGAGCTAGACGCTTATATCTTGTGCTCTCTCTCTTGCTTATTATTTCTAGGAAAGCCCAACGATTTACCTCGTAGAGAATTAATCAACATTTCAGTGAGCTTAGCTCGTGGGGTCAACCTTTCTCTTTCTACCATTACTCTTGAGTCCCTCTACACTTGGGCAAATAGCACTCCTATAGACATGTAATGGTATTTGGGAAGTTACGATGTCTCTAATTTTACTAACACAATTATCTTAATGGGTTCCTTTACTCAAGGTTCCCTACTGTTGCCCCTTCAAATCTTCCTATATGTAATTTCTTCGTGATATGTCCAAGGTTGCATCATTGGAATAAGAAGCAAAGTAGGAAGGAATTGATTCCTTTAGTTAACAAGTACTCTTCCTTTATTGCTTGTCATTACTGTGGGAAAACTCATGCCTAAAAGGTACCCTTCTCTGATCAGTAAAATCTTTTAATTGAAGCAGTAAAAAAAAAGAAATGATTACCGAGAAACCTCATATTCAATTTTTCTTGTGATTAATCTTGTCCATCTTCCTTCACTTACTGGGTGGGGTGATAAACGTTAGGCCTATCGCCTCCACCATTTTGCCAGACAGTTTTGGTATGACTAAGGTGTTCCCCTCATGAACTACTAAGCTACAAAGCTAATGATTATTTCCCCATAGCTTTCTTAGAATTTATAATATTTGCCGTCATAGCTATCGGCTTTGAGTTTAAGGATAAGATCACCATTCCAAACAATAAGAGGAAGGGTGACATTCTTTTAGCTGGGTTATGCATTTTTTACTATCTAAACTTAATAAAATTAGAGATTGGTACAAAACTCCACATGCCTACCTATTGGTGAAACGGTATGCCCCAAATGACCTTAGTCGTAACAATAACTCAATAATAGGAGTTGAATTTTAGCTAAGTACCACAAAGAAGAGTCCACCACATGAGTTACCTCCCTAGACACCATTAATCTATGTGTCTCGAAAGGGAAAAAAGAAGAATATTGTCCATGGTACAACTATTACAAAAAGGAAATCTTCCTCTGTAGTTGGTTCATCAACGGAGGAGACTTCGCTCATAGCTCGTGAGTGTGAAACCCTGCCTAATTAAATACCGGGTGATCAGTCCTTTATTAAATTAAAGTAAAGTATCCGGTTGGTTCATTATTAAAATCAGTATCGAAAAACAATTTCTTTATTTATCACCTAATAAATAATTAAGCTAAGTGTTGATGCAAAAAAGAGACTATGCCAAATTAATTGATCACGGATAAAGTAAGTAAAACAAATAAGACATAAGAAATTTTAAAGTGGTTCATCTCAATGGAATAGCCTACATCCACTATTATGTATTGATTGGCTTGAGTTGTTTTTTTGGTCCTTTGCAATGAGGGTGATACAATCTATTTATAACCCAAGAGAGGTATTGATAGTTGTCTTATGAAAGGATGGAATGTCCTCATTTGTTAGGCATTTACATCAATACATAATGAGAGTTAAATGCACTATTGTCGTCACTTCACTATTTACACAGGTTGTATGATTGTTGTCACTTTGTTGACTGTACAAGCTAGATTTTTAGCAGTTAGTCGGTTATCCTAGTTACTCAGGCTTCCCAGTTAGTCGGGCTTCATTGTTGGTTGAGATTTTGTATGATGCTGACTTGGACTTGTTCCACCTTGAATGACACGTGCTGGCTTGTAATTGGTCCACGTAGGGTGGTAACTTTTGGTATCAACATAAGCCCCCAATGTTTTATACTTGGAGCTGATACGAAAGTGTGAAATATTATGCTTTAACAGTAGCTCGGGCTGTTTGGTCAGCTGCAGACCTTCAAGACTTGTGAAATTTATCCACTTGATTGACAATTTATGGGTGCGAATGGAAATTTTGTAAATATTTCAAATTTTAGCAAACTTTTATGGGGTATCTTCATCTTTTCCTTTGCGAGCCGCCATGAACCCAACCGTCATTCGCTTTAACATTACTTTTCTTAGTTTCCGAGGTGACTTATAAAAAGGGCGATAAAACTTTGATCATCTCTTACCTCTAACTTCTGATTCTGATATTGCGTTCTTTGAACTTTCTTGTAATTTTTTTCTTTTCTACCTTCAGTTCTTGCTGAATCCTTAAACTTTTGTTAGAATTTTTCTTCTCCTCTTCTATGTTTTCTTCATCATTGTTTATTCTATCAATTATCTTGATAAATTCAGAGTTGATTTTAATATTCCATCTTGTGTTGCACTGGAACATCCTAAATTTTCTTCTGATTTTTTCTCTCTTACCGAGGGACATTGGTTCCCTTCCATCTTTATTATTGAATGTGGGTTCACATTTCCTCCCAATCCCCTATGTCTAGAGTTTTGTCAATGTTTTGACATTGTTCCTGCAAGAGTGGATCCTAACACATGGGGAGTAGTAAATGGAATATATAGGTTAAACTAAATCTATTGAACCCATATAAGTATTCAAAAAATAATGTTTTGTTATAAATGGGTAACTAGCGATACCACTTTTTATTTGAAAACTAGGGCAGTTAGTAAAGATTGAATAGTTAATCTCCCCGATTCTAATAGGGATTATTTTGATCATTGGGTGGTTGTAAAACATTGGCAACTCGCCCCTTTAGTTCGAAGTGCTAAATATCAAGGACCTAGATGTTAGCTCTTTGGCAACAGAATATGTTGTTTAATGTTTTAGTAATTTTTCTCTGTTTATATTTGATAAAATATCATACTGACTATTGCTTTATAAATTGAATTGCAGTTGACCAGGAAAGAAAGTAAATTTGAAAGAATTGAAGTTTATCTGGGGACTTCACAAGGTAGTTGCTAAGGATCACGTTAGGTCCGCCTCCTATCTGCTTCAGTATAGGAACACTGTTTCTTCCTTTATTGCCATAGCTGCTGCCTCTCCTATTTTGGTAATTATCTTGATCAAGAGGTTATTGTTGTTTCTAACACTCCTTTTATCTGAAATCATGAAGAAGATGAAGTTTCCTGACCTTCTCAGTGGTAGCACTTTTGGATCCTAAGCACTTGTCGAAGGAGCCAAGAAAAAAATAGGGGATGTTATGAAGCCCCCTGCCCCTAAAGTACCAACCCCCAAAAGTGCAGTTCACAAAGATGCTGAAGTTCCTTTGAGGAGACTTAGGATAAGGCTTGCAGAGAAGTAGGTCGACTAGGTGACTAATCAACTGTCCTTGGTTGAATTACCCTCTTCTGATGTTATTCCTTTGGCATCTATTACTCCTGGTTTGGCTAGGAAGTTAATCAAGTTTGGAACTCTCCCAGACCACAGAGGGGTGGATGCCATACTCCCTCAAGCTCGGGTTTCTGAATTGACTTCTCAAAGTCTTGCATCAGTAAGTATTTTCCATTTTATTGTTTTGGTTATCTTTTATATTTCTCATTTACTCATCTTATTCTTCATCCATTGTAGTTCTTGGTACACTTTAATAATATGTTTGAGAAGGATGATCCAATTAGGGCTTCTTCTTCTTCGAATGATGTGGAGGAAGCCCTGGCTGGCATGAAGAAGTCTCTGCTCAAATCTTAGCAAGCCCTGGAGACTAAGAAGACTACTTGGGAGGATAAAATGAAGAAGACTAAAATTTCTCATCAAATGTTTGATAAAAATGACCATGAAATGGAGCACAGGGAAAAGGAAGATGAGCGAAAGGCTAAGGAGGCTAAGCATAAGGAAGACGAAGCGGAGTGCAGGTAGAGGAAGCAGAGAGCAGGGAAAACTCTGCTGAAGACCTTGTATCCTCTGCCAGATCTATGAGAAAGTTTGCTGTCAAGGCCTCCTTTAGTGTTGATTGGGACAAAGGTTAGAACAAAGCCATTTCTGTTGCCTTTACTCAAATTGAGTATGCAAAATAAAAATGCTTCAGAGATGGTTGGGTTTCTTCCCTTCAGGAGATGAACACAGCTGAAGGCTCTGAACTTTTTTAGAGTTATATTCATGATCCTCCTTGAGTCATTGAGGATGAGGTTTAAGATGAGTCTAGTTATGTAGAATCTTATTTAGTGGTTGAATGTACTGCAGATCGTCTCTGTCTTCTCTTTCTCCACCAGAGCAAACCAAGAAACTCCATCCTGTAGCCCCTTCTTTTGAGCAGGACAAAAAGGTTGAGAATGATAGGGAGAAGGTGTAGAGTTGTTCAACATTTTCCCTTTTTCTTTTTTGCATCCTTTTTACTTACTTTGATTGTATTTGAACTCTTTGTTATCAATAAAATAATCTTTTGTTCCTTTTTGTCTCCTGTTGGTTCTACCCGTTATTCATTCTTGTTGTTCATTGGTGGTCATTTTTCCTTTCTAGTTTATAGAGAAGATGTAATAATTATGTTCCAATGATACCGAGCTACTGAGGAAGTGCAATGATTTTTTCAAAGAAGGTCATACGTGCTTATTTGAAGAAGAAATTGTTCAGTTTCTCAGTGATGATGTATCAGAGAAGACTAAATAAGCCTATAAGTATTTGAAGTACTTACTTGATCAGGCAATAGCAAATAATGTTTCCTACTATGAGATGATAAAAGAACTTTATGAACAGTATAAAGAATCTATTACAGTGTTGCATCAGAGCTATGAGCAGAAGTATCAATATTTGAGTATAAGTCGGGGCTTTGATAAATTTGTCTATATTTATAATAAAAAAAAAACTTTACTTAATCTTGAAGTTTAAGAAAATAGGACTGTTGCCAAAATCCTAGAAGAAGAGAATAATAATTTGAGGGATGAAGTGAATCTTTTGAAGTTCCTCTCGAGTTGTTTTTGCTACTACTAATGAGGGTTACTCCTTTTTAGAGGCAGCAAATGCAATATTAAGAGATGAGTTGGACGCTTTAAAAAAGATTAAGCCTACATAATTTTCCTTAGTAAGAAATAAGCCTTGGCGAGGAACTATAGAAGAAGTTAGGACCCATCAGGCCCTTGCCAATTAACCTGCACAGTTAAAATCAAAAGACCAAGCTATTATTGAGATGTCCCAGAAGCTGCAGACCTTGTGTGAACAATTATCCACTCAATCTTCCCAATTAGAGGTTAAGGATGGAATACTGAAGAAACTGTAATCTCAGGTTGATAAATTAATCTTTCAATTCCACAAGCATCCAATAAAAGTTTGGATGGATGGGTATAATGAATCTTTGGGACATTTTGATGATAGACTTCAACATGCCAAGAATGAATCCTATAAATGGGGTTGCATGAATGCTTTAACTGTGATGAAGGTGGATCATAACAACTCTTTGGAGGATTGGTATGATCTAGGTTTGCTATATCTTGATAATCCTTAATTCAAGTTAGATGTTAACTGGATTCCTATTCATCGTATTCCACAATGTTTGATTTAAAAATACTTAGGATATTACGAGCTACATGATGAACTAGAGATCATTCAACCTCCTCATCTGCTTGATTGTCCTAGTATCAGTAACAGCAGGATGCTTCATAACTTTAACTTCATCAAATCCCCTTTTACTTTGGATGATCCTCCAGCTGGCATAGAACCTGTTTCTAAGGCTGAAGGAAAACGTCCTGTAGAATAAGGCTTTGTATTTTGTTTCTGCATGTTTAAACAATAATATGTAATCATTTTATATAATGACAAGTTTATTTTTTGAATGGATCAACTTTTATTTAATGTCTGCATATATGAATGTCGTCTTAGTCTTTGACTATGGATGGATCAACTTTCAGTTAATCTTTAGTTTTTCACCAGTTCTATTGATATCCTTAGGCTTATCCTAGGTACTATATCAATTACCAATGCATCACCATGGTTATACTTATGTACCCAAAGTTTTTAGGTAATTTCATTAGATACCTCGGTTCCTAGGTATGAGTGGAACATTTGTCCATCTTTTAGCCCAGTTTAGATTAAAATTATTCATCCGGGTCTTCGTTAACCAAGTATTTGGGACTTACAATTTTCCCTTGCGTGGTTTTTTATATGTTTGACAATCAACTTTGTTGGTGCCTTTATTGATACTGACCGAAATTGTTGGTGGACTTTATTGAAATTTGTTGGTGGTCTTTGTTGATACCGACAAACTTTGTTAGTGGCCTTTGTTGCATGCATAATGTAGTCAATAACACTAGTACTCTGATTTTTTTAGGGAAATCCCATTCTTATTAATATTGAAATGAACTTAATACTTCATGATTACATTACTGATATTATTTCCTCAAGTGTTCTGCATTCCACGGGGTCTTTAATTCTTCACCTTTCAAAGTCTCAATTCGATATGTTCCTGGTCGGATGACTGCAGTGATACGATAAGGCCCATGCCAATTAGCCTCCAAATTATTATTCTTTTGAATCACTTTCTTCAAAACATAATTACTCTCTTTTAAGTTTCTCGGCTTCACCCTTTGGTTGTAGAAATATGCAGTTCACTGTTGATAGGCTGCATTCCTTAAAGTCGCATCTTCACTTACCTCTTCCAGCATGTCTAAGTCCAGCCTTATCATCGAATTACTAACTGGGGTATTGAAGTTAAGAACTCTGTGTGTAGGTAATGCTAGCTCAGTAGAAATTACTGCTTCAGTACCAAATGCTAACATGTAGGGAGTTTTTCCAATAGCTACTCTAAGAGTTATTTGGTAAGCCCACACGACAGACTGCAGTTCATTGATCCAATTCCCTTTAGCATTTTCTAGTTTTTTCTTCAACCCATTCAGCAAAGTTCTGTTAATTACCTTTATTTGGCTGTTGCTTTCAGGACGGCTAGGAGCAGAGTGGATTTTTTTGGATGTTGGATTGGGCACAATAAGAAGAAAATTTGTCGTTGTCGAGATGTGCACCATGATCAGTGATAAAGGCATAGGGCAAGCCATACTTGCATATGATGTTTTTCCAAATAAACTGATACACCTTTTCATAGGACATATTGATTAATGGATCAACTTCCACCCACTTAGTAAAGTAATCAACAACTACAACCAAGTACTTGAACCTTCCTCAGGTGGTTGATAGAGGCCCAACCAAGTTAATTCCCCACATAGCAAAGGGCCAATGTGAAGTGATTGGTGTTAGGAGAGATTGTGGAGCCTTTCATATGCTAGAAAACCTCTGGCACTTATCACACTTCTTAGAAAAATCTGCACAATTTTCTCGCATAGTTGGCTAGTAATACCACTATGTGTTTATTCTTCGCAACAAAGTTTTTCCTACTACATGGGATCCACAAGAACCTTCATGAATTTTCTCAGTCAAATCCTTCACTTATGCTGGATGTACACACTGTCGTAGACTAGCAGTTAATCCTCTTGTATATAACACACAACCATCTAGCACATATTTGGCGAATTTGTATTTCAACTTTTTAGCTTCAAATAGGTCTACTGGAATAATTCCTTCTTCAATAGATTCTCTTATTGGATCCATACAAGATGGCCCCATATCAACTACAATAAAATTGACCATCAGATCTTCATCTATGCTACTATTAACTCAATAGGAATTGTTCATCGTAGCTCAATTCTGGTTAATAAAGCTAGCCGAGCAAGTGCATCTGCTCGAGCATTTTCCAATCTTGGTATTCTAACCATTTGGGTAGCTAGAAAAGTGCAAATTATCTCCAAATCGTTAGCTAAGTATTTGGTCATTAATCCCCCTTTATCTGCATACAAGTTTAACACCAGATTTACCACCAACTGTGAATCACCGTATACCACAACTTGCTCGGCATTCAGTGATTTAGCTAGATTCAAACCAACAATTACAACTAGATTCAAACCAACAATTACTCTGCCTCATTATTGGAGGCTTGAAATTGGAATCTTAGAGAATACTCAATATCTAACTCGTCTAGAGTATTGAGAATGATTCCAGATCCACATCTAGTTGCACAGGATGACCCATCAACATACAAGATCCATATGAAAATATCGTTGTCAAGTGCTTAGTTTGTCAGAATTCTGTGGTGGAAGATTTTATCCTTCACCTTCTCATACTTCTTTTTCATCTCATGTACTCCACTAGAGGGTTCTGGTTGATCGTTGATGACTTTTTCTGCAGTTTCCCTTTCTTGGAGTTGGTCGAGCATATTTTTAGTAGGTTTGCGGACTCTATATGGACATTTTTCTCAAGTCCGATATGTTACATTTGTGTATGTCGTACTCTGCTACATTTGTCACATCACTTCACTATATCACATGATGACTTCTATCCGAATTCTAGGAATCAAGCATTCAACATCTCCATCAAGTGTCCCACATCTTCCTCAACGACTTCACGTTACACGATTTTATGGAATTTATGCAAGTGGTATGCTAGATAAGTCAAAACAATGAAAGAAAGACAAGATAGGAAAGTTCAAGGGCATTTTGGTAATTTTAAAGCCATAGTCCAGAGGTCTGGTCAACTGGAAATTTGAATACCTCGATGCCACAAAGATACTGGAAGAAACAACACCTCAATCCGAGCTACGGTGAAGGAGTTATGACCTTTTGAAGATGGAGAAAATTCTATAGAAGAATGCTAATTTCTTTTAACCCCAAACCAGCGAGGTACCGTAAACCACATAGTGAACCGGTTCGGGGGGGGGGGGAATTTCGGGGTACATAGGCGAACCAGTTTGGGGTACATGCACATCAAAAGTCCCACCGACTCAAAACTCTTTTGGTTTTCCTATAAAAGAAAACTTCGGGGGAGTTATTTTTTAAGACTTGGAGAGACGTTTTTGAGAGTTCTATTAGCTCAAGTCTTCATATTTTTGAGTTCCAAAAACTGATGTTTTGATTCACACATCATTACCATATTTTTGTGAATCCTTTTGGAACCCAAGAACACTACTTTGCTTTTGTTCATCTTTGTGGGGAGATCTCTGCAACCAAGGGCAGCGTGTTATTACTGAGGGAGTCTCTACGAAGTTTTACAGTTGCGTGCCATTGAGGAGTGATGTGGTTATTCCTTTGTTGATTAGATTACGGTCCATGTGGGTTTGCTACGTGTGGATTCATTGCTGACGACACTAAACGACCTTTGCGGTTATTCGTGTGTCACTGTATTTTATTGTAATCCGTGTAAGTTGCTATTTACTTATTATAATGAAATAAAAGGTTTTTCCCTTCGGGGATTTTTCGTGAGTATTCGTGTGTCAGCATCTTTTTCTGTCGCATGCTATATCTTATTTATGGTTTGACACACACACCCACATACACGTAGTTGCATGTTTAGGGGCTGAATTAATTTGATTTAAAAATGGACTCTAATTAAATGAGGTTTAAATTGGATATTTACGAATTAATTTAATCAATTATCACACAAAATCATGTTTCTCAGACTCAAGAAAGTTGCTCGGCCTTGTTGCTCGGGGACCACTAGGTAAGTGAATTCTGTAATAAAATCAGCCACAACTTGGCCTTTTAAAGCAGTCCTTGGTTCGTATACAAGGTCATACTCCACTAACTCCACAGCCCAATACCTTAATCTCCCAGAATTCTCTGGCTTATGCAAATCTTGTCTCAGTGGCATGTCAGTGTAGACCACTACGGTGTGAGCTTAAAAATATGGCTTCATCCGTCTACTAGCCTCAATTAAGGCCAATGTTAATTTCTCCTGTCAGGTATATCTAACTTGTTCTCCTCGAAAAGCTTTTTTAGTGTAGTAAACTGGCTTTTGAACTCCATTCCCTTCCCTAATCAAGGCAGAGGTAACAGTTGACTCAGAAACTTCCAAATATAGATACATCTTTTCTCCCAACACTGGTCAAGAGAGTAATTGTGGTTCTCTAAAAAAATTCTTCAATTCTAAGAAGGATTTTTCGCATTCATTGTTCCATCAAAGGTTTTTCTGAGTACCTTGAAAAAATGGTAAACATCTGTTTGTTGCTTGGTACACAAATTTGTTGAGTGCTGCCACACACCCTGTTAGCCTTTGAACATCCTTTTTACAGGTCGGGGATCGCATTTCTATTAAATCCTTGATCTTATTTGGATTAACTTCAATGCCCCTTTGATTTACTATATACCTGAGGAACATTCCCTCCGAACTCCGAAGACGCATTTCGTGGGGTTTAACTTCATCTGGTACTTTTCAAATTGATCAAACGTCTGGATGAGGTCGACAATGTGATCGATAACTTTTTTTCTCTTAGTGACCATATCATAAACATACACCTCCATGTTGTTACCTATCTGCTCTTCAAATGCTTTGTTAACCAGTCTATGATAAGTAGCACCTGCATTTTTTAAACGAAAGGGCATAACCTTATAGCAATAAGTTGCTCGAGGAGTAATAAAGGAAGTACTTTCTCTGTCTTCTGGCTTCATTTTGATCTTGTTATAACCAGAATACGCATCCATGAAACTCACTAACTCGTGCCTCAAAGTAGAATCCACCGGTTGATCAAGTCGTGGCAAAGGAAAATGATCCGTTGGGCATGCTTTGTTCAAGTCAGTAAAATCCGCACATATCCTCCACTTATTATTTTTCTTCTTGACCATAACTACGATTGCCAACCAGTCCGGGTATTTCACGTCCTCAATAAAGGAAGATTTTTAAAGCTTTTCCACTTCTTACTGTATAGCCTGGTTCTTCTCCGGGCTAAAAACTCGTATTCGCTGCTTCAAAGGTTTAACCTCCTTATTAACATTAAGCTCATGGCATAGGAAATTTGGATCTATGCCTGGCATATCTTTATGGTCCATGCAAACACCTACTTTCTTTGTCTCAAGAAATCCACCAACTCCTGTTTAAAAATCGATTCCAATGATACTCCTATTTGAGTTGTTCACTCTGGTTTACCATCGTCCAGCACAATGCTTTTTGTAGCCTCCATAAGTTATCCTTTTACAATCTCAGATTCGTCTCGTGGATCTAAGGTTTTAACCTCAGATTCGCTATTCGTCTCAGATATATCTACTTGATAAGTGGTTATTTTCCTCTTTGTCTCCAATATATGTTCTTCCTCAGCAGAGGAATAGTAGCATTCCCGAGCTACTTTATGATCTCCTTTCACTACTCCAACTCCAAAGTTGGTCCGTAATTTCAGGCATTGATGAACAGTAGAGGGTACAACTTCAAATTTCTTCAGACCAACTCTTCCCATGATCATGTTATAAGAAGAATGAACATTTTTATCCATTATAAAGAATCTCACTTTCTCTATCATGCTCATCGGTCATGTCCTGATCAACACATCTAGTTTTATTTTCCCCAAAGGAAATACTTTCTTTCCATAGAATCCAATGAGTGGCCTAGGGTAAGGTTCCTGTTCGCTAAGTTTTAATCCCAAACTATCAAAACAGGGATAAAACATGATGTATGCCGAACTGCTGTTATCCACTAATGTTCTTACCACCAGTACTTATTTCATCCTGACTCTGGTCACTAAAGGATCATCATGAGGATACAACACTCTGGATAGATCGTTCTTAGAAAAGACAATTTTGAGCTTATCCTTGTTAACTTTTCTTAGTCGGTCTTCCTCGTCAAGGTTAATTCGCTGGATATAGGAACAAGCTTGAGCCTCATTTAAGTAAGCTTTCCTTTAAGCTGTATGATCTCCTCCTCCTGCATCCCCACCTGTAATCATATGATAATCAAAATATCCAAAATTGAGTGTGAATACCTCGTGTTCAGGTTGTCTAGGATTCTTGGGAAGATTAAGATCATCTTCTGGATCATCATCGTGGTTCCTCTTCTTATGGATTAACTGGTGAATTAGATATTTGTCGACCTCTACCTCCAGTACTTCCACCAGCCTTCCGATCAATGAATCTTTCCAATTTTCCTCTTCAGATGAGTGCTTCTATCTCATTCTGCAGAGAAATACATCGATTGGTCGTATGTCCATGATCTTTGTGAAATTCACAATACATGGACTTATCCCTCTTATCAGTAGGTGACCTTAATTTTTCAAGCCACCTCAAATCATTGTTATGCTTGATTTCTTCCAAGATATGATGTATATCCACTGTTAAGGGAGTGTAGTTGGTAAATTTACCGAGCTAATCTAGGCTTTCTTTTACTTTCGAACTCTTGCGTTCATTGTGATTTTTGTGCTCATTCTTATTTGACTTTCCTTCTATCTTTGCTTTTTCCTTAGCATTTGAATTCTTTTTTGTAGCCATAGCTTCATCGACATTTATAATATTTGCTGCTTTGGCCATCAATTCTGTCATCGTCTTTGGGGGATATTTTGCCAAAGTATAATATAGTTTGTTAGGGAGCAAACCACTCATGACGGTAGTGACTGCAGTCTTCTCTTCGTAATCAATGACTTTAAGTTTCTCGCTATTGAAATGAGTGATGTAATCCCTGGTACTTTCTCCCACCTTCTGTCTTACACTAAGAAAATGAGCTACTCGCTTCACTGTTTTTGCTCCAAAGCTAAAATTACCAATGAATAGCTCGATGAGTTGTTGAAAGTAAGAAATCTGCCCCCGAGGAAGACCATTATACCATATTTTTGCAGACCCCGTGATTGTTCCTGAAAATGCCGTACACCTCATTTCATTAAGAACAACATAGATATTAGTCGTTTCTTGGTATTGTTCAATATAAAGAACTGGATCGATCTTCCCATCATACTTGGGAGTGACTACTGGAGCTTTAAACTTGGTCGGCGTAAGGAAATCTACGATGGTTTGCATAAAGGGAGATCCCTTAATAAAACTTTTATGAAGGGGATTATTAGCCTTGGCCGTTTCTCCCAACCTATCTTCCAAGTGCCGAATGAAACCTTTCCAAGCATCACTGCCAGCACCAGATTTATGGGTGACGACTTTTTTATGCTGACCAATAGCTTGTGCTAAGCTTTCTATTTGTGAGCCTTCTCTTTAGATGGACCGAGTAGTTCACCGGGTATTTAATCTGGATTGGGCTGAACCTTCCCTAAAATCACTTGGTCATCGATTATTTCTCGATGCAACCCAAAGGGCATTTCCCTGGGGTCCCAAACAATCAAAAGGAGAAGCCCTACTTAGCCTTTCTAAGGCACTCAATATTTCTAGGATAAGGGACTGTCCATCAGAGGAATTACTAATCCTGATAGAAGAAGTTTCTCTAGGAAGGTATGAAGGATCCCTTGAAGTTATAGAATGGCTACGTCCAATACTCCTTGTTGGTGGCGGTGGCATATTCCTTTGATTAAATTGTGAAGGAACTCCAGTTTCCCGAGTTTGAGACAACTATCGTATAATATCCTCCATAGCCTCTTGACCCTTGGCCAAGCTAGCCAAAATTCTTATTAAATCATTATTATTTACAGGGACAGAGGGAGTAGGCAAAATTACCTCGTTTTTGGTGCTTGATTCTGTAATTTCAGCCATGGATGATGAATCAGTGAAAACGTTTAGCAATACATTCTCACAGACGACACCAATCTATTGATGTAAAAAACTAGAATAGGCCTAATTAATTGATCACAGATAAAATAAGTAAAACAAACAAGACACAAGAAATTTTAAAGTGGTCTGGCTCAATGCAATAGCCTACGTTCACTGTTATGTATTAATTGCCTTGAGTTGTTTTTTTAGTCCCTTGTAATGACGGTGATATAATGTATTTATAGCCCAATAGGGGTATTGATAGTTGTCGTGTGAAAGGATGGAATGCCCTCATTCTCTAGGAATTTACATCAATACATAATGAGAATTAAATGCACTATTATTGTCGCTTCATTATTTACACATGTTGCATGATTATTATTGCTTCGTTGACTGTACAGGCTGGATTTTTGATAGTTGGTTGGTCTTCCCAATTGGTCGAGCATCCCAGTTGGTCAGTCTTCATTATTGGTTGGGCTTCCTTGTTGGTCGGTCTTTTGAATGATGCTGACTTGGACTTGTGCCATATTGAATAATACGTGGTGGCTTGTAATTGGTCCACGTAGGGTGGTAACTTTTGGTATCAACACTAAGTTTCAAAATATTTAATTGTATGAATTAAGTCCCACCAATATGAATTGTTAAACATACACCATTTTAATGAACATAAATATAATAATGAATGCCAAATGATTCCACTGAATGAAAAAAGTTGTATTAATCATTCCCAATAACATATCTCAAATCCAAGGACAATATACTAATTAAAACAATCCAAACCAAAAACTGAGTACTAAAAATAAAGAAGTACAATGTCTCTTGGAACTAAATAGAAACTGAGAATGGGAGACTCAATCCCTATCTAACATGACTAAGTGAAGAGGTGAGATAACAAGAATGAAGTCGTCTAAATGTGAGGGCCTGCAACTCCCACCCTAGTTGCAGCACGTCAAACATTTCAACGATCTACATCTGACGCCCCTGTGGCTGGGCACTGTTAATGCATATAAATATATACAAGAGAAAGAAGATATGACTAATAAACGAGTCAGACCCCAATATTTATAGTTTTAAAAATAGTTTAACAAGTATTTAAAATGCTTACTAGAAGATACTCCATGCATGTTAGTTACGCGTCTCTCACTTGAGAATTCTCACCTCTTAACTAATGTACACACCTAATGTATTCAAACCCAGTCGAGTTAATACTAACCCGGATAACTAGTCTAAACTAAGTCTCCTCTCATCAACCCTTATTCATGTTCGTACAAAAATAGAATGATAATTGATTTCTTGATTTTAACAAGTCCACTATATACATTACATTATGGCCTTAAATATTCTCACACTTACATTATTAAATATTTTCGCTAATCTTATCTACCTATAAGCATAGTAGATGAAACACAAGTATATATATAACCATATTTAAGAATATATATATACTAATAATGCACTCCAAAATAAATTATAGTGCATTCGTACTCTGTTATCATGTTTATGTACCTCTCGTATAAATAAGGTATATTCACTCTCGAACACTATTAACACGACACACATATATTGGAGTTGAATCATAGTTCCAAGTCACAAAGATGTCAGCACACACCCTCACGTCGCTTAGGACCATCTGCTATACCACTCATAGATATGTTGTACCCATAAGTCTATATTCCCCATAAAGGTCCAATCAAAATGCGACTGTCCCCGCACAGAAACCTCCTTGATAACAAGTATCTCGGGTATGATTAAACATAGATTATTCATGTAACAAGTATACACTGTCACATATATTTATTTCAACAAGTTAAGTACTCGCACGACCCATTATGCATATTAACCATACCTAGTACATAACCATCTAATCCTACAGAAAGTTCTTCATCGTATAATCCATTTATTGTAAGTTCATGCGTATTTCTTGACCCTCGAAGTGTAATCCACATAGTATGTAAAATAACAGTAAGGAAACTAGATAGGCCTTATTGGTCCAACTCATATTCAATTTTCATAGAGCCTAACACCTCACATTTGCGATTATGACCCAATCGGTACTTACACGTCCTTACCATTCAAACCCTTATGAATTCACACTCTTCGAAACTTAAATACAACCCTACTGATGTTTTCCTAGTCCCATCATGGTAATCAAATTATGTCTAAGGGTTCTTACAAAGTGGTGTTGGATTAAACATTTAAAAGGAAACAAGTTTTAAATTCCAAGGGGAGTCGATCGATTGAAGGAAATGGTCGATCGATCTCGATCGATCGACATTCTTGAGTCGATCTATCAATCGTGCATATATTGGTCTGCGATTTTCTGCACATTTAAGCCTATGGCTTTCATCAACTTTAATCCTCAAAACCTCTATTAATTCTACCCAAACTCCCAACCAAACATCACAAATGTTATAGAAACAGCTACGAACAATTTCTAACGTAAAATCTTGATTAATTCCTTAAAGAGTCATCATTAAATGGGTAAAATTCATGATTTTGTCTCAAACCCTAGTTTACCATATTATTTCAAGAACCACATAATATTTTCATATTCTTCTTCTAAGAAACATTAAAATTCGTGATTGATGTTCTATATGTAATAAGTATATCAACCTAACATGGTTTATATTCAAACATGTGAATTCTAGTCTTCCAAATACATTAAATCTCCATAAAAACATATTATTGTTTCTCCTATTCTAACATGGATGTTGTGTAATACCCCGTATTTTCATAGCTTTTAAATTATGGGATTTATTAAATTTAATTGAGCTAAATTAATTTAATTTTAATCCGGAATGTTGCTTTAAATATTTACTAGCGTGACGAGAGTTAGTAATTATTGGAAATTTGTTATTTTTTGCATATTACTGGATGAGTATATTAATATATGAGATTTATTTTTATAATGTTGTCACGTGTGAATAAAATGACAATTGTGGAAATTTAAGTCGGGACGCGCCTATGTCGTATCGGGACTAAATGTGGATTAATAAAAGTGAATATTTTATAAGTTGTTCATATGGTTGTTTGGAGTGCGCCAACGCGTCCAGAAGGGTCGAGATAGTCAGAAAAGTGAACCCGGGGGTTTAGTTTGGGTCTCGGGGCGTTTTTAGGCCTAATTGGTACCCCGGGAGGGTGTTTTGGACATTTCACCTTTTTGGGTAATTAAACCCACGAAAATTCAAAGGGTTATATCAGATATCTGGATTGTCATCTAGGGTTAGAAACTATAAACACAAGTGAAGGCCATAGGATAGGAAGGAGAGAGCTCCCAAGGAAAATTCAAGGCCCGAAATTAACCTGTTTGCACCGCAACCACCACCAACGCGTAGATCGCGCAACGGGCTACGCAACCACACCAAAAACATCTGCAAATTAGAACATCAAAAATCCCAGGCAAGTGTTTATCTTGCTATTTACGTTGATGCATCTTTCATATTAGTTTAGGAATGATTAGGGATGAATTACATTGAAGAAAACCTAAATTGTGATAGGAATTTTCATGTAGTGATGACTTAAACCTTATTCTGGAAATTGTTGGTGATGTAGGAGAATAATCCATGAAATTTTAATGTAGTATATGAAGGAATTTCTGGAAAAACAGATTGGAACCATGATTTAGAGATTTCTAGGGTTCTTGTATGTTTAAATGAATTATGGCATGATTAATCCATGTTTAGTGACGTAAATTGACATGCTTTACGTTGAAAATACCTAATATGATGATATAAGGTTAGTACTATCAATTCTGGGACGATTGGGATTAGAAAATATGGAAATTATTGAAGTTTGGAGATGAAACCCGTAACTGCAGAATTTTAGTTTTCGCAGACCTGCTTGATCGATCGATCGAGCCCAGAGCTTCGATCAATCGAAGGTTCGATCGATCGAGCCCCAGACTTAGATCGATCGACCCCTACTGGAAGACTCCTATTTCCCTTTTTAAATGAGTAAAATTCAATTTATCGTGAGATAATTCTTGGACATCCTTAATAAAATGTTTTGGGAGATAGGGAAGACCAGTAAGACATGTGAATAGATTTTGGGACCCTTGATGTCGGGCAAAGATTGTATTTTGGGATAATTACATAAGGTTTGGTAAATTTATGATTTAAAGAGAGAGACACGTAAGAGAGTTACTTTGGGACAAATGTGTATACCTACTGAATTTTATACTTGGGAGGATAGAATCCATGAGCGTTATGTAATAAGTGGAAAAGTTCCTCAAATTAAAATAAGATGTGAATGGTTATACGTGATAACTAAATAATGAGAAATAAATACAAATGTCGTAATTATGGGAATTGAGAATTTACCCATTATTGATATGGTAATATTAGTATAGTTATATGATTGTGTATGCATATACTATCTATGTGTGAAAATCATGCCCACGCTACTTGCTATCCCTGAGGTTTTCGCGCTGGGACAGTCTTATCTCGATGGGACCTTTATGGGGGATATTGACTTGTACCCTAGAAGATAGATATCCTTGGTACAGGCTATCGAAATGATAGTTCAGACGGTCCTAAGAGATGCGGGTATGTGCTTTCCTCTTAGAGACTTGGAATCTATGCTTCGCCTCATTTTGTTTGTGTATAGGTATCCTTGGTACAGGCTATCGCAGTGATAGTTCAGATTGTCCTCAGAGACTTGGAATCAATACTTTGTCTCAATTTTTTTTGAGTATGTGTTAATACAGTTCGAGTGTGATTCCGTATCTGTATTCCCTTAGTACGAGTGATACGGGGATTGGATAGTAGAGTATGCCCGCACCATAGTTATTATTTGGGGTGCTGTTATGATATATTTATTTTACGAGTAGTTAATATATATATGAAATTCTGAAATCTGGAACTGCCTACTATGTTGTGATATGTAGGACATGGTTAATGACTCAATTGTAAATACTTGTTTTGAGAAAGTATAATATGACACTGGAAAACTTTATTGATTTATAAAGTTAAAAATGAGAACCTTGGGTTGCTAATTGAAATATCCTTTTCAAACAATTGAATCGTTAAATTTTGAATCTTACGAGTAAGCTAAGATAAGTTAAATCATTGGGAAGATTAGTGCGATAAATGATAAGACAAACCGTTGGGATGGTTAGTGCGATAGGTGTGCACATTAGAAGAGAGGTGAGAATTTCTCAAGGGAGTGTCGTACTAATATGGTGTTGCATTGGCCTGTATCAATTTAAATACTTGCTAAACAATTTTTAAATCATATACACTATCGGGCTCTGACCCGTTTCTCTCTCTCTCTCTCGCTCTCTTTTATATATATGTATGTATTACAGGTGTCCAGCCATAGGGGGCGTCTTGATTAGGATCTCTTGGGAGGAACGAGCTACAGCTTAGGTGGGAGTTGCAGGTCTTTTGATTAGAAGACTTCGTTAATTCGAATCCACTCTTAGTACTTTCATCTAGTTGGGCATGTGTAGCTCTTTCCATTATTCCGTTGTTATTGGACATTTGTATTTCAGTTATTTCCAGTATTGTTACTATGGGATTTATTCAGTTTGGATGTGTGACTTTAGATTTCGTATGTTGACATTCGATTGACGAATGTATTAAATTAATTGGATTATGTTGCAGAAGTTAATGTGGTGTGATTTCTTACTTATTGAATGTTGTTAATAAAATAAATGGTTTTTCTTTAAATAAAATTTGGAAAGTATGTATGAAAATGGTTTTGACACTTAGCTTAATTAATTAGGGTGTTAAATTGGAAAAATTTATTTTTCGACAGTGATGCAAAGAATGGACCAACTGTTCACCTTGATTTAATTTAATAAAGGAGTGATCGCCTGGTATTTAATTAGGCGGGGTGTCACAGGTGGTATCAGAGCAGCAGGTTCTAGTGTCCTTAGGATCTGTACGGCTTATTATGCTTTCAGCGTTGCTTTGTTTATTATAGAGCCCTATGTTTAGGATTGTCGATTCCTTTGATGAGATTTCGTTCTCTTGCTATAATGTGTATACATTAGTGTATTCTAATTTCGTTCGGATGTGTGCGTATACCGAGCGATGACGGATGTCATAAGAGGACCGTTAAGCGTACATCAGGAGGCAGGACTCAGTTGAGATGATAAAATATATCTGAGGATGATGATCGTAGTCGAGGTCACCTACATTATGGCATGAGAAGCCACGACTAGAAAGGCGACTAAGGTGCAGCAATGATTTTTCAAATGCTGTTATAGTCAAATGAGGTGCGAGGGTAAACTTACCCAACGTATTACAAAAACGTGTAGAGACTATTAATGGGAAATTTTAGAAATGCGAAAATTGTGTGTGTCTTTACCAAAGGCGGTAAAGTATCCAAAGGCTTAAATATAGGACAGAGTGTGGCAGACCGAAAGTGAAAATTTAGAGAAAATTTTCTTGGCTTTCGGGACGAAATTATAATGGTTGGAGTCAACCACCAATTTTAGAAGTGGAATGCTATGCCTATAGGAGAACCTTAGGTACAGTGCTGAGCGTATGTTCCTTCCTTAACTGTTCAGCATTTGAAGCAAATGTGGTTCTGAACTCATTGAGAGAGGGCATGTCAGGGGTCCATTCGTGAATATGAATCTTAACCGCTAGCAAATTCTGTATCGAAAGATGTAGATACGAGTGGAGGAAGCGACTCCAAGTGGGAGACCAACTCGTAATAATGGTTGATAAAACTCGAGGAGCAAATTCGGGTGGACGAACGATTCAGAGGCTGACATTGTCATATTTTTTCAGAATAGGTGATAACGCTTCTTTGTGTGGGAAGTTAAAGGAATCGAAGAATTTAGTCAAGAATGAGACTGAATGCAACGATGGTGGTATAGCACCACAAAAGGATGTGGATACACATCAGGAAAACCATTTAAATGCTTTAGATAGTTAAATTCTTACCAAGTGATGGTAAATTCAGTAAGTACTATTATAGATAGTAACATGATCTTTATGGCCTAAAAAGTTAAGGGAACAACCGGGATGGCTAACAGGAATCGAGTTTACTAACGCCCGAGAGAAGAACAATCCTAACCTAGTTAGTAGGACAGGTGGTAAGTGGATTATAATTGAGGTATTTTGTGCGGAGTGAGATCGCTCACGATAATATGTTCCAAAATGAGAAAAAAGATAGGAATACGATGCCTAGTAAGGCAACGATTAAAATAATTTTATTTTGGATTGGGCAGACGTGTTACGTCCGAAAACCATTTGTGCAGTCAAGACGATTGCCATGATGGAAGTATAAGTTGTATCCTTAGAGGATGCGGCGTTTTTATGTGACACTAGAGAATCACCATATTTTGTTCATTGCTAGATTAGCATGTGAGATGAGTTTAATGCATATAATTATAAATGTTACCATTATGTGAATATTTTTCCCTAGTGTAGCGGGATTTTTCTTTAGTGCTATCCGCGGAGGATGGATGAGTATATTAACAAGTTTTGTACTTTATTGAGGTTACTCGTTGTAGTGATGCAATACACGAGTATGATATTATCTTTGTTAAAATGTTATAGAAATGGGTAGTATAATAGTGGGCATTTATTGCAAGGCTATCGGAGTAGTTGCATTGGTGCAACATGTTTTACGTTTTGTTTTGGCAAGGCTTTACCTGTAAGAAGGTTGAACTCGCACTTATATTATCTATCCAAGAGACTTCGGAGGACATAGTGGGCTCGAGATATTCGATGCCAATGTATGTGTAGACTTTGTCAGTATGATTCGGTATGTATCGGGACTTACCGTTGAGCGGAAAGATTTGACGCAGTATTATGTTTGGCACTCCGGACTTAGTGATAGGAAGAGTGCATTGTTATATTTATCCTTTAGAGATGTGGGAGTTAATAGTTATACCCCTATTATTAGGGAAG
Organism: Sambucus nigra; assembly: GCA_949130495.1. NCBI lineage: Eukaryota > Viridiplantae > Streptophyta > Magnoliopsida > Dipsacales > Adoxaceae > Sambucus > Sambucus nigra. Next base: position 642,389,032 of record OX422209.1, on the reverse strand, counting down.
GGAATTTGGAGAATTCCGATCGTATGTATCCGAGGTTTATAGAATGTAATTACCATCAACCAATACGAAACGATAGTGAAATTGGTGAAACGTTCTTTGTTAAGCATAATTACGGGAGAAATTGTAACTTTTCTATCAAGGGACGGAATAAAGGGGTATATACTATGGACGTAGGACCTAACGGATTTCGATAACTGACAATGCTAGGTATTAGTGTATTGGGGGGGTTCCTTGTTTGGATTTCGCTTTGCGAGACATCCCACGAATGGAACTTACCGTAAGGTTGGAAATAGGGAGACGTCTGGTCACTATTCCATGAGTTCGGTACCCTGGTCAAATGGGATCAAGTAATTATGTATGTAAGTTGGAAGTTGAATTTTGTCTTAAAGCTATTGGAAGCCGGATCTTGTGGTAAGAAAGCATTGAAAGTTACCCCACGAGTTGAGGGGTGGAACGATGATAAGGAAGATTTAAAATTTTACTTTTTTTAGGGTGATTAGAGTGTTGTAATCACGTTGCAAACACCAGGGAAAACAAAGAATTTGTTTATTAGTATGGAGCATATGTGATGCTTACGCTAGTATGCCCGGTTTATAGGGTGTGTAGACATCCTGGTTAACTGATGTTAAACTCGTCGTTCGAGATGAAGGGACGTGGTAATAGACATGTGAAATATATGTTTGTGGGACTAGTATAACGAAATGGAAGTGATAGAGTGGATTAAACGTCACATGAAGGGAGATAATCCATACATAAGTGTGTAATTAGAATAGCACACCCTAACTTGATTGGAAGGCTGTGGGAAGCCATTCAAGAATTGGTATTCCTTGAATAGAGAAGAATTTAATTGTTATAAAGCACACTCGGAGCGGAATTGTTATTAGTCAAGTGTGAGAATGACCTGCGCCCACAAAGAGTAAGGATGTTAGTATAGTATAAGAGTTCCAGAAGTGGGCTTCGTGGAGAGAAGAGCACGGGTGGAACTTTCGGCAAACTACAAGGAAGGAAGGGGAGTATTACGTGTCACTTAATGGGAGACATTTCAAGGGAAGAATCGATGTTTAGAGAGACGTAGTGAGTAGTCTCTACATGCACTGCCCATAGGTAAGGTTTGGTTGAAAGAGGAGAATCAACCAAAGAATTTTGTGTTTATCAAAAATTCCTGAAATTGGAAGAGGTTGGTAAAGTCGATAAAGTTCTTGGATGAGTTAACATCCTCAAAACAAGATCAAGGGTTTATCCCGAACATGTGAATTAAGTCTCCGAGAGGTAAGTGATTGATATTCCTTTAGACTTCCTTACAATATTAACTAGTATGCCCCGGACTTCCTTTGAAAGGAAGGATGGCGCCAGTGCATAGTCCGACGCAGTATAAATTTTTGAATCAGGATGAGATTTGGTGAATCCCACCTTTGATATGGGATTTCAGGAACCATCGGAGAAAAGATTTCATTTTGAGTAGGATGTATCACCCTTAGCCAAAGAATGGGCGCACGGTGATTAAAGATTTGTGGAGCCACACGAAGGAGATTTTGGAATCTTGATACGATGATTTCAAGAATGCTCTGTAGAATCACTCGTACCTGTTTGTCGCGTACAAGGTACTTATTAAGGTTTTGTTATGGAAGAACCTCGACTATTCTCCTTCCGTATGTTTATAGGAGAGTAGGTAATCAGAATTTTTGGATCGGTCGAGAAAACATCCGATAAATGTGGTAGAATTCCACGACTGTTTTAGGCGAGCAAGAGTGATCAAATGTGCGTAATATTTTCGTAGAATGGGAGTTTTGTATATGAATAAATCCGAGTATTTGTCATGTAGTGAGGTGCGGCCTCCTAATGTTAGTGAGATAATGAAATTTATAACGTATAGGCGTGACCTATGAGAATGTTGTCGGTTGGGAGAAAAATGTGAAGTGTCTCCAAAGAGAATGCAAAACAATGTTACTGTGAAGAAAGGTCTATAGTGATTGAGCGCCGTAATGTGTAGTTAGTTTGTGTATGGAAAAGGATATCCAGAATTGTGCTACCTGATGGGCCTTATTTTCCGAATTTCGGGACGAAATTCAGTTATTAGGGGGGATGTATGTAATACCTCGTATTTTTATAGCTTTTAAATTATGGGATTTATTAAATTTAATTGAGATAAATTAATTTAATTTTAATCCGGAATGTTGCTTTAAATATTTACTAGCGTGACGAGAGTTAGTAATTATTGGAAATTTGTTATTTGTTGCATATTACTGGATGAGTATAGTAATATATGATATTTATTTTTATAATATTGTCACGTGTGAATAAAATGACAATTGTGGAAATTTAAGTCGGGACTAAATGTGGATTACTAAAGTGAATATTTTATAAGTTGTTCGTATGGTCGTTTTTAGTGCGCCAACGCGTCCAGAAGGGTCGAGGTAGTCAGAAAAGTGTACATGGGGGTTTAGTTTGGGTCTCGGGGTGTTTTTAGGCCTAATTGGTACCCAGGGAGGGCGTTTTGGACATTTTACATTTTTTGGGTAATTAAACCCACGAAAATTCAAAGGGTTATATCAGATATCTGGATTTTCATCTAGGGTTAGAAACTCTAAACACAAGTGACGGCCATAGGAGAGGAAGGAGAGAGCTCTCAAGGCAAATTCAAAGCCCTAAATCCACCCGTTTGCACCGCAACCACCACCAACGCGTAGATCGCGCAACGGGCTACGCAACCACACCAAAAACATCTGCAAATCAGAATATCAAAAATCCCAGGCAAGTGTTTATCTTCCTATTTTCGTTGATGCATCTTTCATATTAGTTTAGGAATATTAGGGATGAATTACATTGAAGAAAACCTAAATTGTGATAGGAATTTGCATGTAATGATGACTTAAACCTTATTCTGGATATTGTTGGTGATGTAGGAGAATAATCCACGAAATTTTAATGTAGTATAAGAAGGAATTTCAGGAAAAATAGATTGGAACCATGATTTAGAGATTTCTAGGGTTCTTGTATGTTTAAATGAATTATGGCATGATTAATCCATGTTTAGTGACGTAAATTGACATGCTTTAGGTTGAAAATATCTAATATGATGATATAAGGTTAGTAGTATCAATTCTGGGACGATTGGGATTAGAAAATATGGAAATTATTGAAGTTTGGAGATGAAACCCGTAACTGCAGAATTTCAGTCTTCGCAGACCTGCTTGATCGATCGATCGAGCCCCAGAATTCGATCGATCGACCCCTCCTGGAAGACTCCTATTTCCCTTTTTAAATGATTTAAATTCAATTTATCGTGAGATAATTCTTGGACATGCTTAATAAAATGTTTTGGGAGATAGGGAAGACCAGTAGGACATGTGAATAGATTTTGGGACCCTTGATGTCGGGCAAAGATTGTATTTTGGGATAATTACATAAGGGTCGGTAAATTTATGATTTAAAGAGAGAGACACGTAAGGGAGTCACTTTGGGACAAATGTGTATACCTACTGAATTTTATACTTGGGAGGATAGAATCCATGAGCGTTATGTAATAAGTGGAAAAGTTCCTCAAATTAAAATAAGATGTGAATGGCTATACGTGATAACTAAATAATGAGAAATAAATACAAATGTCGTAATTATGGGAATTGAGAATTTACCCATTATTGATGTGGTTATATTAGTATAGTTATATGATTGTTTATGCATATACTATCTATGTGTGAAAATCATGCCCACGCTACTTGCTATCCCTGAGGTTTCCGCACTGGGACAGTCTTATCTCGATGGGACCTTTATGGGGGATATTGACTTGTACCCTAGAAGATAGATATCCTTGGTACAGGCTATCAGAATGATAGTTCAGACGGTCCTAAGAGATGCGGGTATGTGCTTTCCTCTTAGAGACTAGGAATCTATGCTTCGCCTCATTTTGTTTGTGTATAGGTATCCTTGGTACAGGCTATCGCAGTGATAGTTCAGACGGTCCTGAGAGACTTGGAACCTATACTTTGTCTCAATTTTGTTTGAGTATGTGTTAATACAGTTCGAGAGTGATTCTGAATCTGTATTCCCTTAGTACGAGTGATACGGGGATTGAAAAGTAGAGTATGCCCGCACCATAGTTATTATTTGGGGTACTGTTATGATATATATATTTTACGAGTAGTTAATATATATATATGAAATTCTGAAATCTGGAACTGCCTACTGTGTTGTGATATGTAGGACATGGTTAATGACTCAATTGTAAATACTTGTTTTGAGAAAGTATAATATGACACTGGAAAACTTTCTTGATTTATAAAGATAAAAATGATATCCTTGGGTTCCTAATTGAAATATCCTTTTCAAACAATTGAATCGTTAAGTTTTGAATCTTACGAGTAAGCTAAGATAAGTTAAATCATTGGGAAGATTAGTGCGATAAATGATAAGACAAACCGTTGGGAAGGTTAGTGCGATAGGTGTGCACATTAGAAGAGAGGTGAGAATTTCTCAAGGGACTGTCCCACTAATATGTTGTTGCATTGGCCTGTATCAATTTAAATACTTGCTAAACAATTTTTAAATCATATACACTATCGGGCTTTGACCCGTTTCTCTCTCTCCCTATCTATCTATCTATATATCTCTATATCTCTCTCTCTCTCTCTCTTGTATATATATGTATGTATTACAGGTGCCCAGCCACAGGGGCGTCTTGCTTAGGATCTCTTAGGAGGAACGCGCTGCAGCTTAGGTGGGAGTTGCAGGTCTCTTGATTAGACGACTTCGTTCATTCGGATCCACTCTTAGTACTTTCATCTAGTTGGGCATGTGTAGCTCTTTCCATTATTCCGTTGTTATTGGACATTTGTATTTTAGTAATTTCCTGTATTGTTACTATGGGATTTATTCAGTTTGGATGTGTGACTTTAGATTTCGTATGTTGACATTCGATTGACGAGTGTATTAAATTAATTGGATTATGTTGCAGAAGTTAATGTGGTGTGATTTCTTACTTATTGAATGTTGTTAATAAAATAAATGGTTTTTCTTTAAATAAAATTTGGAAAGTATGTATGAAAATGGTTTTGACACTTAGCTTAATTAATTAGGGTGTTAAATTGGAAAAAAATATTTTTCGACAGTGATGCTAAGAATGGACAAACTGTTCACCTTGATTTAATTTAATAAAGGAGTGATCGCCCAGTATTTAATTAGGCGGGGTGTCACATGTTGTATCAACACATGATTAGCAAGACAGATGCTTGCCTTAAATTTGCAGGTTTGATTCGACGAATTTGAGTGGTATACGAATGATCCACTTCTGATCTATGCTTTGGTGGTGGTGGAGGTGCAAAATGGGTTGTTCTTGGCCTTGAACACCTTGGAAAGCTCTCTCCTTCTTCTTCCTATGGCTTCCCTCACTTTTTGATTCTGATAACCCTAACTTCCTCGGCACACCATCTGATATGGCCTTAATAATTTCGTAATTAATTAAGTTCCTAAAATTAAAATTACCAAAATACCCTCCCGGGATGTCGGTTAGGCCTAAAATAGTCTCGAGACCCAAACTAAACCCCTGGGTAAATTTTTTTTACTATCTCTACCCTTCCGGACACATTCGCACGCTCGAAATGACCATATGAGTGACCTAGAATTAATTTACTATTTATTCCATTAAATTAGTCCCAACATGACCGACATGCATGCCCCGACTTAATTTCTATAACTGTCGTATTATTCACTCACGACAATTTTTAATAACTTCGTATCACATTTTACTTTACTCATTAAGTAATAATCAACATAGTTCCCATCAATAATTACTAACTCAAATCACACTAGTAAATATTAATTTAAATCTGAATTAATTATATAACTCCTATAATTATTAAATTCCTAAAAAATACAGGGCATTATATACTTCCCCCCTAATAACGAAATTTCATCCAGAAATTCAAAAAATAAAAATAAATATACCTGGTAGAAATAAGTTGGATACTTTTCGCGCATATCTGCCTCGCGCTCCCAAGTAGGTTCCTCTACATTATGATGCTCACACTGGACCCTTACAAGTGGAACTACCTTTGACCTCAATCTCCTCTCACTATAGTCTTGGATGGACACCGATCTCTCCTCATATGAACTATCAGGAGGAGGTCAATCTCCTCTATCACAATCTGGGTGTGAGCTTACTCATCTCGGAGATATCGTCTCAATGAAGAAATGTGAAACACATCGTGGATATGGTGTAAGTCCTCTGGCAACCCTAGTCTATATGCCACCAGTTTAATCCTCTTAATGATAGGAAATTATCCCATGTACCTCGGAGACAACTTCCTTTTCATTCCGAACCTCATAATCCACTTCATAGGATACACTCACAGTAACACTTGGTCCCCCACACTAAACTCCCTGAAGAACATCTTGGCATCGGCATATATTTTCTGCCTGTCTTGGGCTACCCGAATACGGCTCCTGATCATCTCAATCCCGACTGACGTGTCCTAAATCACTTCTGGCCCGAGTAGCTTTTTATCCCCCACCTTTAGCCAACAAGTGGGAGAACGGAAAGGTCTACCATACAACGCCTCAAATGGGGCCTTTCCAATCGTAAAATGGTAGGAGTTATTATAAGCAAACTCCACCAGTGGAAGATACTGCTCCCAACCCACGCCAAAGTCAAGGACACACATCCTCTAGCATCTATTCATCCACTCCATCTTCCCATCCATCAGCGGGTGGTAAACCGTACTCAATCTCAACTCGGTAGCATGGCCTCCTGGAAACTATCCCAAAATTGGGACACAAAGATCTTGTTCATGTCGGACACAATGTCAAGGAGTTCCCCATGAAGTCTCACTATCTCTGCTATAAATACCTGGGCATACTGTCCTATAGTGTAGTCTGTCCTCACTAACCGGAAATGAGCTACCTTGATCAACCGATCCACTAATACTCATATAGAATCTTGACCCCTATATGATGTATACAACCTAGTGATGAAATTTATGGAAATGTTTTCCCATTTCTACATAGGGATCTCTAGAGGCTGAAGTAACCCTGATGGTTTCTGATGGTCCACCTTTATTAACTGACAAGTGGCACACTTGGATACGAATTCGATAATGTCCTTTATCCTTCTCCACCAGTACTGTCGCCTTATACATCTTATCCCCTCCGGGATGTACCATAAATCGAGATCCATGCGACTCTGTCATCATTGCATGACGTAAGTCTTCCCCCTCTTGGACCACTACCTCCTATTAAATTGCAAACCCCCATCTGAACTCATAGAATTGGACTCTGCGCCCTTAGTTAGGAGCCTTACAATCTGATCCTGACAGAACGAATCGACAACTTGGGCCTGGATCACTCTCGAGACAATCTCTGGTGTGACTATCATGATGAATATAAAGGATCAAGACACTGCATCCTGCTGTCCCATCTCTTTCCATTTTTCCTTCCACACCTCCGCTACCTCACCTACTGGCCTACGGCTCAATGCATCTACAACTATGTTAGCCTTCCCCGGGTGGTAATGTATCTCGAACTATTAGTCTTTCACAAACTCTATCCACCTGCGCTGACGCATGTTCCACCCCCGCTGAGTGAACAAGTATTGCAGTGACTTGTGGTCTATGAACATGAGAAATTTCTCCCCCAATAAGTAATGTATCCATATCCGAAGGACAAACACAATTTCTGCTAACTCCAAGTCATGGGTAGGATAATTTTTTTCGTGAGGCTTAAGATTGAGGGACGCATAAGCTATAGCCTGATCCTCCTACTGATGTACCCCACCAAGTCCCTGTAGGGAAGCATTGTTATAAACCAGGTACTCCACTCCTAGACAGGGTAAAGCAAGTACTAGCGCCGAAGTCAACTTGTCCTTCAGCTCATCGAAAGCCAACTGATAAGCGTCATCCCTAATGTACGGTACCCCTTTAAGAGTCAAATTAGTCAATTTTAAGAATCTTCGAATGAACTATCTGTAGTACCCTGCCAATCCCAAGAAATTGCGGATCTCTGACGGTGTTGTGGTATGCCCCAACTCCCTCACCGCGGACACCTTTCTCGGATCTATGGATATTCCCTTGCCGAAAACAATGTGCCCCAAAAATTGGACCTCACGCATCCAAAACCCTCACTTCTTATACTTTTCATACAACTGATGCTCTCGCAGAGCCTAAAGGACCCGTCTTAAATGCTCGACATGCTCTTCCTCAGTCTAGGAATAAATCAGGATGTCATCTATAAAGAAAATGACAAACTGATCTAAGAACTCTCCAAACACCCTGTAAATAAAGTCCATGAATATGATTGGAGCATTGGTCAGCCCAAATGGCATAACCAAAAACCGGTAGGATTCATATCTCTTCAAGAAAGCAGTCTTTGACATATCGTTCTCCCTAATTTGTAACTGATGATATCCCGATCTCAAATCTATCTTTGAGAAGAAGGCATCTCCTCTCAACTGGTCAAACAAGTCCTCCATTCGGGGCAACGGATACTTATTCCATATCGTGATTTTTTCAACTCTCTGTAATCCACATATAATCTCAATGACCCATCTCTCTTCTTCACGAACAGCACGAGAGCACCCCAAGATGGGGTAATCCTACGTATGAAGTTCTATCCCAACAGCTGCTCAATATGATCTCGTAACTCCATCATCTCAGTTGGAGCCATATGGTAGGGTAAACGGGATATCGATCGAGTGCTCGACATCAAATCCATAATGAAATCTAACTCTCGGTTAGGTGGGAATCCAGGTATATCCTGGAACATATCGGAGAACTCGCGAATGACAAGAATAGAGTCAAGGGGAATCACTATCTCCTAGAGGTATCCTCCTCTATGTAACATAAATGGGTGGATGATTCTCCCTCAAGACGAGGCATCGCCACCAAAAATATCTCTTGGCCTGGTATAAAAAAAAATAATGCTCCTACTAAAGCAATCTATCATGGCTCTATAAGAAACAAGCCAATCCATACCGATAATAGCATCATACTCAGGCATATCTAATACAAGCATGTCGGGGGGTAAAATAAGTCTCTCAATCTATATTCCCACGCCCCGATAGATAAATTAAATCAACGTCCCATTACCTAGCAGCACGTCAACACACGTAACAGTACTCTCGACTGTATCTAATAACCCCAAGGAACATGTAAAACTAATGTCAATAAAAGAGTGTGAATCTCCCGTGTCAAATAATGTAAGCCCCAAAGTCCCCTGGATAGAAAACATACCCTCGACTGCGGGTGAGGCTTATGGGACTTAGGCCTGATGGACGTTGCAAACACAGCCATAGTACAACTGCCCGTATTGAACTGGGACTCCTGGAATGGCGGGCAAAGCTGGTATCTGAGGTGGTGCTGGGAGGGAGGCTAGGAAGATCGGTCTCTGTGGCTCCTGAGGAGCACCTAACTGCTACGGGGCCCTATGCCCCTCTGGGAAATCCTAACGTCTATGGACATTCTTACCACAACTAAAACATCTAACCTTAAAATTTCCTCCCCACCATCCTTGCTATCCTCAACCATGCCGGCTGTTACCACCCTTCCACTGGCCCTGTTGATACTGCTGTTGGCCCGATTGGCCCTGCCGTTGGCCCAACTTAGAGTCTCCATAATGAAATTTCTTAGCGGGGTCCCCCTAATGGGAACTATGCTCACCCTCACGAACCTGCCCTTGGGCTACTGATGCCCTACTGGCACTACTACCTCATATCCGAACCTGATGGCTAGACTCCTAGCTCATTTACTTCCCTACTGGTGAAAATGGTGGTCCTGGAAGTGTAATAGAGTGACATTGATCACATCAGTACAAGTATCCAATGAAAGATTACCCAAAAGATGCTGGCGAATCCTCCAGGTTAAGCCATCCATGAACATCTGAATCCTCTTATCTTCTGTGGATACCTCATCTTGCACCAAATTACCCAATCTCGTAAACTCCTCTTCATACTCCGCAACCGTCATCCCTTCCTATTTGAGCTTCATTAGTTTTCACCTCATCTCAGTTTGAACGGCGGAGGGGAAGTATTTATGATCGAACCCAACCCAGAAGTCTTGTATCGTCAAAACATCACGCTCCTCTGTAATGGTAGTTGACTCCCACCACTGTAACACTGCTCCAACCAACTTGAAGGTCGCTAAAATCTACTTTTACACCTCCGTGCACTCATACATCCACAGGTATCTCTGTATGTCCTTCTTCCATTAGCTAGTCGCCACAACATCTGAGCTTCTTAAGAACTCTGGTGGGTGTGCTTTTTGGAAGGCATCTCTGACTCGTTCCCAAGCAAAAGTGAACGCATGTACCGGGACAGGTGCCACTGCTTGCGCCTGTGGTGGGGCATGCTGAACCACTACTAATGCTATATTGACCGCCTGTGCAACTATAATGGCTACCTTCGTAGCATTCATTTTCCCCTGTTGTTGTGGCGACTAGGGCTCGGGTTGGGCATTTTTATTCTGTAATGCTCACCTCGAAAGCATCTAAAATGAGAAGGAATTTATAAGTCCATAGTTCAATGAATTTTAATATAGCTGAAGACGTAAACAAAAGTTCAAAATGCAACAATCCTAATTTTAGTGCTCTATATCAAAAATAGCTAATCTAGAAGCATAATAAGCCGTACAAATCCTAAAGCATTCTAGAACTCGATGCTCTAATACCACCTGTGACACTTCACCTAATTAAATACAGGGAGATCATTCCTTTATTAAATTACAGAAAAGTATCCGGTTTGTTCATTCTTAGCATCACTGTCGAAAAATAATTTCTTTATTTATCACTTAATTAATAATTAAGCTAAGTGTCAAAATATTTAATCGTACGAATTACGTCCCAAATATATGAATTGTTAAACATACATGATTTTAATGAACATAAATATAATAATGAATACCAAACCATTCCACTGAATTAAATGGGTTGTATTAATCATTCCCAATAACATATCTCAAATCCAAGGACAATATAATAATTAAAATAGTCCAAACCAAAAACCGAGTACTGAAAATAAAGAAGTACAATGTCTCTCTGAACTAAATAGAAACTGAGAATGGGTGAAAAATGCCCTATATAACATGACTAAGTGAAGAGCCGAGATAACAAGAATGAAGTAGTCTAAATGCAAGGACCTATAACTCCTACACAAGTTGCAGCACATCAAATAGTCCAGCGATCTACGTCTAATGCCCTTGTGGTTGGGCACCAGTTAATACATATGTATATACAAGAGAAAAAAGTTATGAACAAGAAATGGGTCAGAGACCGATAGTTATAGTTTTAAAAATAATTTAGCAAGTATTTAAAATGCTTACTAGGAGATACTCCAAACATGATAGTTACGTGGCTCTCACTTCAGAATTCTCACCTATCAACTAATGTCATGCCTAACGTATTCGAACCCAGTCTAGTTAATACTAACCCGACTAACTAGTCTAAACCAAGTCTCCTATCATCAGTCGTTCTTCATGTTCGCACATAAATAGAATGATAATTAATTTCTTTATTTTTACAAGTCCATTATATATATTACATTATGTCCTTAAGTATTCACACACTTACATTATTAAATATTATCGCTAATCTGATCTACTTATAAGCAAAATAGATGAAACACATGTATATATATAACTATCTCTAAGAATATATATATATATATATATATATATATATATATATATATATATATATATATATATATATATATACTAATAATGCACTTCAAAATAAATTACAGTGCAAGCGTACTATTCTATCAAGTCCCCGTCCCTCTCATACAAATAAGGGAAATACTAGTTCGGATTCACTATAGAAAAATATTAACAAAACACACATATATTGGAGGCGAATCATAGTTCTAAGTCATTAAGAGGTTATCACATACTCTCACGTCTCTTTGGACCGTCTTCTCTACCACTCACAGATAGGTTGTACCAAGGTTCTATGTTCTAGGGTACAAGTCAATATTCCCCATAAAGGTCACATCAGAATACGACTATCCCCACTCAAAAACCTCTGTGATAGCAAGTAGCTTGGGTATGATTAAACATTGATTATTCATGTAATAAGTATACACACTCACATATATTTATGTCATTATGTAAGGTACTCTAACGACCCATTACGCATATTAATCATGCATAGTACATCACCCTCGAATCCTACGGATAGTTATTCATCCTATAATCCATTTATCATAAGTTCCTGAGTATTTCTCAATCCTCTAAGTGTACTCCATATAGTATTTATAATAATTGTAGGGAAACTAGCAAAGCCCTACTGGTCCAAGTCATCTTCAATTTTCATGGTGCCTAACACCTCACATTTGCGATTATGACCTAATCGGTACTTACACATCCTTACCGTTCAAACCCATATGAATTCACACTCTCCGGAACTTAAATAAGACCCTACTGATCTTTTCCTAGTCCCATCATGGTAATTAAATTATGTCTAAGGGTTCTTAAAAAGTGGTGTTGGATTAATCATTTAAAAGGAAATAAGTTTCAAATTCTAGGGCGAGTCGATTGATCGAAGGAAATGGTCGATCGATCAACATTCTTGAGTCGATCGATTGATTGCTCAGATATTGATGTGTGATTTTTTAAGCATTTAACCCTACAGGTTTCATCAACTTTAATCCTCAAAAACTGTATTAATTCAGCCCAAACTCCCAACCAAACATCACAAACATTATAGTAACAGGTATGGACAATTTTTAATGAAAAATCTTGATTAATTCCTTAAAGAATTATCATTAAATGGGTACAATTCATGATTTTGCCTCAAACCCTAGTATACCATATTATTTCAAGAGCCACACTATATTTTCTGATTTCTTCCCCTAAGAATCATTAAAATTCGTGATTGATGTTCTGCATGTAATAAGGATATCAACCTAATATGGTTTATATTCAAACATGTGAATTCTAGTCTTCCAAATACATTAAATCTCCAAAAAATCATATAATTTTTCTCCTATTATAACATGGATGTTGTATCAACACAAGATTAGAAAGATAGATACTTGACTTAAAGTTACAGGTTTGATCCGACGAATTTGAGTGGTATAGGAATGATCCTCTTCTTCCGATCTATGCTTTGGTGGTGGTGGAGGTGCAAAATGGGTTATTGTTGGCCTTGAACACCTTAGAAAGCTCTCTCCTTCTTCTTCCTATGGATTCCCTCACTGTTTGATTATGATAAACCTAACTTCCTCGACACGCCATCTTATATAGCCTTAATAATTTCGTTATTAATTAAGGTCCGAACATGGAAATTACCAAAATGCCCTCCCGAAATGCCGGTTAGGCCTAAAATAGTCCCGAGACCCAAACTAAATCCCCGAGTACACTTTTATGACTATCTTGGCCCTTTTGGACACATTGGCATGCTCGAAATGACCATATGAGTGACCTAGAATTAATTAACTTTGTATTTCATTAAATTAGTCCCGACACGACTGGCATGCGCATCCCGACTTAATTTCTATTACTGTCGTATTATTGAGTCGCGATAGTTTTTAACAACTTCATATCCCATTTTAATTTATACATTAAGTAATAATCAACATAATTCACATCAATAATTACTAACTCATGTTACGCTAGTAAATATTAATATAAATCCGGATTAATTATATAAATCTTATAATTATTAAAGTCATCAAAGATACGGGGTATTACACTGAGAAATCCAAAATTAAGAAATGTTCCAAATAATTTTTTGGGATACCTCTCTAAGCCGTTCAACCAATGAATTTAGGCTTGGTGGAAACGGTGCATTTTGTAACTATTAAAGTGCTATGGGGTTTTAATCCCCTTCCAATTATTCCTCCTATTGGTTTGTCTAGGGAACTGGGACAACCCTTATTTAGAATGATATTGTTTCTCAGGTTCCTGGCAGGAAAAGTCCTAAATTTGGTCCGTCCAAAGAGGGACCTTCTTCCGATGCTCCTTCATAGTGCAAAAAAATTTAGGCACCAAAACCTTGAGGAAATGAGAAAATCAGGAGCGTGTTTTGATACCACCAAGTCCAAGTCCAACTTCCATGACACCAGGTTCCTATGAGCACTAACACTTTAGAGGATAGTCCTCTAGATGAGGGTGTGGTGGATGCTTCAATGCAGTCTGCTCCAAATCTGCCCATTTTTCCTACTACAGAAGTAATTCTTTATTTTCTTGTACAAGTTTATTTGTATTGATTTGATCCCACTAACACTTCATATTTTTCTTTTTACTCTTTATGAATTTTCATCTTTTGGTTATTTTCCATCATCTCAAATGGACCCTCCTGTGACACCCCGACTAATTAAATACCGGGTAGCTACTCCTTTATTAAATTAATTCAAAATGTCAAGTTGGTCCAGTTAATAGCATCACTGTCGAAAACATTTTAATGATTACTAACCACCTAGTATTTAAAAAGTAAGTGCCAAGTTTTAATTAAAGTCTGATTAACATGCAACAAGTGTAATAAAGAGTAATAACACCATTCACCAATATGGAGTAAATAGAATAACCATCACAAGCGTAAATAAAGTCTGGAGGAAAAACTCCTCACTACAATCCCACAACTGATAAGTAAACTAGATACTAAATCAATACAAGCCAAAGTCTGAAAACTGCAACGTAAATGTAACTCTAAAAGAAATGGGCAACATGCCCTACAACTGATAGATAATGAATCTGGAATCCAAGTGAATAGAGGCGTCTACAAGCAAATCCCTGTAGCTTCCACAAACAGCTACAGCTCGTCACCTGAATGAGTATCCCATGCTTGGTGTCCTTGTGGCTGGGCACCTAAAATGGTTTTACAAAGAAAAATAGATTTGAAAGCAAACGGGTCAGAGCCCGAATGTGGAGTTATATTTTAAAAACCTGCAAGTGCTTTAAAAACATTTAAAACATTAAATGCAAAGTACATGTTAGGACGTGCACTCACATGATATTCTCACCTCTCGTCTAACTGTGCACTCCTAACGTAAGTACCCATCTATAACGACACGAACCACTAGCTAAGTGACATCATATCTAACTAGACTATCATAGGTCCTACCCTTATTACTCGGTTATGTTAACCTTATAACGCTCGCAATTAAGTAGGGGTTTAACGTAACTCAGATGTTCAATATGCAATATATATAACTATCAGTTAACTCGTTACATTTCTCAAAACAATACCGTAATTATATTCACAACAATAACGTGAAGGTTCCCATTAATTAAGTGTATATTATTCACATCATAAACATACAATACAAGCACCCCGAGAACTAAGCTGTGGTGCATACATACTCTGCTATCCGTCCTGGTACATCACGTACATAAGGATTACATATTCCGAATCTCTCAGGAATAGTTCACAGATAACAACATCATAAGTAATGGAGGCGAACACAGTCACATCACATGGGTCACGCACATACCTACGCTCCCACGATCAGCGGACTTATTAACATCCCAATAAGTCTTTCTATGACCTATGTTCATCAAGGTAACCAGTCTAAATCCGGGCAACATAAGGATTAGAGGGCCCTAAGCGAATGAAAACCTCCCGTGATAGCAAGTATGGTAGGTATGTCATACACACAATTCATATACCAATACTAAGTAAACACACGTCTTAGTAATCTCGTAGTTTAATCGTAGTACATATCGCATTCTCGTACCAACTTATAATATCTACAACTTATGTTATTCCGGTTTGTAATTATACGCGCCATAATTCATTCTCACGTCGTAGTAGACACTCACGTCTCAACCCAAACCGTCCATTCAATTTAACTCTTGTATATAATTCCCTCTCATAAATACCCAAAAGTCCCAATTCTAACATTACATCATCATCGGAATGTTATCTATAACCTCGAACAAGCTTACGGAACTCCAAAAATCAAAACAGCCCAAAAAGGACCAAACTGTCAACTCGTTAGAAGTCTCGTTCGAACGAGACTGTTCGAACGAGATTCCTCTGCCAACTCGTTAGAAGTCTCGTTCGAACGAGGCTGTTCGAACGAGATTCCAGTTCGTTCGAACGAACTGTATCTTCTAACGATATCTCGTTCGAACGAGATATCGAACGAAATCCCTTCTCGTTAGTAGCGTCTGGTCAACTCGTTAGAAGCTCGTTCGAACGACCTGGGTAGGGGCTTCTAACGACCTACCAGATTTGTCCCAGATTTCTCTAAGTTTCGTTTTTCACCATTTTTACTCCTCAAATCTCCTCTAAAATTCGTTCCAACAATGTATTAAGTTCTCTAATCATCCTCAAACATGCTAAGGTCATATACTAACATCTTTTAAGGATTTATTGCACCCTATACATCATTAAATCACAAGATTCTATACTTTTCCCCAATTTTATAAGAACATGAACCCTAGATCTTTATCATCATCCAATCCCCGAATTAAATCCGTTTTTTTGTCACAACCAACATACATTAATACCATAATAATCATCTCTATGTAATTCTACATGCGATTTGTCCTCAATATTCAAGTTCTAAATCCAATTAACATGGGTTTTCATTCAACTTTTAAGAACAATTAAAATTCTTTAATTTCTTACATGGAAAGGACATTCTCTGAAATTAAATGAAATAAAGTCACTTGCCTTGGTTGTCTCTGAGTTTGGATGATGGTTTGATAGAGCTTTCTGCAGAATTTCTTCTCTCCAAGCTTCTTCTCCAATGGTGGTTTAGGGTGGCTAGGGTTTGATTTGGGGAACTTAGAAAACTCTTCTAATAACCTACGTAGCCTTCTAGGTTAATATGGTTTGGTTAGGGGCTTAGTGGGTCAAATCCACATCAGATGTAATTAACCAATTTTCGTCACTTTTAATTTCCCAAAATACGAAATTACCAAAATACCCTTTATGATGCCGGTATGGCCTAAAAATACCCCAGAATCCAAACTACACCCCCGGCTAGTGTTTTCTGACTATCTCGACCCTTTCGCACGCGTTGGCGCACTCAAAGCGACCATACGGTTTATAGATTTTAACTTCACTTTTATAATCAAAATATTACACCGTGACGCGGCGGCCTCACGCGTCTCAACAAAATTCCCAAATTGCCGTATATTAATCTCACGACAAATTTCATAATTCCAAATTCATATATACTCATATACGCACATAATCAAATACCAACTCGCATCTCGTTAGTATTTTTAACCCGGATTAATTTCCAATTAATACGCATTTAATAAATTAATCCCAAAAATAAATATAGCAAAAATACGGGGTATCACATACTCCCCCCCTAATAACTGAATTTCGTCCCGAAATTCGAAACTAGAAAGTACCTGCTAAAAACAGCTCTGGATAACGATCGCGCATCTCATCCTCGCGCTCCCATGTGGACTCCTCGACATTGTGATGTCGCCACTGAACACGCACTAACGGAACTATCTTTGACCGCAATTTCCTCTCGCTTCGGTCCAAAATAGCAATCGGCCCCTCCTTGTAGGAGCTATCCGGCTGGAGATCGATGTCCTCCACAGTAATGTGAGAATGAGCCAAATTATCTCTAAGGTATTTCCTCAGTGAGGAAATATGGAACACATCGTGAATCCGATGCAAATGCTCTGGTAGTCCAAGTCTATACGCAACCGGTCCGATCCGCTCAATAATAGGAAACGGCCCCACATACCTCGGTGCCAACTTTCCCTTCTTCCCGAAACGCATAATCCCCTTCATCGGAGATACCCTGAGCAAAACCTGGTCCCCCACTTGGAACTCCCTGAAAAATCTCTTCGCATCAGCATAACTCTTCTGTCTGTCTTGAGCAACCCGAATGCGACTCCGAATCAACTCAATCCTTGCCGAAGTATCCTGAATCACTTCCGGCCCAAGTAGTTTGTTGTCCCCCACTTCTAACCAACATGCTAGGGAACGACAAGGCCTACCGTACAATGCCTCAAACGGAGCCATGCCAATAGTGAACTGATAGGAGTTGTTGTAAGGAAACTCCACCAGTGGAAGGTACTGCTCCCATCCACCCCCGAAGTCAATAATGCACATGCGTAGCATGTCCTCCAACATCTGATTTGTGCGCTCACTCTTCCCATCAGTCTGCGGATGATAAGTCGTACTCAACCGCAATTCCGTTCCCTTGGCCTCCTGGAAACTCTCCCAAAACCTTGAAACAAATATCTTGTCTCTGTCAGACACGATATTTAGGGGCACACCGTGAAGTCTCACAATCTCTGAAATGAAGAGCTGGGCATACTGTCCCGTAGTGTAGTCAGTCCTTACGGGTAAAAAGTGAGCGACTTTGGACAACCTGTACATAATTACCCAAACGGAGTCGTGACCTCTCTACGACATAGGCAACCCCGTGATAAAGTCCATGGATATGCTTTCCCACATCCACACCGGGACCTCCAATGGCTGTAGCAATCCTTCCGGTCTCTGATGATCCACTTTTATAAGATGACAAGTGGCGTATTTCGAAACAAACTCAGCGATATCTCTCTTCATACCGCTCCACCAATACTGGCGTCTCATGTCTTGGTACATTTTGTCCCCTCCGGGATGTACCGCAAAACGTGAGCCGTGCGACTCTGCCATCACATCGTGTCGCAATTCATCCCCTTCTGTAACTACCAATCTCCCATTGAAGTGTAATCCCCCGTCTGAGCTAACGGTATAGGACTCGGCTCCCTCTGCTAGCAATCGAACTATCTGCTCCTGACAGAACGATTCATTAGCCTGTGCCCGTACTACCTTCATGACAATCTGCGGTGTAACGGTCATCACAAACATGAAAGATCGGGCCACTGCATCCTGGTGTCCCAATTCCTTCCACTTAGCCTTCCATACCTCTGCCACCTTATCTGTTGGCCTACGGCTCAACACGTCTGCTACCACGTTAGCCTTACCCAGGTGATACTGGATGTCGAACTGGTAGTCCTTCACAAACTCAAGCCACCTACGCTGCTGCATATTCAATTCCTTCTGCGTGAACAGATACTGTAGGGACTTATGGTCCGTGAATAGTTGGAACTTCTCCCCCAAAAGATAGTGCCTCCAAATCCGTAGGGCAAATACCACTGCCGCCAACTCCAAATCATGCGTGGGGTAATTCTTCTCATGAGGCTTAAGCTTACGGTAAGCATAAGCTATGGCCCGTCTCTCCTGCTGTAATACACCTCCCAGTCCTTGCAAGGACGCATCGGTGTAAACCAAATACTTAACTCCCGGTCTCGGCAATGCTAACACAGGTGCTGAGGTCAATTTGTCCTTTAATTCATCGAAAGCCAACTGACAGGCATCACTCCAGATGTAGGGCACACCCTTATGAGTCTGATGTGCCAAAGGACCTGCTATCTCCGAGAAACCCCGAATAAACCTCCTGTAGTATCCTGCTAGACCCAAGAAACTATGAATCTCCGTCGGTGTCGTGGGCTGTCCCCACTCCCTCACTGCTGATACTTTCCCCGGATCAACAGATATTCCCCGGTCGGATATGATATGTCCCAAAAACTGGACTTCCTTCAGCCAAAACCCGCACTTCTCATATTTTGCATACAACTCGTTCTGACGAAGTGTCTGCAAAACCTGCCTCAAATGCTCGGCGTGCTCCTCCTCTGTCTGGGAGTAAACCAGAATGTCATCAATCAAGACAATGACAAACTGATCTAGGAAATCCCTAACACTCTGTTCATCAAGTCCATAAACACGGCTGGAGCATTGGTCAAACCGAAAGGCATAACCCGAAACTCGTAAGAACCATATCTCGACAAGAACGCGGTCTTCGAGACATCCTCCTCCCTGATACACAACTGATGGTATCCCGATCTCAAATCAATCTTCCAGAAGAAAGAAGCTCCTCTCAACTGGTCGAATAAGTCATCGATTCGGGGCAACGGATACTTATTCCGTATTGTGACCTTATTCAACTCTCTGTAGTCCACACACAATCTCAGTGAACCGTCCCTCTTCTTCACAAACAGAACTGGAGCGCCCCAAGGTGAGGTACTCCTACGAATAAAGCCCTGACCTAACAGCTGCTCTATCTGATCCCGTAACTCTCGCATCTCAGCTGGAGCCGTACGGTACGGAGCACGTGCTATAGGTCTTGTACCCGGTAGCAAATCTATAACAAAGTCTATCTCTCGACTAGGTGGTAAGCCTGGTATCTCCTGAAACACATCCGAATACTCCCTAACGACTGGGATAGAATCTAAAGGAATCATAACCTCCTTAGAGGTATCCTCCTCTAGGTAATACAAATGAGTGGTCGATCCTCCCTCTGGGCGAGGCATCGCCACTACGAACATCTCTTGCCCCGGAATGGCAAAAACAATGCTTCCGCTGAAGCAATCCATCATGGCCCTATAAGCTACGAGCCAATCCATACCGATGATCACATCGTGAACATGCATATCTAATACCAACATATCTGCAGCTAATACCAGACTACCAATCCCTACTCCCACTCCCCGGCATATAAAGAATATAAGTGACCCACTCCCCAATGGTGAGTTGACACACGTCACTGTGCTCTCTAGCGTAGCTAACAATCCTAAGCTTTGCGAAGTGTGTAGCTATAAAATAATGTATAGCACCCGTATCGAATAATACCCAACCTATAGTGCCATGGATAGGAAACGTACCCTCAATCGCGGGTGGTGCCTGTGGAACTGCAGCCTGGTGGATATTGTAGACACGTCCATACTATAGCTGCCCCTGCTGAGCTGGGACTGCTGGAATGGGTGGCAATGCTGCCATCTGTGGCGGTGCGGGGAGAGCGGTGGGAAACATAGGCCTCTGTGGCTCCTGGCGTGCACCCTACTGCTGCTGCTGTGGGGCCCTGCCCCTATCAGGACAATCCTGTCGCTGATGGCCAGTCTTGCCACAAACAAAGCACTTCCCTGGGAAGTTCCCTCCTCTCTGTCCCTGCTGTCCCCGGCCCTGGTGGCAGTTACCGTTCCTCCCTTGGCCCTGCTGGCCCTGGTGAAACTGCTGCCCATTCTGCCCCTGCTGGCCCTGATGGCCGTTTGGACCCTGATGGCCCTGACGGTAACCTCTCTGTCCCTATCTGTAGTTCCCTGACTGGAACCTCTTATTATCCGCCTGCTGGGAGCCCTGCTCATTCTGTCTCTGCCCCTGACTAGATTGTGCCCCGCTGGCACCATGTCCTCCGGTCCTGCCCTGATGGCTAGACTCCCCCAACCTCTTGCCCTCGGTCATACGAAAATGGTGGTCCTGGAAGTGCAACAATGCAGCGTTAACCACATCAGAATAGGTGGCCAACGATAGGTTCCCTAGAAGATGCTGACGAATCCTCCACGTCAACCCGTCCGTGAACTTCTCAATCTTCTTATGCTCTGTTGGTATCTCATCTGGAACGATGATCAACAGATTCGTGAACTCAGCCTCATACTGGGCCACAGTCTTACCTTCCTACTTCAGACTCATCAATTTCCTCCTCATTTCCGTGTGAACAGCTGACGGAAAGTACTTGCGGTCGAACCGCACCCAGAACTCCTGAATCGTGAGAGTATCCCTCTCCTCCATGGTGGTAATAGACTCCCACCACTGTAGCGCAGATCCAACTAGCTTGAAAGTAGCTAGCACCTGCTTCTAGACGTCCGTGCACTCATACATCCTCAAGTGCTTCTGCATGTCCTTCCTCCACTGGCTCGAGACTACCACATCTGAGCTACCTGCAAACTCTGGCGAATGCGCTTTCTGAAAAGCGTCACGTACACTCTCCCAAGAAGACGGGAATGCATTAGCATGTACTGGCGCAGCAACGGGCGCCTGAGGTGGTGCCTGCTGAACAACGGCAATGGCGGCATTTACCGCTTGGGCTACTATAGCTACAACCTCAGCGGCGTTCATCATGCCCTTAACTGGAGCGGGCGGGGGTTCGGGCGTTGCATCCCTGGGAACTCGTCGTGCACGTCCTGGAGGCATCTGAAATAAGAATGAAGTTTATAAGTTCGCAGTTATAAACTTAATATAGCTGAAGAACGAAGCATACACAAAAAGAGTACAACAGTCCTAGAATTTAGGGCTCTATATCAAAGAAACTTAGCGGAAACATAATAAGCCGTCATATCCTAAAGGACACTAGAACCTGATGCTCTGATACCACCTGTGACACCCCGACTAATTAAATACCAGGTAGTTACTCCTTTATTAAATTAATTCAAAATGTCAAGTTGGTCCAGTTAATAGCATCACTGTCGAAAACATTTTAATGATTACTAACCACCTAGTATTTAAAAAGTAATTGCCAAGTTTTAATTAAAGTCTGATTAACATGCAACAAGTGTAATAAAGAGTAATAACACCATTCACCAATATGAAGTAAATAGAATAACCATCACAAGCGTAAATAAAGTCTGGAGGAAAAACTCCTCACTATAATCCCACAACTGATAAGTAAACTAGATACTAAATCAATACAAGCCAAAGTCTGAAAACTGCAACGTAAATGTAACTCTAAAAGAAATGGGCAACATGCCCTACAACTGATAGATAATGGAGCTGGAATCCAAGTGAATAGAGGCGTCTACAAGAAAATCCCTATTGCTTCCACAAACAGCTACAGCTCGTCACCTGAATGAGTATCCCATGCTTGGTGTCCTTGTGGCTGGGCACCTAAAATGGTTTTACAAAGAAAAATAGATTTGAAAGCAAATGGGTCAGAGCCCGAATGTGGAGTTATATTTTAAAAACATGCAAGTGCTTTAAAAACATTTAAAACATTAAATGCAAAGTACATGTTAGGACGTGCACTCACATGATATTCTCACCTCTCGTCTAACTGTGCACTCCTAACGTAAGTACCCATCTATAACGACACGAACCACTAGCTAAGTGACATTATATCTAGCTAGACTATCATAGGTCCTACCCTTATTACTCGGTTATGTTAACCTTATAACGCTCGCAATTAAGTAGGGGTTTAACGTAACTCAGATGTTCAATATGCAATATATATAGCTATCAGTTAACTCGTTACATTTCTCAAAACAATACCGTAATTATATTCACAACAATAACGTGAAGGTTCCCATTAATTAAGTGTATATTATTCACATCATAAATATACAATACAAGAACCCCGAGAACTAAGTTGTGGTGCATACATACTCTGCTATCCATCCCGGTACATCACGTACATAAGGATTACATATTCTGAATCTCTCAGGAATAGTTCACAGATAACAACATCATAAGTAATGGAGGCGAACACAGTCACATCACATGGGTCACGCACATACCTACGCTCCCACGATCATCGGACTTATTAACATCCCAATAAGTCTTTCTATGACCTATGTTCATCAAGGTAACCAGTCTAAATCCGGGCAACACAAGGATTAGAGGGCCCTAAGCGAACGCAAACCTCCCGTGATAGCAAGTATGGTAGGTATGTCATACACACAATTCATATACCAATACTAAGTAAGCACACGTCTTAGTAATCCCGTAGTTTAATCGTAGTACATATCGCATTCTCGTACTAACTTATAATATCTACAACTTATGTTATTCCGGTTCGTAATTATACGCGCCATAATTCATTCTCACGTCGTAGTAGACACTCACGTCTCAACCCAAACCGTCCATTTAATTTAACTCTCGTATATAATTCCCTCTCATAAATACCCAAAAGTCCCAATTCTAATATTACATCATCATCGGAATGTTATCTATAACCTCGAACAAGCTTACGGAACTCCAAAAATCAAAACAGTCAAAAAAGGACCAAACTGTCAACTCGTTAGAAGTCTCGTTCGAACGAGACTGTTCGAACGAGATTCCTCTGCCAACTCGTTAGAAGTCTCGTTCGAACGAGCCTGTTCGAACGAGATTCCAGTTCGTTCGAATGAACTGTATCTTCTAACGATATCTCGTTCGAACGAGATATCGAACAAAATCCCTTCTCGTTAGCAGCGATTGGTCAACTTGTTAGAAGCTCGTTCGAACGAGGCTGTTCGAACGACCTGGGTAGGGGGCTTCTAACGACCTACCAGATTCGTCCCAGATTTCTCTAAGTTTCATTTTTCACCATTTTTACTCCTCAAATCTCCTCTAAAATTCGTTCCAACAATGTATTAAGTTCTCTAATCATCCTCAAACATGCTAGGGTCATATACTAACATCTTTTAAGGCTTTATTGCACCCTATACATCATTAAATCACAAGATTCTATACTTTTCCCCAATTTTATAAGAACATGAACCCTAGATCTTTATCATCATCAAATCCCCGAATTAAATCCGTTTTTTGTCACAACCAACATACATTAATACCATAATAATCATCTCTATGTAATTCTACATGCGATTTGTCCTCAATATTCAAGTTCTAAATCCAATTAACATGGGTTTTCATTCAACTTTTAAGAACAGTTAAAATTCTTCAATTTCTAACATGGAAAAGGACATTCTCTGAAATTAAATGAAATAAAGTCACTTGCCTTGGTTGTCTCTGAGTTTGGATGATGGTTTGATAGAGCTTTCTGCAGAATTTCTTCTCTCCAAGCTTCTTCTCCAATGGTGGCTTAAGGTGGCTAGGGTTTGATTTGGGGAACTTAGAAAACTCTTCTAATAACCTACGTAGCCTTCTAGGTTAATATGGTTTGGTTAGGGGATTAGTGGGTCAAATCCACATCAGATGTAATTAACCAATTTTCGTCACTTTTAATTTCCCAAAATACGAAATTACCAAAATACCCTTTATGATGCCGGTATGGCCTAAAAATACCCCGGAATCCAAACTACACCCCCGGCTAGTGTTTTTTGACTATCTTGACCCTTCCGGATGCGTTGGCGCACTCAAAACGACCATACGGTTTATAGATTTTAACTTCACTTTTATAATCAAAATATTACACCGTGACGCGACGGTCTCACGCGTCTCAACAAAATTCCCAAATTGCCGTATATTAATCTCACGACAAATTTCATAATTCCAAATTCATATATACTCATATACGCACATAATCAAATGCCAACTCGCATCTCGTTAGTATTTTTAACCCGGATTAATTTCCAATTAATACGCATTTAATTAATTAATCCCAAAAATAAATATAGCAAAAATACGGGGTATTACACCTCCCTGACCAATCGTCGATGAACTTATCCCTGATTTATCTCCAACTTGTCGCTCATCGATGATTGGACTTAAACACTGATGGTGTGATTCCTCTAGTTATGTAAGTGTGGTATCATGTAGATTATCAATGGAAGATGAAATGGTTGGTCTATTATGCATTTTTTTAAGCTTCAAAGACACCTGACTTACCATTGTCAGTGACATCTGACTCACCATCTTCCATCATTTTACCACTGGCACTTATTCCTCTGGAGAACTTGCCAGAGGTAACTTATCTTTTTGACTTGAAAAATTCTAAGTATACCTCCTCAAACTATTGTGTTGATGATATAGAAGTGATATCCCAGGTGGATGTTCTAGATATTGTCAATGCATTGAATGACTCTATTGCCCCTCACCCCCTTTTAAGGCCAATTGTAAATTGGATTCCACGAGAGACCTTTAAGGAGTTAAACTCTTGGGTAATGCTCCAATTTGTTTGTAATTGTTTTATTTCTATTTTATGTGTTAACTGTTAACAAGTTTACTCTTCTTGTGTTGATGCAGTTTTCTCAGAATAAATCAACAACTTCTTTTATCGAGGTTCATCTTCCCTTAGTAGAGGTTGCCCCTTCCATCATTTAGGTTGGTGCTTCATCATCACAGCCTACTTATTTCGTGGATCTTCACCAGTCGAAACATATTTTCTTGTGACAGCTCAAGAGGAAGCTCCCTATGCCTAAAATCCTATCATTGAACCTAGGGATGCAAACACTCCCTCAACTTCAAATCTCATTATTTAAGATCATGTGATATATCTCAGTTTTGTGTGTGTTTCTTCCTAAAAAAAAGTTTGAAAATACACCTTCTTTGGTTACTTAGCAATTTCTTTGCAAATTTGTTTGTCCAAATCTCAGACGTAGGAAACTCATTACTGAAACATTCAAATATGACAACTGCTTGGTGACTTAGCAAACTCTTTTTAAAAAAAAATTTCCTTAAAATATCATACCTTCTTGGTGACTTAGAAAATGATTTACTAAGTTTTTTTCCACATCTCACACATGCTTGGTGAATTATAAATCTCTTTTCTAAGATTTTTTTTTTCAAATCTAAGACTTAGCAAACTCTTTGCCAAAAAATTTCAAATTTCACACTTTCTTGGTGACTTAGAAATCTCATTGCTAAGATTTTTTTGAAAAATCACACTTGCTTGGTGACTTCTCTTTCTTTTTATGTAGCCTGTGAGGGAACATGATGCACCTTTCGTGGTACCTCATGTTGTTATTTCTCAAGACGTTGTGCCCCCTCAAAAAATGGAGAATCTTCCCATTATTCCAGATCCATCTTGCGCCCCATCCTCTAGAGACAATGACCGTGGATAATAATGAGTTTAGGTGTGAGATTCAATTACCAAGCATTTCACCTCCAGAATTATGTCAGGGTGCTTGAGTAGTGCACCTTTATTATAGGGTTTCATTGCATAATGATAGAATAAGTTATTCAACATCATCCAAAAACTTTGATGTAGACTTCCTAAGTCCAAATAAAGTTGTAATGGGGTATAGACTTGAAGGCATCGAAATCATTATAGTAGAGGTCCTGAACACTCAAATGGACATTCTCGATAGAGCTGTGATAAAAAAAACACTTGAGAAACAGTAGAGATCCATACAAGGATGGATTCAACTTCAGTTGACTAATCAATTATTTGAAGAACCTAACGAATGCTTGAATGGTAACCCAACACTAGCTATACTAGAAGAATGTTGGCGCCCAATATGATGAGGAAGGAAGATTGAAGGAGCTTGACCCTATGATTGAGGAGTTTAATAATAAAGTCAATGAAGCAAAAGAATCTTTGGCCAAGGCTGTGAGTGACCACGAGTAAGAGTTGAAACAGATATTCAAAGTTTAAATGAGGCTTCATGCCATCATGGAAGCTTAATATACTTGTGTTTGAGATGTTTACTTTCTTCCCAATGGATATTTCACCTCACCGTACCTGTGATAATTCATTGGATAGGAATATTTTTGCCTTTCTTGTATTTATGGGCAACATCACCAACTTGTAATATAACTCCATATACGTTGAAATACAAAAAAGAAATATTTTTCTATGGAAACTCTCATTCGGGTACTCCTCATTTTCTTACTTCTAACACTTATGTTTATAACTTAAACTTTGATTAATATTTATGAATTTTCTTTCTCGTAATCTATAAATATATCAAGAAACACTGAACAAGATCAACAGTAAGATAATTTAAAATAAAAAAGTGCAACCAACTCTAAAAACGGTAAACTTTCAACCACTTGTTATTAACTTTGAAAGGCATGTCATCTTCTATTGGAGATCGAACAATAACCTGAATTATGTACTTCTTTGACAACCAAGGGTCCATCCAAATTAGTTGTAAACTTAGACAATGGGAGCCTTCTAATATGACTAACAACTTCTTCTAGAATTAATCGCCTTCTATAAATTTTCTTATCTGCACTAAATTGTCACATTCCTATGGGAGTTGCTTTGTTTACATTTGGAAATGTTATCTCACATTATCTCCATGTTCGGCCAACGCTTCTAATTGAACTTTCTTGTCTTAAAGGATCATCCTGCTTCGTAAGGCATTTCTAGCTCAACTGGAATAATTGCTTTAGCTTCAAAGATAAAGGAAAAGGTGTATAACCAGTTTGTTACCTTTTGGTTATTCGATAAGACCATAGTACTGTTGGAATTTTTTCATCCATGCTTCAGTAGAGTCCTTCATTATCTTATCAAATATATTTACAAAGGTGTTATTTGTTACTTCAACTTGATCATTGTCTTTGGTATATGATACCATTGAAGTGTTGCATTTGATAAAGTTTTTGTTTATGAGCAAGGTCACCTCTTTGTTGATGAATGGAGTTCCATTATCAGACAAAATAACATTGGGAATGCCAAAATGACAAATTATGAACTTTTTGATGAACTGTTCTACCATGCTTGTTATTGCTCTCTTCAAGGAAATTTCCTCTGCCCACTTTTTAAAACTCTATTGCCATGTGCATATAAATGTTTCCCCTCGAGGGAGGATAAATTTCCCCCACAAGGTCAAATGACCATGTTGAAATTGATAGGGAGTTTCCACAGAATGAAGGCCTACTAAAGGAGTGTCGATCAAATTTTCATGAAGTTGGCATGCTATACACTTACAAAAAAACACAGCTGGATCTTTGTCCATAGTTGGACAATAACAACCCATATTCATGAGTTTATATTACAATTTGTCTCCTTAAATGTGAGATGGATCGTGGGCTTTCTTAAGAACTTCACATAATTTCTCCTTTATGATTCACCTCAAGGGTCTACTAAAGTATCCACTGAATTAGAGTTGCTCCTCTTAAATGTGGAACTTTGGGGATCTTCTTTTAATACCTATGGTGTCAATCTTGTCTGCAGGAATAACCCCAGCTTTGATAAAATCAATTTAAGGTTGTCTCCATTCTAGTTGGGTTTTCAATAAATTTCACTCAACTACCTGAAGAAAATTTGACACATAGCACATTCTCTTTGTATTGTTATTGCGTCCTGCCTCATCGTTGGCAAAAAATATCCCTCTCTTGAACTCTTAGATATACAAGAATCTCAGTGGTCTCATAATGCTCCTTGTGGAATTTCTTCAATTTCTCTCGGCTTCCTCTAGGCCGATGCATCTTGCCAGGCATCACCCAATATTTCTAAAGTTTGAACTCCCTGTCATAATGAAATATTGTGCTAACTTTTTTAGCCCCATATTTCTTTCTCTAGACTCCATTTACTTCCATATTTTTCCTATCAAGTTCTATTTATCTTAATTTGGAAATATTACAAGCACGATCAATGGAGTTGTTCTTCGTTAGATCACCATAATTATTGTGCAATGGTGGCATAGGCATCGACATGCCTATTTATTATCCTAAGATACCATTCCAATATAAAACTAGTTGATCAATCTTTGGATGATTGTTCCATGTAGTGCCAAGTTGAGGTGGTTCAATGCATCTTCTACATTCACTTGCTTGACGACTAAGTTATAATCCCCTTTTATGCGAAACGAACATATGCTTCTTCGAAGAGACTCCAATAATCCCCAAATCAAATTCTCATATTTAGCCTCATTATTGGAATAAAAGAAATCCAACTTAAAATACAGACAAATAACCTCATTTCCTCTTCAAAGGATGACCCCTTCTCCTCCTCCTCCTCCTTTAGTCGATGAACCATTGGAATCCATAATCAACTCTTCAATATTTGCCTCCAAGAAGTTGTCTTTTAGATCATCGACTAGAATGTCTTTATGAGGTGGATCATATATTCCAGAAGTAAAAATTGCCAATAAATTGCGTAAAGTTGACTCATAATCATGTGAGGGAACACACATTTCAGATTATACTCCGAGAGGATAAAGAACCACCATATATCCCTTCCAATTAAAGGTCTTATACTAATAAAAACTTAATGGTATCATATCTTGTCATGATATGAATGGTGAAAGATAATGTATAAAGCCTAAGTTTTAGGGCAACAAATACTAAGACCAAATAATTCCTCTTAATGCTAGTGTATATTGCCTTTAGACCGTGAATGATTTTACTCAGATAGTAGAAATGTCATTCTTGACAAAAAACTCTTGGGAAAATGATTACCAAATGGATCTCATAGTAAACGTAAGATAAAGCTATAACAGTACTCCAGCTCTTGACAGATTTATCATTTATGGGGAGGTGAGTAATTTTTTAAGCTTTTCAAAATATTCTTGGGGAGTTTCCTCCAATTTCAACTTCAAAGTCTTTCACAACAAATCACTCAATGGATGAGTAATCTTAGTTAAACCTGGGATAAATCTTCTCAAGTTAGAAATTTTGTCGGGGAATCTCTCCATTTTCTTCATCGTTCTTAGATAAGTCATAACAATGATAACTTTCTACCGATCTTAGTGTAACACCCCGTATTTTTGTACATTTAATATTTAATTAATTCAGGAATTTTAAATTACTTGTGTGTGGTAATTTTAATTGAATTAATTATGGAAATATATATATTTAAATATTAATCGGGGTGTGAATGGTTAATGTTTAGGGACATTTATTTACTAAGTGAATAGTAATAATTTAATTACATCATTTCGGGTATTAATGACAAGGTATGCACTTATCCCAGCCGGGAGTCGGTATAGACTAAATGGGGTGTGAGATAAGGATTTTTATAAATTAATTCGGATGTCAATTCTGACTGCGCGGTTGAGTTCGGATGGGTCGAGATAGTCAGAAAAGAGTACCCGGGGTAGTAATTGGGTCTCGGGATATTTTTGGGCATAGCCGGGCCCACACGGGGTGAGTTGGTCCACTTTAATTAAGCCCATTAGGTGAAAAACGGGATTAAGGGTTTTTAACCTAATGGGGAGATTAGGAAATCAGCAGCCATCACAATTCTAAGCCCAGGGCTTGAGAGGGAAATTGGGGGAAAGCTTAGCAAGAGCAATTGGACATTTTTGGAGCCAAATTGAGGGTCAACAACAACGGATCAGACACTACAAACACTTTGAGGCAAGTGGTTAACTGTTTTGATTCCTAAAGCATGATAATCAATTCATATCATAGTGATGTGTAAACCAAAATTCGTTTTTGGGTGTAAATGGGTGCAAAATGGGGTTTTTGTTCATGAAACTATTGAATGAGATTCATAGTAAAAATTGTTGTGTTGAACATATCTGAGTATAGAATAAGAATGCAGAAAATAAACTGGGGAAAAATATGAATTTGGAAATTGGTTGTAGAACAAGATTGATGGATTTTAAATGGGGAAAACCCATCTTTAATTATAGTGAGATATCGTATGAATCGAAAAGGGTAAAACAGTTTTAGATGATTGAGACTTGTTTTGGGAGTAATTGATTGGTTAAAAATCATTATTTAAGGTTGGAAAAATGGAGAGGAAAAACCTTGGAAATTCGGCCATGGCTGAAACAGCAAGCCGAGGAAGACAACCACCTGCTCGATCGATCGATCGACCCAGGGGCTCGATCGATCGAGGGTCCTAGGAATTTGACAGTTTGGCTAGTTTGTTTATATGAGGGTTTAATTTAAGATTTAATTCCCTTATTTTTATTTGGTGATAATATTTATATGGGATATATGTTTCCTTAACAATTATGGGGTGATATAATTGGGTTTAGGAGGGTGTGAACGGTGAGATGAACGAATTTGGAGAAATAATTCATAATTATGGATAGTGGGCCGAGGAATAATATTCGGGTAATGTAGTTGGGTGGCACTACATTAGTAAAGGAATTTAAGTGAGATATTTAATTATGGACCAAGTGGGCGAATCCGGGCATGTTGATAATTATAGGTAAATATAATTGGGAAAATTATGGAAATAAATGCGTGACACATTGTGGGCGAAAAATGTGGGAAAGAAATTATGAGATGTAAATTAGACCAAGTGAGTGAGTCCGGGTATGTTGGTTAAGTAACATCAAGGCATTAAATTAATTATTGAGAGAAAGTAATTAGTTTGGAGTCGGGACATAGACTCGGGAAATATTAAGATACGGGCCAAATAAATGAGTCCGGGGATAATGGTTGGGTGACACCAAGTTATTAAATTAATAAATGAGTAATTAATTTAGATAGAGTCGGATGGTAGACTCGGGTAGTATTAAATTAATAAGTGTATTAATTAATTTAATTAGAGTCGGATTGTGGACTCGGGTAGGATTTAATTAATTATTGTGTAAATTAATTATATTAGAGTCGGACCACAGACTCAGATTTTTGTTGATTAATTAATGGGTAAATTAATTAAATTAGAGTCGGACGATAGACTCGGGGAGGTATTAAATTAATATGTGTGTCAATTAATTTAATTAGGGTCGGGTGATAGACTCGGGGAAAGTATTATATTAATTTAGGTGTGAATTAATTATATTAGAGTCGGACCATAGACTCGGGAAGAGGATAAATTATTAAGTGAGAAAATTAACAACATTGAGTCGGGCCACAGACTCAGGAAATTTCAGGCAGTGTACGGGACTTGGAGTACACGATAGAGCCGGGGTTTATATTATATATATATGGTGTCATGATAGTATATATATACGTGTATTTATTGTGCGTGATACTAAATATCAGTGATTAGATATTTATTAAATTTATATACTCTAATGCTATCAAGGGAGGTTGCGCGATGTGGGTGAATCCCCTAGCTTGAGGAGTAGGGCGAGTATATCCCCACGTCATAGCGTCCGGTATATATGGGTGAGGTATTTATATCACTTTCAGGGAAGGAATATGACCGCCTCCACTTCGTTTATATTTTGGTCCAAGTTGGTGAGCGATTCTAACTTGGGGAAACTAGGTTTTGTGAGCACACCTAGTGAGATAGCATTTTAGAGTGAATCATCCGGTGAGGGTATACTCGGAAGGATGGATACGCGTATGATATATGTGTGGATGTTAGTAA
This sequence comes from Sambucus nigra, assembly GCA_949130495.1. Classification (NCBI taxonomy): domain Eukaryota; kingdom Viridiplantae; phylum Streptophyta; class Magnoliopsida; order Dipsacales; family Adoxaceae; genus Sambucus; species Sambucus nigra. The sequence goes on along the minus strand of OX422209.1, from coordinate 642,356,493 downwards.
AGGTACGTATAATATGGTAGTAAATATTATATGTAGGTGATAATACAGTGCGTGATGTATTTATCTTATATAACGCGGGTTACAGTTATATGCTGTTAATTAATGAGAAATTAATTAAGTTAATCATTGGTGGAAATAATACAGTGTGTGATGTATGTACTTTATATAACTTGTGAGATGGTTATATGCTATTATTTAGGAATAATTAATTAAGTTAATTGTGAAATAACTTATAATTCAAGAAATTATTATACTCGGGTTAGAGTAGTATGGCAAGGGAAGGTTATACCAGGACTAGTTGCATGGGGTAGTACAACTAGGTGGGGTTAAGGTAACCGATAGGTGTGCACATTAGTGGAGGGGTGAGAATGTCCACAAGGGAGTGCGACACTAACTTCAATATGAAGCGCATTCATGCATTGTAAATTACTGCAGTTAATTCACTTGCTAAATATTTTCAAAATGTTTTGCGTTCTAACCCTTGCTATAAAACTATTTTCAAAACCTTTTAGGTGTCCAGCCATAAGGACGCCAAGATTGATATTCTATTCCAGGGGCATGGATCTGCGGCATATGTGGATGCTAGCAGGAGTTTGAATTAGACGCATCATTCATTCATTCCTAGAGTTGGAATCTTTTATCAGTCTCAGTTTTATTTAGGGCTTGTAGCCCAGACTTCTCGGTACATTTTTCAGGTGTAATTTATTCAGGTATTGGACATTTGTATTTGGATTTTTTAGTTGGTGGCCGGTGATTTATTCGGCAAGTTGTGTAATTATTATTATATTTACTTTCATTCAGTTGTGTGAATGGTTTATATTTTAATTCCGCATGTACTGTTTTGTTAAATCAAAAAGTTAAAATTGGCACCAGTTTTTGGAATACTAGGTGGTTAGTAAGTTTTAAAAAGTTTTCGACAGTGATGCTAAGGATGATCCAACTGGGATTCCTGTTTTAATTTGGTATAGGACTGATCACGCGGTATTTTATTAGGCGAGGTGTCACACTTAGTCCATCTGAATTCCCTAGCGATCCACCATAAAACCCAAGAATTTCCCTCCCGTTTCACCAATAGGTCACTTGAGTGGGTTTTTCTTTAATTTATATTGCTTACACCTATTGAAAACTCTTCACAGATCAACCATGTGAAAATCCTCCTTCCTTAACTTGATGACCAAATCATCTTCATAGAACTGCAAAATGTGGTGGAAACGTTCATGAAAAATGGCCATCATCATTCTCTGGTAAGTTGCCCCTACATTTTCATGCCAGAAGGAATTACATTGTACATAAAATTGCCTAATGGATTTCTAAATTTTATTCTCTTGGCATCGGTTACATCCATCTTGATTTGGTTGTAACCCACATACACATCCACAAAGTTGTACATTTAATAACATGTCATTGAATCTACGAAACTGTCAATGGATTGTTGAGGGAACTCATCATTGGGACAATCTATATTAAGATCTCTAATGTTAAGACACATACGTATTTGATTTTTGTCTTTCTTCCCAACTCGTAAAATACTAGATAACAAAATTATATGTCGAATTGGCTTTGTATATTCCAGTGCCTCTAACCACTTTACCTCCTCCTTGATCGTGAGATCTAACTCTAGCATGCACGTTTGGGTTATTTTCTTTATCGATATTATCGAAGGCATAATGTTCAACTTGTATCAAATAACCTCTTAATCCATCCCTTCTATCTCTATGAATTTCTAAGAAAAAATGTCTTATACTTTTGAATAAACTCAATCAACCCTCATTTCCTCTCAGCGCCAAGGTCCTTCGAAATGAAGATTGGCCTTTGATATTCTCCATCCTCAGTCATATCAATTTTCTTTTACTCTTGAACTTATGGATTCGGGTGATCGATCATCCAATCTAGTTCATCTTCAATCTCCTCAACCAATTCATGAATGTTAAAATTATTATTGACAAGCCATTTCCCCTGATTATCCACTAAAATACTCATACTCTGGGTCAACTTCCTCTTGATCTTCTTTGGCTGCCCATACAAACCTTCAGAGATGATGCACACCATTCCATCCTCTAAATGTACTTTTTTCCATTGGCATTTGGGCGATGCAACTTCCTTCCTCTTTTATTTATCTCAGCTTCCTCTAACCTGGTTATAAAAAACCTACTAAGGACACTTTGTTGTTTTACTTCGTGTTCTATAGGATAAATCATTGGCCTTGTTCTACATCTTAGGTATTTAGATGTAGTTTGAGGTTTATGAATGACATTGTGTGCCTCCTTAGCTCCCTGCTCAACATCCACCATCTCTTTACCTTAGTTGTTATCAGCTCCCAACCTTTTTCTAATCCTTGGAACTTTTACCCCTCCATACGTCGTCTTAAAGAGTGCGTATCCTCAGATTGCTAGGGATAAAATGTAGCATGAACCAAGTGTGTCTCCTCTCATGACAAGGCTTCTTGGTGACTCGAATTTCTATCTCAATTCCTTTCATATAAGCTTTACTTCATTAATGATACATAGAAGGAACTGAGATGTGGTAGTGTATCCACACTCTTCCTATCAAAAGATGATATGGAGTGGCACTCTCAATCACATGAAACTTAATGTGTGATGTGGGATTCCCCCAAACAATCCCAACATTAACATACCTAATAGGTATTGAAGTATGGTTACCATAACAAGAAATAGCAAGTGACATTGATATCAATATTTCCCTTGAGATACTAGTCACATGAAGGGGCCTAATATTCATGATATTAATAGAGGCACCTCCAGCCATAAGAGCTTTATAAAATCTTACACCATTCACTCTTGCTGTGACATATAATGGTCGATCATATGGGAACCTAACTGCTCTATTGGCACCAGAATAAGTCATCTCTGACATAAATGTTTTTACCATTCTAGGCATTGGTCCCTTCCATCTCAGGAAGACATATTATTTTTCTTTGTGATGTCTAATATGTAACACCCTGCACATTCTGCCATCGACCGCCATCAAAATGTGTCAGGCGTTACTAAATTAAATACAATTCTTAGCATGTGACATATATATGAGACATTAAATTTTTTTTCATAAGATATCCACAAATTTCCAACAAATATAACCATTCATGAAATATTACAATCCATTACCATGCTATCTCCAAAATAAATCCAACTCAAACTTTATAAAAAAATTGCCAATAAAATTGACTACAAATCTCTAAATGAAATCCATAAACAATTGTGGAGCAAAATGGCCCACCAAAAATCAATAAATAGTTGTCTCAAAATAAAATGACGGAATGGAAAGTAAATCCAAACTACTAAAGCATATAAAATAAATCTCTAGCTATGCTCCAAAAATCTCCAACACATCCTATCCAGCTACTCCCATAACCATAATGGAAATGTTATCAACGTAATGGGTCAAAGTGCAATGCATGAATATAGATACTCCTCCCAATTAGGGTCCATAAACCCAGATAATAACATTATACATGATAAACATCACAATAGAGTTTTTCAATTAAGCTAGATATATTAACATGTGACTAAAAATAAACTACCACTATCTATCCGCATACTAAGCCACCATAATATTCAAGTCCAAATTATTTCATTATAATCAATTAGTTTAAACCTCAGCTCTTATTCTTACTTAATTTAAGTATCCAATTATTTTTATTCATGCGACACCACTATGTCTTGTCCACCCTTATCGGTCCTGTACACACTCTTTGCGCGCTTAAAGTTATACACGTCACACCCATTCCCCTCATTATAGCCAGTCAACTCGATTTTTTAGCTCTGCACATAATCGTGAGGTTCCACGCATGATACGTCACTATAGCCAGTCGGCCCATATTCGGTCAGCCCCGCACATACGCGTGACGCCAACACACCCCCACATCGCTATACCCAATTGGCCCATATTCTATCAGTCTTACACATACTCGTGACGTAAATTCCTTTAATACACATTTATTTTCTTAGGCATCAATTCTCAATTTTCTCAATATTTCATTATTTCTATTAGCCCCACCCTTTTATCGAGCATAAATTCCTCAAACTACCCCTAGTACCATACCTAAAGGTCCCCAAGACGCAAGTATATCCAAACCTATTATTAAGGAAGAATACCGACCCACTGTAGGCCCCTTTTTCAAAGTGTGCTTTAAGTGAAAACAATTTTTCTTTCAAAACCCTTTTTCCAAATTTTAATTACGCACCAAGTTTGTAAACTAATTTTACTTAACTCAAATTTTATCTTGTTTAATCCTAAACATGCATCTAGGTGATTAAAGCAAGTAAAATAAAGTAAAGTCCACAACTCCGGATGTATGACGAAACCACTAAGGGAAAAAATCTCGAACAACCCAAGCCAAACAATCACTATGATAGGGTAATTACAAAGGAAGACATACATACTTACACAACGACTAGATCTCCACAAGTATTGAGGCTCTTCTTCTCTTTAATCGCTTATCCACAGTGCCCACGCAAAAATTCTTCCACGATACTCAATAACAACACACGAATCCACGAGTGTCTAGGTGTCCACCGATGCATCTTTGGCAACCGTCTACAAATGAACATGGCCTTCACTGTTTCTTCACTCCAAAACTCCAACAAAACAACTTGTTAAATATGGATGAACAAACCAATGGTGCAAACAAGATCTCTATATTATACGAGTATGAAAGCTCGGATCTTGAAAAAAATAAGGATTGTTTTAGCTTCGAAATCCTTATAAAACAAGTGCAGAAAAATGTAACTGTTCTATTATGTATGTTGGTTCTGCAACCCTTCGAATTTTAGAGAAAAAAATGCCTTAAATAAAAAACTTAAGTCAACAGGTTGTTCGAGCGATATCTCCATGTCGTTCGAACAATATAGACATGTCATTTAAATGACTTGTCCATATCGTTCTAACGGCAGTGATATGTCATTTGAACGGCTATTCATGTCGTTTTAAGTCTCTAAGCACAAGGAGAGAATTCATACGACTCTAACAGTGTTTATCCTAGAAATAAACGAAGTTAAAACCTTTTAAAAACCTTTTTAAGATTTTAAAATCATTTTTAATCAAAATAACATCCTTAAAACATTTTACAAGTCCAATAAACATTATGCGTTCATACATGAGAGTATCTCAGAATGCAATGTGATATGAAGATGTGAAACGTGAACCAATAAACACGGCATGATATATCTTTGAAGCTTGGCCGCTACGTCTTCAATAAACATGTCAAAAACTTATGTGGGTATTGTGACAAAATAAAAATCTATCTATAACTAAGATAAGTTTTGTCTTGAATTAAGTCAATTACATACAAATTAACTCAATTGAAAATTTTGTTCTTACAAATCTCCCCCTTTGACTATTTAGGGACAAAACTAAAACAGTGAATGCTAAGCTGGGCTGTCAAGTCGTATGACACCTAAACCCCATCCCATAAAATAAAAAATAAAAAATTGCGTGACAAGGACTAGTATATGCAGGTCCGACAAGCATGACCTATTTGAATGTGATGTAGTCTTGAAATATCACATCGCTAAAGAATACCTACACACATGAAACAGACAAATACCCAGTGACGTATGGAGGAACAACTGATATAAAAATACGAATATGTAAAAGAAACCATTTGTTAAACGAGAAAAACATGTTACAAATTGTGCAAGACAACATAATACCAATATATAAACAAATGATCAAAACATGATACCAATTTTTAATGAAAAAGGAACATATGTGCTCATTAAACAAACTCCCATACATCACATACCATCTCTCCCCCTTTTTGTCTCGAATAGACAACAAGTGAAAAAGATACAAAAATGTCATCATATCTAGAATGAAATAATCACATGAAGCATATCTACATAAACATGAGTATATAACTAGCTAAAATAATCATAAGATACCAACGTGTAGCTAGCAAACAATCATATAACATGAATTATCAGTCTAAGCAAAGATGTGACTAAACAGATCAATGAAATATAAGAATCAAAGCATGAATAAGCACTATTGACTGCATGTAAACCGTCCAAATGAACCTAAAAGTACCAAAACAGAATGAAACCATCAAAAATACGAAGCGTGTTGAAACAGAACAAGGGCTCAAAAATTTAGACAGGGTCATTCGAATGACTATGCCATGTCATTTGAATGAGGTAAAAAATGACCTAAAATAGTAAGGTGTCGTTCGAATCATCAATTTAACGACCCTAAAAATGACCTTTCTAACAACTATACCTGACACACTTACCACCTTAAAACTCATGTCGCTTAAACCAGAATTTGAATGATTTGGACATGTTGTTCGAATGACGTCTAGAAGTTGTTTGAACGACTTCAAAAATGTCTGAATTCTAGCTTTAAAAATTGCAAAGTCTCAATGTTCTCAAACATGGATATGGAATGAATGGGCATGTACTACAACAAATGAATCATAATATGAACACATCGAAACGATCAATAAGATCTAATTGAAAGAAAAATGTCATCAAACTAAGTTTTAGCCATATGTAAGAGTTAATATATTGAGCTTAATGAACTAAACGAATAGCATGCACACAAATTCAGAATTTTAACGATTCAACAAACAATAATGTCATGACACAATTTTTCAACATTAGGATTCTTGGTGCAAACCCTTTGTTATTTTTCCATCCAAACACCCTCACATATTCATATTTCTTTTTCTAGCTCTTTTGAGGTTTCTATTTTTCTCACCTTAGAGAAATCCTATTGACCCCATTTTTCGCATATGATTCTTTTTAGTGCCCTAATTTTTTAAGGGGGCTCTTTTAAACGTTGGCCTTCATGATGATATTATAATTCTCTCACAGCCCTTTCCCATGAATACTCATCATTTTTTCAATTTAAGAAATATAGATCCTCCTGGCAAACAGTTCTTACTCGCACACCTCCTCTTAGTTATTATTACACATAGATGACAAAATTGAGAGAAGAACGTCTCACCAAACTCAAATACGTATGAAAAGTTAAACATTCATATAAACTTGGGGAATGGAGTGCGATGGCATATATACAAAGTCGGATTCAAATGCAAATCAACTACGAAACAACCCCATTAATCAATGGTTAAGATCATTCTAAGCATCTATAATTATGACCAAATGTCCTAACCACATGGATAATGAAATAATGGGGGTCCAAGCACACCAATGTGCCACATCAACTCACGACACAAAAATAAACTGAATGTCTTTTTGTGTTTTTCAAAAAATATTTTTGACTCAAAAAATCAAATATTTTTTTATTTTCTCAAAAATATATGAAACCAAAAAATCTTTTTATATTTTTCAAATAAGACTCAAATTAATAAAAAAATATAATATAAAGAGATACACACGTCATAACACTAGCAAGATATATATCATGATGCAAAGACTAGCGTATGACAAATATGGATAACACTATCATCCATTAGATTTAGCATAAAAAATATCATGTGAAAGGAAACAAGAACCATGAAGTTTAATTCCTAAAGCCTCTAAGTCCAATTTCTTAATGCAAGTAGGTGTGTAATGACGCATGTGGGTTTTGAGGACCGAAATGAATTTATTCTTAAACTTCCTTTGAGAATTTTTAAGGTCATAATGATAACGCCTAAGGTGAACCTTCCTACCGCAATGAGTGCAAGCGTAAACACGACAATGAATGTGACCTAAATGTGGACCTTTCCTAAAGTTCATAGTCGTCTCTCCCACACGATTGGTATTGGCTTTGGGAATGGGTGCAATATGATCATTGAAATCTATACTACACTTATCATCCTTGATTTTGACGGTACCTAAAATCCTATGAACTTTTTCGGCCTTGCCTCTAAATCAAACTTCACCTTACTCGAGTCTCTTAATCTCTCCTCAAGCTCACTATTCCTAGACTCAAGTAGATTCCTACACTCCTCAAACTCTAGAATATCTTTCTTCAAATCCTCCATCAAACCACGAAGGCTATCTGTGGCCATCCCGGGATATTTTCAAGGGGAGGGGGGGAGGATCCCTCGAAAGATAGAGGTCTCGAGCCCTTTCTCGAGGCTCTTTGGACATCGTCGGTGTGGGGTAAATATAAAGAGATGGAGTCGCCAACCTATTTTCCAAAAAATTGTCAAAAGAACATGTTGCCACTTCGAGAGAGCCACATCAAGGACAAACTGTGCATACGAAACCAATAGATCGAAAGTTCGAGGGTTATATTATGAAATGGGAAGGTGTTAGGCACCCATACCTCCCTTTCGATCTCTCATAGGCTAGTGTTACTATTTTCCTTAATTTACACGTGAAGTGTGTGCGTGTGTATATATAATGGAGATCGGAATCATTCAACTCGTGCCATGGGAAAGGTAGAGTGAGGTCAACCATAGGAATGTTTCCAAAATAATATATATATATATATATATATATAATACAATTTGCGTGTTTATCGTGATATTAATCGTTATTATGAAATGGTAATATGTGTTGGATGAAACGCAAAAGAGAATACTATGTAATGCAAGAATATGATAAATGTGGATATGGGAGATTTTAGAAAAATTGGGGAATTTGTGAAATTGAGAAAATCAAAAAATTCGAATTTGGGAAGTTGAAAAATTAGAAAATTTGAAAATTGGACTCGAGTCTCGGGATTTATTACGAAATGCCTACATAGCCTATAAAGTCATCAAAGTCCACGTAGTTTGAATGCATCATGGGGGGTGGGTTTTATCCCACAGATTTGAACAAAATTTTATTATAGATGTGTGTGTAGAAAATGTGTTTTTGGTTTTGAAAAAGTGTGATGGATAATTCCGTTCGGAATTTTATGGGCGTAACCCTCTTTTTTTTTTTTATAGAAAAAAAGTATGTTAAATATACTAATAAAAATATAGATATTAATGTGTATGAACTAAAGTAGGAACTAGATTATGAATCTAATGAAATCTATTCAAAAATAAGGAATTTAAAGAGAGAGGGAGGAAATTGGACCTTCTTTGAAGCTTGATCTTTGATCTTGGATGAACTCCCTCGAACATGAGATGAGTGTTGGATGAGAGAAAATATGATTTTACTAAATTGTGTATGAAAAAGGTTTGGAATGTAAGCTTGAATGGAACTTCACATGGGGAACTTCACTGATTTTGAGAGAATATTACTGAGATCATTGATGCTGATGGATCTTCGGTGTTGGTGTCCCTGGTAGTGAGGTCATGCACTCCTTTTATAGGGTCAGGGGGTTGTCAATTGATGATACCTTTGTGCTTCGTATCGACAGGTGACCCTAGACACACTGCCGATAGACAGGGATCTAGACCTGCCAATTGGCTGTCTCATGCATATTTTCTCAGAAAAATGGTCGTAGAATGTAATCCAATGATGCTAATAGCACATGGGTCATATCGTTAGAAAGGTACTTTAAAAAATTCAAGAGTAATTGGGGTCTCTCCCCGGTTCGGGAGTTGACTTTCGGTCAAATATGGCTCGAAAGCGCATGTTGATCTTTTGGACGAGAGATTACCTGACGAAAATAGATCGTTCGTCTGCATGGTAAGTCAGAATCACTCACGGGGCAAGCCTTGGAAATTTTAGGAGATCCACTTCGACATTCCAAAGATTTTTTCTTGGTTCGGAAAGTTTACCTTGGTCAATCGGGACTCGAAAGCTCCCGATGACCTCTCAGAGTAAAACGAATCGTTCGTTCATACTGTCGATCAGAATCGCACACGATGCCTACCGTTAGAAAGGGTATTTAGTTTCCTTCAGATATTCATTTAGTCTCATTCAAGCTAAAGGGTTTACCTTGGTCAAATAAAACCCGGGAGCGCCTAATGGCCTCCGAATTTTTTTTAAAGAAAAATTGGTCATTTGTCCGAATAGTTATTCCGTTTTGTGCATGGGGCGGACTAGAAAGTGGTTTTAGTTCCCTTTGAAGACTGAAAGAGCTTTCGCTCTGACAATGAAGTTAATTGGGGTAAAATCGTGGCCTGGGAGTGCCCGGTGGCCTCTGAATTTATTTTTGACAGTAAAATGGTCCGTTTGTCCGTACCATTATGCTTATTCATGCATGGAGTGGACCATTGGAAAGGTTATTAAGATCCCTTTAAAAATTCAATGATATTTTGCTCTGATGATAGAGTTAACCGGAGTCAAATGGGGCTCAAGAGCACCCAATGGCCGATAGATCGGTACTCGGTGTGCGACCTAGGGTTTTTAGTGAAATGGTTTGGTGATAGGAACCTAAGGAGATACTTAGGGGGTCCTAGAATGTAGTGTCTATAAAGCCCCTAGATGAGTGAGCTTGGAATAAGTGAAAGTCGTCGAATAGACACCACATGGTAGAGGTCGGTTCTACGGACCTAAGGGACGAGGATGATCAGTTCAGAGGGTTGAGGTCAATTCTGAGGACCTAAGGGGATGTTGGGGACTGAGGTCATAGGTAAGGACTGACCAATTTTTTGGGTTTATGTAAATTCTGAGGACCTAAGTCGTAGAGACCAATTATGTGGGTAGAAGCCAATTCTACGGGTCAGAGCCAATTCTGAGGACTTAAGTAGAAGCGACCAATTTTGTGGGACAAAGACAATTCTGAGGGCTTAAGTAGAAGAGACCAATTCTGCGGGTCCAAGCCAATTATGCAGGCTTAAGTACAAGTGACCAATTTTATGGGTCGAAGCCAATTCTGCGAGCTTAAGTAGAAACAACCAATTGTACGGGTCGATGCCAATTCTGTGGGCTTAAGTAGAAGCGACGAATTCTACAGGTTAAAGCTAATTATGAGGGATTAAGTAGAAGTGACCAATTCTACGGGCTTGAGTAGAAGCGACCAATTCTGCTGGTCGAAGCCAATTATGTGGGACTAGGTAGAAGGGACCAATTCTGCGGGTCGAAGTCAATTCTTTGGGATTAAATAGAAGTGACCAATTCTTCGGGTTAAAGATAATTTATTGGGATTAAGTGAAAGAGACCAATTTTGGGGTTCAAAGTCAATTCTGCGGGCTTAAGTTTCTTGGGGAAATTTGGAGACTCCGCTCGGGATATGCATTTTGTAGTCCCGATGGGAATTTGGGGAAAATTTTCATTTTGTTTTCACTGGGGAAGAGGGAATGATTCGAGGGTCGAACGTTTCTCAGCTAGGGAATTTTTGAATTTTGTGGAGTCCTTTGGAGATGTTGCTGGGGAGACATGAAATTGATTTTGAGAATTTTCATGTGGGAGATAAGGTTTCTTCTGGATAAATGAGTGTGGTGAAAATGTTTTTCTTAGTGGACAAGGTTCTCAAATCCATTTGGGAATTTTGGGGGATTTTTTGGAATTTTATGGCATTTTTTTGGGCTTTTTGTACAAAATTTCAAAGGGGGTGCTGATCGCCATAGATAGAGGGGTGCCAAATAGTAATGGAACGGTCTTTTGGGGTACATCAAGATGGTGGAGGGACAGTGCCGATCGGTGGGTGGCAGGGTGAGGCCAATCGGTATGCCCCTTAGCCTTCTATAAAAAGGGGGCGATTTTTCTCATTTTTCGTAGCTTTTGGACTTTCCTTGTTCTGCAATTACCTTCTAAAAATTGTTCCAACGGTCTAAAGTCAAGAGATGGTTGAGTTATCAAGTAGTTCAACACACATGGCATGACTTAATGCCGACGAATGGGCAGGCTTGGAATGGAGGGCTAGGGTCCCCCTTGCTTTGGGCAACGAAAACTCTTTTGACTCATTTGATCCAGTGGAGGATGATTGGACTCTCTTTTGAAAGACTTCACATTATCTTTCTTCTAGGGTGGTGAAATTTAGAGTCTATCTTAGTATTGATAACTTTTGGTATTCTCTTCCCTTTTTTTTGGGAGATTTCCTTATTTCTTGAACTTGACAAAGGTTTTTCTTTTTCTTTTCGCTTTTGATAGTCTAATGTTTCTACGTCAACTACTCATGCCCAAAGTATGACGGGGCTTAAGGATGTTTGGGATCACCTTCCATAAGTGGTCCATTGAATTGTGTCATCATTCGATTTTGGGAGACTGCCGTCTACTCTGGATGAGACACCTCATTCTACGACTGTTCTTTGTGCTCTGGAGGAGAGGTTATGGGACACCACCCACACCTTTCATTTTGGCTTCGGGGAGATGAGGGTGAATCCCATAGATGTGCAGCAGTTTTTGGGGCTAGATTATGATGGTATGCAGATTGAGGTGGACAGGACACTAAGGTTGACGCCGGAGGTGGTGACGATGACGGTGGAATTGGGTGATGTGGAGAGGGTGGTCTCTAGGGACTCTCTTATCTTATCTCTTTTGATAGAGTTGTTACTGAGGAGGAGGGTTGATGAGAATAACGGGTGGTAGGTACGTCATATGTCTTGTCTGTTCATTTTGTTGGTGCTGGGAGGTTTTCTGGTGGCGACGTCGAGCACTTGTGGTTTTTGCCATTTTTGAGGGTGTTTTTGGACATCCATCTTTATGACTAGGGGAGCCTGACCTTGGAGAAACTTTATTATTCTCTTGATGCATTCCGTCGGTGCTGCTGACAAGCTTTTAATGGAGCCACATATTTTCTTAAGGTATTCTTCATTTTTTTGCATTTTACATCATGCATTCGCATTTTCCTTCATGAATTTTATTCTTGATTTCATAAATGTTGACCCTTTGTCCTTTGTAGACGTGGTTCTATGAGGTAATTGGGTTTAACACCCACTTGATATCTTAGAAGGATGAGACTGTTGGGGACTTCTTCCCGATGTATTGGTGGAGGAAGTCCAATCGAAAATGGAAGAAATCCCTCTCTGTGGAGATGGTGCATCACGTCTTGAATGGCCTGACGAGTGAGCGAGTAAGCCCCCCCTTTTATCTTAAGACTGTCTTTCCCTTGATGAAATTTTGTTGGTATTGATTTTTTTTCTCTTGCTGGGGAATTTTGAGGTGACCTTTTATCCATGAGGGATGGCTATGCAGCATACGGGGGTGACTGGGAAACATGCACAGATGCGAGGTCTGCTGGCGCATGAGTTTGGCTATTCTTCGTACCTTGTGGAGAGAGTAATTCGAAAGATTATGTAGGATGAGGTCACGGTGCCACCGGTGAAGCCCCTAGTGTTTATGAGGTGAGTGAGGGAAAGGTCAGACAAGACCCGGGTGGTAGCAATGATGGGTGAGCCTTACTCATCATATACCGACACGGCGGTGATGTATGATTATATGGAATTTTTGTCGAGATGTTTGATGGCACACAACATGTATGACATGATGCCTCTTCCTCGCGCGAGCTCGAGTCGGTAGATGGGGTCCTCCCACAGTGCCGGTGGTGCGACGACATCAACGACGATGACAACTTTGGAGTCTCCCTTTGTACGGCTGTTCTCACCTGGTAACAACATTCAGAGGGTAGATGGAGAGTCTGTACATATGCTACATCGTCCTAGTGCGATGGATCCGAAGGAGTTGGTCTTGACAGAGGAGTTCCTTCCACCTGAGGTATACTTTATATCTCTTTGTCTTTTGATTTCCTAATTTCTTCCTTTGCCTTAGACTGATTGATTTGCTATTTTATGTTTTCTTTTGCATTACATATGGGTCTCTACCACTTGTCTGAGGGATATTATGGATTGTATATTTTCGGTGACTTTCCACATTAAGGATGAAATTATGATTCCTTCTTGTCTGGTGTCATCTGCCTCATTTGAGGAAGGGACGGGCTCTGGGAGTAGTGGCACATCATCTCGCCACAGAGGGGAGAGGGTGCTTTGCAAGGAGGGATGCTCTTAGAGAGAGAGAGAGAGATTGTAGGTGGGTTCGGGCTGAGTCCCGTTGTATATTGTTTTGTGTTTACTACAAAACAATGCAACACAACAAATATCTATGAAAATGACATGAACTTTTTTCTTAATTTCTTTTTTTGATTAGTTTTTTTGCGTGATTAATGCACATGCTCTTTTTACTTTGTTGCTGAGAGTGTAAAAAGAATTAAAAATGATTGGAGAAAGGCTTTATTTCAAAATGGGATAAGTCAAAAAAGGAAATTCGAAATTCCCTTAGAATAAAAATTATATTTTTGAATTTTTTAGTTTTTACGTAAAAGGAAAAAGGGGATTTTCCCAAAAATAGGGGTTTGCCGATCAGCATGAACCATGTCCTGCCTATTGGCATGTCAGTCTAGTCCCATCAATCTAAGGCTTTTATTGCAGTTCCTTTAATTGTTTGGTACTGGGTGGGATAAGATTTCCTCTGATTTCTGTAGGGTTCCTTGTCCTTACTTGAGAGTTTTCAAGTATAAATAGGAGGGTGGATGGATATTTTCTTCACACCTCCACATTATTTTTCCTTTACATCCTTCTTTGCTCTCTTTATTCTTCTTTTGTGATATGGCTCTCCTTGGTAGTGTTGATTTTGCTAACTACCTCAAATCCTTAGAAATAATGTGCTCCTATAATGTTGACTATGATGCTTTCAACATGTGACGAGTCTATTTGTGGCGCAACCGGCCCATATAGTGGAATATGTTGATGGAAACTGTGGAATTTTGGTACCCTGAAGACCATGTCTTTTGCTTTGGGTTGGAAGAAATCTGTCCGACCTATGAAGAGTTTTCTGTCATATTTGGGATAAATTCCAGCTTTGTAGCGGCTATGCTTCAGTTTTATGGATCCCCTAGGGAGCTATTAGTGGAACTTCTCCACATTTCACCTTCGACAGCCAGGTCGTTGGTCACAAGAGGAATGATCTCTCTTCCTACGGTGCGGCATTATGTGCATTTGCGAGAAGTTGGTGATTCTAGTCATGCTGGGGTCCTCATTCTAGGCCTAGTTTGAAACTATTGTTGGTAACATGGGAAGTACCGGTGGACCCCCAACTTGCAGTTATTGTTTCCTGGATGTCGTACCATCGCAATCCTGCAGTGGTGATACTGGAAAAGAATTTGAAAGGTCTAGATGCCTGAGGGAAGGTCATTTTGACTATCCTAGAGGTATCCCTGTAATGCTATTCATAAGAATGTCAAAGAGGTTTCGTATGGCAGTCCCACCTGAGTATCCTTTGTCGGCAGTGCCAAACTTCTTATCTCGCTATTTCATCAGTGTCGTCCTGGACATCAAAAGCTGGGAAAACTAATTTGTGAAACATGGGGCTCGAGTCTTGCTCTCATCTGTGTCTTGGTGGGGGAGCTGCTACCCATTCTGGAACTCGAGGAGTACTAATATGTTCGATTAGTAGGCCTCAGGCATACCTCTTTCAAATTTCCCTGGTGGATAATATGCCAATTTAGCTGGAAACAAATTGTTCCACCGCGGTCACTGAACTTCTTTCATTAGGGGGACCTAATAGAGCATATGCGCATACACCTTGGTTCTCTGTGGGAGAATCATCATCCGTCGACCCATCCCTCACAATCTGTTGGTAGAGTCTAACACGCCTCAGGGGTCTACATGTAGTGGTTGTAGAAGAAGGTAGTAGGAAAGATGCTGGTTGTGGAGACTAGGCAAAGGTGGTTTGCCATATCTGACACCATGGAGGTAGGCATTATTGTTTTCCCCAAGCTAGTCTGAGCTTATCTCTCTATAGAGCATCTGCGACACTCCATTTAGGTAGGTTCCTATGGAAGCCGCGGGTAGAATTTTTTGAATCTTTTGTAATGGGTGTGGTTCCGTGTTTGGAAATAATTTGAGGGTCATTTTGGAAGTAGTGGGGCTTATTTTTATTTTAGTATTAGGAAGGTAGGAGGAGGCTTGACAAGGGAAGTCATTTGACTTTCTATGCCGATATAATCGTACCGAAATTTTGAATAATGAAATGAAATATTTTTGGATCATCTAGTTGTGCCTCTTGATGAGTTTTGCATTTTGATATATTTATATCGATTGCTAAGGCATTCATAATTCTTTTGTCCATATATATGCTAAAATGAACTATCATTCTCGGGGATAAGAAAATAATATCATTTTATGAAAAAAGAAGGGGTTCGTGCTCATGTAAGGCAGATGACCAGCGTACGTACCTCTGAGGGTTTTGAAAATTTTATGAAATTCAATTTTTGATAGAAAAATGGGTTTTAGAGGATCAGGCACCATGTAGTTTTGAGTAGAGGGAAATGAATTTTTTTTGGAATATAAGGGAGGTGAGAAGAGTCGTAGCGCGCCTTGATTTTGGACTAGGGATAAAATTTATTAAGATGGTCCAGGTTGACTAGACGCATCATTTCTTCTTCATCAAGGTCGGTGAGCATAGCGGAACGACCGAATAGCATCTTCTTCATAATGTAGGGGCCGCTCCAATTGGGCTTGAATTTCCCTATGGTGTCCCAACTGGGCTTTACTAATTCTTTAAGGGGTAAGTCTCCTTCTCAGACACCGCAGTCCTTGACTCTCTTATTGAATGATCAGCTTATACGGTGATGGTACCCTTGTATGTGATAAAGATCTTTTAACCTCCTTTCTTCTAAGAGGGACAAATCTTGGAGATGACTTTGGAGCCAGTCTTCTTCGGTGATTTTGTTTTTAAGCATGATGCATAGGAAAGGGATTTCTAGCTCCATGGGTAGGACTGCTTTAATGCCATAGAGAGAGAGAGAGTAAGGTGTAGCCCCAGTATAGGTTCAAAATGAAGTGCGGTAGCCTTAGAGGGCGTAAGGGATCCTGTCGGCCCAATCTCGACAACTATCGATCATTTTGATGATGAAGGCTTTAAGGTTCTTATTGGCTGCCTCGACTGCTCCGTTGGTTTGGGGCCGGTATAGAGAATATTTGTGTATCTGAATTCCATACTCGTCGACCACCTCTGTAACTTCTACCTGGAAGTGTAACCCGTTGTCTGATACCAGCTCGTTCGGAACCTCATATCGATAAATGATGTTTTTCTTGATGAACTTGGCCAATTTCTTGGCATTCAGGACTGCGTATAACTCGACTTCGACCCATTTAGTGAAGTAGTCACTGGCAACTAGGATGGACTCATGCCCATTTAAGGCTTTGGGCGTAACCTTCCCTATGATGTCGATACCCCATGTAGAGAATGTATAGGGAGAAGTCATGTTATATAATTACCGTGGGGGCAAGTGTTGTAGGTTGGAAAACTACTGGCATTTGAGGCATCTTTGAACGCAGACTATGCAATCCTAAACTATGATAGTCCAATAGTATCCTTGCCAGATGATCTTCTTGGTGAGCATATGGCCATTTATGCGGGGTCAGCATTCCCCGCTGTGGATTTTCTGCATCATTTCTTCAATGCCATCCTCTATGATGTAGTGAAAATGGGTTCCATCAAAGTTTCTCTTAAACAATGCTTTATCAGAGATAATGTACTGGGCAGCCAGTCCGCAGAGGGTTACTTAGGCTCTCTTTCCATAACCTTGAGGAGGCACCAAATATCATAGTACCAGCAGTTGTTTATCTTAGGGTCTTCATTTGTGATGTACTCAATGTGGTAGAAATGGGTTGGTTTATGTTGGTTTTGGATAAGGAAAGGGGCCATGGTTATTCCTTCAGGCATGTCGATCGTGAAGGCTAAGATAGAAAAGGAATCGATTAGGTTGTTCTTTGCCGGGGGCAGGTAGTGGAAGGTGATTTCTTACAATTGGGAAGCTAGCTCTTCAAGGTGGGCATAGAAGGGTAAGAGTTTCTTTTCCTTAACTTTCTGTTTTTTGATTACTTGACTAATGATGAGGGATGAATCACCATAGACATCGAGGTATCAAATTACTTTCTTAATGGAAACTTTGAGGCCTACTATGCATGCCTCATATTCATTTATATTGTTAGTGCGAAGAAAATCCAGCTTAATGGCAATGGGAGTGTGAGAGTCACCAAGGGTAATTAGGAGTATCCCAATGAAAATTAAGAGTATCCCAATGCCATACCCTTTCTTGTTGGCATCACCATCAAAGAACATTTGCCATAGAAGGTCTTCTTGGGAGGTACAAAGGATATTATCATCTGGGAACTCAGAGATCCAGACATCGGCCTCTTCTATGGGGTAGTCAAAAAGGTAGTAAGAGATGGCTCTCTAATTCATATCTTTTTAAGTGACATAAGTAATATAAAATTCATCTAGGATCATCAACCAACGGGACATTCAGTTGGTCAAGGCAGGTTTTTCGATCAAGTACTTGATAGGATCCATTCGGGATACAAGTTTGATGGGAAAGGTGAGCATGTAGTGCCTTAACTTTTGAGTAACCCAAATAAGAGTAACGCATGCTTTCTCTAAGGTGATCTAGTTAACTTTATAACTAGCTAACTTACGACTAGAAAAGTAGATGGCTCTCTCTTTGTGGGTTTCTTCAAGGTATTAAGCTAGTAAAGCCCCAACTGCAGTATCGATTTTGGTTAGGTATAGAGTAAGGGAAGACCAGGCTGCGATGGAATGAGTACTAGAGGTTAGGTTAGATATTTCTTAATTCAATAAAAGGCTTCTTGGCAATCTTTTTTCCAGACCTTGGTTGAATTCTTTCAGAGGAGTTTAAATATGGATTCACAGATGGAAGTAAACTGGCTGATGAATCCGTTGATGCATTGTAATTTCTCAAGGAATCCCCGAACTTCCTTCTCCGTTCAGGGTGATAGCATCTCGAGTATGTCTTTCAACTTGGCAGGATCTGCTTGTATCCCTTTCTCACTAACCATAAATTCCAAGAGTTTTCCTTTGGTAATGCCGAAGATATATTTCTGTGGGTTAAGTAGCATCTAGTACTGTCATAGTCTCTTGAAGAACTTTCAGAGAGTATGAGCATGACCCTCCCTAGTTTTGGAAATGATAATCATGTTGTCTAGGTAGACCTTAACTTCCTTATGTGGCAGCCCTCTAGTAGGTAGACCCCATATATTTTAGACCAAATGGCATGATATTATAGCAAAAGGTTCCTCAAGGGGTGATGAATGCGATTTTCTCTTAGTGATCGGGGTGTATCTTGATCTTGTTATATCAAGCAAACCCATCAATGAATGACTTAAGATCATGGGTGGTCGTATTGTCCACAATCATGTCGATATTAGGTAGAGGGTAATCATCCTTTAGAGAGCCTTATTCAAGTCTCGGTATTCGACACACATGTGAAACTTCCCTCCTGACTTTGGCACGGGTACAATATTGGCTAGACATATGGGATATTCGATCACATGAATGAAGCCCACGTTCATTTATTTGACTACTTCTTCTTTCATTTTGAGTGAGCATTCGGTGTAGATATTTTGTAATTTTTATTTGACCAATTTGCATTCGGTGAGAGTTGGAATCTCGTGCTGAGCTATCTCAGGGTCAATATCTAGCATGTAATTGTAGGACCATGCGAAGAAATATATTAATTCCTTCAGTAATTCTTTGAGTTGAGTGCGCTCGTTCTCATCAAGGGTGGCCCCTATCCTAATCTCGCGCAGTTGGCTACTATAACCGAGATTAATAACATCAGTTTCATCTTCCTTAACTTGAACACGATTATGTTGTTGGTTATTAACCTTATTTAGATTAGTTAAGAATTATTCATTTGCGAAACCATCATCATCAAGCGTTTGATTAAAATCAAGATAATAAATATAAGGCACAACAAGACACTCAAAATCTTCATTTATTTCATTGATAGGAAAAATAACATTGAGAACCTCATCAAAGGATTTTTTATTACATCAGAGCTAGGAGGAACAACCAAAGAAGGGTAAATGGGATAGATATCAGGATTAGGTTGAATATCAATAGGTGGCACTGGTACATCATGCCAGTTGAGGAGAGGTGAATCATTAGATTTGATCAAATGGGAAGGATCCGATGAGGTATCCCTGAGTAGATGATGCAGAGTCTTATCCCAAGTGTCTATAAATAAAAAAAATCCTCAGAGTCACTTCCCTCGGAATCTCCAGTATCTTGAGCGAGTGGTTGTACACGGTGATGAGAACTCTCGGCCCATGGGTAGTCATCTTGAAAGAAGATATCCATTCCTTATTTCATATTTTTATCTGCATGGTCATACCAAGGTTTGGGGAAGCCACATAAGGGGAATCTTCACCCTCTTTGATGAATCTTCCATTTAAGGAATCTCCCGAGATAGTTTTGGTGCATTCTAACCCCCTCTTCAATTGAGGTTGATGGATCATTATGAGTTCTTCTTCAGACGACTGATAGCCCAATCCATAGGGAGGAAAGGCCTTCTTCAACACAATAGGTTCAAGTATCCCTTATTGTCTTTTCCCTAGCTCCAGTCTGGGCATGAAGTGCATGTTCTTGAACATCTGGATTACATTGACGTTTTCATGGGGGTCATATTCTTGACGAACCTTATCTTTGAAATAATCCCCTAATGGGATTAGAAGTGGTTCATCTTGAAAACCTGATTGAAGCATATCATTTATCTCGTGTTGTATTTCAAGTACTGGATTACTGGTGCTTGCATTCTTGGTGTTGTCATCGTTGCCCAAGTTGTTGATGACCTACCCATTGGCGAAGAATTGTAGTTTTTAATGAAGGGGAGAAGATACCTCCTTGATGCTATGGAGCCATAGTTGGCTAAGCAACATATTAAAATAGGTTGGGATATCGATGACTTGGAACTCAACGACAGGATTTATAAGGCCAGCCCTTAGAGAAAGCTTTATAGATCCCACTACCTCTTGGTGGGTATTATCATAGGCACGTACGAAGGAAAAGGTTGGAGCAAGGTCGCTCACTTTAAATCCCAAACAATTTAGGGTCCTCAATGGGCAAACATTAAGAGTTGTTCCATTATTGACAAGAGAGAGTGGGACAGTTTTCCCCGTGACTTTGATAGAGATGTTGAGAGCATAATTGTGGTTTAGTCCCATCTTGGGGATTTCCTCTTCAGAGAATGAGAGAATTCTAGTAGAAGTCAAGGATCTGACTAGATTCATTGCTTCTTCAGGTGTGGTTGAGGGAGGAACTGTGGGTCCTGTGAGTAGCTTGATCAAGGTCAATGCAATTCGGTGCATCTAGAAAGAAACAAAAAGTCCCCTTAGAATTATATTGGTTTGGGTTTTCTTTAACAGATTGAGAATTTTGCTTTCCTCGAGGGTCATTTCTTGCACAGGAAGATTCTCAACACACTTCCCTTTATCTCTCGCTGATGGTTGTAGGCTTGGGATTTGGTAATGTCTTCCTCACCTGGTCATGTGGTTCACAAAAGGAGGGAAAAACAAAAATCCTATCTCTTCATCGATATCGGGTTGTTCGTCCACCCTATTGATCTCTCCTAGTAACTCCTCAAATGATATCATCCCGCACATGCTAACTACTAAACTAGTCTTTTCTGAACTTTACTCTTCATCTGAATCATCGAATTCGTCCCCCCACCCGGTGGCAATGATATTATTTTTCCATTAAAATTTGATACATTCCACGACTTCAACGACCTCTTCATATAAGTCCTCCCATTCGACCGGGAGATGTGAAAGTGAAGAGAATAGATGCCCTTGTAGCTTCAAAGCATCGAGAAGACCGGATGTGCTACAAATATCACTTGTCTGTCGAAATAAATTGACTATAATCTGGACCATATCATCTAAACTGACTTCATCGGCCGGTACCACCCAATTGTCTGACTCTCGGGCCCATTTTCGAGCTTCTCAGAACAACATACTAAATCTATGACAATCGATGGTCATCTCGGGGGGGGGGTAATTTTAGCCAAAACTCTACGATTTGGTTCAACACTTAAAGGTGCAGATATGGAACTACAGTTTTAGCCCAAACTTTACGAGTTCCATGTCTTTACCCCCAGAATAGGTGCGGACAATAATGCATGCTCTGGTGAGGAGTGATAAGGTCTGATCGGTTAAGCTAGTAGGGTGTAAGAGAAAGTATGGGCATGTTTAGAGAGGTTTGGGAGAGTATATGGGTATGATTATTTATATACCTTATATGATCTAGGCATATGGTTCAAATTATGGGTTTTCTTCTAGGAAGATGGCATTTGTATGACTCATGAGGGGATTATGGGTAGTGTTTGGTTTAGGATTGGCTGGTGGGGCAATGATACCCCGATCAATCAGGCCTAAGATCACATTTCAGAGGTGAAAGCATTGGTTAGTGGTATGGTTGGCAGTTTGATGGAAGTCACAATGGGCATCTGGCTTGAAATTTCTGGAAAGTGGATTGGGTAATGGACGAGGGTCCAAGGGCTTGATAAGATTTAGGCTCAAGAGGGCCGGGTAAACTTTGGATAGGGGAGCGTGAAGCTCTGTGTATTCCATTCGTAAGGGGTTAGAGCATCTTTCTACTGCCCATGAAGTGGAAGGTTGAGAGATATAATTGATGGTTGAAACTACAGTATTGGCAGGTTTTTCAAACTTTTTTGGAGTGAACTGTCCAGATGTTTTCTTTGGTTAGACCTCTGTTTTGGCCCGAACTTCTTCAATTTCCACTCCTACTTCATGGAGGGATCAGAAATAAGGGTAATACTATCCTCCCATCATTGCTCGAACATGGGGTAAGAAGTTCTTTTTCACGATACTGACATGTTCTTCTTTGGCAGGCCGATTGGACATGGTAGCTTCTTTTTCTCTCCATCTTGATATGAAGTTATTGACTGACTCCCTGATGATTCTTGAAATAGCACCACCAGGTTAATGTGATGATGAGCTCAAACATGTATAGTAATGGCAAGATGGAACAAATAATATAATGTGAGAGAATTAAATGAGGCAAAGAGAAGATGAGACAACAATTTAAGTGATTCAGCCAAATAGGCCTACATCCAATGTGTGTGTGTGATCCATTAAATAAGGGCTCTAATAGCCATGGATACAATCACTGAAGCCTTTCTCTCTCTTACAATCAGTTTGACAGAGTTCTGCTAGGGTTTTTCATATTCGATCCCTTCTCATAGAGAAGATGAAGTGTATATAAGGTTTGGATGGTGCAATGTACCCCCAAACATGTAATCAACATGTGCATGACAAATATACTAATAAGGTATAACCACTTGCCTTTGGCACATAGGCACAATAATGATGTAATATTCCCTCACGTGAGGGAATAATCTTGTTATAACAGAATTGTCCACGTGATCATATATCCTCTATATTTACGTATGCTCGTAATGTTAGGCATCGTCCGCTGCAACATCAACTTGAGAGAGGATGAGGCTAATAATTCCTATAGGATGGTCCCATACTGTCATAAGTGTGGCCTAAGTTGAATTGATCAGGACAAGGTTGGGTAATTGGTCACTTCCTGTCGTCGGCCAAAGTCGGGTACAATGATGGTACTAGTCTGCATGTGTTACTCTTCTGGTCTCGGCTTTATGGATGTCCGAGGTTAGTCGAGGCGAGGCCGACCATTGTTATGGCGACTCTGCCAATGGCATGTGCGACTCTAGTGATAACTCGACCATGAGATGCGATATCACTCGTCCTAAGGGACGAGGGTTCACTTTGGTCATATCAATCACCCATAGCCCTTAGCCTTCGATATGAATAGGAGGTTGAGGGATACAAGTTGTTGAGGGAATGATTAGGTGTCTCTTCGGGTTGGTTGGATAGGTCTTGTCACATAGGTGGGTGGAACATGTCAATGTTCTAATTAGTGGAGTCTACCCCATGTTAGGTTTGATGGCTGTGCGCTTGGGGTTTCGCGTCCCCCATGATGGATTACTTAGAGAGCGTTCCTAATCATTCGGTGGATCTTTAAACTCAAAAACTTTTTATTTCTCTTTCTTCTCATCTCCTTCGTGCCTTTACAACTTTTCTTCCCAAAAAACTCCATATCCTTCAAAGCTACCAAGTTTATGAATCCCTTGATCCCAGGTTGCCTCTTTCTCCTTCCTGTATCTTTATGAACTTGAGTTTATTCAGGTTTCCTTTATAACTTATGGTTTTCTTCATTCTTCACAATTCCAGCCCTTTTATCATTTTTCGTCGATCCTTCATTTTTTTGGCAACAGCTTTACTACTGTTAAGGGGTTTAAAGGGTTGTAGATGGAGGCACCTTGGTGGTTTTAAGGTTGATCTTACTGTAGTGGGTGTTTTGGTAGGCTTAGGCCATGATTTCTTAGGTTTCTGGGAAACTCTGGTCACCATCTCTGGTAGACCAAGTTGAGTTTGTTCCTGGTGTTCTTGATAAAACGTATGAAATTACCAAGGGTTCGATCTTTGGCTTAACAAAATTCAACCCTTTAAGTTGTTTGTATTGATTTTCCTTTTCTCACTTAAGTGTGGTCTCGTCCTATCAGATGTTACATACCTTGTATAAGCTAGCATAGGAATTCCCCAATCTGAGAGAGAAGTTCTTTGATAAGATTAGACAAATAGAGGAGGCCCAATCCGAGAGTCAAAAGGCCTAGGATTTTCCTGTCCGACCCATCATTCCACCACCCATGGATGCAATATAATCCCAAGTCTAAGAGACTTGAGAATCAATGTCTGAGTCTTCTGAGGCCAACCACATGTCCACCTCTCAGCCAACCAAGAGTGTGGATTCTTATGAGGAGGCTATGGACTACTCCCCTACATAAAGTGCAGGGTCAGATGTTGAAGAGGTTACCTCTTTCAACATAGCTTCTATGAGAGTTGAGTCATCAAATCGCTCTGAATCTATAGAAATATTAGAACCCAACATTATAATCCCCCCACTAATCAATGCAATTCCACTATCGGCTACTACTAGGGCCGAGTTTGCTAACATGTTTCCTAGCAGTAACCCCAGTTATCCTCAAGCCAAGGTCCTAGTTGGTAGTGATGAGGATAGAGAATTTTATACTTCCATTGTTGTCGAATATGAGAGAAATATCTCTGTGGTTGACCTTTTGGTCTTTCGGCACCTCTATGGAATAGATTCCGCACCTCTTAACGATGAAAGAGCCTTTGACGATTGGGATGGAGAAATCTACGTCTAGGAGCAGATGTTCAAGTTGGGCTTTCGTATGCACATTTATCCCATACTCCGAGCATCCTTGTCCATATAAAACTTGCCCCTTTCAACTGTCTCTGAATGCATGGTGAGTGATGATTGGGTCCATCGTCCTTTGGAAGGCTGTTCTTCAGATTGACCTTCGAGTTCATATATTTCTTGGTTGCTACACCCCGCCATCTTCCAAGACTCATCTAGGATACAACCATTTCATAGCTCAGAAGTCTGAGAAGAAAATATTGCTGGTAAGTCAGACTTCCAACCATAACTAGAAGCCCTTATATTTCTTTATCTCGGGTGCTTGGGAGTTCGGCCCCAACCAGGCTTGTGGGATGTTTACGCCCAGAACTCCTTTGAGATGGGCCAAGGTTCCCTTATCGGCAAAATCTGATCCGATCTTGGTCCCTGAGGACAATGAGAAGATAAAAAAGCTCCATAGGCAAGGTGACTAAGGTCGTCTTGTGAAGTTTGAGCAACTAATGACCCATATTATCTTGCTCAGACAAGTCTGGGGGTTATCCCCTGACTGAACTTCATAAGTTACTTTGATTTTGTTGCATCTTGTTATATTCTCTAAGTAATGATTCGTACTCGTGTACAGTCGATGCACTAACTCTAAGATATTTCTTTTTGCAAAAAGTCAAGAAGGTATTTCGAACGATCTTTGGAGAATGACTTCCACTAACCTGAGAAAGCTCATCAATAGACACGGTAACAAAGTTGCTCCTCCATCCTCCCAATGAAAGAAAAATGTTGGCTCCAGCAGGACCGATGGTACTCGAAAAAAGAGGAAGTCCCCACCGACAGATCCAACTTCCACTTGGCCTTCCAAGATGCCGAGTTCTAATCGTGCCATTCTAGTCTTAACAGATTATGCACTTACTTCTTATCTGTCGCTGCTAAAAATGAGTAACGATAGAAAAATAGGCCACATTCTGAAGGCTACCGATTCTCTCGGCTCCCTTATCACAGAGGACGTTAAACATTTCCTCCAGTCTTTGTACATCCCTCTCCTCGCTGAGTTTTCCCTTCATCGAGCAGTCTAGTTAACTTTAAGAAGACAAGTATTGTCTCTTCATTTGCTATGATTTAAATTTATGTTTATATCTCTTATTTTGTAGGGTTCGGTCTCTCTTCACCATTTAACTAGTTGGACCTTGAAGTGGCTGCACTTGATCTAAAAGGGTCAAGATGCTGAAAAATTAGAGAAGGCCTTGAAGGCTGATCTAGATAAGGTCAAGGGTGACCTTAAGAATGAGAGGGACTTGGTCGCTAATTTGAAGGTCGACTATGAGAAAGCTCTCAAATCTAAAGACGAGAGCGTGAAGGCCTGTATTGAGGCTGCTATTAAGGTTTCCATGGCCGATGCCAAAGACAGCATCATCGTCGAATACAATGTGTCCAATGAATTCGTGGACTTCGGCTTTGATTATTTGGAGATGGGAATTAGGGTTGAAGGACAATGGGCGACCCTTAAGCATGCTGAGACTGGAAGTCTCTCTCGTGGGGACTTCATCAGCCTTGGTTTTGTTGACTCTCGTCTTGGTGTTGCCTTAGCCGAGGTTGAAAATGCTGCTGCTGTCCCTACCGAGATGAGCCCTCTGGAGGTGACATAGAACAATAAAGAGTTGGCCGACCATGACGACGTGGCCGATGTCACCAACATCGGAGTTACCGAGAATGTTGCTGCCGGTGATGGGTCATCCCCGGTCGAGGGTAAGGTTTAGCTATGAAGGCTTCTTGTTAAGGACTTTTGTCTCTCTATTATTAAGGCAGTTAGCCTTTTGTATTTATATGTCGTCTCAACCGAGAAAGGTTTGTTTACCAAGTTAATTATGTTTTAATAATCAACCACACCCAAGTGATTTTCAATTTGGACTCACCAAATTATGGTTTTAAGCCATACCCCCTCTTGCCGTTTTGAGAGTGCATGGTTGAGCATCGTCTTATCCACTCACTATCATCTCGGCCGAGCGAGGTTTGTTTACCAAGTAAATGAAGTTTTAATAATTAACCACACCCAAGTTATTTTTCAATTTGGACTCACTAAATTATGGTGTTATGCCATACCCCCTCTCGTCGTTTTGAGAGTGCATGGTTGAGCATCGTCTAGTTCATGCACTGTCTTCTCAGCCGAGAAAGGTTTGTTCACCAAGTTAATGATGTTTTAATAATTAACCACACCCAAGTGATTTTTCAACTTGGACTCACCAAATTATGGTGTTATTCCATACCCCCTCTCGTCGTTTTGAGAGTGCATGGTTGAGCATCGTCTCGTCCATGCAATGTCGTCTCAGCTAAGAAGGATTTGTTTACCAAGTTAAAGATGTTTTAATAATTAACCACGCCCGAGTGATTTCCAATTTGGACTCACCAAATTATGGTGTTATTCCATACCCCCTCTCGTCATTTTGAGAGTGCATGGTTGAGCATCGTCTCGTGCATGCACTGTTGTCTCGGCCAATAATGTTTTTTACCAACTTAAAGATGTTTTCATAATTAACCACACCCAAGTGATTTTCAATTTGGACTCACCAAATTATGGTGTTATTCCATACCCCCTCTCGTTGTTTTGAGAGTGCATGGTTGAGCATCGTCTCGTCCATGCACTGTTATCTCGGCCGAGAAAGGTTTGTTTACCATGTTAAAGATGTTTTAATAATTAACCACACCCAAGTTATTTTCATTTTGGACTCACCAAATTATGGTGTTATGACATACCCCCTCTCATCGTTTTGAGAGTGCATGGTTGAGCATCGTCTCTTCCATGCATTGTCGTCTCGGTCGAGAAACGTTTTTTTACCAAGTTAAAGATGTTTTCATAATTAACCACACCCAAGTGATTTTCAATTTGAAGTCACCAAATTATGGTTTTATGCTATACCCTCTCTCGTCATTTTGAGAGTGCATGGTTGATCATCGTCTCGTCCCTGCATTGTCGTCTCAGTCGAGAAAGGTTTGTTCACCAAGTTAATGATGTTTTAATAATTAACCACACCCAAGTTATTTTTAATTTGGACTCACCAAATTATGGTGTTATGCCATACCCCCTCTCATCATTTTAAGAATGCATGGTTGAGCATCGTCTCGTTCATGCACCGTTGTCTCGGATAAGAAAGATTTGTTCACTAAGTTAATGATGTTTTAATAATTAACCACAACCAGGCGATTTTTCAATTTGGACTCATCAAATTATGGTGTTATTCCATACCCCCTCTTGTCATTTTGAGAGTGCATGGTTGAGCATCATTTTGTCCATGTACTATAGTCTCGGCCGTGAGAGGTATTTATTTTTTATCAAATTAATGATGTTTATGCAACTAAGTTAACCATTCTTGGTGTTATTGAAAGTTCAATGATGGGGCCGGCCCCTTTCCAGGTTATCATTTCACCAACTTTAGGTCGTTGCTAGCCCACCACGGATGGTATTTTATAGTTTTAAGGGTACTTGAAACTAATTATTCAAAACAAAATATATAATATATGAGGGAACTAAACATTTTTACTTCTCATTCATAATAAGCCCTTTTACAATGATTCATAATAATGAAAAAGCTCCTATACAATCATCTATTGGTAATAGCTTTTTAAGTGGTCGACGTTCCAAGGATTGGAGAATGGTTCCCTTTCTAAGTTCTCCAGCTGATAGGTTCCTAGGGCCACCTAATTAGTGACTTTATAAGGACCATTCCAATTGGCATGAAGCTTGTTCGGCTTTTTCCATGTCTTATTGAAAATGAGGTATCCTTATGCTATCAGCCTTGGCTTTATCCTCTTGTTTTAAACCTGGTCGTCCTCTACTGATAGGGCCGCCACTCTGATCTCATCATCCTCTGTTCTTTCCATAGTCGCCGTGGGTTATTGACGATGATCCAAGACCTGTGCCATGCTGAGGCACTGAGAAATGTAATGTTGAAGGAGGAACCAGAATGTGTGGGGGGAATGGAGAACGAGGAAAATTTTGAGGAATCCCTGGCATCTGTGGTGGGAAATCGGGATGCATTGGGGGATACAGGGGCATACGACATATTTAAAAGGGACACAATATTTGCAAGTTTATCATTCATACCTCCCAATTCATTTCGAAGCCCTACTATATCCCCTTCAGTCCTAGATTGACGATCATCGCTGGGCACGAAATGCTTATTAATAGAAGAAAGCTCATCCACGAGAGGTGGGGTGTGTTTGAATCTTATTTTTGATATATGAGACCCTAAACCTCTCGTCCTCTCTCTGTGGTCCTTCCCAAAGGTTTGTGAGATGGCATTATTGACAATATCCTCGATCGGGCTGGAATCTGACTAACTACTGATAGACTTTATTGATTCTAGAGTCTTGGCCAAGTGAAAAGGGAATTTATTATCTTTGTACCATCTATAATGCGCGTATAAGTTGGCCCTATTCGGGCTATCTTTCATAACGGTCGTCCACTCATTCTTTAAATCTTCAAAAGATTTGGAGCCAAGATAATGGACATCAGTTTTTTTGGCCTTATTCTTCTTGTTTTTCTCCTTTTGCAACATTTTGGAGTCCTTCACCTCATTCTCCAAAAAATCATTCCATTGAGAGACTGGCATCTCAACGGTCGTTGGGACTTTGTCTTTGAGCCCCAAAATATCGGAGCATGATGCTCCCTTTGGGAAATACTCTGATAGGAACCTGAGAAAGAACCTTTTTTTTAGTTGGAGAAAAATGAAAATTGTTTATCGAGTTGCTCGTAGATGCCATCTTGAATAGATTTATCTACGAGGTTCCAATTGTCAGCTCCTCCCACTCCCACATTCATTTTTTTCCCAGGACAAACAATAGGATTTAAACTGTTGAATGTGATTCTTATTCCCCACAGGATTATTTCCTAAAAGAGAGAACCCAATGGGCTTCTTCTTAACAGACTCGGTAGTTTCAGGAGTGTTGGGCATGTCTATTGGATTAGTGGGAGGCGTACCTTGCCTACTGTAACTCAGAGTAGGGGAGTGAACAGTTTGTGGAGTAGGGGAGTGAAGAGTTGGTGGAGTTGAGTATTGCTCACCAATTGGTGATGAGAATTATCCTTGTGGTTGTTGGTTATTATTGGTTGGAGCATTGGTTCCATTACCACCCGACATTATCTACAAAAATAATAAAAGTTAAATGTGTATCTATAATAATACATGCATAATTTGAAAGTTCAATATGACAATATAAATAACAAAATAAAGTTTTTGAGCATATATTATAATCTACCTGTTCATGGTAAGACTTTAACAAAAGTTCAATGTGTGATCACCATCCATTCTAGATTTGTGTTTAAAAACCAATGGATTTTTTAATGTGGACGATTAGGAGGAAGCGTATCTATAATGGATGCATAGATCTCAGCGACATAAACTCGAAATCTCATCCTCTTTAGCCTATTAGAAAGATCGAGTTTGACGTGCATATGTCTTGAGACATCACAGTCTTCAGCAATGCTCTTTCTACGTAATTCTATCCATAATGGGTGAATTTTCTTTCAGCCTTCTCTAACAGCGTAAGCAAGGTCAATGCTCTATCGGGATTATGTACGCGACATATATATTGAACAACTTCATCCTAACATTGTGGCAGGGAAAACAGAATACGATCGAACAAGTACTCTCGCAGGAAATGAACTCCACGGTTTACTAGTTAAATTGTTCGATCTTCCTGTTCCCATACCAATAAACCGTAGTACCCACTTTATGAGGATCATTAATTAAATAGGTACGAGTGTGAACCATTTACAACCTTTCATACTCTTGTTGCCATCGATTATCAACACGACTCATTTTTCCTAAGAATAATAAACGGGGGCATGAATATGATTCCTATAAATAATGGATCTAATGAATCATTAATTAGTTATTGTGTACAAGGGCAAGGATATGATTCCTATAAATAATATCTCTAATGAATAATCAACCGTTAATTTATTATGTTTTGAATACCTACTTTTGTCATTTAACACAAGAATCCCTAAAATTAACCCTTATGTTTGGTATTTTTGTAATGGTCCGGTTATTTTTTTAACCGAGAGGTATTTTTTTATATTTCATCACCAAAATTAAACCAACAATATCCATTTAATTAAAATTGGCCCTAGTTTGAAAATTAAACCAACAATATCCATTAAATTAAAATTTGCCCTAGTTTGAAACTTAAACCAACATTAATCATATATATGTCTTTTTTCCTAGAATACAGGCACAATACACACAATGATAATTTACACACACATACGTACACAATACACACACAGAGAGAAATACACACATGTACACACACACACAGAGAGAAATACACACATATACACACACACATGCATAAATATACATACACACAATGAAATAAATAACAAGGGCTTGGAAATACACACACACAATGAACAAATTATATACACATGTATACACACATGTATGCATACACACAAACACATATACACACACACACACACAAAAATACCCACAGAAATACATACACATATCGAAATAAATAACAATGAAATAACTAGGGTTTGGATTACCTTTGGGAGAGATTGAGATCGAGGAAAATGAAATCGCCGGAGAGAGCGAGGGAAATCTCCGGAGAGAGGGAGGGAAATAAGTGTTTGGAAGTTTTCGAGGGAAATGAAAATCTGTTTGGTGTTTTTTTAGTGTAAAGACCATGGTCACAGCTTAGGGTCATGACCCAATGACGTGACCCCTTTTTTTTAACATGTCAGCGTGGAAACAAGACCATGGTCACAGTCTAAAGCCATGACTCAATGCTCAGAATGGTCATGGTCCTAAGTCATGACTATAGTGGTGTGTATTTGGTTCCTTGAACATGATCGTGAGCCGAGACCCCATCCATAACCACACTTAGCGGGAAACTTCACGCCATAATGGTCACGGCTGGGTCACTATTGTCAGGCGGGACCCATGCGAGTCACGGTTAAAGGCCATGACCACCTACAAGTCGATACATACCACACTATGTCCTAGAATTGGTCACGCTCATTTTTTATGTAGTCACAACTTTGGGCTATGACCCCTTTATCGTGACCATTTTTGGGTTTTTGTGTAGTGGTATGGGTTTCGGCTAACCCCTCACGGTCATCCAATTTTTCACTATCGGCATCTTCGTAGGTGAATTCTGCTACAAAGTCTGCTAATGCCTGCCCTTTGAATGTAACCCTCAACTGATAGATTATATCGTACTCCCCTAGCTCAATGGCCCAGGTCATCAATCTACCTAATTTCTCAGGTTTGTGGATGACTTGCCTTAGGGGAGAGTCCCATCAAGACAACCATCACATGCGATTGAAAATAAGGTTTCATCTTTCTTGAAGCATAGATGAGGGCGTCGGCCAGTTTTTCCATCCTAGTGTACATATGTTCAGCCCCTTGGAGGGCCTTGCTGTTAAAATACACTGGTCTTTGTACTCCCCCATCATTTCATATTATCATCGAGCTGATAGCCAACTCATACACAACCAAATAAAGGTAAAGCTTATCTCCTTGGATAGGTCAAGATAGTAAAAGTGGTGATCCGAGATATGACTTCAGCTCTAAAAAGTCTTTCTCACATTCCTCGTCCCACTCAAAAGCTTTTCTAAGGATTTTACATTATCAGTGGCTCTAGAGATGAACCTTTTTAGAGCAGCCACTCATCCAGTAATCCTATGAACATACTTGATGGTCTTTGGTGTCTTCATCTCTAACGGGTCCTTTATCTTTTCTAGGTTTGCTTCTATACCCCTTTGATTGGCAATAGAACCTAAGAATTTTCTAGCTCCGATGCCAAAGACGCATTTTGCTGGGTTGAGCTTCATCTTGTACTTGTCAATATCGTCGAAAGTGTTTTCAAGGTTGGCCGCATGAGTGTCGTCCTTGAGAGTCTTAGTCAATATATCATCTACATAAACTTCCATCGACATTCCAATATGATCTTCAAACATCTTTTTCACCAACTGCTGATAGCTAGCCCTGGCATTTTTCTAGCAGAATGGCGTAACCTTATAATAGTACGTCCCCTTATCGGTGATGAAGGTTGTCTTCTCTTCATCGATCGAATCCATAAAAATTTGATTGCAGCTAGAGTATGCGTCCATGAAGCTCATCCATTCGTGATCCGTTGTAGCATCTACCATCTGATCAAGACGAGGGAGAGGGAAACATTCCCTAGGTCAAGACTTATTCAAATTAGTTAAGTGCACACACATTCTCCATTTTCCATTGGCCTTAGGCACTATGACCGCATTTGATAACCAATCAGGGTAAATGACCTCCCTGGTAAACTCGGCCTCTTCTAGTTTTTTAACCTCGTACTTCTCACGAGAGTAAATTCTTCTTCTCTTCTTTATCGGCTTACCATCTTCCTGCACATTGAGTTTATGACACATTTTCTCCGGGTCAATGCCCGACATATCAGCATGACTCGAAGCAAAGATTATTACCTTCTCTTTAATAGCTTGAGCATCTCATCTTTAATCTCTGGCTTTAGGGCTTTGCCGACCTGGATATCTTTTTTTGGCTCGTCCTCATTGAGGATGATGGATTTTACCTCTTTCACGGCTTCCCCTTTCTTGAGCTTCGTCTTATCTCTAGGATTAAGGGTGTCAATTTTGTACGTGGTTATTTTTTTCTTGCGTGATTCTCTCTCCTCGGTTGAGTTAAAGTAGCACTCTCGCGCCGACATTTGGTCACTTTGAACTTCCCCTACACCATATGGAGTCAGGAATTTAATCATTTGGTGCACCGTTGAAGGCACGAATTTAAACTCTTTGAGGGCCCCCCATCCCAATATGAGATTATAGGACGAGAAGACATTCTTGTCCATCATAAAAAAGTTAACCTTCTTGGTGAGACTTTTCGTCCATTCATTTCCCATTCTAACATCCACTTCATACATCCCTAGGGGTGAACATTCACTCCACTGAACCCTATCAGAGGATGATGATACGGGATAGGTCGGGATTTGCTGAGTCCTAAGTCTTTGAAGTATGGCTAGAACATAACATCGACAGATCTTCCTCCATCAACTAATATTCTTGGTACTTCACATCCATGTATCCTGGTCGTTATAACAAGCGGGCCGTCATGTGGAGCTAGTATACCTTTAAAGTCTAGTTTGGAAAAGCCGACTATGAGGGTTTCCATATTCACTTTCTTTCTTCTTTCGGTCTTAGCATCAATGGAGGTTGAATTGATAACCTCAGCCTTAGTTATTTTCTTTGCCTCGACCACATGAGCTTTCCTATCGGTAACCTCAGAGCCTCCCCTTGCAAGGACACCTCAAATCATGTTTACCCTAAATGAGATCATGTTAAGCCTCTTCACTGGAACATCATCGTCTTTACGTGGGAAATCCCGAACATCATTGTCGTCATCTGAGGATCCGTCCCGCCTTGTTGGGGTATCCTCTGTACAGTTACCTTTATCCTCTTTCTAGGGTCATCTCATCCTCTATCATCTCGAACTTACCCCAAACCATTCTTATTAACATACTTTCTCAGCTTTCCTGACTTCAATATTTTTTTAATCTCATCTTTGAGGGAAAATCATTTATCTGTAAGGTGCCCATGATCTTAGTGAAATTATAACCAAAGATTTCTATTCCACTTAAGAGGGGTTGCCTTCAACTTTTCTGGCCACCTAAGAGACCGATAATTTTTTTATCTCATTTAGAATGTGCTCACAACTAATTGTTAGAGGTGCATAGTCTGAAAATTTGTCCTCTATCGACCTCTTCTTGCTATCGTTCCCCTTGAACTTATAACCCTTTCCATCGTGGGCTCTTTTTTCTTCATCTTCTTTCATGGCCATTTGCCTCCTATGCATTCATGACTCTCCTAGCCGTATCCAGGAGTTCAACCATGGGCTTAGGAGGGTCCTCGACCAGCTTGCAGACTAGATTTCCTTTCTAAAGGCCTCCCATGAGGGCTGTCATCGCGATACTTTTTGCATAGTCTTCTACTTCCAGCTTCTCTTTGTTAAAATGGAGTCTATGTACTCTCTTAGAGTCTCGTCCTTCCCTTGTTTTATGTACAACAGGTGGATTGTCTGTTTCCTAGGTTTTACCCCAAAGAAAAAGTTGTGGACAAAACTATCGGCCAGTTGTTTAAAGTTTCCTATAGAGTTCTTAGGAAGAGAGGTGATCCATACACGACTTGCCCCTGTCAAGGTGCCTGAGAATTCCTGGCATCTCATCTCATCTTATATTGAATAGATGTCGGAGGCCAATTAATACATCTCCACTTGATATACCAATTTAATGCTCCCATCCTACTTCGGTGTAATTACCGACGGTTTGAACTTGGCTGGGGTTGGATAGTTTAGTATCTTCATCATGAATGGGGATTCTTCATCATATCCTCTTTGCAAGGGGTTTTGGCTTTCCATGATATCTCATATTTTGTTCTCCAACCTCTCTATTGACTCATTCCACAGTTTTTCAGCAATAAAAATTGGATTTTGCTGGGATAATATTTTCCCAGGCCTCTTTTCTGCCATCCAGTAGAGATGATCATCCTTTGTTAATTAGACGGGATGAGGGTTCCCTCTCCTGATGTTGAGGTCGGTTAATGACCTCTTGCTCTTCTGGAGGTTTGCAGTCGTCTCTCCTCTCATTTGTTCTTGATCCAACGACACTTCTTGACTTGGACAAGTGGTTCCTCAAATCTCCCTGAGGGTCGAGCCTATAAAAGGCTGACCCTATGCTTAGCCTGTCAAAGACTAATTGCCTTGCACCACAGTCTCGGCTTGGCCATCATTCTCGGCTGGGCCTCCGTCCTTGGTCTCTGCTATGCCGAATAGGGCATACCGTTCCTCTAGATATCTCATGAGGTTACTAATATTTGAACTCTCCCTCTTCATTATCAAGGTCATCCTCAACCAAGTCATCACAGAATTCTTGGCCCTACCTTCCCAGGTGTAAATGCTTAGGTTCAGTAACATCTCTCTATCTTTGACAAGGTGGAAGGTCTTTTTCTGGAGCCTGGTCCCTCGCTTGCTGACCTGGTTCATCTTCCCTGGCGGTCGAAGTTATAAACTCTGCTCCCGCGCCATTGTCTTAGCCATAAAATTCTGGCTAAGCATTGCAAACTGGTTTTGCATTTACTGTTGACTAGTTATGAGGGATCGGAGCGCCATCTCCACTACAACCATTTTTTACTAGGGTGGTGCTTGACTGGAACCTTCACCACCTCCTTGTGGAGGTGCCAATTGATTCTACGATGGAGGCGGTGGATCCATTGCCATTGGTGAAAGTTGTTTGAACTATGAGATAGATAATGAGAGCTTAAATGATCAACAAAGGCTCCATCAATGGTGAAATAACTCCAAAGAAGGGGGAGGACTGGTTCACCACCAGAGACTCTGATGATTATAAGCTTAGATTAGGGAAGAGATGGCTATCCATGTTCTCACAGACGACGCCAGACTGATGATTCTTGAAATAGGACCACCAGGTCAATGTGATGATGAGGTCAAACAGGTATAGTAATGGAAAGATGGAACAAACAATATAGCTTTGAGAGAATGAGATGAGGTAAAGAGAAGATGAGACAACAATTTAAGTGGTTCATCCAAATAGTCCTACATCCATTGTGTGTGTATGTGTGCATGATCCACTAAATAAGGGATTTAATGGCCATGGATACAATCACTCAAACTTTTCTCTCTCTTATAATCATTTTGACAGAATTCTGTTAGGGTTTTTAATATTCCATCCCTTCTCATGGAGAAGATGAATTGTATATATAAGGTTTGGGTGGTGCAATGTACCCCTAAGAATGTAATCAATATGTACATGACGAAGCTACCAATAAGGCCTAGCCACCTGTATTTGGCACATAGGCACAATAATGATGTAATATTCCCTCACGTGAGGGTATAATCTTGTTATAACAAAATTTTCCACTTGAGCATAGTTCCTCTATATTTATGTATTCTCGTAATATTAGGCATCATGCGCTACAACATCGACTTGAGAGAGGACGAGGCTGCTAATTTCTGTAGGATGATCCCATATTGTCATAAGTGTGGCCTCAGTTGAATATATAGGGCCAAAGTTTGGTAACTGGTCACTTGCTGTAGTCAGTTGAGGCCAGGTATGATGATGGTACTAGTGTGCATGTGTTACTCTTCCATTCTAGGCTTTATGAATGGCCGAGGTTAGTTGAGGCGAGGTCGACCCTTATTGCGACGACCCTACCAATTGCGTGTGCAACTGTAGTGATGACTCGGTCATGAGATGAGATATCACTTGTCCTAAGGTACAAGGGTACACTTTGGTCATATCACTCCCCAGGATTCTTCTTGAGCAACTCTAAATCACAGCGGGTAACCTCTAACTCCTCGTTGTACTTGTACTGTGGCATGAACTCACGGGCAACAACTTCCTAACTGTGGATTCTGGACTCTTTGAGAGATAAGATCCAATGAAGATCGCTATCCTTCAAGGTTTATTGGAACATTTGGTACATTATTTCCACGGTGGCCCGTAGGAGAGTCATGGCTCGATGATAATTGCGAAGATGAATAATTAGAGGTCCACTACCCCCGAATTTCTCAATATTGGGCATCTTGAACTTTTTTAGTAGCCTAGCTTTAGGATATGGAGACATGTGGGTGTAGTCCATGTAATTCCCAGAGAGTCTGACTTGGTCGAATTTCTTGGTCAACATCTTGAGGTCTTCCTTGAACTTATTCAATTCTTCCTCCTTTTGTTCGATGGTCATGCGTAAGTTAGCCCCCAACTGGGCAAGGTTTGACGTAGGGAACTGATATGGCAATAACCCATTAGTAAGAGAAGCATGTGGATCATGCTGGTATTCCTCGGGAACCCAAATAGGCTCGGGTGTAGGCAGACCCATAGCACGAGGGAAAAGGACCGCGAGCTCTTAGGGAATAAGGACCCTGTTTCATTGCATCTCATGAACTTTGGTTTGAAGGTTATCAATCTTGGCAGTAAGTTGAGCTAGAATCATTAGCAAATACAGTTGCACATTCGGTACTTGATTGGTGTTCTCCATGGAAAGTTGATGAACTCAGGACTCGAAAGAAGTGAGGGGACTGATGGAGCTTCGGGGCGGTTCGACTGAAGACCAAAGCCAATAGGGAACTAGGCCAAGGGTATGCGATCGACTTGAGAAGGAAAAAAATAGGATTTATTTTTGGAAAGGAAAAAAGGGAAAATTGTTATTTTGAAAAGGAGGGAAAATGTTTTTGACATTTTGGAAAAGATGAAGGCAAAATGTGTTGGACATAGGGAAGGAAAAATGTTTTTGGTATTTTTGATAAAAAAGGAAAAAAAAATTTGGACACTTTTTGGAAAAAGAAAGGAGGAAACGCGAGAGATGCGGGTATTATGTTTATTAGGTTCTCACTTATTAGGTTTACCTAAATGAAAAATGAGAAATTTCAGACGAGACCCGAGCCTAGAAAAAATTGGGTTTGAAGAATATGTAAAAACTATGGTTGGAATTATTACCAAGCTCATGGGCAGGGTAACGTTTTCAAAAATGCGTGTAAATTTGAGCGGCATGCTAACCCTAAATTTCAAAAGAGTTTCGTGTTGAAACTGACAAACAAAATATGTGTGTCTTATGTTTGACACCTATATACAGGTATGCGGTTGTTGGGTAAATCTAAAGGGTCCCCCCCTTGGCATGACTTACACGATATACATCTTGCTTTTTAGGGCAATCGGTATGTGTGGACAATCCATTTGATACACCTGAGTTTACGTGAATTGCCCCACTATATACCTCGTGGGGACAGTACGTGTGAGAGCGAATTTGATATACTCGACATATGCGAATGAGTTTCTTGCGATATACCTCTCATCATGACTTTGGTCAAGCGGTACAATGTGGTGGAACCGTTTGATATACATCGAAGGAACTTGGCCAATGGAAGGTGAAAGTCATATCACTTAGGCTAACTGCGACCTGCCGAACCAGCGCCCATTATGAAGTGACCCCCCAGTTACGGGACAAAATTTGGTCAATAGCAATGCCCTTTGGTGATGTTGTGTGTATCATGCATGAATCTCTATTAGTATCTTATGGAGAGAGTATCTTTACTGATGAGCATCACACCTAGCAGGGGAAAGATGTACAAGAAATAAATCAATACTAAGCATGGATATGTGAGAGTGAGTGGTGTATGATTAGTGTAAGTGAGAATGGATATATACAAGTGTTATAAGTGGAGGTGTGTGTTAGTGACACCTAAGCATGGATTTCAAAGTGGTGTATATGACTCAAGGTGCACATGGTGTGAAGTGACATGGATTTCAACAAGTGTGTGAGTAGTGGCATAAGCATGAGGTGTGTGTATGTACATGAAATAAGGAGAGAAAAGGGGAACATACAAATGGGGTATATGAACACAAGAAAATAAAAACACTCATGTAAATGGAGTCTATACCTCTTATGAAAAATTATAGCCAGTAGAGTCACCACTGTGGCCATCCTGGGAAATCTTCGAGGGGAAGGGGGTTGGAATATCCCTCGAAAGATAGCGGTCTCGCGCCCTTTTTTAGGGTGCTTTGGTCGTTGTCGGTGTGGGGTAAATATAAAGAGATGGAGTCACCAACCTATTTTACACAAAATAGGCAAAAGAACATGTTGCCACATCGAGAGGGCGACATATAGGACAAACTGATGCATACGAAACCATTAGATCAAAGGTTCGAGGGCTAAGTTACGGAATGGGAAGGTGTTAGGCACCCTTCCCGCCCTTGCAGTCTCTCATGGGCTAGTGTTATTGTTTTCATTTATTTCTCGGTGAAGTCTACGAACGTGTATTTATAATAGATATCGTAATACCAATTTTTTTTTCAAACCCCAATCTCTTGATGCTTAATTGATCTTCAATCCATGAGTTGAAATTCGTAATCCATCAACTTGAGTGATCCAAACAAGATTACATAAAAATTTTACTCAAATTAATCCTCACACATTTATCACTCAATAATCTCAAAAAAGAAAAATAAAATAAATTTCTAAACTAAAAAAATAAAAATATTATTTCTAACTTTCTCTCTCCAAAAATTCCTATCTATCTAGCTCTTTTTT
Organism: Sambucus nigra; assembly: GCA_949130495.1. Classification (NCBI taxonomy): domain Eukaryota; kingdom Viridiplantae; phylum Streptophyta; class Magnoliopsida; order Dipsacales; family Adoxaceae; genus Sambucus; species Sambucus nigra. Next base: position 642,316,620 of record OX422209.1, on the reverse strand, counting down.
TGAATCTAAACTAAAAATTACAAAATAAAAATAAAAAGGATAGTGGATAAATTCATAATGGACAATTAAATAATAAAAGAGATTTGCTAAAAATACAAATCCTAACATTATAAAATTGTACATTAGAACTAACCCAAAGAAATAAATTCTAGATCATTACTTTATATTGAGATAATTGCTAAAAATGCAAAATCTCAACATAAAGGAATGGATTAGAATTTACCTCCCATAAGGGATAAATTTCACAACATCAATCTATTTTGAATTAATTTCTAAAAATGCCAAAATTCATAATAGAGGGGTGGGGTGAAATTTATCCTAGAGATAAATTTCACTACACACCTCCATATTGAGATATTTGCTAAAAATGAAAATACTCTCTATAGAGGAATGTAGAGAAATTTATCACACAAGAGTTTTAAAAACTAATTTGTAGATCCCTTTAAAATGGTCCAAAGTCTTCAATTTATATGGTGCACATGAAGGCTATGGGTAAATTGGGTAGAACAAAGTTGCACATGGGGTGAGTGAAGTGATAAAATCTGATTTGGTCATGGGTTTTGAAAGGTGAAAGTGGAGTGGTTTTTTTGGGTGTATTTTAGGAAAAAGGGTTAAATGGGTTTAATAAGACACATGGGCAATTTATTTGGCTTGGTTTTGGTCTTTAGAAATTGGCAGGTCACGATTTTGGTTTTGAAGAAATGGGTTCAGCATTGTCGAAATGGGTATTGGAAAGGTATGGAGTCGGGTTTGGTTTGGATGGTGGTCGAGTGGAGGAAGGGTTGGAGTTTGACGGATTTGGAATCGGGTTTCGGGTTCGAGGTGGGGCGGCGCCGGAGAGGGCAGTTGGGTCAACGCCGGAGGTAGGGTCCGGTCTGAGGTGCGACTGAGTGTGGGTCGGGGTTGCCAGGTATTTGAACTCAGGTTTTCGGGTTCGGAGTTCTGATGGTGGAAATGGGATCGGAGGTAGGTGGGTCACGACTAGCCGACAATGGGTCGGCATCGAGCATGTATGGGGTTCTGGCGCTGGGGCAGATCGGGTAAGGGTCGAGGCGGGGTGAGGGTTGGATCTGCCTGGATTTTTGGTTATGGCAGTGGCGTTGCGATTAGTTGAAGGTCTCCGACCGGAGCTAGGATGCTGCCGGCGGCAGGAGGTTCAGGCGTGGCCGTTTCTGGGTTCCGGTGGACGGATGTGGTTTGGTCATATCCGAAACTGATGGTTTAGGGTGTTTTGGGGTAGGAGAGAGATATTTTAAAAAGAGTTAATGGTGGGATTGTTTTGGTTATGGTGTTTTGGTGAGAGGAGATAGAAAGGGGTTGGGGGAAGAAGATGAAGTGGTGATGATAGGGTGTAGGTAAGGTGTAGGGTTTATGATGTGGGTGAGGGGTTGAATGGGGTGTATGTGAGTGTGTAGGTTTTAGGGTATGTGTGTGTGTTTAATTTGGACACCTTAATAAAAGACTCAAAATAAAATTAATAAAACTAAAACTAAAAACTAAAATATAAAATCTAACTAAAAATAAAACAAATTAAAAACAATAAAAATAAAAAATATTAAAAATATTAAAAATTAAAATCCTAAGCTTATATAAAAACTAAAATAAAACCAAAGAAATAAAATCTAAAATCTAAATGAAAACCAAAGTCCTAAAAAAATATAAAATAGAATAAACTAAAAATAAACTCCTAAATTTAATCCTAATAAAATAAGACTACACTAAAAACTAATAAAATAAAATTATTCTAATAAAATAAAATAAAACCTAGAAAATACTAAATAAATCTAAAATAAATCATAAAAATATAAATGACTCAAACTAAAAATTTAAAAAAATGATAAAAAGACAAACAAAACACACACAGGGTTTAGGGTAGGTTTAGGCTAGGCTTAGGCTCGGGTACGATCAGGGTTGGGTATTTAGCTCCATTTTAACTGTAAATTGCCTAGAAATATAGCTTTTGACACCGCAACTGCAATTAAACATGCACAATGAATATTTAAGCGCATAAGACCCAAATTGTTGAGAACTAGCAACTAAAGTACATTTATTCGGGGTATAAATTGTACAGTTTTGGGTTCTTATCACACCACCCCCAAACAGAGTGTTACTAGTCCTCAAGCAATAATATAGAGAAAAAAAGAAAGATAAGAAATCAAAAGTGTACCACTTTCGAGGGCACTTGCGATTGCACTTAGCATGTGCAACAGGCCTTTAAACCTGTAGGTTGCCCTACAGGATGAGTTGTGCCTCGTGAGGGTTTGTAGGAATATACCCACAAAATTCTTTAATTACAAAATGATTTATTGAAAGGCAGCCAATCTCTTATTAGACGTTGTTGATGTAAAAAACCAGATTGCTCTAATTATTCAATCACAGATAAATAAATAAGACAAAGATTTTTAAAGTGGCTCGGCTGGGAATAAAGCCTACGTCCACTGTTATGTTATTGCTGAGTGTTTGCAGAATTCTTGATTACAAGTTTTCTCCAGAAATTCCGGTCCCCCTCAATGGGTTTGATACAAGGTATTTATAGCCTTGAGGCTGTACATGAAAGGTTCGATACATTAAATGATATACATGTGAAAGGGTAATACATTTAATGCAGCGTGTGCGTCAAGAATATAAGCATTCAATGAATATCTGAACTGTTGATTATCTGGCAATTAATGGTGCGATTGAGGTGCAGCTCGGACCGCCATAGCTGCTCGCTGATCAGGAGTTCCTCGGAGAACTAAAGTACCTCGGTGCATTAGAGTACCTCGGTGCATTGGAGTTCCTCGGTGTGCTATAGTTCCTCAGTGTATCCTCGTTGCTCGGAGAGAAGCATGGTTGGTCGGGAAATGAACTTCCTCGCTGCTATCGTGCCACGTAAATTGGCACGTGTCTTCGTATTATTCGTCCACATCAGCATATTAATTTTGGTATCAACAGAAGCCCCCAATGTTTCATATTTCGAACTTTGAGGAGTATGGAACATTCTTTCTCGGTATATGGCAATATTAAATGACTTTCCTGGGTTTCAGGAACGTTGTGTTCAAATCTCCTTCTCATTTCGCGGCTTCCGCCTTTCTTTTGAATTTTTTATAAGCGCTTCGGTCTCCGTGCAGTTTTTGTCCTTTTAGCCGCCGGAAGTTCAGTAGTTTCTTTTTGGTAATCTTTTCTTTCGCCGCTTCCCAATGCAAAGTATTTAAACCTCTTTGGTAACCATACCGTCGTCTACGTTTTCCATTTTCTGCATTCAAGCTTTCTATTCTCTTCTTCTCTCTTGTGCGTTCATCCTTGTTTCCGTTCGTTGTCAACATAGCTCCTTTCTTTCTGTAAGATCTTCTTCCTTTCTTCTGTATCTCTTTTATTCAATATGGTTTATATTGTGGAGTCTGTTGAGAAATTCCGTTCTGATTTTTCCATTCCTTCGTGGGTAACTCTAGAGGTTCTTTCTGAGCCTTTAGATTACTTTCGATTGGCTGAGGGACATTGGTTCCCCAGTCTTTTTGTTGCTGAATGTGGTTTTTCCTTTCCACCAAACCGCTTATGTCTTGAGTTTTGTCAATATTTTGATCTTGTTCCTGCAAAAATAGCCCCCAATTCATGGAGAATAATTAATGGGGTACACAAATTAAATCTAACTCATGGGACTTGTATTGGGATCCCTGAGATTATGTATTGCTATAAGTGGGCCACTCTAGATAATATTTATTATTTAAAAACTAGGTTTCTGAATAGGTCTCTTGTAGTTAACCTCCCTGACTCAAATAGAGATTATTTTGAACATGGGTTGGTTATAAAAAATTGGCAATATGCCCCTTTAGCTGGAAATGAAGTATACAACGGTCCCAGATGTCCCCCATATGGCAATGGGATAGGTTTATTTTTCATTTTATTTTACTTATGAAATTATGCTTTCATCATGTTTGACAAAATGTATGACTGATATCTCAATATGTATTTATTTGCAGTTGATAGTAAAAGAAGAACTCCAAAAGAATCAGAGGTTAATATCAAGCATCTGAAACTTATCTGGGGTTTGCACAAGAATATTGCAGACGAACACATCAGGTCTGCCTCATATCAGCTACAGTATAAGAGTTACACAACTTCTTATACTGCTCGTCCTGTTGAACCAGCTTCAACTCCAGAAGCTTCATCTTCAGATTCTCATCTTCCTTTAAGTCAAAGGATGGGTAAGAAAAGAGCTCCTCATGCTCTCTTTGATGATGTTACTTCTGTTGCTGGGGCCAAGAAAAGTAAAACTGATGCCCCAGATGGGACTAAAAAAGTGGATGCTGGGTCTTCTAAAGCTGCTGAGAAGCCCCCAGTGATTCCGAGCAAGAAAACTGCTCATGTAGATGTAATTACAATCTCTCCGACCAAGACCTCTTTGGTTGAAGGCTCTGATCGCCCGTTGAAGAGATTGAGGAAATCATCCTCAGTTACTCCGGCTGAAACTGCCTCCTCCCTACCTGCTGGTGGTACTGATGTTCCAAACATCACTCTTCCAAGTTCTGCAATGAGCTCGGTCGTACCCGAGGTCCATGGAATTGATGAGAGAATTCCTAGGGATATGCTGACATCCTTAGCTGCTCGTCACCTTGCTTCAGTAAATTTCTTATACTTCTGATTTTTCTTTCTTTCTCTGAAAGTTTGCATTTTGTATTGACTTTGCTATTTTTCTCATCTTTCAGTTGGTGAACTGTTTTAATAATATTGTGAAGAAGGATGAAGCTATTAAAGCTTCAAGCTCCTCGTCAGGCGTAGAGGATGCTCTGTTGGGTTTGACCCGGTCTTTAAGGGAATCTCGTCAACAGTATGTTGACGAAAAAACTATTTGGGAGAAGAAATTAGCTGTGGATGAAGCTGAGAAGGTGAAAATGGCTGAAACCTCTAAGAATTTGGAGGAGAAAGTAAAGGGTTTAGAGGTTAAACATCAGGAATATGATGGCCAGCTGAAAAAGGCAAATGAAGAGTTATCTACCCTGCGAGATATCAAGGTCAAAAAAGAGGAATTGGAGGTGAAACTCTCCTCAGAGAAGTTGAGGAGAAAGGTCGCAATCAAGAAACATTTCAGTGCTGGTTGGGAGAAAGGATGGGAGATAGGGATAGCTGCAATGACATCCCAAGTCCAATACGGGAAGTTGAAATACTTCTACGATGGCTGGGTAGCTGCTCTGCAAGAGCTAAAGGTCCAAGAAGATTCTGAGCTATTCCAACAACATCTCCCTGGTCCTCCTCCACCAATTGTGGAAGAAGAAGAAGATGAGCCTGCCTCAGATGAATCTTCTATGGCTATGGGTGACCCAGTCTCTGCTTCTCAACCCTCTGTAATCGATGACGTTTCCTCTATGCCTCCTCCTGCCGAGAATATTCCTGCTGATCAACCCGTTGACACCACCGAGCAACCGAGCTCCTCGTCCCAGCCTCCTGAGAAAGTCTTGGGGGACAAGGAAAAGGTGTGAAGTTGTTCGGTATCATTTCTTTTTTCAATTCTTGTAATCGAACAATGTAACCTTTTGATGATCTAATAAAATACATCTTTGCTCATCTCTATTGTTGATGATTAATATTTGTTGATTGTTGTCTTTTTCTCGTCCTTAGTTTGTTGCTAGAATGGAATTGATCTCTTCACATGATACCGAGCTGATGCAGCAATGTCACCAATACTATAAGGTTGGTCATACATTCCTTAGTACATCAGAAATTGCTGATATTCTTGGCCATGGTGCCTCAGAGCAGGCAATTGAAGCTTATCAGTACTTGAAAGCTTTACTCGACCGAGCAGTGGCCAACAATGTCGCTTACTATGACTTGATTGAAGAGCTTCATGGTTCCATAGAGGATCTTCAAAATCAACACAACGAATCAATGGCTTCGTTGCATAAGGATTATGAAAATAGATACCAGCAGCTCTCTTCAGAAACAGGCCATAAGAAGATCATTGCTGGGTACGACATTAGGGAGAGAAACCTAAAAGGTGAAGTTGAAGCTTGTAGGCAGATTGCCGAGATCCTGGAACAAGAAAATAATAATCTGCAGAAAAAGTTGGCTCAATATGAATCTGCTGCCTCATCTTCCACTGCACTAGTACCAGTTACTGATGAAGGTTTCTCGTTCTTAGAAGTCGAAAACGCCAAGTTAAGGCAAGAACTGGATGACTTAAGAAGATCTGCTATTTCTGGAACTGCTCGGGGACGAGGAAGAGGTTCTCGGGGGCGAGGAAGAGCTGTCGAGGAGCAAAGTTCTCCAGTTGCTTCTCGGAGCCGATCAAGAGTTCTCAGTCGCAATGTTGAAGAGACTCGTACTCAATCTACTTTGGAAACTCAAGCATTCCAGTTAAACGTCAAAGATCGGGCCCTATCAGAAATGTCCAAGAAGAATATATCCTTGGAAGATCAACTTACAGCGACGAAATCTGCTCTGCATAATAAGGATCTTTTTGCCAAAAGCCTTCATGAACAATTGGACAGATTAACCTTCCAATTCCATAAACAGCCAAGGGAATTCTGGATGGCAGGATACAATGAAGCCCTTGTTCACCTGGATGCTCGTATTGAACATGCCAACAATGAAGGTTATAAGCAAGGATGGTTGAATGCACTGGGTGTGTTAAAATTGGAGCAAGGGCATTATTTATGGGATTATCATGCTCCATCATTGTTAGACTTGCCTGTACCACCTTTCAAATTGGACATGGCATGGATCCCTGCTCGTTCCATTCCTCGTAGCTTGATTTCAAAGTACCTTGGTGATTACAGCCTTCATTCTCAGGTTGAATTGTCTCGTCCTGAGCATCTCTTGGATACACCTTCTGTGATGAACGTTAGAATGCTCAGGGATGTTAATTTCATTAATTCTCCTCTTTGCCTAGAGGATCCTCCTGCTGGCGAGGAGCCTGTTTCAAAAATTAAAGGAAAGAAACCAGTAGGATAGGTTTTCAATGTAACAGTTAGTACATTTATGTAACTTGTAATTTATTCTAGATTTTTAATGAAAAGACTTTCATTTTCTGTTTGCCAATTTTGCTATTGTCTTGTGTTTATCAAACACCTTTATATTTGTGCATATGTATCTATGTATTTGTTAAAAAGATAACAATATTGCGATGTTCATCAACCAACTTAATAATAAAAATTTACAAGTATCAAGGTTGATCAATCACTTAATAATAATAAAGTAATGAATATAAATTGTTCAAACTGTTTCCAACCAACCAAGGTGGGTAAATAATGTTTGTCGACCAACTACAGTTGATGGGTTTTTATCCCCGACCAGCTATACTTGGTTCAATTTCGAATATAAAAATGCGTCCGACCAACTAAGATCAATAATTTGTCCTCGTCGACCAACTACAGTTATTGGGTTTTTATCCCCGATCAACTATACTTGGTGTATTTTTGAATATTTTGTTCTTCAAAGAACTCTTTGTAATAATATTACCTCCCGACCAATCATAAGTTGTAATATGAGAGTATATTTTTATCTTACCAACCGTAATTGATCATGCTGGTGTACACCTTTTAACCAAAGGAATATTTTTTGGCTCCTTGGAGCTTTTGGCTACTTATAGCTGTCCTCCTAATCAAAGGAGGTTGGCTCCTTAGAGAACTTTTTGGCTCCTTAGAGCTGTCCTCCTAACCAAAGGAGGTTGGCTCCTTAGAGCACTTTTTGGCTCCTTAGAGCTGTCCTCCTAACCAAAGGAGGTTGGCTCCTTAGAGCACTTTTGGCTACTTATAGCACTTTTTGGCTCCTTAGAGCTGTCCTCCTAACCAAAGGAGGTTGGCTCCTTAGAGCACTTTTGGCTACTTATAGCACTTTTTGGCTCCTTAGAGCACTTTTTTGTGTAGTGTATTACACTAGTATTCCCGAAAAACTTTCAACCAGAAAGAAAATGGCGAAACATCCTTGCTTTATTCATAATGAAAGAAATGCTTTACATTTGACATTACTGATAATACTTGCGTAGGTGTTCAGCATTCCACGCATTCTTAAATTCTTCTCCCTCTAGAGTTGCTATTCTGTAAGTTCCTGGACGAACAACTTCTGTAACCCGGTATGGTCCATGCCAGTTTGCTTCTAATTTATTGTGCTTCTGAATGACTTTCTTCAGTACATAATCTCCTTCTTTTAGATCGCATTTCTTCACCCTTTTGTTGTAAAACAAAGCTGTTCGTTGTTGATAAGCGGCATTCCTAATAGCTGCCTCTTCTCTAACCTCCTCGAGCATATTTAAATCCAATCTTCTCATCAAATCACTGATCGGAGAGTTGAAATTCAACACCCTGTGTGCCGGTAGGCCCAACTCGGCAGGTATTACAGCCTCACTTCCAAATGCCAGCATGTATGGTGATTCTCCAGTTGCTGCTCGGGGAGTTGTTCGGTAAGCCCACAAAACTGACTGTAGCTCATTAATCCAATTTGCTTTGGCCTCACTTAGCCTCTTCTTCAATCCATTTAATAATGTTCTATTCGTCACCTCAGTCTGTCCATTGCTTTGGGGATGGCCTGGTGCTGAGTGAAACTTCAAAATGTTCGACTGATGACAGTAGGCAGCAAATTCTTCATTATCGAATTGTGTTCCATGGTCTGTGATAAAAGCATGTGGGAGACCATATCGACAAATGATATTCTTCCAAATGAACTGATATACCTTCTCGTACGTCATATCAATTAGTGGTTCAGCCTCTACCCACTTAGTAAAATAATCCACTGCAACGACGAGGTACTTGAATCTTCCTCGGGTGGTCGGAAGTGGTCCAACCAAATCAATTCCCCACATGGCAAATGGCCAAGGGGAAATTATTGGTGTTAGCAATGCTTGTGGCGTTCGTCGGATGGAGGAAAAACGTTGGCACTTGTCGCACTTCTTAACATATGCTATACAATCAGCCCTCATCGTCGGCCAGTAATATCCTTGTGTCATCACCCTTTGCAGAAGAGTCCGACCTGCTACATGAGCTCCACATGATCCTTCATGGATTTCTTCAATCAAATTTTTGACTTCTGATGGATGCACACATCTCTGCAAACCTGCCATAATTCCTCGTCTATACAAAACACCATTAGTTAGTACATACCGAGCTGCTTTATACTTCAGCTTTTTGGTAGAGAGCTTATCCTCCGGTAGCACTCCTTCTTCAATGTATGCCCTGATAGAATCCATCCAAGATGGTCCTAAATCAAGGGTAATAATTTTCACCATCAGGTCTTCTTCTATGCTTCGACTTTCCAGTACTTCAATTGGTATTGTCCTTCGCATCTCAGTGCGCGTAGCTGATGCTAATCGGGCCAATGCATCTGCTCTAGCATTCTCCATCCTTGGTATTCTCACCAATTGAATGGCCTCAAAGTCTGCCAATAATTCCATCACCTTTGCATGGTACTTCATCATTAAGTCCCCTTTAACTGCATATATTCCCATCATTTGATTCACAATTAATTGAGAATCACTGTAAACAATTACTTGCCGTGCTTCCATGACTTTCACCAAATGAAAACCTGTTATCATAGCCTCATATTCAGCCTCATTATTGGAAGCTTTGAATTGGAATATCAAGGCATACTCCATGTCAATATCATCTGGGGTGTTTAAAACAATCCCTGCTCCACAACCAGCTGTGCAAGATGATCCATCTACATATAATCTCCATGTAGGTAACTCGTCTTCAAATTTCTTATCTGTTAGAGTTCCTCGGTAAAATATCATCTGTTTTCTTTCATCATCCCCGGGTATCCTTCGTTCCTCGTCGGTCATTTGTTCGCGCCCTTTTACCAACCGGAGTTGGTCTGGGTTTGAATATGATGATTTTTCTACATCCACAAGTCCTTTTACCAACCTTGGTTGGTCTGGATCTGTGCCTGTTGATCCTGTATCGTCCACAGGTAGGTCAGCAAGTACCTTTTGTTCCTCGGGGGTATCAGGGTATGTGAATTCCGCTATAAAATCTGCTACAGCTTGCCCCTTTAATGATGATCTGGGTTCGTACACAATATCATATTCACCGAGTTCTATTGCCCAATACATCAATCTTCCTGACTTTTCTGGCTTGTGAAGGGCTTGTCTTAGCGGCATGTCGGTATACACAATGATGGTATGGGCCTGGAAGTATGGCCTCATTCTTCTACTTGCTTCAATTAATGCCAGTGCCAATTTTTCCAGCTTTGGGTACTTGATTTCTGCACCTTGGAAGGCCTTACTTGTGTAATAAATTGGCTTCTGGACTCCATTCTCCAATCTGATCAACGCCGAGCTAACGGCATTCTCTGATACTGCCAAATACAAGTACAGCTTCTCTCCAGTTATTGGCCTAGACAACAATGGTGGGGTTCCCAAATACGTCTTCAAATCTTGAAAGGCCTTCTCACATTCATCAGTCCACTCAAAACTTTTTCGCAGTGTTTTGAAGAACGGGAGGCATTTATTAGTTGCTCGGGATACAAATCTGTTGAGAGCTGCGACTCGTCCGATAAGACTCTGTACTTCTTTCCTCGTCGTTGGGGATCGCAGCCCTAAAAGAGCTTTGATCTTTTCTGGATTTTCCTCAATACCTCGTTGATTGACGATGTATCCGAGGAACATTCCTTCTCGTACTCCAAAGGTACACTTTGTCGGGTTGAGCTTCATTTGGTATTTGTCCAGTTGATCAAAGGTTTGGCCTAAGTCAACTAGATGATCAGTAGCTCTCTTGCTTTTGGTGAGCATGTCGTCGACATAAACTTCCATATTGCAACTGATTTGTTCGGCAAAAACCTTGTTCATCAGCCGCTGATATGTTGCACCTGCATTTTTTAAACCAAAAGGCATAACATTATAACAATAAGTTCCCCTTGGGGTAATAAAAGAAGTACTTTCTCTGTCTTCTGGCTTCAATTTGATCTGATTGTAGCCAGAATAAGCGTCCATAAAGCTGAGTAGCTCATGTCCCGAGGTAGCATCCACTAATTGATCAATTCTGGGCAATGGAAAATGATCTTTTGGGCACGCCTTGTTGAGATCAGTGAAATCAACACACATTCTCCATTTGTTGTTCTTCTTCTTTACCATCACCACATTTGCCAACCAATCTGGATATTTCACATCTTCAATGAATTGGGCTTTCTGGAGTTTCTCGACCTCCTCTTGTATGGCCTGGTTCTTCTCGGGACTAAACACTCTTCTTCTCTGCTTCACAGGTTTGATCTCCTTATTCACATTGAGCTCATGACATAAGAAGTTTGGATCTATACCTGGCATGTCTTCATGACTCCAAGCAAAAGTATTCTTCCTGTTTCTCAAGAAAGTTATCAAATCCTGTTTTATTGAAACATCCAACGACGATCCTATCTGAGTTACTCGTTCAGGATGCTCGTCGTCCAGGATAACAATTTCTGTAGATTCCACCACCTGCCCTTTTACGAGTTGAGATTCATCCCTAGGGTCAAGAGTTTCAATTTCTGTACCTTCCTCCACTTGGTAAGTAGTAGTCTTTTTCCTTGACTCTTCAAGTTCCTCTTGCTCGGCAGACGAATAATAGCATTCCCGAGCTACTTTTTGATCACCTTTCATAATTCCAACTCCAAAATTCGTTGGGAATTTCAAACACTGATGTACTGTAGATGGAACTGCCTCGAACTTCTTCAATCCAACTCTTCCCATGATGATGTTGTAGGCTGACTGCACATTCTTATCCATCACAAAGAAGCGTATTCTTTCGGTTCGACAAGCAGGCCAAGTTCCAATGAGTATATCCAACTTGATCGTCCCAAGTGGAAAAACTTTCTCGCCAGCAAAACCCAGAAGGGGTCTGTGATAAGGTTCCAATTGAGATAATTTTAAATTCAAGCTATCAAAGCATGAATAGTACATGATGTCTGCCGAACTACCATTGTCTACTAACACCCTTGAAATGACCACATCCTTCATCCTCATTTTGATCACCAAAGGATCATCATGAGGGTAAAGAACACCTGCCAGGTCGTTTTTTGAAAAACCAATCACTAGCTTCTCTTTATTTACCTTCCTCGGACGATCATCCTCGGTCGGGTTTATTCGCTGAATGTATGAATAAGCTTGAGCCTCTCCGAGGTAAGCTTTTCTTTCTGCAGTAAGATCTCCTCCTCCTACATCTCCTCCTGTAATAACATTACAATCAAATGACCCAAAACGTATGGAAAATACCTCTCGTTCAGGCTTCCTTGGCTTCTTGGGAAGATCAGGGTCATCATCTAGATCATCTTCATGGTCCCTCTTCTTTTTCTCCTCTACACGACGAGGAGATCTAGATCTCTCTCTAGTTCTGTCGTCATTCTTCCTTTCACCTCGGCGATCTACATACTTTGACAACTTTCCTCTTCGGATGAGTGTTTCAATCTCGTTCTGAAGGGCTATGCAATTTTTTGTCATATGGCCATGATCTTTGTGAAACTCGCAATATTTGGCCTTATTCCTCAGATCGGGATTCGTCTTCAGTTTCTCTGGCCACTTGATTTCCTCGCTATTCCTGATTTCTTCCAAAACATGATTAATACCCATTTTCAATGGAGTATAATTATCATACTTCTTTAGGACTTCCAAAGCCATCCTGTTATTCCTGGAATGCTTGTCACCACCATTACCTTTCTGATCTTTTTTCTTAGACTTGTCGACCTCCACCTTGATTTCTTTATCCATATTCTTCTTCGCAGCCATAGCCTCCTCGGCATTCATGATTTTGGCCGCTTTAGCCATTAACTCCACATAGTTTTAGGTGGATCTTTGGCCAAAGTATAGTACAGCTTATTAGGCAGCAAACCACTCATCAAAGCAGTGATCGCTGTCTTTTCTTCATAGTCTATGACTTCCAACTTCTCGTTATTAAAACGAGTTATGTAATCTCTAGTACTTTCACCTGATTTTTGCCTAACACTTAGCAAGTGTGCTACTAGCTTTACTGGCTTCGCCCCAAAACAAAAATTGCCAATGAACAACTCGGCTAATTGTATAAAAGTTGAAATCTTACCCCGAGGAAGATTATTATACCATATCTGTGCAGATCCGGTAAGAGTTCCCGAGAATGCTCTACACCTCATCTCGTCAGGGACAGCATAGATGTCGGCAACAGCTTGGTATTGTTCTATATGAAGCACAGGATCTGTCTTTCCATCATACTTGGGGGTCACCACAGGTGCTTTGAATTTCGATGGTGTAGGAAAATCCACAATGGCTTGCACAAAAGGTGTCCCTTGAACAAAAGTTCTCTGTAAGGGGTTTCTTGCCTTAGCCATTTCGCCCAGTCTATCCTCCAACCGCTGAATGGAACCTTTCCATGCTTCATTTCCTTCCTCAGGCCGCTTAGTCCGAGCAACTGATTGTTCTGACGTAGCTTCCTGAGACTTATCTCGACGAGTAGCTGGTCGTGATTGTGCTGATCCTTCTCTCAAACCTGATGGTGGCCGAAAACTTCTCGATGGAGCTCTAGGTGGACTCATATTCCTCCTTGGTCCTAATCGACTGAAAGGAGATGCCCTGCTTAATCTTTCCAAAGCGCTGGTTCTCTCCGGAGAGAGAGTGATACGTTGATCTGTATCTGTAGCCCGTATCAATGAGGTTCGCCCAGGTTGATACGTAGAATCAGTAGAATCCCCATTGCGATATGACACAGTACGTCTGGATCGTGATTGCCCACGATCACTCCTCTGTCCTGAATAGGTAGGTGCACCGCCTTGAAGAGTTTGAATGAGTTGCCTCACAGATTCTTGCATGGCGGTTTGTCCTTGAGCCAGATTTGTCATAATTCCTGCCAGATCTGGAGTTGCAGATGGATTTGGAAGATTTCCAGCATTTCCAGCATTTCGATTACTGGATTCTGGATTATCAGCCATTGATAACAAATGATTTTTGCGAAAAACGATAGTAACAGTCGTTTCCCACAGACGGCGCCAATCTGTTGATGTAAAAAACTAGATTGCTCTAATTATTCAATCACAGATAAATAAATAAGACAAAGATTTTTAAAGTGGTTCGGCTGGGAATAAAGCCTACGTCCACTGTTATGTTATTGCTGAGTGTTTGCAGAATTCTTGATTACAAGTTCTCTCCAGAAATTCCGGTCCCCCTCAATGGGTTTGATACAAGGTATTTATAGCCTTGAGGCTGTACATGAAAGGTTCGATACATTAAATGATATACATGTGAAAGGGTAATATATTTAATGCAGCGTGTGCGTCAAGAATATAAGCATTCAATGAATATCTGAACTGTTGATTATCTGGCAATTAATGGTGCGATTGAGGTGCAGCTCGGACCGCCATAGCTTCTCGCTGATCAGGAGTTCCTCAGAGAACTAAAGTACCTCGGTGCATTAGAGTACCTCGGTGCATTGGAGTTCCTCGGTGTGCTATAGTTCATCGGTGTATCCTCGTTGATCGGAGAGAAGCATGGTTGGTCGGGAAATGAACTTCCTCGCTGCTATCGTGCCACGTAAATTGGCACGTGTCTTCGTATTATTCGTCCACATCAGCATATTAATTTTGGTATCAACAGACGTAGAATAATCGCACAATCCATCATGAGAGAAATAATTTGAGAAATACAAGCTAGAATGTGTAAAAAGTTTAGCTAAGTAAATACTCAAGGCACATCCTTCTTAAAACTCAACGCGTGTAGTGTGAATCAGTCAAAAGGGGTCGAGTATCATCAAATTAATTCCTAGATTGCCTCTTCGGAATCAACGCTTTAACTTTAAATCTCGCAGGATATAACTCTCTCAATCGAACTCTCGAGATAATGGTCAGTGTATCGCTCTTGTGTGTGAGGAGGTGAGTAAATGTAAGCAAGTTCAAACGTCTCACACACACATAAAAAAGAACAAATAATTAGAAATAAAAATGATCTCATGAAAGAATGCTAACCACTATAGTGAGAACGTCGAGTTATTCACCACGTTGACTTTCATTTTTTCGAACACCTAGGGGAATATATGGATGATTATAGGCGAGGGAAAATGAGATGCAGAGTGGGATGAGGTGAAATAGGATAAGATGGATGTGTGAAATGACGGATGTATGATGCGATATGTGAGAAGAGTGTATACACATGAAGAACAAATGTCTTTATTACAACAAAATAAACTACACACTTTCTTTCTTTTCTTTTCTCTCTTTTCGATTTTTCTTTTCTTTTTCTATTTTTTTTTCTATTTTTATGTTTCTATATTTTTTTTTCTCTCACTTTTCAAACCAACAATGAAGACATTTAACATTTGAAATCAACACTCTTTTTCTCAAAAATGAAGGATGATATATGAATGTGGTGGGGTATGTATATGGATGGGGAGAATATGGAAGATAATGGGAATCTAATGGGAATATGATGGGGATGATATATGGAAAAGTGGAAGGTGTATGGATGGAAATCTAGTATTCGAGACAAATTTCAAGATACGCGTTTCTTACAACTCGAAAAAGATGTCATTCTCAGTGATCAAGCCAAATTTTAATGAAGGATAATGAGATCATACAACAATTAATTGCGGACCCAAACGAAGTTGAATCAACTTGTGACTTGGAGATTGCGTAAAACACTCAAAAAGGGTGAAAGGCACGAATCTCAAGATAAAGTCTCTACTAGTGATCCTTAAGGTTTTCTTTAGAATTGTAGTACTCCTCAACTCTAAACCGTATTGACGTGACAAGTGCACAAATTTTGTTGAGTCTAGAAATTCATGGTGCAACGTGCCTTATTATGTATTACATAAGCTATTTAGAAAAAATATTCTCTAGCTTGATTCCTAGACTTAAAAGATGGATGATTGAAAATTCACATCAATGAGTGAGATGAAAGAATCTACACGAAATTTTTAAAATCAGGTTCAAAAATAAAAAAAATTCAAAAGAGGCACGATTTTGATAAAATTCCCCACCCCCAAACAAAAAAGGAACATTGTCCTCGATTTTAAGTAAAATGATTTTTAAAATTGAGAGCAAAAGGTAGGAAAGAGATTACCAAAATCAACCGCTAATGAAGTGGACAGATGAATGCAAGAATAAACCTGAAGAAGTGATAAGAAAGAAAAAATGTGTATAAGTCTATAAGCATGGTAAAGCAGTGGGTGATGTGAAACACCACCCCCAAACAGGATGAGACTAGTACAAGAAACGCGAACTGCCTCCCGATAGCGCTAAGTTTAATGTCTTCAGCCAGACCGATGGAATCTCACCCTAAAGATAAGATCTATGAAAACACAGGGCGACAGAAGAATGGGTGATGAGAATCACCCCCCAAACAAGACTGAACCATCCGTCTTATTGAATAAAATTGCCTAGGGTAAGGGTGAAGAAACACCGAACACTAGCCTTATTATTATTATTATTATTATTATTTTTAAGATAAAGGAAAATAATTTTTTGTTTTTGTGGTTTGTGAATATTTTGAAAAAGAAAGGAATATTTTTGGGATTTTTAGAAAATGAAAGGAAGAATTTTTTTTTGAATTTTTATAAAAATAAAGGAAGAAGATATTTTTGAATTTTTGTGGAGAAAAAGAAGGGAATATATATATATATATATATTTGGAGTTTTGTAAAAATAAAGGAAAATATTTTTTACTTTTTTTTTCAAACCCCAATCTCTTGATGCTTAATTGATCTTCAATCCATGAGTTGAAATTCATAATCCATCAACTTGAGTGATCCAAACAATATTACATAAAAATTTCACTCAAATTAATCCTCACACATTTATCACTCAATAATCTCAAAAAAGAAAAATAAAATAAATTTCTAAACTAAAAAATAAAAATATTATTTCTAATTCTCTCTCTCTAAAAATTTCTATCTATCTAGCTCTTTTTTTGAATCTAAACTAAAAATTACGAAATAAAAATAAAAAAGGATAGTGAGTGAATTCATAATGGACAATTAAATAATAAACGAGATTTGCTAAAAATACAAATCCTAACATTATAAAATTGTACATTAGAACTCACCCAAAGAAATAAATTCTAGACATTGAGATAATTGCTAAAAATGCAAAATCTCAACATAAAGGAATGGATTAGAATTTACCTCCCATAAGTGATAAATTTCACAACATCAATCTATTTTGAATTAATTGCTAAAAATGCCAAAATTCATAATAGAGGGGTGGGGTGAAATTTATCCTAGAGATAAATTTCACTACACACCTATATATTGAGATATTTGCTAAAAATGCAAATACTCTCTATAGAGGAATGTAGAGAAATTTTATCACACAAGAGTTTTAAAAACTAATTTGGAGATCCCTTTAAAATGGCCCCGAGTCTTCAATTTATATGGTGCACATGAAGGCTATGGATAAATTGGGTAGAACAAAGTTGCACATGGGGTGAGTGTGGTGATAAAATCTGATTTGGTCATGGGTTTTGAAAGGTGCAAGTGGAGTGGTTTGTTTGGGGGTATTTTAGGAAAAAGGGTTAAATGGGTTTAGTAAGACACATGAGAAATTTATTTGGCTTGGTTTTGGTCTTTAGAAATTGGCAAGTCACGATTTTGGTATTGAAGAAATGGGTTCAACATTGTTGAAATGGGTATTGGAAAGGTATGGAGTTGGGTTTGGTTTGGATAGTGGCCGGGTGGAGCAAGGGTTGGAGTTTGACGGATTTGGAATCGGATTTCGTGTTCGAGGTGGGGTGACGCCGGAGAGGGCTGTTGGGTCAATGCCGGAGGTAGGGTCCAGTCGGAGGTGCGACTGAGTGTGGGTCGGGGTTGCCAGGTATTTGAACTCGAGTTTCGAGGTTCGGAGTTCTGCTGATGGAAATGGGATTGGAGGTAGGTGGGTCACGGCTGGACGCCAATGGGTCGGCATCGAGCAGGTATGGGGTTCCTGCGCCGGGGCAGATCGGGTAAGGGTCGAGGCGGGGGTGAGGGTTGGCTCTGCGTGGATTTTGGGTTATGGCAGTGGCGTTGCGATTGGTTGAAGGTCGCCGGCTAGGGCTAGGATGCTTCTGGCGGCAAGAGGTTCAGGCGTGGTCGTTTCTGGGTTCCGACGGATGGATGTGGTTTGGTCAGATCCGAAACTGATGGTTTAGTGTGTATCGTGGTAGGAGAGAGATATTTTAAAAAGTGTTAATGGTGGGATTGTTTTGGTTATAGTGTTTTGGTGAGAGGAAAGAGAAAGGGGTTGGGGGAAGAAGATGAAGTGGTGGTGATAGGGTGTAGGTAAGGTGTAGGGTTTATGATGTGGGTGAGAGGTTGAATGGGGTGTATGTGAGTGTGTAGGTTTTAGGGTGTGTGTGTGTGTTTAATTTAGACACCTTAATAAAAGACTCAAAATAAAATTAATAAAACTAAAACTAAAAAATAAAATATAAAATCTAACTAAAAATAAAACAAATTAAAAATAATAAAAATAAAAAATATTAAAAATTAAAATCCTAAGCTTATATAAAAACTAAAATAAAACAAAAGAAATAAAATTTAAAATCTAAATGAAAACCAAAGTCCTAAAAAAATATAAAATATAATAAACTAAAAATAAACTCCTAAAATTAATCCTTATAAAATAAGTGTACACTAAAAACTAATAAAATAAAATTATACTACTAAAATAAATTAAAACCTAGAAAATACTAAATAAATCTAAAATAAATCCTAAAAAATAAAAATGACTCAAACTAAAAATCTAAAAAAATGGTAAAAAAGACACAAACGAAACACACACAGGGTTTAAGGTAGGTCTAGGCTTAGGCTCGGGTATGGTCAGGGTTGGGTATATGGCTCAATTTTAACTGCAAATTGCCTGGAAATATAGCTTTTGACACCGCAACTGCAGTTAAACCTGCACAATGAATATTTAAGCGCAAAAGACCTAAATTGTCGAGAATTAGCAACTAAAGTACATTTATTCGGGGTATAAATTGTACAGTTTTGGGTCCTTATCACCCATCCCGCCCTTGCAAACTCTCATGGGCTAGTGTTATTGTTTTCCTTTATTTCTCTGTGAAGTCTGTGAATGTGTATTTATAAAGGATATCGTAATTGACGCGACTAAGAATGTGTCTCAGAAGTGTCTACTCTCTAGGCTCAAGTGCAAGCCTATCGCTTTAGTAATAAACCCGATTAGTCGGGATCGTATCCGCAGGGAAATAGGACAATGGAATTGTAACGACGTTGGACAAATGAATGAAACCTAACTCTGACTCTAAACAAAAATGAAAGGATGATTAGTTTTGGGAACTGACTACAACTAAATGCAAATTTTGGAAATGTTTAACTAATGAACTTAAGTACGAATGAAATGCAACTATTCTAAATTACCTAAAATACGAACGATGAATGATTTAAAAATTTGAACTACGTGATGAGAAAAATAGGTCGGGAATACAATCCCTCAACCCTAGTGTATTGCTGGTATAACGCTAATCGTAAATTTAAATGATTAATGAGACCCAAAATTTAGTACTCCCAAGCATTACGTATATGAGGTTCAAGCCCGCACCATACTTAATTAGAGGACGAGAAAATCGGTATTGCAATAGTTGCACTCGAATTGTATTCTAAAGCATCCCGGTTACCCTGAAGCAAACGAGATCCAAAGATCTACAATTGTCGCTTTCCTACGCAATACGATTGTAATCAAATCATTAAATTTAGAGGATTACTTTTAAACACATGAAATTACCACATCAGGTTGGGTTCATGTATCTCGACCCTTAAAAGTCTAGCATACCAGGCTAAAATTAATAAAAACGATTTTGAAATTGCAGGAAGTCGTGATTAAACTAAGGAAAAATTGAAGATTGATGTAAATGGGAAATTAGACAGAGGAAATTAATCCCTAATCTTACCAAAGCGCTGAAATCATCAACTAAAAGTACTTATAATCACAGAAATCTGAACAATCTTCAATCTTATAATTAATATTATAATCTATCTTCAAACTAGGGTTTTGCTGAAAAGAATGGAAAATTAGATATATTCTTCATTATTTAGAATGATAATAAATCGTGTTTAAATACCTTACAAAGCTCCAAGAGTTTTAGCTGAACTAGGACTCTCCATTAGAAGAAGAGTAAAAAATCAAAATTCAACAATCGAACTAGTCCGGGCCTTCTTATGTTCGATCTGGCTGGAATCCGGATCGGTTCGTTTATTTCTTGGCCAGATCGATCTGGTACGAATTGGTTCATTTATTTTCTTTTAGCTTTGATCCGTCTTTGGTCCGGGGTTCTCTGGAAATTGGCATTTCGGATTGGTCCGAGTTTCCTTTGACTTTTTCTTCTACCTTTGACTGCTCATAACTTTAACACCGAGACTCCGATTGCGGTGTCGTTTCTTCCTACGTGATTGTGAACTTGATATCTTCAACTTTTATTTAGATGCCTCATCCGAATTCTGGGTAAAAATTATGATTTTTCCCTTTGGACTTTCCTTCTTTTCTTTCTGAATTCTTCCGATTTCTTTCTTTCTTTATTGACATCAAATACCTGTAAAATCAGTACAAAGTACCAGCAACTCGGTGTACTCGTTAAAATAAGTCAGTAGCAAGATTAAAAGATAAAATTGAATTGATTATGTTGTTTGAGGTGCTAAAAGTAACTAACTTAAAGGGATACATTTGGAGGAATTTATGCCTAATCAAATCCCCCTAACTTAGAACTTTGGGCGTCCCGAGCAATGTAAAAGAATCCTAGCAATGCACTACTCTTGAAAATCATTTTATTGGGATAGAATACATTTTTCATGGGAAAGCAATTGCATTTAGCGTATACAACAAGCCTTTAAGCCCCTAGGTTACCCCAATAAGACGAGTTGTGTCTTGTGAGGGTTTGCAGAGAATATACCCACAAAATTCAACTCAAAAAAATTTCAAAATACGCAAAAATAGTATAATTCAAACTTTCCCGGAAAATAGTCATCATCAAGTCGTGCTCAATAGTCTCAAATCATAGTGCGTGTGTGCAAAGCCAAAAATTTAACATCTAATTTCCACCAATTTATCATTACGTTACTTATCCGAAAACTCGTTTTGATTTTAAATTCTCACGGAATGCTCTCACAAACGAATCTCTTGAATTATGGCTATTTTCTTGGTATGCGTGACGTAAAGAGTAAATATTTTGGAACTAAGTTCATGCAAACAAGAAGAAAGATAGAAATTTTATAGTGATAGGATCTTATCAACATAATACGATTTTAAAAACGGGAACATTACCTCTTATTCATGCATTCAATCTCTTTTATTATCTTTTGGTGTCTTAGCTCTCCACACGGTAACCAATTTCGCAATTTGGACTCGGTTTGGGCTTTTCGGGTTAAAGGTATATTGTGTAACATGGGAATGGTTGAAAATTTCGGAATTGGATAATTTTTCTTATGATGTCCCTTAGTGCTTTTTCAGGCAATTGTTCATTTTCTCTTCTTTTTTCTGTTTTTCACTTCTTTTGTTTTCTTGCTAGTTTTGTTGAGCATTTCCATTCTTTTTCTTGCCCTTTTTATGCACTTTACGGACTTCATTGATGATTCCATTTTTGCAATTTCGGGCTACTTGGGTTTTTTGGGTTGTCAAACAAAAGGAAAAATTTATTCGGCTCAATTTGGGTTACAAAAGGGATAATTTTTCACAACTTTTTATGGCCAATATTTTTTGGTAACAAACGAGGGCCTACTTCATTATCCAAAATACTAATTGCATTACCATATGCGTTTCGAGATGACTTAAGTTTAGAGATCAATTTTGGCATGTTTTTCAAAGCAATATCACATAAATTTTTGATAACCGATCATAATGAAAGGATTGAGATCCTCGATGACTTTTTAGACATTGAAAAGAACTTTGAGTTGGCAATTAATTCGGATTGATTTATAATTTTCATAAAGATGAAAGGCTCGAATCTCACCGGGTTTGTTAATCTCTAAACTTATTCGTTAAGTCGTCAATTTTTGCACAATTTCCATCTTTTGGTCAATTTCGGCTTTGTGTATTAGGTTTTTACAGTTTGAGACTTTAAACCGACTTTTAATGATATTTTTGAAAATTTTGAATTCCAATTTTTATTTATTTTGAAGAAAAATATTTTTTTGATTTTTCAAAATTTTATGATTTGTTTTTGAGATTTTTGGGCATTTTTGAAAATTTGTGAAGTTTTAGAAATACGCACTTATGACCCGCCCCAACTTAGAATTTTGCATTGTCCTCAAGAAAAAAAAGACTAAAATCTAAACAAGGAAAAATAAGAAGTGCGATAAATAAAACAAACAAATGGAGAAAATTCTGATTTTTATAAAACAATACTGTGGTACAATAACAGGAAAGAGCATACAAGCATGTGAACAAGGGAAACAACTAAAAACAGTCACAAACAATCAAAGATTCATTGGGGCGGTGGGTGGGAAGAGCTAGGCACGTCGGGGCCATAAGGGTCATAAAAGTAGGATGGCAATGGCTCGTTGGGATCCCCTTGGCGCCGGTACAAGTTCGCTTGGAAATGAAACATCATGCTTGTATCGCGGTGGTAGTCGGTCATAAAGTTACTGAATCTCGTCTCGAGGGCCGACATTTGATTAGTGAGGTCGCTACCCGCCCATTCGAAATCTGGGTCGTCGTCTTCTTCAGTTGACTCTTCATCTACTCCCACTTCTCCCATCTCCACATCGACATCTACCTCTTCTTCTTCCTCTTCCTCACTCGAGGCAGCATCATCCTTGTCATCACTTCAACACCTCGCCCGAAGGATGGTTGGCTGTTTGGCGCTCCGAGTGCGGGTTCCCAGTCCAAAGGGACTGGGGAGGCGAGTATGGTCAAGTGGCACCTCAATGCCAGCATCTTTGAGAATGGAGGTAATCAGGCGTGCATATGGAAGTGGGGCTACACCTTTCTCATCCATGGCTGCGACGACGATGTTAGTGTATAGGGTGCGAGCCAGGTTAATTGGAGTGTGGGGATCGAAGAGGTGGTATGTCAATGTGGCATGATGGGGACGCATCACGGAATCGTTGGACATTTGCAAAATGTTAGCATACAAAATTTGGAATGTGAGGTGTGCTTTCTCATTAAATCGGCCAACAGCGACAGTCTCCCCCTCCATGCAACATCAGGGGCAATTCGCACCATAATCAGTTCCTTGGGTACCGGGGCAACATTCCTTTGCTATGTGTGGTATTGAACATCGGGAACGTCGTATTCACCCAAATTGGCAGTGAGAAGGGATAAATAAAAGGGAATGACATTACCATCAACATCAACATAAGCTTGAGACTCGAATTGGCCCGTTTGAATAAGGTAGCCATAGAAGGAGCGGGCCTCGGCTACCCAAACCGCATCGTATAGTTCATTAAGCAAATGACACCAACCCCTAGGCATGAAAAGAGCAGTGACGGAATTAGGCAGCTCCGTCCATTGGACTGCCCGCTCCATGTGGAGTTTTCGATCCGGACCAAAGAAACGATTGCACCACCGCTCCTCTTGGCGGGAACGGAATTCACCATGGACGGAGGGTAAGATTTCAGCGGAGTCGTATTTGACGGGGGGAGTTCTTTGGGCCACGAGGACAAGGAGAGGTTGCTGGAAAAAATAGGTAGTGAGAAGAGAGAAGTGATGCAGTTAAAGGTATGGGTGAAAATGAAGGATTCGAGTGTTTATTTATAGGTGAGGGGTGGGTAGGGTTTTGTAAATGGAGGGAAAGGATTTGGAGGGATAGAGGGGATGTATTTGGGAGGTAAATTAAAGGGTTGGGTATGGTGGGACGAATTGGGAGGGAAGGGAATGGATTGGGGAGAACGAGGGGTGCACCTAAGGAAAGGGTAAAGACTGCAGAAACCGAACTTATCCGACTGGTACAGGACCGGACGGGTCCGGTCCTTTTAATTTTTGAGCTTTTTAATTACCGGATTGATCCGGCTCTAAAAAAACAAATCGATCCAGTCCGGACCGGTCCAGCCCAAAAATAAAAGAACCGCTTCGGTTTTTGCATTGAGCTGGATTTCTCCCCCTACCTAAATTATAATCGCTCTTCTTTGAAAGTTTCGACTCTTACAATGCTCCCTATCAGTTTGGACTCAAAACCCTCTCGATATCTATGGTTAATGCAACTTGACTCAATTTCTCAAAACATGTGAATGCTCTCACCATATTGTACCCTAATCCTATGGACGCTCACTACTCATATGACTCTCGTCTACTATATACCAGAATTCACCCCTTACGCATCGGGGGTGCGACGACGTCACTGCAGAAGCTTACTCTACCCCATAAATGGGGTCCGACAACCAAACGGTGTCGACTTATTCCACACACGCCTCTAGATATGGCTTTAGGCATTGTCCATTTACTTTGAATGTATTTCCCCCTTTCAAATAGTCTAACTCAATAGCTCCGTGTGGGAAAACATTTTTCACAACGAACGGACCAGACCATCGTTATCGCAACTTTCCCGGAAAGAGATCAAGCCGATAGTTATAGAGAAGCACTTTTTATCCAGGAAGAAACTCTTTGCGGTGAATGATGTTATTGTGAGAGAGTTTCATCCTTTCTTTCGAAATTTTTGCATTCTCGTACGCATCATTGCGTATCTCTTCTAACTCATTCAATTGAAGCTTGCAAGCTTCACCGGCCTTATCCATGGCAAAGTTCAACACCTTAATCTCCCAATATGACTTATTCTCTAATTCCACGGGAATATTGCAAGGTTTTCCATACACAAAGCGGAATGGGGACATGCCGAGCGGATTTTTGTATGGGGTACGATAGGCCCATGGCGAATCGTTCAATCTAAGTGACCAATCTTTCTGGGTAGGATTGGCTATCTTTTCAAGAATGGTCTTGATTTCCCAATTCGCTGGTTCGGCCTGCCCATTCGTTTGTGGGTGATAAGTTGTTCCAACCTTGAGAACGACACCATAATTTCTCATGAGATTCGCGAATGGCCTATTGCAAAAGTGCGTGCCATTATCACTAATTATCGCTTTTGAAGCACCAAAGAGGGAAAGTATGTGTTCCTATAGGAATATAATCACCACTTTGTTGTCATTTGTCTTGGTCGCTATGGCTTCCACCCATTTGGAAACGTAGGCGACCGCAACAAGGATGTATAGGAAACCAAAGGACGGGGGGAAAGGGCCCATGAAGTCAATACCCCAGTAGTCGAAGATCTTAATAATGAGTATCGGGGTTAATGTCATCATGTCTCGTCGGGTAATAGCTCCCCTCCTTTGGCACCTATTGCAAGACTTAAAAGTATTGTTCACTTCCCGGAATATTATGGGCCAATAGAGGCCGCATTACAGAATTTTAGCGGCCGTCTTTTTCATCGAAAAGTGGCCTCCACAAGCTTCCGAATGACAAAATTGGATGACTTTCGAGATCTCATCATTAGGTACACAATGTCGTATTATTTGGTCGATGCAATATTTAAACATAAAAGATCATCATAGAAAACATGCGTGAACAAGTGATAAACCTCTTATTATCTTGCGGTGTCCAATCGGGAGGGACGACCCCCGTGACAAGATAGTTCACGATATCCACAAACCAGGGCAAGGAAGAGGTATCAAAGAGTTTCTCATCCAAAAAGTATTCGTCTATGGGTATTGGATCACTAGGCATGTCAGATGAAATCCATGATAAGTGGTCGGCAAAGACGTTTTCTACTCCTTTCTTATCTTTAATGGAGAGATTAAACTCTTGCAGGAGTAGGATCCACCTTATGAGGTGCGGTTTTGCGTCTTTCTTCGCAAGTAGGTATTTCAACACCGTGTGGTCGGTGAAGCAAGTGATGGGAGAACCAATAAGGTAGGACTGAGATTTGTCACGAACGAAGACTACCGCTAGAAACTCCTTCTTTGTAGTGGAGTAATTAAGTTATGGTCCGGTAAGAGTCCGACTAGCGTAGTAGATGACATGAGCCTTGTTGTCTTTCCTTTGGCCCAAAACAACCCCTATCGCATAATCGCTAGCATCACACATAAGATCGAATGGTAAGGACTAATCTGGAACTTGCATGATGGGAGAGGACACAAGCATGGTTTTTAGTTTTTCAAAAGCGCTATGGCATGCTTCTGTCCAGTTAAATGGGGTTTCCTTCATGATTAGGTTGCTTAAGGGCCTGGGGATGGAGCTAAAGTCGTTAATGAAGCCTCGATAAAACCCCGCATGGACCAAGAAGGAGCGCACATCTTTGAGCAATTTTGGTGGGGGTAGATCGGCTATGACATCTATTTTAGGTCTATCAACTTATATCCCCTTGGGTGAAACTATGTGTCCAAGAACTATTCCCTCAGTGACCATGAAGTGGCATTTCTCCCAATTCAGTACTAAGTTCTTTTCCACACACCGGGCAAGTACCTTTTCCAATTTTTCAAGACAAAGATCGAAAGAGGTGCCAAAAATGATGAAATCGTCCACAAACACTTCAAGTCCTCTCTCGACCATGTCGTTAAATAGGCTCAACATGCACCTTTGAAAGTTTGTGGGTACATTACACAAACCAAATGGCATACGTTTGTAGGCAAACGTACCAAAAGTACAAGTGAAAGTTGTTTACTCCTGGTCAAGTACATCTACCTCAATTTGGCTATATCCGGAATAACCATCAAGGAAGAAATAGTAAGGGTGGAGCGTTACTCTTTGAAGCATCTAATCAATAAATGGAAAAGGTAAATGGTCTTTCCTAGTTCCCGCATTGAGTTTTCGGTAATCAATGCAAATGCGCCACCCGGTGGTGGTACGTTGGGGGACTAGCTCCCCTTTAGCATTCTCAATCACTGTCATGCCCGACGTCTTGGGGACAACTTGAATAGGGCTCACCCATTTGCTATCCGAGATTGGGTAGATAATACCGACATCTAGTAGCTTAATGATCTCGGTCCTCACCACTTCTTTCATATTAGGGTTTATTCTTCTTTGCATTTCTCTCGAGGGCTTGACATCCTCTTCGAGATGGATCTTGTGGGTGTAAATCAAAGGACTTATCCCTTTCAAATCAGCAATGCACAAACCAAAAGCTCTTTGGTGCTTCCTCAGAATCTTTAGCAATTTACCCTCCTGATCTTCATCTAGTCTAGAGGAGACAACAATAGGAAATGTCTCATCCTCTCCTAGGTATGCATATTTAATATGGGAGGGGAGTTTCTTCAATTCTAGGGTTGGAAATTTTTCTTTGGAGGGAACCATGCATGTATCCCTCGGTGGTAACTCCTCAAATCTAGAAACCCAATTCACATCTTTCGTGTCCTCATCCGACGCTCTCTCATTCAGTAATTCTCCCAACTCTTCAACTTCCCTCTCGAATCTGGTGTACGTCCCTTCACTCTCTTGACTCGACACTAAACAAGACCCTAAGGCGTCTCCACAATATTTTTCCTCAAAATACTCCTCTATGATCTCATCTATTAGCTCACTGCGTGAAGACCATTTACTTCCACTGTTTGTTGGGCTATATGGAAGATGTTAGTCTCTAAAGTCATGTTCCCAAAAGTGAGTTGCATTTGCCCATTTTGAGTATTGATGATGGCATTAGCTGTGGCTAAGAATAGGTGCTAAAGAATGATGGGAACATGGTTTATCGAGGTGAAGGAGGGATCCGTGTCCCAAATGACAAAGTCTACCGGGAAGCAGAAAGTGTCAACTTGGACGATCACGTACTCAACTATGCCTCTTGGGATCCTCACGGTTCCATCCGCTAACTGGAGAGTGACCTTTGTGGGATTGAGGTCGCCCAAATCAAGTTTCCTATAGATGGTATAAGGGAGGATATTGACACTTTCTCCCAAATCAAGTTAGGCTTTCTCAATTTTATTTTCTTCAATTATGCAGTAAATGGTGGGTGCACCGGGATCTTTGAACTTGGGCGGGAGATCGTTGAGTAAGATGGATCTCACGTTCTTTGCTAGAAAGACATTTTTCTTTACCTACATCCTTCTTTTTACCATCAATAAGTCTTTGATGACTTTTGCATAAGCTGGAATTTTCTTAATAGCATTGAGGAAAGGTAAATTTAGCTTCACTTGCTTTAGTACATCTAGCACTTCATCACGGGGGTTTCCTTTGTGGGAAGGAATCAACCTTTGAGGAAACGGTGCTGCGGTGTGTGGTTTCACTACTAACTCGGGTTCACTAATGTCGTCTTTATCACTCTCCTTCAAGGGGACATCTTTGGACTCTTTCGTACCGGGCAAAATCTCCTTGTCTTTGGTTGCGTCGTGTAGGGGAGGTGATAAATCAATGACTCTCCCACTATGAAGAGTGGTCACAGCTTGACATTGCTCCTGATGTTTTGTCAAGGTGGAGCTAACACTAGTTTGAACTTGAGACGGTCTTTGGCCATGGCAGGAAACTTGCCTTTCTCTTGGATACTAAACGATGATTGCAACTGTGAAATGTTCGCATTCATGTCGTTGATTATGCGCTCATGCCTAGCATTAGTTGCAGTCTGGGTATTGATGAAGTGGTTGATAGTATCCTCGAGATTTCTCCGCGGTGGATTGATATATGCTCCTTGAGGTGGTGGTGCTTGCATATGTCCCTGCATGTGTGGAGCTTGGTGAATGTGTGGTGGTGGAGGCGGGGCAACATGTGAATTAGGATTCATCACAGCATGTTGTTTCCCATAACTAAAACTAGGGTGGTTTCTCCATGAAGGATTGTAAGAATTCCCGGGAGGTGCACCGAAATTACCCTTGAATCCTCCAATACCACTTACTTGTTCTTGAAGAATCACTTTGTAGGCGGGTATATTCGGGCATTCCTCAGTTGAATGACCCGCCTCACAAATCGCACACACCTTCTCGATGGGGTTTGGGATGGATCTAGTTGGTCCCCTTCCATATACCTCATGTAGGTCTCGCAGTCCTTTCTCAAGCATATCAAGTCGACTATCCGCTATAGAATTCTTTTCTACATGAAATAGGTCGGACGCCGATGGAGTGGTGGTCACTTGACGATTTTGATTTTGAACATTAGGGTCAGATGTATCCCAGGATTGGGTAGTCTCGGCGACATACCTCAGGCGAAGCTCAGCATCGTGGGTGTCTAAGTCGACAAACGACCCACTACCCATGGTTTCAATGAGTTGCTTAGAATTAATGTTCAGCCCATTATGGATAAAGGAAATGATTTACGTTTTACCAAAACCATGATGGGGACACGAAACAATTAACTCATTGAAACGCTCATAGAATCGATTGAATGACTCATTTTCTAATTCTCAAAAATTTTGAATTTGAGCCTTGATGGAATTAGTTTGATGGGGAGGAAAGAACTTCTTGAGAAATTTGGATTGTAGCTCGTTCCATGATGAGATCGAGTTTGGAGGTAAAGACCATAGCCATGTCTTAGCCTTATCCTTTAGTGATAATATGAAGATTTTAAGGTGGAGCACATATTTTGTGCAAGTTTGATCACTGAGAGTCTCGCACGCCTCCTCAAATTCCATAATGTGGGCATATGGCTTTTCTAAATCCATTCCATGATAAGTGGTAATTATCTGGATCATCCCATTCCTAAATAGAAATTTCCCAGCATTGTACGAGAGTAAAATGCATCCTGGAGTGACAGTGCGCTCGGGATATAAGACGTCTCTCAAAGGGCGATACGTGGCCTCTCCCTCGTCGGCGGCTACACTACCGTCTTTTGACATGTCTCTCTCTGTCAAAGATTCGGTATCCTCACTTGGTATACTCAGAGCACGCTCGTAAGTGTGTCTTAAGAGGGAAAACGACGTGTTATTTGAGATTGAGTGTGACGGTGTGGGAGGTGGGTGGCACCCAGAACTGTGTAGCGTTAGGAGTGTGAGGGCTATCAGGGTCGTACTCAACTATTGGATTTTTGTGAATGTGGATTGGAGTATTATGGGGAGTTGGAGTGAGTTCATAATTTTGCATTAAAAACTTATGAGAGATGATGATGAATCTTTTTGTGCTTTGTCAAATTTTTATATGTTTTTGAATTTTTGGAAATTTTTGGTCAAAGTTTTAGATTGACTCGATCTAATCCTAACTCTACCTAACTCCTCGACAACGGTTCCAAAAACTTGACGTGACTAAGAATGTGTCTCGGAAGTACGTAGTCTCTAGGCTCAAGTGCAAGCCTATAGTGTTAGTAATAAACTCGGTAAGTCGGGATCGTATCCATAGGGAAATAGGATAATGGAATTATAACGACGTTGGACAGATGAATGAATCCTAACTCTGACTCTAAAGAAAAAGGAAAGGATGATTGGTTTTGGGAACTGACTACAACTAAATGCAAATTTTGTAAATGTTTAACTAATGAACTTAAGAAAGAATGAAATGCAATTATTCTAAATTACCTAAAATACTAACGATGAATGATTTAAAAATTCGAACTATGTGATGAGAAAAATAGGTCGGGAATATAATCCCTCAACCCTAGTGTATTGCTGGTATAAAGCTAATCGTACATTTAAATGATTAATTAGACCCAGAATTTAGTACTCCCAAGCATTACGTATATGAGGTTCAAGCCCGCACCATACTTAATAAGAGGACGAGTAAATCGAAATTGCAATAGTTGAACTTGAATTGTATTCTAAATCATCCCGGTTACCCTAAAGCAAACGAGATTTAAAGACCTACAATTGTCACGTTCCTACATAATACGGTCGTAATCAAATCATTAAATTTAGAGGATTACTTTTAAACACATGCAACTACCACATCGGGTTGGGTTCATGTATCCCGACCCTTAAAAGTCTAGCCTACCATGCTGAAATTAATGAAAACAATTTTGGAATTGCAGGAAGTCATGATTAAACTAAGGAAAAATTGAAGGATGATGTAAACGGGAAATTAGACAGAGGAAATTAATCACTAATCTTTCCAAAGCACTGAAATCATCAACTAAAAGTACTTGTAATCACAGAAATCTGAACAATCTTTAATCTTGGAATTAAAATTATAATCTATCTTCAAACTAGGGTTTTACTGAAAAGAATGGAAAATTAGATATATTCTCCGTTATTTAGAATAATAAAAAATTAGGTTTCAATACCTATAAAGCTCCAAGAGTTTTAGCTGAACTAGGACACTCCATTAGAAGAAGAGTAAAAAATCGAAATTCGACAATCGGACCGGTCCGGGCCTTCTTCGATTTGGCTGGATCGATCCGGTATGGATCGATTCATTTATTTTCCTTCAGCTTCGATCCATCTTAGGTCCGGGGTTCTCTTGAAATTGTCATTTCGGATCGGTCCGGTCTGGATCGGTCCGATCTGGATCGGTTAGAGTTTCCTTTGACTTTTTCTTCTACCTTTGACTGGTCAGAACTTTCACACCGGGACTCCGATTGAAGTGCCGTTTCTTCCTACGTGCTGGTGAACTTTATATATTCAACTTTTCTTTAGATGCCTCATCCAAATTCCGGGTAAAAATTATGATTTTTCCCTTTGGACTTTCCTTCTTTTCTTTCTCGATTCTTCCGGTTTCTTTCTTTCTTTGTTGACATCAAATACCTCTAAAATCAGTACAAAATACCAGAAACTCGGTGTATTCGTTAGAATAAGTCAGTATCAAGATTATGAGATAAAATCAAATCGATTACATTGTTCGAGGTGCTAAAAGTAACTAACTTAAAGGGATAAATTTGGAAGAATTTATGCCTAATCAGTAATCGTTTAACTCATACCATGGGAAAGGTACAGTGAGGTCATCCATAGGAATGTCCCCAAAATAATATATATATATATATAAAATACGATTTGCGTGTTTATCGTGATATTAATCATTATTATTAAACGATAATATGTGTTGGATGAAGCGCAAATAAGAATACTATGTAATGTAAGAATATGATAAATGTGGAAATGGGAGATTTTAAGAAAATTAGGGAATTTCTGAAATTGACGTAATTTTAAAATTAGAATTTGGGAAGTTGAAGAATTGGAAAATTGGACTCGATTCTCGAGTTTTAGTTCAAAATGCCTATGTAGCCTATAAAGGCGTCAAAGCAAGGTAGATCAAATGTGGCATGGGGGTGGGGTTTATCCCATAGATCTAAATGGAATTTTATTATAGATGTGTGTGTAAAAAATATGTTTTCGGTTTAAAAAGAGTGTGATGGATAATTCCGTTCAGAATTTTATGGGCGTAACCCTCTTTTTTTTTATAGAAAATAAAGTATGTGCAATATACTAATAAAAATATTGATATTAATGTGTATGAACTAAAGTATGAACTTAATTATGAATCTAATAAAATCGATGCAAAAAATAAGGAATTTAAAGAGAGAGGGAAGAAATTGAACCTTCTTTCAAGCTTGATCTCTGATCTTGGATGAACTCCTTTGAATGTGAGATGAGTGTTGGATGAGAGAGAATATGATTTTGCAAAATTGGGTATGAAAAGGATGGGAATTTAAACTTGAATGGAACTTCACATGGGGAACTTCGCTGATTTTGAGAGAATGTTGCTAAGATCACTGATGCCAATGGATCTCTGGTGCTGGTGTCCCTGGTAGTGAGGTCATGCCCTCCTTTTAAAGGTCTAGGGGTTACCGGTCATTGTTTCCCTTATCCTGCCTATCGGCAGGTGACCCTAGACACACTGACAATTGGCAGGGATATGGACCTGCCAATTGGCAGTCTCGTGCAGATTTTCCTAGAAAAATGATCGCAGAACGTAATCCGTTGATCCAAATCATGCACATGTCACACCGTTAGAAAGGTACTTCAGAGACCTTCAAGAGTACTTTGGTCTTCTCCTGGGTCTGGGAGTTGACTTTGGGTCAAATATGGTTCGTAAGTGCACGTCGGTCTTTTGGATGGGAGATTATCGGACGAAAATGAATCGTTTCTCCCCATGGTAAGTCAGAAATTCACATGCGGTAGACCATTGGAAAGGTTAGGAGATTTACTTCGACATTCCAAAGAGTTTTGCTTGGTTCGAAAAGTTGACCTTTGTCAATCGAGGATCGAAAGCTCCCTGTGACATATCGAGTACAACGGATCATTTGTCCATATTGTAGGTCAGAATTGCGCACGAGGTAGACCATTAGAAAGGGTATTTAGTGTCCTTCAGAGATTCATTCGGTCTCATTCAAGATGAAGGGTTGACCTTGGTTAATGACCGGGCGAAAAAAGTGTGTTCGTGTGAGGACACAGTCGTCGTGTGTTTCGCCGCCGCGATGCAAAAGATAAAACCTAAGCTACTACTACACTTGACAAGCAAGCACAGCGGTAAGTCGGGTATCGTAAGAAATCCACAGGGAGTGATTAAATTTTAGATTTTAATTGTTTTAAAACTTCAAGAATAAAAGTGTAAAAGATGATAGGTTGGTTATGGTGATAAAAGAAAAGAGAAGTTAACGCTAAATTAAAGGAAAGCGAGGATCGGGATCGCATTCTACCCCACGGATCAAAACAACTACTAATTAGAATTTCGGTTCGAAAACAATTAATCAAGCATTTTCAATTAAGCATAAACATCACACAATAAGGAATTTAATCCAAAGTTGCGAGATTAAACATTTAACGTAAAATGGTCACACGCGGATTAAATTCGGAATATCGCTATAAACACTAAAGTTGCGTGACAAATAAAGTTAAACGCATAATAATCCAACTTTAATACACGCGGTTTCAATTAAATGCAATTTCACACGAAAACCTAACTTTCGAGGTTCTAAACCCGTAAATGGCAGAACACAATCCCGAACCTATTTATCTACGGAAAAATCATGGAAATAAACTAATTTACACTAATATTACACTATAAAAGCAATAAATAACAATAAATAAACTTATCTAGGCATGGAAAATGGAAAGAAAGCAAGGAAAACAACTATATTAACGAAGAAAAGGTTAAGGTACAACTTACAAAACAAAGAGTACAACCATCCAAAGCAAGAGGGATAGGGTTTAGCTCCCAATTATAAAAGCCCTAAATCTAGCAAAAATGAAAGTATCTAAGATATTTTCTTCAAAATGAAGAGATAAGGGTTAAATACCAAATATCCCATGGCAAAATTGTAAATAAAAAGGGAAATTGCCAAATATTAGCATGGCCGAATCGATTTGGCCTGGAGCCGAATCGATTTGGTCCCACGATATTTGGCTACTGGTCCAAGCCGAATCGATTCGGTTTTGACCGAATCGATTCGGTTTTGGCCGAATCGATTCGCAAGCAACAGGTCTGAATCTGCAGCTTTATCCTGTTTTACGGAAAATGCTGCCATTTCTTCGTTATAGCTCGGAATGAGGCACGGTCGGAGGCTATACGAAGATAACTCAGAGTAATACAACATCCAAGAAGACATTTGGCTAAAAAACTAAAATATGAAATGACTAAAATTCCCTTGAATGTGACCTTGAGTGTACTTTTCATGTCAAAACCATCCTAAAAATGCCATAACTCCATCGATACAACACGGAATCATGCACCGTCGGCGGCCACGCGAAGAGAAATCAAAGGGCTTCAACTTCCGTGAAGAGCTCGGGATTAAAACCCGAATACTGGAATTACTAAAAAGCCCCCGAAGATGCAAAAGTTGACGAAACAATTCCGGAAAGCGTACGAACTTCATACTAAGCATCCAAATACCTACAAAAGCTCAATTAACCCCTGCAAAACATGTTAACATAGAAATCCGAGGTTGTCTGGTTAACGAGCATAAATATAGGGATTAAGATACCCGAGGGGGCTAATAACGCGTAGGTTAACGGGTGAAATACGCAATATTTACGTCGTATCAGTTAAATAAAGCTCGAGAGCGTCTGGTGGCCTCCGAATCAATTTTTAAAGGAAAATTGGTCATTTGTCCGAATAGTTCTTCCATTTCGTGCATGGGGTGGACCATTGGAAAGAGATTTTAATGACCTTAAAAGAATATAAGAGCTTTCTATCTGACAATAAAGTTTATTGGGGTAAATCGGGGCTCGAGAGCACCCGATGACCTCCGAATTTATTTTCGATAGTAAAATGGTATGTTTGTTCAAACCATTAAGTCGATTCATGCACGGGATGGACTGTTGGAAAGAGGATTCATATCCCTTAAAATATTCAAAGTGCTTTTGCTCTGATAATAGTGTTTACCAGAGTCAAACAGGCTCGGGAGCTCCTGATAGCCTCTAGATCAGTACTTGAATTGCGACCTAGGGTTTATAATGAAATGGGTAGGTCGTAGGGCTCTAAGGAGAGACTTAAGGGGTCCTAGAATTTGGTTTCTAAACTTACTCTCTCACCCTCATCATATTATTGTTTCTCTCAAAGAGTCTTCTCCCATGCCCTAAGATCCTCAATCAATGCATAATTATTTTTTATGGCACGCTCATTCAACTTAGCTTGCAACTTTAAGTTTGCCTTTTCCCATTTTATCGCTT
The DNA here is from genome assembly GCA_949130495.1 of Sambucus nigra. Taxonomy (NCBI): domain Eukaryota; kingdom Viridiplantae; phylum Streptophyta; class Magnoliopsida; order Dipsacales; family Adoxaceae; genus Sambucus; species Sambucus nigra. The sequence continues at coordinate 642,281,360 of OX422209.1, read as the reverse complement.
CCTTATATAAATGATTAAAGGAAATTTGCAACTCTCCCACATCTATCTCCTCTTCCTCACTAGTTTCACCCCCACTCACTTATGATTCACATAAATTAGCCTTGAAAGTGCCATTCGCATGAGTATCTTCATGAGGATATTCATTGTTATCGCTCACATAACATTTGATAAACGTTACAAGGTTTATCTCAATGGGGGAACCCTTTCCCTCTTCCTGTTCACTGTCACTTAAGGTAGCATTATATGCTATCGATTTCTTACCCTCCTTCTTAAGTCTAGTGGGGCACTCCGCTACCTTTTGGCCGTAACCCTCACAATCAAAACACCTATCCGACTCACCCCTATTAACATTATCACTTTTATTCTTAGGAACAAGATCCTGCTTGTTGTTATTGAATTTCTCCAGTCTTTTGGCATCTTTCGATTGCTTTTGGAACGTAAGATACTTTTGAACTTTTTTGCCAACAAAGCTACATCCGCAAAATCGGTGTCGGAATCATCATCCAAAACTTTAGTCTCTTCATTTCGGGCTTTCAAAGAAATTCCCTTTTCTTTCTTTGGCACTTTCTTGGAGGCAAACATGTCAAGCTCATACGTTTGTAAGTCATCTACAATATCTTATAATTTAATTGAATAAAGCATACCCAAGAAGTATAAAACGGTCACTTTTTTGTAAAATCTACTAGGCAAAGACCTTAAGATTTTCTTTATAACTTGGTTGTCAGGTATTTTCTCTCCCAAGTTAAATGACGAGTTAACAATATGGTACAATCTAGTGTAAAACTCATCAAACGTTTCACTCTCTAACATATTAATCGTTTCAAATTGTATAGTGAGGTTTTGAAGTTTAGATGCCCTAACTGTGCTAGTTCCCTCGTGAGTGAGTGCAAGAACATCCCATGCCTCTGTCGACGTCTCAGACTTATTATGTTAATTCGGGGTGATAGATGAGGAAATAACATTTAAACCATTAGAGTTATAAAGTGCAAGTCTATGTTCTTCTTCGGTCTATGACTCAACAGGTTTTAAACTAGTGGCCTACACCTCTCTCGTGACTGATAGTGATCACTCTTTTTCTATCACTAACCAAACATGCTCATCAATAACTTTAAGTGCATTTTTCATTTGCATTTTTCAATAAGAATAATTAGTGCCATAAAAAACAAGAGTTCAAAGAGCATCAAAACTTTCTAAATTCATACCTACAAGCACAAGGGATCAACACAACAAAAAAATATTTCTAGATCTGATACCAATTTGTAGGCCCTTTTTTCAAAGTGAGATTTAAGTGAAAATAATTTTTCTTTAAAAAACTTTTTCCAAATTTTAATTACACACCAAGTTTGTGAACCAGTTTTACTTAAGTTCGATTTTATCTTGTTTAATCCTAAACATGCATATAGGTAATTAAAGCAAGTAAAATAAAGTAAAGTCCACAACGCCGGATGTATGAGGAAACCACTAAGGGAAAAAACTTCAGACGACCCAAGATAGACAATCACTATTATACGATAATTACAAAAATAGATAGGCAGACTTACATAATGACTCGATCCCCATAAACCTTGACGCTCTTCTTCTCTTTAACCTCTCCTTTACAGTGCCAACACAAAAACCCTTTCACGATACTCGTCCACAACACACACACATCCACGAGTTCCGATGCCCGTGACAAGGGCACGATGATAAATTTTCCCCCGTGATAAAATAAAAAATTTCAATTTTTTTTTAACAATTGAGTTAAAAACAATTATGTTCCAAAATAGTTACAAAAATATATTCAAAAAAATATTTAATAAAAATTATATATATATATATATATATATATATATATATATATATATATATATATATTAGGAACACACACATATACACACACACACACACACACACACACACACACACACACATATATATATATATATATATATATATTAGGAACATAAAAAAGTATTGAGTCACGAGTGATACATTCCCAATATTATATGTGGAATGTAGCCACGTTGTTTGAGTGTTTCCATCAGCTTTGAGCTATGATAATCCATGATAGAATGATAAAAAGAACACATTATCATAACCAGAGTATTTTACTCAAATAAATATTTGAAGCATAAAAGTTTGAATAATGATAATACCTTTCTAATATTAGATGTGGAATGTGGCTTTGTTGATTGAATCGTTTCGTTTCCATGAGCTTTGAGATATGATCATCAATGATAGAAAAAATATTTTTTAATAATTGAAAGTTTTTAATATTAATTTTTGAAGAAAAAAATGAGTCGTGATTAATACCTTCACAATATTAGATGTGGGACATGGTGCTGGTGTTGGAATCTTTGGATTGCCATTAGCTTTAAGCTATGATAGTCAATGATATACAATAAAAATTATAATTTCCGGAGTATTGTCTTAAGAAAAATTGATGCGTAAAAGATTCAGTCATGGATGATACCTTTTCAATATTAGATTTGCGGTGCATTTCTGTTGTCTGCTTTTTTGGATCACCATCAACTTGGAGCTATGAGTAGAATCAAAATTAGAAAAAATATTTACAAATATAAATTTGTTTTATAAATATGATAAAAAAATTCCATTTTTTTCAATTACCTTTGAATGAAGTGGTGCATTTTTATCTGCATTTGAGGTTATCTCATCTGATGAGGGAGTTATAATTTCTTTTTTCTCCAACTCTTTCAATCTTTGATCCAGTTCTTTTTTTCTTTTGCATTGCTCTTTATATTTCTCCTCTAATTCATTTATAAATTTTTTATCTGCGCCTCGGGAGTTTAAATTATGTTGTCGGGGTAACCCCAAAACCTACACCTCTAACCCTACTAGAGTGCTCGGGAGTACCCAATGCCATTATAAGGATGTCTTAACTTCCTTCAATAAATAAGCTTTCATCCTCAGCTTTCTCTTGTAATGCAATATGAAAAAATCATACAATAAATCCAAGTTAGTCACGAAGATAGTAAATATTTATGGGGTTTACATATGCAAACTCACTATTTGTTCAGCCACTACTTTCGTGTCATCATTTATATAATGGTCGCCCTTTTTATGACGATCTTTCACACATAAGAAACTTCGATCTTTTTTAAAGGGAGGACCTATTCTATAAATAGAAATCACATAAAATACTATGTTAATTCTAATTTCTTACTACGTCTTATCGTAATAAGCAATAATTAATTTCATTTACTAAAACATACAAGCTTCATAATGAAACCAACATATCCTTTTTTGCTTAAGATATGATTAAACTTGTACTCCCCTTGACTTTAGCTTTGAATCTTCCTTATTCTCTATATTTACAAACATAAAAAGTTAACTATTGGATTCAGATTAGAAAATGGGAAAAAACTTAAGCGGTGAATAAACATGTAAACCAATATAAAATGGGAAAAAACTTATTAACTACACACTCAACCTTATTTTTTAATAAATAATAAACAATTTAGATTAGAAAATATTAGTTATTTATAGTGTAGATACCTTTTAGGTGTCACATATACATAATTTTTTATTCGTTTTCAATCAAATTAGGAACATATACATAATGTTTATATGTGTATGTTCTTGTATTTTGTACAAGTCATAGGATGAAACTAATTAAAGAAACCAAACAATTATTCATGTTGAATGCAATAATAGCGCCCTTGACCCATGGATCAAACAAACATATCATATTAACCTGATAATTTTTTACCCTTGAATCTGCAGCCAAGATTGAAATCAGTCCACGAAGTCCTTATCAAGCACTGATTGATCAACAAATAATTGGGAATCCCCTCATATATCATTCACAACAAGTTTTTCCTGCTACTTTTCAGTTGCTTTTTAGAAGCCACCGTAACCAACAATACTTGGAGCATCTATAAATACTCCCAGTGGAGCTTAAGTTCTTCAAACTCAAACAAAGCGAACCCTATATTATAATACTCACAAAATCACTAGAGCAGATACTTCAAGAGGACTAGACCACCACTAGTGTAAATATTGATAATGAAGACCCTATTAGAAAGATTTTCGGCAACTTGATTACCCTCCCTATAGATATGAGAAAAGATAATGTTCATGTGGAGCTTATAAACCATGCAATTCTGCCATTTAATTCTCATAGACCAGTGAGGAGCGTAGTGTTTATCAAGAATGAATTGAAGGATAAAAAGAGAATTCATTTCAACACACAAGCTAGTCCACCCATACTTCCAAGGCAATTCAATACTAGTAACTGCATCCATTAATTTAACATAAAAGTCAGAGTGAAATTCAATGGAGTGGAAAAATGCACCTCCTACAAAACACCTATTGTTCTATAAACACCTCTTATAGCTAATATTCTTTCATGACTAAAAAAAAGAACTTCAGTGTTGAGTTTGGTCTAATGAACTAGAGGAGGGTGCCATTTAACCTCTAAAATCTTAGGAGCTTTTAATAGTTCCATCAAAAACTTTGAAAAAGTGAAGAATTTTTAGATCAAAGAAAGAGTTACCTTCTAAGAGAATGTATGCAGCTAGTAGAACATGGGTTTAACCATTGAAAATTAACTGATTTCTTCCTCTCTAAATAATATCAATTACTCCTAAGAAAGAAGACAACCATAAGACTTTAACTCTCTCTCCCTCTCTCTACGCTAACAAACTATTTCTATTATAAGAATAACCAGACAATTTAAGTTATAAAATATTCAGGTAAATGATGAAATTGTCATTCACAAATGTAAATATTGAAAACACACACTCGATACTCCATAATCTGTGATTTCTTGGCTATGAACAATCCAATTACAAAAATCTTGAATGAAAATTGACAAGTGTAATAGAAAAAAATATAGATGACACCTCAGCATTAATAAAATTCCTAGTTAGTCTTTTGAGCTATGCGAAGCTTGTTGATATTCTTTGGCTACAGGAAATTTTGTTGGTTTTAGGGTCTGAACATCGATTTGATCTTTCATATTCTAGGAAGGTATATGAACTTAAAAAACCTGAAGATATCTATAAGCTATTGGGTAGCCACATCCGTTCTCAAGAACAGAATGTTAAGGTTAAGGAACCTGAGGTGTGTACAAAGATATCCAACAAATATATCGCACCGCGTGTATGTAAAATAGAGATATGAATGGAAAAGGACGTAAACAAACAGAAATATCAAAATCCATAGGAAGCTATATTTCGTCAGATGACATATAGAGGCTGTCTTAGTATTTGAAGCAAATATTACACAATTTTACTATCGATCATCAGTTAAGTGATAAGGACAAGAAAATTGCCTTGATGGCGCTATACTTTCATCCTCAAAAGGATGAGAAGATTGGCGCTGGGCCTTAGGATGTATAGATTAGTTAATCAAAATTATAAGATACGCGTTCTTTTTCACTTGAAAGAACCGATGGAACAGTCGTAGACTTCTCGTATCACAAGTGCATGCACCACATACTGGAGCTAATAGATACTAAAAAGGGAAAAATGTATCAGTCAAGGTGGTTAAACTTAACCAAGTAATCTGAGTTTCATCCCTTACATTTTGGAGGTGCGTGGAGACCAAACCTGGTGGATACTTGATATGGTCTAGATAGAATATAATGGTAAAATATGATTGTTGTAACCGATCATAGATAATTAGGAAAGATGGATCTTTAGTAAGTTATTGATAGTTCAATTAGGCAGAAGAGATTCAACCACATAAAGTTTGAGTGATGTCAATTAGAGGCATTCCGTCCTTCACCATGGATCTTAGTGACATGACATCTGCCTTAAAAAAAAAAATACCTCAATCCAAAAGACATGGTTATGTAACTCTACTCTAATCAAACATACCAGATACTCAAATTAGATTAGCTTCTCAGCAATCCACTCCTTTTGTATTTACTCTTTTTTCTAACAGTTCATTTATATGTAACTCCACTCTAATCAAACAGAGTCGATACTCAAATTTCTTAAAAAAGATCACATACAATAGGCCAAGCCAAATGCGTAATCGATAACGTATTTACAATGAGACCGATACCATTAGATCATCCTTTGCCACATCTTTGAAATCAAACTACCCAGCCACAGGGGGCGATAATAACTTACGGAACTACATGCCATTAGTCCTCTTATTTTTTACAATGATTATTTCAAGAATCTAGTGGATAACAAAGGCCTCCTACAAATAGACCAATAACACTTCACAGGAGGTTCTACCAACTCTCAGGTGACAACTTACAGCACTAGGCCAGGTATATTCTATGCAGATTCAACACAAGATCTTTAGACCCTCAATTATCTAAATAATTGTCTATGTGAAATGATTCAACACAAAAGATTCAACACGAGTCATTTTTGTTTTAAAACCATCATAGTAGAGCTTTCTATGATATGAGATATATATAATAATTATTTGTATACCTTCGAATGTTCTAAACGCCTTTATTTAAGAAAGGAATCCCAAGCTGATTGAATAATGAATGGAGCATACTTCTTTGGTGGATGTTTAAGAGTCACCGGTCTATCTTCAAATCTTCGATTCCATGATGTGCAAAGTTGGGATTTAAACTGCCTCCGACTCTTAGCCATCTTCGATAACACTTGAATTTTACTTCTCGGATCAATATCAAACTTGACCTAAAGATAAATAACTTAAACCCCAGTTAAAATACAACTAAATATGAACAAAATACATGTTTGTTAAATATTAACAATTAATCGATATTTACCAATATTGCACTCCATAACTTCTTTTTATATGTATTTGGCATTTCATCCCATCTTCTATAATTGATTGGAATAATGGACTTAACAAACAATCCGCAATAACTCCCTAATTTTGTTTTACCGACAACTGCCTGGCCTTTCTCGTTTAAAAAAAACCCTTACTCGTTCTTCAGGAGTGTGAATTTTGATCAATTGTTTGAGCTTTGTTGGCCCTCTACCCTTAAAGTTGTCATAATTTTCTTCAATATCTTCGTTTTCAGAAATCACATTATGAGCATTATTTGAGTCCGCATGATATTGATTTTCTTCATTTTTCGAATCCATGTAAGAACCAAAATCCTGAATTAGAAACCAAAAAAAAGGTAGGATATTCTGATTCATTTTATTTGCTTTAGGAATTCCTTTTCACATTTGTTCTTTCATGCTCATCAAAATTTCATCAGAGGAGAGAAGAGGGGACTATGATTTCATTGGGGCTGATTTTTTTTTCTCTAACAATATGAAAGGGTTCAAGTATTTCAAACATGAATGAAAGTAAACTGAGATACAAACAGGGAGAGGGGATATAAAGAATACCTAACCAGAAATATCATATATGAACTCAAGTATTGTTCGGATTCTGGATGAAATTTCCTGAAATAAGGTCAAAATAACATCTTAGATAAGCTTCCTTTAATTTTTGTCCTCCCTAAAGTTTTGTGTCCATCAAATGGTTGATAGGCATACCAGCTCCAAAGAAAAAAGTGTATATTACCTTGGTATCTATGATAACACAAATGATTAATATCACAATGTCCAATTAGATACTAATGGATTATGGACCAATTACTTAAACAAGATATCAGTGTCACTATATACCTATATATGTATATATATAATTGGTATATACTAATTTTATTTGCATTGATATCATGATGTGTGGAAATAATATTTCATGTATTGATAAATAATCAAATATGTGTATGTCAGTGTTCCAACAGTGCCATCCTTCACGGTGGAAGCTGATAGGAGTGGTTGTTATAATAAGAAACTAAAAGATCATATATGGAACCTAAAGATCCAAAATTTAGAGAATATCATGAATCGACTTAATTAATCGATAAGTCATTCAAAGGACAAGTGTATAAAACACAAATAGATGGAAAATTCAGTTACTAGTGAGCACTAAGAAATCAAACCAAAATATATTGAATTGAAATAAACGATAAGAAATTGATTCACTTCCAATTTAATGTCCAAACACAATAAACACAAAACCAAATAATAAATATGTTCAGTAATAACATCCAATCAAATAGAAGACTTCCAATTCACATAAAAGGATAAATATTTAAGAAGATGATATCCGATTGTCAATCCAAGTCCCCTCAACATCTTCACATGCATAATTTGATGAACTTTCATCAATGACATTGAAAGATTCAACATTGGGCAATACAGTGGTTGGAGTATCATTTCCACCACAATCGACCAACGCATCACCAGTGCCCTCACCATAATATTACCTTTGAGGAGATGACACTGTAATTCACCATTTAGTATCCAATTGATCAGGTACGTAAAATACTTGCTTGGCCTGAGAATCCATGGTAATGGAGTCAAATTTAAAACCAACTTTACCAAGTTCGACTAAAGTGAATACAAGTTCATCTATCCTGATGCTATTTTTGTTCTCAACCCAATTACACTTAAATACCAGAATCTTAAATGCAAAATAGTTTAGAATCCATATATCTTTAATCACACCGTAAAAAACCATATCTCTAACAATAGGTTTACTATCCTTCGCACTAGCTACTTGCATCGTTTTGGTCACTATGCTCACTCCACTATTTTGGTTAACTCGAACATCATCAAAATCCTCCGTTTAATACCGAGATTAGTTAATGACATAACCATGGTACTTTAATACATTTTGACGCGGTCCTTGAGCCAACCAAATCAAAGTGTCTGAGACATTTGTATTTGAGACATTTTACTTAACTTCAACCTTATATTTTAAGAAGAGTATTTTAAAAATATTAGTAAAAATAAATTATGACAACAAGATACATATACGCTTTTAGAATGCATACCCTTTCACGAAACCATTGAATAAAGGTGCGGTTATGCTCCTCTTCTAACAGCTTTTTGTTTTTCGCTTTATGAATGTGCATTTTCGTTAAGTACTGCATATGCTCCCTCATCAAGTTAGGAATTAGTAATATTTCATATAGAGGAAATTAAAATTGTATATAGAATGTTGTATTTCAATATAATTACTCGATATAAGATTGACCATCAATAGCTTTATACAACACATGGAGATGTGCTTGATTCAATAACAAACGATCGACTTCAACGATATCAGCGCCCCCCAAAGGTCTGTCATCTTCTACATGAGAAGGAACTCCAATTGCGTCTAATCTAGATAAGAACTCTAAATAAAACTTGATTGCATCTTTCGCTATATATCATTGGGCAATTCACCCTTTTGGGTGATTTTTGTTCCTCACATAATCTTTCAAAACATTCAAATACCTAAAAATCACTAAGGATAAGACTACAATCATGATGCATATTTTATTTTAATGGAAAAATTTTAACATGCTCACCTCTCAATTGTGTACATCCACCGGAAAAAAGTGGACCACAAAGTTCGACCTCTTTCACAAGATGCACCGTTAGATGTATCATGATGTCAAATAATTATGGTGGAAAGTATTTCTCTAACAAGCACATTGTGACCACAATATCCTTCAGAATTTCCTTTAATTTCTCCACATCCATGACTTTTGCACAAAGAGCATTGAAAAAGAAGAATACTATAATAAGTACATATCTCACATGTTTTGGAAATACACCTCGTATAGCAACATGAAACAACCAATGCATTAAAACGTGATGATCATGGGATTTGAGGCCGTATAATTTTAAATCTTCCATAGAGACAAGACTTTTGAAATTCGAAGAGTATCCATCTGGGACCTTAAGATTACACAAAGTTTCACACATCATTATTTTTTCCTCTTTAGATAATATGTAACATGCTGGCGGTGGGTAAGTCCGTTTCTTGTTAACTTGTGGTGCTAACTGCTTCCTTAAACCCATCGCAACGAGGTGATTATGAATCTTTACACCATCTTTTGTTTTTCTCGGAATGTTAAGTAAAGTCCTAATTATACTCTCACAAACATTCTTTTCAATATGCATTACATCCAAAAGACATTGATCCCCCCGAACTTCACTACTACAAATGAGATGTTTCTAATACTGAAGCTCAAAAAATATTGACTTCTTCTTCCAACATGTAGCATCTTCATTTTGTAAACTTCCTTTCTTATTTCTCTTCTTCAATTTCGATTTCTTCTTAGTAACATTATTCTTTCCCCAAGAGACATTGATCCCCCCGAACTTCACTAATATTTGTTCCCCACTCAAAGGTTTAGGTGGTAACCCAAACTCTTTCTCACTGTTAAAGGCTTTTTTTTTAAATTTCGAAACGGATGGTCCAGTAGAAGATACCTTCTATGTCCTATATAAATGCACTTAGCATAATTTTTCAATCTCTGAGAATGTATCTCTTCATTACATATTCGACAAGCATAATATCCCTTTGTAGTAGAACCCAAAAAATTCCCATATGTAGGGAAATCATTAATTGTCCACAACAAAATAACCCTTAATGTAAAATATTCTTGCTAGTATGCATCATAAACTCTCACTACTTCCTCCCATAAAGTTTTTAGATCCTCAATTAGCGGTGCCAAATAAATATCAATGTCATTTCCAGGTTGTTTGTGGCCTTATATCAGCATCGTTAATTGAGTATACTTTCTTTTCATGCATAACTCCGATGAAAGGTTGTAAGTATTCAGCATAACGGGCCAAAAACTATACCTAGTGCTAAGGGTATTATTTGGATTAATTCCATCTATTGGGATACCTAATCGAAGGTTCCTTGATTCCTTTGCAAACTATGGCCACTTCTCATCTATTGGCTTCCATTGTGGAGAATCTGCTGATGATGCAATCGACCATCAATTTATCTTCCATTAGCATGCCACATCAAATCTTTTCCTGTTTGTGTGGATTGAAACCACCTTTTGAATCTTGGGATTAGTGGAAAGTACCATAGTACTTTTGCAGGTACACCCTTTTTCCCTCCATTGGTCACATTCTTATTGACTTCATATCTTCATGTTCTACAAGTAGGACATAGTATTGCATTCACATACTCTTTTTTGTAAAGTATGAAACCATTAGGAAAAGCATGTAATTTTTGACACTCCATCCCAAATGAAAACAAACTATGCTTTGCCTCCCTATTAGATAAAGGAAATTCATTATTGTCTGCAATCATATCAGCAAACAATGTAAGCACATCTAAGAAGCTCTTGCCATAACATCCACTCTTAGATTTTATATTGAATAGTTTCACTTTTACCGCCAACTTAGTATACTTTATACAACCTCCATACAAGGGCTTATCTACATTTCCAAGACAATTTTGAAAATGTTTATGATCTCTGGTGAAATCTTCATTTAATGCCTGGTCCATATCTATTGTGTTTGCAACATCGTTAATATAATTCCATGGTCTTCATCGATAGGTTCATCACATTTCGCACTTGACGGCTCTGCATTATTTTCTTCTTCCCCATGTCAATCCCACGTAGTGTATCTTGGATGAATTCCATTATTATATAAATGATACCTTGTATAATTTACACTCATCTTCAAGATGTTATCGCACTTAGTGCATGGGCACCGAATTGAACTAGGATCATCTGCACCATCTTCAGCAAATCTTATAAATATTTCAACCCTGTTCATATATTCTTTGGATAATCTATGCTTGGTTATCCACGACTTATCCATACCGAATAAATATTCTTCTACCCTTGGGTAAAAAAACCTTAATTATTAAACAATCACTTAGACAATGTGTGTGTGTGTTTATATATATATATATATATATATATATATATATATATATATATATATATATATATATATATATATATATATGTATGTATGTATAGTAGTACTATTTGAGGCAAATCTAAAGTTGAAGAAAGTTTGAAAACATGAGGTCATTTAGGTCAATCCACTTTACCTTTGTATGAGAATACTAGTAGGGGACTAAGAATAAAGATACTATGGTGGATGTTTTTAAAGGGTTGATCTCCAACAAATCTCATTCTTCACAATAAAAAAATCCTTTATTGAAAATTTGAAGAATTATATCAAGTTTTAAATTCTTAAAATTTGATGTGTATAAGTGTTTATAGGGTTTCTTTAATTGATCTTAAATTCTTATGTTAAGTTTGTCGTGTTTAAAATACATCAAGACTTAAAACCATCATGGTTTATTTTATTATAAAAAGCATGTATACACTTACATAGGTTAATCTTTTATGGATTTGGCACCATAAATGTTGTTAGTGGACTTCTTGAAATATGCATTGTTCCATTATGTAATGACCATGTTGCTCATCTGAGTTGGATATGTTTTATATGCATAGTGATGAGGTTATCATTAAAATGAAGTTTCCAGGGGTTATGGTGGTTTTGGTGCTCTTGGGCATTCTGTTTATCGTAGATAACTGCTCCCTAAATTGGTGTAAGTCTCTTGGGATGTAAGAGAATCCCTCCCCATTCAAGGTCCACCTCTTACATCTCTCATCCCACATTGAATAAGGAAACAAACGTTATGAATTCCGTATTTTTATGATTTTTCTTAGGAGTTAAGGTTTCACATCAAAGAGTCATTGCTGATTGATAATATAATTCAGTTGTTAATTAGAGATGCCACTAAAGAAATACAAAATTTGTTCAAAGAAACAATGTACAACTGAGAGCAATGATATTTGTATCCCCCCTCATATCTCCCCTTGGCCTATATATCTCTCTCCCCCACCTCATATCCAAAAAAATAATTATCTCTAAAGGATTTCCAAATTAACCACAAACCCTACAAGATTTATTAAACGAACCATCATTTAAGTGGAGAATATTTTAGAGGTGGATTTGTGTTGTTAAGAAACATGTTAATAGATTGTTTTAACATTAGACCCAAAATCAAATGGACTCCATCACTCACATAAAAAACTTCACAACACATGAAGGCTTTTGAGGACATGAATACCAAGGCAAAAATTGTATGTGGAGAATAGTTATCTCCACATATTGCGATATGGTGGGGCACATTCTAATGGTAACTTTCTCTGAAATGTAGGAAATGACGAGGGACCTTTATTTTAGCCTCGAAACAAATGACCAAAATTGTACTAGGAAGGCGCTCGTGGCCATGTTCCTAAGCCCTTGGATTGGATTCTACAAGGCTCCAACTTTTCTTGCTGGTTGATAAGAACTAAGCTTCCCACTTTATATTACCTATTTATCTTTCCCCTACAAATATGCTGATTCAACATCAATTGTCAACAATTGTTGGCTCAACATGGTTGAACCTTTTTTGGAAAAATTAATAATTCAAATTGTGAAATCAGTTATCTGTACTTCGATTGGACATACTGTATTTCCTACACTTGTTTGACTAATAAACAATTTCCATTATTTGGTTAAAGAAAACAACTTCTACTCTCTCTCTCTCTCTCTCTCTCTCTCTTTGTATATATATATGTATACATAGACAATAAAATTCTAGATGTACCTCCCAACTTACATTGATGTAGAGTTCAATGGTCGACTCGTATTTATAAATTAGAACGCAATGCTTCTTGAGTTGTGATTCCTCTTTGGATTTAGTTTTTTCTGGTCATTTCCTTAAATTCAACTTAGACGTATAAATGCTTCGTCGTACGATGAAAATGGGGAGGTAGATTCAGAAGCTAAAATTTTCATAACTTTCTTCTGAGATGAAAATGTAGTTATTAGACGGTTTCCCACCCCAAAACTAATAGAAATCCTTTTGCGTGGAAGTTCCTATAACAACCCTCGCTTTTGAGAACTGATTTTTATATTAATTTACTATGTGACGTAATTATATAAAATGTTGGAATATAGAGTAAATATTAATTGAATCAGTTAAAGGTTAATATTTACTAAATTGTTGCATATTTACTGTATGTGTATGTAAATATCCCCTGTTGAGTTTTATTGTGTCACAAGATTTAAATGACATTTATGGTTTAAAATGAAACTGGAATTTGAAATGAGTTATAAAATTTCCAAATGAAAATTTGGAGGGAGTAGTTCGTCCCGAAATGTGCGAGATAGTCAAAATAAGTGCCATATCGTGGTATTAACAACTTAAGTTGATAATTTTAGACTTAAGCCACGATTTGGATCTTGCCTTGCATTTATTTCTCTTAGTGCATTTATTAAACCTAGAGAGATAGAGAGAGGAAGAGAACTTTGGAGAAAAGAGGAGAAAGAGAGAGATTGAAGACTTGAAGATTGATCTTGCTGCCATCTTTCAAGAAATCTGAATTCGCAAGCTTATGGCTAGTTTTCTACTTGCTAATATGTAATTTAAGATGAATATTTGGTATTGATAGTTGTGTATTAGTTTTGGTTTATCAATGTCACGAATTTTTTGGGTTTATGGGTTTTAAATCCTTGAAGGTTGATTTGGATATTCATTGATGTAAATGGTAGTAGTTAGATGTATTTATAATGCATTGGTGGCCATAAATGATCTTGGTTTGAATGGATTTGAGTTGGGGGAATTTAGGAGTCCAAGACTCCATAGCCAGACTTGGCAAATTCGCAAGGGAGAATTGATTCGGCCCCTGGGCAAATCGATTCGCATAGGGTCAGTTTCCAGGTCTGCCTGGACCGAATCGATTCGGCCAAGCCAAATGGATTTGGCAATTTGCTGAATCCTAGGTTTTCTTGTCCGAATCGATTTGCTTTTTGGGCGAATCGATTCGATAAGGAGAATCGATTCGGCCCTAGGGCGAATCGATTCGTTTTCCTGCTGTTTTTGAGTTAGTTTTATAACTCAAATTTAATTCATTTTCTTTAGGTTTAGGACCTAGGAACCTTCTTATATGAAGTAAACTTAGAGACCTAGAGTTATAGATGAGTTAGTTAACTATCTTACATTGGAAAAGGGTTATGTGGGGGTTATTATAGGGGTATGCAAATTGAGGTTAGTGCATTTCTTTCCTTTACTAAATTAATAGGAGTCTAGGAGATTGTCAGGTCATGTTTGGAGACTTTAGAGGCTCAATCGAAGTAAAATAGTCTTTATGGATTATTATCACCCTAAAAAGGTTTGAAGTATATATTGGGAGTTTATTTATTCATTGAAGTTATTATGATGACGTGAACTACGTCTAGCCCCGGATAACTATAAGGCTTTTGATAAAATGGAAATGGAATTGGAAATGAATAGAGTAAACGATAATTTACTTAATCATGATATGGTAAATAAATAAATGGTTTAAACACACCCTCTCTAAACGCCATCATAAGGGAAGTCCGCGCATGAGGTGAATCCCCCTGGCTAGTGAATGCAGGGTGGATATAGTCCTAGGCCATAGGAGCGCTTGTTGTATATTTTCTGTGATGGTGAGGTAATTTCGGGTGTGGTTATGACTCTCCCGCAGGCATATGGCCGCTTCCCGATGTATTGTGTTATAGGTGCCCATGTGGTCTTGGATTATAGGACCTAGAAGATGATGGTCATTTAGGGGCGCGCAGAGTGGGGAAACCCGTACGGGCGGTTTTAGAATCATTATATATATATATATATATATATATATATAACTATTCTTTATCAAGTGGGACTTGATAGATTATAAATGCCATAAAGAGCATAATGAAATGCCATAAAGAGCATACAATTGAGATAAATGCCACAAAGCATATGATTGTAATTATGTTTCCTGATAAGGAACGGAAATGATGAGATGTTATAATGAGACTAATGGAGATTTTAGTAAATGCTACTCATTTGTATTCTCGTACATAGCTGAATTAAATTTATGATCATCTAAACTGCTTTAGTTCATGCTTTAAAATTGTGTAGATAGATTCTCATCTTTATCCATCATGACTACCTATTCATAACTGTCATACTCTTCATTCATCTGGTGATCACATAAAACCGGGCCCTGACCCGTTCATATTTTATGTTGTGCATAAATCTTGTATCCGCTCAGGTGCACCACTGTAAGGATGCCCATACTAATTGGGATCCGTGATATTTTAAGGACATTACGGGATACTTTATATAAACGCTTTCATTTTTGTACTCTAGTTATGATCGGGTCTTTTATTCGAGCGTGTGGCCCAACTTTTGTAATTGTCTAATGGATGTAATATGTAAGTTAACGAACTTGTTATACATTGTATGTACCTGTGGACCGACAGGATATTCAGTTCTCTCATTGTATACTTGTCGTTATTATAATACATGTTCTTGGGGTTTCCGCTTTCTTTTTCAATCATGGGTTGTTTAAAATGCTTTCTTTATATTATAAAACAGAATTTTTGACAACCCGTTCTCTGGATTATTGAGTGGTTATCCCGTATACTCTTTATATTGTTATGATGCTGAGAATGATTCCATCCATGATTCCTGTATTATTAGAGTATCGGGCTGGCCACCCTTATTTTAGTGAGCGGGTTATCACAGATGGAATCAGAGCATCAGGTTCTAGAGTCTTTAGGATCTATGTGGACTTGTCACGTTCTACCGTATCGTTCTTTGATATAGAGCTTAATGATAGGACTGATTTTTGCTTATGTATGCGATCTTCTGTAAATTAGATTGTCCTAAATAGTATTTTAACTCTATTGTTTCTTTACCTCAGATGCCGCCTAAGAGAGGTCGCCCGGCGAGTCGCAATAGAGTCATAGAAGGGGATGATGATCCTCCACCGCCGCCACAGGGAAATATAAATGCTGCTGATGTAGCAAATATTGTGGCCCAAGCGGGCAACGCAGTGATGACTGCCGTGGTGCAACAAATACCACAAGCCCAACAACGAGCGTAGGATGCACAAGCTCCTACGTGACCTTCTCCATGGGAGAGAGTGAGGGAGTCCTTTCTAAAGGGCCATCCCCCAGAATTTGATGGAGGCTCTGATGTTATTAGAGATAATCAGTGGAAGAAGGATATGCAATTCCATCTATGAATGGTGGAGTGTAGTGAGGAGAAGAAATAAGTCCTTGCTACTTTCAAGCTCGTCGAATCTGCGTTGCATTGGTAGGAGTCGATGACTACACTAGAACAGAGGGATACCATGACAATCGCTGATTTATGGGCTTTATTTGATCGAAAGTACTTCCCTCTCGCAGTTCAAAGGGAGCTGAGAAGGAAGCTTCAGGACGTGGTACAAGGGGAGCGATTAGTTGTACAATATAAAGAGGAGTTCACCCGGTTAGCAAGTTTTGTACCGGATGAAGTGACTCCAGAAGAGAGGAGAATCTCTAAGTTTATGGGAGGTTTACATTGGAGGATAAGACAACATTTGCTTGGTAATCCAGCCTTACAAACATTTAGGGATGTGATGAATGAGGCATTGCTTCATTGCCAAGAACATCGATTGTTTGTACAGAATAGCAAGAAGGCTTCAGTGATGGGGCAAGCAGGAAAACCTGGAGGTAATGGGAGTGGAGGAGGAGCATTTCCTTCATCCCAATCTTTGGGAAGTAAGTAAAGAGAGAGGGACCCCCAGCAAGGGGATTGTCTAAACGACAACGTTTTGGTGGGTTTATTGCGAGTGGTAATAATAATAGGCGGGGTCAAGGTGGACCGCAACAACAACAAGCAGGTAGAGGTGGAAATGGAGGTAGAGGCCATCAGGGCTGAGGTTTCGGGTAGCTTCGAAATAATCAAGGGCAAACCAAAGAGAATATGATAAACCGATGCTTTCAATGCGGAGAGCTGGGTTATTACAAGAGGTCGTGTCCTTTGTTGATTGGGGGATAACTTCCTAGGACTCCTCAGCAGCCACATGTTCAGTTTTTGCCACAGGTACCTAACCTAGTTGTTCCTCCATAGTAGGGATAGCTACAGTATGGACGGGTTTATCATATTCAGGATGCTATGCTTCCTTCGGCCCCTCCGGTGCCGCCAGTGATTGAGGGTAAGTTTCTCATTCAAGGGCATATGGGTCGGGTACTGTTTGATACGGGTGCGACACACTCATTCATTTTTAGAAGTTTTTCTCAGACTACAGAGTTGATAAAATCTGCAGAGAATACATTTACGAGTATTAAATCTTCGATGGGTGATGGTTCACTGATTTTCTTTGTTTGTAAACAAATAGAAATTAATCTTGGTAATTTTTGCTTTGAGGTCGATTTGCT
The DNA here is from genome assembly GCA_949130495.1 of Sambucus nigra. NCBI lineage: Eukaryota > Viridiplantae > Streptophyta > Magnoliopsida > Dipsacales > Adoxaceae > Sambucus > Sambucus nigra. Next base: position 642,263,391 of record OX422209.1, on the reverse strand, counting down.
AGTCCTTGACATGATCGGTTATGATGTGATTTTGGGTATGGATTGGCTAGTGAAGTATCATGCGATAGTCAATTGCTATGGGAAGAGTATAGAGCTTTCCATTCCGGGGCAAGAAATGTTTTTAGTGGTTATGCCTTGCTTAGAAGGCGGTACTAGCACTTAATTGTATTGTATGGAGAAAGAGACTTCTCGGTATGTAGTTGTCTCCCTAGATTCTATTTCGGTTGTCAGATATTTTGAAGATGTTTTTCGGGAAATACCGAGTTTGCCTCTGAGTCGGGAGATTGAGTTTGTGATCGATTTAGAGCCAGGAACTAGACCGATTGTGAGAGATCCATATCGCATGGGTCCTGTGGATATGAGGGAGTTAAGAGAACAAATTCAGAAGTTGTTGGAGTAGGGATTTATTCAGCGTAGCACACCATCATGGGGTGTTCCGGTCTTATTTGTGAAGAAGAGGGACGGTTCTCTCTGATTATGTGTTAACTACAGAGATTTGAATAAAGTCACCATCCGAAATAGATACCCTTTGCCACGTATCGACGATTTGTTTGATCAACTTAGGGGAGCGTCGTACTTCTCTAAGATTGATTTGAGGATGGGGTATCACCAGTTGCGGATACGGGAGCAATATGTGTCCAAAATTACTTTCCTAACGAGGTATGGGTCGTATGAATTTTCGGTTATGCCTTTCAGACTAACCAACGCCCCCACCATGTTTATGGACCTCATGAATAGGGTATTTCAGGACTTCCTGGACCAGTTTGTTATTATATTCATCAATGACATCCTAGTTTTTTCTCAGATAGAATCTGACCATGCTATTCATTTGAGCTTGGTCCTACAAAGGTTGAGGGTTCACCAATTGTATGTTAAGTTCGAGAAGTGTCGCTTTTGGTTACAGTATGTTCAATTTTTGGGCCATATTGTGTCGTCCCAAGGTATTTCGATGGACCCAAGCAAAGTGCTTGCAGTGAAGGAGTTTGGTCAACCCACGACACCTACCGAGATTCGTAGTTTTCTGGGTCTGGCGGGTTATTATTGCCGATTTATTAAGGGTTTCTCTAAAATTGCTAGCCCTTTAATAAATTTAACCCGAAAAGGGGTGCAGTTTGTTTGGGATGATTCCTATCAGTCTCCTTTTGATGAGCTGAAGGAGAGGTTGATTTCTGCTTCAGTCCTTGCGTTACCAAAACCAGGATTAGAATATTTAGTCTTTACCAATGCATCTCTAAAAGGTTTGGAAGGTGTACTTCAACAAGAGCGTTGGGCCATTGCTTATGCTTCGCGCAAGCTGAAGCCTCATGAAAGGAATTATCCAATGCATGACTTAGAACTGGCCACGGTTGTCTTTGCCTTGAAGATTTGGAGGCATTATCTCCTAGGGGAGAAAATTAGTCTTTACACGGACCATAAATCGTTGCAGTAATTATTTTCACATAAAGATTTAAATATGCGACAACGCCGATGGTTGGAATTCGTAAAAGACTATCAATTTGACATCCACTATCACCCGGGCAAGGCGAACGTGGTGGCAGATGCCTTGAGTAAAAAACTCGAAGGAGAGTTAACGGAGGTATAGAAGGCCAAATGTAAGGAGCTCAGTCAGGAGGACGCGGTTTCTAGGGCGTTCATGTCAGTGATGACCGTTAGACCTACTATTGTGTCAAGGGTTGTAGAAGCTCAAGGAAGGGATGAGGGTTGTCAGGACCATATACGTAAATTGTTGTCCGAGGGAGCGGAATACCACTTGATAAGTTCAGAGGGTGGATTACATTTTCATGGGAGACTCATCATCCCGGATGAAGGGGATTTGAGAAAATCCGTGATGGCAGAATCTCATGGGTCAAAATTTTTAGTGCATCCTGGTGGGGACAAGATGTATCAAGACATGCGCCATCAGTATTGGTGTCCAGGCATGAAGCGGGATATTTCTGAGTTCGTATCCTAATGCACTACTTGTCAATTGATCAAGATAGATCATCAGCGATCGACAGGATTGTTGCAACCGTTGGACATACCGGTGTGGAAGTGGGAGAGTATATTGATGGATTTTATTACGGGCTTACCGAGGTCGAAGAGTGGTCACGATTCCATAGGGTGATTGTCGACTTCTTGACTAAGTCAGCACACTTCCTACCCGTGCGCACAGATTATGATACCGCTCGCTATGCCCAGCTGTTCATCGCGGAGTTTGTTAGACTCCATGGGGTGACCTTAAATATATTTTTCGATCGAGACAAGATTTTTGTTTCCCACTTTTGGCGAAGTTTCCAAGAGTCTATGGGAACCGAATTGAAGTTAAGAACTTCTTATCAACCTCAAACAGATGGGCAGATGGAAAGAGTCAACCAAATGTTGGAGGATATGCTCCGTATGTGTATGCTTGATTTCAAGGGTGGTTGGGAACAATATCTCCCTTTGGTCAAATTTGCTTATAGCAATTCGTACCAGTTTACTATTAGAATGGTGCCCTATGAAGAACTTTATGGCTGACCTTGTAGATCACCCACTTGTTGGTTGGAGGTGCGTGATAATAAGTTTCTTGGACCGAAAATGATCCAGGATACTTCTTCCAAGATTGAACTCATCCGTAATTGCATTCAAATAGCTCAAGATCGGCAAAAGAGCTATGCCGATGCGGGTAGAAGGAATGTTGAGATGGAGGTTAAAGATCAAGTCTTGGTGCAGGTGTCACCAATGAAAGGTATAAAGCGATTCAGGAAGAAAGGAAAGCTTGCGTCGCGTTATGTTGGACCTTTTCCTATTCTTGCCAAGGTAGGTCCAGTGGTGTATCAACTTGCCTTACCGGAACCCTTACAACAAATCCATGACATGTTTCATGTCTCCTCTTTGAAGAAGTACAAGAGGTGTGAAGGTGCCCTTTGGCATATTCCTTTTGAGGATATTGATTTACAACCTGATATTTCATATGAAGAACAACCGATTGCTATCTTAGAGCATGGGGAGCGTAGGTTGAGATCTCGAGTGGTGCCCTTGGTGAGAGTCCAATGGAGTCATCACAACGCCAAGGAATCGACGTGGGAACGTGAGGATGATATGCGGGAAAAGTATCCGCATCTCTTCTTGCAAGGTACACTTTAATTTTGGGGGGAAAATTCCGTCATAAGGGGGGAGTATGTAACAACCTTCGCTTTTGAGAACTGATTTTTATATTAATTTACTACGTGACGTAATTATATAAAATGTCGGAATATGGAGTAAATATTAATTGAATGAGTTAAAAGTTAATATTTACTAAATTGTTGCATATTTACTGCATGTGTATGTAAATATCCCCCTGTTGAGTTTTATTCTGTCACAAGATTTAAATGACATTTATGGTTTAAAATGAAACCGGAATTTGAAATGAGTTATAAAATTTCCAAATGATAATTTGGAGGGCGTAGTTAGTCCCGAAATGCGCGAGATAGTCAAAATAAGTGCCATATTGTATTTTGACGTTTCGGGCACTTTTGACTGGTTATAGCTTAAATGTGTAGTTGTGAGTCATTTTATCGCGGTATTAACAACTTAAGTTGATAATTTTAGACTGAAGCCACGATTTGGGTCTTGCCTTTCATTTATTTCTCTTAGTGCATTTATTAAACTTAGAGAGATAGAGAGAGGAAGAGAACTTTGGAGAAAAGAGGAGAAAGAGAGAGATTGAAGAACTGGAGATTGATCTTGCTTCCATCTTTCAAGAAATATGAATTTGAAAGCTTAAGGCAAGTTTTCTACTTGAAAATATGTGATTTAAGATGAATATTTGGTATTCATAGTTGTGTATTAGATTTGGTTTATCAATGTTAAGATTTTATTGTGTTTATGGGTTTTAAATCCTTGGAGGTTGATTTGGATATTCAATGATGTAAATGGTAGTAGTTAGATGTATTTATAATGAATTGGTGGACATAAATGATCTTTGGTTTTAATGTATTTGAGTTGGGGGAATTTAGTTATCCAAGACTCCATAGCCAAACTTGGAAAAATTTGCAGGGGCGGATCGATTCGGCCCCTGAGCGAATCGATTCGTATAGGGTTAGTTTCCAAGTCTACCTGGACCAAATTGATTCGTCCAAGCCAAATCAATTCGGCAGTTTGCAGAATCCCAAGTTTTCTTGTCCGAATCGATTCGCTTTTTGGGTGAATCGATTCGCTAGGGCGAGTCGATTCGTTTTCTTGCTGTTTTTGAGTTAGTTTTATAACTCAAATCTAATTAAATTTCTTTAGGTTTAGGACCTAGGAACCTTCTTGTATGAAGTAAACATAGTGTTCTAGAGTTCTAGATGAGTTAGTTGACCATCTTACATTGGAAATGGGTTATGCGGGGGTTATTACGGGGGGTATGCAAATTGAGGTTAGTGTGTTTCCTTCCTTTACTAAATTAGTAGGAGTCTAAGGGATTGTCAGGTCATGTTTGGAGACTTTAGAGGATCAATCGAAGTACGATGGTCTTTGTGGATTATTATCACCCTTAAAAGGTTTGAAGTATATATTGGGAGTTTATTTATTCATTGAGGTTATTATGATGACGTGAACTACGTCTAGCTCCAGATAACTATAAGGCTTTTGATAAAATGGAAATGGAATTGGAAATGAATAGAGTAAACGATAATTTACTTAATCATGATATGGTAAATAAATAAATGGTTTAAACACACCCTCTCTAAACGCCATCATAAGGGAAGTCCGCGCATGAGGTGAATCCCCCTGGCTAGTGAATGCAGGGTGGATATAGTCCTAGGCCATATGAGCGCTTGTTGTATATTTTTAGCGATGGTGAGGTAATTCCGAGTGTGGTTATGACTCTCCCGCAGGCATATGGACGCTTCCCGACGTCTTGCGTTATAGGTGGCCAGGTGGTCTTGGATTATAGGCCCTGGAAGATGATGGTCATTTAGGGGCGCGCATAGTGGGGAAACCCGAATAGGCAGTCTTAGAATCGTTATATACACACACACATATATATAACTATTCTTTATCAAGTGGGACTTGATAGATTATAAATTCCATAAAGAGCATAATTAAATTCCATAAAGAGCATAAAATTGAGATAAATGCCACAAAGAGCATATGATTGTAATTATGTTTCCTGATAAGGAACGTAAATGATGAAATGTAATAATGAGACTAATGGAGAATTTAGTAAATGCTACTCATTTGTATTCTCTTACATAACTGAATTAAATTTATGATTTTATAAACTGCTTTAGTTCATGTTTTAAAATTGTGTAGATAGATTCTCATATTTATCCATCATGACTGCCTATTCATAACTGTCATACTCTTTATTCATTTAGTGATCACATAAAATCAGGCCCTGACCCGTTCATATTTTATGTTGTGCATGAATCTCGTATCCTCTCAGGTGCTCCACCGCAAGGACACCCGTATTGATTTTTCCATTTCGGTAGACATTTTGAGAGCCTTGATAGTTTGCGGACATTACGGGATACTTTGTATAGACGCTTTCATTTTTGTACTCTAGTTATGGTCGGGTCTTTTATTCGGGCGTGTGGCCCAACTTTTGTAATTGTCTAATGGATGTAATATGTAACTTAACGAACTTGTTATACATTGTATGTACCTGTGGACCGATAGGATATTCGATTCTCTTATTGTATACTTGTCATTGTTATAATACATGTTCTTGGGGTTTCCGCTTTCTTTTTCAATCATGGGTTGTTTAAAATGCTTTCTTTCAATTATAAAACAAAATTTTTTACAACCTGTTCTCTGGATTATTGAGTGGTTATCCCGTATACTCTTTATATTGTTATGATGCTGAGAATGATTCCATCCATGATTCCTGTATTATTAGAGTATCGGTCTGGCCACCCCTTATTTTAGTGAGCTGGTTGTCACAGTTCCTAAACTAATTAGAGAGGGAATTGAATGAAAAAATGCCTATGTGTATGTTACATTTTTGTGCACCGTAGTATCTACTTGTTTTTTTTTTTGCATGTGTTGTTGATGCCTTCCAAAGTTGATCTTCAATGTTGTCAATTGTCATTGTGATATATTACAATTCTTTCAAACTATATGTATTATTCATATGGATGGTTTCTTTCTGATATGGTATTTTCTTTTTGTAACATTAGTGTATAACATAAAAAAGGATGCACGATTTGCTAGAACATTTTCTTTTTTTAATTTATTTCGTAAGTCCTGGTGTTGACAGGACGGTAGGCTAGATGATGCCGGTTAATAGTTTCTAGTTATTTGATTTATGCTACAGCTAGGATGATGTTGTGGTTGTAAAGTATGATTGTGTACGTTGTCACATTTGAATATAATCCATTGACGTGTTTCTTACATTGAATCACTACCCAACTGCTAATTGTTTGATATAATCCATTGATGTGTAAGCTAATTGTTTGATATTTTTGTACTTTTTCTGAAGATGCGTACTGGATTATTAGTTTAATATAGATGATAATGTGACCAACTAATTTGATTTTTTAGAGAAGTCTTGATGCCTTGTAAGCATCTCATTCAGGAGCTTGAAGATGATATTCTACCACCTGAAGCAGAGAGCAGGTACAGAAAAGGATTGCCTCAATAGAAACCACAGATCCTCTAGTTTGACCTGATTTCTTTTATTAAATTATTGTTTATCTTGTTATGTACAGTTTATATTATTACTTTGGTTTTATTAGTTATGGGTGGCTTGACTTTTTATTACTCGATATCAGGAATACAAAGTATATATAAATTCAGAAACGGTCTTATTTTGATGCTTATAAACAACCCCTTAAATCCCTCCCTAACTAAAATAGTGATAATTTTTTTAGTATGATGTACTTTACAAGATGTGATCCTATAGATATTTATTACTCATTTAAACAACAGACAAATAACTATGTCTAGAAACATTTTTGGTAGTAAGAATTGTTATTAAGAGACGTAGTGGCCATCTTTTCGAACAAGATGTTGACATTAACTTGAACCTGACAAGGGTTGGAAAATTCTTACACGAACACAAAAATGAAAACCCGCTAGCATAAATATGAATGAACCAAAAATGACATCAATAAACCTTATTTGACTAATCATACAACACTAGATGATACTTAGTTTATATCAGATTTATAGTGTGTGCGCCATTGTGACATGTTTAGAACAATATTTATTGTGTTTTATACCAAACAAACAAATAATAATTAATGAAATAACATGTTTAAAATGTTAATTGATACGTTTTGAGTTCATAATGTAATTTTTGACATTCACATCCAACACCTTAAAGTTGCAGGTCACTCCATATATATACGGAATTTGCCTTTGAATCAAACTCCAACACAACTTGAGGAGGTATTTAGAAAATTTAGGACCATCGTTCTCATTAACTCAAAAAGTGTCTCTGTCCCAAAGGACTTGATTTGAAACTTCAATACCTCATCATAAAGGTCAGCTTTCAACTTGATCATCACTGCATCATTGGACTTTTTCTGCACAAAATCAATATTTTTGTTCTCACAAACTTCAATCGATAGAATTTTGGACCGAATGAGAGAGTTCGGGGCGTGTTGGTATCATCTAATGACGTGGGATGGGATTATGAGTTGTATTCATTGGTGAGCTATCTGAGTGGCCCAAGAAAAGTCTGGTTTGTTGGGAAAATTTATAAATGGGCTCATCTAATAAAGGAGAACAGTTTCATAAACTGCAAAGGCAAATTGGAGAGATTTTAGGACTGTCACAAGCTTACCAGTTGTTCCTTTTAAGGTCTCAACTTCTGTTTTTCTCCATTCACATAATCACTTAGCATTCCTTCTAAGTATTCCCCACTTCTTGTATTAGAATTTCTAGCTAAACCTATATCATATATTTGATCACAGACTATTTTCACCTATAAGAAAACAAAACAACCAAGAAACGAAACTCAAACTAAAGAACTTGAGAACATAGTGAAACCGAATCTACAATACTAACTGTTATATTCCCACAATCGATACATGTGTCGAATGCGAGAAGTTGTTCACCATCTTTGCATGACTGTTGTGACTATAACATAGGTCTCTGAACTCTTTTAAGGTTCGATTAGTGTTCCATTGCCAAAAATCACCAACAGTTTTTGCACGGTTGCTTGTTTAGAATATAATTTATACGACTAACATGATTTTTGGTGTCGAATATACTGAGAGAAATGGTAAGGGAGCACGATACCTTTGTAAGGAAAATTCGTGATGAATTCGAGATCTCATAATACCAAATGATCATCCATTAGAAATATCATGGATTTTAACATCTTTATTTCCTTTATTTATGTAACTGATCTATACAATCGATCAATATAATCATTGTGTTAAAAAGTTAGTACAATTTATGAATATTGAAAATTATACAACACATCAACATAAATGTGATTTCAGTAGAACATATTAAAACTTATTGTTTACTTTTATTCATTTTTTAGTTATCATATTTGTAATATATAGACTAATTGTCATCTTATGTTAATATTTTTTTTCTAAGTTTAAAAATGCTCCATTGTTGCGTTTTAGAGAAAGATAGACCATTCGTATTAGGAGTTGTAAGAATTCAATGTTTATACCAATAGGATAATAAGAAGTGATGAATTGTCATTTGACATAACAACACACATACATTTTGTTGTACCTGTATTTGACACGAGGGGAATTCAGTCGTCGATCGAATGTTTATGATCTGTTATTTTAGGAGTTGTTTGATCCTTTAGATTTAATACTGTTTACTAAAAACTTTTGGGCACTCTCAAATTTGATCCATTTGGTCTGATTACCTGGCATTATGATATCAATTTAGGAAACCACTGGTTGAAACTTAGACAGTTTAGGATATCCACTGGATGAACAAGGAAGCATTTCATTTTGTCTAGCTCAATTAGCATCAACAACCATTTTTGCACAGCTAAAAAAATTATGTACATACAGATCCTTCCCAATATCTTATTGTTGTTCACTTTTGATGTTGTATTCCATTGTTACATCTCATGTTTTACGTCACTCAGAACCAACCCGTGGTTCATTTCTTCCATCATTTTGCATGTTATGTCAACTTTTCCACATCACTGGTAAACATTATGAGTACAACATAAAAATGTTCCCTATAAAATTGAATGTGTTTTTAATCATATCGAGAAACATGAATAGGATTATGTATTAGCTAATTTTGTTATTATTAAAATGAAATTGAAACCACCCTATTTTATAGTCATATCAAAACTTAGGCACAATACATGATCTCAAAATATTGGGTTGCTTTATAATTTTTATTACAATCGGATCTCTTACATTGTTAAAATATATTGATACTTTCTTGTCTCATTGTCAATATATTATTTTTCAAACATTGATTTCCTTTACTTCATTACCTTTACATACTTTGTTATATGTTTTATGCTTTACATGAACAATTTTTAAATCCACTGCTTCTTATTCATTGATTATTCTCATCTAGTTGAATATTTGGACTCGTCCACACGTGCAATGCACATGGGCACAACTTGTTTATAGAAGTGTATATGTATATGTGTGCATCGAGGCTTCCCTAGGTGATCTTAGTGAGAAGGTTTAGGGTGCAGGTGCCTAGGGTTTAAATGCAAATTAAAGTAGACAGAGCTAGGTATAAATGAAAAATAACATACCCTATGTACGGTGACTTGGGGCGAAGAGACAACAACTTTCGGTGATGAGGTGACGAATATAGAGCTGCAATCAAGTTGAACGAGAACCACTAGAGGGAAAATAATTAAATTTGCTATAATTCTCATGATTTTAGGTAAGGAAAAAATACCATACACAAGCACCAATAAATAGATAAGCTAGGTGAAAGAAAATGTTTAATTGTGGAATTTTATCAAACAAGAAAATGGCATTCCATTAGATCACGACATAAATTCGAAACAGATACATACAAACACACGTATCAATAGGATGCAAAATAGATCATCAAATTTAATGAAATCTATATAGAAAATGCAATATATCCAAAGAATATGTAATAAGTTCTCTAGAATCTATCTTAGGGTGTGGCTTGGGTTGTGGTTTAATGGGAACAATATTTCAATACATTGGCTTTAAGGCAAGAAAACCATCACTATAACCACCTCTTCAACCCATAAAAAAAAACTAAATTTCTAAATGATGGAGAGGAAGCTCCGACCAAATGGAAATGAGCTACCATGAGAATAAAAAATAGGGGCACAACCAAAATGAATATCAAATTGTTAGTAGGCATACTAAGAAGAGTAGATTACATAAGTTACGCCATACCCGAATGGGGAATCACAACTTCTTCTTACTTCTTGAAGAAATTTTAAGTGTGTTGGTTTAAAACATTTAATAATTTGTATTGTTCATCATTAATTATTAGTCTTAACTTATGTGTATAATAATTACCAATTTCCTCGTGAAATCGAAGACAAATGAAATCAAAGACAAATGTATCTATCGCTTCATCAAGTTTTCCAAACAATACATACATTCATATAAAATAAAAAACAAATGTATTATGTGCCAATTTTCAATCCATCGGGTTTTTAATGAATCAATATATCAAAAAAAAGCAAATTTTAGATATATGAGATGGGAAGAACAATAAATAACATTAATACCCAAAAACTGAGTCACTGGGTTTATTCAAGCAATTAGAAGTACCTTATGCAAACATGGCATAAGGTACACATCAGGTTTAAATGACATTAAGTCACTGAAGAATAATTGAATCAGGTATAAATGACAAATGACCGAACATAGCAAACAAGAACTAATATATTCTCATCCGAATTATACAAAGAGTTTGTAAATCCAAGAAACTTCACTTAACAAACAAAGCTACAATTTGAATGTCAATGGAATGAATTGAAATGCCAAGTAAATGGAAAAAGCTAGGTTTAGAATGAAAAAAAATTCACCTGATGCGATTTCCTTGTAGGTGATGCAAGTGACTTCCAACAAAAAAATGGACGAACATAATGGAAAACGAACCGAAAATCGGGGCTTCCTAAATTCGCAATAAAATGGGAGATAAAAATCGAGGGGATGGTTCGAATATGGAGAACGGGTTGTTTTCGTGATGAAGTGGGAGAGAGATTCAAGGGGAATTCCAATGAGGAGCGTGGGAGTCATAACTGAACAGGAGTTTGGGAGCTTTTCGAGTTGGGTGGGAGGAGTTGTTGCGAGTATAGAAGCATTGTATAAGGGATTTATTAAAACATATTTAGGCGAGTTTATTAAAAAATTAGGTAAAATCAAGTTGCCCTAATGATTTACAACGATTGACTTCTGAGTGATGTACATTAATTTTTAATCATGTCTTAAATAAGTTTTTTCTTGTAGTGGTTGGGTCAGAGTGAACGCATCCTCAGCCAAAAATAACTTCTAGAAAAACAAACCATGCATGTCCTCCCACGTATCCACACTCCTTGGAGTTAAATTACAGTGTCGAGTGTAAGTTTTATTCGTAAGGGGTTTAGAAAAATCCCTTAGGTGTAGCTTTTTTGTTATTTTAGTGAGCACCTAAATACTGCACAAACTTCTTGATGAGTTCTGTGGGATCCCCCCCCCCCCCTATGATATGGTTCATTATTGAACTCCTCTGGATAAGGAGTGAGAAAGTTATCATAAATAGAGGCTATCTCACTTGATATTTATGAGGAATCTTCCATCATTTTAAACATCTCCTTCTTTATCTCCTTAATGGTTAAAGAGGGTGGAGCCAGTACCCCCACCATAACTATTACTCAAGAAAACATATGTGTAATATTGGCAGAAGCAAGTGATCTAACCATAGGTGTAGAAAAAGTAACAAGTTTTCTCATCGAATGAGATAGGAATTCCATTCAAAGGAACTATGGAAGGTTCCACAAGAGTAACTAATGAGCTGGGGTCGATCGTTTCCCAAAATTTCATCATGGTTATTGGCGTCTGTAGAAATTTTATAAATCTCCCCATGAGATGAGCCATCTTAGTGGGCCCCATCACAATCCTTTTGGAAACATGCATCACCATGTAAGTTTCCATAGAATTTACAACTTGAGGAATCTCCACTTGAGGGACCTCATCCCCAGGAACCTCTTGTCCCCTATCTTCTTATTAATCTCTCCATTGGATCTCGTTAAAGCTGATAGCACGGTAAAATTATCACGAGCCATTTCTAAGAGAATACCTCCCCAATGGATTCACGAATTATAAAAGAGTAGTCCTCTTAGTGCTAGCGTGATTAAATATAAACTTAAAATAACCTATATTAATGGAGATAATTTAACAGATAAGATGATGTTGATAATAAAGGAACAAACTCACATGGAATGGAACAAAATATTTAGTATAAACTCACAAATTCTCTTATATAACTCAGTGACAAGTAATAAATATGACCTGTTTAGAACAATAAATGAACGTTGAAACTTGTTTTGTTAGTGCTAGGGTGGTTAAATATAAACTGAGGTGTAACCTCTATTAATGGATATGATTTAACAAATAACATACTATTGTTAATGAAGGAATAAACTCACATAGAATAGAACAAAATTTATAGTATAAACTCGCAAAATCTCATGTATAGCTAAGTGACAAGCAATAGATATGACCTGTTTAGAAAAATTCATATTTTGATAAATTATTCCTCTCAAATATTTCAAAAGTTTTGATCAGCTAAAATATTTTCAAAGCTCTCACTCTTTGTTTAGGAGACTGTTAAAGAAATAACTATATAACCTTATATTTTAAAGTGTTTATGAGGTTAATAGGTTATGTGTCAAACTCCTATGGTGTCAAGTAGTCACTTTTAAGCTAAAGTCAACCCAAACGGCGTACTTGGTACTCAAACCAAGAAGATCATAAGAAAAGATCTCACTATAAAAGTATTATCGCCATTGTCAGACTTGACCCCTAATGACATTATCGTAATGAAGGAATTATTTTCTCTAGCAATGCTGAAGCAATGAGGTCACGCGAGTTTCAAAGGAAAAAAGCACGAGAGAAAAACATCCAATGAAGGTTTTTCGCTACAATGAAGAAGCTCGCCTTTGCGAGAAAGGGACTCGCGAGACTATCAAGGGACTTCGTCCAATTTTCCTAAAAAGATTTTGAAAATAAGTTTTGAACAAACTCTATGTATATTTATCCCAACCAAGAACACCCATACTTAAAATACATGAAAATATGCAATTCCTAGGAAAATAGATTTTAATATGAAAAGTATTTTTAGATAGTGACAATTTATCCAAACAAGGTTAATTTAAATATTCTTTAATGATGAAAATAATTAACGAAGAGTGAATCTATGTTCGCTAAGTCTTATACATTTCTTAAGTTGTGTACTTAAGGTTCGACATTAGTGAATTTTGGTAGAAGTGGATGAAATTTTTCGAGGACCTCTCAGAGAAAGACTCAAATTTGTTTTGGCAAGGAATTTAGATAATCTATTCTAAGGGCCATGGTCATGCCCTCATTTCTTTGTGACCACGAGTGACTATCTACTATAGCAGCTAGGATAGCCTACTATCGGGGCTCTCCCCACGATTCATTTCTCCCTCTCTCTTTTCTTCTCAAAATTTTATTCAATTAATAATCTTAAAATCCAACCATTATAATACTCTTCACAAATAATAGCCAACATGTGATGGACATCTAGGTTCTCAAATTTTTAGGATGTTACAATAGTGGGAATTAATAAATAATGTAATATGTTAGTCTATCTTAGTGAAAAGACATTAAGAACAATTTTGTTCTTTGTTGGTGTATTCTCAATATCGAACATAAAATGTTTTATTGTCTTGCAGATATCATATGGGGAAGCAATTAATCAACAACAACAAAAATTAAAGAAGAAATTCACTCTTATGTCAACTTTCCATACTCTTTAAAAATATAACAATGAAATAAAATTCACGGAGTCCTTTCATATACTAGGGAGAACACACATGAGTATAATAATTCAACAATCTGATTGAAACAACTTTAAAATAACCATGCCTAGCATACATCCGCCATTAAGTTGATGCATTGTATCATAGACTCTGTAATCCACAAGCAAAAATGCTATTGTGCCCGAATTTTTTATCGAATTTTGATTGACAAAACTGACATGGTGAGCTTTTATTGGTTGGTTTTTTGGTCCATGTCAGTGGAATCTAGAAACCAATCAATAAAACTCCGCTACATTAGTTTGTCCATCAAAATTCGATAAAAAAATCGATAATTTTAGAACTACTCAATCCACAAGCTATTGGAAACTTGATGGCCCACCTTACTAATCAAGTAACGAGTCAAAGAAACAATAGATCCTCGGCAGAAAAATCCCCAGTAAGAGCAACGAGGTAACAAACAAATTAGATGGGACCTATCGCCCGGTAGAAAAATTGGAGGGATTTCTATGAACAAATGAAGTTCGTAGGAATCCTTTACAAATTCTATGAACAAATGTGGTCACCATGTCCTTCCAATTTTTCTACCGAACTTATCGCTCGGTAGAAAAAATGGAGGGACATGGTGAACAAATGAAGTTCGTAGGAATCCAACGAACTTCATAAGTTCGTAAGAATTTCTATGAATAAATAAAGTTAGTAGGAAGCCTTTACAAATTCTATATCCGTTCAGTAAGTTTAGAGAACCGCAAGAAATTCTTCTACGGAATTCGTCAAATTCATCTCATCACTGTAGTGCTCGAAATTTGCAAACTTACCATTTGTCTTGGATTTGAACATCCCATTGTGGATGATCTAAGGTTTTTTTGAATATAGACACCTCAACAAGTTTCCAATGCTCTGTTGTACTATATATGTCTGACTCTTCATCTGGAAGCCCACTAGACATAAAGTTGCCTCACGAGAGGAATCTTTGGTCTAACTATATGGAATAAGGTGGACTATTTTTGGAAATAGATCAACCACATCAAAGAATAAGTCATGGATATTGGTTGTACGAAGTCGAATCACTATGACATTTATATGTTTATCCATTTGTCATTTGGCATGCATAGAAGCACTAAATAAATGTGTTAGTGGAACATTACATCATAGGCCAAATAAAATTTCTGAAAGCGTTATCAATGGGTTTAAGGCTCCCATGTGACCAACTAGGCCTCATAATTGAACTTCTTTAATAATCTTCTCCCACATGCAAAATGTGGGAATACGAAGGGTGAAGTCATGAAATAAAAAAACATCCTAAAGTAGGATATCACTCGTTGCCCCCTAATAAATGATATAAAACATCTATAATATGTCCAAAATATTTATTAGTCGTATTTTAATACCTCGTAATTTTAATGTATTAATTAAATAGTAAAAATAATTATTTCTGATTATATGTGTCAACAGTGACATTTGATGTCACTATTTATATTTTCATGTGTTATGTTATACGTATTTTATTCAAAATTGAAATGTCAATTAATACACGGTAATGAATTAATAATTATTTAATAAATGATTTAATAATGAGTTTTGGAACTCGTACAAAATAGAACATTAAGAAGTTTGTTTGATACTTTTGGTTGAAGTTTGGGACATTTAGAATGTTGAACTAGGACTTAAAACAATGGATTTTAAGCCTATGTGTTATTATATAGACTGGTCTAGGTGTTTGGCTAAATGGATATGGTTTTGGGCTTAATAGGTCAATATCAGTAGGGTTAGTCTAATTCATTTAATACTTTTTAGGAAAAAAAGTAATAATAGAGAGAGGCTAAAGAGAATAGACAACTCGAAGAAGAAGAATAAAAGTCGGACAATTGGACTAGGAGAAATAGAGAGTTGGGATAGAATAATTGGAGCGTTGTCTCTCTAATCAAGGCAAGTTTACTTAATATATTAATATAATTATTTTGGGTGTTAGAAAATAGTTATGTGTTGGATTTTAACTGTAAACATATAAATAATTGATTTAGATAGTTAAATAACAAATTTTAGATTAAACTTAATTAGTAAAATCAAGTTTATATACATGAATTGAAATTAGTAAAATTCCATAAAAAATTGGAGTATATGGACATATGGATATCGCATTATATTTAATTTTAATCATTGAGGAATGCCCCTTTGTGAATTCATGAATTGAGTGGAATTTGGAATTTTTGGATGGAATGAAATTCTAGGGCTCTAGGTCTTTAGACCGGAGGTATAGCTCTAAATTTTATATAAATTTACTAAACTTATAAAAAAATAGTATAGAATTTAGTTTGGTTAAGTTTATATGTTATTTTAGGGTATGTGGGGGGTGTTTGTAACACCCCGTATTTCTGAGTTATTTAAAATTAATTAATACGGTAAATTTTAAATTTCACGTATGCCGTGATTTGATGGAACTAAAATTTTTTGGGAGATAATGATTATTGTTGATGGAATAATTATGTGACTATTAAATATTAATCGGGAGAGAATAAGATTAATGTTATGAGATAAATTTACTTAGGATATAGTAAATAAAATGTGGAAATTTATAGACGTCGTAGTGAGTTGATTACACCTCAACTGAGAGTCGCGTGTAGACTAATTTGAGGTCAAGATATGATATTGAATAGATTGACTCAGATAAAGATTTAGAGGTCATGATTGTTTCCGAATGGGTCAAAATAGTATACTCGGGTGTATTGTTTGGATTTCGAGGCAATTTTAGATCGACCCGACAACATTTAAGGGCGTTTTGGTCATTTGGTAGATTATGGTTGGAAGAACTCCAAAAATTAAAAGGTTATATCTGCCCCTTTGAGTTATAGGGTAGGGTTAACATAAATTTGAGAGGGGAGAGGCCATAGGAGAGGAAAAAGAGAAGAAAACCTAGGCTTTCCACATAAATTCTCACCACCGACGTGTCAAAATCGAAATCGAAACAAGGAGTGAGAAACCTCATCATCCTAAAACGAATTCAGACCTGCAAATACAAGGCATGTGTTTATCCTGCATGTTTTTAAAGAAGTTATAATACCCATGTAGTGTAGGGTTTTCAATTTCATGATTTCAATTATGTTCTTGGGTTTTAGATGAATAGAACTCATGATTCGGTGTAGGATTGCATGTAGAATGAATTAATATATGAAGATAAAATGAAATTAGAATATATGTGATGATTAAGATGGAATCATGATGGGGTCTTGGTTGCAGAACATGAATCTTGAATGACTTAGGGTTTAATTAATAAACATAAGATGTCAAACTGCTAGTATTTTTAAAGTGAATTTAAACGTATGTCATTTCAATTATACTTAGAATTAAAGTGTGATTAATAGATGACTAGAAAGGCCCATGTCTTAGCTTTCCAATGAGCTTGAATCATATCTTTTGGAGTTTTTTATATGGATTAATCGATGTTTTACTATAGGGTGTCTGAAATGTTAGCATAGTAACTTGCCAGAATTTTTTATGTTACTTTAAATGTATGCAATTTTATTTGTGCTTAGAATTAGAGTGAGATCCATCTATGTCCTTATCTTTCCAATGAGCTTTGAATGAGGTCATTTGTAATTCAGTAGAGGAAGAAATTGAAATTTTACTACAGGATGTTTAATCTGTCAGAAAATTTATGACTCGATTCGGTTACCCATAATTGCCCAATTTTCCTTGTTTAAGCCCTAAATTTATGAGTAATTAACGGGGGTTACTTTTGGGACATATATAAACTATAATAATGGATATATTGAATTATAGTAGGCCTAACGTCGGGTTGAGGGTTATCCATAATGAGAGAATTAAGGCAAATACCTATTGGACATGAATTGTAAAGTAATGAATTTGAGGGAATGAGGGCAGACCACGGAGAGTATGAGTGAACCTATGATGTAGAATTGTAGTGTATGAGTTAATTAACTATGGAAATAACTTAAGGGGTAACTAGGGACCTTCAGATAGAGAATAATACTCGAAAAAATGCGATAAGATGTTATAATTGTGAATCGATGGTACATTGAGTATTCGATATTTATATATAGTCATCGTACTTCGGTTCTATGTTTTGGGGAACAAATTCAGACCACAATGGAATCATCAAGGTGGGATCACCCTCTGTGCAGAACCTCCCATAATTGAAGGTAGCGAAGGTATGTTCACACACAAAAGAATCACATAATAGGCATACACACAACCTATCCATATGTCACATATAGGCATACACATAACCTATAAATATAATCCGTATAGGTATACACCCAACCTATATATGTCTATATGCAACATATGGATAGGTTGTGTGTATGCCTATTATGTGCTTCTTTTGTGTGTGAATATAACTTTGCTACCTACAATCACGGGAAGTTCCGCACAGAGGGCGATCCCACCTTGATGACTCTAGTGAGGTCTGAATTTGTACCACAAAACATAGAACCTAAGTACGATGACTATATATATCCTACTTATGTGTAATAGTAGGGGAGATAGATAGAACATATCTAAAGTATAAAATAAGTAGAGGACCTTAATGAAATAATTTAGTTATAAAATATGCAGAATGTTAACTAAATTTCATAATAATAACATACAAGAAATGTTAATTATTACTTAGTGGATAGCGTGTTGTATGGGCAGTACGAGTGGAGTTAAATAAACTCTCAACAAAGGAATCAATGATAATTAAGGGTATACTATAGCGTACTGTATGGGTGGTACGGGTGGGCTAAACCTGATAGCGGTTAGTTAGATACTTATGAGGTCTAGTTAGACTAGGGAGCATAACTAGGTGAGATAAATAGGGGATGTTAGGTGTGCACATTAGATGAGAGGTGAGGAACTCAAGGGAGTATACACAAACTAACATGTGTAATCAATAACTACTTTTAAACTGTGATTTAAATGTTTGCTAAATATTATTAAAAGGTTTTCTCGGGCTTTGACCCGTGTGAAATCTATTTGGCCTATTATTCCAAATTATTTTAGGTGTCTAGTCATAGGGACGCCAAGCTTGATTATTCATTCTAGGGATGAATAGTTGCATCACTTGTGGAGGCGTGCAGGATTTGGATTAGACTTTGGTTAATTCCATCTTAGAGTAGGATTCAGTTTCAGTTATTCATTTGGTCGTGTTGACCCTTCAGCTATTACTTTTATATCAGTTCAAACTGTGTATTCAGGTTTATTATTTCTATTGAATTTTATTAGACTTGGGAACTAATGGTTTATTCGGTATTATTTATCTCACCGAATTATCTTATGATGGATTTGGATTATTACTATGTGTATGGTTTGGTTATTACTTTTATTTCTGCATGTTATTGTTTAATAAAAGATAAAATTTGACACCGTCTTTTTGAATACTAGGTGGTTAGTAAAATTTGAAATATTTTCGACAGTGATGCTAAAAATGGACCAGATGAGATTCATATTTTATTTTTATAAATGATTGATCACCCGATATTAAAATTGGCGGGGTGTCACAGTCTTAAACTTTAAAATAGATCATTAATGGAGTTCTTGACACAGGGATCGGGATAGGGTCTAAAGATTGAAGAAAGATGAAATTCTGGAGAGTTTCGTGATTGTCCTGTCGAAATAAACACAATTGTGGTCCTGTGCACGTATCTTGCGAAGGGCCATGGAAAAAATTAGGAATTCTTATATTTGGTAAAAAGAAAAATGTGAATGGAATTAGGAGACTTAGACGCTTTAAACTACTGATCTAAGACCTTTAATCATATATGTGAAATTAATTGTAAAGATAATAATATTTTCGCAAGATAGGCTTACCGTGGGTCGTGTGACAGTGCCACTTTGGTAGTTCGGTAGATAGACATGAGATGCAACTTGGGTAAGGTGGTGGTGACACTTCGGTATCCTGAGAGAGCGAGATGGGCTTACCCTAGGTCATGCGATGATATCACTTTGGTACTCTAATAGACAGTACTGAGTTGTACCCTAAGTTGGGCGATGATTCCACTTTGGTATCTCGAAAGAAAGCGACAAGCTTACCCTAGGCCATGTGATGGCTCCATTTAGGTACTATAGTAGTTAGTTATAAATTAATCTTTATGGACCATACTTATTTGAGTGTAGACTTAGAGATTGTCTATATTCCTTGATAAGTTTATATATTGGATATGTATAAAATCTTTAATAATGTAACTTTTGTCCAAACAACACTTACATAATGGGCAGGTTAGAGACCATACTTCCCGAATATAGTTGATACTTGAAATGTAAAACATATTTAAAAATATAATCTGTACTTGTACTCATTTAAGATGAATAAGATGTAATCATCAAGTATATATGGGGTTTGGTATTAAACATATGTGATACCTAGGGTTATTGGGTTGGGATAAGTTAAAAGAAATTTAAATATGAGAGAAAGATGCATAATTATATCATAATCCTAAACTTCGTTATATTCTTACACTTTATAGACTTTCTATTAACGTGAATGTTGACTTTACTTTTTATGAAATAGTCAACTGTGCCGTATATGCATTGGTCTCTTATTAACATATCTATCATATAATGCTTAGTTAGGATATAGGTGTCGAACCTTCATGCTCACTCTATTGATTACTTTTTGTATCCAGTGGTCAGATGTATATAGTATTTTATTTCAGTAGTTGGATTATGTTGAGACAATTGTAGTATGCGATGGTTCAATTACTCATGGCTAGATTAGTATCAGATTATGTGGTTCACCTTTATTATATTTTATTTATTTATTTTATGCGTTTATTTTATATTTAGTCATGCTTAGAAAGATATTCAATTATTTGATTCACGTGAATTTTTATTAGGCCTAATTAATCTATTTTTTAATTTTATGGGGTGTCACAGTCATATAGATCATAGATCTCATTAAACCCAAATGTGCAACCTCTGATAATGGTCAAAATATGGGACCTATGACTCAAAGTGTCAAAAAACTGGTTATACTTCTAAGTACAAAAGTGAAACGTGTATCTCTAGAGGAAGCTAGACTTCTTCCCATCTCTAACACTATTCTTCTTCTGATATTGATAAATTCCAAGGCCTCATGATTTGGTTTGATGATGAACTCTAAATTAATTGGACCATTTAATATCTTAACTCTCTCCTTGATAATTTTACTTTCTTTAGGTATAATACCCCATATGTTTAATTAATTCAATATATGATTATTTAAGAATTTTTGTAAATTTTCTCGAGTATATGCTTGTTTATGATATATGGAAACATTAATACATGTTATAATTGAATTCAAACCAAAAGTTCAAATTATAAATGAGAATCTCGTAACTTAATAATAACGTGGTTATTTATTTTATGTTGCGAGTGTGTATCATTAGACCAAGACCTAGAGGTTATAGAGGCATGAAATAGTGTTTTTAGTATGCTGGATTGGGCCTCAGGGTTGGGTAACCATTTAAGATAAGTTTTAGGAGCATGTTGTCAGTGTATTGGAATTATTTGGGTGATACAAATCTGGCCCATAGCAGACCTATGAAATTTAGTGGATTTAAATAAGTGTGAAACCATTATAATTAACATACCAATGTATATACTAAACCCTAGCTATAGGGGAGAGGATTGGACAGCAAGAGATTCAACGAGAGTTATAACAAGTAATTTCAAGCAATAAATAACAAGTTTTCCTTCATATTACTTGTAAGTTATTTATGACTTAATGTTAATGTTGATCTAAGTTATGTTCATTCATATGGTAGGGTTGAAATCTTATTGTAAATTGTGAAAAACTAGATATATTCATTGGTTAATGCTTAGACATGTTTTGATTCATCAGAGGAATGTTGTACATTGATGATTCACATGCTTAGATTAAGGATTATTATATACAATTTTGTTTAATGAATATGTTCTCAATTAAGTTGAAACCATCTAAAGAACTTTATAATATTAATGAAAATGAATTTATAATGTGATCTTTTACTTTGTTAATTGATCTATAATGTTAGAAACATGATAAGAATCCATTTTAAATCATATTATGATGTTTTAGGAAAACTTATAGGCTAGGAAAATACTTGGTCTTGATTTATAATGAACTTACAGAAACTAAGCTCTAATCTAAAAATTTATAATACTATGTCGTTTTGGGTTCGCATATCAAGGTCGATCAATCGAGTCCTTATAGGCCAATTGATCAATTAGGTCGATCACGGTCAATTGATAGGGTTTCTATAGGGGTGAAGCTATTTTTTTGTTGAGGATTTTAATTTGTGGCTTAGGGAATTGACGTATGGCTTTCTAGAGACTTTTTATTAGTTTATTAACTATTATGATCCTATGTGATAACGTGAAGGTGTGTGTATATATATATATATATATATATATATATATATATATATATAAGTGGTATGATCCTATGTGTGTGTGTGTGGGGGGGGGGGGGGGGGGGGATAACTTTAACTTTGTTAGATAAAATTATGTCTCTTTTTTATTTTTTATCAAATTAAATATGAAATAAAATTATATTAGAGTATCGAAAAATAAATTGATAGAAAACTTACAGAGTAATAAGATGAAAAGGATCAACTCGAACGTTGGACGCTCTCTCCTTAAGATAGATTATGACCCTGCTAATGTTGCTTACGGATAAAATCACTGATCATTTTCCTTCTAGAATGAAATGATCTTTGACATGAACATGAAGGACTTTAATGTGTGTGTACCATAAACTAATAATGTTTGATACCTTCACCGACTTGATTAAGAATGGAATGTATTGAAAAAATATTTTTCTCTCCCCTTAAATGAATGAACGAGTCTTGTGTATAGACAATAATGTGTTGTTTCATGAAAAGATGTGACTTTCTGTAAAGAATCATTTTAGGGACATTTGTCATGCACTGACACAGCTAATACTGAATTTTTAAGATCTTTAGTGATGGTTGTAATAAATAGTCATAACATATAACGAACAAGCATAGTTTTTAGTCATGGTTTAAAGATATTACCTAAAAATAAAATTCCTACTAATGTCATAAATATATTGGGGAATCGGAACCCGATTTTCCATTCATCTATCATATGTTTAAAATAATTAATATACCATGTAACTCGTCTCTCAATAAGGGATGCTTATGTACTTGGTCCCACTGTATTTGATAAGTGGGTTGAACAAAATTTAATTTAGTCAAAAAATTAATTTTTTCAATAATACCTTATATGAATGAAATTTGGGTGCATAATTAAATGAATATGAAGTCAAAATTAAAAAGAGTATCAATGGAAAAGAGCTACATCGGTATAGATAGATTTTGGCCTTGAATCTTTCCTACTGAGATACTATAGGGTGTACTGTAAAATCAATATATGCGATGTCTTGAGTTGATTGACCTTTTCGTGTAAACTAAGAAAATATAATCTGCGTAGTCATTTTCTCAACATTCTTGGTTCTCATTGTTCTGTCCATTTTAGCCATGGGCATCTCCTCGTTTTATAATGGTGTTAAAGAAATTAGCCTTTCCACATTTTCATAAAAGCGGTCCCTTATCACTCGCATAAGTGATTTCCATTAATAGTATCCTGCTAATATCACACTTAATCCTTATGTTCCATTTTATACGTGACAGATTATGTAGTGACTCATCCAAGTAATGAGGAGAAGATGTAATTATCTGCAGAGAGATAATTTATCCACACATAATTAGGTTGTGGGATATCTAATAATTTAAGTTAGGTTTACATTATGGAGATCTTGAGTATTTTATAGGCTTATCCCATCCCCTTTATGATTTCCTTTATCACTCATTAGCATATCCATGGTTTCTTATTAAGCCTAATGTTATCACTAAAAAGGAAGTAATTCCTTTATGTTCATGTCAATGATGAATAATTCATGACATCCCATATTATTCTATGTCTTTCTATATAATGATTATTGATGGCAACAATAGGATATTACAATGGTCAACTAGTAATGTCCTCTTTCAAAAAGGAAAAGACATTATACTTCATTCATTCATTTTCCAATGAATTCATATTCCACCATTAACTTAGTAAAAGAAATTATTAAGAGGATTTTGAATCATTAGATTTTACAATTGTTCTAAATCCACTCGTAACTACAAATTTCTTGAAATATATATCTTAGTTAAGAGAAACCTATAATTATTCCAATATTTATGTCAATTGTCTCTATTATCTTTGTAACCATATTGTGGCCATCGGGGGTTAGATTCCTTTGGTTCGTGTGTCACAGGCCCTTGAATTTCAAGAGGAAGAATGAAGGAAAAGAGGTTTCCTCACATTGTCTCTCTTTCCTTTTTTGCAGTCAAGCCTTAGATATAAAATTAGTCGTCGTCAGATGGGGGTAACATGAAGAGATAAAATCGCCAACCTATTTTGCTCAAAATAGGCAGAAGAATGTCGATCCATCAAGGGAACGGCATAAAGGTCAAATCAATTCATGTAAAATCAAATAATTTGAAGGTCCGAGAATTAGGTTTGTTAGGCACCCATTCCTCGGTTTCGATCTCTTAGGGGATAATGTTAATATTTTCCTTTTTTTACTTCGTTATGTGTGTGTACATGTGTGTAATATCAGTAATGTGATAATAGAATCATCCAACTCAAGTCATAAAAGGGACAGAACAGGCTCATCCATAGGAGTATACCCGAAAATTATGATAAAAAAATGTGACGTAAGTGTTTGTCGGATCACAAATCTCTAGGAAAGAGAGAATGTGCACGTCAGATGAGACACAAGTATGTAGGAGTCTAAAACTCTCAAAATAGATATAATAAGATATAAAATATAAACAAAATGAAGAAGGGAGGACTCAAGTCTCGGGATTGGTCCAAGACGCCTACGTAGCCTAAGGGGCATCAATGTCCACATAGTTTGAAAATAGCATAAGGGTAGGGTTCAACCCATAAATCCAAATATGGGACTCCTCTTATGTTTATGTGAAGAAAATGTGTTTTAAGAGTGAAATTTTAAAAATGGAAACTCCACTTTTGGAGTTTATGGAGAAACCCTCTCTTGGTCTTTTTTGGATTTTTATAAAAATAGGTTATGTTCAATCCTATTAATAAAGAGTAAAGATTAATGGATGTGATGTAATGAATCAAAAGTACAAAATAGAAATAAGATGAATACCACTAAAATGGGTAAACTAGAGAAATGGGTTGAGAAATGGACCTCCTTATGGATGTTTATTACTGAATTTGGAATGCAAGTGTGCTGATTTGGAAGTGGTATGGAAGTGATGTAGTGAGGTGAGGTGGGTCAGAAAGTGAGGTAAGGTAAGAGAATGTTGGAACATGGACTTTTTAGAGAAAGGGAAGGCTCTGATTATGAGGAGAATGTTTTTTTATTGTAGAGAGAAATGTTCCCTAGGTCCTCTTAGTGGGCGAGGTCATATACTTTCTATAGGGGCCAAGGGGGATGCAGATCACCGTAGCTCCTGGTCTGTCTATCGGCATACGTTTTTTTTTTGCTGGGAAAGGAAAAGTTCACCCTGCCGATAGGAAAGGTTTCTGGGGTGCCTTTATGAAGTTTGGAACGGGTTTTTCAAAAATAATGAGCATAAAATGCAAATCATTAGTCCAAATCGAGCATAGTTGGCATAGTTGGAAAGGGAATTCAGAGCCCTTCAAGAATCCATCGAGCCACTCCCAGGTCTAATAGTTGAATAAAGTCAAATGGGGCTCGAAAGCACCCGATGGTATCTAAATAGGAAGTTTTTAGAGGAAAATGGATCGTTCATCTGAACCGTAGGGCCAAATCATACACGGGATAGACTATTAGAAAGATAATTAAGTGTTGTTCAAGATTTCATTTGAGCTTTGCTTGGTTTGCAGAGTTGACTAAGGTCAAACGGTGCCCAAAAGTGCTCAGTGACGCTTTAGAGTAAAACAAATCGTTCATCCAAACCGTGAGGCCAATTCGCGCACAAGCCACACTTTTGGAAAGTGGATTCAGAGCCCTTCGAGGATTCATTGATCTTTCTCAGTGTAACAACCCTTGCTTTTATGAGACTTATTTTATATTAATTTACTACGTTAGGTAATTATATAAAATGTTGATAAATGGAGTAAATATTAATTGAATGAGTTGAAAGTTAATATTTACTAGATTGTTACATATTTAGTGTATGTGTATGTAAATATCGTCATGTTACGTTTTATAGTGTCATATGCTTTAAATGACATTTATGATTTAAATGAAACCGTAACTTGAAATGATTTATAAAAATTCTGGATGCCCATTTAGAGGGCATAGTTAGTCCCGAAACGTGCGAGATAGTCAAAATAAGTGTCATATTGTGTTTTTGAATTTCGGGAACTTTTGACTGGTTTTAACTTAAATGCGCAGTTGTGAGTCATTTTAATGTGGTATTAACCATTTAAGTTGGGAATTTAGACTAAATCCACGATTTAGTCTCGCATTTCATTTATTTATCTTAAGTGTATTTACTAACATACAGAGAAAGAGAGAAGAAGAGAACTTATGGAGAAAAGAGAAGAAAAAGAAGAAAATTGGAGATTGGAGATTGGGATTGTTTCTACCAAGAGAAATATGAGATTTCTACCTCAAGGCAAGTTTTCTTCTTGCGAATATGTGATTTAAGATGAATAAATTGTATTGATAATTGTGTATTGGAATTTATGGAATAAATATAGATTTTATGGTGTTTTAGCCCTAATCATAGTTTAAGTTGATAATATTATAGGTTATGGTAGTTGATAATCATGTAGGATGATTTTGGGTAGATTAATGTTGATGGATGTCTGTAAAAATGGAGCAGAAATGAGTTTGGGGGAAAAACTAGGGTTCACAACCCGTAGCTAATTCTTGGCAAAATCGCAGGGGCAAATCGATTCGGTCGAATCGATTCGCTAAGGGGTCAGCCTACAGGTTTGCAAACCCGAATCAATTCGGGTTAAGGCCGAATCAATTCGGCCTAATGCAGAAAGTTGGGTTTGTCATCCGAATCAATTCGCTTTTGGGCGAATCGATTAGCTGCTTGGGGTGAATCGATTCGGCCCTAGGGTGAGTCGATTCGAAATCAGGCTGTTTTGAGTTATTTTTCCAACTCAAATTTTACCCTTTTTCTTTAGGCTTAGGACCTAGCAACCTTATTGTATGAAGTAAACTTAGAATCCTAGAGTCCTAGATGAGTTAGTTAACTACGCTACATTAGAAATGGGTTAAGTGGGGTTTATTCCGGGGGTGTACAAATTGATGTTAGGGCATTCTTTTCCTTTAGTTAACTATTATGAGTCTAGGACTTGCAAGGTCATATCGGGAGACTTTAGAAGCTCAATTAAGGTATGATAGTCTTGGTGGTTTATAATAACACCCTAAAATGTTTGGAGAATAAATTGAGTGTTTATTCATTCTTTGAGGTTGTACTGATGATATGAATTACGTATGGCTCCGGATAAAATGTGATGTATCTATTAAAATGGACTTCAAAAGGAAAATGGTAAATGATAATTTACTTAATCATGAATATGGTAAATGATACTTTACTTAAACACACCTCTCTGCACGCGTGAGGTGAAGTCCCCTGGCTAATGAACGCAGGGTGAATATAGTGCTAGGCCATATGATCGATTATTATATATTTTCTACGCTAGTGAGGTAATTCTGGGTGTGGTTATGACTCACTCGCAGGCATATGGCCGCTTCCCGACATCTTGCGTTGTAGGATCCCAGGTTGTCTTGATGATAGGCCCTGGAAAATGAGAGCCATTTAGGGGCGCACACAGTGGGAAAATCCAGAAGGGCGGTCTTTGAATTGTTATATGTATATGAATATAACTATTCTTATTCAAGTTGGACTTGATTTATGATAAATGCCACAAAGAGCATATAATTGTGATTATGTTTCCTGATAAAGAATGGAACGATGAAATGAAACAGGGTAAAATGATGGAGGCTTTTAATTAATGTTAATCATTCATATCCTCTTGCATAATTGAATTAAACTCGTGATCATTTAAATTGTCTTAGTTTATGCCTTGAGATTGTATAGGTAGAATCTTATTTATATCCATCATTGTAGATGCAATTATTATGCAACACAAATAAATATGAAAGAGGTGACAACCAAGAAAAAACAAATAAAAGACCAATCACACAACAACGAAGATACGTGGTTCAGCAAAGAAGTGCCTACGTCCACGGTGGTTCAGTCAGTGTTATTTCTCTATATTCTGAAGAGTAAGTACAGAGAATACAACTTCCGTTGCCCCGGACTTGGGGTTTAATTTATACATGTATGTGTTGGAGTAGTGGGGGTGATAGGTTCCTCTTTATTAGCCATCTCCCTTTCATGGGATCGTGTACCCCTACAACTTCTCTTCATGGCATCGTGGAGTAAATGGATGAATACCAGGAGTGATGGGCCTGGGTTTTGGGCCGCTGAGGATGGGCTACTCGTCCAGGCCTTATGGTGATAAAATCGAGGTACCCACAATTGCCCCTGAATTTGTTGGGCCGTTCTTTATGGGTCCGATGAATTTAAATGATCAGCAATGATGGTTGATTTCTTTGAAAACTGTGAAGTTGCTTTGGCGGCACCCGCTTCGCTATCTGTGCGTTATGATTAGTTTTGAAGGCTTGTTGGAATAAGACACATTTTTTCTTCGTCGTTCCAGCTCTTCCAGCAATCTTCTATCTTCTGAGAACTCTTGAGTTTTGTACCTTCTGTTTTCGGTCTCCACTCTCGTCGCTTCTTCGCCTTTTGATCTGATCTTCTGTCCTGTAAGTCTTTCGTGCCCTTTTTCTTGAGTTTATAGTTTTTCTTGTATTTTTCCAATGGCGAAGATTGGAAATAGGTCGGTAACTGAGTTTAGAAAATTCTACGGTATTCCTGAGTGGGTAGAGATTTAGTGTTGTGCCTCGCCGCCTAGGAACGTCAGGGACATAGAGGATGCACATTGGATTCACGTCCTGTTGCTCTCCCAGGGGGATCTCACCTTTCCCCCTAATGGTTTGTTTCTGCACTTTTTTAGTTATTTTGGTATTGTGCCTGCACAATGTTCACCCAATGTATGGAAAATAGTGAACGGTGTGCACAGGATAAATCAATTGTACGGCACAAGGTTAGGGCTTGTCGAGGTCTGCTTTTGTTATTCTTTTTCTCGTACGAGTTCAGGTGTTCTGTACCTTAAGGCTAGGAGCCCTGATAGGGTTTTGGTAGTAAATTTACCTGATTCCCATAAGGACTACTGGCAAGAAGGGTTTCTCGTTAGGAACTGGCAGTACTCCCCTCAATTTGAAGGGTCGAGGTCTGAGAGGCTCACTATTCCCTTTTATGGGGAAGAATATATAGGTAGATGTTGTATTATTGTTTCAACCTTTGCGGACTTTGTGATTTCTCTAACTTCTCCTTGCTTTCTCCTTTTTAGCGAAGATAAAGAATTTGGAGCCAGCTCTCAGCGAGGTTCGTATCTCAGAACTGGTGAAAGCTTGGAACATTAAGGAACCTTTGGGTGACGGCGAGCATCCTAGGTCTGCTGCTTTTCTACTTGAATACAAGAACACAGGCTCCATATTCATAGCCCGACCTGTGGAAAGTGTTCCAGACTTTGATTCTTCCGAAGAGATTTCTGCCGAACCCATCCAATTGGACGAGGAGGAGAGCAGCTCGGAGAGCGAGCCTGCAGGTGTTGTGAGTAACTTGGGTGGAGGCAGTGCTGATAGTAGCAGTTCATCGAGTACTACCAGCAGTCCAGGTGAAGAAATGCCTCCCAGGAAGAATCTAATCCGGGATGATGATGATGATGATGATGTGCTTCTTACACAGAGGTCCAAAAAATCTAAGACTGTCTCCGGGGCTATAGCTACTGGTTCTCGGCCTTCCTCTCAAGAGCAAGAGAAGAAGAAGAGAGAGGAGGAGCAGGCGAGGGAGAGGGAGAAGAAAAAGGAGGAGGAGAGGAAGAAGGTGGAAGAGAGAAAGAGGAGGTAGAAAGAGAAGGAGGAGGAGATGAGGAAGATGGAACTAAGGACCAAGACCGGTCAAGCCTTGGTCCCAGTATCTGCTTTGCCTGAGGGGGCTTCGGTGGCCACCTCTCCTCAACTCGCCCCTTCGCTGCTTGAGAGGGCAGTCCTCCCTGCAGATCGCGAGAGGGCGTCAGGGTCTGATCAACTGGCCTGGCAAGCTAGCCAGAGGCTTGCCTTGGTAAGGTTTCTTTTCTACTTCTCATCTTCTTCTAATCTGTTTTGATGGTTTCTTCTTTCTGATCTTTCCTTGTTTTCTGCAGTTTGTGACTGACTTCGCTGTGCTCTATCGCTCTCGCAACGAGCTGTTGAGAAGGAACAGCGAGCTGGAGCAGCAGAATTCTACTCTGGTGGCCAGGGGTTCTCAGCTGGAGGCCGATCTGAAGGCTGCTGATGCGGCTCGAGCTTCTTCTTCCTTGGCCCTTGCTAATTCTGCTCGCGAGAGAGATAATGCTGTCAAGGAGCTCGGCGAGCTGAGGAAGTCGTATGAACAGGTCTGCTCTAGCAAGCTGGACTTTGTGGAGAAGAACAGGGTTCTTACCGAGCAGCTGGATGTGGAGAAGGCCTAGGCAGCCACTGTTAAAGAAGATTCATACAATTCTAGCTGGGCTATTGCGTATGAAGACGCCGAGGTTCAGATAGGATATATTAACCGTCTGAACTTCAAGAAGGGGTGGAACAAGGCCCTTGTGGCTGCAGGGGTGGATGTTGCATCTCCACTTTTTGACGAACATGATCTAGGGCCCAAGCCAGTTGTGGATGAGGAGCCAGCCCCAACTGCTGAAGGGGTCAATCCTGCTTCTCAAGCGACTCTTGCTGATGCTTCCTTGGTCGAGGGGACAGTGCACACCTCTGCAGAGGGTAACGCCCTTGCTGATGCTGATAAGGACAAGGGTCCGTCCACCGAGGTTGCTAAGTGATAGGGATTTCTTTGTAATTTTTTCCTTTTTTTGTTCTGATGTAACCTCGCTCATTATCAATAAAAAGGCTTCGTTTTTGTTTATGCTGATTTCTTTTTGTTCTCTTCCTTTCTTTGTAGTTGGTTGATGTGGATGATTATATTCCTGTTACCTCCCAATTGGGTAGGACTCTGGGTCCTAATGCAAGCCCTGCAGTTCGCCAGGCTTTTGCTAGGCTCTGTAGGTTTGCTAAATCAAGGAACCAGAAGTATAAGGATCAGTCCGAGCTGGTGGCTAAATTGAAGGACAGGCTCCAGGAAATGGGAGAGATCGGAGCTTCAGTGCAAGAAGAAGTCAGCGAGCTGAGAGTAAAGTTACTGGAGTCTACCGAGATCAATCAGATCGTGGAGTTTATTCAGCGGGAGAATGACGACCTGAGGCGGGAGGTCTTCAAGCTTAAGGAGCATTCGCCGAGCACCGCTTCGGCAGTCCTGCAAGGTTCTTCCTCGTCGCGAGCTGCTCGGCCACCCCTCCCGCGAGCTGGCAGGAGTACGCGGGGTAGGAGTAGGGAAGCTGAGGAGCAGCGTGAGAGGGAGATGGAGGAGCTGCGCGGCGATGTTCAGCGAGCTTACGTAGCTGCTGCTGGGCTTCAGAGGGACGTCACCCGACTGCGGCATTTATTTAAGAAGGGCCCTCGCCAAGTGTGGACTGATGGCTATGATCAGGGCTGGCTAGATGCTCCCACAAGATTATCAGAGTTCGAGGAGCTTTCCTTCATCAGGGGGTGGTTGAGTGCTCTCAAAGAGCTGCAGGTGTCGAGAAATTCGATATTGTGGTATCGGCATGAGATGTCTCCCTCTACTCTGATGCCCAATCCATTTAGGCGAGATGACCGATGGATTCCTATCGATGCTATTCCTCGGCGGCTACTGGAGTTGGACACAAATGAAGTTGTTGAGTAATTCGATCTTGCCCCTGATGATGGGAGGAGAGCAAAGGTTGCTGATTACCTTGCTCGGAGGCTTCCCCCTTCTTGATATTTTATTTTTTAATAATTGTAAATGCTTTGGGCGAGTCTTTGCCGACTAAACATGTACCATTATTGTTTGTAAATATAAAAGATTAATGGAAAGTTTGAGTTTTGGGCGTTTTTGCCGACTAAACGTGTTTATCCAATCTCTGTTATATTTTTGCAGCTTCACAATCTTTATCTTGTCATGTGAGTGTCCGCCCAGTCCAGTATTAAGAATACCATTGTGCTCTCTCTTTACCTTTTAGGTCGTGTCGTCACACTCCCTTAGGTCTAAGAGGGGCAATTGGCGAGGACACACCTATTTTTGGATGTCTTCATCCGGTTAGGATTTTGTTTAGACAAAGTAGGTTTGATGCCTAAGAATACTCTGTAGGGCTTCATATATTGCCATGGGCAATGCTAAGAGGTCTGTCGTGCTTCGTGACGATGACCTGAGGAGGGGTGTTCCCCTTCTATGTCAACTATAATACCTGTGATTTGAAAAGTATGTGCAATAAGATATAATTGTTATGCTTTTAGAGAGTAATCAACTGAGAGATTTTTATTGGTGAGTAGAGAAATAAACTGTCTTTTCCCAAAATGAGTACAATAAAAGATCTAACAATAGAACTCCTAAAAGTAGAATTTCTTGAGATTAGTTGCGTTCCATGCTCGTGGTATCTCTCTGCCCTACATCATTTTCAAATGATAGGCACCTTGCAGGCCGTCTCTAATTATTTCATAAGGTCCTTCCCAGTTTGGGCCCAGTTTACCATCTAATGGCTTCACTGTGTTGCCCAGGACCTTTCTTAGGACATAGTCTCCAATTTCAAACTTCCTCGGATTGACCTTTTTACTGTAGTGCTTCGCGAGCAGTTGCTGATAACTCGATAGTTTTACTAGGGCAAGTTCCCTGCGCTCGTCGGCCAAGTCGAGTTCAGCGAGCAAAGCCTGATCGTTCTGATTCTGCTCGACAAGGTCGAATC
The DNA here is from genome assembly GCA_949130495.1 of Sambucus nigra. NCBI lineage: Eukaryota > Viridiplantae > Streptophyta > Magnoliopsida > Dipsacales > Adoxaceae > Sambucus > Sambucus nigra. Next base: position 642,230,645 of record OX422209.1, on the reverse strand, counting down.
TCATTGTAGGCAATCCTGCTTCTAATGGGATGACCGCTTCCATACCATATGCGAGTGAGAATGGCGTCTGACCTGTGGCTCGTCTGGGAGTCGTTCTGTATGCCCATAGGACATGTGGTAGCTCGGTAGTCCACGCGCCTTTTGCTCGTTCTAACCGCTTTTTTAATCCAGCGATCACTGTTTTGTTGGAAGCCTCAGCTTGTTCGTTGCTCTGAGGATAAGCTACCGAGCTGAAGTGGTGCCTGATTCCGTGTTGGTCGCAGAAGTCCTGAAAGGGGCCACTTTCGAACTGTGTCCCATTGTCAGTGATGATGGTTCTGGGGATCCCGAATCGAGTGATTATATTTTTCCATATGAATTTCATCATGTCAGCATCTCGGATGTTCGCCAGAGGTTCTGCCTCGATCCACTTGGTAAAGTAATCGGTGGCGACCAACATGTATTTGCGATTTCCGGCAGCGGTGGGTAGAGGTCCCATGATGTCCATTCCCCACTAGGCAAAAGGCCAGGGGCTGGTCAGGGATTTCAATTCGCTGGCAGGCTGGTGGACCATGGGGGCGTGAAGCTGGCATTTTAGACATCTGCGGACATATACTGCGGAGTCCCTTTGCATATACGGCCACCAGTAACCTTCCTTCATTGCTCGGAAGGCTAGAGATCTTCCTCCGACGTGACTTCCGCAGATTCCTTCGTGAAGCTCGTGAAGCACTGTCTCGACCTCGCCTGGGTGGACGCATCTAAGGTAGGGGCCGGAGAAAGATCTTTTATACAAGTCGCCTCCCGTGGATAAGTGAAAGCGAGCAGCTTTGACTCTTATCTGGTGGGCGGTCCTTTTATCATCTGGGAGCGCTCCGTTCTTCAAATAGCCTCTTAAGGGATCCATCCAGCTAGGGGTTGGTTCCAATTGGAGTATTTGTTTCGCTTTTGTTAGCTCGCGGTGAATGCTCAGGTAGCTAAGGAAATCGATAGGGATTATCCTTTTAAGGCTGGAATCAACTGCCGAGATCAGGGCTGCCAAAGCGTCAGCGTGGTTGTTCTGCCCCCTGGGAAACTGCTGGATGTTGATTTCTTCAAAGTTTGTCATCAAGTTTCTTACCAACGAGAGGTAGGCTGCCATCCTCTCGTCCTTCGCGTTGTAGTCTCCCCTTATCTGATTGGAAACTAGTTGCGAGTCTCCGAATACCTGTAAATGCTTTGGTCCTAGAGTTTGCGCCCTTTGGAGACCTGCAATTAAGGCTTCGTATTCTGCTTCGTTGTTGCAGGCTGCAAATCCCAGCCTAATTCCTTGCTCGAGGACTGCATTTTCTGGAGTGATGAGAACAATTCCTACTCCTGCCCGCTTTGAGTTGGAGGCTCCATCAACGAATAGCTTCCAGCTTCCCCCTGTAGCCTGGCTGTTTTGTTCTGTTGGTTTAGGCTGGTCGAGAGGTTCTTCGCCCGTGAATTCAGCTATGAAGTCAGTGAGGACTTGACCCTTGATAGCTGTCCTTGGTTGAAATTGGATGTCAAACCGGCCGAGCTCGACTGACCACTTAGACAGCCTGCCTGACAAATCCGCCTTCCTTAGGACAGCCTTGAGGGGGTGTGATGTAAGGACGATGATCGTGTGAGCTTCGAAGTAATGCTTTAGTTTCCTCGATGACATTACTAGGGCGAATGCGAGCTTTTCCAATGGCAGGTATCTCTGCTCGGCATCTAGTAAGGTTTTTCTCGCGTAATAGACTGGATGTTGGATCCCTGTGACTTCACACATTAACGTTGAGCTGATAGTATGGCTGGATACAGAGAGGTAGAGGTACAAAGGGTCCATTTGCTGTGGCATGACGAGCAGTGGTAGGGAGCTTAGGTAGGATTTGAGCTTGCCTAATGCTTGCGAGCAATCTGGGGTCCATTCTACCGTTTTGCTGCCTTTTAAGAGTTGGAAGAAGGGCTTGCATCTCTCGGAGGATTTAGAAATGGAACGATTCAGAGCAGCGAGAATTCCAGTGAGCTTCTGTACATCGCGGATTGTGCGAGGAGGTTGCACCCGTTTAATTGCCTCAATCTGGTCCGGATTTGCTTCTATGCCACGCTTGCTGACCAAATACCCAAGGAACTTTCCTGACTGGACACCGAAGGAACACTTGCTCGCGTTGAGTTTCATTTGGTGTTTCCTGAGGATTTCGAAGGTACTTGCCAGGTCAGAAAGGTGGTTTTCTTTCTCCTTGCTTTTGATGAGCATGTCGTCGATGTAGACCTCCATCGTGTTTCCCATCTGATTTTTGAACATTTTAGTAACCAGCCGCTGATAGGTTGCCCCTGCATTTTTTAGCCCGAAAGGCATGACCTTGTAACAGTATAAACCAACCGTCGTGATAAATGCCGTTTTATCCTGATCTGGGGCATATAAGGGAATCTGGTGATAGCCCGAGTATGCGTCGAGGAAACTCATTCGCTCGTGAGCTGCAGTGGCGTCTACTAGTTGGTCTATTTTGGAAGAGGGAAACTATCCTTGGGGCAGGCTTTGTTGAGGTCAGTGAAATCAATGCAAACTCTCCACTTACCGTTGCTTTTTGGAACTACCACTGGGTTGGATAACCATTTGGGGAACTGCACTTCCCGTATGGATCCTGCATCCAGCAGTTTTTTGACTTCCTGTTCTATTGCTTTGGCTTTCTCGAGAGCAGTTCGTCGTGCCTTTTGTGCTATCGGTTTGAATGTGGGATTGACGTGCAACTGATGGCAGACCATATTGGGATCGATCCCTGGCAGCTCGTAGGGTTCCCAGGCGAAAACATCTATGTTGCTTCTGAGTAAGGTTAACAAATCCTTTTGCTCTTCGTTAGTGAGTGAAGTCCCGATCAGGAAGACTCTGCTGTTGTCGCCTTCCCTAGAAATGACTTCTACCAGGTCTTCTACAACCCGTTCGGAGGGGAGGAGCCTGGTCTCTTCCACTCCGGGCCTTCCATATTTTAATTGCTATTTGGAAGGGATTGCATCTTCCTCCACTTTCTCGCTGGTTCGAACGTCTTTTTTCTCTGGCTTCGGTCGAATAGCTGCTATGAAGCACTTTCTCGCCATCGCCTGGTCGCCATGTATCTCCATCACTCCCCGCTCGGTGATATATTTGAGTTTCTGGTGGTAGGTCGAGGAGACTGCCTTCATTGCATGGAGCCATCCCCTGCCGAGGATGGCTTGATACGGTGAGTCGATGTCGACCACCAAGAATTCGATCATTTTTGAAACACTCCCAGCGAGCACTGGTAGTACTATCTTGACCAAAGGTATGGTCATTTTTCCAGCGAAGCCGACCAGAGGGACAGTGGTTCCCTTAAGGTCGGCGATGTCCAACTTCAATTTCCTGAACAGGTCGATGTACATTACTTCGGATGAGCTTCCTTGATCGACGAGCAGTCTGTTGATATCAAAGTTGGCTATCCTGAGTGTAATGACTAAGGCATCGTGATGTGGGGTCCTCACTCCCACAATATCTTCATCCGTGAAGACAATATGCTTGTTGTAGTTGATGTCCTCTGCTCGGCGGCGTTTTCCTGCCTGTGATTTCGCTGGATCAATTTGAAAAGCTTGCATTACTGCTGTCAGCTTCTTTACCTCCATCCGAGCTGAGTTTCCCTGGATTTGCTTAACATCGGATACTCCATGGATTACTGCGAATTCGTGTCCGGTGTCGTCTTCTAATACGTTGTCGGGTTTTGCCTCCTTGTGGACAGTCACTCTCTCTACCTTCCTTTCCACAAAGTTATTCAAATGTCCGGATTGGGCCAACTCCTCGAGGTGGGACTTAAGAGCCTTGCAGTGCTCGGTCTTATGTCCCCCCTCTTTGTGGAAGGTGCATCTCAGCGCATTGTTTCTTTTCGATGGGTCTCCTCCCATTTTCTGGGGCCATTTGACGAACGGCTCATCCTTGATCTTAGCGAGAATTTTGTAAATTGGTTCTTTGAAGACGGTGTTGACTGCCTGGAACGACTTTGCAACGTCAGGGCCCCCTCCGTTTTGGGGGCCATTCTTGCTCCCATTCTTTCCTCCTTTTTTCTGGTTATCAACTTTCTCACTTCCCTTCGTGGCGAGCTTGGCTCGACCGTTTTCACCTACGTTAAGGCGGGTGACATCTTCCACCTTTGCGTATTTCTCAATCCGGGCCATCAGGTCATCAATGGTGGTTGCTTCCTTCTTTGTCAAGGACTGGTAGAGGAGGGAAGAGCTAGGTAGCCCAATTTTGAATGAAGCCACTGCCACCTCTTCTACGCAGTCTTCGACTTCGTTGAATAACTCCCAGTACCTTTTCGCGTAGTCTCAAAGTGTCTCCTGAGGAGTTTTCTTTATCGTCAATAGAGCATCCATCCTTTTGGGATGGGAGCTGCTGGTGATGAACCTGGCCGTAAAGAGCTGGGCCAGGGATTTGAAATTTCTGATGGATCGGTGAGGGAGTTTCTCAAACCATTTCTGGGCCACATCATGAGGGCTCGAGGGGAAAATACGGCACATCAACGCATCTCGGTGATTCCAGAGGGTCATAGCCTGCCGGTACTGCCTGACATGATCAATGGGATCAGTCTTCCCGTCATAAATCTTGAACCTCGGAATAGCAAACTTTTTGGGAGCTTCTTCTTCTTCAATTTCCCTTGTGAAGGGCGATTTCATCTGGGTCTTGAGGGCTCTCCTGGCGAGTTCTCTGGTTGACCTGGTGCCGCGGTGAGCTGGATGTTGGTCCATTTCTCTGGGGACCAGGTTCCGTATGTTGTCGTCGCTGCGAGCAGGGCTCTGATAGCGGCGAGCTTTTCTCAGTTGCTCGCGGAGGTCGTCGTCTGAGTCGCCACCTTCGAACCCTTGATGTTACCGCCTAGGGCTCCTTCCTCGGCTGCGAGATTTGCTCGCCCGAGGGCTAGGAGTGCGATAGGGGCGTTTCCTGTTATCAGGACGTAGTTCTTTTTCCAGTTTTTCCTGTCTTCTTTTCAGGCGAGCATTCTCAGCCTCATACCTGCGAGAAGACTCCCTCTGCTCATGGAGCCTTGCTTCGTATGCATCGATCAATCTGGATATCTGAGTGGACCTTGCTGGTCCTTGACTTTCTTCTGAGGCTGGCCTTTCTAAGCGAGCCCCTTGATCGGAACGTTGGACTTCAGACCTGATCCTGCGAGGAGCGGGTGGCTCCTGAATGTCTCCTGCGTGAGGAGCGTTGCTGCTGTGACCAGACATCTTAGATTTTTTCTTCGGTGTGGGCTCTTCTCAAGGAAAGATAAACGCTTCCCACAGACGACGCCAATTGTAGATGCAATTATTATGCAGCACAAATAAATATGAAAGAGGTGACAACCAAGAAAAAACAAATAAAAGACCAATCACACAACAACGAAGATACGTGGTTCAGCAAAGAAGTGCCTACGTCCACGGTGGTTCAGTCAGTGTTATTTCTCTATATTCTGAAGAGTAAGTACAGAGAATATAACTTCCTTTGCCCCGGACTTGGGGTTTAATTTATACATGTATGTGTTGGAGTAGTGGGGGTGATAGGTTCCTCTTTATTAGCCATCTCCCTTTCATGGGATCGTGTACCCCCACAACTTCTCTTCATGGCATCGTGGAGTAAATGGATGAATACCAGAAGTGATGGGCCTGGGTTTTGGGCCGTTGAGGATGCGCTACTTGTCCAGGCCTTATGGTGATAAAATCGGGGTACCCACAATCATGATTAACTGTTCATAACTGTCATACTCTTTATTCATCTGGTGATCATAAAAAATCGGTTCCTGACCCATTCATATTTCTTGTTGTGCATGAATCTTGTATTCGCTCAGGTGCTCCGCCGTAAGGACGCCCGTACTGACTTTCCTATTTCGATGTTTTTGGGGAGCCGTGATACTTTGCGAATATTACGGGATATGTTGTTATAGACGCCTTTATTTTTGTACTCTAGTTATGATCAGGTCTTTTACTCGGGCGTGTGGCCCAAGAGTTTATATTTGCTTATTGTAATGTACTATGTAACTTAATGAACTTGTTTAACATTGTTGTATGAGACTGTTGACCGACAGCATATCCGGTCCCCTCATTGTATACTTGATGCGGATGTATTATAATTATTTTTGGGTTTCCACTTTCTTTTCAAATTGGGTTGTTTAAATTCTTTCTTTAACTCATAAAATAAAATTTTTGGCAACCCATTTTTCTGAAATATAGGGTGGTTGTCCCGTATACTTATTGTATTTATTGTGATGCTGAGAATGATCCATCTATAATTCCCTTTATTATTGGAGTATAGTGCTTGCCACTCCTTATTTTGGTGAGCGGGTTGTCACAGATGGTATCAAAGCATCAAGTTCTAGAGTCTTTAGGATCTATGCGGACTTGTCACGTTCTACCGTAGCGTTCTTTGATATAGAGCTTAATGTTAGGACTGCTTTGTTGCCTATGTTTACGATCTTCTGCAAAATAGATGGATTTATATCGTATTCTAATTCTATTATTTCTTCATCTCAGATGTCGCCTAAGAGAGGTCACCCCGCTAGAAGGAATAGAGTTGTAGAAGAGGAGGTAAGTCCTCCACCGCCACAACAAGGAACTATAAATGCTACTGAAGTAGTGAATATCGTGGCCCAAGTGGTCAATGCTACTATGACCGCCGTGGTTCAGCAATTACCATAAGCCCAGCAACCAAGGGCTTAGGATGTACAAGCTCCTACAGGACCTTCTCCATGGGAGAGAGTTAGAGAATCCTTTTTAAAGGGTCATCCCCCATAATTTCAAGGAGGTTCCGATGTCATACTAACTAATCATTGGAAAAAGGATATGCAGCACCATCTGCGCATGGTGGAGTGTAGTGAGGAAAGGAAACAAATTCTTGCTACCTTTAAACTCGTTGGAGCTGCACTACATTGGTGGGAGTCAATGACTACGCCAGAGGAGAGAGATGCTATGACCATCAATGATTTTTAGGTTTTGTTTGATCGGAAGTATTTCCCTCCCGCAGTTCAAAGGGAGATGAGGAGGAAACTTCAGGATGTGGTGCAAGGAGAACATTCAGTTGCGGAGTATGAAGATGAATTCACGCAGTTAGCTAGTTTTGTACCTGATGAGGTGACTCCGTAGGAGAGGAGGATATCCAAATTTATTGGAGGTTTGCACTGGAGGATACAACAACATTTGTTGGGCAATCGAGCTTTGTAGACTTTTGGAGATGTGATGAATGCGGCGTTACTCTATTTTCAAGAACATCGGTTGTATGTTCAAAGTAGTAAGAAGGCTTCAGTTTTGGGGCAAGATGGGAAACCCGGAGGCAATGGGATTGGAGGAGGAGCATTTCCATGGTCCCAATCTTTGGGAAATAAACAAAGAGAAAGGAACCCTCAGCAAGAGGGCTTGTCTAAACGACATCGTTTTGGTGGATTCAATGTTGGTGGTAGTAATATCATGCATGGTCAAGGTTCCCCACAATAGAAACAAGAAGGTCAGGGTGGTAATGGGGGTAGAGGCCATCCAGGCCAAGGAGTTGGGCAGTTTAGAAATAATCGGGGCCGAAATCAGGAGAATGTGACGAATCGATGCTTTCAATGCGAAGAGTTGGGTCACTACAGGAGGGCATGTCCTCAGTTGATTGGGGGGACAAGTTCCTAGGGTTCCACAGTAGCGACAGGCTCAGTTACCGCCACAAGTACCTAATCCGGTTATCCCTCCACAACCGGGACAGCTACAGTATGGTCGTGTTTACCACATTCAGGATGATATGCTTCCTCCGGCCCAGCTGGCGCCGCCAGCTATTGAGGGTAAGTTTCTCAATTAGGGGAATATGGGTCATGTATTATTTTATATGGGTGAGACACACTCGTTCATTTCTAGAAGCTTTGCTCAGTCTACAGAGTTGATTAAATCTGCAGAGAGTACCTTCACTAGTGTTGAGTCTTCTATGGGTGATGGTTCACCCATTTTCTATATTTGTAAACAAATAGGAATAAATCTTGGCAACTTCTGTTTTGAGGCTGATTTGCTCGTCCTTGATATGTTCAGGTATGATTTAATCCTGGGTATGGATTGGCTACTGAAGTATCGTGCGATAGTAAATTGTAATGGGAAAAGTACAGTTTTTGCAATTTCGGGGCAAGAAATGTTTTTAGTGGCTATGCCTCGTTCGGAAGGAGGTTCTAGCACTTACTTGTACTGCATCACGGAAGAGATTTCTTGGGATGTAGTTGTTTCGTTAGATTCTATTTCGGTTGTTAGATATTAACAAGATTTTTTTTGGGAAATACTGGGTTTGCCTCCCAGTAGGGAGATTGAGTTTGTAATTGATTTAGCGCCGAGAACGAGACCGATTGCGAGAGCTTCGTATCGTATGGCTCCTGTTGAGATGAGGGAGTTAAAAGACCAAATTCAGAACTTGTTAGAACAAGGGTTTCTTAGGCATAGCACATTGTCGTGGGGTGCTCCGGTGTTATTTGTGAAGAAAAGTGATGATTCTCTCCGGTTATTTATTGACTACAGAGAGTTGAATAAAGTCACCATCTGGAATAAATACATGTTGCCTCGAATTGATGATTTGTTTGATCGACTTAGGGGAGCATTGTACTTCTCTAAGATAGATTTGAGGATGGGGTATCACCAGTTGCGGATACGAGAACAAGATGTGTATAAGACTGCGTTCCGAACAATATATGGGTCCTATGAATTTTTGGTTATGCCTTTCGGACTAACCAATGCCCCCGCCGTATTTTGGACCTTATGAATAGGGTATTTTGAGACTTCCTGGACCAGTTTGTCACCATGTTCATTGATGATATTCTAGTGTATTCTCAAATCGAAGATGATCGTGTTATTCATTTGCGGTTGGTCCTGCAAAGGTTGAGGGATCACCAATTGTATGCCAAGTTCAAGAAGTGTGGCTTTTAGTTGTAGGAAGTACAGTTTCTGGGTCACATTATGACAGACCATGGTATCTCGGTAGACCCAAGTAAAGTTGTTGCGGTGAGGGAGTGGGGTCAGCCCATGACACCTACAGAGATCCGAAGTTTTCTAGGTTTGGTGGGTTATTACCGTCGATTTATCAAGGGTTTTTCAAAAATTGCTAGCCCTTTGATAAATTTAACCCGGAAAAGGGTGAGATTTGTTTGGGATAATTCTTGTCAGTCGGCTTTTGACGAACTCAAGGATAGGTTGACTTCTGCTCCAGGCCTTGGTTCTTTATCGACGCATCTCTACAAGGATTGGGAGGTGTACTTAAACAAGCAATGGACTATTGCTTATGCTTCTCGTAAGCTAAATCCCCATGAAAATAATTATCCGGTGCATGCTTTGGAACTTGCCGCAGTTATTTTTGCCTTGAAGATTTGGAGGCATTATCTTTTTGGGGAGAAATTTTGTCTTTTCACGGACCACAAATCGTTGCAATATTTGTTTTCCTAGAGAGATTTAAATATGTGGCAACGCCGGTGGTTAGAGTTTGTGAAACACTATCAATTTGACATCCACTATCACCCGGGCAAGGCGAACGTGGTGGCGGGTGCTTTGAGTCGGAATACCAAGGGGGAGTTAGCGGAGTTATGGAAATCCAAATAGAAGGAGCTTAGCCAGGAGGACGCGGTTTTTAGGGCGTTTATGTCGGTGTTGACCGTTATTCCTACCATGGTGGCAAGGGTTGTAGAAGCTCAAGGAAAGGACAAAGGTTGTTAGGACCATATACGCCAACTGTTAACCGAGGGAGCGGAATCCTACTCAATAAGTTCGGAGGGTGGGTTACATTTCAACGAGAGACTCATTGTCTTGGACGAAGGGGATTTAAGACGGGTCGTGATGACAAAATCTCATGGGTTTAAATTTTCAGTGCATCCTGGTGGGGACAAGATGTACTAAGACATGCACCATCAATACTGGTGGGCGGTCATGAAGCGGGATATTTTCGAATTTGTCTCCCAATGTACTACTTATCAATTGGTCAAGATAGATCATCAGCGACCAACGAGATTGTTGCAACCATTGGAGATTCCGGTGTGAGAGTGGGAAAGCATCTCAATGGACTTTATCAAGGGATTTCCGACGTCATAAAATGGTCATGATTCTATCTGGGTCATTATTGATCATTTGACTAAGTCGGCACATTTCCTACCCTTATGCATCGACTACAATACCTCTCATTATACCCGGTTATTTATTGAGAAGGTTGTTAGACTCCACGGGGTGCCAATAAGCATAGTCTCCGATAGAGATAAGATATTTGTTTCCCTTTTTTGGCGAAGTTTCCAAGAGTCTATGGGAACCGAATTTAAATTGAGTACTTCTTATCATCGTCAAACAGATGGGAAGACAGAAAGAGTCAACGAAATGTGTGTGCTTGATTTCAAAGGTGGTTGGGAACAATATATCTCTTTGGTCGAATTTGATTATAATAATTCGTACCAATTTACGATTGGGATGGCACCCTATGAAGCACTTTATGGACGGCCTTGTAGAAGACCCACTTGTTGGTTGGAGGTGGGGGATAATAAATTTCTTGGACCTGAAATGATCTAGGATACTTCTTCCAAGATTGAACTCATCTGGAATCACATCTGAATAGCTCAAGATCGTCAAAAGAGTTACACCGATGCGAATAGAAGGCATGTAGAGTTGGAAATTAGAGATCAAGTCTTGGTGCATGTATCGCCAATGAAAGTTAGAAAGTGCTTTGGGAAGAAAGGAAAGCTTGCGACACGCTATGTTGGACCTTTTCTTGTTATTTCCAAAGGTAGGTCCAGTGATGTATCAACTTGCCTTACCGGAACACTTACAATAACTCCATGATGTGTTTCATGTTTCCTCTTTGAAGAAGTATAAGAAGTGTGAAGGAGCCCTTTGGAATATTCCTTTGGAGGATATCAATTTGCAACCCGATATTTCGTATGAAGAACAACCGGTTACAATCTTAGAGCATGGAGAGTGTAAATTGAGATCACGGGTAGTGCCCTCGGTGTGTGTTCAATGGGGTCATCACGACGCCAAGGAATCGATGTGGGAGCGTGAGGACGACATGCGGGAAAAATATCCGCATCTCTTCTTGAAAGGTACGCCTGAATTTTATGGGCAAATTCCCTCATAAGGGGGGGTATGTAAGAACCCTCGCTTTTAAGAGACTTATTTTATATTAATTTACTGCATTAGGTAATTATATAAAATGTTGAGAAATGGAGTAAATATTAATTGAATGAGTTAAAAGTTAATATTTACTATATTGTTGCATATTTACTGTATGTGTATGTAAATATCGTCATGTTACGTTTTATAGTGTCATATGCTTTAAATGACATTTATGGTTTAACTGAAACCGGAACTTGAAATGATTTATATAGTTTTCGGATGCCCATTTATAAGGCATAGATAGTCCCGAATATCATAAGGGAAGTTGCGCACGTGAGGTGAAGTCCCCTGGCTAATGAACACAGGGTGAATATAGTCCTAGGCCATATGATCGGTTATTATATGTTTTTCTATTCTAGTGAGGTAATTCTGGGTGTGGTTATGACTCACTCGCAGGCATATGGCCGCTTCCCGACGTCTTGCGTTGTAGGATCCCAGGTTGTCTTGATGACAGGCCCTAGAAGATGATAGCCATTTAGGGGCGCGCACAGTGGGGAAACCAGGATGGGCAGTCTTAGAATTGTTATATGTATATGAATATAACTATTCTTATTCAAGTTGGACTTGATTTATGATAAATGCCACAAAGAGCATATAATTGTGATTATGTTTCCTGATAAGGAACAGAACGATGAAATGAAACAGTGTAAAATAATTGAGGCTTTTAGTTAATGTTAATCATTCATATCCTCTTGCATAATTGAATTAAAATCGTGATCATTTAAATTGTCATAGTTTATGCCTTGAGATTGTATAGGTAGAATCTTATTTATATCCATCATGATTAACTGTTCATAACTGTCATACTCTTTATTCATCTGGTGATCATATAAAATCGGGCCCTGACCCGTTCATATTTCTTGTTGTGCATGAATCTTGTATTCGCTCAGGTGCTCTGCCGCAAGGATGCCCATACTGACTTTCCTATTCCAGTGTTTTTGGGGAGCCGTGATACTTTGCGGATAATACGGGATTTGTTGTTATAGACTCCTTAATTTTTGTACTCTAGTTATGATCGGGTATTTTACTCGGGCGTGTGGCTCAAGAGTTTATATTTGGTTATTGTAATATATTATGTAACTTAATGAACTTGTTTAACATTGTTGTATGAGACTGTTGACCGACAGCGTAGTCGGTCCCCTTATTGTATACTTGATGCGGATGTATTATAAGTCTTTTTGGGTTTCCACTTTCTTTTCAAAATTGGGTTGTTTAAATTCTTTCTTTAACTCATAAAATAAAATTTTTGGCAACCCGTTTTTTCTGAAATATAGGGTGGTTGTTCCATATACTTATTGTATTTATTGTGATGCGGAGAATGATCCATCTATGATTCCCTTTATTATTGGATTATCGGGCTGGCCACCCCTTAGTTTGGTGAGCGGGTTGTCACAGTCAGGTTCAATAGTTTACCATAGTCAAATAAGTCCCGAGAGTTCCCGATGGCCTCCAGATCAGCTCTCGGAGTGAAATCGGTCGTTCATGCCGATCATATGGCCAATTCGTGCATAGGACGGACCGTTGGATAGGGTATTTGGAGACCTTAAAAGATTTATTGAGCTTACCTCAAGTTGAAAAGCTAATCGGAGTCAAACCAGGGCTCAAAAGTGCCCAGTAGCCTCTAGATCGGTACTTGGAGTGTGACCTAAGGTTTATGGCGAATGGACGAGTGCTAAGGACCTAAGGATGTGCTTGGGAGGGTCCTAGGATAGGGTGTCTACACATTTGAAATTACCAAACGACTTATTTATACTTTAAAGTCTTTAATACATTATACTCATTTTGAAGATTTATGTACACGGTTAACTATTTTCTAACCCTGAATTACGATCAAAGTACTTAGATATTACTTGGCATTCAATGAATCAAGCATTTACATTTGTCAAGAAAACTTCACATTGGAAACACTGAAGTATATTAAATGAACTTATACATATAATGAATAAATATTTAATGGCATTAAACCCATTTGGGATAGATATCATGGTGTCGGACCAACATTTTATATTTCTACAAGTTCTTAGAAGTTTTTTAATTCATTAATTGGGCATAAAAGAACTAAAGAGTCTATTTTCAGATTTGTTGTCTCCACATGAAACCTTTGGTAAACTAGTCATAACTCACTCTTCAAAAGTCCAAATGATGTGATTAAATGCTCATTGGAAAAAGATTTATATAATTTTCATTTGGTATATGGTTAACCTTATAATTGAATGGGCACAAATAATGACATGCATTTGAATTAACGTAAAAAATAAAGGCAAATTACTTCTAAGTTCCAAAGGTCTAGTTTTTTGGTTTTCCAACTTCTATTTAATCATTATTCTCTTTAATATCTACTTATGGGAGATCATTTTTGGAAGCCCATGAAAGTAGACGACCAAGATAACTTTATTTATCTTTGGCCGGCCCAAATCACTACCTAGTTCTAACACGGATAGTTTAGTTAAACAGGGATACTCGCAGATATGTTCAAATCAGGTGCCAAGAATCTCGGTCGAAATATTCAATAAACTCATGTCCAATCCACGAACTATGATGGAGTTCCTTAAAAAAATCAAACACTGCAACAAACACGAATATAAATTGTATTCCTTGGACTGGGGTAAGGGGATGACAAACTATAATTATTGAGAGACACATAATAGAAAACGAGTAACCTCTCCGTGGATGTAGGAAGTTACTGAAAAACGTACATCATATCTATGTGTGATTTCATTTACTTTCTTCCTTTGTGATTGCTTTCATGAATCCTTTATTGTGATTTTTTCTCCACTCAAAATTGGCACCATTTTTGGGAAATGACTTGCGTCCCCATAAAAGCATTCAATACCAGAAAGCCAGTAATGTCTCACGACAACAACAACAACATTCCACAAGATGGTGGCGTTCAAGAAGAGCCATCCCCTCCCAGGGTTAGGTCTAAAATTCTCCAATATTCAAACCAAAGGTTTCGCCAGGAAAGGCAACCTTCAAAAGAGTGACATGGACCTCTAAGGTCCACTCAGATTTTTAGGATGGTTGATGCCTTTGAAGCCCGACTATGAGAACATGAAGAGGTAACTCAATGCCAAGAAGCAGAAAATGCTCGCCTTAAGAGGCAACTTAAAAGAATGTAGAGAGATCTCCCTAGAAACACAAGGCGACGTCGAGACAAAACTCTTAACCCTCAGGGGGGAGATTATTGTAGTCGAGGAATGAGTACTATAAATGACCAATACAGAACTAAATGTGATATATTAGGGCAAGAATGATCAGAGCATGGCCACCAGGAAAGACGCCACATGAACAATGATCGACCAAGTGAGGATTTGAGGATTCTGGTCCATAGGGAGATGAACTAACATCCGGCATACTGAGGAGCCAGATCTACCAGAGTGCTTGCTAAAAAAGATCTAAACTCTCATATGAAAACCCACTTTTCAAGGGAAATTGAACGTGAGGATCCCCCCAAGGAAATTTGTTGTTCTTACGTTTAAGATCTATGATTGGAAAATAGATCCCATAGATCATGTTAGGCAATATCGACATGTAATGACCTTATGGAGCCACATTGACACACTGATGTGCAAGATATTCCCTTCTAGCCTACACGATGCAGCACATAAGTGGTTTGAGAGGCTCCCCTACAAGTCGATCAAGAACTTCGCAGCATTGGCAGAGGCTTTCATGGCACGGTTCATAGCGAGCAGCTCCCATCTTAAGCGGATGGATACATTATTTATTATGAAGAAAAAGCCTTAGAAAAACCTCAAAGATTACGCCAAAAGATACTGGGAGATATTTAACGAGATTGAGGACTGCTCAGAGAAAGTTTCCATAGCATCCTTCAAAATTGGCTTGCTGAACACCTCTCTGCTGCACCAATCTCTTACCAAGAATGAAATTGTAAACATCGATGATCTTATGGCCCGTATCAAGAAGTATGCCAAGGTCAAAGATGTGGTCCATCCTAATGGGGGAGACAATGGTCAGGCAAAAGAGAACAAGGGGACAGAGAATAATAACACCTAGAAAAGGTAAGAAAGAACGGGGGAAAGAATGGATCCAAAGGTGGAGGTAAAAAATACCTCTTAAAGACGTTCCACACTGTTAACAAAGTCTTTAAGGAACCCATTTATAAGATTTTCAGTAAGATCAAGGATGAACCCTTCATAAAATGGCCCAAAAAGACGGGTGAAGATTTGATTAAGAGAAATAACGCACTAAGGTGCGCATTACACAAGGAGGGTGGTCATCGAACCGAGAATTGCAAAGCTCTGAAGTCACATTTGGAGGAGCTAGTTCTGGTAGGACAACTTAGCGAGTACGTTGATAAGAAAATAGGAATGGTCGAAGCTAATGGTGACCAAAATGCATACAATGTCCTCGATGATGATATAGGACATGAGTTTCCAATCATTCATAGGGCGTCAGACCTCAAACAGATTCAGGCCAATTCCATTAGAATGGAACTGAAGAAGGTAACTACTGTGATGGAAGATTTTTAGATCGATCCAGCCAAGACTCAAGATGGAAATAATCTATGACCATAAGATGTTGATTACACTAAGCACATCATGTTTAGCGAAGAGAATTTGGCCGGGGTAAGGACACCACATCATGATGCATTAATAACCATACTCAGGATTATTAACTAGGATGTCGACAAGCTACTGGCGAACCAGGGGAGTTCATCTGAAGTGATGTATCTGGACATGTTCCATAAGTTAAAACTGAATATCATCGATCCCAAATAAGCCACTATTCCATTGATTGGCTTTGTAGGAAGGACTACCATTCCATTGGGAAATATCACCTTGCCAGTCTGGACATGGAACAACTTTAAGTTAATCAAGTTCTTAGTTGTGGACAACGAGTCCCCATACCATGCTATTTTGGGCAGATGTTGGCTCCATGCCATGAGGGTGGTTCCATATATTTATGATTAAAAGCTGAAATGCATTACAGATTGTGGAGTGGTCAAAATTCGCGATGACCAAGCTACATCCAAAAAATGTTTCATCATAGCCATCTGCCCAAAGAAAGAGAAAAACAAGGAGCCTAAGAACGCCCAGGTGAAAGCCCCGAAAGGGGTTGTTCTCTCTAAATAGTAACTATGATATGGTTGACTAGGGGTGGAATAGACCAGAGTCCACCCCGTAGATAGGGTCGTTGAAATCCAAAAAGAAGTTATAGCCGATGACAACTTGACAAAAATGAAGTTTTTGATTGGATATGCTCTAACTAGTCAAGAGAAAAAGGAACTAGTTACACTTATTAAAAGCAACATAGATATTTTTACATGGGAGCATTATGAGTTGCCTGGGATTAACTCACGGTTGGCGTTACATCACCTATATGTCGATCCTACTTTTAAGCCCAACGTCTCCCGAAAGGCCCAAGGTAGTAGAGAAAGAGGTAGGGAAATTACTGAATGCAAGATCCATCAGGGAAGTTTAGTTCCCTGTATGGTTGTCCAACCCAGTGGTAGTTACCAAGAGCAATGGCAACTAGAGGGTTCGCATCAATTTCACTAACCTGAACCGAGCATGTCCTAAAGATAGATTCCCTCTCTTGAAGATAGACCAGTTGGTCGATGCCACAATAACACATAAAATGATGAGATTCCTTGATGCTTACTCATCCTGCATGGGCTTGACCAAGATAAGACCTCCTTTATAACCTTAGTTGGTTTGTAATGTTATAAGGTCATGCATTTTGGCCTAAAGAATACAGGGGTAACTTACCAAAGATTGGTAACCAAGATGTTTAGCAAGAAGATGGGAGAGACGATGGAAATGTAAATCGACGACATGCTCATCAAAAGTAAGAATAAGGTCGATTATCTCTCAGATCTAGTAGAAACTTTTAATCCTCAGGAAGTACCCAATGAAGCTTAATTCAGGTTAGTGTTCATTTGGGGTCCACTCAGGAGAATTCTTAGGATACCTATTGAGTAAAAGGGGAATTAAGGACATCCCAGATCAAATCGATGCTATCACTAAGGTTTAGCTTCCTCAGACACTGAGAGATGTTAAAAATCTTACTGGAATGATCGCTGCAGTGAATCGCTTCATCTCCAAGTCTTTGGAGCGCTGCTAACCATTCTTCTAACTTTTAAAAAAGGAAAAGGTCTATTATTGAATGAAGATTACTCACAAGCTTTAGAAGAGGTCAAGTCTTACCTTAGTAAGCCACCACTATTGGTAATCCCAGACGATGGAGAAAAACTATACCTTTACGTTACAGTATTACACTATGATGTGAGCTTTGAGTGAGTTTGTCCAAAGGAGGGAGAGCAGCATCCGGTTTACTATGCCAGTAAGATGATACTAGATGCTAAAAAAATGGTACTTACCTCTGAAAAATATCGCCTATGCCCTAGTGATGGCTTTGAGGAAGTTGAAGAACTACTTCGAAGCACCTTCCATAATAGTATTCACCTCTTACCCACTCAAGTCGTTCTATGAAAAGCTGACATCTCTGGGTGTCTTTTGAAGTGGTTGGTCGAGCTCGAAAGATTTGATTTCCACTTCTAACCCAAAACGGCAATCAAGCGACAGATCCTAGTAGATTTTATTATTGAGTTCATAAGATATCGGACATCAGATCAGCTAAACGAAGAGTAATTGTTCACATGTGATGCAACGTCCAAAGATTGGACACTGTATGTTGAAAGAGTCTCAAATTCCAAGGGGGCAGGAGTAAGGAATGTTCTCGTTACCCCCGAAGACACAATAATCGAGCAGTGAATTAGTCTAGGATTTTAAGACTCTAATAATAAAGGTGAATATGAAGCATTGATCGGTAGTGTACGAAAAGCCAAACTATTTGGGGAAAAATGACTCAATGTATTCGGTGATTCCAAACATGTCTCCAAGAAGGTGAGTGGAGACATTAATGCTAAAGACGATCGAATGGCATCATACCTCAATATAGTAAGAGGACTCATGGGAGACTTTGAGAAGGTGGAAATTCAATAATTCCCATGAGGACAAAACAATAACACTGATGCCTTAGCAGCACTAAGCTCAATAATCGACTCTGGCTTGAAAAGGAAAATATAGATTGAGTTCCTCCCACGGCCCAGTATCGATCATATAGACATAGTCGACCAATTCTTCTTCAGAGATAAATCCCCAAATTGGATGGATTCCATCATCAAATATCTACAAAGTGACATACTACCAGACAATAAAGAGGTTATCCCATAAAATCAAAGTCAAGGCTGCTCGTTTCTACCTTAGCCCTGAGGGAAAACTTTATAATAAGTCATTCACGGGACCCTACCTACAGTGCGTTCATCCACAAGATGCCGAGAAAGTACTTAGATATGTTCACAAGGGCATAGGTGGGAGTCACGCATCTAGAAGATATCTAGCCTTTCAAGCGATCAAGGAAGGATATTACTGGCCTCATATATATAAAGACGCTGGCACATATGTTTGCAAATGTGAAAAGTACCAAAAACACTCACATATGGTTCACCGGCCCACCAGCGACCTGAAATCTCTTATTAGTCCATGGCCTTTAGCTCAATCGGGATTAGACATCGTGGGACCACTAACTACTACATCTAACAATTGCAAGTATCTTTTGGTCGCCAATGATTACTTCACTAAATGGGTTGAGTCAGAACCATTGGTGAACATTTGAGACTCTGACATGACCAGGTTCATATGGAGAAACATCATCACTCACTTTATGATACATAGAACCATCATCACCGATAATGGTATACAATTTGAAAGTCGTTTCTTCTAATCTTTCTACGACGAGCACGACATCAAGCACCGCTTTAGTTCTGTGGCATATCCCAAAGCAATGGGAAAGCGGAGGCTTCCAATAAAACCATGATTGATGGGATGAAAAAATAATTAGAAAAAGTTAAGGGCACTTGGGTGGATGAACTCCCTCATGTTCTATGGGACTATCTCACAACACTTAGGAGACCAACTGTGGAAACACCATTTTCCCTCACTTATGGCATGGAGGTTGTCATCCCTCTAAAAGCAGGCCTCGTTACATGAGAACCACACTGGTTGACCAAGGCCTCAACAATGAAGCATTGTGCAATGAACTTGACCTAGTAGATGAGGGGTTAGAGGTAGCCTTGATCAAGTTGCCCTCCTATGAACAATTTCTAGCCAAAAAGTACAACAAAAGGGTCAATCCGAGGAAATTTTCAATAGGAGACCATGTTCTACGATAAGTCCTCAACAGTTTTGTAAAACCATCAGATGGAAAACTGGGACCAAACTGGTAAGGACCATTCAGAGTGATCAGAGATGATCTTCAAAGAGCATATCATCTGGAAACACTAGAGGGTAGGGAGATACCAACGATATGGAATGCAACAATCTCAAGAAGTTCTATTTTTAGATCTTCTTTTTTTATCTTTAAAGTGAGAAGAATTTTTTTTTTTTTGAAAAAACAATTTGCAATAAATAAAGGCCGGACTTACTCGTCAATTCTCAAAGTTTACATTGGCTTCTTAATGCATCTTGATTATATCTCATTAATTTGTACATTTTCCAATGATATCACCTTTGTGCATATTTTGAATGATTAATGAACATGGTTTGCAAGTTAAATACAAACACTTTGAATTACCCTCATGACCTTGTTGTAAACACAATAGGACTCATGAGTTTCCCCTGCAACAACAAAAACCCTATTGGGGATTCTTAGGAAATAAAGATAACTTTTATTGGTCTCCAACATCTGTTGGTCATAAAAAACCTACTTGGGTGGATTACCTAACAACCAGGTGCATTCTCCCCATCACCTCAATTAGGCCTAAAGTAGTGTGACGACACGTCCTAAAAGGTAAAGTGAATGGAATTATACTTCTTACGCATATTGGACTGGGAGAATTTTTAAATATATGAAAGGGAAAATTCCATCACCCAAAAATCATTTAGTTGGTCACAAAAACCCAAAACGATTTAAAGTAAGAATGAGTTTACCTAAAGACTATAATCGGTCGATCAATATCATTTTAGTCGATAAAAGTTCCAAGTAAACTACGAGCATGTAAAATAAAAATATGTTTAGTTAGCAAACACTCAAAACATAAGAAAGTTCTTTATTAAGAATACAAGTTTACAATTACAAGGCCAAAAAGATATACACAAAAGCCTCTGACGAGCTAGGGTGTCGAGCAAAATATTCTGCTACGGCTTCCCTATGGCCATCATCTAGATTTTAAGAAAATTCTTCCACATCTTCGTTGAGATCCTTATCCACGAGTTGAGGAGGAATAGCATCATCGAGAATCCATGCACCATATTTTGAAAAATGATTATGGCTATATGGAGTACATTCAACCTGATACTTGTACCAAAGCTTGGATTCCTTTGGGGTTCTCGGCTCTTTAATTGCCTCTATCATCCTCGAGAAAAAGAAATTCTTTTAGCCTCCTTAAGATTTGCTGGGGGCATCTTCCCAAATATCATTATAACCTTCCCCCCATACCACTTTGGGTCCAACCTTAAAGGAGTATCTCAACTTCTTGATATTGTCTTTTAATAATCTTATAAGAGATTTCGAGCTCCCCACCTCTTTTTACATAGCATCATTTTTATATTGTAGATCCTCGCCGACTTGGTCTACCTCAATCCTCGCTAGAAGTTGGGCCCTCAGGGAATTAAATTACTCTTTAATGGAGGTCCCTATCTCTTTCATCTCCTGGAGGTCATCCTTCAACTTTGCATTCATTTCAGTGTGTTTTTTGTATTGTTCGTTCCTAGATCTTAGTGACTTACAGATTTTCAAGAAGGTTTTGCAAGCTTGTAGGCTGATATCAGGTCCAAGAATTTTCTCCAGTTGAGAATTAGGAGAAATACACCGATCTAAATTAGCAGACTACAAACAATATATATCAAATTAGAAGTAAGTATAAGCGTAAATGCAAATAGATGAACACATGAACAAAGGGGTACATTTTATTATCATATTAAAATAAAAGAAGGCCACTGACTAGTACATGAAATTCTCAAAATAAGGGTACAAACCAACCAAAACTTGAATTGTATAAGGAAAATGGAAACTCGTAGTCTACAAGATCCCTAGTCTTTCACCTGGTCTTCCCCTTGTCGACCACATGCTGTTCCTCGCCAGCACTAGCGCTCCGACCAATCACAGGAGGAATGATCTTAATATCTCCAGCAACTTAGTTGCTTCCTTCTCCTTCATCTTCTTAAATGTAAGGGTCAGGACCAGGAAACTGAAGGTCGAAGAGTTTAGAACCTATAGGTGTACCAGCAGCCTTTAGGCCCTGGTACTAACCCCTTTTAAAGGAGACCTTGCAGGCATAAGGTATTTATTATACAACATCCTTGTAGGCCTTATTGAAACCTTCACAGTAGCTATCATCATTGGCTTGAGAAATCTCTCCCTCCATCTTTGCCACCTTACAAGTCAACTCTTTATTGACCTCCACTAATTCAATTTTTTTAGTAATTACTGCCTTTTAAGCATCCCTTAGAGAATCATAGGACTTAGAATTATCTCTATTTTCATGCTCCCATGATCAGCGAGCATTGATAAGGGACACCTTCTCGACCTCCAGGGCCACCTTCTTAGCCCGTAGGACGTTCTTCAACTCTTGTTCCCTCCTGAAGCTATAAAAATGATTATCCAAAAGGGTAGTGAAGTCAGACAGCATCTACAGAAAAGATAAAATGGCAGGGAATTAGAACAGAAATGGGAAATAGAAAAGAAAAGAAATAAGTAAGAGAGACTTACCAGAGCCATACCTTGTACAATCTTGACGGCAAGTTGAGATGGCCCCAGCCTCGAGGAACTCTCATGATTAATAGCGAGCACTGACCTCTTCAGCAGGCTAGGGGCCAAAAAGTGGGAATTGACCACAGTAGCCCCCTCAAGACTAGGGAAGGTGGGCCCTCTAGCAAACTACAAGGAAACGTTTTCTTAGCCTCATCTTTCTCTCTCTCTTGATTCTTATCTTCTTCTTCTTCTCTCTCTCTCTCTCTCTCTCTCTCTCTCTCTCTTCTTTTCTTTTTCTTTTCTTTTTCTCAATCTTTCATTTTCTTGTTTTCTCCCTTTATCTGATGGTCTAGTGCCACTACCCTTGGGAGAATCTATAACAGAAACCTTTAAAGTAGGAATCCTATCAGATAGGACTGTATGATCATCATCATCATCAGAAAGCCTTAACCTCTTGTTCTTGACTAAAGGAGCCGTATCCTCTTCTTTCTCTTCTTTTTCTATTTCATCTTCACCTCCTACTTCTGCTACTCATCTTCTGTTTTCATCGTTCTCTTCCTCTTCTTCCTTAAA
Organism: Sambucus nigra; assembly: GCA_949130495.1. Taxonomy (NCBI): domain Eukaryota; kingdom Viridiplantae; phylum Streptophyta; class Magnoliopsida; order Dipsacales; family Adoxaceae; genus Sambucus; species Sambucus nigra. Next base: position 642,208,259 of record OX422209.1, on the reverse strand, counting down.
ACATTCCTTTAGAGATCTCAATATTGGTACCTAATCGACAGGTCGAGCAAAAATGTTGGTGCCTGTGTTCTTATATTCCAAAATAAAGGCCATCGACCTAGGGTTCTCACCTTCTGCCAATCTCTCCTTTATATTCCAGGCCTTTATGATCTCGTTAGTATTGATCTCACTAATGTCATGTTCTTGGTTTTTGGCATGATCTACAATCATAAAGAAGAGGAATATCATCCACAAGAATGAGAAAATTTCACAAGAAGTTAGCAAAAAAAATAATAAGATCAAGCAACCTATCTCGGCCTCCCCGTTGTAAAAAATAAGAAGGTCTTGTGGTATCTCCCCCTCCAACAGTGGAGGGTGCTGCCAGTTCCTTGCAATGAACTCACTTTCCCAATAGTCCTTATAGGATTATAGAAGATTAATCACCAGAACTCGCTCAGCTCTTCTGGTCTTTAGACACAAATAATGGAGTAACTAGCTCAAGGATTACGACATCTGGAACTCATTCCCTTTTAGGGAATGACTTAGAATAGGGGTTGACCCCCTTTCCATATTCCTAAATAATCATGAAAACAATTCAACACAACAAAAATGCTATATTAAGGACTAGGCTCCATAAATACGATAATGATGTATATTTTATACCCGTTATCCCATTGTCTACACTTATAAAAATATCTCTTTTGTTGGAGACACGTTGGTTTTTATGCCAAGTATCCTAGGGTACATAGGTTCCATACAAGCTAAAATCATGAAGTCCAACCTCGCAATATGTCCCATGATGTATTATCTATTAGGGTTCCCAGTCCAAATAATGGAGTAACTAGCCCAAGGATTACGACACCCTTGGGATTTTATCCATGTTGATAAGAGATGATTATATCTCTATTAGTGGATTTTGGTCCACTCCTATACTAAATAAATTTTCTCCTCTCCCTATAAACCTCCAAACTAGCGTGAAGGTTGAGAAATACCTTCTAATTAATGATCACCCAATGGACATGGATGTATTTGTCGACGATTTTAGGGTCAACTCCCATTCTACCCCCACCTCAGACATAACCCCTACCCTTCCAAGCTAAGTCCTACACTTGCAAACACATCATGTTGGATAACATGAACAACCAAACAACCAACCAAACACCCAATACACACACACACACACACACACACTGTTGTGTACCTACACCAGTTGAAAGTGATTTTTATACATCTCTGTCTAGTGCCATGTTCATACCTAACCACCCATCTACGTTAAAGGGATTCTCAACCTAAGTTCTCTAAACAAATTCTAAAAGTAACTAAAAAGTAGTAAATTAATTCCGAGATAAATAATAATAATTAAATTAAGGAATCATACTGAACAAGTCGTGTGTGTAATACCTTTCCCACTCATAAATCGATTCTCGAACCCAAATTACGATTATTTTTAGACCAATAAAAGATATAAAACGTGCCTTAGTATTAGCCCAAAAGGGTTTGTCTAAATTTTCTATTAGTATTTGTTTAAAATAAATTGGCGACTCTACAAACAGACAAACCCCATTATCCCATAAAAAACACTTTCAGGACCAGTCCTAAGTACCATGGGTGTTCGACTTAACCTGGACATGGACTCAAACATCATCCAAGGGCAAGTCATCGACCTAACCTATGGTCAATAACCTGATCTTGAGGGAAGGCGACGGATCGGGAGATAAGAACCCCCATCCCTTTTGTTGATGTAAAAATTTAGATTATCTCTAATTAATTAATCACAGATAAAATAAATAAGACAAAAGATTTATAAAGTGCTTCATCCTTATAAGAATGGCCTAAATCCACTGTTTTTGTATTACTGACTGTTTGACTGGAATTCCCGATAAATGGTTTACTAAGAGATCCAGAGTCCCCTTCTAATGAGGAGGTTACAATGTATTTATAGTCTTGAGGCTGTATATGTGGAAGGACAATGCGCTGTTATCTAGCAGACATATACATCTGTATGATAATAATGAGCATTTAATGCGCAGTCGTATTTTTGATTCTCTTGATTTGAGTTCTCTGTACGCTGAGTTGCTCGGACCGCCTGAGTTACTCGGTACGCTTAAGTTGCTCGGAGTCCTTAGTTCCTTGGGGCACCTAAGCTGCTCGGTATGATTGAGTTGCTCGGGGCGCTTGAGTATCTCTGTGGAAGTGTGTTGCTCGTTGAAAGTATTTGTAATTGTCACGTAAGTTGGCACGTGTCTTCAAGCGAATGGTCCTTGTTAGCAGACTAAATTTGGTATCAACTCACACTTTGAGGTTGAAGAAAATTATGGAATTTTCTGCTTGAAAACTGCTCACATTGTTGTTTTTTTTTATAGTTTTTAGGAAAATGTTCGTTGCATATAACTCTTTTTTGAGTGTATAGTATCATGCCTCATATATATTTTGAATTTTTATGATCACTTCGATATTTGTGCCCTTTTCTTATTTTAGCCATCGAAAACATAAACGTCTTTCCTTGTAATCAATGTTTTTTCTCTATTCTCGAGATAAAGTATTTAAGCGAGGCAGAAATCCTATCATTTTTCACTTTTCAAATCTGTATCTTTGAACTCCTCATTTCCTCTCTATCTTGTGCCTTCGTTCTTTCCATTGTTCATTGTCAACTAATCCCTATTTTTCTGTAAGATTTTCTTCCCTTTCTTTTATTTACTTTGTTCATCATAGTTTATCTTGTTGAGTAACTGGACAAATTTCGGTCTGAATTTTCAATCCCTTCGCGGGTTATTTTGGAAGAAGTTTTTGAACCTTCTGATTATTTTTCTTTGGCTGAGGGGCATTGGTTCCCCAATCTTTTTGTAGCCGAATGTGGCTTTTCTTTCCTGCCAAACCCCCTGTATTTGGAGTTTTGACATTGTACCTGCAAGAATAGCTCCAAATACCTGGAGGATAGTTAATGGGGTACATAGGTTGAATCAACTTCATGGAACCCGATTAGGGATTCCAGAGATTATGTACTGATATAGATGGGTTGTCAATGATACCACATTCTATTTAAAAACTAGGTTTTTGAATAGAGATTTAGTTGTCAATCTTCCCGATGCCAATAGGGATTATTTTGATCATGGGGTTGTTACGAAAAATTGGTAACACCCTCCATTCAATGGTGATGATATATATCAAGGTCCCAGGTGTCCACCTTATGGCAATGGAATAGGTTGTTTTTATTTTTTGAAATCTTATTTTCTTTGTGTTCGATAAAATGCATCACTAACATTCGTTTTTATTTGTTACAGTTGACAGTAAAAGAAAATCTCCAAAAGAGGCTGATGTTAATTTAAAGCATTTAAAACTTATCTAGGATTTGCCTCAATCTATTACTGAGGAGCATATTAGATATGCCTCCCACTTGTTGCAATACAAAAGTTATACTTCATCTTTCACTGCTTGTCCTCGTCCAGTGGTAGTTAATCTTGACCAAGTACCAGCCTCTGAGACTAGTGTGGAAGGTTCTTCCTCTAAGTTGAGTATTCCTATCAGTGATCTGATGAAGAAAAGAAGAGCTCCTGCCTTTTTTGACAAATATGCCTCTACCACTGTGTAGGTAAAGAAAAGTAAACAAGATGTCCCAGAAGAAGGGATAAAAACCACTATTATACCCCCTCCTGCTGCTGCCGCCAAGAAGATTCGTGAGAAGCCCCCTCTGGATCCAAGCAAGACTGTCACTATCTCTTCTCTGAGCAAGGTTATTATCATATCACCAATAAAGACAACGTCTTTAGTTGAAAATGTTCCTGCTCCTTTACGGAGATTAAAGAAAAGATCTTCTGAGAGACCTGCTGAACCTATATCTCAACCTTTAAATGTTGAAGGTAGTGTTCCAACTTTTATTCCTTCGAGCTCTGCTATGGGCTTGGTAAAATCCTAGACTATCCTAGAAGTCCAAGGCATGGAAGATACTCTTTCTCGTGAGAGAATCACTACCCTGGCTGCTCAACACATTGCCTCCGTAAATATCTTTAGCTCGACCCCTTTATTTTTTTAATACTATGTTCATGTATTGACTTAATGTGATTTCTTTTTTCAGCTGGTGACGTGTTTCAACAGCATTTTAAAGAAGGATGAAGCTATCAAGTCTTCAAGATCATCGGGAGGAGTGGAGGACGCTTTTGTTGGCTAACCCAATCTTTAAAAGACTCTCATCAAAAGTACGAGGAAGATAAAGTTTCTTGGGAGAAGCAACTCAGTCCATTGAGCTGGACAGGGATCAAGCTGCGAATGCCTCCAAGGAATTGGAGAAGAAGTTGAAGGAGTTTGAGCAGAGTAACAAAGACTTTAAACAAAGAAATAAGGAACTTGAAGTTAAGATCAAGTCTGCTGAAGAGGAAGATGCTAAACTTCAAGATGTTGAGCGACAGAAAATGGAGGTGGAAGAGAAGTTGAAGGTTGTCGAGGAGCTCCTTAGGGAAAGGACCTCCTCGGAGAAGGCAAAAAGGAAGAGGGAAGTTATAAAATCATTTAGTGATGGTTGGGACAAAGGCTAGAACAAGGGCCTGGCTACCATGTCTTCTCAAATGGAGTATGCCACCATCAAATATTTTAGGGATGGATGGGTTGCAGCCTTACAGGAGCTGATCGTTGTTGAGAATTCTGAGTTATTTTAGAAGCACACTCATAGCCTTCCTCCCTCTCCTGGAGAAGAAGAAGAGGATGAAGCTGCTTCAGATGAATCTTCTATGATGATTGGAGATCAGGTCCCTGTTATTCCTGTTATTCAACCTTGCTCAGAGAAACTCCAACCAACAGTACTTCTGTTGAGCAACTACCCTTGTCCTCCGAGCAACCAGTCTCTTCCTCCAAACCTTCTGAGCAAGTCATAGGAAACAAGGAGAAGGTGTAGAGTTGTTCGGGTTTTTATTTTGTTATTCTTGAATGTAACCTCAGACTTTGTATTTTCTCTTATGATGAAATAAAATTCAAACTTCAGTTGTTCATCTTAAATTTCTCTTTTTCTTGCTCTGTCTGTGTCATTATTGATTCTTTTTATTTATTCTCTTTGCTAGTTTATAGATAGAATGGAGCTCTTATCAGCTCATGACACAGAATTGATGAAGAACTGCAATGACTATTTTAAAGTTGGTCATGTAGATCTTAATGAGGCTCAAGTCATTGATATCCTCGGTTCAGATGCTTCTGAATGAGCAGTTAAAGCTTATAAATACCTAAAGTGCTTGCTCGATCGTGTTGTTGCCAACAATGTGGCTTACTTCGAGATGATTAAAGATCTCCAAGGAACTATCGAGAAACTCCAACAATAATATAAAGAATCTTCTACCCTTTTGCACCAAGGATACGAGAAAAATATCAACAATTGAGTGCTGACAAAGGGTATGACAAATTCATCTCTGCCCATGAGAAGAAAGAGAGTGTTCTAAAGCTCGAAGTTGAAGATCATAGGCATATCGCTAAGTTGTTGGAGCAGGAGAACATTGCCTTTCAAGAAGAGATAAAACAACTTAAATCTACTGCATCTTCTTCGGGATACTTGGTCCCTGTTAATGATGAAGGTTTTTCTTTCTTGGAGGTAGAAAATTCCAACTTGCGAGATGAGTTGGAAACTTTGAAAAGATTTGGACCCTCCACATCTACTCGTGGATGAGCAAGAGATTCTTCTCATGGACGAGAAAGAGCTGGTCGGGTTTTTATTGAAGAAGCGAGAACTAAATCGTCCTTGGAAAATCAGTCATTTCAGTTGATTGCGAAGAATCAAGCTTTGGCAGAAATGTCCAAGAAAATTATGAATTTTACTAACCAACTCTTTTCCCTAAGTTCTGCTTTGGAAAATAAGGAAATTTTGGCGAAGAGTCTCCACGAGCAACTGGAGAGGTTAACTTATCAGTTCCATAAATAACCCAGAGAGTTTTGGATGGCCGGGTATAATGAAGCCCTTTACGATCTTAATGCTCAAATCCAGTAGTCAAATAACGAGGGGTACAAGCAAGGGTGGTTGAATGCATTTTGTGTGCTAAAATTGGAGCAGGGCCACTACTTATGGGATTATTATGACCCTGGAGTGCTCAATTTACCCGTGCCTCCTTTTAAGCTTTACATTAGTTGGATTCCTGCTCGGGCAATTCCTCAATGCTTGATCTTCATGTATCTCGGCGATTAAAGTCTTCATGCAAACTTTGAGATATCTCGCTCGGAGGACTTACTTGATCGGCCCTCAGTGATGAATGTTCGAATGCTTCGAGATCTGAATTTTATAAATTCCCCATATACATTAGATGATCCTCCTGTTGGGGTAGAACCTGTTTCAAAGGCAGAAGGGAAAAACCCAATATAATAGGATTTTTTATGTAACGAAGAATATTTTCCACATCATATGTAATTCTACTTGATTTGAATGAAGAAATTTTTAGTTTTTTGCCATTTTATTTTCTTCTAAATAATTTATAGAATGTCCTTGCTTGTTGGTTGGTAAATATATATGTATATATTATACTCATCCTATTTATCGTCTGATTATAGTGACTTGTCACTCTGTGGGCCTAAGAAATGGAATGATTTGCATCCTCTGTTCCTGCTTATTTGGTATTAACCAAACGGAGTTGATTGTAATTGATTTACCAACCAACCGGAGTTGGTGGTAATAAGTTCCTGACCAATCGGGGTTGGTGGTAATTGATTTGCCGACCAACCGGAGTTGGTGGTAATTGATTTGCCGACCAATCAGAGTTGGTGGTAATTGATTTGTCGACCAACCAGAGTTGGTGGTCGTTGATTTGCCGACCAATCAGAGTTGGTGGTAATTGATTTGCTGACCAACCAGAGTTAGTGGTAATTTATTTGCCGACCAATCGAAGTTGGATTTTTTTTTATTTTCCAACCAACCGGAGATGGTGGTCATTGATTTTCCGACCAACCGGAGTTGGTGGTAATTGATTTCCCGATCAATAGGAGTTGGTGGTAATTGATTCCCGACCAACTGGAGTTGGTGGTAATTGATTCCCGACCAACCGGAGTTTGTGGTAATTTGCTCTGAATTTGGTGTGTAGTGTGTAGCACTAATATTCTAAAAAAATTCAACAAAGAGAAAAACTGGGTGAATCATCACTTTATTCATACTGAAGATATTATTTTACATAGTAATTTCAATTACTGATAATACTTGCACAGATGTTCTGCATTCCATGCATTCTTAAATTCTTCTCCTTCCAAGGTTTCGATCCTGTATGTCCCTGGACGAACAACTTCTGTTACTCTGTAGGGTCCATGCCAGTTGGCTTCCAATTTTTTATTCTTTTGGATAACTTTCTTCAGCACATAATCCCCTTCCTTCAAATCACACTTCTTCACTCTTTTGTTATAGAACAAAGCTGTTGTTGATACGTTGCATTCCTGATTGCTGCTTCTTCCCTAAATTCTTTGAGCATATCTAGGTCTAATCTCCTCATCAAATCACTGACAGGGGATTTGAAATTAAGCACCCTATTCATGGGTAGACCCAATTCAGCAGGTATGACAACCTCACTTCTAAACGCTAGCATGTATGGAGACTCTCCACTTGCTGGTCGTGGTGTGGTACGATAAGCCCACATCATAAAATATAGCTCGTTAATCCAATTTCCTTTAGCATCATCTAGTCGTTTCTTTAAACCATTTAGCACTATTCTATTTATCACTTCAGTTTGCCCATTGCTTTGGGGATGACTCGGTGCAGAGTGGATCTTCAGTATATTGCATTGATGACAATACGCAGCAAACTCCTCGTTATCAAACTGGGTTCCATGGTTAGTAATGAATGCATATGGTAGACCATATCTGCAGATAATATTCTTCTAAATAAATTGATAGACTTTGTCATATGTCATATCAATGAGAGGCTCAGCTTCCACCCATTTGGTAAAGTAATCCACAGCAACCACAAGGTATTTAAATCTTCCCCTGGTCGATGGAAGTGGCCCGACCAAGTCTATTCCCCATATGGCGAATGTCCAAGGAGACGTGATGGGTGTCAACAATGCTTGGGGAGTTCTTCGGATAGAAGAGAAGCGTTAACATTTATCACACTTCTTGGCATAAGCTGAACAATCAGCTCTCATTGTCGGCCAGTAATACCCCTGCGTTGTTATTATTTGCAAAAGCGTCAGACCTGCCACATGGGCTCCACAGGACCCTTCGTGAACCACTTCGATCAAATCTTTCACTTCGGAGGGGTGGACACATCTTTTTAACCCCACTATAATTCATCGTCTATATAAAATTCCATTGGTCAATACATAATGAGGAGCTTTAAACTTTAGTTTCTTGGCTGTGAGTTATCAATTGGTAAAGCCCCCTCTTTAATATAGGCCCTGATGGGATCCATCCAAGATGGTCCCAAGTCGAGGGCAATGAAGTTCATCATTAAATCTTTGTCTATGCTCTGACCAGCCATAATTTCTATTGGGATTGTTCTTCGTAGCTCAGTGCTTGTGGATGAGACTAACCGAGCTAAGGCATCTGCTCTTGCATTCTCTAATCTTAGTATTCTAATCAGCTGTACTGCATTTAAACTCGATACAACCTCTATTTCTTTTGCATGATACTTGGTCATTAATTCTCCTTTTGCTGCATCTACCCCCAGAATTTGATTTATAATTAACTATGAATCACTGAATACAGCGACTTGCTCTTCCTTTATGGTTTTGTCCAGACTTAGACCCACAATCATTGCTTCATATTTGGCCTCATTATTATAAGCCTTAAATTAAAAGTGGAGAGCACACTCCACATCAATCTCATCCGGTATGTTTAAAATAATCCCTGCTCCACTACCGGTAGAGCATGAAGAGCCGTATACATACGTATTCCACATAGGTACTTCATTATCAAACTCTTGGTCAGATAGAGTTCCTTGGTGGAATATTTAATGCTTCCTTTTGTCCTCCTCCAGCGCTTGTCACTGCTCGTCCACCGACGTAAGTTGGCCGGGGTTTAAATTTGATGATCCTGTAACATCCACAGGTTGATCTGTATTCAACCCTTACTCGTCAGACGAATTCTCCTAAGTAAATTCTGCGATAAATTTTTTACTGCTTGCCCTTTGAGCAATAATCTTGGCTCATAAATTATATCATATTCACCACGTTCTACTGCCCAGTACATAAATCTTCCTGATTTCTCCTGTTTATGCAGAGCTTGTCTTAATGGCATATCGGTGTACACCACTATAATATGGTCTTGGAAGTATTGCCTCATCCTTTTTCTTGCTTTAATCATTGCTAGTACCAACTTCTCCAGCCTTGGATATCTGATTTCTGCTCCTTGAAAAACCTTGCTGGTGTAATAGACTGGTTTTTGTACTCCGTCCTCCACCCTTATCAATGCCGAGCTAACTGCATTCTCTAATACTGCCAGATACAAGTATAATCTTTCTCCCATCACTGGTCTGGACAACAATGGAGGTGTCCCTAGATATTTCTTCAATTCTTGAAAGGCCTCCTTGCATTCATGATTCCATTAAAAAGTTTTTTGAAGTATTTGAAGAATGATAGGCATATGTCAGTCGCTCGTGACACAAACCTATTAAGTGCTGCAACTCGCCCTGTGAGACTTTGCACTTCCTTCTTCATCGTTGGAGATCGTAGCTCCAATAGAGCCTTGATATTTTTAGGGTTCGCCTCAATTACTCATTGGTTAACAGTATATCTGAGAAACATGCCTTCTCGTACTCCGAATATGCATTTGGTGGGATTCAGCTTCATTTGATATTTCTCTAATTGATCAAAGGTCTGACCTAGGTCAACTAGATGATCAACAGCTTTCTTGCTCTTCATCAGCATATCGTCAACATAAACCTCCATGTTATGACTGATTTGCTCCGCAAACACCTTATTCATTAGACGATGATATGTCGCACCTGCATTTTTAAGTCCAAAAAGCATAACATTATAGCAATAAGTTCCCTTGGGGTGATAAAAGAGGTACTCTCCCTGTCTTCAGGCTTCATTTTAATCTGGTTGTAACCAGAATAAGTATCCATGAAACTCAACAATTCATGCCCCGATGTTGCATCCACTAGTTGATCGATTCGGGTCAAAGGAAAGTGATCCTTTGTGCATGCCTTATTGAGATCGATGAAGTCTACAAACATCCTCCACTTGTTATTTTTCTTCTTCACCACCACCATATTTTCTAGCCAATCAGGATATTTGACATCTTCAATAAAAGAGGCTTTTTGTAGTTTCTCTACTTCTTCCTGTATAGCTTGGTTCTTCTCAGGACTGAACACTCTTCTTCGCTGCTTCACTGGCTTGAATTCCTTGTTCATGTTGAGCTCATGACACAGGAAACTCGAGTCTATCCCTGGCATGTCTTCATGACTCCATGCAAAAGTATGCTTTCTACGTCTTAGAAATGTTATCAATTACTGTTTTATCGATGCATCCAGTTATGCACCAATTTAAGTTGTTCGTTCTAGATGCTCATCATCTAGAATGATATTTTTGGTAGCCTCCATGACCTGGCCTTTCACGAGCTGAGACTCATCTCTAGGGTCTAACATTTCAATCTCTGCATATTCTATTTCGTCTACCTAATAGGTAGTAGTCTTCTTCCTGGTTACTTCATGCTCCTCCTGTTCGACAGATGAATAGTACCATTCCCTAGCTACTTTCTGATCGCCATTCAAAACTCCTACTCCTAAATTGGAACATTGATGTACAGTAGATGGTACTGCTTCTAACTTCTTCAGGCCTACTCTTCCCATAATGATATTATAATCTGATTGGACATTTTTATGCATTACAAAAAAGTGTACTCTTACTGTTCGATAAGCAGGCCATGTACTGATAAGCATATCCAACTTGATCATCCCAAGTGGAAAAACATTTTCGCTAGTAAATCCAAGGAGGGGCCTATGATATGGCTCCAACTGGGCTAGCTTCAGATTCAAACTGTCAAAGAATAGATAGAACATGATATCTACTGAGCTACCATTATCCACCAGTACTCGTGAAATTACCACTTCCTTCATTATCATCTTGATCACCAATGGGTCATCATGAGGATACAGTACACCTTCCAGGTCGTTCTTAGAGAAACTAATAACCAATTTGTCTTTATTCACCTTCCTCGGGCGATCATCTTCAGCCCAATTTATTCGTTGAATGTATGAGCAAGCTTAAGCCTCATTGAGGTAATCTTTCCTCTCTGCAGTGATATACCCACCTCCTGCATCTCCACCTCTAATAACATTACATTCAAATGATCCAAAATGGATTAAAATACCTCACGTTCTGGCTGCCTTGGTCTTTTGGGGAGATCGGGGTCATCTTCGTCATCTTCTAGATCTTCTTCGTGACTTCTCTTCTTGTCTTCTTTTTCTCAACGAGGAGATTTAGATCTTTGCCATCTTTGGTCATTGGTCTTTTCATTATTTCGGCGATCAACATACTTGGTTAATTTTCCCCGCCTAATGAGTGCTTCAATTTCATTCTGGAGAGTTATGCAATGCTTGGTAGTGTGATAATAGTCTTTATGGAACTCGCAATATTTTGACTTATTCCTCTTGTCAGGACTTGCCTTCATTTTTTCTGGCCAGTTTAGCTCCTCGCTGTTCTTGATCTCTTCCAGAATGTGGTTTATATCTACCTTCAAAGGAGTATAATTTCCAAACTTCTTCAACTGTTCCAGTGCTTGCTTTGCTTTTGATTGTCTGTTGCCACCATTATTCTTCTGATCCTTTTTCTCAGTCTTGTCAGTCTCCACCTTGGTTTCTTTAGTACCTGCATTCTTCTTCGTAGCCATGGCCTCCTCGGCATTCATGATTTTGGCTGCTTTTGCCATTAGTTCATCCATGGTCCTAGGCGGATCCTTGGCTAAAGTGTAATACAATTTATCCGGCAACAGTCCACTCATCAGAGTAGTAATTTTTTTTTCTCCTCGTAATCAATTACCTCAAGTTTCTTGTTATTGAAATGAGTAATATAATCCCTGGTGCTTTCACCTGTCTTTTGTCTAACACTCAGCAAGTGTGCTACTCATTTGAGTGGTTTCGCTCCAAAATAGAAGTTCCCAAAAAAGAGCTCTGCCAGTTGAAGGAAAGTCGCAATCTTCCCCCAAGGAAGGTTGTTGTACCATATCTACAGATTTGATAAGAGTTCTTGAAAATATCTTGCATCTCATCTCATCTGGAACTGCATAGATATCGACAGCAGCTTGGTATTGTTCTATATGAAGGACAGGGTCAATTTTTCCATCATATTTAGGCGTCACCATAGGAGCTTTGAATTTTGATGGTGTGAGAAAATCCACAATTTCCTGTACAAATGGTGTCCCTTGGATAAACGTTCTTTGTAGAGGATTCTTGGCCTTAGCCATTTCCCCTAATCTGTCTTCCAACCTTTGAATGGAGCCCTTCTATGCATCATTTCCCTCCTCGGGCCTATTGATTCAAGCAACTAATCCCGTTGAATGTGACTCTTAGGATCTTTCATTACGAGCAGTTGGTCGTGATTGGGCAGAGCCTTCCCTTAGATTAGATGGTCATTGAGAGTTACTCGACATAATCCTAGGGGGACTTTTATTCCTCCTAGGGACCAACCGATCAAAAATAGAGACGCTACTCAACCTTTCAAGAGCGCTGGTCCTTTCTAGAGATAGAGTAACATTTCGTTGAGAATCTGTAGCTCGTACCGAGGAAGTCCGACCAGGTTGATAAGAAGGATCATTAGATCTCTCAATACGATATGATTTGGTGCATCTAGATTGAGATTCCTCTGGGAATAGTGTTCACCTAGTTTGCAAAGATGGTAAACGGGTATTTCTCTGAACACTTCGTTGTCCTGATTGAGACTGCACTCCACCTTGAATAGTTTGTATAAGTTATCGCATGGTTTCTTTCATGGCTATCTGGCCATGAGCCAAATTAGCCATTATACCAGCCAGATCTTGAACATTTGGGGGAGAAGAAAGATTTAGAGGGATTCCAGCATTTCAATTACTAGATTCAGTATTATCAGCCATTGATGATGAATTGTTTTAGTGAAAAACGCTAAATACAGTCGTTTTCCCACAGACGACACCAATTTGTTGATGTAAAAAATTTGATTATCTCTAATTAATTAATCATAGATAAAATAAATAAGACAAAAGATTTTTAAAGTGGTTCAGCCTTATAAAAATGACCTATATCCACTGTTTTTATATTACTGACTGTTTGACTAGAATTCTCGATAAATGGTTTACCTAGAGATCCAGAGTCCCCTTCTAATGAGGGTTACAATGTATTTATTGTCTTGAGGCTGTATATTTGGAAGGACAATGCGTTGTTATCTATCAGACATATACATCTGTACGATAATAATGAGCATTTAATGCGCAGTCGTCTTTTTAATTCTCTTGATTTGAGTGCTCTATATGCTGAGTTGCTCGGACCGCCTGAGTTGCTCGGTACGCTTAAGTTTCTTAGAGTCCTTAGTTCCTCGGGGCGCCTAATATTCTCGACATGATTGAGTTACTCGGGGCATTTGAGTAGCTCTGTGGCAGTGTGTTGCTCATTGAAAGTATTCGTAATTGTCACGTAAGTTGGCACGTGTCTTCAAGCAAATGGTCCATGTCAGCAGATTAAATTTGGTATCAACATCTTCCATCACACCAAAAGTTGTCTCTTCCCCTCAAACACCGAGGACCGCAACGTCATAGTGGTGACTCCACCGGGGATAAATTTTCTTTCATCCTGAATATATATTTCATGTCCTGGATAGGCTCCTAGATACACCATAGTGGAAACTTCGCAAAGGAAAAAGTTATAGAACCAAACTATTTATATGGTTCATTTATACTATACTTAATAATTCTCTCGAGCGTGACCACTTTGTGTAAATTTTAGAACTTTTTAGTAATCTTATTTTAGAATCCCTCACATCGTAGCTACATGCTTAGGCCCCCATGTATAGGATTGTACATTTTCCCAAATATATAGGTGAGTGCAAAGGACCTCTCGATAAAATAAACATTAAAGTATATAAAATTTAAGTATTATATGTGTTCATCACACACTACACATTATTGATTTTCATATTGTTTAAATCCTATACCCTTGAGGTGCCAAAATTCGCTAGTTGAAAGAAGTTCATACTCTAGGAATTCACTTTATGCAAGGGAAAGTTTGTACTTCAAAAAAGTCACCTCTTCCAAAAATAGAGGTTCATATTTTTTTAAAGTCACTACCCTAGATAAAGCTTGAAATTTTGAAAAGTCATTTCCCTAAAAGTCTAGTTCCAAATGAGTGTCCTCACTCTTTTCTCCCATCCACCTGTTATACCGAACAACTTCTCTTTCTATCCTAATTTCTCGGTGACAGGGAACTTTTGAATTTTTTACTACTTGTGTATATCAAATAGGCTCTCAAGCTACTTCGTACTAGGGTAAAATGGTTTAACATGTACCTTAAAGGTTTATCAGTCCAATCAGACCAGTATATTGTGATCCATCTATCATCGAGTCGCATCACCCCCTTTGCGTATAAAAAAATCATTAGGAACGCACACTATTGCACGAAAAGAACATATACTTATGGGTCAATATCTCAGACGGAATTTTTCAAAAGTTGTTTGACGGTTGGTGGCTGGTCCAAAACTCCTCAGATTCCAGGATAAATATCTTTTGATTTACAAGGAAGATCAATAGTATGAATCCTTAGGTCATCAATAAAAAAATCTCCCTTATGTTGAATTCCCCGAACCACATTTTATTTTGAAAATATAATGGGCCACAATCTATTACTCCTTTGCTCCTCATCCTAACCAGATGATATCTCACCCATGTTCAGCTGAATTCAATGCGACTCTGTTAAAGATCTTATCCTTCGAAGATACTACTAAACCAAAAGAAATAAAATATCGTCTCCATACGGTTAAAAGTAGATAAAAGAATTGTACCAAAAAATGTCATGCATATGCGAGTCCTTATCCCCTATGTATTATCCTTCTATCAGTCCGTATGTCCATAACAACCTAAAGTAAAATGCCCCAACTTATTACCAGATTGATATAATCAGCAGAGAGATCACACTAGGTTCCTACCTTGGAAACCCAAGTTCACGCTTCGTGCGGTTTATTATATTTTATCGGCGAGCTCCTCACCCACGACTGTCAAGATTTCTCCGCAGTACTCCACATGTCCATTGAGGAAGAATAGGCTCTATACGCAATGGATCAAATCTTGAGACAAATGGAAAATATAACAACGTCATAAAATACCATTGTGATTGAAATCAGCGCCCCGAGACTACTATAAGTACGCCTACAACAGGCCACCACTACACTTGGAATAGGAGAGAAAAAACTTCCTCCTCTCATTCCTAACACTAAATCACCGCCTGTAGAAGCTACCGCGCTAATCTCCAGGATCCGCTTAGTCCTAATAATAGATCCCCCTATTAATGCTAGCTCCCCCATTCCAAGTGCCATTTCCCAACATGGATTTTTCTAACCATACTAGAAGTATATCGAGTATCCACACACATCCTTTTAAGCCCCCCCTATATGCTGAGTCTGTGGCCACTCGACTAGATGATGAGGTTGTACCCCAAATGAGAAGACCACACATGACTAGTCTGAATTGTGTCTCTTTCAAGAATCCATCAACAAGATGCAAACCAAATATTACATCACTAATAAAATATGTACATATATCTTAAATCCTGAATTTAAAAAAAATTCAAGATGCCAGAATTCATAACCTATAAAGGACTAGATTCCCGGACCACTCACATATCCATCTATCACCTTCATATGCAAGTCTGAAATGTAGGCTTAGGGGTTCCAAAGATCATGTTCTCATCCACCCTATCTAGAGGACACCTCACCGATCTATGTTGTGCTTTCATGAAACAATACAAATGAAAGGAGTATATGGTTATAAACCATAAAGATTTAGAGATACTAAAATAGGAAGAAGGAGAGATAATTGTCACTTTCATCACTCGTAGGAGAGAGAAAGCCGATTAGATTATCAAATCATGGTCCATAATCTCCGAAAATAAGTGCATAATGAACTCGGGCTCACCTCGATACCTGAATTCAAAGCACTTAAACATATCGGATGCTAAATCGAGGAACTTTTAGCTACAAAGACTACAAATCCATTAAAGAATTTCGTTGAACTCTGATCTAGTTCTTCACTCAAAAGAACACACCTGCATATTCTATATCTCACATCACTACCCTTGTGGTTAGCCTAAACCCAATATCATGCTCGATTACCAATACTTCCCAATTAATAGTAGCTACCGTTGCATTTTTCCCATAAGTACCCTCTCCCATAAATTATCAAGTTGTCCTCCACCCAAAGAGTTCAGGATCCCACCAAGATAGTTAAGCATACTATAAGATCCATTCACCAGGGTATAAATCGCCCTGCAAATGGATGCTTGCATAATACCTCTCAACCCTGGACCACCCCCTTTCCAAAAAAATAAATAGGGAGCCGATGCACATTGAGAGTTCCACAAGGGAACCAAACACATCACAGATAATTTTTGGTCCCTAAGGTATTCCACATAATACCCCATCGACATTGGGAGCCTTATCTCCCCAAAATAAAATTTCAATAACAATACTCTACCGTATTACCCCAACGATGGCACTAATGCCCTAATAGATTGTCCCCATTGACCATATGACCTTTTTATTATAGACATACACTTAGTGTAGAGCCCGATCACTCAGTCAAATGGGTAGAAATATATGACTAAGCTCTCCAAGAAATGGATAATATCACCTTTGCAGTACCTATTCGGCCCATTGGAAGGGAGGAATATACCCTAAAAGTTCATATGTTCACTCTCTCGGACTCAAAAGTAAATACCCACCCATCGATTACTGCAAAAATGGTATTGGTTAACTCCCCATGAAATGTCAGAAGCACCACATCAGCCTTTCACCAAATAGAAGAACCCATTAGTTAGGCACCACGATATACTAGCCCTCACTACAAATGAGTGAAAGAGACTGAGAGTTAGCGAAAACGGTCATATCACCTGGAAGTTCAAGGCCTATCGCCAATCACTATACGAGGAAGAAGAAATAATAAAGGTCCACATCGCATAAAAATATGTTGCTTGGGAGGCTGAATTCCAAACTCTTTCCCTAGCTTTCGTCCATATGATGCGAATAGACATTTGAGTGTTATTGACCCCTCATGTTTAATAAGCACAAAACTCATACTCTCCCCATCTGTAAGAGGCACCGCCTCCGACCATCCAAAATATAATTCGAGAGATCGAATATCCAATCTCGACCATATATACTATACTAATATACCTAAATAGGGGATTACCGATTGCATCGGCCATCTTCTCATCATCGAAAGGAATACCTCCTTGAGTCCAAAAGAATAATTCATCCTGAATCCTGAAGTTTGGGAAATAATGACATAATTGAACTACTCCCTAGGAAAACATCTCGGTCTATATAAATAATGGCCCACATCCTTCAAAGCCCTTAGTATTTGAGACTAAAAATTTGGGAGCAGATACCAAGCTACTACAAAGGATATTGTTTAGCTAGAGCATCATGGAACTAGTCCTGTCATATGAAGAAGTGAGGGAGCATTAAAGACACATTACAACCCAGACTCTCATATATAGGAACACCTTTCTAGTTCTTAAACAACAAAGGATAACTCCAACATCCCAGTATCACCATCTATTAGAGAATCTAAGATATTAGCTTGGACAACTTACCCATGGAAGTACGGGATACAATGTGCAACTCCATGAGTGTAGATAACAACCTCCTATAAATCCCTCTTTCAAAACAGACCTCGTTGACCGTAATAGTGAACTAGATTTCCTCATCTCCCAGATGGCCTATGACCTCTTCCTCCTAGGTATATCCCTCTGGTACCACCATTACACTGGTATAAAATGTAGTAACGGGATTGAATGTGTTATGAGAATTCATACTTGGATGAAACCCATAAAATTTATGCGTAGTTTTGGGAACTCATACTTGGACGCAACCCATATAATTAATATTACTGAACTGAAAGATGAGATGACCAGCTGAGGCCATCCTCCGCTAGAAAGTCCTTCATCGCAGAGGTACTCATGTACATAAAAAATGGTACTTGTCCAACCCGCTCGCCATAACTATGCTCAGGGGGAAACTAATAGCCTGTACTATGTGGTACATGAGCTAACTTCATAATACATAAATATTATGTATTTCATCCTCTGAACCGACTCCTTTTAGCCCCTTCGGGAATCTTATTCCCTATATTTATGCTCGTTAATCGGAAAACCTCGTATTTCTATGATAACATGCTTTGTAGGGGTCAATGGAGCTTTTATAGTTATTTGGATGCTAAGTGTGAAGTTCAGACGCTTTTCGTACGCGATCACACGTTTAAGGGAAATTCGGTCAATTCACAGCCTGGGCACATATCCCAACATCTTCACAGAAGTTGTAGCCCTCCTCGCAAGCTTCGTGTGGTCGTAAACGGTACGCAATTCGGATCCCTAACGAAGAAGTTGTGACACTTTTGGCGAAAGAGAAAAATAATGAAACCAAAAGAGAGGAGAAGAGAAGGAAAAGGAATGCAGGGGTCTCACACCTTCTTGATCGATTGATAGATCAAAACCATCGATCGATTGATCCATCAGATTTTGGCAATCTTGGGGAGATAGTGGGCTTGATTTTTTACCATCGATTGATCGATCACAAGGGAGATAGTATCCAATTTATATAAGTTTTTGCCAAACCACACTTTGCATGTGCTCACTCCCCTCCCACATTTTAAGGTTTCAATTCTATGAGGTGCATTCTATAATGTCAATGATTCAGAATTTGTTTGAGTTCATTCACTTTGATAATAATTCGTATGAAATCCTTTTCGTTATTGTTGTGCTTATCGCATGTTGGTTTGGGCATATTTTGAGGAAACCATGTGATGTTTATGGGTATCATTCCTGAAAACCCTGACGAGATGACACTCGTCCACTAGGGTAACCTAGGGGTCTAACGGCTTATTTCATACGCTAAATACAATTGAATCTCCCGTTAAAGTGGCCTTATGATTTTATACCATACTTTTGTACTATCTCCTCCTTTTGGTTTTCTTGTAGTTCTTGTTACATCCTATTTCATTGCGAGGGACTAGCAATGTGTAAGTTAGGGGGTGTAATAATACGTAAATATTGCCTATTTCATCATCCGAACTGATGCATTTTAGCCCCCTCAGGTATCTTATTCCCTATATTTATGCTCGTTAACCAAATAACCTTGGATTTCTATGATAACATGCTTTGTAGTGGTTAATTGAGCTTTTATAGGTATTTGGATGCTAAGTGTGAAGTTCGGACGCTTTTTGCTCGATTTTCGTACGCGATCGCACATTCAAGGTCCATTCGGTCAATTCACAGCTTGGGCATCTAGCCCAACATTTTCACGGAAGTTATAGCCCTCCTCGTAAGCTTCGTGTGGCCATAAACGGTGCGCAATTCGGATCCCTAACGAAGAAGTTACGGCACTTTTAGCGAAAGAGAAAAATAATGAAACCTAAAGAGGGCAGAAGAGAAGGAAAAGGAATGCAGGGGGCTCACACCTTCTTGATCGATTGATCGATAAAAACCATCGATCGATTGATCCTTCAGATTTTGGCAATCATGGGGAGATAGTGGTCTTGATTTTTCACCATCGATCGATCGATCACAAGGGATCGATCGATCGATCCCCTATTTTTTGGAGATATTTTGGCTTTTCTTTTCTCTTCTTTTCTCCTTTCTTTTCTATTTTAATTCCACTTATTATATAAATGTTTTTTTGTTTTAATAAGTATATATAATCGATTTTAGGTTAGTTTAGCTTAGGGTTTGAGGGTTTTGGAGAGTTCTCCTTCAATTCTTCTTGGTTTGACACCCAATTGGGTTGTAAGTTGACTATTCATTCACCCTCTCCATTAATATAACTTGTATTTAATTAATTCTTGCTTTCTAATTTAGTTTACATGCTTTCTTTACATTCTTTAATTTAATTGCTTTCTAGTGTAGATTTACCTCATTTATTTACCACGTTTTAATATGATTTCTAACTAAATTAGTCTAGGTTGTGTTTGAATTGAACTCATTCCGGGTTGACATGTTGCTTGGCTTTGGTGATGGTGTTTATGGGTCTATTTCGGGTGCGTTTTCCTAGTTATTATGCCAAGGAGATTTGACGGGGCATATAATCTATGTCTCGTGCTTACGACCTTGCGTGCGTAATTTTCGGGGTATTTGTTGACTCCAAAATCTTATTAGGCTTTTATGCGAATTTAGGGGCGTGACATCCCTTGATTCAATTAACTGTTGAAACAAGAAGCATTCGTAATAACTCGTCGACCCATGTAACCATTTTATACTAATTAACTCGGATGAGGGATATTCGGCGCAACCTATAGGTTTTACTCACTTTGTTAGTCTAGCTTTATTTACACCCGCCTAGATTAATATTTCCCTTTTATGCATCTTTTTCCCTTTTAGTTGTAATTTATCTTGTACACTTTTATTTAGGAGTATTAAATCAATTAAATTCTAGCAACTCATCTCTGTGGATTTTCGATACCCGACTTACCGCTATACTTGTATCGCAAGTTAGTCGTAATTTAGGTTTGTTTGTATTATCGCTGTGAAACCAAAACAATGAATGTGTCCTTACACGAACACACCTTTCACGCGGTGATCATAACTCTCGCCAATTTTGCCATGAAATCTTTCACTAAGGGCCAGAGCAAAGCCACCACAATCATGAAGGAAACGTATCCAGGGAGATAAATCCACTATCCTCCAACATAGAGATCCAAGAATCCACCTCAGATGGATCCCTTTACATGACGAGGAATACTAAGAAAAAATATCGTATGACAACATCTGGTTAAGATCCTAGATGTCTATAAAATCCTTCCTAAAGGCACCAGACTAGACTGACGACCAAGTCCTATCCATGGTGGAAGAAATCTCCAACCCAATGTTAAACACAAACATAGTTGTACAATGGGTAGATATCCCCATATCGAGATACCCCTCAGTAACTCCGGATAGAGCTCCCAAGATCTAGAAATCGACTCTTACCTTGGATAGGACCAAATACATGGCTCCAAGGCTAACATAACCTTCCTCCATCCCTACTTCTTTAATTGATATCATTCTCCTCTTAGAAATAACTGAACTATCAACTTCATTATTATATAATATCACATCTGTTTTCAAATCATGACCTCCTCATGCAAGGCCATAACCGCTAGTTTTCCTTACACGTCATAATTGAGACCAACAGACGAATAGTACCTTTGGTACTAGTAGACAATGGATCCACCACCAATACATGCCCCCTCCGTATTGCTACCAGTCGTAGATACAGTGCCTCAAAATTCACACCATCTTTCACGATCATCAAGGCCTGTGATATTACCTATTGAGAGGTCCTGGGGCCATCACCCTTACTCTAATAATAGTTCCTACTGAGTGTGATATCGATTTTCAAGTACTCAACTTCCTGAACATCTTCAACCTCCTACTCATAATATATTGGATATATACCACAACCTTATTACCTTTATCATTCGAAGTGAAAGTAGGGTTCCCTTTCAACACCGATGTCATTACCATTCATGGAGATGAATGTATGGCCACGATGGCCAATACTAGAACTACCATACTTCTAGACACCCATCATGATAGTCACGATACCTACGTGAGCAGATTTTGAGTCATACCACTCACACAAATGATAAATAAGGAGTGATTAATTCACAATACAGCGTCCTGGATCATCCAAAATATGGGATACATGCCTGAGTTTGGTATTAGAAGAAATCAACAAGGAACCTTTGAACTTTTCACTGCTACATAACACGTGGGAAAACTGGTCTTGGGTACACCTCCGATTGCAAAGACGAATAAAAAATACTCGAAGATCCCCATCCTACGTGAAATGATTACTTACCTCTCTAGGGAGAAAACTTTCCCTATCACAGGATCCATGAGGTGTAGTGGGATGAAAAAAAGTTAACCCTACAACTCAGAATGTAATTTCTTTATAAGAAGGGATTATACATAGATTATGGGAAAGTCCACACACTCCACTGGTTCTTGTAGAGGATAGAGAGACTTCTAAAAGATAACATGAATATGGTTTGCCCATATTATTTCCCGCGGGATTAATCTAGTAGGTATGTTAGAAGCCACTAACCTAACCCCTACTTAACGATTTAATATTTAGTACACTGCCTTAGCCACCCGAGATGCCACCGTAGATAAAGAATAGTTGTCATCATTCCTAAACTCAATCTCCACCTCTGTGTGCTGGGCCCCACAACCATCCCACTTGAAACACCACTTTCAATCGAACCTCAGGACACACACAGTGAACTGTTTATCAATCTAATGAGGAAAATCATTAGTTCTTGCTGAAAGACCTCTTTGAGGGACCTCCCCTCACTGTCGCTTTTATAATCTCTGTTAAGGACAGTGGATACTACCTCAATGAAAAAAATGTTCCATCCCAAGATACACCACCTACCTCTGCTTGGTGTCAGTACATGGGTCATAAAGCACCCGAACGTCACTCCAAAAGTGTCTCCGTGGAACTCGAATGACCTTATATCCAACATTAAGATAACGCCTATACTGAAGAACTAGACCTCCCCTGGATGCATCCCAGTTAGCATCAGACCAAGGCCCTTTGAGTTTGTCCTGTTACATAAAGAGTCCAAAATATCCAATATCTTGATGTATCCCTATATAAAGTAGACTTTTATGTTATTATCAATGTCTTCCTCCCTCCCTTTGATGAAATAATAAATAATGTTTTCTAGTATTTTCTTGTGTGTAATCCATATGATGACAATGAATCCAATAATGGATTAGAATTTTCCCCTAATAACGGTAAGTCTGTGAACTTAAAATACTTAAAACACTTGCAAAAACTTGACCAAATTCAAAATAGACGTATGTCTCCCAATGAGGATGACATGGAAATTATAAACACGGTCAATCCCTAAAACCCCAAACAGTTACAAACATGGACCTCCTTACCAAATTCTACGTCGACATGCCCGAAAATGCCTCAACAATTGTCATGAATGTGACACCCACTCTCCCTGATGCAAAACCATAAGGAAAATGCCCAGTAAATTTATATACAAATGGTTCTTGTCGGTAAAGTAATAAGTAGAGAAGAAAATTAGTATTGGGTTCATCCGAGTGATAAAATATTCTACTTGGCTACACAACATCGTACTATCACCCCAACCAATAGGAAACTTTGGATGTGCATAGATGATATATATGTTAATTGATCCTGTTCCAAAGATGATTTCCCTTACCACACATCGACTTATACTTAGAAAACATAGCCAATAATGCACTGAAGTTCTTCGTCGATGGATTCTTCGGCTATAACTATATCAAAATTCACCCTGACCATAAAGAGAAAATCGGGTTCATTACCCCATGGGGGACATACTATTATACATTTATGCCCTTCGATCTCAAAATTACTGGTGTAACTTACTAGAGAGCATCCAAAACTATCATTCCCGACCACATACATAAGGAAGTGGAATTTTACGTGGATGACATGATCATGAAATCCAAATTCCCAGAAGGACATGTCCCAGCACTTTAAATTTTTTTCAAAAGGTTATACATCTTTAAAATGAGGAAAAATTAGCAAAATTGTGTTATCCCAATAATAAAATGTAAGGTTATCATATTCGTCATCGAGAAAAACATAATTGAGGTTGACATATCAAAGTAAAATCCATACATGAAATGCCCCCACCCAGAACACAAAAGGAAGTCCTAGGGTTCCTAGGGCAAGTACAATTCATAAGTTGGTTCATCAACCAAATCACCACCATTTGTGAATCTATTTTTTAAATACTCGAGAAGGACTCACCCAAAGAATAGAACTCTCAATGCCTAAATGCATTCGAGAAAATATAAGAGTACCTCATTCATCCATCGGTGTTAGTTACTCCTCAGCTAGGACAACTTCTCCTACTTTACATGACTATAACCGACACGGCTGCTAGAGCCATATTAGCCAAATACATAGAGAGTTATCGGAAAGAATGTGACATTTACTATGTCAATAAAAATCTAGTCTCCTATGAGATCAAATACACCACCTTGGAGAAGGCTTGTGTATTTCTTATATGGATCACTCATAAACTACAACACTACGTGATGTCCTTCAGCATATGGCTCATATCTAGGATGGATCCCCTAAAATAACTCTTTATAAAACCCACTTTATCTAGAAGAATGACTAAGTGGTTGATAATGCTATCCGAATTTAAAATCACAAGTGATGAGAGCATGGTAGATATAAACATCAGGATAAGAAAGAGGAATATATACAATATGTAAGTGTGATAGGGTAAGAAGAACATACAACTGGGGCATATGTACACATGTATAAAAGTTAGAGAGTGAAAGAAATGACACCCATGTGAAATATAGTCCAGTCATCTAAAAAAAGTCCTCAACAAATTTTCCATTATGTCCATCTAAGTCGGATTCCTCCAGCATGGGCTAATGTCGAAATTGGAGAGGAGAGAAAATAGGAGAAATATCTCTCTCCACTTGTACAAGGATTCGAGGATGAGGAATCCTATTTATGATAGTCATACTTATCATCACGTGCTTCAATAGATATAAATTAACCGTTGCCAAATGGGGAGAAAAATATAGAAATGGAGTCGCCAGCGTATTTTTCTCAAAGAGGGAAAAACAATGTAGCTGTCTCAAGGGAACGACATCAAAAAACAGACTAATGCATATCAAAATACATGAATCGAGGGTTTGGGGACTATGTTACCCATCCCGACTTTTTTTTATCTCTCATGGGCTATGATAATATTCTCATTTTTTCCAAAAAGCAATATGTGTATTCATGTGTACGGTGTGAATAATGAGAGAAATAAATCATTCAGCCCACACCATGGGAAAGATGAAGAAGAATCATTCTTTGGAGTGTGTAAAAGAATAAAATAAAAAATATAATGTGAGTATCCCTCGAATCACAAATCACTATGATGAATTGAATGGTATATCGAGTGAAACATGAATATATAGGAATACGCATATTCACAATACTACTAAACACAAGGAAACATAAGATGGATAAATGAGAAAATAGGAATCAAATCTCGAGATTGTCTCGGGACGCCGACGTAGCCAAAAAGGCATCAAATTCCATGTTGTTAGATAACATGCAAGGGTGGAGCTTGACCCATAAATCCCAAATTGGAACTTCCTTTAATTTGTTTATTAGAGAATATGCGCCAGTGTAGGGAGTGTGGAAAGTGAGGGCATTCTAGTTGAGGGTTTATATGAAAATGCTATTTTTATATTTTTTTATAATTTATGAAAATAAGATTGGTGTGTACTAAATAATAAAAAGTGGGATTAGTTTTGAAGTGAAGGAATGAAGTAAGAGATAAATCAAAAGTGGAAAGTAAAGTAAATAACAAGTATTAAGTTAATTAGTTGTAAATGGATAAGAGTAGAACTTCAAGAGGACTTTAATTTTGATTTTATAATAGTAGGAGTTAAATTTTAGGTGGTTGGATGGTGGTGAGGTAAGAATGTGAAGTGGTATGAAAAATAGATGAGAGTGGTGCAAAGTAATGGAGAGAATGTATGGAAAAATGGCATTTCGACACACTGATTTTGAGGAGAATGTTCTTACTTATAGAAAGGGACCCTTGGGAATGAGGTCATGATCACCTTAAAAAGAAAAAAATAGGATTTTAAGGGGTTCCAATCGGCATTGCCCTTGGCCCTCCTATCGGCAAGAAAAGTACACCTTGTCGATAGGCAAGGGGTCACAGGTGCTATAGGCAGTTCGAAAAGAGCTTTTTCAGAAAAATGGGAAAAAAATGCAAATGTATGTCTGAATCAAACACTAATGGGACCATTGGAAAAGGAATTTAGATACCTATAAGAATCTATTGCGGCACTCCCAAGCTCGAGAGTTGACCAAAGTCAATCGAGGTTCGACAACATCTGATGGCCTCTGGACGGGGGGTCCTTAGAGTAAAAAGGTGAACACGTCTGAACTGCGAGGAAAATTTGTGCTTGGTATGGACCGTTAGAAAGGAGATTTAGATACCTATGAGGATTGAATGAGATTTGCTTAAGTTGGAGGGTTAACCGAGGCTTGGAAGTACTCAGTGGCCTCAACATTAGGTCTCAGAGTAAAAAGGCAAGTATGCATGAACAATGAGGCCAATTCATGAATGACATGCACCATTGGAAAGAGTATTTAGAGACCTATGAAGTTTCAATAAGTTCACTTTGGTTAGAGAGTTGATCCAGGTCAAACGGGGCTCGAAAGCTCCCGATGGCTACTAGACTAGGTCTTGAAGTAAAAAGGTAAGTACGCACAAACTGTGAGGCCTATTTGTGCATGGTTTGGACCGTTGGAAAGGGGACTCAGACCCTATGAGGTTTCAATAAGATTTACTCTAGTTGGAAAGTAACTAAGGTAAAATAGGGCTAAAAAACTTCTTGTGGCCTCTGGATTCGGGTTCGAAGTAGCACCTATGGTCTTATGGTGGGAGGATAAGTTTTAGGGACCTAAAGAGGTATTTTGGTGTACCAGGATGGGGTTTTCACAAATCCCCTTGATGAGAGATCTTATAAAAATTAGAGGTCATCGAAAGATAGAAGCATTTTGATGTTTAGGGATTAGGGATCCTGCTGGGGTTTTGGAGGTGGTTAAGGTCAATTACGTGAACCTAAAGAGTTGGGAAGAACGATTTAGAGGGTCGAGGTTGATTCTATGGACCAAAAGATTTGGGATGACCAATTCAGTAGATTGAGGTCAATTATGCAAACCTATGTCAATAAGGCGGACCTAAAGAGTTGAGGTTAGCGATTTAGAGGGTCGAGGTTGATTCTGCGGACCTGGGTAGTGGAGACAACTGATTCAAGGGGTTGAGGTCAATTCTAAAAATCTAAAGATTTGAGGTGAGTGATTCAAAGGGTCGAGGTCAATTCTTTGGACCTAAGGGGTTTAGATGACTAATTTTGGGGGTCAAGGTCAATTCTGCGAACCTAAAGGGTTGAGATGACCAGTTTGAAGGGTCGAGGTTTATTATGTGACGATAACGAGTTGAGATGATCATTTGCGAGCACATGAAGACTTGTATTTTAGTTATTCTTGGGAGTACGCTGGCAATGAGATATGTGTAAGTGCTGATACATTTTACTTCTAATCATGCTAGGAAGTGACGCAAACTTTGTAACTAGTTCGGAGTTTTTTAATGAATTTCCTTCGAGCCATAGTGTATTCGACCTTCTGGGTACTTTTTGAGAATTGTTTTTGGATTTTTTGGGTAGTTTCTTGGAATTTTTGTGACGATGTTTTGAGGGTACTTTCGATAGGCATATCCAAAGCGGTACTTATCTTCATAGGGCATAGACTCCTGGATTACTTTACGGAGGTGAAGGGTTACTACTGGTTTCCCTCTTTTCTATGGTTTTAATATTTTGTTTTCTCTTGTTAGAATACTGACTCTTATTGGAGAAATAAGTCAACTTCTACCCCCGTCCTTTGTCTTTGAGGGTTGCGAGGACTATGAGCCTACATGCCTAGATGAGAAGGTTATTGGCGCATGATATCGAATACGTATGGTACCCGGGGGAGAGGGTTGTGAGGCAGGTGATGGAGGGTAAGGTGACATCCATATTGGGTTATTTCTTTTTGATTTTTTCTTGCAGTTTCATCGTTGTGAATGGAGGAGCTTGGAATTAATCACATTGTATGCTTGATTTGGATATGTACCTAAAAAGAGACTCAAAAAGAAAAAAAAGGGACATATTTTTTATATTATCTTGATTTAGTGGCTTACTATACAAGCACTTTAATTTTTCCCTGAGGTTTCACTTCTATTCATTTAACTATCTATATCGATCTCTAAGGCATACATAATCCTTTATTCATTTAAATGATAAGGGATACAATCATTCTCAGAGGGAGAAAAACATAGATTTGTTATGTGAGAGAAAGGACCATGCATATGTGTGTCTTAGGGGCTGCCTACATATCTCTATGGGGTTTGAAAATTATGAGCTTATCTTTTTGAATAAGGGGATTTTCAAGAGGATCGGGTCCAACGTAGTTCTGAGTGGAGAGGAAGGAAGATTTGTTTAGAATAGAAAGGTGATGACAAGAGTCATAACACGACGAGAGTTTGGACTAGGGATAAAATTTATTAAGATGGTTCAAGTTGACTGGACATGTCATTTTCTCTCCATGAAGGTATGTTAGTGTAAACATCACATTTTAGGACCCCCAAGCATCTCCTTAGGACTGTCAAACTTCCTCCTTTTCCATAAAAACTAGGTCATACTGTTAGTACTGATCAGGAGTCCACTAGGCAGTTTCGGGCCCCATTTAACTTTAGATAAACTTTCTCACCTAAGAGACAGCTCATTGGATCTTCAAAGGTCCTTGAATCCCGCTTTCACGGTCTGCCCCATGCGAGAATCGTCCTTACAGTACGGACAAATGGTTAATTTTCCCATGAAAACTGATCTGGAGGACTCCGGTCAACTCTCCAACTTTTGAAAGTTTCTTCAATCCTCAAAGGGATTTTAATCCCCCTTCTAGAGGTCCACCTCGTGCGTGAATCGGGCTTACGGTACAGACGAATGACCCATTTCACTCCAAAGGGTCACCGAGCGCTTTCGGTCCCTGTTTGTCCTTGGTAAAGTTTATAAAGAGAGAAAAGGTCTTTGGAACATTTAAGTTCCCTACATAATCTTTCAAATGATTCATCTTGTTCGCGAATCGACCTTAAGGTTAGGACGAACGATTCGTTTCCCTCTTATCCAAAGGACTAACAAGCTCTCTCGAGCCCCATTTGATCGTAATCAATTCCTAAACCCGGGAGAGGCCCAGTGAATTCTTAAAAGGATCTGAATACCCTTTTAAATGGTTCATCTCGTGCACGATTCAAACTTAAGGCATGCATTTTATGACCATTTTTTTGAAAAATATGTAGAAGACTGTTGTATGGAAAACCCATTTCCTTACCTATCGGCAGTTTGTCTAGAGTATCCTATCGATAAGCAGGGAAAGGACAATGTCGATCGACATCCCCTTGACCCTATATAAGGAGAGCATGATCTCACTTCGAAAGGCACCTCAAACGCAACCCTCTCAGTGATCTCGATAACATTCTCTTGAAGTCAGCGTGGTTTCCATATTGAAACCTCTCCCCCCACATTCCATTTCCATCATTTCCTTACCCCATTTAGCACATTCCCTTCCCTCTCCTCTTACCACTTTCATCCATTTGCTATAGAAGCCTTTCAACATTAATGATCAACTTTAAAGTTCAAAATAAGTCCATATCTTTCATTCTCTCTTTAAACTCTCTTATTTTAACAGTAGTTACTCAATTCTTATTTTGTCATTTCTTTTTTATTAGATCTTACATATTAACATCCAACCTTTTTATTTGTAGTATTGCATATACTATACTTTCTATAAAAAACCAAAAACAAGAAAAAGTGGATTTTCTTGTAAATTCTAAACGGGGATTTCTCACTCCATTTTCTCATACTAAAACATCATTTTCCACTCACACACATATAAGAAAAGTACCCGGTCAGATTTATGGTATAAACTCCACCCTTTGTAATATGCGAACTATGTGGATTTCGATGCCTTTTCAGGCTACGTAAGCATCTTGGATAAAATTCGACATTTGAGTCCTCTCCTATTTTTGTTCATATATTATTCATATCTTATATCTGTGATAAATGATTGTGTTTTTTCCAACCTACACCATAGTCCTCGTATAAACGATCGGTGACTCGATAAATGCACACATAATATTTTGATTACTATTTTTGGAACACTCCGAAGGATGACCTCACTCCGCCTTTATCCATGTTGTGAGTTAAGAATTTCCACTCTCCATTTATATATACATGAAAACCTTTCATAGAGTTGTTAAGGACAAGAATAACACATGCCCTTGAGGGATCGAAAGGGAGAGATGGGAGATTAACACCTTTCCATTTGGTAACATAAACCATGAATCCTTGAACTATTGGTTTCGCAAGCATTAGTATGTCTTCGATACCATTCCCTTGAGGTGGCAACATTTCTTTTGCCTGTATAATGAAAAATAGGCTAGCGCTCTATCTTTATACGTCACGCCAGTTGACAACGATTGAAGCGTATCGAGGAAGGGTGCGTGACACCCGGGGGTGCACGCCGACTGGGGAGGGATGTCCACAATGGTGATCTACTGGAAATTGACTTGTATTCTTTGAGGACTATAACTACAAGTGTCTTATGCAACTACTTATATATTCCCTTTTTCCTCTTTTATTTAATGTATATATCACTTCTCACTCACTTTTCACTTCACACACTTGTAAATACCCTCCATGTACACTTTACACTATTGAGAGTTGTATATAGGATCACTTATACCCACATGTTTCACACACCACTTAGAATATCCACGTCTAGGCTTCACTAGAACACACCCCCACTTATCACACTTATATATATCCATGCTCACTTGCACGTATCACACGCCACTTGTAGTTGATCCATGCTCAGGATCACTACCACACACTCACTTCTAGATATTCACATATCACTCACACACAGGTATCCATGCTTAGTTTAGTCTTCATGCTCCATACTAGATTTGTTTTTCATGATACCTGTGGCTTATTCCCCATTAGTATAGTACTTATTTTACTCATCATGCAAATAAAAGACTCTCTCCATAATATACTAATATTCAAGCATTTTGAACCCTACATGACCAATAGCATTGCAATATTGACCAAAATGTTTTCCCATATCGGGGAGTCACTTTTTGATGGGCACTGGTCCTGGGGTCGCAGTTAGCCTAAGGAATATGACTTTCACCTTCCATTGACCTAGTACCTTCGATGTATATCGAATGGTTCTCCTAGCATCGTACCACTTGACCAAACACGTGACGAGAGGTATATAATAGGGAACTCATTTACGTATGTTAAGTATATCGAGTTCTCACTCACATATAATGTTCCCATGAGGTATATAGTGAGGCAATTCATGTACACTTAGGTTTATCAAATGGCTTGTCGACATGTACCGATTGCCCTAAAAATCAAGAAGTATACCGTGGAAGTCATGCCAAGGGGGAACCCTACCACTAGCCCAAAAAACTACATAAACATCATATAGGCATCAAACGTAGGTCACTCATATCTAGTTCGTCGGTTACCACACGAAAATCTGTTGAAATGCCGAGTCGACATGTCGCCTAAGTTTTCACGCTCTTTCGCCATTATTCAAAATAGGAACCTATTTAAGAGCCTAAAAAAATTCAAACCTTGTCTTATAGATCTCTCAAACCCAATTTTCCCAGGCATGGGTCTTGTCTGGCATTTTTTGCAATCAGGTAAACCGAATTTAAGTGAAAACATAACAATAATAGTAATCATGCTGAGATTCCTCTCATTTTTCCTCCTTTTATAAAAAATACGATAAACATTTTCCTCCTTTTATCAAAATACCAAAAACATTTTCCCTCTTTTTCAAAAAATACAAGAAAAAAATAATTATTTCTTCCCTCTTTCAAAAATAAACTTGAACCATTTTTCCTTCTTAGGTCGATCGCATACCCAATTCTTAGCCTGACTCCCTATTAGCTTCGGTCATCCGTCAAACCACACCAAAGCTCTACCAGTTACTATGATACTTCATCCAAGTCCGTAGTCTACCTTCACCAACTTTTTATGAAAAACACCAACCAAGCACCAAATGTGTAGCCTGATCTGATGGCAGTCTTAGTCGAACTCAGTGCCAAGATTGACAACCTTCAAACCAAGGTCAATAATATGCATCAAAACTGAGTCCAAATTCCAAAAGAACCCGAGGTACTCTTCCCTCATGCGATTATTCCACCCGCTCCCAAGGCTATCGAGGTCCCAGAAGAATATAAGCATGCTCCACATGCCCCGCCTATAATCGACTGTTGCTAGATCAACTCCCTATGTCCAACCTTGCCCAACCAAGGGCTAACTTGAAAGTTCCTATTGATCTAAAGGAGGAAGAACTAAACAAGGTCAAGGAAGACCTCAAACTACTATCCAAGAAATTCGACCAAGTCAGAAAATCCGGGAACTACATGGAGTACACCAATATGTCTCCCTATTCTAAAGAGAGATTATCGAAGAAGTTCAAGACTCCATCCATCGAGAAGTTTGGGGGAAGCGGGCCCCCAATTGTGCACCTTTATAGTTATAACTGAGCCATGACCCTTCTTGGCATATTTGAAGAAATAATGGCCCAGTTGTTTCAATAAACTTTGAAATAAAACTCCCTTTAATGGTTCCTATCCCTCGAAGAGTCCACAATTCGTAGTTAGGAAGATGTTGCGGGGAATTCATGTCTCAATATAAGTACAACAAAGAATATAGGTCATATGTCATGATTTAGAGCTTCTTAAGTTGAACCCAAAGGGAAACAGTTAGTAGCCTTATATGAAGGTGAAGAGAGAAAAGATGCTACCATGGTAAATAGACCCTTTGAGGAAGAACAAGTCAGTATCGTGATGAAGAATTTCTTACCCCATATCCGAGCGACTATGGGAGGTCAGTATTATCCAAAATTTCGAGCCTTCCGGTAAGCGAGTGTAAAAATTGAAGAAAATTTTATCAAGGTAGAAGTCAAACCGAAGAAGGTAATCGGGCAGTTCAATCTCAAAAAGTATGAGAAGCCATCCAGTGCTACAATCTTAACCATCAATAATATTTACCATCCTTCTACCTCTTGGGCACCAGAAGGCCGCCTTAATCCCTCCAGAAAGGAATATACCAAGCTCCATGCTCCCTTATCCAAAGTCTACAAGGCCTTGTTATGCCAAAATCTCATCAAAACCTTACACTCCCATCCATTACTAAAACCACTTCCTAAGAACTTCAAAATCGCATCCCACTGTGACTTTCACTAATACACGAGGCACACTATCGACTAGTAATTCCATCTCAGAAATGTTGTTCAAGGCTTAACTGACTAGGGTTTCATCTCTCCACCAAAAGATCCTAAACCCAATACCTCTCATAACCCACTTTTAACCATGAAAATGCCATATTTCTAGATAATGACCCATAATTTGATCCATCTTCTCAGATTGGTCCCAATAAAGAACTTCTTATACCTATAATATAACCCAAGCTGCTCAAAGTTTGCCCATATTTTCTCCTAACCCAAATTGCTTCACCAACCAAGCTCTATCACTCCTCACAAGGGCTTGTATTATCTTCTGTGACCGATATGAAGGGAAAGATATGTAGTTACTGTTGTATTGAACCAACTCTTAGAGTTCGAGCTAAAATTTCCCACTAAGATGATCATAGATTACCACATATTCAGTGGCTTGTTTGTAGAACCTAGGAAATACACTCTGGAGTTAGATAATTAGGTGGTACCCATTGATGAAGTCAGCTTAGATGACGTAGTGAAGAATATAGCTGATGCATTTTAATAGACGTGAAATTTACAGTATTGATTAGTTACTCACTACTTTAAAACTATAACGATGGTTTGTCCCTTCACTCCTGCACCTCCCCGCTAAGTGGTAAGATTTATATGAGGAAGTTGTCGAGGTTATTAAATGCATCGATTTCTCTTGGAAAGAATATGGCGTCGCTATCAGATGGGGGGACAAATTTGACAACCGAGATGATGAATCGAGTCTGGGAAAAGTCAGTCCAATAATTAACATGTGCAGAATGATATCCTTCGAAGACCTATTCGGGAAAATAAGTAAAGTAGCCGCTCAGCCTGAAATAGATGAAGACACGGGGTTCCTTCTCTTCCATACCTCAATAAATCACATAACCATATCAGGGAGACACTACAAAGAGACGATTCCTCGTGTGACTGAAACAAATAAGGAAAATGGAGTTATCGAAGAGCTCCCTATGCCAGAAATGATCGTTGAGGAAAGAAAAATCATCAAACAACTCAAGAAGACTCAAGCTAACATCACCTTATGGGTACTCTTCATGTCTTTCCAATTAAACTAGCATGCTCTGATTAAACTTCTCATTAGGCCCACAATCTCTCCTTCCACCATTCTCGAAGAAGCTATAAACCTAATTGGGTCCTTGACCTCCACTCGACTCCTTTATTTTTCCAAAGAGGAAATCTCTAAGATTATTCATAGTCATAACTATGCCCTCAACATCTCCGTTTAAGTGATGGAAAAGAAAATCCCACTCACTCGTTAAAAATAGATCCTCCCTCAATGTTTTTCCTCTCAGAACCTTTAATTTCTTGGGGTTAAAAGTTAGCGACCTTACTCCTAGTTTTGTTGTGGTACGTGCTTATTATGATACCCGTCGATAGGTAATGGGGTCTATAAAACTCATAATAGGGGTTTTCCCTATCAATCTTATCACTAAATTCCAAGTCATTAACACACCTACATACTTCAACTTGTTACTTGGTTGGCTGTGGCTTCACAACATTTGGAGGGTATCTTCCTCCTTTCATCAAAAAATGAAATTCTTTACTAAAGGGAAAGTCATCACCAATTTGGGGGATAATGATGGTATAAAAAATTCCAGCACCAGTAATACGATACTGGAAATCTAGCATGGGATGAATTACATGCTTCTCTTTGACTTCAAAGTGGATCCACTTCCCCTTCCAGTATGAGACAATTTGAAAGACCGAGTCTTTCCAGAACATAGTCCTCACATTAATGTCAACGTGATACATATGTTTAAGAACATGCATTTTATGTCTGGACTGGTGCTGGGGTGACTCTAACAAGGGATACTTGAGCCCATAGTGCTAAAAGAGGCCTTTCCCCAGTGTGGACTGGGTTATCAACCTTTACCCTAAGAACTCAAACCCCGCTGCCAACTATGACTGAAAAGGGGTTTAAAATATACAAAGACTATTTCGAGAGATTCTCTAAATGGAAGATTTATTAAGGAGGGGGAAGACTTACCTTCTACGGCTTCCTTAAACCATGGTATGATCACATTAATAAGAAGATGAAATCAGGGATGGAAATTTCCGTTCTAGATAACTACTCTTGGGGTGCCCGCATAAAGTGCAACCTCTCATCAAGAAATCCATACAAGTTATCGAGGTCTATGAGGAAAGTGATTCTGAAGACGCATTCAACCAACCGACACTAGGGTTGACTCTCTGTATGATCCATTCAGCCGTTACACTGTTAGACCCATCCACTCTGTTCGAGACTGCTAACGGGCCTCTTCTCAATTAGAATGTTATACCAGTCCAACCTGTTGTGATTCAAGCCAACCTTGTTGTTTAACTTATCTTTTCACTTTTTGTTCCTTCTCCTTTTCTGATATCAATGTAACCAAGACCTCTTTTGATGAGGTTCTCAATGTTAGTTTTTTCGAAAGTGAAATAAATGAGGATTTTGAGTACTTATTGTGCCTTACATTAATTGTCTTGATTCAAATAAAACCCTTAATGATGATGACATTGCAAATGAAAAATTCCTAATTGATCTTAATAAGGTTAATAACATACAACATAACAGTGTTCAAATTAATGAGGATGAAACTGTTGTTATCAATCTCGGTTCTAGTACCCAATGATGCGAGATTAGGATAGGGTCCACCCTTAATAAGCATGAGTACTTGTAATTTAAAGAACTGCTGAAGGAATTCCTAGACATCTTTGCATGGTCCTATGATGACATGCCCGACATCGATACCGAAATAGATCCACACAAGATACTAACATTCCCAGAATGAAAGTCGGTCAAACAGAATCAAAGGAAACTCCACACCAAATTGTCACCCAAATTCATAGAAGAGGTAGTCAAGCAGTTGAATGTAAGCTTCATCCGTGTGATCGAATATCCCATATGGATTGCCAACATCATCCCTAAGCCAAAATTAGGAGAAAAAGTTCATATGTGCGCCAGCTACCGAGATTTGAACAAATCATCTCCAAAGGATGATTACTCATTGCCCAACATCGATATGATTATGGACACCACAACTAGCCATGCCCTCAAGTCATTTATCAATGGATTTACTTGATACAACCAAATCAAGATGCACCCTGACCATCAGGATAAAATCGCATTTATCACCCCTTGGGGAACTTTTTGTTATACTATAATGCCATTAGGGCTCAAGAATGATGGGACTACCTACCAAAGGGATAACCCAACAATCTTGCATGATTTGATCACAAGGAGGTCATGATTATTAAGTCTAAGACTCAGGAAGGTCACGTCCCCACCCTCCGAAAGTTCTTCGAACGACTATGGCAATACCAAATGTGACTAAACCCATAGAAATGTGGTTTGGCATCACAAAAGGGAAGATTTTTATATTCATGGTTAGTGATAAGGAAATTAAAGTAGACACTGCTAAGCTGAAAGCCATACTTGAAATGCCACTACCTCGAACAGAGAAGGAATTCTGAGGATTCTTGGGTAAACTTCAGTACATCAGTTAGTTCATCAACCAACTAACTTATATTTGAGATCCCATATTTAAACTCCTCCAGAAGGATTCTACCAAAGTCTATAATGAGTCCTATCAGGAATCCTTCGAAAGAATCAAGCAATACATTACCCAACCTTCGGTACCTATGTTATCGCAGTCTGGTCTCCCCCTCTTCTTGTACTTAATCATAACATATATTGCGATAGGGGATTTTCTAGACCAATACATCAAAGAATACCACAAAAAGGGCCATCTACTACGTCAATTGAAAATCTTTTGGGTGCGAAGTTGACTACACTGCTTTGGAGAAATCACGTGTTTCCTTGTGTCACTCAAAAGTTACGACATTACATGCTTGCCTTCCCCATCAGACTTGTATCATGTATGCATACCATAAAGTACTTGCTAGAAAATCCTTCCCTTTCTATTCGAATGGTTTGATGGTTAATATTTCTAGCCTAGTTTGATATTGTTTAGGTCACGTAAAAATCTATAAAAGGGAGGGCCATCTCCGACTATATTGCTGACTACCCTATGGAAGAAGTCGATATTTGGGTGTCTAAATTCATAGACAAAGATATTATTTTCACCTCTATGGAGGACCTACAATGATAAAAAAAATTTGATGGATCTACCAATAAGAAAGGATACGACATTGGGATACTCCTGATCGTCCCTAATGACTCTCATACTCCCATTGCCATCAAGCTATATTTTCCATGCACCAATAATGCGATCGATTATGAGGCATCCACTGTAGGTCTCAAAGTTTCCCTCACAAAAGGTATTAAACTTTGGAATGTCTATGGGGACTCTACCCTCATCATCACCCAAGTCCTTAAAAGATGGAAAGTCAAAGACGAAAAGATCTTACCCTTCCACGCCCACCTAGAAGAGCTAGCCTCCTAATTCTAAGATATATACTTCCATTACCCGCCTCACACAAATAATAGATTAGTTTATGCACCTTATGGTTCAAAAATAATCTATGCCAACCCACTGCTACCACATTGAGCTCATCACCGAGGAAGATTTTGATACGGATGGATTATGGTATTATGATATTTAGCACCTCCTCAAATATAGTAGGTATCTACAAGACCCCAACAAGAAAGATCGTGTGACCTTTTGCAAACTGGCTTCCCGATACATTATCTGCGAAAAAGCATTGGTCAAAAGAAACTTTGATGCAACCCATTTGCACTGAATTATAGGGGCTGATGTTGAAGAAATAATGCAGAATATCCATAGTGAGGAATGCGGACACCATATGAACGGTCGTATGCTTGTTAAGAAAATCATACGTCAAGGGTACTATTGGACTACTATGGTTAAGTATTGCACCACTTATGTTCGAAAATGCCTCAAATGCCAACAATTTTCCAACCTCCAACACTTACCTTATTCGAGAATTATACAACATGACTTATCCTTGGTTGTTCTCCACCTAGGGCATTGACATCATAGGTAAGGTCACACCCAAAGCTTCAAGGGGGGCATGAGTTCATCATAATCTCCATTGATTAATTCACCAAATGGGTCGAAGATGCATCATATGTAGTGTTGAATGCCAAGAAAGTGGCCAAGTTTATTAAAAAGAACATCATCTTCCAATACGAGGTCCCCCACAAGCTAGTATTAGATAATGGGTTACACTTTGAAGACGAGGTCACATAACTAGTCAAAGATTACGGGATTTAGAGACATAAATCTTCTCTAAACTAATGATGTTGTTGAATTCACCAATAAAAGCCTCTAAATAATCATCGACAAAATAATCGAGAGTTATAGAGATTGGGTCGATCGGATCCGTTATGCCCTCTGGGCCTACTTCACTTCAGTTAGAACATCTATTGGGGCTACCCCTTATTCTTTTGTATCCATAATGGAATAAGTCTTACCCATTGAGATGAAAATCTCTTCCCTACGCATCATTGTAGAGAGTAGAGTTAGACAAGAAGACTGGAATTTGAGCCGCTTTCATGAACTGTCACTGTTAGATGAATAGAGAGTGAAGGCTCTATACCATATACAAGGGTACCATCGCCGAATAGCGAGGTCATTCAATAGAAGAGTAAAGTACTGTGGCGTCCGGGAAGGAGACCGTGTCCTCAAATATATCACAGAACTTGTCTGGGACCCCAAAGGGAATTCAAGCCGAACTGAAGAGGCCCCTATATTGTGAAGAATATCCAATTAGGCGGTGCTTCTATGATCAAAGACCTTGATGGAGAAGAGACGGCACGCCCAATCAATATGAACCGTCTAAAAAAGCACTACCCTTAGTTTGAAATATCAATGAACAACGACTCTTCTCATCCCCCTTCTATTCTAAAAAAATATCTTCATTTCTCTCAACCCAGTACTACGTGGGGACAATCCTCTAAAAAAAACTTTTTCTTTCAAAATGGAACTCGCAATTTTTTTTGCAAAACCCCCAGAGGTACTTAGGTAGCTCATACACTTTACATGGGTACGGTACCTTTTTTTCTCACAAAATGCTATTATTTTCCAACCTCCTAGAATGGAGGTCCATTTTATCATTTACATGAACAAAAGGATTATATATTCCTTAGCGATTTTTATAGATAGATCAAATGAAAAACTCATCAAGAGCGGAAATAAAATATGAACAAAATCATTTTTTATTTCAAATAAGGAAATACGGCACCATTATATGAAATATTAACAAATGGGGTTAAACAAACCATCCACTTTCACTAATTCAAAAGCAGTCTTTAAACAATAATCTTATCAATCTACACCAAATTTATTTTGAAAAACCAAAAAAACTTAAGCTCTCCCCCTAACTCCACAAAAGATTCACACAAATTATCCTCGACTTGACAAAATTCTATTCACATCTTCTAGAAGACCCAGCCTCATCATTAGCCCCTGGAGGTCCCCAGATTTCCCTGGCCTAGTTAATATTTCGAATGCTCCTATGCCCTAACCAGTTTGAAAAAACCGTTACTCTCCTTTCTATGGTGTTTAAAAGAACACCCATGGACAGTCTTTTTTATCAGGATCTTATCTATTAATCATTTCAACAACCACTTCAAATAATCCCCAATCACATGCCAGACCCTTCCTACAAATTGAGATGGATGGGTAGACGGCCAAAGACTCTTTAAAAAAGAACCTAGAATCATGCGTCGAGACTCAATCAGGTTCTCTACTGGAAATAAGTCTATTGTGCAAGGAGGCATTTTTTTCTACCACCCAACTTCGAGCGAAAACTAATGGTACCAAATATGGCACCACCAAGTAAGATAGCTCAAGCTCAACCTAGAATAGATTTTCAGGTGGAACAATGGTGATTCAGCAGTAAAGTAAATGAATAAGGAGGTGAGGCAATGGAGAAAGAGACTATAAAATAAGATGTTCGACAATTTGGTCTACTCACTATGCAATGGTGTGTGAGATTCACTATGAAAATGGCTCGGATGGACTTAGTTTTATAATTCACACAACTTTCTCTCTCTACTGTGAGTGTAACAGTGTATTGGCTAGGGTTTTTAATATGAGATCATTTACATTATTTAATAAGACCAGCTTATATAGTGTCTTTGTGGTGTAATATACCCCTTAAACATGTAACAACCGTGCACATTAAATGTTAGACAATGAGGTTGAGTCACCTGTCACTATCACATGTAGATCATGACGATGAAATATTCCCTCACATGTGAGGGAGATCTTGTAATAACAGTTTTATGCATGTGGAACTGATTATTTTGAAGTCTTGCATCACACATGACGGAGATGTCATATAGAAGGGTCTTAGCTGGGCCAAGTATGAGACCCCCTTCGATAGTATATAGGATGAGTGTAGTATCGGTTAGGTAAACATCAAATCGAGAAGGGATTTTAGCAGGTCCACTGAGGTCTTATTTGTTAGGTATGGCAGACAAGATGAGATAGGAAAATTAAGAGCATTGTTGGAGAGTCTCGACCTGAGAAGATGACCGAGCTTGTGCTCGCTGGGGATGAATTCTTCATAGACCTTATGCTCTGTAAGTTTGGATATATCGAGTAAGTCTTGTGCTAGGATGATGTTACACTTGGGCATATCAATCACCCCTAGCCCTTAGTCTTCAACGTAATTAGGGGATGAGGGTTATAAGCATCTAAGAGTAATTGGTTGATGAGACTATCCCAACTGATGACTGAGAAATCCATCCAATCTCATGTCTAAGCTGGTGAAACTCATTAAGTTGACACTTGGCATTTAGCCAGTGGTTGAGCATGTTTGAGATGATATGTCTCCCTTCCCATTAAATATCGTCTCTCCCAAGTATAGGCGACGATTGAAGTGCTTAGGGTTTAGCACCCAAATGATGATTATTTTTGGGACTTGTGGATAATCATTTGTGGTTTAAAAATCACTCATTTACCCTTTCCCTTTCTTCTTTGCTAACCAGTTTTCTCCCCCCTAAGCTTCTTTACAAACCGACATTGTCGTTCTCCCTTCAATTCTCAATGTTTAACCATTTTCTGAGTGGTTTCTTCTTTTCAAGAGCTTCTTCTCCTCCAAGTAACTAATTATCATTACTTTTTCTTCGATTTTCATTAGGATTTATGTACTTTTTCTTATTGTTTCATTTTTTGACAACTTTTCTATTTTTTAGCAGCGGGTTTGGAGGTTTTAGGATTGCGTCTTACTTTTTCTGGCACGTTTTAGGCAACTAGTGGATTTTTAGTCTTAGTGTTTGGTGGTTTTTATCCCATAACACCTGAAAATGAATATTCCCTTTTTTTTCGAGTCACCATCTCCTGTAAAATTCTACTGTGCTCTTGTTCTATTTTTCCCCAAAACGATTGAGTTATCCCCTTTTGGTTTTATAGTTAAACTTGGTCAACTTGTTGAAAGTTTAAAACATTTTACTAACTTCTCGATCAATTTCCCCATCTTGAGGGTCATCTTCTGAGAGAGAGATGTAAGGATGAGGCTGAATTCGAGGCTAAGAGGAAAGTTGGGATTGACTTTACTTGGCCCATTTATCCTATTCTCTTGTTGTGATTCATCTTCAAATCATTGAAATTAACGATGAATTTATGAGTGAGAGCTCATCCATGAGTGAAGATACTATTGAGATCCCATCCTCCGAGGGTTGTCTTCCCTCTGATTTTAAGATCTTGGGGGAGGTTGACTCCTTCGATCAGGCCATGGAGGTCTTTACTGAATGTTTGGCCAACTCTGGGGCCACAAGTTTTGACGAAGATGTATAATTTGTTAGGGCATCGACTCCTAATGAGTCTAGAGTAACTTTCATTACCTTCCGTCCATTCGGCTCGACTGTTGCCTTTTTCATCTCTTACGAAGGATAAATTTCATTTAAGGTACCCAAGTGGGGTACCAGTTGCTCATACCGTCATTTTTGGGGATGAGACCAAGGAAGCACTTAATAGTTATGCCCATACATTTGAGATTACTATAGGTCTAGTGGACCTTCTGTCTTGGAAACACCTGTACAGTATAAGTTTTGATATTAACATGAGGGTGCCAAACGAGTCCGAGAGGGCTTATGATGGCTAATCGGGTGAGATAGCCATCTTCGAATAGATGTTTAAGGCCAGCTTTCGCCTTCCCATCCACCTCAATGTAAGACATATCCTTTCGAGTCTCGGCCTTGCATCTTCTCAACTCACTTCTAATGCCTGGAGAATTTTACTTGGCTTTATTTCCCTTTGGAAATCCTCTTCAGCACCGACCTTCTGATTCGTGTATTCAAAGGATGTTATAATGTCACTTGCACTATGGTACAACC
The DNA here is from genome assembly GCA_949130495.1 of Sambucus nigra. Taxonomy (NCBI): domain Eukaryota; kingdom Viridiplantae; phylum Streptophyta; class Magnoliopsida; order Dipsacales; family Adoxaceae; genus Sambucus; species Sambucus nigra. The sequence goes on along the minus strand of OX422209.1, from coordinate 642,166,007 downwards.
TGGCTATTACCATTTTATGGCCAAAAAGACAACAAAGAATGTTATTTTTGTTAACCAAACATCTAACCATCATTGGAAATTGAGATAATTTTTGCTCTATGACCTATGGGAGTTCCCATCCAACACTTCTTGTTTCGCATTTGAGCCAAGGGTCCCCTTGAGATCGACAAAGGATTCAATATCAACAAAGCTTGACCCCAGCTTCAGTAAAGATGACATGAAGAAAATCTAAAAGATGAGGACTCAGGGGGGAAATGACAGCTTGGCCAAGTTCGAGCAACTGATGACCTCTGATGTTCTAGTCGAGACGGGGTTAGCAGTTGACCCCCTAGCTGAAGTTTTCATGTTTATCTTTCAACTATAGTCTCTTCTTTTAAGACACCCATGTTGCAAAAGTTATAATTTTTTGTTTCAACTATGGTGTCATCTGTGTTTTTATTCTCTTCTGATACTGAACTTTTCCTGAATTACTTACAGGTCAATCGAATAACATCCCTGAATCAATTTGGAATATGGTTGATCCCAATCCCTCATCCATGGTCAACAAGTGAGAGTGCGCCAGCAATCAATGTCAAACTTATTTAATTAAATTCCAAATTTTAATCCCAACAAGTCTTAAAACTTGCAAACAAATGTAATTGAATAAAGAATTAATCTAAGCATGAAAGACAATCACGATTGAGGAAAAATCCCCCATAGGGGAAAAACCATCTTATTTTCACTATAATTTTGTAAAGAATGGTTTACACGGATTACAATGAAAATACAAGTAGTGACATACGAAATACCCTTAGGCATCGATTTCGATGTCGTCGTCAAGAGTTCCCCGCAAGAGCTCTAGAAGGTCAGCAATGGAAAAGCTTCGTCTTCTCCACAAGTGTACTCCAGATGAGTAGTCTAATATTTCTTGTGTTTTAGAGGACTCACATAAAAATTGGGAAATATTTTTGAATCAAAAAGGTATTGAAACCTTAAAATATGGAGTTTGGAAACAGGGTTTGTTTTTTAGAAACGAAGATATGCAGACTTAGAATGAACACTATTTAAATAGGAAGTTAAGGCAGTGCGTCCTTTGAACAAAATAGGTGTCGTTCGAGCGAGATGGAATCTCGTTCGAACGAGATACGATGTCGTTCAAACGACATCAATGACATGTCACAGAAAATTTCCTTAAAAAGATTTTGCGTGATTATCAACTTCGAGACTTTAAAAATTTTATTTAAAAATATTCCTACTATTTATGAAAATAATTTAAACATTCCAATTGAATTATTTTTAGCATAAGAACGTGGAGTAGTGGGAGCTGTTGAAGAGTACGTTGCTTAACACATGATGCATTTACGAAGATGATGGATGCATGAATTCGGATCGAGTCCGTAGAGGATGGTCGTTGAGACGTGCCGAATGTAGTGGTATCAGACATACTTAATTGTGATCTAGAATACTTGAAAAATTACTATATTATACCTCCAACATTTATAAATCATGTCCTTACAAATCTCCCCATATGTCTACGCCGGTACATACATAAAAAATATCCGAATTATGATGCCCAAAATAAACAAATTTACATACAATCTAATATCCCCATTAAACCTGAAAACTGGAAATACTAAATGTGTGTCTTCATTAATTCGATGATCTTCAAATCTTCAACTCTTCAAACTTTCTATGTCATCATGAGGGTGTGCAAAAAAAGATTCTCTATTTCAATACCTACACACATGAGATAAGAAACAGATACCCGTGACGCGCAACAATTTGAAATATAATGACGAGCAAAGACAAATATCAATTATGAGAAGGCAAATCATTATATAAACAAACTAATTTTAAACCCGCGCGATGCGAGGATAAGACGTTTTTATATACGTGGTTAACAATATATATGTTTCTTGAAAAAAAAATTACCACTACAAAGTCAATGGTGCATACTATTAAATTATAACAATTTCATAATAAATTTTTTATACACACTTTCACCACATGTGGGTTATTAAAAAATTACAATTGGAAAAAAACATAATTTAATGATAAAAATACGTTTACTCTTCCAACACAATAGAAAATCTCGGGCTAGATAACTTTCCATATTAAAACTACAAATAATTTTCTTTTAACATGTCAAGAAATTTGGTAAATAAACATTGAACCTTTCTTTGTGAGGACTTCAAAATGAATTAAACAGCATTCACAAATATTGACAAATGAGTTACTTGTATTTGCTCTTTTATACATCCCATCACATTTACAAATTTAAAGTCTTAATTTATATACCTCACAGAGTTACAAATGTACATTCAATGTGCCTTAAGTTTTAATATGTATAATTTCGTTAAGTGAAAAACGACAATGATATAGATATTTATTTTCACTCAAAGTAATAATGTTCAACTACTTGAATAAAACTATTAAAGTTCCATATAAAAATGTCATTTTCATTCTAAAATTTAGTGAATTAGGGAAATTTTAAAATTTGATTTTAGAAATGAGAAGTGAAAAATATTTTCAAAGAAATAAAATAATCGTGACCATAAAGAAAAAGTTAGGCTAATACCACTTACAAAGAGTATATATATATATATATATATATATATATATATATAAGAGAAAAAATTGTTCAAAAGAGTAAAATTGTTATTTGCACGGAATGCCCGTGCCGGAAGGCATGGTGAAATTTTCCAAAGTACATAATTGCAAAACAACAAAAATTTCATTACCCAACAAAAAAAGTGCAATTTAAAAAAAAAGGCGTAATCTCCTTTGTTAAAAACACTATACACCCTTCTTAACAAATAATAATTAGTGCAACAACATTCGAATATTCTAAATTCTTAAAACAAATTCACATGTGGCAATATCACATGCAAGTCAAAAAGTTTATTTACAGCACAAATAAGTGTAAAAAAAGTAAAAATTTGGCCAAAATTTCCTTTGTTTATAGGTCTATTCGACCTATTTAGGAAAATAAATACTCCAACAACAACAATAATAATAGCCCTTCTTGAACACCATACTGCCATACCCCGTACTTTTATGGATATTTAAATTACTTAAGTGGCGTAATTTGCTATGAATAGTAATTTTGGAGTTTATAAGTATAAATTTAATAATTGAGAATTATAAAGTGAATAGTAAATATTAGTTTGCAAGTGTTGGATTAATATTTACATGGATCATATTTTATTACGATACTAAGAATATGAGTGGGATTATTTTAATTACGCGTCGCATTTGGGTAAAGCGACAAAGGATAATATTTTAATTGAAAAACACGCGTATTGGAATGTGTTGGGTTTAATTAGTTAATTTTAGTTAAGTGACTCGAATGGAGATTTCGAGTGTTCGATTGGTTTTGAAATGGCCGAAATAGTCAAAATGAAGTACCCGGGGGTAATGTTTGGGTTTCGGGGACTTTTGGACTAGTAGGGACTCATAATTAAGTACACGAGTCATTTTACAATTGGGTATACATCCAATTTCGGAATTTATATGGGGAGAACCCTCATTTATCCCACATTTGAGCCCTAGGAGAGAGAAAGAGAAGAGAGAAAGAAGAGAAGAAAGAAGAATAAAGAGAAGATACGAAAGAAAGGGATTTCTGGCCAAGTTCCGCGGGATTCGACACGGGGTCGTTGGATTTTATCCACGAGGCAAGTGTTTAACTGGCTTTTATGATTTAGTGTGTTTATTTCTAATATTATAGTTGGTGTGTAAAAACTATAAAGATTTTTGGGTTGGGTTTTCGTGAATCAAAACGGGGGTTTTGGAAGTTTGAACGAGTAAAACCCGGTTAATATCCATTTTGAGAAACTTAAGAATTTGTTGAAATTAGTTGTTGATTATTGGTTCTTGGATGATTAGAGCCATTTTATGTGTGGATATATTTTTGTTTGAGATTGGATGATGATGAGAGATGAGATAAAAAGCTTGGAGGTGCATTAATGGAGATTTGTAATTTGGAGAAGACAATGAACAGTAACGCAATAGCTTGCAGGGTTGATTTGTCCAGGAAGCGAATTGATTCAGCTCTTGGCCAAGACATGAAAGTTCGAGATCTTTTTGATACGGTCGCGTGGTCACTGACCGGATATTTTTTCAATTTTTTTTTATTTTTAATGATTTTTCTAAGGAAGCAGTTCCGAGGTTGAAATCATTAGCTCGGAAATCAAACCATAAATTGGAAAAATTAAGGCTAGAATTGTTTAGAGATAAATATTAGAGGTTCCTAAATAAAGTTTTTGGACTTCTAAATTACTTGAGGAAAAAATTAAAAATCGTGGTTTCGTAGAAATGAATCCGGGCTATATTTTTTAAATCATTGTTTAGGATGGGTAACATTCGAGAAAAGTCTTTGGCAAGTGTGTTTATATAGTTATGTGTAGAGAATAACTATGGGCCTAGTACATTTGAGTCAATTCTAGAATGCGAGTAGGATGGAATTTAATATATGGGATAAAGAGGTTCAAGCTACTATCCGGTATCTCTTTATTGATAATTATTATTATAGGTGATGCGGTACCTATGGAGATTAAAATAAGTAGCTAGTATACTTATTTAATTATTCCGAATTGGTATCTTCGGATTTATATTATAATCCTTAAAAGTGAGTAAGGTGCGAGTTATATTTTAAGTGAGAGAATACTTTTGGATTTAGTATTTTAAGTGTATAAATACTTATATACTATTACTAATAGGAACATTCGAGGTTTTGGCTATCGCTATAAGAGTTTGGCAATTATAGCCATATATATTGAGAAGAGATATATACTATATATACGGAAATTGTTATAGTATATATATAAAATAATTATGAATATATCTGTGTGGAAATGGTATATTTATGTCAAGCATACCCTTAGTGCCCTAATGTGGGGGCGGGGGCGGGGGTGAGTACGGGTGCGATTGCGAGTGCGCCAATGCGCTGATTTTTAAATTACTAGGATTTAAGAGCGCCACGAGTGCGTCTATATATTTAACAAATAAAAATATATTTTAATATATAATAATAATTTGTAATATATATATATATATATAATACTAATAGAGCAATATTATCAATATTTAGAAGGATTTTGTTGAGTTTATAATAATATGTAAAGTCAATATGTATTTAAGTACACATTTATGAGAGTAAAGTTATTTTTTAAATGTTTTCATTTAAAAACACAAATATATAGGAGTATAATGTATTTTTAATTTAAGCACAAAAAATTATATAATGTACAAATAACTATATATTTTTTAAATAATAGCATTTGAGAGCGTTCGTAGAGCGTCTATTTTTAATGTATAAATGAGGGATGTTTATATTTTTTTACCTTCAAATATATATTTTTACTATATAAAATAATTTTTTCAAAAAGTATAAAGAAATGAAATAAAAAAATATTTATTTTACATTTCAATAGACACGAATGAAGTATTTTTGTATGTACATATATCCATCTTCGAGAGTAAACGACAACCACAAAAAGAAATATATATCCATATCTTATTATTGCTTACCCAAAAGAATGCCTTCAAAATCATGTCAATCTCTTATCCCTCATTGAAAAAGAGGAATGCTTCCCAAGCTAATTGGATTTATAAAAGTGAACCATGTGTGATTAGGAATAAATTCTTCCCTTTTATCCCCTTAATTTAGAGGCTTTTATCACGTCGTGAAGTGAAATTCAAGTGGATTTATTTCATATAATTACTATTGACAAGTTCTAACGAGTACGCTAAGTTTCGTGTATGTTCCAACTATTTCGCAGGTGTTTAGTGATTTGATTCGAGTTCTGTACCAAAAGATCCAATGAAGAATAAGAAGGAAAGGTTTCTGCAACAACTAATAAGATGGAACCAAGCCCACGGGAAAGAAAAAGAACCGAATCCATCATGGGGAAGTCTCTGTAAAGGCTGAAAACAACATAAACGAACCGAAGTGAGGAGAAAACGAACTGATCCTACACCTGGAAAACTTCCTGTGAAGAGTCAAAAAGATGGAACTGAACCAAAGCAGAGAAATAAAGAACCGATCCCATGCTCAAAGAATTCCCTGTAAAAGTTGTCAAAGATAGAACCGAAACCGAACCCCTTAACAGGATCGGTTCTGTTATCGATTATCCGGACATATCCATTTGTAAAAATTAGAATCCTACTTGGTTCAAACTCTTATATTCCATAGAGGATATATTGTAAACTCCTCCCAACATATAAAGGAGGCTTCTAATTTATTAGGGAAGCTCTATAATTAGTTTTAGAGTAGAAATAACATATAAACCCTAATTTTGATTCGAGTTGCAGTTCAAGTAAATTTCTTCAAATTCCTTCTTTTACTATTGCAGTAGTTCTTTTGTTAGTAAGTATTGGTTATTCTCTTCATCTTTATTCAGAATTAAAAATGGTTTCTTTCATTCCAAACGTGTTGTCTACAAGTTTTCATATGTCTAGCTATATTTCTAAGGTCGTGATGCATGAACTCAACCTGATGTGGTAGCTGTATGTGAATAAAATTAGTCCTCTTAATTTAATGATTTGATTATGACTGTATTGCGTAAAAATATGACAATTGTAGATATTTTCATCTCGTTTGCTTCAGGGTAACCGGGATACTTTAGAATGCAATTCGAGTGTAACTATCGCAATACCGATTTACTCGTCCTCTGATTAAGTATGGTGCGGGCTTGAACCTCATATACTTAATGCTTGGGAGTACTAAATTTTGGGTCTAATTAATCACTTAAATTTATGATTAGTTTTATACCATCAATACACTAGGGTTGAGGGATTGTATTCTTGTCCTGTTTTCTCCATCATATAGTTCAAGTTTCAGTTCAATCAACATCAGTATTTTAGGTAATTTAGAATAGTTGTATTCCATTCATACTTTGGTGCATTAAATAAATATTTTCAAAATTGCATTTACTTGTAGTCAATTCCTAAAACAGATCATCTTTTCCTTTTTCTTTAGAGTCAGAGTTAGGATTCCTTCATCTGTCCAACGTCGTTACAACTCTATTGTCCTATTTCCCTGAGGATCGATACCCAAGTTATTGTATTATTACTTGAGAGAAAGGCTTGCACTTGAGCCTAGAGAGTACGCACTGTTGAGACACATTCTTAGTCGCGTCATGTTTTTGGCGCCACTGTCGGGGAAGTAGGTAGAGTTAGGATTAGATCAAGTCAATCTAAAACTTTCACCAAAAATTCCAAAAAAATCTAGAAAAAAACATAAAAAAAACTAATGAATTTAAAAGCACAAAAATATTTCTCATCATCTCTCATATGCCTGTTAATGCAAAATTCTGAACTCACTCCAACTCCCCACAATACTCCAACCCACATTCACGAAAAACCAATAGTTGAGTACGACCCCGATAGCCCTCACACTCCAAACATTCGACAATTATGGGTTCTATCTCTCTCTCCTACAAACACCTCAACATCCCTCTTAGGGAACACCTCAGAGCGCGCTCCGAGTATACCCAGTGAGGACACAGAGTCTTTTAGTGAGAAAGAAATGTCACAACACGGTAGTGCATCCGCCGATGAGGAAGAGGTCCCGTACCGCCCATTGAGAGAAATCTTATATCCCGAGCGCACTGTCACTTCGGGATGCATTGTACTCCTGTATAATGCAGGCCAATTTCATTTTTAAAATGGGATGATCAAAATGCTCCCCCACTACCATGGTATGGAATCTGAAAAGCCATATCTCCACATCAGGGAATTTGAGGATGTGTGTGAAACCCTCAATGATCAAACTTCCACACAAGAGGTGATCTGCCTCAATCTCTTGTCATTCTCTATAAAAGATAACGCCAAGACTTGGCTATGCTATTTACCTCCAAGATCGATTGCATCCTGGAATGAGTTGCAATCTAAATTTCTCAGGAAATTCTTTCCTCCACATCGAACGAACTCCATTAAGGATCAAATTCAAACTTTTCGACAATTAGAAAATTCGTCGTTCGATCGATGTTACGAGCATTTCAATGAGTTAATTTCGTCATGCCCCCATCATGGATTTGATAACCTACAAATCATTTCCTTCATCCATAATGGGCTAAACATTAATTCCAAGAAACTCGTTGAAGCCAAGTGTGATGGTCCATTTGTCGAATTAGATGCCCACGATGCTGAGATTCACCTGAGGTATGTTGTCGAGACTACCCAATCCTGGGATACATCTAACCCTAATGCTCATAATCGAACTCGCCAAATGACCACCACACCATCAGCGTCCGACCTATTTCACGTAGAGAAAATTTTTATAATGGACGGTCAACTCAATGTGCTTGAGAGAGGAATACGACAATTGTTAGAGAAATGTGCAGAAGGATCACCTGGATCCATCCCGAACCCAGTTGATAAGGTGTGTACGATTTTTGATGCGGGACATTAAATAGAGGAATGCCCGATGAAAACCGCTTACAAAGTGATGCTTCAAGAACAAGTAAGTGGTATAGGAGGATTCAAGGGAAATTTGGGTTCACCTCACGGGAATTCATACAACCCTTCATGGTAAAACTACCCTGGTTTTAGCTATGGGAAACAACATGCTGCGATGAATCCTAATTCACATGTTTCCCCTCCTCCACCATCATAATTTTAGCAAGCTCCACACATGCAAGGACATGTGAAAGCACCACCACCTCAAGGGGCATATATCACTCAATCGCGGAGAAATCTCGAGGATACGATGAACCACTTTATCAATACCCAGAATGCATTCAATGTTAGGTATGATCGCATGATCAATACATAAACGTTAATATTTCAAAGATACAATCATCATTGAGTGTCCAAGAGAAGGGCAAGTTTCTTGCCGAGGGCCAAAGACCACCCCAAGGTCAAACTAGTGTTAACTCCACCTTGATAGAACATCAGGAGCAATGTCAAGTTGTGACCACTCTTCGTAGTGGAAGAGTCATTTATTTATCACTTCCCCCACACAACACAACCAAAGACAAGGAGATTTCGCCCAGCATGAAAGAGGCCGAAGATGTCCCCTTAAAAGAGAGTGATAAAGAAGACACTAGTGAGCCCGAGGTAGTAGTGAAACCACCCACCGCAGCACTGCTTCCTCAAAAGGTTGGTTCCTTCCCACAAAGGGAACCCACATGATGAAGTGCTGCTAAAGCACGTAAAGTTAAATTTACCGTTCCTCGATGCCATTAAGAAAATTCCATCTTATGCAAAAGTCATCAACGACTTGTTAACAGTGAAGAGGAAGATGAAGGTAAAGAAAAATGTATGTCTAGCACAGAACATGAGATCCATTCTACTTAATGATCTCCCACCAAAATTCAAAGATCCCGGTGCACCCACCATTTCCTGCACCATTGAAGAAAAAAAATTGAAAAATCATTACTTGACTTGGGAGCAAGTGTCATTATCCTCCCTTACGCCATTTATATGCAACTTGATATGGGCGACCATAAGCCCACAAAGATCACTCTCCAATTAGCGGATCGAACCATGAAGATCCCAAGAGGTGTAGTTGAGGACGTGATAGTCCAAGTTGACACTTTTTACTTTCTAGTAGATTTTATCATTTGGGACACGAAACCCGCCTTCTCTTCGAGAAATCATGTTCCCATCATTCTTGGGCGCCCATTCTTAACTACGTCTAACGCAATTATCAATACTTGAAATGGGCAGATGCAACTCACCTTTGGGAACATGACCTTAGAGACTAACATCTTCCATATAGCCCAACATACGGGGGAAGAAGATGATCTTCACACGGTGAGCCTAATTGATGAGATCATAGAAGATCACATTGAGGAAAATTTCTATGGACACGCCTTAGAATCTTGCTTAGTGTCTAGTCATGAGAGCGAGGGAACTTATACCGAGTTTGAGAGAGAGTTAGGGGACATGATCATGGAAGAATTTGAAAAAGAATTCGGTCCAGTGGATGAGAGCCTTACTATTGAAGTCCAATCCCTATTAGGCTCTTATAGTCACTTAGAAGAAAGTGAATGGAAAGATATAATCGATGAATTCCTTCTTTATGACCATACACCCATACCATTTGACGTCCCGAAGGCGATTGAGGAGAAAATTTGTGTTTCGTCCGACTTAGAGCCCTACCCATGCGTTCCAAAAATTAAAAGAAGCCTAGGTGTTCCCTGCGAGTCGATGCACACAGGCCACGCTTTGAGTAAGCATCACGAGGATCCCTTTCCAATTAGTCACGATGAGTCTCCCAGTCTGTCCTTTATCTATGGGTGAGGTCCCAACTTGTTCCGATTATTTGTTTATGATATGAAGACGGGAGAGACGAGGAGAGCATTGAACCCCGTTCATGGGGTCAGGTGAGTTTGTGGAGAGATGAGAGGTCGTCGCACCCCCGACGCATATGGGGTGATTTTTATTTTATTATTGAGTCATGTATGAGTGTCGTATAGTGTCTTGATGCAATTTAATAATTTGCTTATTTTATTTGTCACACTTGTTCTTTTTCTTCTTTAGATTTTAGTCCTTTTTGCTCGAGGACAATGCAAAAGACTAAGTTAGGGGGGGGGGGGGGGGGTGACAAGTGTGTCTTTCTAAAACTTCACAAAATTTCAAAAATGCCCAGAAATTTCAAAAAAAAATGTTGAAAAAACCTAAAATATTTTTGTTCAAAATAAATAAAAATTGGAATTCAAAATTTTCAAAAATATCATTAAGAGTCAGTTTAAAGTCTCAACTTGTAAAATTCATAATGCGCAAGACGAAATTGACCAAAGATGGAAATTGAGAGAACGTAGGCGACTTAACAAATAAATGTGGAGATTAGAAACCCGAGTGAGATTCGAGCCTTTCATTTTTGTGAAATTTATAAATCAATTCGAGTTAATTGTTAACTCAAATTTCTTTTCAGCGTCAAATTAAGTCGTCAAGGATCTCAATTCTTTCACTTTGATCGGTGATGGAAAACATATGTGATATTGCCTTGAAAAACGTGTCAAATAGATCTCTAAACTTAATACATCTCGAAATGCATATGGTAATGCAATTAGTATTTTGGACAATGAAGTGGGCCCTCGTTGGTTGCCCAAAATAAATATTGACTAGAAAAAGTAGAGAAAAATTACCCCTTTTGTAACCCAAAGTGAGCCGAATAAATTGCGCCCTTTTGTTTGAAAACCCGAAAAACCCCAACTGGCCTGGAATTATGAAAAGGGGACAATCCCAGAAATTAAGTTCGGAAAGTGCAGAAAAAGGGGCAAGAAAAAAAGTTATGCTCAATAAAAATAGTAAGAAAAGAAAAGCGCGAAAATAAAAAAAAAATAGAAAAAGAATTAAAAAATGAGCAAAAGCCCGAAAAAGCACTAAAGGACATCATAGGCAAAAATTTTCAATTCCGTAGTTCTTAACCTTTTCCCATATGACCCAATTCACCTTCATCCCATAAAGGTCCTAACCGAGTCCAAAATTGTGAAATTGGTTACCACGTGGGGAGCTAAAACACCAAAAGATAATAAAAGAAATCAAAAATGTGAATTTGAGGCAATGGTCCCGTCTTCTTATATCCGTAATCCAATGATGAGATCTGGTTGATATAAATTTATGTCTTTCTACTTGCATGCGTGAACTTAGTTCCACTACGGTTACACTTATAAATCACGCATACCGAGAGAATATCCACATTCCGAGTTATTCGTTTGTGAGAGCATCCTGTGAGATTTTGAAATCAAAACGAATTTTTAAATGAGTAACGCAATGGTCAATCGGTGGAAATTCGCGATTAAATCTTCGGTTTCACACACGTGCACTATGATTTGAGACTCTTGGACATGATTTGATGATGACTATTTTCTGGAAAATTTTGAATTATACAATTTTTGCGTATTTTGAGTTTTCTTTGAGTCTAATTTTGTAGGTATATTCTTTGCAAACCCTCACGAGACAAAACTCGTCCTACTAGGGTAACCCATAGGTTTAAAGGCATGTTGCATAAGCTAAATGCAATCTCTTGCCTGCGAAAGAGGTATCTTATCCCATTTTTGAGTTAAACCATGTTTAGATTCTTCTTCGTTGCTCGGGATGATCAAAGTTCTAAGTTAGGGGGGTTTGATTAGGCATAAATTATTCCCTTTTATCCCCTTAATTTAGAGGCTTTGATCGCGTTGTGAAGTGTAATTCAAGTGGAGTTATTTCATATCATTACTATTAACAAGTTCCAACGAGTACGCCAAGTTTCGTGTATGTTCCAACTATTTTAAAGGTGTTTAGTTATTTGATTCAAGTTCCGTACCAAAAGCTCCAAAGAAGAACAGGAAGGAAAGGTTTCTGCAATAGCTGACAAGATAGAACCGAACCCAAGGGAAAGAAAAAGAATTGAATCCATCCTAGGGAAGTCTCTATAAAGGCTGAAAACAATAGAACTGAACCAAAGTGAGGAGAAAATGAACCGATCCTACACTTGGAAAACTTCCTGTGAAAAGTCAAAAAGATGGAACCGAACCAAAGCATAGAAATAAAGAACCAATCCCATGCTCGAAGAATTCCCTGTAAAAGCTGTCAAAGACATAACCGAACTGAACCTCGTAACAGGATCAATTTTGTTATCGATTATCCAGACTTATCCATTTGTAAAACTTAAAATCCTACCTGGTTCAAACTCTTTTATTCCATAGAGGATATATTGTAAACTCATCCCAACATATAAAGGAGGCTTCTGATTCATTAGGGAAGCTCTATAATTCGTTTTAGAGGAGAAATAACATATAAACCCTGGTTTTGATTCCAGTTGTAGTTCAAGTAAATTTCTTCCAATTCCTTCATTTACTATTGCAGTAGTTCTTTTGTTAGTAATTATTGGTTATTCTCTTCATCTTTATTCAGAATTAAAAATGCTTTCTTTCATTCCAAACCTGTTGTCTATAAGTTTTCATATGTTCGGCTAGATTTCTAAGGGAGGGATGCATGAACTCAACCTGATGTGGTAGTTGTATGTGAATAAAATTAGTCCTCTGAATTTAATGATTTGATTACGATCGTATTGTGTAGAAATAGGATAATTTTAGATCTTTGGATCTCGTTTGCTTCAGGATAATAGGGATGCTTCAGAATGCAATTCAGATGTAACTATCGCAATACCGATTTACTCATCCTCTGATTAAGTATGGTGCGGGCTTCAACCTCATATACGTAATGCTTGGGAGTACTAATTATGTGTCTAATTAATCAGTTAAATTTATGTTTAGTTTTATACCATCAATACACTACGGTTGAGGGATTGTATTCCCGTCCTGTTTTCTTCATCGTATAGTTCAAGTTTCAGTTCAATCAACATTAGTATTTTAGTTAATTTAGAATAGTTTCATTCCATTCATACTTTGGTGCATTAAATAACTATTTTCAAAATTGCATTTAGTTGTAGTCAATTCCCAAAACAGATGATCTTTTCCTTTTTCTTTAGAGTCAGAGTTAGGATTCCTTCGTCTGTCCAACGTCGTAACAACTCTGTTATCCTATTTCCCCTGAGGATCGATACCCGACTTATCGGATTATTACTTGAGCAACAGGCTTGCACTTGAGCTTAGAGAGTACGCACTTCTGAGACACATTCTTAGTTGCATCAATATGTCTCTCCTAATTTATTTTAACAGAAAACATTTATTTGTTCTGGGCCTTAATCTGGGTAAAGGCCTGACAACACAGTTATAATTTATATCTTTAATGCTCAAAACAGAGGAATGACTAGTAATTGCGGATTTGACTTCTTAGAATTCAGACTTTGATTATCTGAGTTTGCGAATTTTGCGCGAATTCGTAGCGAATTTACTAATACGCGCTTCTAGTGCGGGTCCTCCACCATACTTAGGCGAATTAGGGCACTAAGAGCATACCCCCACTAATGTTATCATGGGATGTTGTCTGATGTGGGTGAGTCCCCTGGCTTGAGGAGCAGGGAGCGTATAATCCCTAGGTCATAGCGTCCATTTTATATTGTGTGATTTTTATCAGGGGTGAGACTTGGTGGGTATGTTTTGTTCTCATTTTCGGGGAGGAACTATAACCGCTTCTCATACGTTGTGATTTGGTTTTTACCAAGTCGGTGTGAGAGTCCGACTGCTGGTACCCAGGATGATGTGTGAGTAATTCCCTGGAAGATGATAGCATTGAGAGACTGTATCCATTGAGTTATAGCTCTGAGGGATGGTTATTATACTTATATAGTGTGTGATATATATTTGCAGATATACTTGATGTGTGAAGGGAATTAGTTAGGCAGGGTAGCTTAACTAGGTTGTTTAAAAGGTATGCGATAGTTGTGCACTATTAGACGAGGGGTGAGGTGTATCTCATGAGAGTGCGATACCAATTTAAATATGAGAGGTTTTCAAATTTTAAAATATGGCATTTATGCACTTGCTAAAATATTTTCAAACTCGGGCTCTGACCCGTTTCTCTATTTTCCTCTCTTGCCACACACACACACACAAACACATACACACACACACACACACACACACACATATATATATATATATGTATATATATATATATATATATATATATATATATATATATATATATATATATATATATATATATATATATATATATATATATATATATATATGGTGTCCAGACACAGGGATGCCTGGATGATGATTCTTTCGAGTAAAACGTTCGATATAGCAGATGTGGATGCATGCAGGTTTATTTTAGACGCTTATATTCTTGTGATCTATATAGGAAGCATTGTAGTAACATCCAGGCCGATAGCCCAATTGTATTCATTTATTCTTTTATCGCCTTTTAGTGTGGCATTCGATTTGGTTGTATTATATTGTACCGAGTGTTCGGTTATTTTATTTCATTTAAGTTGTTGCATAGAAACTGTTGTGATTGATTTATTTGAATGGTTTGGTTAAAAAGATTAGTTAATTAAATTTTTGGTGCCAGCCTAATAGGTTATTAGTAATTAAATTGGTTTTCGATAATGATGCTGAGAATGAACCCGATGAGACTCCTATTTTAATTTGATATAGAAGTGATCACCCGGTATTTAATTAGGCGGGGTATCACACATACAAAAATCATAATCGATTTAATTCAATTCATGTAAACAACAACAATACATCAATTAATAGATAAAATTAGTATGCGATCCACAAACTAAATTTCGTAAATATATTTTCTCCCAAACCTCCAAGCCAATAAATACTGTCTTGACAAACTTATTGCATCATATTTAATTTGTCTATCACAACCAAGTCAAGGGGAGGCTGGTTTAAGCTCTTTTTCTTTTCCTCTTCTTTATTTTCCTTGTGGTTTCCTCATATGTCCATTATAATAGGTTGATAGTCAATAACATAATAGAAACTACTCATTTGTATGGTTGTCGCCAAGCATCATCGTACCTTTAAAGAATGGTTAATACCACCATCAATTGTATCAATGGTTGTATATTTTGGGCTAAATGCCCCTTTCTTTCTAGGTCAATGATAAAGCATTCTGTCATTCCCGTGATATCCCCAACTATTTGCCTCCCATCTACCACATGCAAAAAAATCAGTACAGACCTCATATAAACTACAAAGCAACAAAAACGTCATGTCACTCGTATAGTGAAATTTTATAAAACTTTGGAAACTAAAAAGAGATATGGAAAGAAAATTATCATTTTTCTGTATTTTTAGTTCAAAGGGGATTACAATTGTGATAGGACATTAAAATTCTTCGAGGCATAAAATTTTTAATTCTCTACCAAGAGGGAATTTGATGTAAGAAAATTAAGACACATGGGAAGTACATACACTTCTATGAATAAGTGCCTGCGTTGCACACGTGATGAACTACGACACGTCATAGATACTCTCGAAGATGGGTCTGACACATCCTCATAATAAATCTATGATATGTCCGCATATATAGCTCAACGTACTTGATATGAAGAGTTTTCTATGCTTTTCAAATGATTGCATTTACTAACTATTAATTGAAGATGGAAGAATTACATAATTAAATGCTTAATTTTTTTCCATTAATCTATAATTGAAAAAATATAATGCAGCCACACACCATGGGAGTTGCGAACTTATACCATATTAATAACTATTTTACATGAAGAAAAACTTATGTGAAGCATAGTTAATACCACCACCAATTGAATCACTGGGTGTATAAGTTGGGACAAATGCCACTTCATTTACAGTCCACGATAAAGCATTCCATCATCCCCATGATATCCATAGTTGTTTGCTTTCCAGCTACCACATGCAAAAAACATCAGGACATAACTCAGATACTATAAAGAAAAAAAAATGGCATGTCACTCATACAGTGCAATTGCTACAAGGATATTGACTTCTAATTAATAATGGCGCTTATAAAGTAATGCTTATAAATGAAGCCCAAGATTTAACCTGATGCAAAACTGCAATAGATTACATTTATCACGCACCCCAAAGATGTATCGAAACGTAGCAGTTTACACACAATATCTAATTTCAGGCATAAACATCTTGAAAGGCAGTACCATCACAACAAAGGAAACACTAAGAATATCTTGGTCCATTTTTTGTTGTTCATATGGGGTGGCAAGAAAAACATGTATCGATTACACTCGATATTGCACATCGATCACAAATCGATGACATCTATGCTTTCCAAATGATTACAAATGTGTAAAGGATCATAATTTATTACATCTGGGAACGTAATTACAACAGATGATTAAATAAACCAAACAATCATTAGCGTTGTCAATAATAAAGATCAGTGAACCTATCTCAAGTATGACTACAGATAGAATTATTCCACATTTATTATCCTACCCTATATGTTAACGCAAAAAATCTCCATCTACGAGGACCAATCAAAAAAGGACACATGTCATCCTACGTGGCAATATTCGACATCCGAGGAGAGTTGGTCGGCACCCGAGGAGTATTAGATGGCACCCGAGGAGAGTTGGTGAGTACCCGAGGAAAATTAGTTGGCACCCGAGGAGTATTAGTCGGCACCCGAGGAGAGTTGGTAGGCACCCGAGGAGAGTTAGTCGGCATCCGAGGAGAGTTGGTCGGCATACCAACTAGGAAGATCAAAGGATAACTATGCATTTAATGTGCATTAATGAAAATGGCAGGGCATTTAATTAGCCTTAATGTACATTTATACTGTATTAATAGATGACAACACATAGCATACCAAGCAATTCAATAATTAGATTCGTTGAATGTAGACATAAATGTCTACATACAATGAATCTCTTTATCTCCCATCACTATAAATACATGTATCCCCTTAGACAAAAGGGGGGAGATCCGAGGAGATCCGACAATGATGAGAGACCATACACAAGATACACCTTTTTTCTCCCTCTCTCTACCACATTGTGCTATTGTAAACCCCTGGGAATAAAATAACAGTGGACGTAGGCTTTTCCTTATAACCGAACCACTTTAAAAATCTTTGTCTCTCATGTGCTTGATTGGATTGATTTTATCTATTTATCTGTGATCATAAAAATGGGATTTAGTCCAGTTTTTTGCATCAACAGATTGGCGCCGTATGTGGGAACGTGTTGCAAGAGTTGTTCTCCATCAAAAGCTAAGTTTTTATTTTCTCTACGTATAATCAATTATACATACATCTTTTGATTCAATCATGATTTTTATGTTTATATACATAAATTAATTGTCCAATTTTTATCTGCAAAATATTGCATATCATGATTTTAAAATCATAACTGTTAGGTTAATTCTTATTTAGAAATCTGAAAAAATAATGGATTTCATAAATCATAACTGTTTTCTTGATTCTCAAGTTTCAATTTTATATCATGGAATAAATATTTTAAATGATTACATATACCAATATATGTGACGGTGGTAAGATTTGATAATTTTCATTATAAATTTTGAAAGATCTTTGATGACTATTCAAATTCCCATTACATTTTTAATCAGAGAATGGGAAAAGGTTAAAGACAATAAAAAGTTTTCTCATGGAATTCATGACCCAGATCTACTTTTTCTCTTTTTAAGTCTGAGTCTCTTTGCATTCATTTTTATGAACTATATACTTAATTTGGTTCATCTTCCATCTATGTCAATAAAGTCAAATTAATTGATTTTTAATATAAATTTGGTAATAACTTCGATCATTCAACATATTTTTATCTCTCCAAATAGGGAATAGGAAGGGATCAATATAAAAAATATATTTCTCTCACCTAAAAAATCGTTACCCACCTCTTGTAAAAGATGATCAGTAAAACAATCATGACCATATCAAGACTCTGGGCACAAATTTGATATGTTGGCCCCTCGTTCATCACATCACAGGGTTTCTTTGTCGAAATCGTACGATCTAGTGGATTAGATAATTATTCATTTAATTAATATTCTTAATGCTTAAATTTTACATCGAATGTTATTTTTCTGATCTAAGGATTCGAGATATTCTCGTCAGCCACCTATATTGTTGGTCGGCATCATCTTGGGCCATCTTTTATTAAAGGGAAGCTTAACCAGAACATTTTTGTTTGTCGAAGAAAAGATGTGAAAATCCATCAGCAACGTTGAAATAATTTTATCCAACTACGAGGTATCTTATTGTTGGTCAGAGACTCTTATTGTAGCTCAATGGAACCAATTGAAGGTCGACGATCATGTACTTCTTGATCGGCGACATCTCAGTCTTATTCGGAGGGTTCAATTTACTGGTCGGCAACTATCCAACCATCCACTTTTTGGTCGGTGACATCTAATGTTGTTCGGTGCTGTCAATGCACCATTTTTGTTGATTGGCGAAATCGCTCTGCTGGTCGAGGACCATTTGCTTCTTGGTCGGCACTATATATTCTCCAACCCGAGGCATCCCCAAATGTTGGTCGGCAACATCCATGCCGTTTGTCGGCAGAAGTAGAATCTTGGGGTATTAAAAAATGCTAAGCACCCCAGATATTTCTTTAAACACGAGTTCAACTCGGGGACAAACAGGGGGCTTAAGTCTTTTTTAACTTGTGATCACCCCAAAAATATTTTTAAAACCAAGTGATAAATAATTTTCAAACATAAACTTATACCTGATTAGTTGTTGGAGATTAAATAACTTTACAAAAACCTCAACGTCTTATTTATGATGCATATCTGATAAAAATTTGTCCATCTCACACACATTTGGCACAAAAATGTTATTTCATATTTTGAAATTTTTATTATTTTATGCTGATACACATCACATATTGTTTGGATGAATAATTATTCTCATGATAATAATTATTTTCTCTAGTCTCGACAGGTGCTCGGGCAGCCTATTAAAATTTCATAGGGACGAGATTCAATCCCAATGAAAGCTCTCGTAAACCTTTGGAAAAGTATTATTGCTCGACATCAGGCAATTTTGCCTCGACATATCATCCAACATATATTATTTCATTTTTTGAAATTAATATTTTTATTTCTCAAGAATATACATATCATATATTGATTGGATGAGTAAATTATTCTCATGACTAATCAATTCAGCCTACACATATGGTAGAGCAAGTTATTAATTTTTACAGGTACAAGATTCAGTGCTAACAAATGCTCAGAAATATTCATATAATCTGAAAAATATTATCATTACTCGGCATTATGAAGTTTTATCTCAGCGAGGCATTATATATTTTATTATTGCTCGGAGATATCGGCTCAAGAACAAATTATTCTATATATCCCTTGGGGTTCATATTATATATTCATCTCAACATGGAACTCAGCGAAATAATTATTATCATATTCAGCTCCGAGGAAAAGCTACAACAGTTATTATATTTCACCCCCAACGAATAGTTGGTCGGGGCAATTCTTATTTATATTCAGGCCCAGATATCGGCTCAAGCACAAATTATTCTATATATCCCTTGGGATTCATATTCTATATTCATCTCAACATGGAACTCGGCGAGATACTTATTATCATATTCAGCTCCGATGAGAACTATAACTTTTATTATATGTCACCCCCAACGGATAGTTGGTCGGGGTAATTCTTATTTATATGCAGGCCCAGCAAAGTTCTCAGCCATATTCTTATGTTCTGGAAAATATTATTCTTATTCGGCATTACGAAATTGTGCCTCGACAAGATACTTATTCAGCTTTAAGGAGAATTACAACATTCGTTGTGTTTCACCCCCAACGGATAGTTGGTCGGATAATTCTTATTTACATTCAGGCCTGACAACGTTCTCGGCCATATTCTTATGTTCTGGAAGATTTATTCTTGCTCGGAATTATATAATTCAACCTCGACAGATGAACGAGGTACTTTATTATTTTTAATTATTCTTTATATCTATTTGGATGCATATTCTATTCTTATTTTAGCTTGGAGCTCGACAAATATTTATAATCATATATTCAGCTCCAAGAAGGTCTCCAAAGTTTATATTATCTTATTCCCAACAATCTGTTGGTCATCTCCAAGGATGTCTCCAGCATATATTATCTTATTCCCAACAATTTGTTGGTCATCTCCGAGGAGGTCTCCAGCATTTATTATATCTTATTCCCAACAATCTGTTGGTCAGCTCCGAGGAAGTCTCTATCATTTATTATCAAAAATGTATTCCTAAAAATGCCAACTTATGTTGGTTAGGAAGTAAATTTATTCCTCTGGGAAGTAAAACTTGTATTCCTCCGGGAAGTAAAGCTACTTGTATTCCTCCGGGAAGTAAAGCTACTTGTATTCCTCCGGGAAGTAAAGCTACTTATATTCCTCCGGCAAGTAAAACTATGTATTCCTACGGGAAGTAAAACTATGTATTCCTCGGGAGGTAAAATTATTCCATAAAGTGTCAAAGTTGCTCGTTAAGAAAAAATCCACCAACTTAGGTTGGTCGGAAATAATAAGCTGTCATCTACAGTTGGTCGGACACAAAGTATGAGTATGTGAAAGCGATCAAGCAAAAAGCATTCAAAGTTCACATTCCACACTTGAGGGCTTCTATTACAGATATATTTGTTCATTTGGCGGCACATTCTTATAACATCATGTAGTCGAGCATCAAGTTCAACTCCACAAACTCACACTGTCGGGGCCTCGACCAATTATCATTCAGAAGTTGTTTTTCTTGCTCAGGAATTATTTTTGATATTGAAGTTCAGGAGGTATATTGAAGTTCAGGAGGCTATTGAAGTTCAGGAGGTGCATTCAAAAGTTCAGGAGGCATATTCAGAAGTTATTATGCACATGCTATTGAAGTTCAGAAGTCAAAATCAGCATCTACAACACTGAGATCTTTGCTACTACTGTCTCGACCAATATTGAAGAAGAAGTTGTATGAAAATATTTCAAAGTCCACCACTAGCTTGGTACTAATAAGATTGAAGAGTTGGGTTCAAAAGCTAGTATTTTACTCGACAAAGTATTCAGAGGATCGTAAATCAGAAGAATCAAGCATGTGAAGTTAGCACTCAGTTGCTCGGCACAAGAGGCAGTTGGTCGGCTAGCAAACCAATCAACATACTATGGCATGGCTGCATCCAAATTCCCAGGGGTGATACATAGCTCACGGAGTTCCTCTAAAGAAAGATTAGCAACCATCGATCAGCCTGCATAATATATGTCGTCCAGGAGATAGTGCACTTTATGTTGAACAAATCAAGAAGGTAGATCAATAATTTCACGAGCACCGAGCAACACTGCAGAATAAATACTCCATCCTTTCAAGTAAACCATCAAGCATGGAGCATTGGGGGCTTCTGTTAAGGCAAAAATTCTCCATCTACGAGGACCAATCAAAAAAGGACACATGTCATCCTACGTGGCAATATTCGACATACGAGGAGAGTTGGTCGGAACCCGAGGAGCATTAGTCAGCACCCGAGGAGAGTTGGTCAGTACCTAAGGAAAATTAGTTGGCACCCGAGGAGTATTAGTCGGCACCCGAGGAGAGTTGGTTGGCACCCGAGGAGTATTAGTCGGCACCCGAGGAGAGTTGGTCGGCACCCGAGGAGAGTTAGTCGGCATCCGAGGAGAGTTGGTCGGCATACCAACCATGAAGATCAAAGGATAACTATGCATTTAATGTGCATTAATGAAGATGGCAGCACATTTAATGAGCCTTAATGTACATTTATACTGTATTAATAGATGACAACACATAGCATACCAAGCAATTCAACAATTAGATTCTTTGAATGTAGACATAAATGTCTACATACAATGAATCTCTTTATCTCCCATCACTATAAATACATGTATCCCATTAGCCAAAAGGGGGGAGATCCGAGGAGATCCGACAATGATGAGAGACCACACACAAGATACACCCTTTTTCTCCCTCTCTCTACCACATTGTGCTATTGTAAACCCCTGGGTATAATATAACAGTGGACGTAGGCATTTCCCTTATAACCGAACCACTTTAAAAAAATTTGTCTCTCATGTGCTTGATTGAATTGCTTTTATCTATTTATCTGTGATCATAAAAATGGGTTTCGGTCCAGTTTTTTGCATCAACACTATACAACTAAAAAATCATTTAAAATTTCGTAATAGGAACAAAATGTTAAAATTATGGTACAATGAACCAAGCAGTCGAAGCTAAACAAACAATAAAAAATGCATTCCATGTGTGAACGGCCACCGTAAGATTTTGTCATGGAAACCTGATGAGCATACACTTCATATGGCAGTCGATATTTTCTTTCAAACATGAGTGGCATTTTAGTATGTGTCCAAGAGAGGCAAAATAAGTACGCATACAAAAGTCCAAGCACGACATATGTTATGTTACTATCCAAACACTTCTTACGCAGTTCAACATTTGGGGAAGGAACGATGATGGTGTATCATGGAAGAACTGCAGCTCCCGTGGTAAAAAGAACTACTTGCAATGTGAGTAATTGCCAACCATATAGCATACATTCCAAGTTCATGTCCTGCTCAACAGTGAACTTTTTTCCTTTGCATATAGATAAGAACTCTGTATATTATATATCAAATACCCTGTATATTGTATATCAATGTAAAATTTTTGACTCAAAAGCAACCAATAATGGAACATAAATGTACTTTATCGAACTCATTAAATGATTAAACAATTTTCGATAACATTTTCAAACGATTTAATGAACTGAACATTCTCAACACCAACATTTTCAGGAATTGTGGATTAAATTAACACTCAAACTTAAATCAACATTGAGATGTAGATGAAGAAGTTTAGTTAAAACATGGGATTAAATTAACTCAACAACATCACAAAGACAAACAACACTTAAACTTAGATGAAAATGAAACCCAACTCTTAAATTTTTCATTCCAATGGGCACTGCGAGAAAGGGTTCCCATCCCCTGACATGAAAACTCTTAAACAAAAATTTCACTTTGAAATAAAAATGTGTTATGGTTATTAGAAGCTAAAGAAATGAAAATCCCTAACACTAAAATAATAGAATGAAATTCCAATCAACATACAAAACCCAAATTAATAGAGTTAACAATGTGGGTACCTGTGCTTAGATCCCAAGAAATGACATTGTTCCTCTTGACATCATCGGTTGAATGTGAAATCAACACCTGTAGCTAATAGAAAAATAAAATTAACTTAAAAAGGCACACTAACCCTACGAAAATACAAATTAATACAGTAATGCACACAGTGCCCTTGGGCATTATTGACATATCATAGGGTAGAAAATAGGGTGAAAAAGAGAATTAATTTGTGATCTACTGATTCAGCATCATGTGCATAAGCATTGAGAAATGTCATAGTTCGACTGAGATTTAATATGATACATCCTATACATAATTCACATGATTGAAAAACACTACTTCAACATAATTCACTTGAGATAATGAATGTATAAAGTTGCTAATCATGGCATATATTAAAAGCTTTAACTCAACCATACATACTCTAGCTAGGCTTGGGTGATTGATGGATGATATAAATGTGTTTAGTTTCTATTGTTTACCAATGAGAGATATAAAAAAAAATTAAAGATTTTGCAAAGAAGTGAATGGGTATTTAACATCTCTAGCATCTCTAGTTGGAAGCAACATTGGTATTTTACCTAAAAAAATGAGATTAGTTTTAATAAAGAAAATGAAGATGAACAAACAAAGAAAAAATGTCAGATATAGATGTGTGACAGTAATTGGTGACAACTTTACCTTTTGAGAATTTAAATCATGTCTCCTTGGTACAAAAAATGAATGAACTATATTCAACGTGAGCATAATGTCATTTTCCTTCTTAATACTTACAAACTTGTACTCTTTCACTCCTTTGCCTCTGCTATTTCTAGTTGATCATATTGGATATCGAACTGTAAGGTCCATATTTGGGCCTTTTGCTGAGCTAGTGAAGTCATTCAATCTTTCGTCTTGGCTTGTGCACTGGGGACACCCCGAAAATATGGTTATTGTGTTATTTTACATGGGTGGTTATGGAACTTATCTAGATTTCTAAATCCATTTTTATGATGATGGAGAGGAGAAGGCCAAGGATAAAGACTTGTACCCAAAACACTCATGCTATCACCTGTTTGATTGGCCATTCTCTTTTGACCATACATACCATACTACCAATAATATTTAAGGGGAATACTGGACTACGAAATGTTCATGCGATCTTTGTACCTGAACATAATTAGTTTCAAGTAATTACACTTAACATATTCAATTCCTATAAAAAAACACTAGTAGCTATGATCGTGTGAGTGAACAAAATTTACCTTTAGAAACACGAATCCATCTCGAATAGGGATCTTTAGCTCACTTCATGCATTTGTTTATGGTTTCGATGTTCAGTAAATCTGAAAATACAAACCACCATTAAAATATATGATGGGTGAAAAAATAATTATGGTGTTAACAATGTGGTGAAGTGACACAGTGTGTTCAACCAATCCAAGGACCCATAGGCTTAACATAACCAAAACATAGTAAGCATCCCACAAGGTGGCATAATACAAAATAACGAAATTTCACCTTTATTAGTATTGTGCTTCAAGGCTTAGTAATTCGTACGATATTATAACAATATTAGACCTGATCGATCCTGAAGAAAAGAGATCAAATATGTTTTATGTCTAAGACAAAAAAGGAAATGTAAACTGTAATACCCCGTATTTTTATGGCTTTTAAAGTTAGGGATTAATTAAATTTAATTGAGATAAATTAATTTAATTTTAATCCGGAATGTTGTTTTAAATATTTACTAGCGTGACGAGAGTTAGTAATTATTGGAATTTGTTGAATGTTACTAGATGACTATAGTAATATATTAGATTTATTATATAAAATTGTCACGTGTGAATAAAATGGCAATTATGGAAAGTTAGGTCGGGACGCGCCTCTGTCGCGTTGGGACTAAATTATTATTATTATATAAAGTGAATAAATTATAAGTTGCTCGTATGGTCGTTTTGAGTGCCCCAAAGTGTCCGTAAGGGTCGAAATAGTCAGAAAAGTGTACCCGGGGGTTTAGTTTATGTCTCGGGGCATTTTTAGGCCTAATTAGTACCCCGAGAGGGCGTTTTGGACATTTCGTAATTTTGGGTAATTAAACCGACGAATTTGCAAGGGTTATATCAGATGTCAAATGTTATCTTCTAGGGTTAACACAATCAAATACTAATGACGTCCATTGGAGAGGAAGAGGAGAAGCTCTCCAAGAGTTCTAGGCCAAAGAACACCTCCGATTGCACCGCGTCACCGCCAAATGGTAGATCGCGCAACGAGGATCTTGACCACACCAAATTCTTCCACAAATCAGAGACTTAATTTCCAGGCAAGTATTTATCTTGCTTTTATCAAGTTAATGCATCCTTTTATATTAGTCTTAGGTTGATTAAAATTACTGTTTTTGAAGAAAAATGTTAATTAAAGATACAAATTGCATGTTGTAGAGGTAGAGATCACATTTCTGGAAATCCATTTCACATGTAGAAGTTGAACCACGAATTTCCATGGTATTAGTGATCGAAATCTGGAAAAGAATGGAAGAAACTAAGTTAAAGAAAAAAATTAGGGTTCTTGAGACTTATAAAGATTTTTGCCCTTTTATCGTGTTATAGATGATGAAAATTCGCATGTGTTACGTAGGATTTTGTTTATATGGGTATACCACACCTATAGTATAATTTGTTGGGAGTTTGATACTGAAACATGATGATTTGGAGGAGTTTGGGGTAACAATCTCGTAGCTGGGTTTTTCTGCAGTTTCGTCATAACTGCTTGATCGATCAATCGAGCCCAGAGCATCTATCGATCGATAGATCGATCGATCGACCCCCTTTTATCGATCAATCGACCCCTCCTGGAAACTTGCACTTTTGCTCGTGTTAGCTTAATCCGATTTTATGCGTAGTAAACCTTGATTAGAGTTACTAGAACATAATGGAACATAGAGAGGACCAGTAGGGTCAAGATAAACCCCGTTAAGTGGGACTTTAATATGAAGCGAAATAAAAGAAGGGTAAATGGGGAGATATTCATACTTAGAAAATCATACGTGCGTTGATTTTAATAATCGAAATGTCCGGGAAGTTGGAGTAGAAGGCGAGTGAGGGCCTACTGAAATCATACTTAAGTAAAGAAAATACTTCGTGAAACGAGAAGTGCGTTTAGAATGACTAAATTACGAGAATAAAAGGAATGAGTCCGTTATACGAGATAATTGAGTAAAAAGTGTAACAATCAGATAATGACAAGTATGCGTCGTGAGAGTACCTAATTTAATAAGATGGATGTGAATACATATTTATATATAATGGTGTGATTGTGCATATAATTTTTCTGTGTAAAAATCGTACCGGGGCTACTTGTTATCATGGGGGTTTTCGCGCAGGGACAGTCTTATCTCGATGGGGCCTTTATGGGGGATATTAACTTGTACCCTAGAACATAAGATTCCTAGGTAGGGGCTATCTGATTGATAGTCGGACGGTGCTAAGAGACGCGTGGGTATGTGCTGACCTCTTGGACTTGGAACTATGCTTCGCCTCCATTTGTTTGTGTTTTGTGTTAATACAGTTCGAGAGTGATTCCGATCTAGTATTTCCCTTAGTTTGTGTGATACGGGGACTTGATAGCAGAGTATGCCAGCACCATAGTTTTTATGTGGGGTGCCGATAGTATATATATAATTTATGAGTGATTGGTATATATATACTTATATATGAAAGGCTAGCACCATAGATTTTATGTGGGGTGCTGTTTGTATATTTATTATACGAGTAATTAATATATATACGTGTGACTATATGAGAACTTTCTACTGAGTAAAACAGCAGTTAAGTAAAGTATGAAATTCATCAACTTCACTGTAAGTATTCGGAAGTGTTATAACAATACGAAATTATTCTAAATGACGTAAGAAATCTTGAAGAGATAGACTTTTCTAAAGTGAATATCATAACCTTAATTTCATGTGTTAAAACTTATGGAGAATAAGTTAGAGAGATATATGGGGTTCATTAGTACGATAGACGTGCACACTAGATGAGAGGTGAGAATTCTCAAGAGAGTGTCGCATACTAATATGACTGTTGCATTAGCCGATAAGCATTTTAAATACTTGCTAAACTATTTTTAAAATTGTTTTACATTCGGGCTCTGACCCGTTTGCTGTATCTCTTCTCTCTTGTATATATATATATATATATATATGTATTACAAGTGCCCAGCCATAGGGGCGTCTTGCTTAGGATTCTTTGGATGGAACGCGTTGTAGTTTTTGTGGGAGTTACAGGCCATTTCTTAGACGACCTCATTGTTGACTCTACTTCTAGTTCAGTTTTATCCAGTGGGGGCATGTGTAGCCCTTTTCCATTATTTAGTTGGTATTGTCAGAGATTGTAATTCTTTTACTTTCAGTATCTTTACTTTGGGATTTATTACTGTCGGGATGTTTCCCTTTTAGTGTTTTAATGTTGGAATTTATTATTGATGGTAAAACTCTTGAATGTTTATTTTCATTCTATACTAAATGTGTGACTCTTAGGTTATTGGTTAAAAGTTTATAACTGAATTTAATAAAATGGAAATAAGGTTTTAAATGGTTTTGACACTTAGCTTAATTATTTAGGGTGTTTAATTGGAAAAGTTATTTTTGCGACAGTGATGTTAAGAATGAACCAACTGTTCACCTTGATTTTAATTTAATAAAGGAGTAATCGCTCGGTATTTAATTAGGCGGGGTGTCACAGGTGGTATCAGAGCATCATGTTCTAGTGTCCTTTAGGATCTGTACAGCTTATTATGCTTTCAGCGTTGCTTGTTTGATATAGAGCCCTATGTTTAGGATTATCGATTTCTTGGACGAGATTTCATTCTCCTGCTATAACGTATGTATCTTAGTGAATTCTATTGCGTTCGGATGTGTGCGTGTGCCGAGCGATGAAGGATGTCAGAAGAGTACCGTTAAGCGGACCTCAGGAGGCCAAGCTCAGTTGAGGTGGTAAAATATATTCGAGGATGATGACCGTAGTCGAGGCCACCTCCATTATGGCATGAGAAGCCAAGACTAGGAAGGCTACTAGGGCGCAACCATGATTTTCAAATGCTGCTATAGTCAAATGAGGTGCGAGAGTAAACTCACCCAACGTGTTACAAAACGTGTGGAGAACTGTCAGTGGGAAATTCTAGAAATGCAAGAATTGTGTGTGTTTACAAAAGGAGGGAAAGTATCCAAAGATTTAGATATAGGACAGAGTGTGGCTAACTGAAAGTGAAAATTTAGAGAAAATTTTTCTTGGTTGTCGAAAAGAAGTTATATGGTGGTAGTCAACCACCAATTTAGAATTGGAATGCTATGTCTATAAGAGAACCTTAGGTACAGTGTTGACCGTATATTCCTTCCTCAACTGTTCAGGATTAGAAGTGAATATTGTCCTGAACTCATCGCGGGAGTACGTGACAGAGGTCCAATTGTGAATGTGAATCTTAACCGTTAGCGAATTTAGTATCGGAAGATATAGATACAAGTGGAGAGAATGATTCCAAGTGGGAGATCGACTCATAATAATAGTTGATAACACTCAAAGAGGAAATTCTGATGGACGAACGATTCAGAGGTTGACAATGTTGTATTTTGTCAATAAAGATGGTAATGCTCCTTTGTGTGGGAAGCTAAAAGAATTGAAGAATTTAGTCGAGAATAAGACTGAATACAACGGTGGTGGGGTAACACCACAAAAGGGTGTGGATACACATCAGGGGACCCATTTAAACGATTCGAATAGTTGAATTCTTACCAAGTGATGGAAAATTCAGTAAGGACTATTATAGATAGTGACATGTTCTTTAGGGCCTAACAGGCTAAGGGAATAACCGGGGTAGCCAACAGGAATCGAGTCTACTAAAGTACGAGAGAAAGATAATCCTAACCTGGTTAGTATGACAGGTAGTAAGTGGATTATGTGTTGAGGTATTTTGTGAGGAGTGAAATCACTCGCGATAATATGTTCCAAAGTGAGAAAAAGGACAAGAATACGGTGCCTAGTAAAAGACAACAATTAAAGTAATTTTGTTTGGTTTGAGTAAACGTGTAATGTCCGGAAACCATTTGCGCTGTCAAGACGATTGACAAGGTAGAAGTATAAGTTGTATCCTCAGAGGATGCGGCGTGTTTATGTGACACGAGCGAGTCACCTTATTTTGTTCATTGCTAGATTAGCATGTGAGACGAGTTTGATGCATATAATTATAAAATTTATTATTATGTGGATATTTTTCCCTAGTGTAGAGGGATTTTTCTTTAGTGCTATTCGTGGAGAATGAATGTGTATATTAACAGGGTTACATATTGTATTGAGGTTACTTGTCGTAGTGATACGATATGCGAGTATGATATTATCTTTGTTAAAATGTTATAGAAATGGT
Organism: Sambucus nigra; assembly: GCA_949130495.1. Taxonomy (NCBI): domain Eukaryota; kingdom Viridiplantae; phylum Streptophyta; class Magnoliopsida; order Dipsacales; family Adoxaceae; genus Sambucus; species Sambucus nigra. Next base: position 642,136,181 of record OX422209.1, on the reverse strand, counting down.
TAGTACGATAGTGGGCATTTATTGCAAGGCTATCGGAGTAGTTGCATTAGTGCAGCATGTTTTGTTTTGGCGAGGCTTTACCTGTAAGAAGGTTGGACTCGCACTTATATTATCTATCCTAGAGACTTCAGAGGAGATAGTGGGCTCGAGATATTCGATGCCAATGTATGTATAGACTTTGTCAGTATGATTCAGTATGTATCAGGATTTATCGTTGAGCGAAAAGACTTGACTCAGTATTATATTTAGCACTCCGGACTTAGTGATAGGAAGAGTGCGGTGTTATATCTATCCTCTAGAGATGTGGGAGTTAAGAGTTATGCCCCTATTATTAGGGAAAGAGATTACGAGAATTCCGATTGTATGTATTCAAGGTTTGTGGAATGTAATTACCACCAACAAATACTGAACGATAGTGAAATTGGTGAAAACTTCTTTGTTAAGTGTGATTACGGGAGGAATTGTAATTTTTAAGTCAAGAGATGAAATAAAAGGGTATATGTTATGGAACGGAGGACCTAACGGATTTCAATAATAAAAAATGCAAGGTAGTAGTGTATCGGGGGGTTCCTTGATTGGATTTCGCTTTGCGAAACATCCCACGCATGAAACTTAGCGTAAGGTTGGAAATAGGGAGACGTTTGGTCACTATTCAATGAGTTCGGTACCCCAATCGAAATGGGATCAAGTAATTACATATGTAAGTTGGTAGTTGAATTTTAATTTAAATCCACTGGAGCCGGATTGTTTGGTAAGAAAGCATTGAAGTTATCCCCATGAGTTCAGGGGTGGAACAATAATAAGGAGGATTTAAAATTTTTGATTTCTAGGGTGGTTGAGAGTACCCAAATGTCGTAACTGCGTTCAGAACACAAGGTGAATAAAGAGTTGCAATGATTTTTAGCATGGATTATCTGGAAAGAACTTTATTATACAAAAGAGATGACCTGTAATTATTTTGATGAATAGAGTTTTAGTGATTTATTTTGGTTGTTGTACCTATTTGGAAAAATTGTTGTACTTATCTGAAGAAAACTGAGATTTGTTATTCCTCTTTTATGGTCATGGAATTTGAATGCCATGTTCCTTATACTTTGTTGGATTTAGTTAGTTTCACTGATGAGTAGCACGCCGTTCGCCCTCCTAGGGCGGTCGGGGTGTTGCAAAATGTGGGCATCTTGGTTAGCTGCAGTTAAAATCGTCCAAGTAGAAGGGACGTGGTAATAGAAGTGTGAAATATATGTTTTTGGGACTAGTATAACGAAGTGGAAGTGATAGAGTGGATTAAACGTCACATGAGGGGCGAAAATCCATACATAAGTGTGCAATTAGAATAGCACACCCTAATTTGATCGGAAAGCTATGGGAAGCCATTTAAGAAGGGGTATTCCTTGAATGGAGAAGAATTAAATTATTATGAAGAACACTTGGAGCGGAGTTGTTAGTAGTCAAGTGTGAGAGCGACTTGCACATATACAGGGTGATGTTGCTAGTATGGTATAAGAGATCCAGAAGTGCGCTTCGTGGAGAGAAGAGCACGGGTCGGAACTTTCGGCATACACCAAGGAAAGAAGGGGAGTATTACGTGTCACTTAATGTGAGACATTTCAAGGGAAAATTGATGTTTAGCGGGACGTAGTGATAGTCTCTACATGCACCCGCCCATAGGTAAGGTTTGGTTGAAAGAGGAGAATCAATCAAAGAATTTTGTGTTTATCGATAATTCCTGAAATTGGAAGAGGTCGGTAAAGTCGGTACAGTCCTTGGATGGGTTGACATCCTCAAAATAAGATCAAGGGTTCATACCGAACATGTGAATTAAGTCACCGAGAAGGAAGTGATTGATATTCCTTTGGGCTGGTTTACAGTAATAACTAGTATGCCCCAGACTTCCTTTGAAAGGAAGGATCGCGCGAGTACATGGTACGACACAGTATTAATTTCTGAATCGGGATGAGATTTGTGAATCCCGCCTTTGATATGGGATTTTAGGAACCAGCGAAGAGAAGGTTCCGTTTCGAGTAGGATGTATCACCCTTAGCGAGGAAATAGGCGCACGGTGATTAAAGATTAGTGGAGCTACGTGAAGGAAATTTTGGAATCTTGGTACGATGATTTCAGGAATGCTATGTAGAAGCACTCGCACCTGTTTATCACGAACAAGGTGCTTATTAAGGTTTTTATGTGGAAGAACCTCCACCATTCTCCTTCTGTATGTTTAGAGGTGAGTGGATAATCAAAATTTTGGATTAGTCGAGAATAATACGATAACTATGGTGGAATTCCAAGACTATTTTAGGCGAACAAGAGTGGTCAAATGTTCGTATGGCTTTCACAGAATGGGAATCTCGTGTATATATAAATTCAAATAGTTGTCATTAGTGAGGTGAGGCCTCCCAATAATAGTGAGATAATGGAAATTTATAACGTATAGGCGTGGCCTATGCGAATGTTGTCAGTTGGGAGCACCATGTGAAGTGTCTCCAATGAGAATGTTAAACAAACTTGCTGTGAGGAAAGGACTATAGTGATTGAACGCCGTACTATGTAGATAGTTTGCGTACTGGAATGATATCCATAATTGTTCTACCAGGTAAGCCTTAGTTTCCGAATTTCGGGACGAAATTCCGTTATTAGGGGAGAAGTATGTAATACCCTGTATTTTTAAGGCTTTTAAAGTTAGGGATTAATAAAATTTAATTGAGATAAATTAATTTAATTTTAATCCAGAATGTTGTTTTAAATATATATTGTAGAGGTAGAGATCACATTTCTGTTTTTGAATTACTGTTTTTGAAGAAAAATGTTAATTAAAGACACAAATTGCATGTTGTAGAGGTAGAGATCACATTTCTGGAAATCCATTACACATGTAGAGGTTGAACCACGAATTTCCATGGTATTAGTGATAAAAAATCTGGAAAATAATGGAAGAAACTAAGTTAAAGAAAAAAATTAGGGTCCTTGAGACTTATAAAGATTTTTGTCTTTTTATCGTGTTATAGATGATGAAAATTCGCACGTGTTACGTAGGATATTGTTTATATGGGTATACAACGCTTATAGTATAATTGGTTGGGAGTTTGGGACTAAAACATGATGATTTGGAGGAGTTTGGGGTAACAATCCCGTAGCTGGGTTTTTTTTGCAGTTTCTCCATAACTGCTTGATCGATCGATCGAGCCCAGAGCATCGATCGATCTATAGATCGATCGATCGCCCCCCTTTTATCGATCAATCGACCCCTCCTGGAAACTTGCACTTTTGCTCGTGTTAGCTTAATCCAATTTTATGCGTAGTAAACCTTGATTAGAGTTACTAGAACATAATGGAACATAGAGAGGACCAGTAGGGTCAAGATAAACCCCGTTAAGTGGGACTTTAATATGAAGCAAAATAAAGGAAGGGTAAACGGGGAGATATTCATATATAGAAAATCATACGTGCGTTGATTTTAATAATCGAAATGTTCGGGAAGTTGGAGTAGAAGGCGAGTGAGGGCCTACTGAAATTATACTTAAGTAAAGAAAATACTCCGTGAGACGAGAAGTGAGTTTAGAATGACTAAATTACAAGAATAAAAGGAATGAGTCTGTTATACGAGATAATTGAGTAAAAAGTGTAATAATCAGATAATGACAAGTATGGGTCGTGAGAGTACCTAATTTAATAAGATGGATGTGAATACATATTTATATATAACGGTGTGATTGTGCATATATTATTTATGTGTAAAAATCGTACCCAGGCTACTTGCTATCACGGGGGTTTCCGCGCTGGGACCGTCTTATCTCGATGGGACCTTTATGGGAGATATTGACTTGTACCCTAGAACATAAGATTCCTAGGTATGGGCTATCTGATTGATAGTCGGACGGTCCTAAGAGACGCGTGGGTATGTACTGACCTCTTGGACTTGGAACTATGCTTCGCCTCCATTTGTTTGTGTTTTGTGTTAATACAGTTCGAGAGTGATTCCGAACTAGTATTTCCATTAGTTTGTGTGATACAGGGACTTGATAGCAGAGTACTCCAGCACCATAGTTTTTATGTGAGGTGCCGATAGTATATAAATAATTTATGAGTGATTGGTATATATATACTTATATATGGAAGTCTAGCACCATAGATTTTATGTGGGGTGCTGTTTGTATATATATTATACGAGTAATTATTATATATACGTGTGACTACATGAGAACTTTCTACTGAGTAAAATATTAGTTAAGTAAAGTATGAAATTCATCAACTTCACTGTAAGTATTCGGAAATGTTATAACAATACTGAATTTTTCTAAATGACGTAAGAAATCTTGAAGAGATAGACTTTTCTAAAGTGAATATCATAACCTTAATTTCACGTGTTAAAACTTATTGAGAATAAGTTAGAGGGATATATGGGGTTCATTAGTACGATAGACGTGCACACTAGATGAGAGGTGAGAATTCTCAAGAGAGTGTCGCATACTAATATGACTGTTGCATTAGCCGGTAAGCATTTTAAATACTTGCTAAACTATTTTTAAAATTGTTTTACATTCGGGCTCTGACCCGTTTGCTGTATCTCTTCTCTCTTGTGTGTGTATATATATATATATATATATATATATATATATATATATATATATTACAGGTGCCCAGCCACATGGGCATCTTGCTTAGGAATCTTTGGATGGAACGCGTTGTAGCTTTTGTGGGAGTTACAGGCCATTGCTTAGACGACCTCATTATTGACTCTACTTCTAGTTCAGTTTTATCCAGTGGGGGCATGTGTAGCCCTTTTCCATTATTTAGTTGGTATTGTCAGAGATTGTAATTCTTTTACTTTCAATATCTTTACTTTGGGATTTATTACTGTCGGGATGTTTCCCTTTTAGTTTTTTAATGTTGGGATTTATTATTGATGGTTAAACTCTTGAATGTTCATTTTCATTCTATACTAAATGTGTGACTCTTAAAAGGTTATTGGTTAAAAGTTTATAACTGAATTTAATAAAAGGGAAATAAGGTTTTAAATGGTTTTGACACTTAGCTTAATTATTTAGGGTGTTTAATTGGAAAAGTTATTTTTGCGACAGTGATGCTAAGAATGAACCAACTGTTCACCTTGATTTTATTTTAATAAAGGAGTGATCTCCTGGTATTTAATTAGGCGGGGTGTCACGTAAACTGGACCTACTCGATCCAGACCTGCTTCATGCATAACAATATCGATTTCTCCTCTCGATCTAGAAGGACATATAAATTGGTTCATGTCACTAATGTTTGTGTAATAAGTCAGATATAAAACTACAATAAGTACGCATATAAGAAGGATGTTGAGTACCAGAACAACACTTTAGTAGTGCTTCTACTGGTAAATCTGCTCCACGACAGTGAAAATCTATGTCAGGTAAACTCTGATATATTCCTCCAATGTCCTAGCATATGGAGTTGGAACATACTGCGACGGTAAACATCTTACAAGAGCATACAAGTAATCATGGAAACTCTTATTGATGGCTATTGTTATACTTGTACTGATCCCACCAGTCCTCATGCACTCATCCATAATAATCACACGGTGCCTCTTCTTTATAGAATTCTTGAGTGTATGAATATCAAATGTTTTAACGACCTTATAATTATTAATAATGTGATCATACCCCTTGTTAAGAAGAGTATTATCATCCTGCAACACGTGATACCTCATCCGTCAATAGGTGCAGATGGTGACATGCTCCCCGGGCTTCACCATCTCTGTTTCATCGAGATTGAGCATGTACTCTTCATCAATAATCCTCTCCTTGAAAATTTACAGTAAAACATGCTCAAAAGAATAATTGATTGCTACTAAAGGTTTAAAACGCATGTATTAAAACAAAAAAATAAAACTTATGAAACATTACAAATCAAAGTTCCAAAGACAGAACAAAAAGGAAAAGAAGGTTGTAGGGGGAAATGAAGTGGTAAACCAATGTGCTCCAATGATTAGTATATATCTTAAAATCCAATTGTAGAGACATAAATAGCCCTGGAGATGTTATCAAAATGTCTGTCTCACCACTAAATTCATTTGTTTTTATCATGAAAGGCATTCACCTGTGTTGAATGATTTGCATAAGACTTTGACCCAAACTTAAGTAATTACCATATGGTTCTAGCTATTATCATGGACCCATTATGTATTTAAAGCATATAAAATATTGTGTCTCAAATGTCTCATGCATTTTAAAGAATTGTCTATGAAGATGGCTTACCAATTGTTATGAGATTTGGGGTTAAACTTGTCAATATTCTGTTTGTACAGTCCATCTTGTCCAACAAAACACTATCAACCAAAAAAAATATGGTGTGGTCTTACAATCAGCTACAGTTTTAGATGAGAAAATGGAAAAACTATATGGTCTGGTCTTATAATCAGGTATAGTTTTAGATGAGAAAATGAAAAGGAAGTTCAAAATTTTTACATAAACCTTATGTAACATGATAATAGAGTGAGATTTCACAATAATAGAACTATGATAAAACTCAACTCGGGATTTCTATGAAGCAGTAACTAATCTTAATTTCAAAATCATTATGAAGTAATAAGTAAGTCATTGATTATATGACAAAAATAATCCAGTGATAAGATCTAATCTAAATGGGATGGATTTGAGTTTTAAAATGAGAACTACATAAACCACTAAACACAACCAATACATGCAACTGATTAATTTTGAGAATACTCTGTATAGTAATACACAAACTTAACTATAGATTATTCTCGAAATTAAGAGGCAAACACCAATACATGCTTCCTTTATAACATGTTTACTTGCTTTATGTTGAAATTTAACTTAAATAGTATCTTATTGCATCCTATACAATAACAGTTTGTAGCCCCCCGTCCCATTTACTCTTTGTTTTGTATTAAGTCTCATCCTATATAATGATCATTATTTCTAAACCCTTAAAGATTAAATGAACAAAACAGAACAAAAATGTTTTTTTGAATATGTTATGTTATTGATATAAAAAAATTGTAAGTTACGAGGGTTAAATGATATACCAAATGACTGTTACTCTCCAATCAAAAGCTTTGAATCATACTCAATTAACCCTTAGATACCTAACGATTACACCAACTAAAGATTACATCTCTATACAATTTGCTTCAGTATGTAGATAAGGGTACATGACATAATTATGCATCTCTCAAACATGTGTATGTGCTTTGAATCAGCATACAACAAACAGTTATATATGTATAGCCTTCGAAAAACAAAAAGCCCAAGAATTTCCCCCAAATCTAATGATTTTTAACATGCCCAATAATTCCATTAGAACAAAAACTTACAATTACCTTCCAACAAACCAATCTACAATAACCAAATGTTGATTGTTGTTAAAAGCAAGCAAACATAATTGTCAGCAGGATCTTTTACCTTGTGAATCCATTCTAACAAAGCCTCACTACCAACAATAGTGAGGATATTAATGAAGTAATTAATTGCTTTGAAACACATCTAATATATTAAACTACCAATAATAATAAATTTGACATATGAACACCATTTGTGTATGACATTAATGTATGTCAACTTTTGTGATAAAGGTCTATTGTACTTGTAAATGAAAGCAAAGCATATAAAAAATGATTTATGTTGAATGTTAATATATAAAGTTAAATAGCATTTTACCTGTATTTTTAAGTAGTCCCAACTACCCCGTATTTCTCGCTCAAAGTCGTATGCTCCCCATAAATTATCCACCAATGATCTATGGCCATTGGTGTCATATGATAGTAAAGCTTACACATATTTCCTGAAATGTTTGATTCGAACAAAGTTAATTGTATTCCCAATTCATAAAATTTAAATTTAAATATTGAAAATTCAAGTGTATCGTACCTCATTCCAATGAAGTCTAAGCGCCCACGTAAATGTATCTGTTTAGTCACAATTACTAATTTCATGATGTTGTGAATAGACAAAGGAATTTTATATTAACCATATACATCCCAGGGGGAAAAATGTACTCACTATTAGAAGTGTTAGTAGATTCGTTTTATGCTTCCTAGCTATCTTAAAACAATTAGTAATTAATCATGAGAAGTCAAAACTGTAATGAAAAATTAATATAGGAATGAACAATTATAATTCATATTAGTAGCTTATAACTTTAGAATTTGATTACTATTCCACTATTGTGTATCCATGAAGTATATATCAAATGACTTTTGAATTAAACAGTGTGAAATGAGTAATAAACCAACATTATACATAATAATGAGAGGTCGATATATCATGTGCGAGGCAGGAGATGGTGCATTCACAAACCAAAAGCTTATATATGTACAACTAAGATGAGTTGGTATCAACCGAACATATATGAAAATATATATTGCCAAATGATAAAGTAATCTCATTTCATTAGAAAATGCAGAACAAGAAAAATAAAATGCATAACACTGAGAAAACAAAATGCAAAATGCAAAAACCATATGGTTCCAGCTATTCTCATGGACTCATTATGTTTTTAAAGCATATAAAATATTGCGTCTCCAATGTCTTACGCATTGTGAAGCATTATCTATGAAAATGGCTTACCAATTGTTGTGAGAGTTCGGGCTAAACTTGTCCAATATTCTTTTTATACAATCCATCTAGTCCAACAAAACACTATCAACCAAAACAAATATGGTGTGGTCTTACAATCAGCTACAGTTTTAGATGAGAAAATGGAAAAAATATATGGTGTGGTCTTATAATCAGCTATAGTTTTAGATGAGAAAATGAAAAAGAAGTTTAAATTTTTTACATAACCTTATGTAACATGATAACATAGTGGGATTGCACAATAGTTATCGGGGGCTGATTAGTCACATTTGATGAGTTATCAATAATTATTATTGTTATGACATCTCCATTTTCTAGTACTTTTGTACGAGACGTAATTGTCTTTCGTTTCTTTGGGTGAGCCCTACCTCGGTTGCTTAGATTGTCAGGAGTCCAACGAAGATGCCCGATGGAAGACATGTTTTGAACCAGCGGATTACAATGTTTCATATGATTTTTTTCAAAACTAACACACAAAATGAGCACTGTTTATCATTTTTAAACAAAAATTATGCATTACTTTAACACGTGCAAAGAAATGTGTAAAGCACTTTATATTTATAAGTAATCGTATAAATATATCTCGCACATCAAATATACGTCAAATACCATTCATGGTACAATGGCCTGATATAATAGCTTATATTGGGCAATACTTGTTGTTTCCTATAATAAAAATACACGGAGTGAGTCTACAACCTAAAAATAAAACCCCTCTCGGCTCCTGTTTAATCTTATATGTTTCCCCACTATATACAACATTGACCAATATTTTGATGAACGTACTAAAAATTAAAAATTATCCTACAAATATTCTAATTACTTCAATCTACGCAATATCCCAAACATTATAAATGAAGATATATATTCCATTCGCTTGCAATACAAAATCACAAAACTGTAGATAAATCCCACATTCAAAACCTTAATCCCATACCAATAACAACTTTTTTATAATGACACTTAACATACATCTATAATAACACAAATCAAAGGTATTTTATACAAATTTTCCTACAACTGAGCGTAATCATTCTTCGGCAACTAATTGAGGTGAAAATTATGTGTTTACAAAATATAAAGCCAAATCTTTCTCTTTCACTCTTTTCATCAAACATCTAATAGGCATCTTTTAATATGCCATAGTTTTATGCCTATTTATACCCACGGAGTGATTATAAACAATGAAAAACTAATATTTTTTCTCCTTATCAAAATTCAAGAAATTCAGAAAATGCAACTATAGCAATGCAAATGTATTTTAACATACATTACAATATTGAAATTATAATTCTAATATCTCTAAATTTTCAATTTATACTAATATAATGAATTTAAACTGATATAATTGAAATTTTATAGTTGAAAGTATTGGGAGTAAAATTTTCATAAAGACATACAATTTGGAGTTGAGGGACAATAGTAAAAGTTGTTTCCATATAAGGTATAAATTGTTTGAGACAAACATAAATTATAAATTTGTAGGTAATGGAAAATTATCTACAATACAAAAACATTATAGGAGGAGTTTGTCGTGATAACAGCAGCCCCTACCCAAAACAGTTGAAGACATATTTTCCTAAATCTCTATGGAATTTTAACAAATAGTAAATGTGCGTAACTTACTACGTCCCTATCATATGCCCTATAACCATTTGTTTATTAAAATCCATATATTATGTTGAATTATACTTACACTCAATTAAATTTTCTATCAAACATACAAATATAATATCATACTTGCAACTCTATTTTATTTTGTATCATTGCAACAGTAAAAATACTCTTACTTGTATTGATGCTTCTTCAACAAAATCTGAGATGCCGGTTGTATTGTAGTTGTATGCCAATTAAGCCTGGATTGTAGCTGTATGTCGTTTATTTTCCGGATATAAGCTCTATATTTAATTAAGGAAGTTGCGTTCTCATTTGTAATGATTAAATATAGTTTGAAGAAGAAGGGGCACTCTTTATTTTGACAGATTACGTGAATGAGGGCTTTTGCATTTGTATCGACACAAATTAATGGTGTTTGTAGATGAATGGGCTATGGAAGTAGGGTAGCTGAGATGGACATCGTCTTGATTAACCATTTGATGTGGAGAGCCACCTCAAATGATTTCTCACATCCTATGTGGGTATCGTCTCTATTGAGGAGAATAAATGCTTTGTATTGCATTTTATGGTAATAGTATAGATAGGCAATTCTCCCCCGTAATTCATTCTTCCCCTTTTTATGATGTCCCCAAATAGGCAAGTATGAAGGACATACAAAATGCAAATGGAGAATGTCATGAGGAATAAACTTTCTCTTATTTGAATTTTTTCAAAAGAAAATTTTAAAGCAAACTAAAACACACCATGAAAGAACACCAAAACAACTAAGTCCATGATAGCGTAAATGAAGTGATGTGAACATATTTAACAGCAAGATCAATACATATAACCATAACATATGTGCATGATGAATATTGGTATTTCTAACAAATAAACTCAACATCATCCTTTGGTATAAAAATTGTGGAAATAAAAGAAATTGACTCGATCAAATCAGCAAATCAAAGCTCAAAGTGATTTCCACACCAATACGTCCAACACGATTTCATGATTTTTCAAGACTCTTTAAGGACGTGCAAAGCCGTTTCAATTCTCCAACCAAACTCCCTTATATGAATTTTCTTTTTGAGATGATCTAAATTCTTAAGCATTGGATAATTGGCGAATAAACCTAATGGCCCATTATTGGCATATATTTCTTTTTATTGCCATTCAATATTTTTGGGCTCTTTTGAACCTCTTTGGACCCCGGATAATTAAAATTCCTCAATTTTTTAGGTCCACTTTAAACGGCGTCCTAATCACAAAGGAACAATATGTACCTTTCGTAGCCCTTTCCATTTTTAAAATTCACACAAACTTATAACAAAATAATTTAAAACATGCACACCCATTATTATCTTGTTTTATCGCATTTGATTCGTTGTACAGATAGAATTGAGATGGAAACACTCAAGCTAATATGTGATGGACAAGTAAAATACTCAAATACTACCGTGCATGTGTGCAATAAAGGAGATAAGGAGACAAACATGCAGAAGATATCACGAATTACATCTCAAAGACTCCAATCAATGTAAAGCACATGGATGAAATGATGTAGCATCTCAAGTCACTATCATACAGTTATGTGAAATATGGAATGAAGTTGTGACTATGGTTATCTTAAATGTTCATCCATAAACGATGTTAACAAAATACAAAACTATTTTTGAGGTTTTTCAAAAAAATTATAAAAATTAAATATTTTTGGCTTTTTCTAAAAAAAATAAAAAGCAAACAAATACATATACAAAAGATACAATCTAGAGATAGGAATCAAAAGATATGATAAAAAAAATGTATCTTATTCTAGACCTGGTGACCACCCCTCAGTCAACTGTGCAAATTCCTAAAGACTTCCTAAGACTCTCTAATCTAAGGGAATCTAAAGGCTTTGTGAAGATATCGAATAACTATAGGTCGGTAGATACAAAACTCAAGGATATGGACTTTTCCTCTACAAGTTCACGGATAAAGTGCTCGTGTATCCTAATTTGTTTTGTGCGCAAATGCTGGACTGTATTAAGAGATATATGTATCGCACTTGTGTTATCACAGGAAATAGTTATGGTGTCCTTTGATATCCCATAATCCTCTAACATCTGCTTCATCCAAAAGAGTTGCGTGCAATAACTCCCGATGTCAATGTACTTGGCCTCCACAGTGGACAAAGATATGGAGGTTTTCTTCTTGATCAACCAAGAGAAAAGATCAGAACCAAAGAAGAAACACCCACCAGAAGTGCTCCTATATTAATCTACATTCCCGACCCAATCGGCATCCGAATAGGCAGACAAATGGTCATTGGTATCAAAGGAATACCAAATGATAAGTGACAGAGTCCCACTCACATATTTGATAATACGTTTAAAAGCGAGTAAGTGTGACGCTTTCGGGGACGCCTGATATTACGCAGAGACTCCAACACTAAAGGCTATATCGGAATGACTAGCAGTCAAGTAGAGAAGACTACCTATCAAACTACGATACAAGGTTTTCCCTGCATCCTTGCCTGATGTATCCTTCCTAAGCTTAGTTGAGGTACTCATCGATGCACGTGCGTGCTTAGCAAAGTCTAGACCAAATTTCTTCACAAGGTACTTAACATACTTGGATTAGGAGATGAACATCCCATCCTCTAGCTGACAACCTGGAGACTAAGGAAGAAGGTAAGATCACCAACCATGCTCATCTCAAACTCACTCTTCATCTCCTCCTCAAAGCGCTGAGCATACTGGGAGCACGTTCATCCAAAGACTATGTTGTCCACATAGACCTGGGCAACCAAAATAGAATCGTCATCTCTCCCGACGAACAACATCATATCAACTCCCCCTCTCTTAAAGCCACGGTCTAAGAGATAGGAAGTAAGCTTTTTATACCAAACACGGGTTACTTGCTTCAAATAATACCAGGCTTTCCTCAGATAGTAGACGTGATCAAGGTGCTTAGGGTCTTCAAACCCTTTTAGTTGTTCCACATAAACCTCCTCATGTATAATGCCATTCAGAAAGGCACTCTTGACATACATCTGATATAATTTGAAGCGCAGATGATATGCGATGGCGATTAGTAAATGGATGGACTCCAGCCTCGCAACAAGAGTGAATGTCTCGTCAAAGTCTACACCCTCAATCTGTGTGTAGCCTTGAGCGACCAATCTAGACTTATTTAGAATAATGGTACCAGTCTCATCCGCCTTATTCTTGAAAATTCACTTGGTACCTATCACATTTGTCTCACAAGGCCAGGGGACCAGTTCCTAGACATCATTCTTTCTTAATTGAAGAAACTCATCCTAGATAGCACATATCCAGTGTTCATCTTTGAGTGCTTCCTTATAGTTCTTGGGCTCGACTTTGAGAAGACATGGCTAATAATGTTCTCTAACTGAGCATGAGCCTTGACACCAAGGGTGGGATCTCCTAATATAGTAGAAGGATCATGACTCTTGCGAACCCAAGCAGGAGTGTCCCCTAAGTCAGGAATGGGGTCCACTCTGGGCGTGAGAGGCATAACAGGATCATCGGTAAGTGCATCACCCACACCCAAAAGGTTAGAATCAATAAATGTCGGTGGTTTGTCATCTTACACAATGACGTTTATTGACTCCATAACCTTAGAGCTATTTAGGTTATACACCCGATAAGCTCTACTAGATGATGAATAACCTAAAAATATCCCCTCTTTGCTCCGGGAGTTGAATTTGCCTAATTTCTCTCTATCCCGTAGGATGTACCATTTGCTCCCAAAGACACAAAAATATGAAAGGTTGGGCTTCTTTCCAGTTCACAATTCATAAGGCGTCGTAAAATTATGCGGAAGAAGATATACCATATTCACCGTATGGCATGAGGTTGACACCGCCTCTACCTAAAATCTCCTTTCAATATTACGACCCAAAAGCATAGATCTAACCATCTCCTGAATAGTTCGATTCTTCCTCTCAATAATCCCATTTTGCTAAGGAGTCCTAACTGCCAAAAAATCTTGTTTGATCCTGAAGCTATCACAGAAAATATCTACTTTTTCTTCTTTAAACTCAGTGCCGTTATTACTACGTATTCTGTTGAGAGTGGCACTGTGTTGATTTTACACGATACGACACTTGGTGTAATACATTCCACAACATCGGATTTCTCTCAGAGAAACCCTGCAATCGAGTCGCATGCGAAATAATCTACCATCACGAGTATGTTCCTCCTACCTCTTAAACTCTCAGTACGAGTAGGACCTGTAAGATCCATATGTATCAACTCAAGAATGCTAGAGGTGGTAATGGAATTTAACTTCCGATGGGGGCTATGAATTTTCTTTCCCAACTGGAAAGGTCCACAAACTATAAAATTTGGCTTTCCAAGAGATGGTAAACCACGCACTAGGTCCCTTTTGGCTAAATTTTCCAAATCTCGAAAGTTCACATGACCTAGACGTTGGTGCAATATATCCATAGAAGTGATCATGGTGTTGATGTAGATAAATGAGGACTCAGGCATAATCCCATAAAACATTTCTTTAGTCCTTACCCCATGCAATAAAAGTTTACCATTTTGATCATAGACATGGAATTTATTTCGGTCAAACTTTACTGCAAGGTCAGCGTCGCACAAGTGGCTAATGCTGAGTAAATTTTCCTTTAATCCTTTAACGTACAACACATTCTCTAGCTTAAGAAATGCTAGTAACTCTACTATACCTCATCCTACTATGCTAGACTTGCTCCCGTCTCCAAAAGTGCCTTTACCTTCCTTATGATCTTCGAGGGAGGTAAACAAGGAGACATCACCAGTCATGTTCCTAGAGCACCCACTATCTAAGTACCACTGTAGGGAATTATGTGATTTAAGAGCAACATGAGCAACAAGGGCTTTTGTGTTATGTTTAGGCACCCAAGTAGAGGTAACCTTATGTTTTCCCTTGTCATTGTTGACTCTAGTCGAGATTTTAGAAGTGTCTACTGATGGCATAGAAATCCGCTAGAACTCTTCTACTATACTCTGAGATGTGGTGACTAGAAACTCAACTCTCTCTCTAAGACTCTCAAAATCAGTAGTGGCATGTGGCGGAGCAAAAGTACGTCGTGTCCGACCCAAACTATAGCAAAACTTAGGAAGGTGGCCCTTTCTTTTGCAGTAAGTACAGAAATATGTAGACTTAGGCCGACTTCAGTTTGTTTTTCTTGTCCGTAAGCTCTTCTGGTTTCTAGGTGGGTGGCCATGCGAATTTGTAATAAACTCGGGAACTGGTTCTAATGTCATATGGGATGTGGAAGCGCCATTAAAACCTATTCTCATCCTCTCACCGAAACCCAAAGCAGGGGTGAGGAACATCTTTCCCATGTTACCAAATCGGTCCTCAATTCTTACCTTGGCTTCCTGGGCTCTCTCAAGGTCCTAACTGAGTTGGGATACAAGGGCATCTAGTTTCTTTTGAGTGTCTAGGGAGGAATGGAGCTCACTAGTCAGATCAGTCACTTTCTTAGTCACGTCCCCTTTTCTTTCACAAACACACTTTTTCTTTCTCCAAAAACTTTCTCTCTCTCTCAACACAGGCAGTCTCTCTCTCTCTCAACGCAGTGGATATGGAGGTATCCCTCTCTCTCATATCTCATAATTCCTTCTCTAGCACCGCAATCCTAAGAGCTAACGCTTTGTTACTCTTTTTGGTTTTGAAAGTATCAGCATATAAATCAGCGTACGCGCGTCGGAGATTACTCTCGCTCTCACTTGCGTCTTCCTCTCCCTCACTCAAACTGCTATCACTGTCGAGGTGTCCTTGTGATCTTGCATCCTCATCATTGTGAGGATCCCTGTCTGTACGCACATGACTACCCATGAATGCAGTGAAGTTACATTTATGCGATGACTTATCTCCATAGTCCACCGACTCGACCGCACTATCGTCACTAGGGGTAGTGTTTAAAACCGATTTGGACTGTTCTTGACGTTTCAACCTAGTTGCACACTCAAACCCCCTATGACCTATACCGTCGCACTCAAAACATCTCTCACTATCTTTCTTAGAGGTGTCCTTTTTATCTTTCACAAATTTCTTTTCAGATTTATTTTTCTCAAAAATATTTTTATCTTTAAAATTTCCATTTTTCTTTAATTTGAGAAATTTCTTGAGTGTTTTTGGAAAAAGGACCAAATTATCTAAGTCAAAATAAGAATCAGAATCAAACATCTCTTCCTCTCTTTTCTTAGATGGCTCACATCTCTTTCACCCCTCACCCTTTCTAGCCCGGGCTTTAAGAGAAACCCCTTTATCTTTTGATTTTATCGTGTTAGGGAACATGTCAATTTCATAGGTTTGTAGGTCTCCAACTAACTCCTCTAATTTTAACGTATTCAGATTACCTAATGAATTTAACATAGTGACCTTGGAGATAAATTTCTTAGGCAGTGATCTCAAAATTTTCTTAACTACCCTAGCATCAGGAATGTGATCTCTTACCTTAAAGCAAGTGTTCACAATATCAGATAAGATTGCATAAAATTCATCGAAACACACATTTTCATGCATGGAGATAGTTTCAAACTGATTAGTTAAGTTTTGTAATTTAGATTCTTTCACTTCATTTGTGCCTGCATGGGTAAGTTGTAGAACGACCCATTCTTCTTTAGACGTGGTACACGTCATGATGCGTCGGAAATTATCAGGTGTGATGGCTCCAGAAATGGGACTAAGCCCACGTGAGTTAAATGTGCTCCATTTAAATTCATCCTCAGTCCATGCAGCCACAGATTTTAAGGTAATTACATTTTCTACACTGACAGTGAAAGGCATCCACCCTCTTTCACACATAACCCAGACATGTTCATCAATAGCCTTTAGGTGAGATTTCATGCGTGCTTTCCAATTGGCATAATTTGACCCGTTAAAAGTGGGAACTTTATTATATGAGTTATCCATTGAAATTGTGCTTTTTTAAAAAAATCAATTTTCTGAACAAAATCGATATCAAGAAAATTTTTGCGAAACATTACATGGTAAGTTTATGTAAATGGATCTTATACCAATTTGGGAGTGCGCCAGCAATCAATGTCAAACTTATTTAATTAAATTCCAAATTTTAAACCTAACAAGTCTTAAAACTTGCAAACAAACGTGATTGAATAAAGAATTAATCTAAGCATGCAAGATAATCACGATTGAGGAAAAATCCCCCACGTGGGCAAAACCATCTTATTTTCACTATAATTTTTTAAAGAATGATTTACATGGATTACAAAGAAAATACAAGTAGTGACATACAAAATACCCTCAGGTGTCGGTTTTGATGTCATCGCCAAGAGTTCCCGCAAGACCTCCAGAAAGTCAGTAATGGGAAAGCTTCGTCTTCTCCATAAGTGTACTCCAGATGAGTAGTATAATCTTTCTTGGGGTCTAGAGGATTCACATAAAGAATTGGGAAATATTTGTGAATCAAAAAGGTATTGAAACCTTAAAATATGATGTCTGGAAACGGGGTCTGCTTTGCTAAAAGGGAAATATGCAGACTTAGAAAAACTTGTGTTATGGACGCTGTTTAAATAGGAAGGTAAGGTGGTGCATCGTTCGAACAAAACACGGTGTCTTTCAAGTGAGATGGCATCTCATTCTAATGAGATACGATGTCGTTCGAACGACATTAGTGACATGTCACAACAAAATTCCTTAAAAAGATTTTGCGTGATTATCAACTTCCAGACTTCAAAAATTTTATTTAAAAAAACATTCCCAACTATTTATGCCAATTATTTAAACACTCCAATTAAATTATTTTTTCCCATAAGAACGTAGAGTAGTGGGAACTGTTGAAGAGTACATTTCTTGACACAAGATGCATGTACGGAGATGATGGTGCATGAATTCAGATGGAGGCCGTCGAGGATGATCATTGAGACGTGCCGAATGTACCTATATCAAACATACTTAATTGTGATCTAGGATACTTGGAAAATTTCTAGATTCTACCCCAGACATTTATAAATCATTTCCTTACAAAGCTCCTACCCTAACGAAGAAAATAATAACAGGAAGTCACGGCCAAACCGAGGTTTTTTATAAGATAAAGGAGGTGATAGACGATGCCATAACAACTTGTACTCAAAAGAAAAATGAAAGTGAGGCTCTAACCATCGGAGAATCTGATAGAAGGATCCCTATAAATTCCAATGATTCACTCTCTGCTCGTTTAGCTCAACTGAAGCTCATCGATGATACCTTGATTGGAGATGCAAAAAGAACTGGGTCAGCCATCTCTTCCATGATGCCGAGGGTAGACATGCATTTTCTTGAGGCAATGGATGCCTCTCATCTCATTAAATTTAGTGTACACCGAGCTACCCAGGTAACTACTTCTAGCCTCTGTTCTCTTAATTTTACGTTAGTGATATTGAAGTGTTATCTTGTACTGACCTATCTCATTTTTTTGGTAGTCCCTTTTTACCCTCTCTCGTCTCGGTGACTAGGTTGCGAAGAGGCTACCCCTGAACCATAAGGGTATAGTTGTCAAGACCATAGAGAAAATATTGAGAGAGAATCTTTCTAATAAGGATCAAGTTCACGAGAAGGACGATAAGGATATCTTAAACGATATCAACAAGCTAAAGGATGATCATGCCAATGACTTCAAAGAGTTGTTTGAGAAAAAATAAACCAAGATTGATGCGGCAGTCCATACTACCTTAGATGCTGCTAAGGCACATGTTGTGTCTGGCTTCAAATACTTTGAGGAGTTTAGGCGCTATGCCTTCAAATATCTTGATAGAGGAGTGACGACACCCTTTCGTTGGGCCAAACTGAAACAAGCGAAAATTGGGACACTGGTATCCCAGCTTTTGAAGGATTTGGCCTTTTTTGATGACCCACTTGACACCGCACTGGCTAATGTATAGAGAATCGAGAACCTTCCCATTGAGGTTACTGAGTAAACTACGGTCGACACATCTGAGCAAGCATAATTGAATGTGTTCGAAAGTGGTGGACATGAAAATTAGGCAGACATAAAGTCTCTAACTGACATTCTCATAAAACACCCTGAGGAAACCCCTATTACTGAGACACTTTAATTTATCTTTTCTATTCTTGGGCGGCCGCATGTGGCCATATATTCCCTTTTCTGTGTGTAATATCTGAACACATTTCATTTTTTATAACACTTTTGCTTGAACAGTTGTAAGTGTATTCTCATAGGATGTTTTTGAATGTAATTGAGTATAAATATTTGTATCTAGTTCTGGGAACTCTTTTCATTGTGTTGTGTCTGCTTGCAACTTTAAGCAACTTTACAAAACTTCTAATTACTAATATATTCTCATCCTTAGTCGATAAGTACTTCAATCAACTTAATGATCTTCTAAATTAGAAATCACAATTTAATGATTTTTAAATAAACCATAATTAAATGATTTTGAAATTTGAACCACCAAATTAATCGTACTTAATTGTAGGTACCATATCATCCCTTTAAGAGTGTATAGATGAATGTCGTCTCCTCATACTCTGTCGTCTCATTGAGAGACTTTTGCTGTTATACCACCAAATTAATTATGCTTAAAGGAACCATAATTAAAGGATTTTGGAAATTGAACCACCAAATTAATGGTGTTTAATTGTAAGTCCCCACTCGTCGCTTTGAAAGTGTATGGATGAGTGTCGTATCGTCCTACACTATCATCTCGCTGAGAGAGTTTGAATCTTATACCACCAAATTAATGGTGTTTAAAAGGAACCATAATTAAGTGATTTTGAAATTTGAACCACGAAATTAATGGTATTTAATTGTAAGTCCCCTCTCATTGCTTTGAGAGTGTATGGATGAGTGTCGCCTCGTCCTACACTGTCATCTTGCTGATAGAGTTTGACACTTATGCAATCAAATTAATGATGTTTAAAGGAATCATAATTAAATAACTTTCAAATTTTCTTTGTGGTTTTCACCACCAAGGTGATGTTGTAACAATGTTTCCCCCCTCTCGGTATTATTGACAATCCATGGATTAGGTGAGCCTCGTCTGAATTCTTATGTCACCAAGACTGAGTTATTATTATTTCACGACGTGAGTGCTGTTTTATAGCTTAGGATGATTTGAAATATATAATTTTCTCAATTCGTACAATAAATATATGAGACAACACTTGAGATTTTTCATTCATCACTTTCACTACATCTCTCATACTCTGGTAATGGTAATATAAAAAAAAATACAAAGTCTTATTGATAATATCTCTTTAAATGATCAAAATTCAAAGGGTTTGAGAACGACTCTCCCTCTAAGTTTTCAAGTCGATAAGTGCCAAGAACAACCTGTTAAGTAACTCTATCAGGGCCATGCCAATTTTTATGGAGCTTCTTTATCTTATGCTAGGATTTCTTCAACACCAAGTCTCCAATGGCTATTGGCATAGCCTTAACTCTCCTGCTATAGAATTTTCCAGTCCTTTGCTGATAAGAAGTTTGCCTAATCTCTGCATCCTTGACTCTTTCTTTGATGAGGTCTAAATTTAATCTTCATTCCTCAGCGTCTAATTTGGGGTTTTATGTTTGAACTATGTGACTTGTTAGGCCGATATCGGTGGGTATCAATGCTTCTGAGCCGTAGGCGAGTATAAAATAGGTCTCCCCTATTGGTGTTCTCTCTGTCATCTTGTATGCCTGCAGGACAACATGTACCTCTTCTGTCCAAAGACCATTGGAATCTTCTAGTATCTTCTTGATCCCTTCTAAAATGGTTTTATTTGTCACCTCAGTTTGGCCATTTTCTTTAAGTCAACCAAGAGCTAAGAAAAATTGTTTCATGCTAACTCATTTGTAGTAAGCCTCCAGAGACAAATTCATGAACTATTTGCCATTATTAGAGATCAAGGTGTGGGGTATACCATACCTATAAATAATGTTCCTCCAAATGAATTTGAAGTTCTTTATCTCGGTGATGGTTATCAAGGCCTCTGCCTCATTCCATTTAGATAAATAGTAAATCACCACAATAAGATACCTGTAATTATTGGTTGCCTTCGGAAAGGGTCCTACCAAGTCAAACCCCCAAACTGTAAATGGCTAGGGGGAAGTAATAGATGTTAAAGGTTTCATTGTAGGGACCGATTTTGCGGGTCGAGGTTAATTTTAAGGACATAAAGTTATATGAGGAGTTAGTCTCCTCGAAATTTGTAGTTTTAGAGAGGAGTAACTTTACTGGGGAAGCCATGAAGGATTTTTATGCACGCATATCTTGACGTTCCGTTGTGGGAATGGATAGACTGGAGATTTTGCTAACGAACTGGGAAGGTATTATTTTGCAATTATGTTGGGGAAGTGTTTGATTTGAGATTGAGATTCCATGGAGGAATGGTAGTAGACTTGGATACTGATGCAATGTTTGAAGGTTTATACTATTTAGGGTCTTAAGGGCTTATAAGGGGTCTTAGTTCTCTGAAAAATGGTTTTCTTGATGAAGAAATGTTCTAATACTTTTCTGGTATTTTTAGGAATTTTTTGATCATTTTTGGATTTTTCTAGCATTTTTTTGCATTTTTGTACAAAATTTGCAGGGGGTGTAAATAGGCAAGCTGGAGGATTTACGGTCCGATAATGGCACGAACTCTAGGGCTTCCTTGGGAAGAGGAACATGTAGGTGCTGATCAATATGTATAGGAGCGCTTAGTCCCCTATTAAAAAGGGGCGATCCCTACTCATTTTTCACACCTTTAAATGCTTGAATCTTCTGCTTTGTTTCTCTAAAAACCGTTCCTAGGTCCTTTTACTTTCAAGACTTTAAATGTAGGGTTCTGATAACTAGGGATAAGATGTGGAGTGGTTGGGCATTGATGACTAGGTTGTCCTGGAGTGGCAGTCTAGTGTGCCCCTTGCCTTAGGCAATGAGAATGCCTTCTATCTTTTTGAGATGGTATCTGACGAGCATTTCCTTTTGTGCCAGACTGAACACTATTGTTTGTCTAGGGTGAAGAACACCAGTGGCTATGTAAGTAGGGTGAATTTTGGTATTCCATTTTTCTCTGTGTTCTTTTTATGCTGATGAAAGGTTTTTCTTCTTTTGCTTTGGCCGACTGATATAGCTTCTTCGAGCATTCGTTCTCGAGGAATGATTGGTTTGAAGGATGTTTTGGAGTATCTCCCAGAGGTGGTGTGCTTGATGGTTAATTCTGCTGGTTTTGGCCATCTGGAACAGGCTTTAGATGAGACATCACATTCTACTACAGAGTTATGTGCTTTGGGAGAGAGGTGGTGGGACACTACTCACACCTTCTATTTGAGCTTTGGGGAGATAACTGTTACTCCCATTGATGTTCAACAGCTAGTGGGGAATGACTATGAGGGTGTTCAGATTTAAGTGGATTGCAGACGGAGGATGACAACAGAGGCAGTTCAGGCGGCATTATGGGATGTGTGTAAGACTATTGCTGGGGATTCTATCTGCATCTCTTATCTTTGAGAGGTGCTTTGAGTAGGAGAATAGAAATAATTGACAGGCAGAAGGTGAGATAAATCTCTCGGTTGTTCATTTTTCTTTTTCTTGGAGGATTTCTAGTGGCGATGTCGTTCATCTCTGGTTTTTTTCGTTTCTGAGGACAATTTTTGACATCTAGTTTTATGATTAGGGAATCTTGACTTTGGAGACCCTCTATTCTTCTTTGGATGCTTTCAGTCGGTGATTTTTGTAGACCTTTACAGGGGCCACAAACCTTTTAGAGGTAACTTTGAACTTATTTTCTTTTCATGTATTTCCTTCCATTCTTCTTTAGTTTCTTCTTTGCCGACTCCTATCTTTTGTAGACATAATTTTACGAGGTGATTGGGCACAACATGAGGTAGATAGCCATGAAGGATGAGGATTTTTTGGACTTCTGTCGAATGTTTTAGTGGCAAAATTCTAACCTGTGATTGAATCAGTCTTTATCCTTGGCGACGATACTTCAGCCTTTGAACGACTTGACGAGTGATCAAGTTTTTTCATGTTTCTTTTGAGTTCTATCTTGGCATTTTCTTTCTTGCATGAATACTAATTCTCTGTCAGGGATTGCAGGTGACGCTTTACACTTAGGGGCGGATCCTCAAGATATAGGGGTGACGGGTATGCACGTGCAGATGCGACAAATGATGCCACATAAGTTTGAATAAGTCTAGTACCTAGGAGAGAGAATGATGCGAGAGATTTCGGAGGATGATGTGGTGGTCCCACCATGGATGCCCCTGATGTATATGAGGAGAGTTATGAAGATGTTTGATGAGGCCTGGGCAGCAACGTTGGTCGGTGAGCCCTACATGCTCTATACGGACACAATATCGGGTGATCACTGAGAATGATGGGGCGTACGGATGATGCCCTTCGGTCTGAGGTATATTTTTCTTTTTCCCTTTCTTTGTCTCTTTTGATTCTTTATTTACTCTTTATTGACTAATCAGCCCTTCGCATTTGTTTCATTATTTGAAATGTGTTTGGGTGCCGACTACCTGGCTGAAGGATATTAAGGACTCGGTGGTATCTTCGCTTACTTACCTTAGGGAATCCATTCCTACCTGTTGGTTTTCGTCTACCTCCTCGAATGAGGGATTAAGTTCGGGGAGTGGAGGTTCCACCGCTCGTTGCAGGGGAAAGTGTGTCCATCGCAGAGGATGACGGTTTTGAGAGAAAGAGTTGTTGGATTGCGTGGACTCCAATTTATTGTATTTTTTGTTTTTCTTCTGTTACCTACAAAGATGTAATCTTGCAACAATAACATATATATATATATATCATTAAAGGAAGAAAAAATAAAAATTCATCTCCTCCCTGTATGTGTGTGTGTGTATTGTATATACACACACACACACACACACACACACACACACATACATACATGAAGGAGATGCATTTTTATTTCTTCTTCCTTTAATGACGTATCTTATATGCACTTTACTTTTCTCCTGAGACTGCAAAGATGACTTGATGTTTTTTTTATTTGGGAAAAAGAGAGTTAATTAACTTAGGGAACATATTTATTTTAGAAGTAAAAATGGATAATTAAGCATAAATGACCAGTCGTTTTTTCAAAATAAATATTTGGTTTTGAGAATTTGATTTTGACAAAAGAGGAAAGATGGATTTTTCTCAAATAAGGGGGTTGCCAATTAGCATACCCCTTGTCATGCCAATCAGCATATGGGTTAAGTCATATCCTTTAAGGCTTTGATTTTACTTTCCTGCACTCTTTGTAGGGTTATAGCACGGGTTTCGCTGCGGCGCGAGAGTCACCTACGCGCCGGTCGTTTTGAAAATTCAGATCACCAACTCTATGCAAAAATCTAAACTATGACCACACTCTTTTAAGGGAGTACAGAAGATAGTCTTGGTATAGAATTCACAAAGACAAGTTGCTATAATTTAAATGATTTATTACTTCTAAAATAAAAGTGAAAAAGATAATTGTCCAACTAAAAAGAAAAAAAAGATAAAGTAGGCATAGGAGTATTTAAACTAAAATAACAAAGAGAATAAAAAGTATAGGTTGCGTCGAATATCCCTCACCCTGAGTTAATTGGTAAAAATGGTTACAAGGGCTCTCGAGTTATTAAGATTGTGTCTTGTTTCGACAGTTAATTAAATCAAGAGTTGTCACACCCCTAAATTCACATAAAAGTCTAATAAGATTTTGGCATCAACAAATACCCCGAAAATTACGCACGCAAGGTCTTAAATACGAAGCATGCATGATATACCATGTTAAATCTCCTAGGCATAATAACTAGGACAACCCACTCGAAACAAACACGTAAAACTCCATCACCAAAGAAAAGCAATCAATCAACCCTTAGGTGAGTTCAATACAACACAACCTAGACTAAATTAGCTAGAAAGCATAGTAAATGACATGTATTAAATGCAAGAAAGTAAACCAAATTAACAAACCAATAAATGAAAGCAAGAAATAAATACCAACAATGGAAGCTCGGATTGATAAAGAAGATGATGGACCGTGTTCTACATAACCGCGACGGGCAAACCCATAAACCCTAGGAGGGAGAAAATGGCACACCCAAAATACTCTCTAAACCCTAGCCTCCCAAAGAAAAAACCAATAAAAATATATCTAAAACTAATTATTTCCAACAAATAAACAATTCTCCCCTTTTATACCAAGTTACATTAAGGAATAAAAGAAAAGGAAAAGGAAATGAAAAAAGAGACATAAGTCTCTAATTAACTAAAGAAAAAAGAAAATAAAAAAGAAAATGAAAAGGGAAAGAGGGTTAAGCAGCAAAAATATAGTCGGCCAAAACAAAGTACCAGTCGATGATGATTAAGCCGGTCGATCGCGTGAAAATGGGGGGGCACACTAGTTATGTCGTAGTGCAAAACTTGATTTACCGGTCGACCGTGGTAGCTGGGCTGATCGAGCGCGTGAAAATAGACAACCCACCAAAAATGCAGCCATCTACCATGTCTCTTTCACCATTTCCCATCAAAGCCGAGACCTGCTACCAAAATGCGAAGGACCCATGTGCGATTTTGGCTATGTTGCACAGGACGAGGCCCATCCATGGCTGTTAATGTCGAGACCCACCTGTTGCACCTCAATCCTTGCCCAAAAAACAAACCCACCACCATGTCCAAAAATGGTGACAAACCAAGAACTCCACACCTACATTAATGGCAAATAATAATCTCCAATTTGTACATGTCCAAGACCTATATGCCCGTGTGGACCAAAATCGAGCTCTAATTTCTAGAAAAGTCCTCAATTTGGGTCGAACCCAAAACCCGAGCAAAACCCTAGCAAAACCCGAGCCTAGGGTAAAAATCGCCATCTTTGAATTAAGTTTGCTGCAAAAAAACGAGTTAGGGACTTATAGGGAATTTATGAAATTGTTGATGAAAGAGAAAAAGGACATGGTGGGTATTAATGAAATTGTTATTTTTCTTATAATTCTTTTTTGATTAAAGGTCTGTGTTTCCTTCGTTCGGACTCCGATTTGAGCACCGTTCATGGCCACGTGAATCTTGACCCGAGGGCTAAAACTTTCATGAATACTTCGGGAAAAAATTTCGAAGTGTGAAGTTACAAAAATGCCCTTAAATGTGTATATCGCGATGGAATTTTACCGTAATGCGCCCAAACTTCATACGAAACACTTTAATACCTATAAAAGCTCAATTATACCTCAAATAACATGTTTGCATGTAAAACGGAGGTTGTCTAATTAACGAACATAATTATAAGCATTAAAGTACCCGAGGGGGCTAAAATGTATAAGTTTCGAGAGTATAAAGTGCAATATTTGATACGAATCACACACCCTAACTTACACATTTCTAGTCCCTAGTAACGAAATTCAAAGCAAGAAGAACTATAAGAAAAGCACAACAAGTATATATGCATCGAAATATAAATGTCACTTTTGTAGGGAACACGATTGCATTTAGCATATGCAATAAGCCATTAAACCACTAGGTTACCCTAGTGGACAAGTGTCGTCTCGTGAGGGTTTTTAGGGATAAAACCCACAAACATCATATGGTTTCCTCAAATTATGCCCAAACCAACATGCAACAAGCCCAACAATATCGAAGAGAATTTCATACGCATTATTAGCTCAATGAATGAATTAAAATGAAAGTCCATTTCATTAAACATTATAGAATGCACCTCATAGAATTGAAACCTTAACATGTGGGAGGGAGCGATTATATGCAAAGAATAACTTGGACAAAAACTTAAATAAATCGGATAAAAATTAAAGAAAGCATATATTCAATCCTTACGAGCATTACACTCATAAAATTAATTCACTTGAAATAAGGAGTTAACACATGGAACATGGGCATAAAGAGTAAATGTAAATGGAAACTAGTCCACACACGTGTCACAAATGAAGAATGCAATATATAAAATGAGAATTCGTAATCTCAATGAAAGATACCACTCATTAAAGGAGGCGATATTCATGTTCACAGATTATCACAACTATTTCAACTTTTGAATTAAATGCACCCTAAGATCACACAGGACTTGATAGGGTTATAATGTAGGCTAAGTTAGGGTACGAAACAAAAGGAATGTATGCATGGATTCAAAGTGTTCGGAAATGAAAACTTGGAATAATGGGAAGAAGTGGTCAATATCAAAAATTGGAAAATACAATTTCCATAAAAGCATTGAATATAACAATAGGGAGAGTAATCAAATCTTATTGAACTATATACACAACATATACAATTTTCTCTTTTTTTCTTTCCTTTTCTTTTCTTTTCTTTTCTTTTATTTTCTTCTCTTTTTCTCTCTTTTTCTTTTGTTTGCTTTTGCTTTTTACTTTCTCTTTTTCATTATTGTTCTTTTGTTTTCTCACTATTTTCATGCTCAAATTGCAACCACACTACACAACATCATTCAATTCCAAGAAACATTCCAAACAAAGGCATGGAAGGTAATATGTATGGTTTAAAACTCCAATTTGGAGTTGGTTATGAAATTTTGGGTAATGAAATTAAAGGCTAATTTGTAGGCTGAAAGGGGTTGACTAAGGGAAACATAAAAGGTGAGGTCAAGGCTAAATGGGTGATATAACAAAGATTTCCTATGACCATTTTCTAAAATTTACGCAATTCTCGAGTCAAAACAATATATGAAAATCATGCTCAAGTAACATATTTCAACATATAAACTCAATTAATGAACAATCAATGAAAGAATAGAGAGATTAACGACGAATTCAACGTTTTCAAAGAGGAAAGAATAGTGTATACACTCACAAATGATAAAATGTACAAAGCTTACTTGATGTAAGTATATACAATGCAACAAAAGATTACCATGTTATAAAAATCTTAAACCAAATCAATAAAGCAAGAAAAGTGCATGTGCTGATGGGATTAAAGTTTAATTCATGAATTTATTCATAATATCAATGATTGAGGACTAAAGTCTAATAACTTCCAAAATCGAGAACATGCATCATTGAGTTGTCTATTGGATCTGGTAATTATTAAAATTTATCATCAAAAATAAAAGCAAAATGCCAAAAAAAAGAGAAAAAAGAAAGAAAATCTTCTTGAAAATTTTAAATTTTTCTAAGAAAAGCATACTTAGTAACTAACATGTGATAAAATAAATGGAAAAAATAAAGAAATGGATAGAATATCCCCCACCCTAACTTAAATGTTGCATTGTCATCAATGCGCATTAAGAACATAACATAAATAGAGGAAAAGAATGATATTACCCAAAATTGGAGCGATCTCCATAAGTACGAGTCCAATTGAATCTACAAAACAAGTTAGTACCAAGAATAGCAATAACAAATAACAAAAAGTTAAATAATTACACTAGACTATATAAAAAGGAAAGAAAAAACTAAAGAAAGAAAGAAAAAGCTAAATATTTACAACCTACTATTTACAACCTACTATTTACAACCTGCCTCCCGAAATATATGAATTCCGTTTGAACAATGGAAGGTTTTGGGTGGTGGAAAAAGTGAACCACCGCCAATTTGAAATCTTGGACGGACCATGGGGGATTTGGATAAAAAGGGGGTAAGACACACTTGAGGTCCAAGAAAAATTGACTCATCTCCAAAAGGTTTTTCATTTGGAATGGGAGATGGTGCACACGTGGGGATAACATCCATCATGGAAAACAAGAGCGGAGAGTCCTCATCGAAAAAAGGTCTAAAAGTTTCAATAATTTCTACCAACTCATAGGAATCCACCGCTAATTCTAATGGTTCAAGATTCGAGAACAAATCCCAAATGAAACATTCGCAGGGTCAGATTCGAGGACATATCCCAAATGAAACATTAGAATTAGCGACAAAGCTATAAAATAGGACATGGTTAACGAATTGTTTATAGATAGAGAATCCGAAAAGGAAGGTGCGTGATCGAGAATCCAAGTTTCTTAGCGCTCAAATGTGTTATCCTATAAAAAAAAGTAAAAACAAAGAATAAAAATACAAAAGAAAAAAATACTATGAAATAATAACACAATTACAATCTGAGATAAAACACTCCCCGGAAACGGCGCCATTTTGATTAAGCGTGAAAAGTAGCGTGTAGTTGGCACGCCAATCGTTGAATTAATTTCACCGCATTAATACAAAAACCTAAATTATGACTTCACTCTTTTAAGGGAGTATAGCGGTAACTCGGGTATCGAGAATCCACAAGGAATGTCGTATAGATTGTAATCGAATTATTATTTCTGGAATAAAAGTGTAAAAGGTGATTATAAGAAAAGAAAACTTAGTAACTAACATGTGATAAAATCAATGGACAAACACAAAGAAATGGATAGGCTGGGTTTTGTCGCAATGGCGTCTTTTGATAGACTGGGTTTCGCTGCAATGGCGTCATTTGATAGGATGGGTTTTGTTGCCGCGTGAGAGTTACCTACGCACCAGTCGTGTTATGTTCGGCTCACCAACTCTATACAAAAACCTAAACTTATGACTACACTCAATAAAAAATATTATAGTGGTCAAGTCCGGGTATCGAAAATCCACAGAGACGAGTTGCTAGAATTTAGATATTTCAGTACTTCTGAATAAAAGTGTAAAAGGTAACGAATAAACAAAAAGAAAATATAACAAAAGGTAAAGATTAAACTAGGCATGTATTTAAACTAGACTAACAAAAATGAATAAAAACTATAGGTTGTGTCGGATATCCCTTACCCAGAGTTAATTAGTATAAAATGGTTACATGGGTTGACGAATAATTAAGATTACGTCTCATTTTGACAGTTAATTAAATCAAGAGTTGTCACACCCCTAAATTCGCATAAAAGTCTAATAAGATTTTGGGGTCAATAAATACCCCAAAAATTACGCACGCAAGGTCGTAAATATGGAGCATATATGATATAGCCCGTTAAATCTCCTAGGAGTAATAACTAGGACAACACACTCGAAATAAACTCGTAAACTCCATAACCAAAGCAAAGAAAAACATAAACCCTAGGCGAGTTCAATCCAACACAACCTAGGCTAATGTAACCTAGAAAGCATGATAAAAATGTGATAAATAAAGCGGTAAATCTACACTAGAAAGCATGTAAATAAACGCAATTAATCTAAACTAGAAAGAGAGTAAAAATGCAGTAAATAAAGAAATGCAAACATTGGAAACTCGGATTGATAGACAAGATGGAGGATAGTGTTTTACACAACTTCGAGGGGCAAACCCCTCTATATAAGCAAACCCTCAGAGGGATAAAATGGCACACTCCCCAACCCCTATAAACCCTAGCTTCCCTCTCTAACCCTAAGTATGGAAAATGATCTATTATTCCAATATATATACAAAATAAACCAAGTGGTCTATTTATACTAAGTTGGAAGAAAAAGAAATAAGAAAAGAAAAATGGAGATAAGTCTCCAACTTAGGGAATAAATGAAAAAGAAAATAAAAAATAAGAAAAGGGAAAGAAAGAAGTAGTAGCACAAAGTCTCGAACAAAACAGAGCACTGACCGACCTGATAGCAACCGACGCACTCTTCTGTTGCATGTAAATCAAGACGACACCATGTATGGCCATAAATGGACTTGTTGTTGTACAAAACGAGACTACCATTTGCGCTACCAACACAAACCAAGGGCTACCAAAATGGGTCACTACTATTAGCTCCATCACGAAACCAAGACCAAACCAAGAACTCCAATTCCACCATGTTCAAAATGGCCAAAAACCCCCATTAATGGTGGCAAACACCAAATTAAGACCCATTTCCAAAAATGCCAACAACTTCCATATCTGCGTGTGGTAAAAAATCACACTCCAATTTCGGACCAAAGTCCTCAATTTGGGACGAACCCAAAACCCGAGCCTAGGTCCAAATCGCCATATCTGAAAAGAGTTTACTGTAAAAAATGAGTTAGGACATGGTGGTATTATTTCATTTGTTGTAAAAGAGAAAAGGGACATGGGTGGAATTAATAAAATTGTTATTAATTTCTTATAATTCTTTTGCGATTAAAGGTCCGTGTTTCCTTCGTTCGGACTCCAATTCGATCACCATTCATGGCCATGCAAATCTTAGCCCGAGGGCTACAATGTCCGTGAATACTTAGGGCAAAAATCCTGAAGTGTGAAATTACAAAAATGCCCCTGAACGTGTGAATCGCGACGAAACTTTACCGGAACGCGTCCAAACTTTATACTAAGAACTTTAATACCTATAAAAGCTCAATTATACCTCAAATAACATGTTAGCATATAAAATGGAGGTTGTCTAATTAACGAGCATAATTATAGCCATTAAAGTACCTGAGGGGGCTAAAATGCATAAGTTTTTAGGTAATAAAGTGCAATATTCGATAGGAATCATGGGGCTTGGAATTTACTCAGATTTTTAGATCCTTGGTCCTTTGCCAAGTCTTTTGTGTATTAAAGGATAAGTAAGTAATGTTATTCTTCCACCCATACCCACTTTCTTCTTCTTACTTCTTACTTCTTACTTCTTGCTTCTTGCTTTATTATTCCTAAAGGGCCCTTTCGATGCATTCATAATTTTCCTCATACTTTCAAGGTCTAGAGTCCATGTGTTTGTATAATGTGGACTATGAGGCTTTCAACTTATGTCGAGTCTCTCTGTGGATAAAAGATCCATTGACTACAATATGGTAGTGGGGGCAGTACAGTTGGTACCTCAAAGACCATGTCTTTCGTTTCGGCTTAGATGAGGTCTATTAGAATTATAAATAATTATCTGCCATGTTAGGAATAAATCACAGTGTAGTGGAAGCTATGCCTAAATTTTCTCATTTTCCCACGACATTATTAGCAGATTTTCTCCATGTTTCCCCTTCAATGGCTCGATCGTTGGTTATTAGGGGGATAATTTACCTTCGAGCCACGATGCACTCCGCATGCATGAAGGACTTTAATGACACGGACTATGCCGGAGATGTTGCCTCGGGCCTTACTATGAGGATTTTTTCTAGTGAAGGCGGACTAAATAGTGGATCCCCAATTGGATGTGATAACATCATGGATGCCTTATCATACTAGTCCTGTGGTGGTGATACTAAGTGAGACTCTTAATGGTCTTGACGCTTGGAAAGAAAGTCGCTCCAATTTTTTGAGGGGGAACTCGGTGATGTTGTTTTCATGTGGCTTGGTGAGAGATTCTATTTGGTGGCTCCTCTAGAGTATCTCTTTATGGGTGTTCCGAATTTCTTTTCTCTAATTTTATCCACGTGTAGAGAACTGGGTTTACTGGTTCGTGTGGCAAGGAGCCCCATGCCTTTATTGGTCAGTGCCATGATGGGGAAAATCGTAGCCTGTTCTGGAGATGGGAGAGTATCAATATGCACGATTAGTTGGCCTGGGATAGATTTTAGTCTATTTCCCTTGGTGATTTCGGATATGCCCAAGTATAACCTCGTCCTAGAATAGGACTTACTTGTCCTGGCCGACCTTACATAGCACAAGATCTACAAGAAATCAGTAAACGACGAGCACAACCTCACCCATTTCTCAGGCCGAGACACTCCAATAACTCTCTCAATCTTCTTATTTCATCTCGTATGCCATACCTGACAGTTGAGACCTCATTGGACCTACTATAATCCCATATCATCTTGATGTCTTCCCAGTTGAGACTACACTCATCCAATATATAATCGAATAGGACTCCATAGGTCTCATACTCAGCCGAACCGAGAACCCTCTAGACGACATCTCCACCACGTGTGATGAAAGACTTAAGCACAATCAGTTATACGTGCACAAAACCATTATAACAATATCTCCCTAACACGTGAAGGAATATTTCATCATCATGATCTACATGTGATAGTGATAGGTGGCTGGCTCAATCACATTGGCTAATATATAATGTGCATGCTTCTTACATGTTTGGGTGGGGGGTATTACACCACCCAGGCACTATATAAGTTGGTCTTCTTCAATAATGTAAAGGATCTCATATTGAAAACCCTATTTAATACTCTATTGCACTCATAGTAGTAGAGAGAGAAAGTTGCGTGAACTATAAAACAAAATCTATTATAGACATTTTCATAGTGAAGATCACACACCATTGCAAAGTGGAGTACACCAGATGGTCGAACCACTTATTTTATAGTCTCTTTCTCCATTGTATCACTTCCATTTTCAT
This sequence comes from Sambucus nigra, assembly GCA_949130495.1. Classification (NCBI taxonomy): domain Eukaryota; kingdom Viridiplantae; phylum Streptophyta; class Magnoliopsida; order Dipsacales; family Adoxaceae; genus Sambucus; species Sambucus nigra. The sequence goes on along the minus strand of OX422209.1, from coordinate 642,102,899 downwards.
TTACTTTACTACTGAATCATCATTATTCCACTTGAAAATCTATTCCAGGTTGATCCTAAGCTATCTTACTTGGTGGTGCCATATTTGGTACCATCATTTTTGGCGCCGTTTGTGGGAAGCGGATTTCTTCTTCTTCCTTTCATTCATAACCTGTTCCTCACTGAATTCTCTGGTGGTGATACAACTCCAGGCTTTGCCAGACTTGAATCACCATTGAAAGAGCTCCGATTGAGCTATCTAAGATCTTCTCTAGTTCATCCAAGTGCACCATCTTCTGTTCTATTCATTCGTAAAAATTCATGGCATCAGATCCACTGCACGGTACTGGCCCTTGTTCCAGCCAAGTGTCACCCCTGTTTGAGATGGCGAAGCTCGTAGTGGCATTATGATCGCTAGTGGCCAGATAAATGAAGATGTAAGAGTAGCTAGCTGCTTTCAACCAGAAAATATTGATAAGTCCCACTAGCGTGACTGTGGAGGTGATAACTCTGGTCACCAAGGAGGGTAAAAATCAGGTGACACAGGGACCAGCCCCCACCCCACAGATGGAAGCACAGTAGCAACAGAGACGAAGGGATATTGCTGACCCCAAGTGTCTACGCTTGGGGAGGCAAGGCCAAGAATATAAAAAAAATTATGATGATGAGGAGTACTGGGAACCATATGAGATCTCACGAAATACTATATGCCCCGTTCAAGCTAGTAGGGGAAACATCGCAAGGCTAAGAAGGTCAACCTCATCCATCAGATCTTGATAGGCTCAATAAAGTATCTGCTTATGATAGACTCGGACCTATCGATGAATTCCGAGATCGACTATCCAGGTCTCATAGCAAGGCGGTATCTAGGAGAAATAGAGGGTGCATTGATCAACGGCCTTCACATAGTCGAGAAGAGGAATAACGTGAAGTTAATAAACAATAAAGGACAGTCAATCGAGAGATTGTGCAGCATCAGGCCGAGAGGGAAAGGGCTAGTGATAACGTCGTAATAGCCGAGGGTGGTAATGCCATAGTGGTCGTAGTCGACAAACCAAGTAACAACTCTATTCAGAGTCCTGAAGATAAGATTGGAGACATATTGAAGAGTCAAGACCCCCTGTAGAGGGGTTACATAGAAGGGTCACCGTTCATTGTGAGAATTATGAGCTACCCTACCCTGGCTAAATTTAAGCCTCCAGTGGTGACATTGAAGTACGATGGGAGCACCAATCCAGGTCACCACATTGATATGTACCAACCGGTTGCAGATATTTACTCAGTTTTAAATGAGATAAGATGCGGGGATTTCTCCATGACCCTCACTGGAGAAATTCATATGTGGTATACATCTCTTCTAAGGAACTCAATCGATAACTTCATGTAGCTAGTTCGAGAGGTTCATTAATAATTTTACTTTGGAGTTAAGCCGATAAATAAGACCACCACTTACTATATTCTAAGCAAGGAAAAAATGAATCTCTTAGGGATTACATTACTCGCTTTGACAAAGAGAAGTTAAAGGTGGAAGATTATAATGAAAGTATATAAATGACTTCCCTGATGGGTGGATTTCAAATGGGTAAGATCTTATGGAAGCTGGTCGAGGATCCTCCAATGTCGATGTCACAACTCCTAGCTACGGTCTGAAGGGTCATGAACAAGGAGGAGACCATTTTTGGAAAAGGAGAAGATGAAAAAGGTGCTAGTGGGAGTAAATCCCAAACATTTAAAGGCAAGGGATACAATAAGCGATCGGTGGATGACAAGTTTACTGAGTATACCCTGTTGATGGTCAGCCCAGAGGTGATTCTGAATGAAATCAAGATGACAGATCATTAAGATGGTCGGATAAGCTGAAAGATCCTCCTCACAAGAGGTATACAATTAAGTGCTGCGAGTTCCATCAGGATTACGGTCACACAATTGGCAGATGCTTTACGCTCAAGGACCAGATAGAAAAGGTTCTGAAGTAAGGGAAGATTAGAAACTACATAGATAAGAATAGTGGAAGGGGGGGGGGGTGAGACAACACTAGAAAGAGAAGAGATAACATGTGTAAACTAGATGCCCCAGTAAACAGAGATGATGATGCCTCATATGATGATGACAAGGTCGATGCAGATCTTTCGACGAAGAAGGCCGTCTACATATAATCTCTTTAAGGTTAAAATGATATGTGACTATCTAGTAGGTGGTGGTAAAGAATATCTAACCCAAAGGTCCACGTAGCAGAGGTCAAAGATCTCCCTAAGTGGGAAGTAGTAAACTCAGCCACTGTTGATTCAAAGTCGGGTAAAAGTAAGAAAGTTGACATGAACACCTTTGTGGTTGGCCTCTTGAGGTTGGACTTCGAGGGGACCCTATCCCCTCATGAGGACCCTTTAGTGATCACCACGAGAGTGCACGGGTATGATGTCCCTAAAATATTGGTCGATGGTGGTTGTTGGGTTAATGTAATGTTCTGGAAGTGTTTTAAAGGCCTAGGATTAAGCAAGAAGAGGTTTATCCCATATCATTAACCCCTAATTGTCTTTAATGGAGAAAAATTCCATTCTCTTGGTTTTTATGAGATGGACGTCAGTATGGGGGAGACTTGGCCGAGGTGTCTCTTAAAGAAGATAAATTTCTTTGTGATGGACCAAAATATTTATTCAGCGTACAACATCATAATGGGACGAGTAGCACTCAAAGAATTTGCATCAGTTCCCTCAAATGTCCACCAAATGATAAAATTCCCGACTCCTTATTGATTATGGGAAGTTCAGGGTGATCAGGTTGAGGCGTATGAATTTTGATTCAATTCGGTTGAGGAAAGAGAAGACCATAAGAAGGAAACCACCACTTACAATATTGACACTCTCGACCCTATGTATGAGACAAAACTAAAAAAGGGTAAGGCCACCGAGGAGGTAGAACCATCATCCTCAATAAGGACGAGTAAGAAAAATGGTACAAATCAAAAAAGCCCTGAAAAAAGAAATCAAGGAAGAGTTGATAAAGATGATGAAGAAGAGATAAAGTATTTTTACATGGAGTCATGAAGACATGCCAGGGATTGACCTGAAGAACCTCTTCCATAAATTGAATGTAGATGAAGAAGACACACTAGTCAGACAAAGGTGGAGGATCTACTCCAGGGAAAATACAAAGTCATAAGAGATGAAGTGAAGAAGTTAGAGAAGTTGATTTCATCAGAGAGGTTGTCTATCTAGAATGTTTGGCTAATGCGATCATTATGCCTAAGCCTAATAGAAAATGGAGAACGTGTGTAGAATTCATTAATTTGAACAAGGCCTATCCAAGGGATAGCTTCCCCTACCAAGAATAGATTAAATGGTAGATGCCATAGTTGGGCATGAACTGATGAGCTTCATGAATGCCTACTCAGGATACAATCATATCTTCATGGACCAAACGATGAAGAAAAGTCCTCATTCATCACTGACCAGTGTATATACTACTACAAGGTCATGCCCTTTGGCCTCAAGAACATTGGGCCAATGTACCAGAGGCTAGTGAATAGGATGTTTGAAGATCAAATAGGTAACACCATGGAAGTATATATTGATGACATGTTAACCAATAGCCTCAAGGCCGAGACGCATATGGCCAACCTCGAGTGCACTTTCAACACAATGTATGAGGATCAAATGAAGCTCAATCCTGCCAAGTGTGTATTAAGGGTTGGAGAACGCAAGTTCCTAGTGTTCATCGTCAATCAATAAGGGATACAGGATAAAATTAAGTCATTGATAGATATGAAGACTCCAAAAACCATAAAAGATATTTAGAGACGGACTGAATGAGTTACTGTATTGAATAGGTTCGTGTCAAAGGCTATGAATAAATGTCTTCCATTCTTCAAGGTGTTGAGAAAAGACTTCGAGTGGAATGAGGAGTGTGAGAGTTTCTTTCAGGAGTTGAAGGCTTATCTCGGCTCCTTATTTTTATTATCTCAAACTATTTAAGGAGAAAAGATATATCGATACATGGTCGTATATGAGTTGACCATCAGTGCAACCATTATATGAGATATTGATGGGGTACAAAAGCCACTCTATTTTAACAGCAAGTCCCTTCCAGGGGCCGAGCAGAGGTATCCGAAGATGGAAAATTTGGCTTACACTTTGATACATTCTCAAGGAAAGTGAAACCTTATTTCCAGGCTCATATGATGGTCATCCTTACAGACTCTCCTCTTAGACAGGTCATCCATAAACCTAAGAAATTGGGTAGGTTGATGTCCTGGTCGATAGAGCTAGGGATAATTTGATATTATCTATCAGCAGAGAACAACCAACAAAGGGAAGACTTTATCCAATTTTGTAGTCGAGTTGACATGGGATGAGGTCGATACCGAAGAGTTAGTAGATCCAGTAAATGAGCCAAAAAAGCAAGTGCTAACCCGACTGAAGCTGAGATGAGGGTGGCCAGAACTGTAGCGACCGAGAATGAAGAAAAAAGATTCATATTCAAGAACAGAGTGTTGGATGAGGGAACTTTCTTAAAAAAAGATAATATTTGGAACCTATTTGTAGATGGATCTTCTTGTGAGACTAAGAGTGGTGCCGACTTGATAGTGTCGGCCCCAGATGGGACTGACATGGAATACACTCTAACATTTAGTTTTAAGGCATATAATAATGAATATGAATATGAAGCTCTCCTGGATAGACTCTCCCTCGTCAGAGCATTGAATGTCGGACAACTATTTCTTCATAATGATTCTAGTTTGGTGGTAAATCAAATTATGGGTGTGTACGGGGCAAAGCATGAGAGGATATCCAAGTACCCAGTAGGGGTAAAAGAAATGTTAAAGAATTTTAGAGAGGTGAAACCAAAAAATATGCCTCGGCTAGAGAACAGTCGAGCCGAGGCTTTAGCAACATTACTGTCTATGACCAGACTAGAGATTAAAAGGTCAGTGCTTGTGGAGATCGTACATCGATCGACCATTGAAGAAGAGGATAATACAAGGGAGTTCTATTTAGACCTGAACTCGGGTGCATCTTGGATGGATACTCTCACTTGATACATTAAGGATGGGTAACTACCAGAGTTAAATTTGGAAAGAAAGAAGCTGAGATACAGGGCGGTCAAGTTCTCAATCATAAGAGACGTCTTGTATAAGAAGTGATTCCTCCTCCGATTAATCCGATACGTTCATCTGAAGAAAGTGGAATATGTACTTAAATATGTACATGAGGGCTCTTATTCCAGTCATATAGGAGGGAGATCATTGGCAAAAAGAATAGTCACTCGGGGGTATAGGTGGTCGACCCTGGCCAAGGATGCAACAAACCATGTGAAAAGATGTGACAAATGCTAGAGATATGCCAGTATACCTCATTAACCTCAATCCTAGGTCCTTAAAATTATCTTTGACCTACGAAATAGGTCCCTACAACTATTCATCCTTAGAATTGATCTCGACCCACGTAATTTGTCCCTATTATCCTAGCTCTTCATAATTGTCCTCGACCCGTGGAATCGGTCCCTCATAACTTTAGGTCCTCAAAATTGACCTTGACTCATAGAACCGGTCTCCATAACTTTAGGTCCTCATAATTGACCTCAACCCAAAGAATCGATCCCTACAATTTTAGGTCCTCAGAATTAACCACGATCCACAGAATCGATCCTTATAACTACATGTCCTCAGCACTGACCTCGACCCGTAGAATCGGTCCCTACAATCGTAGGTCCTCAGAATTGACCTCCACCCACATAATCGATCACTCACAACTTTAGATCCTCATAATTGACCTCAACTTGAAGAATCGGTCCCCTTAACTTTAGGTCCTCAGAATTGATCTCAACCCATAGAATTGGTTCCTCATAACATTAGGTCCTTAGAATTGACCTTGACCTGCAGAATCGATCCCCTTAACTTTAGGTCCTCAGAATTGACCTCGATCTTCAAAACTGGTCATCACAACTTTAGGTCCCCAGAACTGACCTCGACCCAGAATCGACCACACATAGTATAACATTAGGCCCTCATAATCAACCGCTACCCTTCGAAACTATCACCCTCACCGCTTTAGTTCAAAAAATTAACCTTAAACAACCTCTATCCCAACTTCAATGTGGTGTATATTCGATGACCTTCACTTATTACAAGCTCACTCGTCGAGGGGCTTTATAGACACCACATTCTAGGAACCCCCCAAGCATCTCCTTAAAATTCTAGCACTTTATCCTTCATCACCATAAAACCTAGGTCATACTCCAAGTATTGATTGGGAGTCCATCGAGAGCTCCCGATCCTCATTTAAATGCTAATAAACTTTCTCACCTGAGTGAAAACTCATTGTTTCACTACACCAAATACCATAAATGGTCACGGAGAAGGGGTCACGGCCTAAAATCATGACTATGGTAAAAATGGGCATGACCAAATCCATGACTCTGTGTGGTAATGGGTTGTCTTGTGGTTGGTCACGGATCTAAATGATGACTGATTTGGGTCACGACTTTAGACCCCGACCCAGCCGTGACCATTATGGCACCAAGTTTCCCTCCATTTTTTGTCAGGGATAAGTCACGGCCCTTAGCTGTGACCACAAACCTCATTACACAATTACATGGTCACGGCTTAAGTCCGTGACCAGTTAATTATCTGAGTCATAACTTTGGACCGTGACCATGGCCTTATATCCACACTGACGTGTAAAAAATAAAGGGGTCACGTCATAGGGTCACGACCCTAATCCATGACCATGGTCTTTATACTTAAAAAATGCAGAATAGTTTTTCATTTCCATCGAAAACTTCTAAACCCTTATTTTCCCTCCATCTCTCTGGAGATTTCCTTATGTTAATCTCAATCTCTCTCCTTCTCTCAATCTCAAAGGTAAATACATATTTCTCTATGTGTGTACATGGTAAATACGTGTGTGTATATATATGTGTGTGTATATATACGTCTGTGTGTGTGTGTGTGTGTATGCGTCTGTGTATATGTGTGTGTATGTATACGTGTGTGTATTGTGTATATGTATGTAGTTGTGTATACATTGTCATTGTGTGTACTGTGTATACTCCAAATGTGTATGTGTGTGTATTATTGAAAAAAATACATATATATGACTAATGATTGTTTAAGTTTCAAACTAGGGAAAATTTTAATTTAATGGATAGTGTGAGTTTAAGTTTCAAACTAGGGGAAATTTTAATTCATGGATATAGTTGGTTTAATTTTTGAACTAGGGAAATTTTTTAATTAAATTGATATTGTTGGTTTAAGTTTAAGGAGCAAATATGAAAAAATACCTCTCCATTAAAAAAATACAGGACCATTAAAAAAAAAAATCTCCATTAAAAAAATACAAAACATAAGGGTTGATTTTGGGGATTGTTGGCTTAAATAACAAAAGTAGGTATTCAAAACATAATAAATTATTGGTTGATGATTCATTAGAGACATTATTTGTAGGAATCATATCCACTCCCTCGTACATAATAACTTGCCAATGATTTATTAGAGCCATTATTTATAGGAATCATATTCACACCCTCGTTCATTTTTCTCAGAAAAAATGAGTCACGGTGATAATCGATGGTAACAAGAGTATGAGAGGTGGAAATTGGTCCGCACTCGTACCTCTTTAATTAATGATACTCATAAAGTGGGTACTCCATTTTTTTGGTATGGGAATAGGAAGATCGAACAATTTAACTACCTTGTAAATTATGGAGTTCATTTCCAGCAAAAGTACTTGTTCGATCATATTCTATTTTCCTTGCCACAATGTTGGGATAAAGGTGTACAATATATATATCGTGTACATAATCCCGATAAAGAACTGACCTTGCTTACACTATCGGAGAAGGTCGAAAAAAAGTTCCCCCATTCTGGATATAATTACATATAAAGAGCGTTGATGAAGACCGTGGTGTCTCGCGACATATGCACATCAAACTCGATCTTGCCAATAGGCTGAAGAGGATGAGATTTGAGTTCATGTTGCTGACATCTATGCATCCATTATAGATACGCTTCCTCCTAATTGGCCACGTGCAAGAATCCATAGGATTTTTAAAACAAATCCAGAATGGATGGAGACAAGACACAATAAAGTCTTACTATGAATAGGTATATTATAACATATGGTCAAAAAATTTATTTTGTTAGTTATATCTTCATATAGAATTTTTAAACTATGCATCTATTATTATAGATACACATTTAACTTTTATTATTTTTTTAGATAATGTCGGGCGGTAATGGAAGTAACGCTCTGATTAGGCACATATTCTTCACATTTATCCCCTTAATTTTGGTATTTTTATGATCCCGTGCAGTGTAAATATCTTAGATTTGTCTCGTATTTATGCTACAAACCCCTTTTGGCAAGTATTTCGTGTTTTGTGTATTTCTCAAGTTCTTTATAGGTATTTCATGCAAGTTAGTGCGAAGGAGAACTCAAAACAGTGAAAGAAAGCAAGAAATGTGAAGTTCAAGGGCATTTTTGTAATTTTGAAGCCTTAGTCCAGAGGTGGGTCCAATTGGAAAGTTGAAGATATTGCAATTAAAAGAACACTGGACAAAATGACACCTCAATCCGAGCTACGGTGAAGAAGTTATGAGGTTTTGAAGTTGCGAGATAATGAAGAGTCATTTTTAGAAATGAAGAGTCATTTTCAGAATTGAAGAGTCAAAACTCTTGAAATTTGTTGTTTAATTCATTTTTATTTGGAGAGGCATGGGAAGAGACATTTTTTGAGATCTATAAAATGGCAAACCCTAGTAGGAAGAAAGTAGCTTTTGGTTACGTCACATTGTAGGAGGCTAGTAGTTAGTTTTTAAAGGATTCTTGTATCCAAGAACCCTAGTTTTGAAGTTTGGATACTATTCAAGATTCGAAGATATATTCAAGATTCATCATTCATCCATTGCAAGTAATTTTAGTTTATTATTTTTACTGCTTTCATAGTTAGTTTAATTAATTGGTGCTTTCTAGTTTTCCATTCCCCATTCAAGTTATGTTCTCAATTTTCTAGATTTAGTTATGAATTCCTCCACTTTTGAGTTTTAAGTTTTCTTTTATTTTAATCATGGTAGGCTAGATTTTTGAAGGTCGGGATACATGAACTCAACCTGATGTGGTAGTTGCATGTGTATAAAATTAATCCTCTAAATTTAATGGATTATTACGACCGTATTATTTAGGAATGCACCAATTGTAGATCTTTGTATCTCGGTTGCTTCAGGGTAACCGGGATGCTTTAGAATGCAATTCGAGTGTAACTATCGCAATACCGATTTAATCGACCTCTGATTAAGTATGGTGCGGGCTTGAACCTCATATACGTAATGCTTGGGAGTACTAAATTATGGGTCTAATTAATCCCTTAAATTTACGATTAGTTTTATACCATCAATACATTAGGGTTGAGGGATTGTATTCCCGTCCTATTCTCTCATCATATAGTTTAAGTTTTAATTCAATCATCATCATTATTTTAGGGAATTTAGAATAGTTGCATTCCATTCATATTTTAGTTCATTAGTTAATCATTTTCAATATTGCATATAGTATAGCTATTCCACCAATCAAATCATCTTTTTATTTCTTTATAGAGTCAAGTTTGGGTTAATAGTCGTACCTTTATCGTTACGTTCACTCGTCCTAGTTCCCTGTGGATTTGATACCCAGACTCTCCACTATACTCCGCAAGAGTGTAGTTACAAGTTTAGGTTTTTATGTATTGAGTTTGGAAGCCGATAACAACGACTAGAGTATTACACGGATGCTCGGTTTTTCCACTCAATCAAAATGGCTCCGTTGCTGGGGAATTAGGTAGACTTTAGGTTAGGTTGGTTAATCCCGAATTTGACCTTAAAAAAATGCAAAAAAAAAAAAATCAGAAAAATGTGTGTCACGTTTTTGAATTGCCCACTTTGAAATGTCTTATTTTAACTCTTTTGGTGTCTTTAATTATTATGCTAATAGTGAGGAGGAGAATGAACTCACGATTTATGAACATTGGATCAATATAACTGAAGATGAGTCTCATAAATACAAGCCCAGTGCTAAGGCCATCCAAATTTATGAAAATGAAAGGCTTGAAGAAGAAAGGCGTGAAAAAGAATATAGAGAAAAAAATAGTTTTGGGGAGCAAGAGTTGGATGCATTATTCAAATCCAGTGACGATTTTTCTTCCGATATTTTTGAGACTAAAGAATGTTTTCAACCAAATGAGGAATCCAATGAAGAATCACTTGAGCTTGAATTTATGTCCTCACCATTCTCATTCACTATTATCGAACCATTAAATCCATCACAAGAACTGGATGCATGTCTTGAGGATGTTGATCCGATTCTTGTATGGGAATATTTTTTTGAGATGCTTCATCTTACGAGACATACACTTAGACGTGTCACTCCACCAGATCCAGTTGAAAATTTTGGGGGAGAAGATTTTGAGGACAAGGACTTTATGATTGAATTATTTTCCAAGATGGACTCTTTCTATTTGTGTGCTTCGCTTCCCATACTAATTGAAAAATCTATGGGAGGTGATTCTATTTTTCTTGGATTCCTATGGTACTTGTCCCCCTATGCACCCAAATCCTTCATTACCCCCCTAGATTTTTTAATAGGTGGTGATTCATTTCTTTCGCTTTGCACATTCCTTCCGTTGTTCAAACGGAATTCTTATTTTTCGGGCGGCATGCTTTCTAGTGGGGGCAAACCATTAATCCCTAAAAGTCATATTGTATTTTGGATGGACCCTCAAATTTTTCGACTTCTAGTGTATAACTTATTAGAATTTCAAATCGCAGGTACATAATTAGCTTTTTCTTTTTCCTTTTCTTTTTTTTAGAGTTTAGAGTAATTAGTTAGAGTTTTTGTTATTCTTTTTTCTATGCTTGGTTCTAACATGTTTTGTAAATTCAATGGATTCGCACTCATCGGGGATCGCTCCATTATTGGGTAATATCTTTCTTTTCCTCTCTTTATGTTGTGTTCTTGATTCGTATTGAGAACAAAGCAACATTTAAGTTAGGGGTGTGGGATATTCTTCCCGTTTATTTCTTAGATTCATTGATTCGATCACATGTTCTTTCCAAGTGTGTTTTTTTTAGAAAATTGCACAAATTTCGAAAAAGTTGAAAAAACCAAAAATATTTGTCTTCAAAATAAATAAAAATTGGAATTTAAATTTTTCAAAAATATCACATTTATTCTATTTAAAGTCTCAAATTGTTAATAATCAATTGCACTAAGCCGAAAATTGACTGAAGATGGAAATTGAAAGAAAATTGACGACTTAACGAATAAGTGTGGAGATTTATCAAACCCGGTGAGATTTCGAGCGTTTCACTTTTTTATGAGTTTTTAAATCAATCTGAGTTTATGATTAACTCAAAGCCGAAAATTGACCGAAGATGGAAATTGAAAGAAAATTGATGACTTAACGAATAAGTGTGGAGATTGATCAAACCCAGTGAGATTTCGAGCCTCTCAATTTTTTATGAGTTTTTAAATCAATCCGAGTTTATGATTAACTCAAAGTTCTTTTCAGCGTTTTAATAAGTCGTAGATGATCTCAATCCTTTGTTTTGATTGGTTATGGGAAATGTGTGAAATGTTGTCTCGAAATTCATGCTAAATATATCTGTAAACTTAATTAATCTCGAGATGCATATGGTAATGTGATTAGCAATTTGGACAATGAAGTAGGCCCTCGTTTGTTACCCAAAAATATTAGCCATAATAAAGTTGTGAAAAAAAATTATCCCTTTATAACCCACTTTGAGCCTAACAAAATATTTCCCTTTGTTTGATAACCCGAAAACCCAAATAGCCCGAAATTGTGAAAAATGGAAAAATCAGAATTTCAGTCCGAAAAGTGCAACAAAAAGGGGCAAAAGAATAGAATGCTCACCAAAAATAGCAAAAAAAAAAAGAAGAAGAAAATGAAAATAGAAAAAAGAAAGAGAAAAATGATCAAATGCCCGAAAAAACACAATTGGACGTCATCAGGACATTTTTCGATTCCGAACAAGCCGTCTATTCCCAATTTTACCCTTTACACTTTTTAACCCGAAAAGTCCTAACCGAGTCAGAATGGCAAAATTAATTACTGCATGGAGAGATAAGATATGAAAAGATAGTAAAAGAGATTAAAATGGTATGATTAAGTGATGATGTTTCCCGTTTCCTAATAACTATATTCCGATGATGAGATCTTTTCACCATATATTTCCTTCTTTTCAATTTTGTATGCATGAATTTGTGTCCATTATATTTACTCCTTATATCATGCATACTAAGATAAAATAGCCACAATTCGAGTGATTGATTTGTGAGTGCATCCGTAAGAATTTGAATTAAAACGAATTTTTGGAAAGTAACGTAATGCTCAATCGGTAGAAATTTGAGGTTTAATTTATGGCTTTGCACATACACACTATGGTTTGAAACATTTGAATATGAATTTATGGTGATTATTTTTCAAAAAGTTTAAATTGTACAATTTCTAAGTATTTTGATATTTATTTGAGTCAATAAAGAATTTTGTGGGTGTATTCACTGCAAACCCTCACGAGACAAAACTCGTCCTACTAGGGTAACCTAGGGGTTTAAAGGCTTCTTGCATATGCTCAATGCAATTGCTTGCCTGAGAAAGTGGAATTTTATTTTAATAAAGGAATTTTCAAGACTGGAATTTTGTTCAGATTCATTTACATTTCTCGGTACGCGCAAAGTTCTATGTTAGGGGGTGTGATTAGGCACATATTCTTCACATTTATCCCCTTAATTTCGATATTTTTATGATCCCGTGCAGTGTAAATATCTTGGATTTGTCTCGTATTTATTCTACTAACCCCTTTTGGCAAGTATTTCGTGTGTTGTATATTTATCATGTGCTTTATAGGTATTTCATGCAAGTTAGTGCGAAGGAGAACTCAAAACAGTGAAAGAAAGCAAGAAATGTGAAGTTCAAGGGCATTTTTGTAATTTTTAAGGCTTAGTACGGAGGTGGGTCCAATTGGAAAGTTGAATATATTCAAATTACAAGAATACTGGAGAAAACGGCACCTCAATCCGAGCTACGGTGAAGAATTTACGAGGTTTTGAATTTGCGAGATAATGAAGAGTCATTTTCAGAACTGAAGAGTCATTTTCAGAACTGAAGAGTCAAAAATCTTGAAATTTCTTTTTTAATTCATTTTTATTAGTTGTAAAACGTGGAGAGGCATGAAAAGATTCATTTTTTAAGATCTATAAAAGGGCAAACCCTAGTGGGAAGAAACGAGCTTTTGGTTACTTCACATTGTAGGAGGCTAGTAGTTAGTTTTTAAAGGATTCTTGTATCCAAGAACCCTAGTTTTGAAGTTTGGATACTATTTAAGATTCAAAGATATATTCAAGATTCATCATTCATCCATTCCAAGTAATTTTAATTTATTGTTTTTACTGCTTTCATAGTTAGTTTAATTAATTGTTTCTTTCTAGTTTTCCATTCCCAATTCAAGTCATATTCTCAATTTTCTAGATTTAGTTATGAATTCCTCCACTTTTAGTTTTATGTTTTCTTTTATTTTAATCATGGTAGGCTAGATTTTTGAAGGTCGGGATACATGAACTCAACCTGATGTGGAAGTTGCATGTTTATGAAATTAATCCTCTAAATTTAATGGATTATTACGACCGTATTGTGTAGGAATGCGACAATTGTAGATCTTTGGATCTCGGTTGCTTCAGGGTAACCGGGATGCTTCAGAATGCAATTTGAGTGTAACTATCGCAATACCGATGTACTCATCCTCTGATTAAGTATGGTGCGGGCTTGAACCTCATATACTTAATGCTTGGGAGTACTAAATTATGGGTCTAATTAATCGCTTAAATTTACGATTAGTTTTATACCATCAATACACTAGGGTTGAGGGATTGTATTCCCGTCTTGTTCTCTCATCATATAGTTTAAGTTTTAATTCAATCATCATCATTATTTTAGGGAATTCAGAATAGTTGCATTCCATTCATATTTTAGTTCATTAGTTAATCATTTTCAGTATTGCATATAGTATAGCTATTCCACTAATCAAATCATCTTTTTATTTCTTTGTAGAGTCAAGTTAGGGTTAACAGTCTTACCTTTGTCGTCATGTTCACTTGTCCTAGTTCCCTGTGGATTCGATACCTAGACTCGGAACTATACTCCGCAAGAGTGTAGTTACAAGTTTAGGTTTTTTTGTATTGAGGTTGGAAGCCGATAACAACGACTAGCACGGACTCTCGGTTTTTCCACTCGATCACGCTCCAACCAACAACAACCAACAACTACAAGTAGAATTCTCATCACCAATTGGTGATCAATACTCAACTCCACAAACTGTTCACTCCCCTACTCCGAGTTGCAGTAGGCTAGGTACTCCCACTAATCCAACTGACACACTGAATGCTCCTGAAACTGTCGGGTCAGTTAAGAACAAGCCGATTGGCTTCTCTTTTTTTGGGAAATTAGCCCAAGGGGGATAAGAATCACGTTCAACATTTTAAAGCCTAGTGTTTATCGTTGGCAAAAATAAATGTGGGTGTGGGAGAATCTAACAATTGGAACCTCGTAGATAAAGATATTAAAGATGACATCTACGAGCAACTCAGTAAACAGGTTTCATTTTTTCCCAACTTTTAAATTAAGGTGCTTTCTCAGGTTGCTAAACAACTCCGAACATATCGGATAAACCTTAAGAAGAAGCATTTTCCTAAGGTAGCATCAAGCTCCGACATTTTCGTGCTCAAATACAAAGTCCCTTCGAATGTTGAGATGCCAGTATCTCAATGGAATGATTTTTTGGAGAATGAGGTGAAGGACTCCAAAATTCTACAAAGGGATGAAAACAAGAAGAATTGGGACAAAAAAATTAATGTCCATCGGCTTGGCTCGAAATCTTATGAATATTTGAAGAACGAGTGGATGATCGTTATGAAGGGAAGCCTGGATGAAGGAAATACACCGAATCGGGCCAACTTATACGTGCATGCTAGACAAGACAAAGATAATAAATTCCCTCCTCACTTGGCCAGGATTCTAGAATCAATGGAGTGTATCAATAGTCAATCAGATTCAAGCCCGATCGATGATATTGACAATGATGCCATCCCACAAACCTTTGGGAAGGACCATAGAGGGAAGATGAGAGGTTTGGGGTCGCATATGTCAAAAATAAGATTCAAACACACTGCACCTCTCATGGAAGAGCTTTCTTTAGTTAATAAGCATTTTGCGTCTAACGATGAACGCCAATCTAGGAATGAAGGGGTTATAATGGGGATTTTAAATGAACTGGGAGGTGTGAATGATAAACTTGCAACGATAGTGTCCCTTTTAACCGATCGCATGCCCCTACAGACCCCAATGCATCCCGGTTTCCCTCCACAGATGCCAGGGATTCCTCAAAATTTTCCTCGTTCTCCATTCCCCCCACATATTTCGGTTCCTCCTTCAACATCCCCTTTCTCAGTACCTCAGTATGGCGCAGGTCTTGGATAATCGTCAATAACCCATAGTGACTATGGAGAGAAATACTATATACAAGACCTGAGCGGAAAATTTATCATTGGGATCTATATGCTCATGTCCACTATCGTAGCAACTTTAGTACATAATTGACCTTTGTATGAGGGTGAGTGTCAGATTATGGTTGATACAGTATTTGATGGTTGTGAAACTGTTCCAACGCACGTCAACAGTGGATAAGGGAATTTTTTGAAAAATAAGGTAGAGTCTGTTACCACTTGTCTAGTTTATCCCTTGATGAAGATGTAGTAATATTTTTCTTATGTTGTAATAATATCAGTAGAAAATTTATTTAATTTGAGTTAAAGTGGTTTTGTTGTATCGTTGATTGGCGTGTTCTTGAATTTAAGTTATGTCATAGTTTGATTGATTGGTGCGGTATTGACTATATTAGTGCTTTTCTTTGATACTATATTAGTGCTTTACTATACAACATGATATTTATTTTATCATGTTAACACGGGACTACAATTTGAAGATTATTGAATGGATTTTCCACAATACAAAGAGTGGATGGGGGAGACTGGACGAATAGCTAATAGTTATTTTAAAGGCGTTCAAGAATTTATTAGATATTCTTTTAAGAACCTTGAAAGTGAGAAGATTCCATGTCCGTGCACCTATTGTATAAACGAAAAATAAAAATCATTAGAAGATGTTGAGTTACATTTAATAATGTGGAGAATTTGTCAAGATTGTGACAAATGGACATACCATGGTGAAAAATATGTACCTTATGTTCTCGAAGAATTATCGTTAATAGACCACGTAACAGAACACCAACGAGTAGAAGTGGTAAATTATTCGCCAACACATCTTCCATTGGCCGACCTAATTGACGATGCTTACGGAGTCCACCACGACCAAAACCACTAACTTATGGAGAGAGATAAAATGCTCAATGATCAATTTTATACTGAAGTACTAAGAGACCGAGAATATATACGGTTGAAAACCAATGCGGCTAGAACGTTGTATAAAGATTGTGATGAAGATCATTCGGTATAATATGTAATGATTTGTTTTCATGAATTGAAGAGTCAATTTGGCTTGTGTGGAAACAGTGTAACCGGAGTTCTTAAGTGGGTTAAAGAAATTATCCCAGAAGAGAACACGTTACCAAGAAATTATCCTACCGTGAAGAAGAGATTGAAGGGTTTGGGATTGAAATACAAATCTATTCATGCATGCAAGTATGATTGCATATTGTATCACAACGAACACAAAGAGAAGAATGATTGTCCAATATACGGTGAGCCTAGATATGTCGTTTGTGAGAAGGTAAATGAAAAACCTTTAAAATATCAAAAGAGCTCTCAAGTTCCACAAAAGATTTTGAAGTATTTTCCACTTGGGGCATGATTAAAATGATTTTTTAGTGTGCCGTTGATAGCGGAGGCCATGACATGGAACGCTCGATAAGAGGTGGGTGGGAATATGTTGCGTCAACCGGTTGATTCACTCGTTAGAAAATTTCAAATGCATGACACCATGAATTTTGCAAAAAAACCACGCAATGTTCGTCTTTCAATCTTAACAGATGGGATTAACCCTTTCGGTAATTTAAGTACTACTCAAAGTTATTGGCCAGTTCTAATGGCGCCTTTAAGTCTCCCTCTGACACTATGCATGAGAAAGGATTTCACATTATTATCTTTAATGATACCCGGGATGAAGGTTGTGCGTGATGATATTGATATATTCTTATCCCCGTTAATCAAATAACTTAAAGAGTTATGGGTTAAAGGAGTGACATCGTTCGACTCTCACAAGGGTGAAGAGTTCACACTTAAAGTAATGGTGATGTGGGCGATCCGCTACCTTCCTGCTTATGGGACCTTGTCCGGTTGTAATGGTCATGGTTATTATGGATGTCCCGTATGTGGGGAGGAAATTGAAGCCATTTGTCTACAATATAGTACTAAGATGATTTACACAGGTCATTATAGATTTCTTTCGACTAGTATCCCTTTCAGGAATGGGAAGTATAATTTCTATCCTATTTGTCACGAGCGTCGGATGCAATATGCTTGGCTTTCTGATCAGCGGATCGAGGAGAAGGTGGTGGTTGCGAGTGCGGTGAATAGGTACATATGCAAACATCCCAAGTTTGTAAACCTGAAGTGTAAATCAAGGAGAGATCCTAACGACCCTACTAAAGCAAACCATGGTCCAAGCGACCGATATTTTTTTATTTGTCGTATTGGAAAGATCATCATATTATGCATGTAATTTATGTGATACACATAGAGAAGAATGTTGCAAAACATCTAATAGGAACATGTCTAGGTAGATCTCATTCCAAAGATGGAGTGCAAGCCCACCGAGATCTACATGATATGAAGCTAAAGAAGAAACTTTGGTTAAAAAATTATCCTATAACAGGAAGAATTTATACCCCTCCGGCTGCTTTCACTTTGACTAATAGGGAGAAGAATACCCTCTTAGACATGTTGTTCAACTTGAAGACTCCGAATGGTTATTCTGGTAATTTACGTAGGGTCGTAAACTACTAAGCAAATGACTTAAAACAATTCAAGTCTCACGACTGGCATGTAATCATCCAATTAATCCCTCTATTATTTCGGCATTGCTTCTCTGAACATAAAGACCTCCATCGGGAAATTATGCAAATAAATTTCTGTTTTGACCTAGTTTGTGCAAAAGTGGTAAACCTAAGGCACATTAGAGCTGAAAAATCAACTTTAGCCGAGGTAGTTTGTGTATTAGAGAAATATTTTCCTGCATCGTTCTTCGATATCCGCATCCACTTGCTTGTGCATTTATGTGATGAAGCTTTATTATGTGATCCCGCTAGGTATCGTTGGATGTATCCTTTTGAGAACTTGATGAAAACCTTTAATGATTATATAAAGAATACATGGTATATTGGAGGGTCAATTATTGAAGAATACGTAACTGTGGAATCATCATTATACGCAAGGTAATATATTCCAAAACAAGAGGTTAGGAGGTTAAATCCTCGTAGACAAGGAGTGATCAAAGAACCTGATGAGTTTAAGGACAAATTACTGTTTGGGAACCCTAAAAGGTGAAATTCACAAATATACAATACGAGCAAGCAACTCGTTATGTCTTTGAATCGCAAGATGTAGTCGAAGAATTGAGAGAGTGAGTATCTGTTGAATTCTTCTTCTTTGATTATACATATTTTATATTTTATGATCTAGACTCTACAATTTACCCGTAGGAAGTACGATAATGAAATTACCCAAAATCAAAGGAGAAATTGCACGACAACTGATTTTAGGGCATGTGTATCAAAAAAGGTAATCTTCACATCTTATGTGTGTAGTTATTTATTCGGGTGTGATAAAAACATGCCTTAATACAAATTCATTAATAAATTCAGCTTCTAAAAAGAGTTGATGTCTCTTCCAGGCTTGCACGCCTAGCAAAAGTCCCTAATTTTTGTGCGAAAGAGTTTAAGAAATTCCGTACCAACGATTTTGATTTCATTTCATATCCATATGAGGAAAAATTTTTGATGCAAAAAGTGGAATATCAATTTTTCCTTGACCACCTATATCGCTTGCAAAAGCGATGAAAATCCAAAGAATATGGTACTAACCTATTATAGGATAGTCCAACAAAACCTAGAACTTGATTACTTAGATTTTACAGAAACCGTATTCTATTGTGATTGGATAAAGGTGGAGGATACTACGAATGCTTCCAAAGTTGATCCTGACTCCAAACTTATTATGTTAGATTTATCAAAGATGAAGAGTAAAGATCTCATAGTCGATGAGCCTTTTATTTGTGCCTTTCAGAATGTAAAGAAGGTATTATACTCGCAGTGCATAAATGATGGAAATTGGTCTATTGTTGTGCATGCACCAAAGGGTATGACTACTGAAGTGGATGCATTGAAGGCTCCAAAAGACTTACAGTCAGCTCTTGATGACAGCCCTAATTTGAAGGATCTTTTTGTTCATTTAAATGAAGATTGAGTATCAAAATATTATGTTAACCTTGCCAATCTTATTTGTATCCTGTTTTGATATTAACATTGTATTAGTGATTTACTTTGATGTATGAAGGTTTAGTTACTTGTACGAATGTTTAATATGATTTATGTAATTTAACTTTCGATAATATGTTATGCTCAGCCGAATATTTAGTTACTTTAATAAGAAGCTCGGTTTGAGAATAGAGTCATTTGAGTTTGTTATTGGATCAAATTGACTTGGCTAAATTTCCACATGTTCCTATACATATACATTTGTTGATCAGTTTCATTGATGCAATGTTCATAAAATGAAGTTAAATTAGCTTGATTTTATGAAGATTGTATTACAGAAACTAGCCAACAAATGTACGGGTAAAAGAATACATTGGGGGATCTGATCACCGCGTGAAAGGTGTGTTCGAGTAAGGACACAGTCGTTGTTTTAGTTTCATCGCGATAATACAAACAAACCTAAATTATGACTACACTTACGATATAAGTATAGCGGCAAGTTGGGTAAAGTAAATCCACAGAGACGAGTTGCTAGAATTTAATTGATTTAGTACTCCTGAATAAAAGTGTAAAAGATAAATTACAAACTAAAAGAAAAGATGCCTAAAAGGGAAATATTAATCTAGGCAAGGGAAAATAAAACTAGATTAAGAAAGCGGGTAAAAACTATAGGTTGCGTCGAATATCCCTCACCCGAGTTAATTACTATAAAATGGTTACATGGGTTGACGAGTTATTACAAATGCGTCTCGTTTCGACAGTTAATTGTATCAAGGGTTATCACGCCCCTAAATCTGCATAAAAGCCTAATAAGATTTTGGTGTCAACAAATACCCCGACATTATGCACGCAAGGTCGTAAGCACGGGACATACATGATATGCCCCATCAAATCTCCTAGGTGTAATAACTAGGACAACACACCCAAAATAGACCCGTAAACACCATCACCAAAGCCAAGCAACATGTCAACCCGAAATGAGTTCAATACGTCTCAACCTAGACTAACTTATCTAGAAAGCATGATAAAAATGCAGTAAAGAACGCAGTAAATAAATGCAATAAAGTTACACTAGGAAGCAAGGAAATAAAGCATGTAAACCTAAATTAGAAGGCATGCAAATTAACTAGAAAGCAAGAAATAATGAAATACAATATATATTAATGGAGAGGGAAGATAAAAGTACAATCTTACAAACCCAAATGTAATCACACCATATGAGGAAGAAGAAAAGAGCTCTCAACTCCCAAACCCTAACATAAAACTGACCTAAAAACTAATATATTACAAGATATCTGATATTTACAACAAAATTGGTATTTATAGTAAGTTGAATTAAATTAGAAAAGAAGAGAGAAAATAAAAGAAAAGCCAAAATATCTGCAGAAAACTGGGGATTGATCGATTGATCCCTTGTGATCGATCGATCGATCGATGGCGAAAAATTAAGCCCACTGTCTCCCCACAATTGCCAAAATCTGAAGGATCGATCGATCGATGGTTTTGATGGTTCGATCGATCAAGAAAGTGTGAGACCCCTGCATTCCTTTTCCTTCTCTTCTCCCCTCTTTTGGTTTTATTGCTTTTCGCTTCTGCCAAAAGTGTTGTAAATACTTTGTTAGGGATTCTAATTGCCCACCGTTCACGTCCACGCAAATCTTGCGAGTAGGGATACAACTTCTGTGAAGAAGTTGAGCCAAGTGCCCAAGCTATGAATTGATCGAATTGCCCTTGAACGTGCGATCGTGTACGGAAATCGAGTGGAATGCGTCCGAACTTCACACTTAGAATCCAAATACCTATAAAAGCTCAATTAACCCCTACAAACCATGTTATCACCGAAATTCGAGGTTGTCTAGTTAACGAGCATAAATATAGGGAATAAGATACCCGAGGGGGCTAATATGCATAGGTTCGAGAGATGAAATACGCAATATTTGCATATTATCACACCCCCTAACTTACACATTGCTAATACCTAGCAATGTAATAGGATGCAACAAGAACTACAAGCAAACAAAAAGCAGGAGATAGTACAAAAGTATGGTATAAAATCATAAGGCCACTTTTGCGGGCGATTCGATTGCATTTAGCATATGCAATAAGCAGTTAAACCCCCAAGTTACCCTGGTGGATTAGTGTCGTCTCGTGAGGGTTTTTAGGGATGATACCCATAAACATCAAATGGTTTCCTCAAAATATGCCCAAACCAACATGCAACAATCCCAACAATAGCGAACAAGATTTCATACGCATTATTAGCAAAGTGAATGAATTCAAACAAAAGTCTGAATCATTAACATTATAGAATGCACCTCATAGAATTGAAACCTAAAAAAGTGGGAGGAGAGAGAGCACATGCAAAGTATGATTTGGCAAAAACTTATATAAACCAAATACTAAATTAATGCAAGCATATATTCAATCCTCACGGGAATTACACTCATCAAGCGAATTCACTCGAAATAGGGAGGTAACACGGGACATGCAGGAATAATGAATAAATGTGAAGGGAAACTAGGCCGCACACATGTCACAAATGAAGAACGCTATATATAAAATGAAAAACTAAAATCTCAATGAAAGATACCACCCATTAAAAGAGGCGAAATGCATTTTCACAGATTATCAAAACTATCAAAACTTTTAAATTGCATCTACTTAAGATCACATAGTAATTTAATATGGTTGTAATGTAGGCTCGGCTAGGGTACGAAATGAAAGGGATGTATTTACGGATTCAAAGTGTTCGGAGATGAAAACTTGGAATAATGGGAAAATGCGGGCAATATCAAAATAGGAAAAACAAGTTCCAAACAAGCATTAGATATATCATCAGGGAGAGTAATCAAAGCTTATTGAAATATATACACAACATTTACAACTTTCTCTTTCTTTTCTTTTATTTTCTTCTTTTTCTCATTTTTTTCATTTCTTTTCTTTTGCTTTTTTCTTTCTCTTTTTCTTCTCTTTTTCACATCTCTCTTTTCTTTACTTTTCTCACTCTCATATGCCTAAATTGCAACCGACATCACAATAGCATCATTCAATCCCAATTGATATTCCAAAAAAAGGTATGGATGGTGTATGTATGGTATATAACACTCCAATATGGAGTTGATTATGGGATTGGGGTTATGAAACGAAAGGGTATTAATTAGGCTCAAAGGGGTTGACAACGGTAAACATATAAGGTGAGGTCAAGGCTAATATGGGTGATATAACAAAGATGGCCTATGATCATTTCCAAAAGTTTACCCAATTCTCGAGTCAAAACAATATATGAAAATCATGATCAAGTAACACATTTCATGTATGAACTCAATTAATGAACGGTCAAATGAAAGAATAGAGAGATTATCGACGAATTAAACATTTTCAAAGAGGAAAGAATAGTGTACACACTCACAAACGACGAAAGGTACAAAGCTTACTCGGTGTAAGTATATACAATGCAACAAAAGATTACCGAGTTATAAAAATCTTAAACCAAATCAATAAAATAATAAAAGTGCATGTGCTCATGGGATTAAAGTTTAATTCATGAAGTTATTCATAATATCAATAATTGAGACTAAAGTCTAATAACTTCTAAAATCAAGAACATTCATCATTGGGTTGTCTACTGGATCGGCCAATTATTGAAATTTATCATCAGAAACAAAGGAAAAATGGCCAACAAAGGAGAAAAAATAAAGAAAATCTTTTTGAAATTTTTGAATTTTTCTAAGAAAAGAATACTAAGTAACTAACATGTGAGAAAAAACATGGACTAAGTAATGAATGGATGGAATATCCCACACCCCCTAACTTAAAACCTGACATTGTCCTCAATGTGAATTAAGAACCAAGCTAAAGTGAGGAAAAGAGCGATATTACACAAAATTGGAGTGATCCCCATAAGAACAAGTCCAAAGAATATAAAGAACAAGTTAGTACGAAGCATAACAAAAACAATTAAAAAAAAAGTTAACTAATTACTCTAGACTTAATTAAAAAGGAAAGAAAAAAAAAAAAGCTAACTATATACAACCTACTATTTAGGCTTCACACTAACTGTACACTAGAAGTCTAAATAGTTGAGGGTCCACCATGAAAATGATTTGACTTTGGAGGATAATCGGTGTACCCTTACTCTCAAGCATGCCTTCCAAAAAATATGGATTCCGTTTGAACAACGGAAGGCATGTGTAAGGCGTAAGAAAGGTACCATCGCCAATTAAATTTTTGGAGGGATGATGGAGGATTTGAATTGAATGGGTGACAAAAACATGTGGGGAACGAGAAAAGCAGAATATCCTCCTGAGGATTTTAAAATTGGAATGGGAGTTGGTGCACACGAGGGCAAAGATGCGATCGTGGAAGGAGACTCGAGCAAGTACTCCTCATCGGAGAAAAGGTTTAAAACATTAAAGTTTGAAATCGAATCATCGAGTACTTATGACTATGTGATAATAACAAATTAAAATGGGGAGGAAAGAAATTCAAACTCACGAGATGAATCATCATTGCATGAAGATTGAGTTTCGAAGGAAATAATATCATTTTCAATGAAATGTTCTTATTTGGGATCCAAAGAAGAAATCATTTCATTGCAAATAGATATTACGTCATTTTCGTCCTCACTTCAATATCTATTATGCAATGGGCAAAGTCTAGATTGGTTTGATCCAAAGTAGACACAAAGTACTCATTTGGTTCAAAACATTCTTCGACTTTAAAAGTCTCGGAAGAAAAATCTTCGTCAGACTCAAATAATAAATTCAATTCATATTCCCACAAATGATTTTCTTTCCGATAACGATTTTAAATTTTCTCATTTTCAAGCATACGCAAGCCCTCACCGAATGTCATAGGTCGAGGTGCGGATACTTGAAAATGGGAACTTTGAAAATTACCATCGGACTTAAACTTAAACTCATTATTATAGGAATTTTGAAAACTATTGCAATTCATTTCAAAATTCCAATTATAAGGAGGTAAAGGTCCAAAATCATTATCATCCTCCTCAAAATACACGCACTCCAAAGCTTGACTTTTGTAATACTCGCCCAAAGTCATTTTAGATGTTGCAATTTTTGGGGATTCTAAGTATTGGCCATAAGTCAAAAGAGTACGAGAATTTTAAGAATTATCATAATGATTACCGAAAGAATTCGAATAAGATAAGATTACCCCCAAAATTTCTTGAAGTGGTGAATTCCACAAAGATATGCGTATGCGAGAAATTCGAGTGTTTCTAAGTACTCAAATGTGGAAGTCTTGCAAAAAATATTAGCAAATAATAAAAATAGAAAGAAAATACTATGAAATATTAAATCAAATAAATTCTAAAACAAACTCATCCCTGGCAACGACGCAATTTTGATCACCGCGTGAAAGGTGCGTTTGTGTAAGGACACAGTCGTTGTTTTTCGTTTCACCATGATAATACAAACAAATCGAAATTACGACTACACCTGCGATACAAGTATAATGGTAAGTCGGGTATCGAAAATCCACAGAGACGAGTTGCTAGAATTTAATTGATTTAATGCTCCCAAATAAAAGTGTAAAAGATAAATTACAAACTAAAAGAAAAGATGCATAAAAGGCAAATATTAATCTAGGCAAGGGAAAATAATGCTAGATTAAGAAAGCGGGTAAAAACTATAGGTTGCATCGAATATCCCTCACCCGAGTTAATTAGTATAAAATGGTTACATGGGTCAACAAATTATTACAAATGCGACTCGTTTTGACAGTTAATTGAATTAAGGGTTGTCACGCCCCTAAATTCGCATAAAAGCCTAATAATATTTTGGCGTCAACAAAAACTGCAAAAATTACGCACGCAAGGTCGTAAGCACGGGACATACATGATATGCCCCGTTAAATCTCCTAGGCATTATAACTAAGACAACAAACCCGAAATAGACCCATAAACACCATCATCAAATCCAAGCAACATGTCAACCCGGAATGAGCTCAATCCGGCACAACCTATACTAACTTAGCCAGAAAGCATGATAAAAAAGTGGTAAATAAACGCAATAAAGTTACAATAGGAAGAAAGGAAAGAAAGCATGTAAACTTAAATTAGAAGCCATGTAAATGAACTAGAAAGTAAGAAATAATGAAATACAATCTATATTAATGGAGAGGGAGGATAAAAGTACAATCTTACAAACCCAAATGTTGTCACACCATATGAGGAAGAAGAAAAGAGCTCTCAACTCCCAAACCCTAACCTAAAACTAACCTAAAACCTAATATATTACAAGATATCTGATATTTACAACAACATTGGTATTTATAGTAAGTGGAATTAAATTAGAAAAGAGAAAAGAAAAGAAAAGAAAAGACAAAATATCTGCAAAAATAGGGGATCGATCGATCGATGGTGAAAAATCAAGCCCACTGTCTCCCCACGATTGTCAAAATATTAAGGATCGATGGTTTTGATCGATTGATCGATCAAGAAGGTGTGAGACCCCTGCATTCCTTTTCCTTCTCTTCTCCCCTCTTTTGGTTTCATTTCTTTTCTCTTCCGCCAAAAGTGCCGTAACTACTTCGTTATGAATCAAAATTGCGCACCATTAATGTCCATGCAAAGCTTGCAAGGAGGTCTACAACATTCATGAAGATGTTGGGCCAGGTGACCAAGTTGTGAAATAACCGAATTGCCCTTGAACGTGCGATCGTATACGAAAATTGAGTGAAATGCAACGGAACTTCACACTTAGCATCCAAATACCTATAAAATCTCAATTAACCCCTGCAAAGCATGTTATCATAGAAATTTGAGGTTGTCTGGTTAACGAGCATAAATATAGGGAATAAGATACTCGAGGGGGCTAAAATGCGTAGGTTCGAGAGATGAAATACGCAATATTTACGTATTACAAAAAAATCTAAATTGCGTGAAAGGTATGTTCGTGTAAGGACACAGTCGTTTTTTTCATTTCACCACGATAATACCAATAAACCTAAATTACGACTATAATTGTGATACAAGTATAGCGGTAAGTCGGGTATCGAAAATCCACAGAGACAAGTTGCTAGAATTTAATTGATTTAATACTCCTAAATAAAAGTGTAAAAGATAAATTACAAACTAAAAGAAAAGATGCATAAAAGGGTAATATTAATCTAGGAAAGGGAAATAAAAGCTAGATTAAGAAAGAGGGTAAAAACTATAGGCTGCGTCGAATATCCCTCACTCGAGTTAATTAGTATAAAATGGTTACATGGGTCGACGAGTTATTACAAATGCGTCTCGTTTTGACAATTAATTGAATCAAGGGTTGTCACGCCCCTAAATTCGCATGAAAGCCTAATAAGATCTTGGCGTCAACAAATACCCCAAAAATTTTGCACTCAAGGTCGTAAGCTTGGGAAATACATGATATGCCCCGTCAAATCTCCTAGGTGTAATAACTAGGACAAC
Organism: Sambucus nigra; assembly: GCA_949130495.1. NCBI lineage: Eukaryota > Viridiplantae > Streptophyta > Magnoliopsida > Dipsacales > Adoxaceae > Sambucus > Sambucus nigra. Next base: position 642,075,961 of record OX422209.1, on the reverse strand, counting down.
ACACCCGAAATTGACCCGTAAACATCATCACCAAAGCCAAGCAACATGTCAACCCAGAATGAGTTCAATCCGGCTCAACCTAGAGTAACTTAGCTAGAAAGCATGGTAAAATGCAATAAAGAAACGCGGTAAATAAACGAGATAAAGTTACACTAGGAAGTAAGTAAAGGAAAGCATGTAAACCTAATTATGAAAGCATGTAAATCTAATTAACAAAGAAAGCATAAAGGAAACACAACTATATTAAATGGAAGGGAAGATGAATAGTGTAACTTACAAGCCCAATTGGGTGTTAATCCAAAGAGAAATGAAAAAGAACTCCTCAAAAATCCAAACCCTAACCTAAAACCTAATATATTACAAGATATATGATATTTAAAATAAAATTGGTATTTATAGTAAGTGGAATTAAATTAGAAAAGAAAAGAGAAAAGAAAAGAAAAGCCAAAATATCTACAGAAAATAGGGGATCGATCGATCGATCCCTTATGATCGATCGATCGATGGTAAAAAATCAAGCCCACTGTCTCCCCATGATTGCCAAAATATGAAGGATCGATTGATCGATCAATCAAGTGTGAAAGCCCTGCATTCCTTTTCCTACTCTTCACCCCTCTTTTGGTTTCATTGCTTTTCTTTTCCGCCATAAGTGTCGTAACTACTTCGTTAGGGATCCGAATCGTGCACCGTTTGTGTCCATGCAAAGCTTAAGAGGAGGGATACAATTCTGTTAATTAACCAAATTTCCCTGGAACGTGTGATCATGTACGAAAATCGAGCGGAATGCGTCCGAACTTCACACTTAGCATCCAAATACCTATAAAAGCTCAATTAATCCCTGCAAAGCATGTTATCAAAGAAATTCGAGGTTTTATGGTTAATGATCATAAATATAGGGAATAAGATACCTGAGGGGGCTAAAATGCATAGGTTCGAGAGATGAAATACGCAATATATGCGTATTATCAGGATCTAGGATCAATTTGGTCCATTAACACATTTAGAAGACTCTATTTAATGGACTTGTTGTATCACAGGAATCAGGTACACTTTAATTTAACTCAAGTAGTTATATAACTGATAGACATTCTCTTTTAAATATTTTAGATGTATGGGATAATTATTAGTTTTGTTTTGTTTGGCTATTGGATAATTATTGGTTGTTGGCTTGTTGTTAGAAAGTATGTTAGAAGGAGTACGGGATAATTATTGGTTTCATTTTGTTTGGTTGTTGGATAATTATTGGTTGTTGGCTTGTTGTGGAATAGTATGTTAGAAGGAGTATGGGATAATCATTGGTTTTGTTTGGTTTGGCTGTTGGAAAATTAATTATTATTGGCTTGTTGTTGGATAGTATGTTAGAAGGAGTACGGGATAATGCTTTTGGTTTTCGCCCTCTAACGACATATTTTTAAACCTTTTTTAGATATTTTCAATTATCATCATATTCTCAAATCGGGGGTCCCTTGACCACGCGATCAGTTCTTATAACCTTGTCAACCTGTTAATCTTCCTTTGAGGCCACCTTGTAATGTTGAGTTCCCTGAACCTTGAAATTAATCCCTTACAAACATTACCGCTCACTCTACTCAACAAAATCGAACTCCGCCATCCAAAATCAATAATGGAAACACTTTCTATAGTTGTAAAAACCTATAGATTCACTCGTGGGAGACTACGTGGCTTTGTTGGTCTAAAGACTGTCCATAAAAAACTCCAAGGATCATTCAGAGCACGGTTCTAGTGTTACCATGCCATCAATGTTCATATTTTCTTAAAAGCATGCCTTTTGAGGGTGAAAACCAAAAGCACCTCCCAAACGGCCCTATGAGAGGTGCAAACACCTCTTACAGGATAAATTTAACTCATAGGAACAAACTGCATGGTCACGGGACCCCTTGTTTGAGAAAATAACAATAATTTGAGAAAATCCACATTTATGCTTGAAAACTTGTAGTTAGAGGTTGAAACCCCTTAGATCCCCCCAAACGTCCCCTTTAGGGGAGCAATCACCGTGCAGGGGACGATTCTAACTCATAAGAACTAATCGCGTGGTCACCGTACCCCCGATTTGAGAATATGATGATAATTTGAGAAAATATAGACTTAGGATGGAAAATGTTCCGTTATAGGGGAAACCCATAACACCCCCCAAACGGCCCTTTTAAGGGAATGATCACCGTACACGATTCCAACATAGCAAGTAGGAGCCGATCCATAGTCATGAGACCCCTGATTTGAGATCGTGGCCCAAAATAGAGAATATCCACACTTAGGCTTGAAAACGTGTCATTGGGGGCAAAACCCCTTAGAGCCTCCCAAACTGCCCCATGAGTGATGCCAACAACTCACATGGGACCAATGTAGCCTGCATGAACAGACCGCGTGGTCACGGGACCCGCGGTTTGAGAGCATGAACCAAAATATAGAATATCCACACTTAGGCTTAAAATAATTCCGTCAGGGGGAAAACCCCTTATCACCCTCGAAACGATCGCGTGAGTAGTGCCAACACGTCACACAGGACCAACGTAGCCTGATGAACCGACTGTGTGGTCACGAACCCTCGGTTTGAGAGCACGACCCAAAATAGAGAATATTCACTCTTAGGATTGAAAACTTATCGTCGGGGGGAGAAACCCCTTAGCACTCCCTGAACGGCCTCATGAGCACGCTAATATCTCGCATGGGACCAATATATCCCGCACGAACCGACTGCGTGGTCACGGAACCCTCAGTTTGAGAGCATGATCCACAACAGAGAATATCCACACTTAGGCTTGAAAACGTGCTGTCGGGGGGCGAAACCCCTTAACACCACCCAAATGACCCTGTGAGTGCTGCAAACACGTCGCATAGGACCAATGTACCTTCCACAAACCGATCACATGGTCATGGGCCCCTCGATTTGAGACCATTAGCCCATATTTTAGAATGCCTACACTTAGGCTTGAAAACGTGTCGTTAAAGGGTGAAACCCGACGCCAACACTTCTCTCTAGACCAAGGTAGCCCGCACAAACCGATCGTGTGGTCACAAGACCCACAATTTAAGAGCATGACCCATATTTCAGAATGCCTACACGGGTCCTATGACCACATGGTCATAAAAAACCCTAATTTGAGAGCACGGGACCCCCAATTTGAGAGCACAGGGCCCCCTCGAGGTCACCTAAGGAGCATTTGCACCAACTGATCGATTAGCCTACCGATTGGAGGATTTTTATTATTATTATTATTATTATTATTATTATTATTATTATTATTATTATTATTATTATTATTATTATTATTATTATTATTAAAATTGGTCACGGCCCAAAGTCGTGACAATGTTTTATGCACAGTAAGTATAGTCATGGCCTAAAACCGTGACAAGGTTGGATCGCACTGAAAACTGGTCACGACTTTAAACCATGACCATATGGTTTTTTAAACGCCGATGGTCACAGGTTTGGGCCATGACAGGCTTAAAAATAAGGTTAGGGATATTGGCTGTGACCACATCTGTGACTATGGGAAATCCGTGATCAGGTTATGGGTCAAGGATTTGGGACGTGACCACCAAAATTGGTCAAGCCCGATTTGGTCACCGACCAAATTTGTGACCTACACTGCTTCTTCAGGGATAAATTCCATGACCATTAGCCTAGTTTTAGTGTAATGGTTCTTCAAAGGGCCCTAAATCACCTGAACAGTCCCCCCCCCCCCCCCCCCCCCGTGTGCGAATTGGCCTTACGGTTCTCTCAGGCTCCATTTGACTCTGTTCAACTCTCCAACTTGATCAAAGATCTTTGAATCCTCAAAATGCTCTAAATCCCCTTTCCAATGGTCCACCCCGTGTATGAATCAGCCTTACGATACGGAAGAATGATCCATTTCACTCAAGTAATTCAACTCTCAAATTATTTATACACGCACACATGTCACGGAGTTGTTAAGGAGAAGAATAACATGTGATCGTGAGAGTCTGAAAGGGAGGCATAGGTTCCTAATATCTTCCCATTCCATAACTTAGTCCCTGAATCCTTAAACTATTGGTTTCACTAGCATCAATATGTCATTGATGCTGTTCTATAGAGATGGTCGAATTTTTTTCCTATTTTGTGTAAAATAGGTTGGCGATTCTATCTCTATACATTACCCTAATTTATGAAAGTTTGAGTGTACTGAGGAAGGGAGTGAGACCCTCATGCATGCATGGGATGATTAGGGAGGGATAATAATAGTAAATATAGTGGCGGTGTCAGACATGATCTTCTCCACGATGTTGGGTACACTTTAATTGGGCAAGAATTTTCCTCTTGGATCTGAGGCGGGTTCTACGATGTTCTCAAGGGAAAGATCTACTTCTTAGACACCGCAATCCTTGACCATTTTGTTGAATGATTGAATAATACGGCGATGGTACCCTTGTATGTGATATATATCTTTAACCTCTTCTCATCTAAGATCATAAGTTCTTTATTGCAGTTTCAATTCCACTCTTCTTCACTGGCCTGATTTTTTAGCATAACCCATAGAGAAGGTATTTTATGTTTCACATGGATTACCACTTCCATGTCATACATTAATGAATTGGGCATAGACCCATTGGGTGTTCTAATGTAGGTACAATAGCCCTAGATTGAATAGTGGATTCGATCTTCCCAAAGTCTATGTAGTTTTTGGCCATCTTGCATTATGATCTTAAGGATTTTGTTAGCATCTTCGATAGCACCATAAGTTTGAGGTTGGTAAGGAGAGGACTTGTGTCATTGATTTCCATACTAGTTAACTAGTTATGTGGCCTCAGCCTCAAAATGGGGTCAATTTTTTGACACCTACTCACGGGGAACTCCATATCAGCACATAATGTTCTTTTTGATGAACTTTTCAACTTTCTTTGCATTCAGTATCGCATATGACTCAGCTTTGACCATTTTCTGAAGTAGCCAATGGCGACCAAGATGAATTTATACTCATTTGAAGCTTTGGGAGTAACTTTCCCAATTATTTTTATACCCTAGGTGGAGAGAGTATAGAAAGAAATCATGTTATACATATCCCAAGGAGGCAAATTCAAAAGGTTGGAAAGTTATTGGCATTTGAGGGATATTTGACCATACGTAGTGTAGTCTTGAACCATGGTGGTCCAGTAATACCCTTGATAGATGACCTTCTTGGTAAGAATATGATTGTTCATGTGGGTCCCACATTCCCCACTATGGATACTCTCATAATGTCTTTGATCTCAGCCCCTATAATGCAATGTAAGTGGGTTCCATAAAAATTTCTCGAATAATATCTTATCGCAAACGATGTATTGATCAACTAGCTTGATAAGGGTTGCATGGTCTTTTTTGTTAGTATCTCTGAGATACCTACCATATTTTATGAGGTTCCAACTGTCGTAATACCATAATTTTTCCATATCCAGATCTTTTTTTATAGTGAGATCCATGTGATAGAAGTGAGTGGTTGAAACCTATTTTTGAACTATTAAGGGGACCATTCTCATCCCCTCAGGTGTGTTGACCATGGAGGCCAAGGTTGCCAATACGTCGGTGAGGATGTTACTTGAGCGAGGATGGTAATGAATGGTGACATATGTTAATTGGGAGGTGAACATCGAAGGGTAGGATCTTTTCATCTTTGACATTTCATTTAATAAGGATCTGCCCCACGATGAGGCCTGAGTCTCCATAGACATACATGTATTTAATTCTTTTCTTAATAGAGATATTGAGCCCTACGGTGCATGCCTCGTATTTTGTCATGTTGTTGGTGTAAGGGAAATCCAATTTGATGGCAATGGGAGTGTGCGAATCATAGGGGTGATCAAAAGTATCCTAATACCATACCCATTCTTATTAGAGGCCCCATTAACGAGTATCTTCCATTTGAGATCCTCGTGAGAAGTGCATAGGATGTCTTCATCTCAAAATTCATAAATCTAAATCTTAGTTCCCTCCACGGGATTATCGACAAGGTAATCGAGGATGTCTCTACCTTTTATAGCCTTCGGCGTGACATAAGTGTTATCAAATTAGCTAGTAACATCAATGAGCGGGCCATGTGACTAGACAAGTTGGGATTATCTAACAGGTATTTCACTAGTCGATTTGTGACACTAGTTGATGGGGAATGCAAGCACGTACTGTTGGAGCTTTTGCGTGACCTGGACCAAGGTGACACATTCCTTCTATAATAGAGTGAAATTTACCTCATACCCATCTAGATTTTGACTAGTGTAATAGATTGATCTCTCTATAAAATATTTCTCAATGTACTGGGACAGCATGGCCCCTACTATGATGGCAGTGATAGTCAAGTATAGAAGGAGTGGGAGACCTTGCTGCGGAGGCATAAGCACTAGAGGTTGGGTGAGGTATCGTTTGATTTGATCAAAGGCTTCTTGACATGCCTCATTCTAAACTTTATTTAACTCCTTCTAGAGAAGATTGAAAAAAGGGCTCACAGATAGAGGTCAGTTGGCTAATGAACCGATTGATGTATTAGAGCTTACCCAAGAATCCACACACTTCTTTCTCCATTCGGGGTGGTGGCATCTCAAGTGTGGCTTTTAGTTTGGTAGGTTTTGCCGCAATCCTTTCTTCACGGACCATGAATCCATGGAGTTTTCCCTTGGTGACACCGAAGAGGCATTTGTATGGGTTAAATAGCATCTGGTATTGTCATAGTCGCTCGAAGAATTTCCTCAGGGTAAGAATATGACATTTTTTATTGTATTTGATGATCATGTCGCCGACATAAACTTCAACCTCCTTATGGATAAGGTCATGAAGAATGGTTGTAGTGACCCTTTGGTGGTTAGCCTCAAGAGACCTAATGACATGGCTTTGTAGCAAAAGGTTCCCTATGGGGTGATGAAGGAGATATTTTCCTAATGGTCCGAATGCATCTTATACGCACTATACCTGACAAAACTGTCGATAAGTATAGAAATGTTATCTATAATCACGTCCATATTAGGCAGAGGATAATCATCCTTCGGGGATGTCTTGTTTATATCTCAATAGTCTCCACACCTGCAAACTTTTCCTCCCGATTTTGGCTTAGGGACGATGTTTGAAAGCAACCTAGGATATCCGAACATGCGAATGAGCCTACATTTAAATGTTATAAAAATTCATATTTAACTTTATGGGGCCACTTTGTTCGGATTTTTCTCAATTTCTTCTTGACATGTTTACATTCTTAGAAGGTAGGGATCTTATGTTGAGCTATTTTTGGGTTAATGCTAGGCATGACATCATAGAACCATCCAAACACGTCTTCGAATCCTTTCAAAAGGACTTCAAACTGTGATCACTCATTCTCATCGAGGTTGTACCCTATCTTAGTCTCATGCGGATGGATACTAGAACTGAGATTAATAACAATATTTGCGTCATCATTTGTTTAACTACAGTTATGTTGTTTAATTTTCTCCTTATTGAGATCAATTAATAACTATTCATTTATTAAATCATCTTAATCAAAAAAATTATTTATAATCAAGACAAATAATTTAAGGCCCAACAAGATACTCGAAATCATCATTTATTTCATTCAAAATGTTTCTCGAGAATACAGTGATTGGAACTTCATCAACAGAATCCTCATTCACAATTACGCTAGAAATCGGAGAAAATACAGTATACTTGGGTATTTCTTAGAGAGTATGAGCAACAGTGTTCAAGTTGACTAGTTCAGGCTAGACCTGAATGGAATTCCAATTGCAAAGGGGTGCATTAGCGGTGGTGATCTTCTCGAATGGGTCAGATAGCTCGACATTCTGGTGGCCCATTTAGAGATCTAACCCTAGTGTATGCAGGTTAAAGGATTCATTAGTGTTATTATCCCGAGAATTTTAAATGATTTCCACGGCTTCGTTTGTTAGAGGCTCTACCTCATGTTTTTTCCCTTCATCCCAAGTGACTTTATATCTGATCAAGATCTCCCGCCCTAGTTTTATCCTTTTCTCTACAAGGTCATACAATAGTTTGGGGAATCTGTAGAAGGGGAATCTGTAGAAGGGGAAATCCTCACCTTCCTGAAAAACCTCCTATTCAAGGAGTCTCCTGATATCGTCTTTTTATTTTCTAATTGTTTTTTATTATATGGCTGGTAGAGTGCCTTTTGTTCAGTCGGTGATGGTTGATAGCCCTAGACACATGGGGAAAAAGTTTCCTTCAGGACGACTATTGGAATGAGATTCCCTTTTGGTGTTGACTTTCGATCATGAAGTGCGTATTTTTGAAAATTTGAATTACATTAACATTGAGGGCTATGTTCGAGACACACTCGGTCTTTCAAATTATCTCTATCTCGTATGGGAAGTGGGTCGACCTTGAAATCAGAGAGAAATTTGTCACTGTCCCTGTGTTGAATCTCCAATATTGGGTTGTTGGTGTTAGTACCATTTATATTGGTGTCTTCCCCAAGAATTATAATGTCTTGTCCATTGGCAAATAATTTCAATTTTTGGTAGAGAGAGGAAGATACCTTCCCCCGTATATTATGGAGCCATGGGAAGACAAGGAGAAGGTTGAAATAAGAGGGTATTTTGACGACTTAAAATTTTATCTCAAGGCATAGCCCTTAGTGTGATATTTATGAAACCCATCATTTCTCGGCGAGTATTTTGTTAAGCACGCATAATTGCAGATGTTGGAGTGAGATCAATGACTTTTATCCCAAGGAAATTAAGGGTCTTAAGTAGGCAGACATTTAAGGACGATGAATTATCTACAAGTGCCAATGGAACCATATCCCCCATGAATTCAAAGGAGATGTTGAGGGCGTAGTTGTGATGAGGACCGATCTTTAGAATTTCTTCTTCAAAGAATGAGAAGACTCTGGTAGCAGCCAGGGATCTAACCATATGCACTGCTTCTTTAGGAGTAGTAGTGGGAGGAACCGTGGGTCCCGTGAGGATCTTTATCAAGAAATTTCTATGTAATTAGGAGGACATAAATATCCCCCATAGGGTGATGTTGGCTTGAGTATTTTTGAGTTGGTCAAGGACCCTGCTTTCTTCAACTGTCATGTCTCCCAGATTGGGTCATGGTTAACATAGGTATGGAAGAATAAGAACCATGCATATTCATCAACTTTAGGTGTTATGGATACCTTGTTGGCCCCTTGGGAATTCATTGAAGGAGATCATCCCACATAAGGAAATAACTGAGTCGCCTTCCCTATTATTTGCCTAATCATCTGGGTTATCAAAAGTGTCCAACTATTATGGCAATGATGCCATCTTTCCATGAAATATCAATACACTCAAAAACCTATGCGGCTTGATCATACATATCTTCCAACTCAATGGGGAAGTGATGGAAGGAATGTACCAGGAGTCCTTAGATTTTCAAAATCATGAGTATCTCAGAGACATTGCATACTTTTCCCTTTTGGAGGAACATATTTGACATGACCTGCACAATGTCATCTAGGCTAAACTCTTTCACGGGAATAACCCATTCATCAGATTCTCAGGCCTTCCTTCAAGCTTCCATAAACAATTCATTTATCTTATCACAGCTAATGGTCATCTCTAAGGGAAATTTCATCTCCAACTTCCAAAGATGATATAGAACTACAGGCATTTCCTTACCTTCCCCTTATAAGAGAGTACGACAATAATGAAATCTCGGGTAAGAGCTGACAGAACTTGATATGTAGGGTTTGCAGGATGAGGGAATAAAGAAGGTCAAATTTTGAGGGGTTTGGGTGAGATGGTAGGTACATTGGGTGTTTCAATGGGATTGATTCTAGTAAAGGGGTGAAATTCTGGATCTCTTTAACAAAAGATGGAATTCACCCCAATTCTGTGTGCTGGGAGAGGATTATGGGTGGTATTAGGTTTAGGATTGGGTGGTGGGGCAATGATAACCCTATCTATGAGACTCTGGATAAAATTCTTGAGATGTAATCATTAATCAGTGTTATGCCCAGCAATTTGGTGGAAGTAGCAATGGACGTCATGTTTGAAGTTTTTGGGGAGAGGGTCTCGTAACATTCAGAGTTCCAAAGGTTTAATGAAGTTTTGAGATAGCGTGTCTTGATACACTTTTGATAGAGGATCATGGAGTTTAGTATACTCCTTTTTAGTTGGGTTAGGATGACTTTCAGGTGTCCAAGTAGTGGAAGGTTAGTATATCTTGTTGATGGTTGAGAATAAGGTGTTGACCAACTTGTCATACTTTCGTGACGTGAACTACCAATCAGCCTTTTCAGTTTAGATTTTTCTTTATGACTTGCAACCCCTTCTTTAATTTCTACCCCAGCCTCTTGGAGGGCTCTGAAGTGAGGTTAATGCTGACCTCCTATTGAAGATCGGGTGTGGGGAAACAATTTTTTCTTCACTATGCTCACCTGTTCATTTTCTGACAATTTTTTTTTTGTTATGGTAACTTGTTTCTATCTCCACCTTTCGGTAAAGATACTGAATGTTTATCTTGGTTTCTATGTTAGTAGTTATAAGCCTCTACGGGTGACTTCCAACTCTTCATTATAAATATACTGCATCATGAAATCTTTTCCTACGTCTTCCTAACTGCAGATTCTAGACTTTTCGAGGAATAAGAACCACCTGATGCCACCTTCCTTGAGGGTTTGCTATAATATTTGATCCATTACCTCCTCTGACGCCCCAAGGAGAGTCATGGCACGATGATCAGTGCGTAAATGCACAATTGGAGTCTTGCTACCTCTGAACTTCTCAATGTTTTACATTTGAAATCTCTATGATAATCGGGCCATGGGATAGGGACACGTGGTTGTAGTCCATGTAGTTCCTTGAGATCTTTACATGATCGAATTTCTTAGAAATCACCCTAAGGTCCTATTTGACCTTGTTTAGTTATTCCTCCTTGGGATCCATTGGCACTGGTAGATTAGCCCCTAGTTAGGAAAGATTCAGTATCGGTAGTTGAGTTGACGATGGCCTATTAGAAGGTGTTAAATGAGGGGCATATTGATACTCTTCTAGAACCCAAATTGGTTTAGGTGTAGGTGGACCCATGGCATAAGGAAAGAGGATTTCGGGATAAAGAACCTCAAAAGTCTGAACCCAGTGTCATTGAATTTTCTTGACATTTGCCTCGAGGTTGTCAATCTTAGTGTTGAGCTGGGCAAGGATTGTCATCAAATTTAGTTGGACTTTCGCAACCTGGTCAATGTTTTCTATGAATAACCTTCAGATGGATAACTCAAAATCTATAGAATCATCATAGGAAGCATTAGAGCTTCAGGGTAGTTTGATAGAAGACCAGAGCCACTAGGGATCCAGGCCAACTATCAGGGTATGCTATCACGCCTGAGAGGAAAAAATGATTTTTGTGTTTATTTTAAGGGTAAGAGGAATATTTTGGGCACATATGTTTTTCTTTTTAAAAGAAATTTTTTTTGGTGTTTTTTGAAAAGAGGAAAAAGGAAAATCCTCAGCATGGTTCTTATTATTAGGTTCCACTTGGATTATATTTTTCCTAGGATGCAAAACAAAAATGTCGAACAAGACCCGCGTCTGGGGAAAAGACAGAGTACATGATGCAAGGCATGGTTTAACTTTTTTCTCGACTCATGGATAGGGTCCTGTTTTAAAAATTGGCGAAATAACGCAAAAATTTAGGTGGTAAGGCGACCCAAAATTTCAATAGAGTTTTGCATTGCAACTGACAAACTAGGTATGAGTGTACTAGGGTAGACTCCTATATGAGGTTGATGCATTTGGTGTGTTAGTGTAAAGGTTCCCCCTTTTGTCATGACTTTTGCGATATACCTCTTGCCTATAAGGGCAATCAATCATCGGTACATTTGAATGGCCATTTTATATATACCTAAGTGTACTTAAATTGCCTCATAATATACCTCTTGGAAATGGTACATGTGAGAGAGAATTTGATATACTCAATGTACATGAATGAGTTCCCTACAATATACCTCCCATCTTGAGTTTTGTCAAGTGGTACGATGCAGGGGTAACCGTTTGACATTCGTAGAAGGTACGAGGACAACAGAAGCTGGTAATCATATCACTTAGGTTAACGATGCACCATGGGATAGAAACCCATCACGAAATAACCCCCAGAACGGGATAATTTTTTTGTTAATATTGCCATGCTTAAGTAATGTAGTGTGAAAGAATGCATGCATCCTTATTAGTATCTTATACAGAGTTTTAGGAATGTTAAACGAGAGAAATGCTACCACTACGAGGGAAAGCATAAAATATACGAGTACCATGAGATACGGGGGATAAACATGGAGAATAAAACTAGCAAGTGTGTACATGGAGCTTGGAGTCTATACAAATCATGGTGATAGATACGAAATGTGAGACATATGTGCAAAGTGGGAGTGTGCCATGTGAATATGTGTGGGCGAAGAAAGTACGTTGATATATACAAGTGAGAGAAATGTGGAAGTGTGTGCTAGTGAGATTGAACATGGATATCTACAAGTGGTGTGTTAAACGTGTGAGAAAGCACAAAGCTATATACATTGAAAAGAATGTGAGATGGTGTGTTAGTGATACTAAATATGGATATCTATAAGTGATGTGAATCATGTGCAAGTGAGAGTAATTGGCATTAAGCATGGTGAATACATACAAGTGAGTAAGGGTAAAAATTTTGACAATAAAAGGATATATACATGTGATAAGAAAAGTGTATGGTAGATATAAACATCATGATAAGGAAGGGGCATATATACAATATGTAAGTGTGAGAGTACGAAGAACATACAATTGGCGACATATGTACTCGTGTAGAAAAGTAGGATAGCAAAAGAAACAACACCCACGTGAAATAGAGTCTAGTCCTCTAAACAAAAGTCCCCAACAGAGTTGCCACTGTGGCCATTTGGGTCAAATTCCTCTGGTGCGGGTCAGCCCTAAAATTGGAGAGGAAAGAAAATCAGAGCCATCTCTCTCTATTCGCGCGTGAGGGGATTCGAGGATAAGGGAATCCTCTATATGTCACTCGCATTGATATTCACTGTCTACCATGGAAATAAATCAATCACCATCAAAGGGGGAGACAAATGTAAAAATGGAGTTGTCGGCCTAGTTTTCTCAAAACAAGTAAAAGAATGTAGTTGTCCCAGGAGAACAACATAAAAAGACGAACTGATGCATACCGAACCAAATGAGTCAAGGGTCCGAGAACTAATTACGGAAGGGTAAGGTTTTAAGAACCCATCCCGCCCTTTAGGTCTCTCATGGACTACGATAATATTTTGCTTTTTCTAAAAAATGTGATAGGTTTGTACATATGTGCGATGTGAATAATGAGAGAAAGAAATTATTTGACCCACGTTGTGGGAAAGATGGGGCGGAATCATTCTAGGGAGTATGCAAAAGAATAACATTAAAATATAATGTTATTGTTTATAAAATCACGAATCACTTTGAATAAGTGAATGTGTATATCGAGCGGAACACGGATATGTAGGAGTATTCATACTCATAATACTACTAAGCACAAGAAAATGTAAGATGGATAAATGAGAAAATAGGACTTGAATTCCAAGATTGGCTTCGAATGCCTATGTATACCAAAGGGCATCAAAGTCCACGTAGTTCGATAACACGTAATCGTGGGTGTTTAACACATAAATCCTAAATTAAAACTTCCTTTATTTTATTTCTAGAGAATGTGCACAAGTGTAGGGAGTGTGTAAAATGAGGAAATTCTAGTTTAGGGTTTATAAGAAAAATATTATTTTTGTTTTGTTTATATTTTATGAAAATAAGATTTATGAATACTAAATAATAAAAAGTGGGATTAGTTTTAAAGTGAAGGAATGAAATAAAAGATATATCAAAATTGGAAAGAAAACAAAATATCTAATACTAATTTAATGAGTTTAAATGGATAAGAGCATACCTTAAAGAGGACTTTAATTATAAGTTTGTAATAGTAGGGGAAGATTTTTAGGTTGTTGTATGGGGGTGAGGTAAGGATGGGAAGTGGGGTATAAAATGGATGAGTGTGATGTAAGAAATGGAGAGAATGTGTGGAAAATGGAATTTCAGCACACTGATTTCGAGGAGAATGTTCTGACTTCGAGAAAAGGATCATTGGGAATGAGGTTATAGTCTCCTTAACTAATAAAAAATTAGGGTTTCAGGGGGTGTTGATCAAAATGTCCTTCGTCACACCAATTAGTACATCCCTGGCTTGCTAGCCAAGAAAAGTACACCATGTGGATAGGCAGAGGGTCTCGGGTGCCTATATGCAATCCAAAATTGATTTTTTCGGAAAAAGGCATAAAATGTAAATCGTAAGACTAAATCACGTAGAGATAGGACCGTTGGAAAGGGTATTCAAATACCTATAAGAATCCATGACTCACTCCTAGGTTTGAGAGTTGAACAAAGTCAAACGGTATTTGAAAGCATCCAACGACCTCTTGATGGGGGGGTGGAGTAAAAAGGTGAATACGTGTGAATCGTGTGGACGATTTGTGCTCGATATGGACCATTAGAAAGGGGATTCGGAAACCTATGAGGTTTCAATGAGATTTTCTCAAGTTGGATCATTTACCGAGGTCAAACGGGGCTAAAAATTACCCATGGCCTTTATACTAAGTCTCGGAGAAAAAGGCAAGTACTCGCAAACCATGAGGATGATTCTCACACGATATGGATCATTGGAAATGGATTCAAAGCCCTATTAGGTTTCAATGATATTATTTGAGGTTGGAAAGTTTATCGAGGTCAAACGGAGCTCGAAAGCGCCCAATGGTTTCTAGACTATGTCTCGGAGTAAAAAGGAAAGTATGTGCAAACCCTGAGGCCAATTCACGAATGGTAGGGATCATTGGAAAAGGAATTCAGAGCCTTACGAGGTTTCAATGATATTCTCTCAGGTTATAGAATTGATTAAGGTCAAACGGAGCTTGGAAGTGCCTGGTGGCCTTTTGATCAGGGTTGAGGGTCGGACCTAGGATCTCATACATGGGAGGAGAAGTGTTAGGGACGTAAGGAGGTATTTATGGATGCTAAGATGGGGTGTCTACAACATGTGTCATGCGGAAGAAACCAAAGGGTATTCCATATTTGAACTCCTTGCAAGACAACCCCTTTCATATGAGGAAGACCTAAATGAAGTATAATTCCCCAATGAATTTCTTCGCCCTAAACGATAGAGAAACATGGTAGCTCTACTTCGATGGGGCATCCAACTAAATGGGATTTAGAATAAGAATACTACTTATACCCCCAGACTTGAGATGGCTCCCCATCGCTATCAAGGTCACATTCAAAAGAACTGGAAACATGGTCGAGTACGAGACTTTCATCACGAGTCTCGAAATTACCTTAGAAATAATAATCACGACCCTGAAGGCCTATGGAGATTCCAACCTAGTCATCAATGAAATAGTTGGAAAATGGAAGATTCCGGAGGAATTATTGCATATGTGGCACATATACCTTGAAGAAGTATATTTGAAATTCGAATATCTCAAATTCGACTTCTGCCCAAGGGCTAAAAACAACTTCACAGATGCACTCCCAACCCTAGCCTCTATGATTGAAATGAAGGAGGGAGCCAAAGAGATTGCGCTCATCATAACTAGCAAAAACATGCCCTTTATATTTATTTGAGGTTGATACAAACATAGAAGCAACTATGGGACTAGCAGTCTGGTACTATAACATATGGAACTTTCTTAATAGAAATCAATACCCATCAGAGTTCTACTCTAATGACTGAAATACCCTATGACGTTTAGTAGCCCAATTTATCATTTATGGGAACTTACACTACAAAAGATTATTCAATAATATACACTTACAATGTGTCACAGGGGATGAAACCCTTAAAATTATAGACAAAATCCATCGCAGCAAATGTGGCCTGCACATGAGTGGGCACACCCTCTTCAGGAAAATACTATAGCAGTCGTACTACTGGACCACTATGCATAAAGGACTACACTGAGTATGTCAAGAGGTGCCTCGAATTTTAGTTGTAAGCCCCTAATAACATATACCTCCTCCATAACTATATTGTATGACCTCACCTTGGTCATTTTTCACCATGGGATCGACATCATAAGGAAGGTCACTCCCAAGACTACTTCACCAAATAGGTAGAGGATGAATCCTATATAGTTATAAATGCTAAGAAAGTTTCCAAATACATATGTTCAAAAATCATGTGCCTCTTCAGTGTACCTCACAAGTTGGTATTAGATAATGGATCCGACTTAGAAAAGGAAGTCTCAAACCTATTACACTATAGTGGGATCACTAGGCATAAGTCATCACGTATATGCACCAAACTAATGAATAAATTGAATATGCTAACCAAACTCTCAAAAATATCATCACCACGATGACCAAAACCTCCAACGATCTGTTAGACAAACTTCGATACGCTCTCTAGGGCTATCGTGCTACAAAGCAAAACTCCATCAGGTCCACCCCCACTCACTAGTTTTAACACATAGGAAGTCCTACCCATCGAACTCAAGGTGACCTTGTTGAGGGTCATGATCAAAATTCAAGTATCCTCAACTGACTGGGTCGAAGTCCACAATGATAAAATATCCCTTATTGCCAACAGCGCATCGCTCGGGCATTCAATAAACAAGAAAATAAGCGAAACATCCAAGAAGGTGGCCTAGTCTTGGAAGAAAATTGCAAACCTGTTTGGACTACAGAGGTAAATTTGCACCCAATTTGGGAGGACCCTGTCTAGTCACCAAAATATAGTCTAGCAGAATGGCGACCTTAGTTGATCTTGATAGAGTCACGTTTTGTCAACCCTTCAATCTTAATCGATTGAAGAAATTCTTTCCTTGAACCTTATTAGTGTGAAAAGGAAAAGGACCTAATGATCAGCCTTTAGGGGAAGGGAAGACTTTGCAACCCCATACAGTTTCACAGCCCTACATAAAAAAGCCCACATGAGCCACAAAACTTTCGGTTGAAGTCAACTAAAACACTTTGATCCCTCAACATTTTTATACATTTTAAAAGAGAACTACATAGACCTAATTCTATGTTATATTATTATTATAGATGTTCAAACTTATGGGTGAACCACTACCTTTAAATCAGAGATAAGTAGTCAACTTAAGATATTAGTTTGGGTTTGGTCTAAATAAACACCAAAAACCTCATGTTACAGGAAAAACGTTTCTATGGTCATTGTGCCCTTACTCCTAAAGAATAGACACAATAAAAAAAGATAAGTGCCAAGTTATAAAATGGTGCTACAAGGTATTTTAAGGCTCTGAAGAGTCATCCATATTTAAACGATATGAAAAATCTAATATAAAAAAAAATCCTCAAAGAGGAAAATATATTACCCATATACACTTATCCCTAGTAAAAAAAATACCAAACCTTTCTCTAAAAAAATCTCATATCCTAGGACGGAGATCATCAACAGGCAAACTCATATAGGACTCTTTTCAAAATGGCACCTTATTAGGAATAAGGAACAACCCTTCGATTCCCAAGGTATGTCAAATGGCTCTAGCCAATTCAAAAGCAAAGAAATGGGAACTCTCTTCCCTCACCCTCCGACGTTAGCACGGGAAAAAGGACTTGACATAAAAGCAAACGAAGTTGTCTTTCATAAAAAATAAAACTATAAAAAAGATGGGGCACCTTTGTTTCCATATTTTCCCCTTTTTTATAATCTTACTTCTTCATTTATCCTTTATTATAGTTTTAATATTTTTTGTCCTAGTGCTAAAGTGTGCATGTAAGCGTGTTATCACTATTATAATTAGAATATCACTTTATTTCATACATATATTTCACATTAATTATCATGTAAATAAGAAAGCACATATGACATCAAGATATTATCCGAAGGAAAGAATGAAAACTGGAATAATGAGTAAAATCTTGCCAAAACACGATAAGAATTAGAAAAATCCCCACCACCCAATAAACAAGTCGAGTATCAAATAAAAAATGAATCAGTATGGATAAAAAAGAAAATTTATTAAACAGTGGAGACAAACCCTCCACCTAGTCAATAAAAAGAAGGAACTAATCATGACAAGTCTTCTTGGCTCGCTCAGTCTCGTCAGCAATGTCCACCACCTCCGGCTCGACCATAACCACCTCCACCATGTGTAATGAACTCATAGACATAATGATAAAAGAGTTACTCCCCATAGTAAAGATCAAACAAAATGTCTCCATCAACAGAAGCCTCGAGACCAGGAAGCACATCCCTCACAGTGGGATCTAAGGTCTCCTTTTCTCCAGCTGAAGGAAAAGACACATGAGGACTAACCACGACAAGTGGCACCACCTCCATATCGACCACCGCTGGAACCACCCCCTCGAGAATCGCCTTAACAACCACTGTAGGATCCACACCAAGAGCACCCCCTCCTTAACAATGGGACATCGTAAGTTCCTAAATTTGAAAGGGAAACCTCGTACTCTGAAAGACTACTAACTTTTGTAAGTGGAGATAGATAAAAATCGAATAAAACTATTATAGAAATGGGAGAGATTCCCTTTCATACATTTCGAGAGATGAATCCTTCTGACATTTGGCTAACCCAACCCTCATCACACAGTCACATGGATGAATTCCTTGAATTAATAGAAGCAACTCTGTGTCATATGGTTAAAATCCCTACTGAATTTTCAAAATTCCAACTTACAAACCTAGGATTTTACACTATCCCTATTATCCCCCATACTTCCCCTTAAGATGGTCACAGTCCTTTTAGACCTTTAAATATCGACAAAGAGTGTCCACACATGCACACTCTTAGTTAGAAACCTCCGTGGACACCCGATTTGTAATTGATGTGCGACCCATTTTGTTCCACTCGACAAAATTCCTTAAAACAATCCTCAGCCAAATCTCAGACCCTTACCCGATCCCACCTAAGCCTCGAAGAAAAACACCCTAAATGGATACCAAAAAGACCAAAAACCTTGAAAATCCTAGAAAGGCCCAAAATTTCTACTGGGATCCTTTAGATGAACAGAAAAAGGCTTTGAGGTCCTTCTATCGATCGGTGGAAGTCATAATGAGCACGATTATCTTGGTTGTTCATATTGAGCGCGATCATTATGAAAGATCATTATGAAATCGTGGGTGTTCATAAAGATAACCGGGCTCATTATGAAAGATAATCAAATCCTCTATTATTCCTTTGTAGATTCGTGAGTTTAACCGTGGAATTGGCTTCCCTTATAGAAAAGAACCCAAAATCTAGTAACACAGCCTGGATTTCTACTCCTCCCCGGAATCCTTATGTCATTAGAAACCAATTTAATCATTGAGATAATCCTTATATTAATCCCAAGGATGGTCAAAATTTCAGTCAAATCCATCATAACAACAATTGACCTTTTGTGTATTTTCACAAATGCAACGAAGTAGGACACCTTAGGCCCCAATGCCCTCTCTTACAATTGTATCATCCCTCTACCTCCCCCAATTTTAGTAAACCTTCCTTCAAGAATTAAACCAATAATTTTAACCTTCCATTGCAATAAAATTTTTGTGAGAAGAATCAAGGATCACATAATAGGACCCGAGGTCACAATTTCTTCATTCTCTCGGTGAAAAATCCAAATTACCACAGTGTGGTTGAAGGTTATCTTCCTTTTTATAATATTTCAGCACATATATTACTTGTTTCCTGATCCACACACTCTTTAATTGATCATTTATATTTGAGTCTCATGCAATTATCTTCTAGTCCCTTAGATCATCCTTTTACCATAGGAATGCCAACGGGAAATATGATAATTTTTTATAGAATTTGTAGGATTCACACCTTAGGCTTTGGAACCAGGACCTTAACCATAGATTTAATAGTTTTTTATCTAACCGAGTTCTATTTAATCATAGAGATGGATGTATTATCCCCAAACTTTTCTCATAATTATTGTTATGTAAAGAAGGTAACATTCCGTTTTCAATGAAGATATCCCCAGTAACCCCTACGTTTTCAAATCGGTATAAAGGAAAATTCCTCCCTTTTCACCATCTTAGATAAATATAAGGACGTGTTTCCTGAAGAATTATGCAGAATAACCCCACCTCGAGAGATTGTATTCTTTATCAATTTGTTACCAAATATCTCTCTTATTTCAATACCCCCTTACTGTATAGCTCCTTTAGAGTTGTGAGAACTCCGAACATAACTAGACGACTTGTTAACAAAAGGATTTATATGCCCCAGTACATCACATTGGTAAGCTCCAGTTCAGTTCGTGAAAAAGAAAGATGAATTTTTTTGATTATGCATTGATTATCGAAAGTTAAACTAGGTAACCATCAAAAACAAATTCCCTTTGCCCAAAATAAGATATATGTTTGACCAGTTATAAGGGTCAAGCATATTCTCAAAGATTAACTTAAGATCAAATTATCATGAACTTCATGTCAAGGAAGAAGACATACCCAAACCCACTTTTTAAACACGATATGGTTGTTTTGAGTTGTTAGTACTATCTTTTAGATTGACAAACGCCCCCGCCATTTTCAAGGACTTAATGCACAAAGTATTTTGCCCATTTTGGATCAGTTCGTAATCATCTTTATCGATGACATATTAATTTATTCCAACACAACAGTAGAATATGAGGAACACTAATTCATAGTGTTGGACACTCTTCGTAAACATTAACTTTATGCCCAGCAAAGAAAAAGTGACTTCTTCATGAAAGAGGTAAAATTCCTCAGACACATAATCACTGAAGTAAGACAATAAGTTGACCCAACCAAAACCACTGTTGTACTTAACTGGCCTCAACCCATTACCATTACGAAATTACGTAATTTTTTTGAGCTTGCGAGATACTATCGACGTTTCATGGAAGGATTTTCTAGAATTGCATTACCTTTGATGAGACTGACCTGAAAGGATGTTTGGTTTGTATGGACCTCTGACTCTAAAAAGTCTTTCCCTACAATCAAGGAAAAATTAACCACTGACACTGTCCTCACAATTTCTTTTAGTAATAGCAGCTATGGCATTTACAACAACGCTTCTTTACAAGGTCTTGGTTGTGTGTTAATGCAATAAGGAAAAGTGATCGAATATGGGTCACGATAATTAAAAATTTATGAAGGAAATTTTCCAATACACCACTTGGAATTAGCACCAGTAGTCCTTGCCCTCAAAATCTAGATATGTTATTAATATGGAGAAGAAATTCAAGTATACTCTGACCATAAAAGCCTTAAGTACACCTTCACTCAAAAGCATATAAACCTTCGGCAGAGGCGATGGATAGAATTTTTAGAAGATTATAAATTTAATCTACTCTAACATCAAAAAAAGTCAACATATTTGCTGATGCCTTGATCCACAAAGCCCAGAAAACCTCCACGGTATGCTTGTATTCTTAGAAACCATAGGATATTACAACCTATAAAGAGACTCACCTCACCATGCACAATAAAATCACTGATCTTCAAGACCAAGATGAACTTTTGAAGTCCCAAAAGCAAAAACTTCAAAATGACCTCCCGAAAAAATATTGGACCCTGGACCCCAAACGAGGGTTAAAATTCAAAAATAGAAAATGTGTCCCTTTCATATCCTCATTACGGGAGGAAGTACTACAAAAATCCCACCATTCTAAATTCATGATTCACCACGAAAGTACCAAAATGTATCAGACTCTCAAACAACATTATTGGCGGGCATGTATGAAAAAGGATATAGTCAATTTTGTAGCCAAATGTTTAACTTGTCAACAAGTGAAGATTGAACATCAACACCCTCGCAGATTACTTCAACAACCCCATATCACATAATGGAAATGCGATCACATTACCATGTATTTTGTCAGTGGATTACCCCTAACTTGTCAAGGATACAATTTGATATGGGTTATCGTTGATCTTCTTACAGAATCTGCCCATTTTACACCAACTCGATCCACTGATTCTTTCCAATGAATTAGTATCTCTATATTAGAGAAATTATATGAATACATGGAATAACTATTTATATTATTTCATATCAAGACCCCTAATTCATAGGAAAATTTTGGCAAGACCTATAAGCCTCAATGGGAACCCAACAGTATCTAAGTACTCCCTTCAATCCTCAAATCGACGGATAATTTGAAAGAGTAATTCAAACCCTTGAAGATATGTTATGAGAATTCACATTAAATTTCCTAGGTACATGGAATAATCATTTAGTATTAATCAAGTTCTCTTACGATAACAACTACCAAACTAGCTTTTAGACCACCCCCTATGAAGCTCTTTATAGAAGACCCTGTCGCTCACTTCTATGCTTGAATGAATTAGGAGAAAATCATATTCTTGGACCCGAAATTATAACCGAAACCACGGAGAAGATACATCTTATTGAGGAAAGATAGTATTCCACACAAATTCGACAAAATAGTTATGTGAACACTCGAAGAAATGCTTTAGAATTTCAAGTGGATAATCAAATTCCCACATGTGTCCTAAAGAAAGTGAATAATTCGGTTTGAAATAAGAAAAAAGTTAGCACCCCGCTATGTTGGTCCCTTAGAATCATTGAACGTATTGGACCAGTAGCCTATCATTTGGATGTAACACCCGAATTATCTAATATACACGATGTGTTTCACATTTCCCAATTATGGAAGTATATCCCCATCCCATGTCACGTTATCACTGGTATAACCATCAACCCCAATCACGAATTCAAGGAAGTTACTATCCAAATCCTCGATCGACAAAAGAAGGTTCTCCGACCTAAAATCATCCCACTAGCCAAAGTTCTTGGGCGACACCAAGGAACTGAAGAAGAAACATGGGAAACAGAAAACGCTATGAGATAACAGTACCCCACGCTTTGCACATGTAATTTTGAAGACTAAATTTTTTTAATTTAAAGATTGTAGCAACACATGATAAATAGGCATTTAGTCCCTCAAAAGTTCTAAAATTTCCAAAAAATCCTAGACTTTGTCAAATTACCAAAATACCCTTGAATAAAGAATCATGTTAGTATACACTTTCATATACCAATTAAACCCCAATTTAATCTAGAGTTGGACCAAATAACTTATATTTTACAAGAATATCATGGACCATTCCCCTAAGTTTAAGAAATTGCAATAAGCCCCTAAAACATTGAAAAATAACTTATAATACCTATACACTAAACTAAAATCACCCAAGGATGAAACCAAAAACCTAACATCTTTTCGCTTACCTCCCTACTAATGTGGGACCAGCTAGACTGCCAATATGGCATGTACTACTTGTAGTACACAATGTAGCCATTTAACCCTACATGTACCTTGGTTGAAACTTGTACAAAAATAAAGTTGAAAAAGACCCCAATTCCACAAATGAACTCTCCCCCAAGAACGTTATAAAAGGAACCATTCACCTCTAAGAAAACTCACTTAACTCATCACACTTTCAAAGTAAAATTTTAATTTTTTACGCGTCTCTGTCATTTTATGTGTGAATGTTATTTTATTTCATTTGATTATGTTCTTGCGCTTATATAGAGTAAATATATGTAGTTACATGTGAATATTAACGTGTGAATGCACTCTACAAGCTTAAAAACAAGAAAACTCCATTGAAGTTTGAGCTTTAATTGTGTATTATGCTTCCTTGAGTTTGAACCAGATTCAAAGCGAGAAAACTTAAGCTTTGGTCCTTAGGAACCTATATGCAATGTGTAATTGAAACAAAACCAAGCTTTAATGCCCCAAATCGAAGTTTGAATTTTTCGGGCCTGAAAATTTCATAACTTGAATTCAGGAGTTATATTCAACCAAAATCCTTCAAACCAAGCCTATTTGATTGCATTTTCAACATAGAATTAAACCATTACAGTGTTGGAATAAGAATCATAACTTTTAATCATTTATTCTCAGGTAAAATGTTTGCCGGTTTTACAGTAATTCAATAACTTAAACTAGCGCACCAAAATCTTTGAAACACTGTGATTGGATTCCTCTTCAAATATTACACAACTTTCATTCAGAACCAACACAAATGGATTTCTAAAATGTTTCGAATTTATTATCAAAGTTTCAAACCCCTAAAGTAAAATAGTTAAAATGTGAAGGTGAAGTGGGTTACATGAACATAAGTGGAGGTCAAACCAGGGTTGTGTGATGTTTGACTGAGCGCGTGAGAACACGTCTCCAATTATGAAAATATGATTTTTTTCAAAATTTCTATTTTTAAATTCTAAATAAAATGGTATATTGCATCATCCTATTTGGATTCTGAAAAGCATAATCTCGAGAAAATCAGTTTTAAGTTTAAAATTCAACTTTCATTTTACACATAACCCCCTGGACAATTTTCCAAGTATTTCAAAACATTACCAAACTTTTTCATAAATTGTTTAGGTCAAATAAATTCATTTTTCTCTCTAAATCCAAATCCCAATGGAAACTAAGAAAAATATTACTTTTTAAAATTTCATATTACACCCTCTTACTTATTTTTACACTTAAACATAGTTTCATTTGTCAATTTATTGCATCACATAAGCATTATTTTATACCTATAATACCTATTTATACTCTCCCTAATTTCAGACTATTCATTGAATCACCCTGAGATAGACGCACAAAACTGCAAACCATATTTTCAAAGTAGGTGATTCTATTTTTAATATTAAACAACTGAGCTTATGTCTTTGTACATTACTGTGTTTTTAAATCACTATGTGATAATTTGAACTCATACCCTTATTACAAACTCTTTCGTGTAGTTCATATTTATCGTGAATATTGATTCCATCGATATCTCAATTATTTCTAAAACCCGATACACTGCTACAACCTAAAAATTTAGTAAGCCACTGAATTACTTTTAGCCCTTAATTGTTGTATAACCTTGCATCCTATTTGGCTTAATTGCAATAAATCATGCAATTTTTACCTTTATCAGTGAAACCCTTATAGCATGCCTTACGATTTAGGGATTAGACCCCTCTATACCACGGTAGTTCTAACTGGCCTGTAGGATAGATATAGTGAGTGCCTAGTTATTATTTTGCTATAAATGTATGAGTGCCACTCTAGCTAAGTGTGCCAAGATATTTATTATTTCCCAATTATTTTGGATCACCTATGCAAATGTACGATATACTTTGGGTGATGTTATAATGGTATGACTACGCAGTTGCAGCCCCTATAACCAATAATTTATGGTTTATCTGGTTATAATCTAAACCCTTATCATTGTAACATAATATAATCAGTTGTAATTCACCGTATTATTCTTTTATATATCAATAGACTTCAATATAACCCTTCTAATTCTATGATATTTCCTTTTGTTTCTATCTATCACATCTTCATAATTTGATTATAGTTATATTTTGACAATACTTGCTACCCAAGCCTTCTATAGAAATAAAATTATCTACTTGGCATATTTGCTTAAATGTTTTCCTTCCAGATGGACTTCGCGCGTGAAGAAGAGGAAATTCCACTCGAACCAATGAACTTTTACATGTGTGCGATAGCAGATAAGGATGGTAGTACCCGTTGGAATGTCTATATTACAACTTATCATCTCTTGTGATTTCCTTATATTTGTTACAAGTTTCTTATGTTATGTGCGGAATGTACAAATAAAAATGTATTTTCACTTATGTAAGATGCATGATGTAATAAGATGCCTAGTGGTTACCATTAAAGCATATAATCGCGAATGCGACATAACTTCATTGTGCTACCAAAATGTCTAATAAATCATCCTCATATTGTTACTTTAGTCCTTCGAATGTAACAATCAGTTGTTGACTCAATGCCTCTGCTACCACAATTACTTTCCTCGGATAGTACTAAATATAAAGTGGTAGTCTTTCACAAACTCGAGCCATCTCCTCTGTCTCATATTAAGATCCAACTCTTGTGATCAAAAAACAGTGTGAACTTTTCATCCAATAGGTAATGCCTCCATTATGAATGGAAAAAAGTAGTGTTTCTAACTCCAAATTGTGTGTAAGCCTCTCCTTGAGCTCCATGGATGATCTTTAATAGTCGTCATTCCATACTAATTGTATTCCCTTCTAGGGGAGGTGAGTCAGTGGTTTAAAAATCTTTGAAATCCCCTAAATGAGCCTCTTATAGTACCCTACTAAACTAAAGAAACTCCAAACTTTTATAGGTGTCGAGGGTTGTCCTCGATATAAAACAACAGATACCTTACTAGGATCCACTATAATCCCAGTTATGGATACAATATTCCCCAATGATTGTATCTTTCGATGCTATAACCCACATATATAGAACCCGGGGTGCAAATTATGTCCTCGTAGAGTCTTCAAAACCAACCGTGAATGTGCTGCGTGCTCCTCCTTCGACCAAGAATATACTAAGATGTCATTAATGTTCATAATGATGAACTTATCTAGGAAGGGTCAAATTACTCGATTCTTCATATTCACGAGCATTGTTGACCCATTTTTCAGTCCAAACAACATGGCCCTGAATTCACACGGTCCATATTACATCATAAAAATCATCTTAGGAATTTCCTCCTCTTGAATAAGTAACTGATGATACCATAAGAGAAAATTAATCTTGGAAAATAATGAATCTCCCCTTAGATATTCGAATATATCATCCTTATATGTTAATAGATACTTATTGCGTATCATTACCCTTTTTAGCTCCCGATAGTCCACATAAAATCAGAGCGAATTAACCCTCTCCTTCATAAACAAATCTTGAGTTCCCCATGAAGACATGATCATTCGTATGAACCCCTGGCTTAATAACTATTGAATATACTCATGCATCTCCTGTATTTCTAACTAAGCTATATAATACAATGGCCTCGCAATGTGCTTGATACTGACACTAAGGTTTTACAAAAGTATACCTCTCTAGATGGGTGGTATCCCTCTTACCTCATCAAGAACTTCCATAACCTCCTGGACAATCAATATCGAGTCTAACAATACGGTGACCTCCCTAGATGAAGTTGCATCTGTGTAATACAATTATGCCATAGACCCTCACTTGAGCCTAGACATAACTCTAAGAAACATTCCTTTCTTGATAATTGTAGTCATAAAGCCTATCCACCGATAGTCAATACAAGTTTTATAATTATAGAAACTACTCAAAGCTAAATAGTATGTATCACAAGAACACATATCTAACTGGACAAAGCAACTAAGTACCAAGATGACCAACAAACTTCCATGTCTCAATAATCAAGACTCAAAGCATCCCCCTACCCGATGAGGTATCCCTATATAAATAAATCTCGATGATAACAATGATATAACTCATAATTGTAGTAAACACAATATTATAAATAATGACAACTTCTTAGCGTCAAAGGAATACTCATGAATGTGAGACGCAAACATAGCCGTAACCGTCCCCCGGTGTTAATTCTATAATTGTTTTCCCCTTTGGCATAGTTGTAACTATTTTGAAAGAAACTATTGAAATGGTGGTCGATTCTCTTAAGTTTGTAATATTTAGTTTCATCTTGTCAAAAATCTCTAGCTACATTACCTCTGAAGAGCTACCTTAATCTATTAGTATCTTATCCACATCCCTATTTACAATCCTAAGAGTGATTACTAGGGCATCATGTTGTGGGATCCTTACCCTGATCAAATCGTCTTCCATAAAAACTATGTGCTTGCTTTAGTCCACATCTTCTGGTATCTTGGGTTTTCTAGCTTGGTTTTGGCAGGTTCAATCTGGAAGGCCTCCATTACTATTGTAAACTTTTTGAGTTCCATTCGAACTGCGTTGCCTCAGATCTTCTTGAGGTCAAATGCCCCACGTATAATGGAAAAATCATGCCCCTCTTCATCGTCTAACATATTATCTAGATTTGGGTCACCGTTGGTGGCATCTTAATAAACTTTCTTCTCAATATACTTGTTCAGATGCCCTCCTTGGGCTAACTCTTTTAGGTGAGATTTTATTCTCGATTTTGTTCTCATTCTCGTTGTGGTAGGTACACCTGGTTTCATTATTCATCTTGATCGGATCACCTCCCATCTTCTTCGGCCACTTGATGAATTATTGTTCCTCAATGTTGCCCATGATTTTGTAACTTGGTTCCTTAAAAAACATGTTAACGGTCTGGAATACCTTAGACGAGTCTATCTTGTTCCCATTTTTGGCTCCTCCATTTTTCTTTTTGTTCCCCTTTTTGGGGTATTTTATTTATCGTTTCCTTTGGTCACCTTTGCACGAACAATTTCCCTTAGTTGAAGTTAACCACGTCTTTCACTTTGGTGCACTTCTCAATACGTGCCACGAGATCGTCGATGGTGTCTACTTTCTTCATGGTGTGAGATTGGTGCAATATGGAGTTAGGGGAAAACAAATATTGAACGATGCTCTAGCCATCAGCTTCGAGCAATCTTCCACCTCGTTGAAGATTTCCTAATATGGTTTGGCATATTCTCATAATGTCTCGTGTGGCTTCTTCCTCATGGTAAGGAGATAATCCATCCTCTTAGGATGTGAGTTGTTGGTTATAAAGCGAGACTTAAAAGCTTATAAAAAGGACTTAAATCTATTAACTGACCTATGGGTTAGCCTCTTGAACCACTTATGGACAACATCTCCTAGACTAGATAGGAATATTCGACCCATAAGAGCATAGTCGTGGTTCTATAGAGTCATCACTCTCCTATACTAGCGAACAAGATCCATGGGGTCAGTTTTCCCATAGTAGATTTTGAACCTTGGGACTGTGAACTCCTTTGGAGGCCCATCCTCCTTAATTTCCTTTAAAAGGGGAACTGCATCTTTATAATGAGGTCCTTTCTTTCCATCTCTTTTGTGGATCTAGATCCATGATGTGCTGGGTGTTGATCCATCTCTCTTCGAACCAATATTCTTATATTTTTCTTATGATGTTTGTCCTCCCAATTTTGTCTTATTATATGACTCACGTGCTCTGAACAATCCTGCTCACGGTCAATGCTCCTTCCTTAGCTGTGAGTTTTTCTCACCTGAGGAATGGGCGTCCGACCATGATGCCTTCGATTTTACTCATGGAGTTCTTTCTCCATCTTCTCCAATTATTTCTAGAGACGTTCATTCACTTCCACTTAGAGGTGAGTTGCCTCCTTTTACTTGAAGAGTCATTCCTCAAAAGCATCGACCAGCCGTGAGATCTGAGTTAATCTAGGTTTCTCATTGTTCTCCTCAGAAAGCTTCTCTTCTGGGAGAAATCTGGGATTCCTATCTCAATGAACTGCAAATCCGACTCTGAGTAGGATCAGATTATCTCATAGGTCTCTAGCAAGGGTGGCACTACGTGAGTGATGAAATATTATGTTCACTATTTAGTTCCAAGTTTCTTTTTAAATAATAGAATCATTCCCACAGATAATGCCAGTTGTGAGTGTAAGAAATCACAATTAATAATTCCAAGTAGAAAAGGGATTAAGAGAGTAAGAAATTATCAAAACACATAAGATTTACATGGTTCAAAAATTGGCTACATCCATGAAGGGTTTCCCAACATTTATTAATTCTTCAAATGTTAAGAATTACATGCCACCTTACCGAGGGTGAGGGTTATATTTATAGTAATAAAAATTAGTTAAGGTATATGAAAATTCTTATAGATCCACATCGCCTCCCTGGATATTCATCTTTATCTCCTCCGACAGTGTACGTAACCTAACGAGTCTTCAATTATCCATGTGATATATTCTTATATTTGTCCATGCAATGTTGAATTTGACTAAGGCAGTGTGTTGGGCTACTTGAATTGACGAAAATTGGGCCTCCATGGTTTTGCATCCACACCTATGATCATAATTGTCTATTAACGATCAAGTTGGTCTACAACGACCAACATTAGCCTGAAATTGATGAATTAGGCCTCCTCGGCCTGATTTGAACTTAGATGGTCAAATTAATCTTTTACGATCATTATTGATCATCAGTAATCGAGTTGGTCTACAATGATTGACATTATCCTAAGATGGATGAATTCGGCCTTTATTGGCGTCGTTTGAGCTAAGATGGTCGAATTGATCTCCTACGACCATAATTGACCTATAATGGTTAGGTTGGTGATTAGTCATGAATATTGCATATTAGTTCTTGTTATCTTATGCATTTTAGTAAAATTGTGTCTGTTAATTCCTATATTTATGCCCATATACTGTTTAACCTTGGGTTTTGATATATATATATACAGAGAGAGAGAGAGAGAGTTGTGTGTGTGTGTTGAAACGTTTATTTGAGTTTTTGTATGTATTGGAATGGTTAACGGTGAAATTGTGAAATTGGTGCTATTCGGAAGTTTTTAATGCATTATGCAACTTTGGGGAAATTTTAGTCATTTCCAAACGCTTCACGAAAGTTGTATCCCTTCAAGTCGATTTTGTGTGGCCTTTGACGATTCATTCATTCGATTCCTAACAAGCATGTTATGACCATTTTTCCCAGGGAACTCCTTCTTGGTTAACATGATAAATCATTTTCTTTTATTTTTTCTTTATTTCTTTTACCACATACTATTTGTGTGGGTTTTTGTGTATTTGAAGACATATTCTATATCTTACTTTA
The DNA here is from genome assembly GCA_949130495.1 of Sambucus nigra. Taxonomy (NCBI): domain Eukaryota; kingdom Viridiplantae; phylum Streptophyta; class Magnoliopsida; order Dipsacales; family Adoxaceae; genus Sambucus; species Sambucus nigra. The sequence continues at coordinate 642,045,463 of OX422209.1, read as the reverse complement.
CATCACCTTTTTAGTAGTTGGGTTAGGGAGGTTAGGGTTTGGAGGTTATTTTGGGTGTGGCTTCTCTCTCCCCTAAGGTTTTACCCACTTTGGTTTGTAAGAAAATTATTCATCATCTCTCTATTTAAATCCAAGTTTCCATTGTTATTTTTTCTTGCTTCATTATTTGTTTACTTTGTTTGTAACCTAGATTTTATTGATTTTATTTACTTTCTTGCATTTATTGATTTTATTTATTTAATGTTATTTAACATGCTTTCTAGCTAATTTAGTTTAGGTTGTGATTGATTGAACTCACCTTGAGTTAATTTGGTTGCTTTGCTTTAGTGATGGGGTTTATGAGTTTAATTCGATTGGGTTGTTCTTGATGTTACGCTTAGGAGATTTAAAGGTGTATATCATGTATGCGCTATATTTTATGACCTTGCGTGTGTAATTTTTCGATTTTTATTAATGCCAAAATCATAGTAGGCTTTTATGACAGTTTAGGGGGTGACAACTCTAAATTTAATTCACTGATGAAATGAGATTTAATATTGGTAAATTTGTCTTTCCATGTAACCATTTATACTAATTAAATTGAGGCGAGGGATATTAGTTGCAATCTATAGTTTTTCCCCCTTTAGTAATCTTAGCATAAACATACACGCCTAGATTACCTTTTCTTTTGTTAACAAATTATCTTTTACACTTTTATTCGAAAAGTATTAAATTAATAGAATTCTAATAACTAGTCTATGTGGATTCGATACACGGACTGGAAGCTTTACTCCCATAAAGAGTGTAGTCAATAGTTTAGGTTTTTGTATTGAGGCGATGAAACGAATTCAATGACTAGCGTACTGACACTACGTTACTTTTATTGTCATATTTCTAAGGTTTTATGAATATTTTGACAATTTCTGATGCTTTTATTGAATTTCATTCAATTGTGATGTTCCAACATATGTTATGCTTGATTGTTGTATTTTGTCCATTCATGAACACAAATTGTTGATGAATTATTATGTTTGATCACGAATGGAGCTTGTATTTGTTCAAATGGCACTCACACACCCTTATATTATATTGTTCACACCAAGTGTTTACTAAAATGCCTAAACCAATTTTATTTCAAGATTTTTAGCTTACACTTGCTTGTTTTTCACTCGTTGTCGCACCTCGACACATTTTTGTCTCATTGTGGTATGTTTTCACCCTGTTTCACACACTTGCACCCTCCATTTCAAATCATTCACCGACTTATTTTTAATTGTACATTACAATTTTTTTTGCCTTGCCTAATTATTATTTTGTAGGTTGAAATGGACACAATCAAAAAGTGTGATTCGACCAAGTGTGTGCCTTCCCGGAGTTTCAAGGGATTCCATTGCGAAGGCCGTTGGCCTACCATTGTGCGTGGGACCTTGATATGTGCCGGATGTAGTGAGTGAAGATATGATCCAGGATCCTCTGGTGGTCCTGGTTTTTTAGTCTTCTTGTTGTAATGGGAAATATTATTTTTATTCTTTTCATTCTTTCTTTATATTAGTATTGTATTGTATTAAGTTGTTTTGTGAAATTATGAAATGGGAAATGATAATGTAGTTATTGGATTTTGATGCATGTGACCCTTCATATTTATAAAATTAATTCATCTAGTATTTGCACTTCAAGCCCTCTATATTATTATGATTGACGACATAATTTATTTTAAATTAATATTTGTGTAAATATTTTTGTTTTTCTTTTGTTTGTATATGCATCATGTTGACTACCTCGAGGATAACTCCAAATTGGGGAGATTTATTTATACCCATCACTTTTTCATAACGTCTTTAATTATATTGAGGTCTATGTGCATTTCAAGTTGTGTGCGTGATTATTCATCTCAATTTCTATTTTATCATCGTGAGTCATGTTTATATTTATTAATTAAATTTTATATAATAAAAAATAAAAAAATTCAAATAATATATTCTTTATTTGTTTTCTCTTTCTTAGGCCTTTCGCCCCAATTTCCTATGATAAATTTAATAATTTTGCAATCCAATTGATAATTAAATGATGCATTTTCTATTTCTTTCATGAACTTTAGTCCTCAAGTTATTCAATATTGAGAATAAATGCATGAATTAAACCTTGAAAACCCATGAGCACTTGATCATCTTATATAAATGATTCGGTAGGACAATTATAACTTGGTATCTATTTGTTTCTTTGTGTACACTAAAATCGAGCGAGCTTTTTGATTTTCTTCATTTGCGAGTGTTTATGTATTATCTTTCCTTCTTAAAAACGTTAAATTTGTTAGTAATCTCACTATTCTTTCATTGATCCTTCGTTAATTGAGTTCATACTTGAAATGTGTTACTTAAGCATGATTTTCAAAGTTGTTTTGACTCGAGAATTGCATAGTCTTTAGGAAATTATAACAGGCCTTCTTTGTTATATTATCCATATCGACATTGACCTCCCCTTATATCTTTTTCCTCGTCAACCCCTTTGATCCTAAATATAGCCTTTCGTTTTGAAAACCTAAAATCCCATATCTAACTCCACATTGGAGTTATAAACCATATATATCACCTTCCATACCTTTGTTTAGAATGATACTTTGTATTGAATGATGTTCATGTTACATGGTTGCAATTAAGCATGGGAGAGTGAAAATGTGAAGAAAAAATGAAGTGAAAAAGAAAAGAGAAGAAAAAGAAAAAAAACAAAAGCAAAAGAAAATGATGAGAAAAAGAAGAAAACGAAAGAAAGAGAAAATATTTCCAGTTTATTTATAATGTTTAATAATCTTTATCAGTTTTCAAATGTTATATTCAATGCTTGTTATGGAAATTATTTTCCAATTTTGAAGTTGCCCATAATTTTCCATTATTCCAAGTGTTTCATCTCCAAACATCTTTGAATCCGTACATATTCCCTTCCTTTCATAATCTTAACCCCAAACCTACATTATAACCATAAAAGTCCTATGTGTTCCTAAGGTGAATGTATTCAAAAGTTTAAATAACTGCGATAATCTGTGAAAATGCATTTCACCTCTTTAATGATGATTTCCTTTTATTGAGATTGGAAATTCGTTGATGACATGTGTGAGGCCTAATTTTAATTTACATTTACTCTTTATGCGTGCATGTACCGTGTGTTACACCCCAATTCAAGTGCTTTTGTTTGTTAAATGTAATATCCGGAGAAGATTGAGTGGAAGCATGCGCTAATTTTCATCCAGGCTATAAGAATTTTTATCGAATCAAAGATTTTTCATGTGCACGCACACCACTCACATTTGAGGTTTTAATTCATATAGTTATTCTTCTAATGTTAATAGTTTTGGATTATTTAGAAACATTCTTGTTTTCTATGTTAATAATATGTTGAAATATCTAGTTGTTGTTGAGCTTGGCATATTTTTTGTTTGGCATATTTTGAGCAAATTTGATGTTTGTGGGTTTCATCCCTAAAAATCCGCACAAGACAGCAGTTGTCCACTAGGGTAACCTAGGAGTTTAACGGATTATTACATATGTTAAATGCAATCGTTCACCCGCAAAAGTGGCATTTTTATATTATATGAGTATTTACATTTTGCATCGCCATCTTTTAGAATGGTTTTGTTTTGTTTCATCATTAGGGAGTAGCAATGTCTAAGTTATCGGTATTATTAGTCACGAATATTGCATATTAGTGCCCATTACCCTTATGCATTCTAATACAATTGTGTCCGTTAGTTCCCGTATTTACGCTCATATATTGTATAACAATGGGTTTCGATATAAATATATATATATATATATATATATATATATATATATATATATATATATATATATATATATATATAGAGAGAGAGAGAGAGAGAGAGAGAGAGAGACAGGCTCCTGTGCACACTAAGTTTGCACATTACTTTTTTAAAGTAGTAAAAAAAATATTTTTGAGTTGATTTTTTTTGTGTGATATTTAAACATTTCAAGGAACCCATATAAAAAAAATCAGCTCAAAAAAACTTTTTTTACTAGTTTTAAAAAATCGGTCAAACTTTATATGCTTTTAAGCCCTTTAAAAACTGCGAAAGTTTGACCGATTTTTTAAAAATAGCAAAAAAAGTTTTTTTCAGCTAATTTTTTTTATGTGAGTCCGTTGAAATGTTAAAATATCACATTAAAAAATTGGTGTGCGCCAGCACTCAAACATATTTTTTTTACTACTTTAAAAAATTAATGTGCAAACTTAGTGTGCACAGGAGCCTACCTCTCTCTCTCTCTCTCTCTCTCTCTCTCTCTCTCTCTCTCTCTCTATATATATATATATATATATATATATATATGTGTGTGTGTGTGTGTGTGTGTGTGTGTGTGTGTGTGTGTGTGTTTATATGTGTGTGTTTCAAGGTTTATTTGAGTTTTTGTAGGTATTGAAACGCTTAATGGTACACTTGGTGCTATTCGAGAAGTTTTCAACGCATTATGTAACTTTGGGGGCATTTATTCATTTCTACATTCAAGATTCGTCCCCAAACTCTTCATGGAAGTTGTAGCCCTTCGAATCGGCTTTGTGTGGCCTTTAATGGTTTATTAATCTGGTTCCTAACGAGTATGTTATGACCATTTTCCCAGAGAGTTCCTTCTTGGTTATTATGATAAATCATTTTCTTTTATTTTTTCTTTATTTCTTTAACCACTTACTATATAAGTGGGGTTTGTGTAGTTGAAGACATAATTTATAATCTTATTTTACATCATTTTTTTAGTAGCTAGGTTAGGGAGGCTAGGATTTGGAGGTTATTTTGGGTGTGGATTCTCTACCTCCTGAGGTTTTACTCACTTTGGTTTGTAAGAACATTATTCATCATTTCTCTCTTTAAATAAAAGCTTCCATTGTTCTTTTTTCTTGCTTTATTATTTGTTTTCTTGCTTTGTAACCTAGATTTAATTTCTTTCATTTATTTCTTTCATTTAACTAATGTCATCCAACATTCTTTCTAGCTAATTTAGTTTAGGTTGTGATCGATTTAACTCACCTTGGGTTGATTTGGTTGCTTTCCTTTGGTGATGGGGTTTATGAGTTTAATTCGATTGGGTTGTTCTTGATTTTACGCCTTGAAGATTTAACGGTGTATATCAATCATGTATGCACTGTATTTATGACCTTGCGTGTGTAATTATCGGGGTATTTGTTGACTCCAAAATCATAGTATGTTTTTATGAAAATTTAGGTTGTGACAACTCTAGATTTTATTAATTGATGAAATAAGATTTAATCTTGGTAGACTTGTCTTTCCATGTAACCATTTATACTAATTAACTCTAGGTGACAGATATTAGTTGCAATCTATAGTTTTTCTACCTTTTGTAATCTTAGCCGAAACATACACGCCTGGATTATCTTTTCTTTTATTAACAAATTATCTTTTTACACTTTATTCGAGAAGTATTAAATTAATAGAATTCTAACAACTAGTCTATGTGGATTCGATACTCGAACTGACCGCTATATTCTCGAAAAGAGTGTAGTCACTAGTTTATGTTTTTTTATTGAGGCGGTGAAATGAATTCAATGACTGGCATACTAAAAATGTGTTACTTTCACCCTCAATTAGTTGGTCTACAATGACAACCATTATCCTAAAATGGATGAATTCGTCCTCATTGACCTCATTTGACCTAAGATGGTCAAATCGATCTCATACGACTATAAATGACCATCAATAATCAAGGTATTTTATGATGACCAATATTAGCCTAAAATGGCTGAAGTCGGCCTCCTCGATCTCATTTGACCTAAGATGGTCAAATTGATCTCTTACGATAATAATTGAACATCATTGGGCAAGGTGGTTTGTGATGACGAACATTAGCCTAAGATGGATGAATCTAGCTGCCTTAAACTCATTTTATCTAATATGTTCAAAATGATCTCCTGCGATCATAATTGATCATTAACGTTCAGATTGGTCTACGACGACCAACATTAGTCTTAAATGTCTAAATTCATCCTCATCAGTCTATAACCGAGTTGGTCTATAACAGTTGACGTTGGTCTAAAATGGCTAAATAGCTAAAATATGATAAGAGATCATAATTGATCTCTTACCATAAAAAATGACCATCAGCAGTCAAGTTGGACTATAACGACTGACATTAGTCTAAGAAGGTTGAATTAGGCCTACTATGGACTCATTTGGCCTAAGTTGGTCAAACTGATCTCCAACGATCATAATTGACCACTAGTAGTCAAGTTGATCTACGATGACCAATGTGAGGACCAGATTTTGTTTAAAGACCACAATAACAGCCAACTTGGCCCAACATATGTAAAGAGCAATCGGACCTCATATTTAGCGACAAAGCTACATGCATGTGCAGTCCACACTGCCCTTAAGCCAAGTCAATCCCCTACAATCTCATGGAGATATTCAAGGTATTCATGGATCATCATGGGCATCAAGGAATTACTTAAACAATTAGGATTCTACATCTATAAATTATAACCCCTCGCTCGGGGCATAGGGGTATGTAGCATAGCATATTAAGAGATACTTAATAAATCAGCAAACCACTTCTTAGACGTAGGCAAGTTGCCAAACCACATACATAGTTGTGTTGTGTGTGTGATTTTTTGCTTTCCCTGGTGATTGTGATTGTTCTTTGTATAATCTCTATTGTGATTTTCTTATACCAAAATTAACGCCGTCTGTGGGAATGAGTGTTATTCCTATGAGAACACTCACTAATTGAAAGCCCTAAATGTCTCACCACAGTAGTAACATCCCTTAAGTCGACTATGTTGAGGAAGAACATGCCCCTCCCGGGGTAAGGCCAAAACTTCGCCAACCAAATCCAAGGCTTTGTCAGGAAAGGAAGCCTTCTAAAGAGAGTCCTGAACCACTAAGGTCCGCACAGATTTCCAGGTTGATCGATGCCTATGAGACCAGACTTCGATAACAAGAAGAAGCCACTCGCTGCAAAGAAGAGGAGAATTCTCACTTAAACAGGTGACTGGAAAGAATAGAGAGGGATCTCCACATAAATACAAGACAACACTTTGATCGGACTCCTAGTCCTCAGGTGAGTGAGTCTCACAGCCAAGGAAGGATCCCCAAGCATGACCAAGGAAGAATTAAGAGGAATATATTAGAGGATGATCGATCGAAAAGACTATAGCCTGCTCAACACCATGGTATCCCTGGTCGACAGAATGATGAAATTAGGAGTTTAGTCTATAGGGAGATGGATCAACACCTAGCCCACCGAGAGGCCAGGTCCACACGAGAGCTAGCCAAAAAAGCTCTTAACACCCAATTGAAGTCCCTTTTTCAAGGGTGATAGAAGAAGAAGAGTCTCCCAAGAAGTTTGCGATCCCTAAATTCAAGATCTATGATGGTAAAACCGACCCTATCAATCATGTTCGAGAGTATAGGAACGCCATAACCTTATGGAGCCACAATGATGCATTGATGTGTTGCATCTTCCCTTCCAACCTGCATAACGTAGCCCAGAAGTGGTTCGAGAGGCTGGCAAATAGATTTATCAAGAGCTTTAAGGCTTTGAGTGAATTATTTACAGCTCGATTCATAACCAGCAGCTCCCACCTCAAGCAGATGGATGCACTGCTCACATGAAGAAAAATCCATAGGAAAACCTCAGGGATATGTAAAGAGATACTAGGAAATTTTTAATGAGATTGAAAGCTGCTGTGAGCAACTTATTGTAGTATCCTTCAAGATCGGATTGCCAAGCACTTCCTTACTGCACCAATCACTAACTAAGAAGGAGCTCAACTCCATCAATGACCTGCTGGATCGTATTCAAAAGTACACTAAAGTTGAAAATGTAATCCATATTAATGCATGGGACAATGGTCGCGAGAAGATGAATAAAAGCACAAAGAAGAATGATTCTCAATGAAGGGTAAAAAGAATGAGGGCAAGAATGGCACTAAAAATGATAATAATAATGACCCCTCGGAAGCATTTTAGGCTGTTAACACAGTCTTCAAGGAACCAATATACAAAATCCTAGCAAAGATCAAGGAAGATCCATTTGTTAAATGGCTTAAAAAGATGGGAGGAGATCAAATAAAGCGCAATAATGCATTGAGGTGTGCGTGCCACAAAGAGGGCATTCAAAGGACTGAACACTGCAAAGCACAAAGAGGGCATTCAACGAATTCATAGGCAAGAAGGCAGAAAAAGTTGCGGTTAATGGCGACTAAAATCTAGACAACATCCTCAAGTATAAGATAGGCCATGAGTTCGCAGTTATTTATAGGGCATCCGACCTCAAACAAGTATAGGGGAATGATATTCGGATGTAAGTTAAGAAGCTAACTGTCGTCATGAAAGCTTTTTGAATAGACCCTGCCAAGACTCAAGCTAGAAAGCGTTGTTGACCAGAAGAGGTCGACTACAGCAAACAAATTATGTTTACTCAAGACATCATGATGCATTGGTCATCACACTCAAGATAGTTAATTGAGACATCGACAGGCTGCTCGTCGACTAAGGTAGCTCTTCTGGAGTAATGTACCTTGACTTATTCCATAAGTTAAAGTTGAATATCATCGACCTCAAAGAGGCCACAGTTCTGCTGGTTGACTTTAAAATAAAGATAACCATGCCTCTGGGAAAGATAGTCCTGCCCATCAGGGCAGAAAGTATTTCGAAGATGATCAAATTTTTGGTAGTAGATATCGAATTCCCCTAGCACACCATCATGAACAGGGGATGTCTCCATGCTATGAAGGTCAGTCTATCTTCATATCATCTAAAACTCAAGTGCATAACAGATCGGGGGTGGTAAAGATCCATAATGACCAAGCTTTGGTCATAAAATGCTTTATCGCAGCTATCCGCCCCAAGCACGAGAAGAAGAAAGACGAGAAGAAAGCCCAGGAGGATGCCTAGGATGGTGTGTCACCTTCAAAATAGAAATTATAGTATGACTAACCAAGAGTGGAAGAAACCAGGGCCCGCCCCATAGATAGGGTCATCAAAGACCTGGAAGAAGTTGCAGCTAGAGCCAACTTACCTGAAAGGAGATTCTTGATCGGAGCCTCTCTCACCGACCAAGAAAAGAAGGAGCTCACCTCATTCCTCCGGAGAAAGATGGATATTTTTTCTTGGGAACCAATTGATCTCGTTGGGATAGATCCCATAATTTCATTCCATTGATTGCACGTCAACCCAGCGTCCACACCAATAACTCATAAGTCTCATCAAACAGCCCCAAAAAAGGCAAAGGCAGTAGAGAAAGAGGTAGGAAAGTTGTTGGAAGGAGGTTTCATCCGAGAAGTTCAATTACACACATGGCTATCCAACCCAGTCATCGTACCCAAAAGTAATGAAAGATGAAGAATGTCTATTGACTTTATCAATCTCAATAGAGCCTGTCTGACAGATAGTTTTCCTCTCCCAAAGATAGATCAATTGGTTGATGCCACTGCAATGCATGAAAGAATGAGATTTCTTGATGTTTACTCTGGATACCACCGGATCCCACTTCATGAGCCAGACCAAAATAAGACCTCCTTCATAACTCCTAAGGGTTTATACTGTTATAAAGTCATGCCATTTAGCCAAAAAAAATGTAGGAGCGACTTATCAATGACTGGTCACGAGGATGTTTTACAAGAAAATCGGAGAAATAATGGAGGTATACATCAACGACTTGCTCATCAAAAGTAAACTCAAAGGAGACCATCTCTCAGACCTAGAAGAAACTTTTGTGATCCTCAGGAAGTACTGAATGAAACTTAATGCTAGTAAGTGTTAATTCGGTGTCTAGTCAGGAAAGTTCATAGGGTATCTGGTCAGCAAGAATGGGATTGAAGAAAACCCTAATCAGATTAATGCCATCAGAAAAGTCCAGCCACCTCAGATGATAAGAGATATCCATATGCTTACCGACATGCTTGCCGCACTCAACCGCTTTATCTCCAAATCTTCTATGCATTGTCAACCATTCTTCCAACTATTGAAGAAGGACAAGGGTTCAGTATGGAATGATGACTGCTCCAAAGCCTTGGAAGAGCTCAACTCTTACCTAAGAAAACCACTCCTACTGGTGATTTCAAATCAAGGTGACCACTTATACTTTTATTTGGCTGTGTCAAACCACGTTGTGAGCTCCGCCTTAGTTTAGGAGAAGGAAGGAGACCAACACCCGGCTTACTATGCAAGAAAAATTCTTCTTGATGCCTAGCAATGCTATTTTCCCCTAGAGAAGCTCACCTTCGCCTTAGTGGTAGCCTCGAGGAAGTTAAAGCACTACTTTGAGGCTATACCATCATGGTCATAACCTCACACCCCCTCAAAGTTGTTCTAAGTAAAGATGATCTCTCTGGACGCCTATCAAAGTGGTCAGTAGAGATTAAAAGATTTGATATCCACGTTCAACCAAGAAAAGAAATTAAGGGGCAAATTATAGACAATTTTACTATTGAATTCACGGGGAATCAACCTACTTCCCAGTTCGATATTGAGGAACTAGCAGAAAAGGAAGTAACAACTTTCATCTGAACCCTTTAGGTCGATGGAGCCTCCAACTCCAGGGGAAAGAATTGGGATTGTACCGATCACCCTAGAGAAAACTTTGATCTAATAAGGGATTAGATAAGATTTGAAGCCTCTAATAATGAAGCAGAATATGAAGCACTAATCACCGGCGTACTCAAAGAACATTTGCTATGAGCAAAATGCCTTAGGGTATTTGGCAATTTAAATCTAGTGTCCAAACAGATAAGTGGAGAATTCAGTGCCAAGGATGAAAGGATAGCAGCTTATCTTGCTGTTGTTAGAGGACTTATAGCAAAGTTTAATAGAATTGATGTCCAACAGTTCCTTAGGGGAAAAAATAGTCACATTGACGCCATAGAAGCTCTAAGCTTCGCCATTAATTCATATTTAAAGAGGACCATTCATATCGAATTTCTCGCGGAATAAAGCATCAAACCTAAACAGTCGCAGGGGGAATACTCCGCATAGAGAAGGCAACTAGTTGGATGGATCTCATCACAACTTACCTATAGAATGATGCTCTACCAAGCGATAAGAGGTTGGCACACCAGATAAGAGTTAAGGCTGCTCGCTTTCACTTATCTTCTAAAGAAAAACTCTATAAAAAGTCTTTCACTTTCCCCTACCTCCGTTGCATTTACCCAGAAGATGTTGATTAGGTTCTTAATGAACTTCATAAAGGAATTTGTGAGAGCCATGCGGGAGGAAGATCCTTAGCTTTTCGAGTGATTAAGGAAGGATACTGGTGTCCATATATGTAGAAGGATATTGGAGTCTATGTTCACAAATGTGAGAAATTCCGGAGGCACTCCCTTATGGTCCACCAACCAGCTAGTAACCTCAAGTCATTTATTAGCCCATGGTCATTCCCCAGTGGGGCTTGGATATTGTGGGGTCTCTGCCTACCGCATCTAGAAATCGCAAGTATCTGCTGGTCACCACTGACTACTTCACCAAATTGGTAGAGGAAGAACCACTCATAAATATCCAAAATGAATACATGTAGAGGTTCATATGGAAGAACATCATCACCTGCTTTGGGACTACAAGGACGATCATTACTGACAACGGCACGCAGTTTGAAAGTGGCTTCTTTCAAGGATTTTACGATGAGTATGGCATCAAGCACCACTTTAGTTCTGTAGCATATCCCCATAACAATTGGCAAGATGAAGCTTCTAACAAAATAATGACCGGAGGACTAAAGAGACTACTGAAAAGAGCCAAAGGTGCCTAGGTAGACGAACTACCTCTCATTTTTTATCTTATCATAGAACTCCAAGAAGAGTAACAGGAGAAACTCCCTTCTTGATCACCTATAGAATGGAGATAGTCATCCCACTAGAAGAATGACTCGCTACTATAAGGACTACCCTAGTCGACCAAGGCATTAATGATGAACCATTACTCACTGAGCTTGACTTAGGCGACGAGCGGCGAGAACTGGCATTAGTTAAGTTGGCATCTTACCAACAACAACTGGTCAAATAATACAATAAAAAAGTCCATCTGAGGAAATTTCTAATAGGACATTATATCCTAAGGAAAGTCCTCGGCAGTGTTGTGAGACCATCAAACGGTAAACTAGGACCAAATTGGGAGATACCTTTTAAGATAATAAGAGATGACTTACAGGGAGCTTATCACTTAAAAACATCGAAGGGAAGGGAGATACCAAGGGCCTGGAATGCATCCAACCTTAAGAAGTTCTACTTTTATAATTCTATGTCTTTTTATTTTTTAGCACCATTTGTTTAGGCAAATTTTCATTTACAAACTTATGTTGCCTTTTATTTATCATTTTAGTCAATAACGGTCGACTGGCCCGCACATTCTGAATATCTTGGTTATTTAATATCTCCTTATTAAACATCTATACTCATCCTTTCTAAGCAATATGCACCCCCCTCAAGGAGCAGAACTCCTATGGTTGCAACAGTGTGCCATATTTATTGTATGCAAGGATAAAATATCTATAAAGAGAGGTTTACGATTAACCTTCCTCAGGACTTTGTTAAAAACACAATTGGCCTCTTGAGTTGCTTCGGCAATAATAAAATACCTACATGGGATCCTTGGGAAATAAAGCCAACTTGAGGTTGGTCTCAAATTTAGGTTGGTCAAAAAACCCTGATTCGGATCGATGTCTCCTTAATTAGGTACATTCTCGCCATCGCCCGACTTAGGCCTAAGGAACTGTGACGACACGACCTATAAGGTAAATTGGGACAAAATTCTATGGCAAAGGCATATTAGACTGGGAGAATGTTTAAAAACAAAACTCAATGTCATTTAGTCGGTAAAGAAGCCCAAAATGATTGAAGTTCTTGTACTAATTTATTTATACTATTATTAGATTTATCAAGTACTTTTTTGATCAAACACTGATACCAAGCAACGAACAAGTAAAGTTAACACATGTTTTGTCAGCAAATGCTCAAAACATAAATAATCAGCTTATTTATCATTAAGAATCATACGGTTACATTTACATCAAAAGAGCAAAAAAATGCTTAAAGACCTACTATGGCCCAGTGCGATGAGCAAGGTAGTAATCTACTCGATATCTCTGACCATCTTCAATATGAGTAACTAATCCTTCTTCGAGTTTCTCTGTCTGTGGCTCCAGAAGCTGCACCAAAATTGCAACTATTGTGATCCATTGATCATCCTTCGAGAAGGAATTTTGTAGAACAGATGAGCGAACAATTAGATATTTATACCACACGGTGGATTCCTTTGGAAGTTTCAATTCCTTTAGAACATTAATCCATCCTATGGAAAAAGAATGTTCTTCGGCCTCTTTAAATCTTACTGGGAGATTTGTCCAAACTTAGACATAATCGTCAGCCCAGACCTACTAAGGACCCTTTCGGAATAACTGTCTCATTCGTGTAACATCCCTTTGAAGCCCAGAAGCAATCACATAGGCTTAACGAACATCTTCTTTCAACTCATTAATCTCTCTCTTGGAAGCTTGATCATCAATATGAGCAACTATATCAGACGATGAGGATCCTTGCAGCATCAAAGGAGGACAAGACGGAGTGTTTTCTTTAAGGCGAGAAATTTCTCTCCTCAGAGTGTCATTCTCTTTTTGTAAAAACTCCCGCACCTGGTTGATCTCAGAAGCATCCAAAAGCTTCACTTTTAAGGCGTCTATCTCCTTCTGCATATAGACACCAATCCCCTCTATCTCATCAAGCCTATACGTTAGCTCGAAAACCACCACATATTGATCTTTATAGTCATGGTTTCTATCCCTTAGGGATTTATAAAACCTTACAAAATCTTGGTGAGCTTGAGCACTTATGTTTGTCCCTAGAATCTAGACTAGATGGGAGTTAGCAGGGATATATTCATCTAAATCAATAATCTACAGCCAACTAAACAAAGAAACAAAAATAACAAGAATTAGTAACAAGGCCAAAAGTTTACTCTTTCATTAAATCAAGGGTAACAAGCCAGTACAATGAAGGGAGGGAATAAATATACATCATAACTATAGAAATAACAACAGAGCCTAAAAAACCTAAGAAGTCTTAACCTGGTTAGATGTGGCGATCCCCTTCCCTTTGTCAGCAGCTTGGTAGACAGGAACCTCATACTCACCAGCACCTGGTGAAGCTCCCCTAGATAGGATAATGGCCCCCTCTAGATTAACCATTGCAATAAAAACGGCAGGAGTAATGGGCTCTATGCCGTCTTGACCATCTGGTGGGGTAGAAGAATACTCTTTAAGAGGGTTATGATCAGGATGATGCTGGGAGAAGATGAGGGAGTCAACAGTAACTACTGTAGTAGTCAAGGCTTCATCCCAACCTTTCTTGAAATATACCTTCCTAAGATAAGCAATCTGGCATTCGACATCATCATACGTTGCATCCCAACCTTCATTCTATCCATTTTATCGAGCAGTTGCTACCTCCCCCTTTAGCTTATCCACCGCAGTGACCAGCCTTATATTTGCCTTTGCCACTGCCAGCTTATCCTCAACCACAGTACTATACACTTCGTGGAGATCAGACAAGTCTTTAGCATAGTCCCTCTTTCTTTGTCAAAAGTAGACTTAGTGTTAGTAATGGCCTTCTCGGAAGACTTCAGAGCCCCATAAAGCTCTGAGTTTTTCCTCGACTGCTCAGCCTGATCATGGAGCAATGCGGTATAGTCAGAAATGAACTGCAAGAATAGAGAAGACACAGGATAAGCATGAGAAACTAGAGGAAAACATAGGACGAATAAGCATAAGAGAAATAGGTACCTACCAAGGCAAGCCCTTAGGCGTACTTGAAGGCTAACTAGTCTCCCCCATGCTCGATGAGCGCTCGTGGTCAATCGCGAGCACTACTTTCTCCAATAGCGGGGGGCGAGTTGAGGACAGCCACCGAGGCTCCCTCAACAACAGCAACATAAGGCAGTATTGAGGCTTTTGAGGCCCGTTCCCTTCTTTTTTCTCCTTTTCTATTCTTCTCTCTCTCTCGCTCGCTTCTCCTCCTCTTCTTTATTCTTCATCTCCACCTCCTTCTCTTGAGCTACCACTATGGAGGTACCAAAAGAATTCATATCCTTCTTCTTGAGTAAATTCATCTTATTAGATAGCACATCATCATCCGGTATTATTATCTTCCTCAGAGGAGACATTTCTTCTTCATTGGATTCTCCCTCGTTGGATCCTTCCTCGTCGCTCTCACCTTCACCACTACCTTCCTCACTATCCTCCCCCGAGATGCTCTCTTCCTCTTCCTCTACCTCAATGGGGTCAAAGGTACCACCAACCTGCTCATCTGGAACATCTAGATGAGGGATTGAATCCACTAGATGAGCGATGAAGCTAGAAGTAGTATTCTTATATTCTAGCAGGAATGCAGCAAACTGGGGATGTTCGCCTTTACCAACTAGGACCCTTATCCTCCAAAGTTTTAGGAGTTCAGCAGTTTGGATCTCGCGAAGAGTTGGCTCTTAGTTCTTGGCTTTCGTTATAAAATAAAAATAAGTAAAAATTAGAAGGAGTGTACACAGAGGAAGGAAAATAAGTAATCAAACAGAGATAGAGATAATAACCTATGTACTTCTCCCCAAAGGTAGGGATTCGAGGTCCCAAGTACCTTACGCCCCCTGATTAGGGAGAAAATTGCCAATTCCTGGTAATAAAACCTTCAAACCAATAATACTTATGGGAATCAGGTAGGTTTACCGTCAATACCCTATCAGGGCTTCTTGCCTTTAAGTACGGAAGGCCACCACTGGTGCGAGATAAGGAGTAGGAATAAAAAATCTCAACTAATCCTAAGTTAGTACCATAAAGGTGGTTTATCCTATGAACTCCATTAACAATCTTCCACACATTCGGTGAACACTAAGCAGGAACTATGTTGAAATATTGAAAACAATGTAAAAACATTGGATTAAGGGGAAACGTTAATCCCCCTTACGAGACTAACAAAACATGAATCCAATGACCATCTTCCATGTCACAAACATTTTTTGGGGATTGGCGTACTCTCTATCTCTACCCAGTCAAGAATATTATAACACTTTATAAACTCTGGCAAAGATTTATTATCAAGCACCTCTATTAGAGAAAAATAGAAAAAACCCTAGCTACATTAGAAGATCGATGTGCAGAAGAAAGGAATCTAGAAAACAAGAAGGATAAAACTTACGAGATATAGAGGAGACTTGGAAAAGTTAAGAAAGTCTTGATTTTGAAGAAGTGGAAGTAAGAAATGAAGACTCGAGACACAATGTTCACAAAGAGGAATAGGCACGATGAACTGACGCTTGGGGTTTTGACAAACCAGTTTCAAACACTCATCTGACACTTTACACTTCTCGAGGAAGATTTGGCACTTCAATATCTCATCTGACACTTTACACTTCTCGAGGAAGATTTGGCACTTCAATATCGAATAGGCAAGCGCACGTATCCTACTTAAATGAATTACGAATGAGCCACTAACTAGGCCACGTTCTAGGCTTTTTATGAAATCCATTAACCCAAGCTATGGCCCAAGGATTTTAGGGGCAATTATGGGGACCAGGTTTTATTCAAATCCCACAACAATGGCCTACCTGGCCCAACAGATGCAAAGAGAAGCCGGATCTCATATCCAATAATGAAGCTACACGCCTGTGCAGTACACACTACCCTTAAACCAAGTCAATCCCCTATAATCTCGTGGAGATATTCATGGAGATATGGATAATCATGGGCATCGTGGAGTTACTTGAACAATTAGAATTCTACATCTATAAATTATAACCCCTGACCCCTGGCATAGGGGCATGAAACATATCGAGAGATACTTAACAAAGTAGTAGACCTCTCTGTGGAGGTAGGCAAGTTGTCGAACCAGGTACGTAGTTGTGTTGTGTGTGTGATTTTTCACTTTCCCTATTGATTTTGATTGTTCTTCTTATAATCTCTATTGTGATATCTTTTGGATACCACGACCAACATTAGACTGAAATCGATAAATTTATCCTCCTCAACCTCATTTGAGCTAAGATGGTGAAATTGATCTCTTACAATTATAATTTAACACTAATGACGAAATTTGTCTAAGACAACCAACGTTAGCCTTCAATGGTTTAGCTTGGCGTCATTTAACCTAAGATGATCAAATTGATCTCTTACTATCATCATTGACCATTAACGGTCAAGTTGTTCTACGATGACCAATATTAGCCCAAAATATCCAAATTCAGCCTCCTCAACCTCATTTGACCTATGATGGTCGTCCAATTGATCTCTTATGAAAATAATGATCATCAAAGGGTAAGTTGGTCTCTAACGACGAGAATTAGCCTGAAATGGTTGCGTTCGGCCCACATATCCTCCTAAGATGGTTAAATTGCTCTCTTATAACCATAATTGACTATCAACAGAAAAGTTAATCTAATACGACCAATATTACCCATATATGGTTGATTTCGGCCTACTTTGGCCTCGTTTGACTTAAAATTGTAAAATTGACCTCTTACGATCATAATTTACCATTAATGGTCAAGTTGGTCTAAGATGACCAATATTAGCCTTAGATGGCTAAGCTCATCCTACTTCGGCCTCATTTGACCAAATATGGTCAAATTAGTCTCTTATGATCATAATTGACCATTAGCGATTAAGTTGGTCTAGGATGACCAACATTATCTTAAGATAGCTAATTTGGCCTACTTTTGCCTCATTTGACCATAAATGACCAAGTTGGTCTATGACGACCATTATTATCCTGAGACGAATGAATTTGGCCTACTTCGTCCTCATTTGTTCTCAGATGGTGGAATTAATTCTCCTAAGCTCAAAATTGGTCATCAATGGCCAAGTTGGTCTGCGATGACCAACATTAGCCTATGACAGCAAAAATTGGCCTATGAAAGTTGGACCCAAATAGTCAAATTGATCCGTTACTATTAAAGTTGGACCCAAATAGTTAATAAAATATAAGACGACTAACATTTTCTTCAAATAATAAGAGCGACCTATAATGGGCTCGTCTGGTCTTACAAGATCAAATTGATCTTTGACGATCAAAATTGACCTTACACGATATAATCATTATATGGTAAATATCATTAGTCAATGAGTGATCTAAATAATTCACAAAAAAATCATTGCCAACCTAACACCGGTACAAGTTTAAAAAGAGCTATGACAAAGGTGGTCCTATGAGGGTACGTAGGCACTTCGACACATTCGAGGTTGGTCCATATTTTAATCGAATGTCCTTCAATTAAAGTTAATGATTCTTTCAGTATCTTACAAAGTCATACGATTCAAACCAAGGGGATGCACAAAACCGACCAATGGTATGAGACTCACTAGATTAGTTCGGTAAGACATACATACTTTAACTCCCAGCTCGTCTCAGGAACAGTTTAATTGAAATCATACCGGGATGGATAATTGAGGGGGATACAAATACGTCTCCAATTATAATGTGACACGTGGCAAGGGGCTCCAAGATTGTTCTTAAGTAAGATCGATGGATTTCCCGACTAGTCACCAACACACGACCAACCGAGTATGTTTGGGCCGACTGTAGTCCTTATGACACTACATGACAAGTTTGACAAGATAAAAATGACAAGAGTCCAAGTGAAAATATAAAACCAATCATATCATAATGTAGCATTTAACTATGATGTAAAATCTAATAATAGAGTCCTTATCCTATTAAAATCCCTAAATCTATATAAATGGGAGACCCCTTAGAGTCTAGAGAACATTCTCATGTGAATTATCTCTGATATTAATGAAAAGAACCTAACCATTGCTATTGACATAGGCCAACTTTGCCAAACAATGTAAATATTATGTCTCGTATTTATTTTTATTTTGTTTAGCATTGTTGTGAAGGACCCCTCCCCCTTTCGGACGATTTTAGATCCCCTACATAGCTCATAAATTATTTCATAGGCCTGAATTCTTAAATTATTTAATCTCCTTCATTTAAGAATTAAATTTCAAAATAGAACCAAACTCGTTCGAACGACAACCCTATTCTCATTCAAATGAGATATGTACAGTTGTTCGAATGACATCAAGAACTCAGTAAAAATAAGCCTCAACTCTCGTTTGAATGAGATTTCCTCGGTCTTCTTCTCCAAGCCTCCAAATATTCCATTAACGATTCAAACCACCAAACTTTAAGTCCTACTAAATCCTAAACTCATTTTCATTCAACTATAAGTTACTTAACCATATACCCAATATAAAACTAGGAGTTTTCCATCAAATTAACATAAATAGGAGTATAAACTCCTAAATTAAGAAGTATGAACCCAAGTTTTCTAAATAGTTAAATTGAGATCATATTTAGTTCAGTTCATGAATAAAACAAAGGGATTTTCAATGTTATAGAATTATATATATATAAGGAGTAAGGGTGTTTTCCCTATTCAATAAGATGATAACACAATTAGGGGTGAAGATTGTGCCACCAATGCTACAAATGGAGGGTAAGATCACAATTAACACCATAAGCACTACACCTCACCACACTTGATTTTATAATTTATATGGCATTTACAATTTTAACCCACTTTAACTTACTTTCCCGCTCATTTACTTATTAGATTTTCACTTTTGATTCAAATGGAGAGGATGTTTTGGTAACACATCAAAGAAAAGTACTATGGTGCTCTATTACACCAACTTTCCTACGATCCTACCAAAACATCCTCCTAAATCATCCCACGTCATCCCAAAACAACTTTAATTCAAAACCCACACTTATCTTTGGACACAATCTCACTTGCGTGTCCAAGAGCCAAACAAACATATGTACTCCCATTTTTCTCCCTAACCTACACCGTCTCTTCCCAAACCCACTCCTCAAGAAGAATGATGAAGCAAGCAGATCTAATAGATTTTTCTTGCATCAGATCTGATTTTTTGACTTCGTGATGTGGGAAAATCAAGTTTTTCTTGCATCAGAACTTCTCACGACATCAAATCTGATGATCGACATCAGATCTGATTGCTCATCCGCCCGTTCTCATCACCAGATAAATTTGTAATTTCTCACTTCTCGAGGTCTTTGTGTATCTCAGCATCAACACAAAAAAAAGTATAACCATCAATCCCCATGGTCAGCCACCCTATATCTTTTCCACTTTATTCAATTTATAAGTAATAAATTTGATTTTAATTACTTTTGCTCCCAGATTTGAGGCTTTCAAAGTAGAAATTTTCCACTTTCAGGTCTATCTGACTCTACTAAAGGTATTTTCTTTCAATTCATGTAGTTTTTATTATTATTATAGTAAAATTATTTGGGTTTGAGATTTGTGTTTTTAATGTTACTGGGTTTTAGATTGTTGTTCTTAATCAGGGCCTCCATTGCCGTGAAACATCCAGTGCTTTGTATAGATAAAAGGTATGTTTGGGGTTTTCTCATGTTTTTATAAAACAAAATGAATTTCTCTGTCATTGATTTCAATATCAGTGGCTCAGACAATTTGAACACCAAATTTTTTTACATTTATTTTTTGGTGACCTATATAGTAACCACCATAGTCATGGTTCATGGTAACTATTCTTATTTCTATGTGTGAAATTAAATCTATTTCTATGGTTGTATGTATTTTCAGTGTTACAGAACATCAGAACTAGAATTGTGATCAAAATTTATTTATGTTGTGTCCATATATTAATCTTTCAACTTTTTATCACTTTAAGGATCTATGTAGTTTGGAAAAAGGGAGAAGATCAAAAAATAAAGTTGTGATCAAATCAACCGGTAGAGAAAATATTTAATGAAGAAAAACATTTCCCTACCATTATTTATATATTTTCCTTTCAAATAATTTTTTCTGTTCACACTTTTCAGGTTGGGTTTGATGAAAGGACTTCCTGCCAATATTCATGAAATGACTCCTTACCATTATTTATTTATTTCTCAAGGTGAAGGTTTCTCCGATTTATTTTCTTATGTTACTAAGTTTTATTTATATTAATACAATTCAACTTTTGGTATTCCTTCGTATTATGACGCTTTGAGGCCCGTGTTTTGAAGCTTTTTGATCACTCCATGTTGAATGTGCTTCAGGTGATGCAGGATATCAATACTATTATTTATATAAATACTATTCTTAAATGAAATAATTGTTAAATATAAGGAATGTGTTTTGGTTACTCCATGTTGAATGTTCTTTAGGTGATGTTGGATATCAATATACCTTTCCTTAGAACAATGGTATATTGGTACTAACAATGGTCATATTTGTTAGTTCTTGAATATTTTCACAAAAGAAATTGGAGAAGTTTTTTTTTTCATCTAACATAAATCCCCGTTAGTTTTGCAAAAAGACTAAACTTTCAGAACCTCTAATACAATGGAACATAAAAGTGTTGTCCTCATGCTTGACGCGACTGAAAAGGTGTCTCAGAAATGCGTTCACTCTAGGCTCAAGTGCAAGCCTGTCGCTCAAGTAATAATCCGACAAGTCGGGTATCGATCCTCAAGGAAAAAGGACAACAAAGTTGGGACGACGGGGAAAGACGGAGGAATCCTAACTTTGACTCTAAAAATAAAGGAAAAATGATTTGATTTTGGGAATGATTATAACTAAATGCAAATATGAAATTATAAAAAGATGCAACTATACTAATCTACCTAACTTATGAGTGAAAAATAGTCCGAAACTTTTTATTTAAATGATGAGAAAAATAGGATGGGAATACAATCCCCCAACCCTA
This sequence comes from Sambucus nigra, assembly GCA_949130495.1. Taxonomy (NCBI): domain Eukaryota; kingdom Viridiplantae; phylum Streptophyta; class Magnoliopsida; order Dipsacales; family Adoxaceae; genus Sambucus; species Sambucus nigra. The sequence continues at coordinate 642,023,753 of OX422209.1, read as the reverse complement.
GTGTAGTGCGGATATAATACTAATTTTAAATTTATCTGATTGATTTGACCCGGAATTTAGCACTCCCAAGCATTACATATACGAGGTTCAAGCCCGCGTCATACTTAATCTGAGGATGAGTAAATCAGTATCGCGATAGTAGCACTCGAATTGCACTCTAAATCATCACGAGTACCCAGAGGCAAACGAGGTATAAAGATCTACAATCGTTGTGCAACTACGCAATACGATCAAGGTCAATCATTAAATTTAGTGGATTAATTTTATACACACGCACTAACACATCAGGCTGGGTTCATGCATCCCGGCCTTGGGAAATCTAGCCTAACATGTTGAAAAGAATGGAAACAAGGATTAATGTGCAGGAACTCATAATTACTCTAAAAAAATTGTAATTAGATGCAGAAAAGAATTAGAACTAAAAATTACTCACTAAAATTATCCAAGCAATAAGTGAAACAATGAAAGAAACATATACTCACAGAAATCACTGAATAAAATCTTCAATCCTTGAAATAAATATGAAAATATTAACTAAGCTAGGGTTTCTGGAAGAAGAGGAAAAACCTACTAATTCTTCGTCCCTATAACAATACTAAATCCGGTCTTTTATACCCTACAACAATATCGGAAGTCAGCTGCACTAGGAGACTTTTTAGGAAGAGAAAAGATTTTCAGATCTCGAAGATCGGACCGGTCCGGGGCTTAGGTGGACCGATCTTTTTATTTTGGGGCGGACAAGTTCTTTTTATTTTTGCCTCCTTCGGTTTGCATGCGATCCGGGGTCTTCTGGAGTTTGGCAAGGAGGACCGGTCCGGGGTAGGGGCGGACCGGTCCGGCTATTTGACTTCTTGGTTCCTCTTTGACTGCTCATTACTTTTGTTCCGAGATTCCGATTGAGGTGTCGTTTCTTCCTTTGTGCTCGTGAATGAGATGTCTTCAACTTCTCTTTAGGTACCTCATCCGAATTCCGTGTAGAAATTACGCTTTTTCCCTTGAGACTTTTCCTTCTTTCTTTCTTTATTCTTCTAGTTTCCTTCTTTCATTTCTTGACATCAAATACCTGTAAAATCACTACAAAATACCAGAAACTCGGTGTACTCATTAGGATCAGTCAGTAGCACAATTATGAGATAAATCCAACTCAATTACGTTGTTCGAGGAGCTAAAAGTAACTAAATCAAGCGATAAATTAGGAAGAATTTATGCCTAATCAAACCTCCCTAACTTAGAACTTTGCGCGTCCCGAGCAATGTAAAAGAATCCTAGCGTGGCTCAACTCTTTAAAAATCATTTGTTTGGGATAAAATACCTTTTTCGCGGGCAAGCGATTGCATTTAGCATATGCAATAAGCCGTTAAATCCCTAGGTTACCCTAGTAGGACGAGTGTTGTCTCGTGAGGGTTTGCAGAGAATATACCCACAAAATTCGACTCAAAGAGAATTCAAAATATGCAAAAATTGTGCAATTCAAACTTTTCCAGAAAATAGTCATCATCAAGTCACATTTACAAGTCTTAAACCGTAGTGTGTGTGTGTGTGCATAGCCAGAAATACAACCGCCAATTTCCACTGAATATTCATTATGCTACTTATCCGAAAATTCATTTTGATTTCAAGTTCTCACGGAATGCTCTCACAAACAAATCTCTCGGATTATGGCTATTCTCTTGGTATGCGTGATATAAAGAGTAAATGTAATGGAAGCAAAATCACGCATACGGTTAGAAAGACGGAAATTTTATGGTGAAAGGACCTCATCAAAGGATTACGGTTTTAAAAACAGGAACATTTCTTTTTATTTCGCGTACTTAATCTCCTTTATTATCTTTTGGTGTATTAGCTCTCCACGCGGTAACCAATTTGGAAATTTAGACTCGGTTAGGACTTTTTCGGGTCTTAAGGTATATGGGGTAAAGTGACAATTGTCGGGAAGGTTGGAATTGGAAAAGTCATTAATGATGTCCATTTGTGCTTTTTTCAGGCTATTGCCCATTTTTTTTTTCATTTCTTTTCTTTTCCTGCTATTTTTGTTGAGCATATTTATTTTTTTCTTGCCCCTTTTTATGCACTTTCCGGACTTAAATTCTGAATTTTCTCATTTTTCACAATTCCGGCTATTTGGTTTTTTTGGGCTATCAAACGAAAGGGGCAATTTTTTTGGCTCAAATTGGGTTACAAAAGGTTTTTTTTTTTTGCTACTTTTTCTGGCCAATATTTTTGGGTGACAAACGAGGGCCTACTTCATTGCCCAAAATGCCAATTGCGTTATCATATGCGCTTCGAGATGAATTTAAGTTTAGAAATCAATTTGGCACATTTTTTCAATGCAATATTACACACATTTTTCAAAACATATCAAAATGAAAGGATTGAGATCCTTGACAACTTTTTAGGCGCTGAAAATAACTTTGAGTTAACAATTAACTCGAATTGGTTTTAAAAAAAACTCACAAAAAGTGATAGGCTCGAATCTCACCGGGTTTGTTAAACTCCACACTTATTCGTTAAGTCATCAATTTTCGCTCAATTTCCATCTTTGGTCAATTTTGGCTTTGTGTACATTGAATGTTTACAACTTGAGGCTTCAATTCGACTTTTAATGACATTTTCAAAAAAAATTGAATTCCAATTTTTATTTATTTTGAACAAAAATATTTTTGGGTTTTTCAAAATTTTATGATTTTTTTGGAAATTTCTGGGCATTTTGGAAAATTTGTGAAGTTTTAAAATACGCTCTTGTGACCCCCCCTAACTTAGACTTTTACATTGTCCTCAAGCAAAAAGGACTAAAATCTAACTCAAAGCGAATAAAAAGTGCGGAAAAATAAAACAAACAAATAGAGAAAATGCAGTTTTTATTACAACAGGACTGTGTTACATGTGTAGGGGAAAACATACAACTGTGAACAGGGAAAAATAAAGAAAAAGCTGCCAACACCATATAAAGCTTCACCGAGGTGGGGGATGGGAGGAACCGGGCACGTTGGGGTCATAGGGGTTCTGGTAGTAGGAAGGTAGTGGCTCACTAGGATCCCCTATGCGCCGATAGATGTCCGCGTATAATGTGCGGCCCAAATGGATGGATGTTTGGAGGTCGAAGAGATGATATGTCAAGGTAGCTTGCCGAGGCCGCATGGGAGAGTCATTGGACGTTTGCAATAGGTTGGCGCACACAATCTGAAATGTATGGCGCGCCTTCTCGTTGAGGCATCCAACGGCGATGGTTTGCCCCGTCCAAGCCACGTTCGGTTCAATGCGGGTCATAATAATGTCCTTGTCGACCGGGGGGACGTTTTGGGGATAAGTAAATTCTTGGACATCCGGGACATCAAACTCGGCCAACTTGGCAGTGAGACGGGCAAAGGAAAAGGGTATGGGAGTCCCATCCACAAAAGCTTCGGCCTCGAATTGGCCCGTCCGGACGAGTGTACCATAGAATGAGCGGACTTCGGTTGCCCAAACTGCTTCGTGAGGTTGGTTGAGGACACGGAACCAGCCTCGGGCCATGAAAAGGGCGGTGACGGAGTTAGGCAGAGCTTCCCATTGGACCGCACGCTCCATATGGAGTTTGCGGACCAAACCGAAGTATTGAGTGCACCATCGCTCCTCTTGGCAGGAGCGGTATTCACCGTGACCGGAGGCGTGGATCAGGGTGGAGTCGTATTTGGTGGGGGCAACACGGGGTGCCATGGAAAATAGGAGGGAAGTATTGCTTGAAAAACTAGAGAGGAAGAAGAGAGTATTTGGGTTGAAGGTGTGAGGAGAAAGGGAGTATTGGAGGTGTATTTACAGTGGAAAGGGGAGGGGAGGGGTTGGTTTTGGATGGAAGGGGTTTGGAGGGAAAAGGGGATGGATTTGGGAGGGAAAGGTTGGGTTTGGGAAGAGGAAAAATGGATTGGAGGGAATGAATGGGATTGGGGGAAAGGGGGGTGAATCTTGGGAAGGGGAGAAGACAGATCTGCAGAAGGCGGACCGGTTTGGCCTTTTGACTTTTCAAATTCTCGACAGGCGGACCGGTTCCTTTAAAAATAAAAGGAGCCGGTCCGGGGTCGGACCGGTCCGCCTAAAAAAGGAACCGGTCCGCCCCAGGGTTTTTGGGTTGGACTTCTGCTACTTCGGTTTTGAGCTCTCTTCTTCCAAAAAAGTTCACGTTCCCGATATCCTCTCTATCCAATTGAACTCAGGACCCTCTCGATTTCACCGGTCAACACCCTTTAACTCAAAATTCCCAAAACACATGAATGCTTCTCCCGAACGAAACCTAGTCCTAACGACTCTCAAAACACACATCTCTCACATACACGACTCTCAAAACACACAACTCTCACCCCATATGCGTCGGGGGTGCAATGACCTCACTTTAACAGCTCACTCATCCCCGTAAACGGGGTCCGACAACCAGACGGTGTCGACTTCTTCTTCACACACCTCTAGATATGGCTTTAGGCGTTGTCCATTCACTTTGAATGTATATTCCCCTTTTAAATCGTCTAGTTCAACAGCTCTGTGGGGGAAAACATTCTTCACGACGAATGGGCCAGACCAACGCGACCGCAACTTACCTGGGAAGAGGTGAAGCCAAGAGTTGTAGAGGAGAACTTTTTACCCGGGGAGAAACTCTTTTCGTCGAATGATGCTATCATTAGCGAGTTTCATCCTCTCTTTTGAAATTTTGGCATTCTGATACGCATCATTGCGTAGTTCTTCTAACTCATTCAATTGAAGCTTGCGGGCTTCACCGACCTTGTCCATGGCATAATTCAATTGCTTAATCGCCCAATACGCCTTGTGTTCGAGCTCAACAGGAAGATGGAAAGGTTTGCCATACACAAATAGGAAAAGGGACATGTAGATTTGATTCTTATATGCGGTACGATAGGCCCATAACAAATCATTCAATCTAAGGGACCAATCTTTCCGGGTAGGATTGACGGTCTTTTTAAGAATGTTCTTGATTTCCCGATTTGCTAGCTCGGCCTGTCCATTCGTTTGTGGGTGATAAGTCGTCCCAACCTTGTGAACGACGCCATGCTTTCTCATGAGCTTCGCAAATGGCCTATTGCAAAAGTGCGTACCATTATCGCTAATTATTGCTTTCGTTGCACCGAAGCGGGAAAGTATGTGTTCCTGCAGGAACTTTATCACCACTTTGTTGTCATTAGTCTTGGTAGCGATAGCTTCCACCCATTTAGAAACGTAGTCTACCGTGACGAGGATGTATAGGAAACCAAAGGATGGAGGGAAGGGACCCATGAACTCAATACCCCAACAGTCGAATATCTCAATGATGAGTATAGGGGTAAGAGGCATCATGTCTCGTCGAGTAATGGCTCCCATCCGTTGACACCTATTGCATGATTTTCAAGCATTGTTCACATCCCGGAAGATTGTGGGCCAATAGAGGCCGCATTGCAGAATTTTAGCGGCCGTCTTTTTCGTCAAAAAGTGGCCTCCACAAGCTTCCGAATGACAAAACTGGATGACTTTTGGGATTTCGTCATCCGGTACACATCGTCGGATGATTTGGTCTGCACGGTATTTAAAAAGGAATGGATCATCATAAAAGAACATGCGCGACCAAGTAAGAAACCTCTTCTTATCTTGCGGTGTCCAGTCGGGAGGGATGGCTCCCGTGACAAGATAGTTTACTATGTCCGCAAACCAAGGATAGGAAGAGGTAGCAAAAAGTTGCTCATTCGAAAAATGTTCGTCTATGGGTATGGGATCACTAGGTACGTCGGACGAAAGCTGAGATAAATGGTCGGGAACGACGTTTTCTACTCCTTTCTTATCTTTGATGGAGAGATTGAACTCTTGTAGGAGTAGGATCCACCTCATGAGGCGCGGCTTGGCGTCTTTCTTCGCAATTAGGTATTTTAAAGCCGCGTGGTCGGTGAAAACAGTAATAGGAGAACCAATGAGATAGGACTGGAAATTATCAAGGGAAAAGACTACCGCTAGCAACTCCTTCTCTGTGGTAGAGTAGCTGAGTTGAGGTTCGGTAAGAGTCCGGCTGGCGTAGTAGATGACATGAGCTTGCTTATCTTTTCGTTGGCCTAAAACAGCCCCGATCGCGTAATCACTGGCATCACACATAAGTTCTAATGGTAAGGACCAGTTCGGAACTTGCATGATGGGAGAGGACACAAGCATGTTCTTTAATTTGTCAAAAGAGCTTTGGCATGCTTTCGTCCACTCAAATGGGGTGTCCTTCATGAGTAAGTTTCTTAAGGGCCTAGCGATGTGCTAAAGTCCTTAATGAACCTTCGATAAAACCCCGCGTGGTCCAAAAAGGAGCGCACGTCCTTCAGCGATTTCAGTGGGGGGAGGTCAGCTATGACATCTATCTTTGCCCTATCAACTTATATTCCGTTGGATGATACAATGTGTCCAAGAACTATTCCCTCGGTGACCATGAAATGGCACTTCTCCCAATTCAGCACTAAGTTCTTTTCCACGCATCGGGAAAGTACTTTTTCCAGCTTTTCTAGACAATGATCGAAAGAGGTGTCAAAAATGCTGAAATCGTCCATGAACACTTCGAGTCCTCGCTCGACCCTGTCACTAAATAAGCTCAACATGGACCTTTGAAAGGTCACGGGTGCATTACACAAGCCAAATGGCATACGTTTGTAGGAAAACGTGCCAAAAGGGCAAGTGAAGGTCGTCTTCTCCCGGTCAAGTACATCTACCTCAATTGGTTATGTCCAGAATAACCATCAAGGAAGTAATAGTAAGGGTGGCCCACTACTCTTTCAAGCATTTGATCAATAAATGGCAAGGGGAAATGGTCTTTCCTGGTTCCCGCATTGAGTTTCCGGTAATCAATGCCAATGCGCCACCCGGTGGTGGTACGTTGGGTAACTAGCTCTCCCTTGGCTTTCTCAATCACAGTCATACCCGACTTCTTCGGGACGACTTGAATAGGGCTTACCCACTTGTTATCCGAGATTGGGTAGATGATCCTGGCATCCAACAATTTGATTATTTCGGTTCTCATAACTTCTTTCATGTTGGGATTCAGTCTTCTTTGCATTTCTCTAGAAGGTTTGACATCCTCTTCGAGATGGATCTTATGAGTGGAAATTAAAGGACTTATCCCCTTCAAATCAGCTATGCACCAACCAAAAGCACTTTGGTGCTTCCTCAGAATTTTCAATAATTTACCCTCCTGCCCTTCATTTAGGCTAGAGGAGATAACAACAGGAAATGTCTCATCCTCTCCTAGATATGAATATTTAATATGGGAGGGAAGTTTCTTTAACTCGAGGGTAGGAAATTTTTCTCTGGAGGGAACCAATTGTGTATCCCTTGGAGGTAATTCCTCGAATCTAGAAACCCAATAAACCTCTCTCACGTCCTCATCCGACTTACTCTCATCGAGTAGCTCGCTCAACTCTTCAACCTCCCTCTCGAAGTCGGTGTACGTCCCCTCACTCTCATGTCTCACCGCTAAACATAATTCTAAAGTGTCGCCACAGTAATTCTCCTCAAAGTACTCCTCTACTATCTCATCTATGAGGCTCACCACGTGAAGATCGTCTTCCTCCCCTGCATTTTGGGCTATGTGGAAGATGTTGGTTTCCAAGGTCATGTTCCCAAATGTGAGTTTCATTCGCCCATTCCTAGTATTGATGATTGCGTTAGCCGTAGCTAGGAAAGGGCGCCCAAGGATGATGGGAACATGATTACTCGAGTGGAAGGAGGGCTCCGTGTCCCAAATGACAAAATCCACCGAAAAGTAGAAAGTGTTAACTTGAACGATCATGTCCTCGACTATACCTTGTGGGATCTTCACTATTCGATCCGCTAATTAGAGAGTGACCTTCGTGGGCTTGAGGTCGCCCAAGTCAAGTTGCCTATAAATGGAGTAAGGGAGTATATTTACGCTTGCTCCCAAGTCAAGTAAGGCTTTTTCGATTTTATTCTCCCCAATGATGTAGGATATGGTGGGTGCACCTAGATCTTTGAATTTAGGCGGGAGTTCATTTAGTAGTATAGAGCCCACATTTTGTGCTATAAATACGTTCTTCTTCATTTTCATCTTTCTCTTAACCGTCAATAGGTATTTGATAACTTTTCCATACGCTGGAATTTGTTTAATGGCCTCAAGGAAAGGTAAATTAAGCTTGACCTTCTTTAGCACTTCTAGCACGTCATCACGTGGGTTTCCTCTGTGGGAGGGAATCAACCTTTGAGGAAACGGTGTCGCGGAAGGCGGTTTCACTACTACCTCTGGCCCACTAGCAGCTTCTTGGTCACTCTCATTCAAGAGGACATCTTCGGCCTCTTTCGTACCGGGTGAAATCTCCTTGGCTTTCGTTGTGTCGGGTGGGGGAGGTGATAAATCAACAACTCTCCCACTACGAAGAGTGGTCACAGCTTGACATTGCTCCTGATGTTCAGTGGAAGTGGAGCTAACGCTAAGTTGACCTTCGGGGGGTCATTGGCCTTGGGCAGGAAACTTGTCCTTCTCTTGAACACTTAATGATGATTGTATTTTAGAAAGATTCGCATTTATGTCGCCAATCAGACGATCATATTTGGCATTGGTTGCGGTCTGGCTTGCGATGAATTGAATCATGGTATCCTCGAGAGTTCTCCGCTGTGGCGGGATATAATTTCCTTGAGGTGGCGGTGCTTGCACATGTCCTTGCATGTGTGGAGCTTGTTGAAAGTGTTGTGGTGGAGGAGGGGCAACATGCGAAAGAGGGTTCATTGCGGCATGTTGTTGCCCATAGCTAAAATCGGGATGATTTTTCCATGAAGGGTTGTATGAATTTCCGTGAGGGGCACTAAAATTACCCTTAAAACCTCCTACACCACTAACTTGCTCTTGAAGCATTGCTTTGTAGGCGGGTATCGTCGGGCATTCCTCAGTCGAATGTCCCGCCTCACAAATAGCACACACCTTTACGACTGGGTTTGGAATGGGTCCAGCTGGTCCTTTTCCATATATCTCGCACAGATCTCGAAATCCTATCTCAAGAGTCTCTAATCGTCTATCCGTCATAGAATTCTTATCTACATGGAACAGGCCGGATGCTGACGGAGTGGTGGTCGCTTGTCTATTTCGATTTTAAGTGTTAGGATCAGAAGTGTCCTAGGATTGGGTAGTCTCGGCGACATACCTCAAGTGAAGCTCAGCATCCTGGGCATCTAAATCGATAAACGGACCACTTCCCATTGTTTCAACAAGTTGTTTGGAGTTAAGATTCGACCCATTATAGATAAAAGAGATGACTTGCACTGAATCAAATCCATGATGGGGGCATGAAGCAACTAACTCGTTGAAACGTTCATAACATCAATGGAATGGCTCATTTTCAGCTTGTCTAAATGCTTGAATTTGAGCCTTTATGGAGATTGTTCGATGTGGTGGGAAGAATTTCTTGAGAAATTTTGATTGTAGCTCATTCCAGGATGGAATCGATCTTAGAGGTAAAGACCATAGCCAGGCCTTAGCTTTATATTTGAGCGAGAAAGGGAAGAGTTTGAGGCGGATTACCTCTTGTGTGCAGGTTTGATCATTGAGAGTATCACACACGTCCTCAAATTCCCTAATATGGAGGTATGGCTTTTCAGAATCCATACCGTCGTAATGCGGTAGCATCTGGATCATCCCATTTTTGAAACAGAATTGTCCGGCATTATACGGGAGTATAATGCATCCCGGAGTGACAGTACGCTCGGGATATAAGAATTCTCTAATCGGACGGTATGGGGGCTCTTCCTCACCGGCGGGTGCACTGCCGTGTTGTGACATCTCTTCCTCACTTATTGACTCGGTGTTCTCACTTGGCGTGCTCGAAGTGTGTCCTAAGAAGGAAAAGGGAGTGTTATCGGAAACTGAGTGCGATGGTGTGGGAGGTGGGATCCAGAACTGTGGGGCGTTTGGAGTGGGGGGACTATCAGGATTATACTCAACAATTGGATTTTCGTGAATGTTGGTTGGAGTATTATGGGGTGTGGGAGTGGTTTCAGAATTTTTCATTAAAGCTTAGGAGAGATGATGGTGAATCTTTTTGTGCTTTTTAAAATTTTTATGTTTTTCGTCAAAGCTTTGGGTTGACTCAATATAATCCTAAGTCTACCGAATTCCCCGACAACAGCCCCAAAAACTTGACGCGACTGAAAAGGTGTCTCAAAATGCGTTCACTCTAGGCTCAAGTGCAAGCCTATCGCTCAAATAATAATCCGACAAGTCGAGTATCGAACCTCAGGGAAAAAGGACAACAAAGTTGTGACGACAGGAAAAAATGGAGGAATCCTAACTTTGACTCTAAAAATAAAGGAAAAATGATTTGATTTTGGGAATGATTATAACTAAATGCAAATATGAAATTATAAAAAGATGCATACTAATCTACCTAACTTATGAGTGAAAAATAGTCCGAAACTTTTTATTTAAATGATGAGAAAAATAGGACGGGAATACAATTCCCCAACCCTAGTGTAGTGCGGATATAATACTAATCTTAAATTTATCTGATTGATTTGACCCGAAATTTAGTACTCCCAAGCATTACGTATACGAGGTTCAAGCCCGCGTCATTCTTAATCTGAGGATGAGTAAATCAGTATCGCGATAGTAGCACTCGAATTGCACTCTAAATCATCACGAGTACCCTGAGGCAAACGAGGTATAAAGATCTACAATCTTTGTGCAACTACGCAATACGATCAAGGTCAATCATTAAATTTAGTGGATTAATTTTGTACACACGCACTAACACATCAGGCTGGGTTCATGCATCCCGGCCTTGGGAAATCTAGCCTAACATGTTGAAAAGAATGGAAACAAGGATTAATGTGTAGGAACTCATAATTACTCTAAAGAAAATAGTAATTATATGTAGAAAAGAATTAGAACTAAAAATTACTCACTAAAATTATCCAAGCAATAAGTGAAACAATGAAAGAAACATATACTCACAGAAATCACTGAATAAAATCTTGGTTCCTCTTTGACTGCTCATAACTTTTGTTCCGGGATTCTGATGGAGGTGTCGTTTCTTCCTTTGTGCTCGTGAATGAGATGTCTTCAACTTCTCTTTAGGTACCTCATCCAAATTCCGTGTAGAAATTACGCTTTTGCCCTTGAAAGTTTTCCTTCTTTCTTTCTTGATTCTTTCGATTTCCTTCTTTCGTTTCTTGACATCAAATACCTGTAAAATCACTACAAATACCAGAAACTCGGTGTACTCATTAGGATCAGTCAGTAGCACAATTCTGAGATAAATCCAACTCAATTACGTTGTTCGAGGAGCCAAAAGTAACTAAATCAAGGGATAAATTAGGAAGAATTTATGCCTAATCAATGCTACAGGAGTAATACAAATCTATCAGGTCTCTTTTTTTCCCCAAAAAACTAATTCAACTTTGACCTCCAAATGCCTACCCTGAGTTACAAGAACCTACGCCTCATTGTAACAGTTCACGCAGCTAAACTGGGTGAGCACCCTCATCTACTTCTTTTTCTTTGATTTGCTGGAGGGTGATTGAGTATATGCAGTTTCGTTCAACCATTCATCCATTGAGGCATCAGCGGTCCCAGTTCCAACTTCCACCTTTGGTGCCCTCTTAGTTTTCTTGGAAAGGTTTTGTAACTGACTACGCATCTACAATACCACAAGGACAAGAAGAGACACTCCAAGGGAAAATCAAGAAAACAGACTCAATGCTGACGAGGACACCAGCCTTAGTAACTTCAACAATACCATTATAGTATTTACTTTGGTATGGGTGTTTTTCTATCTCATAAACTATGGTTCCCACCAGGTCAAATGTTCCAGGATGGAAAAACATTTTGACGGAAAATATGTATTGGAAAAACGCCTGAGCCGAGGGAGGAATTGTTTCATTTTTAAAAGCTAGTGCAGAAAGATTTTGAACCAACATATGCTCATAAGGAAGATGAACACTAGCTTGAACTTCAATGATATTCTGTTAGTTAAAAGACGAACAGATTCATTTGTTATTGTGTTCAATCTTAGATATCATTACTTCAATGAAATGAATAAAAAATAGTAATGCTATTGCTGCATATCAAGACTTATCTGTTGTTGCATATCAATAGTAACGTTGATGTTTCATATCAATACTTCACTCAATCTTAGATATCAATAATTTGTATCAACAGTTTTAAAATTATCTCTATCATTGTTGTGTTGTTGCATATTTTTAAGTAATGTTGTTGTTATTGCATATTTGATGTGCTGATGTTGCATATTTTTAACAAAAGTTGTGCCGACATTTCATTCTCTATCAAACTTCGTCCCTTTTATCATGCCAAATAATTTGTTTAAATATTTTGCAGTGCCTAATAAAGATGCTCTGTTTTGTAATACTACATCAATTAATGTAAGTTAAGGATACGATATCTTTGTTTTTTATTAGTTGGATCACGGGATGATGGGGCATTTGTACTAACTTTTTATGTTTACATCTACCCCTACTAGGTGTTGCATCAGATGAAATTGAGGGAGTTGATTCGAGCAAAGTAGATAGAGAACGTAATGTTGACATATATAACAGTGAATACATGGAGAATTGTAGAAAATGTGGGATGATCTTGATTGTAGAGAGTTGTATCGGTTTCTTGAACAATTGAAAAATAATATTTTTTTTGTACCAAATCCATATTTGCAATAGAAATTAGTGCATCGCTTTATGTAATTTACATTTTGTGGTTAGTTAATTGAAATGCTCCAATTGTACACTTAATAACCAAACATTATATGAAGATATTAACACTTTACAATTGTACGTTATTAGTATGTCGTCTATTATATGTTGATTTGTTTTTTGGTTCTTAAATCGATGTTTGAATTTTCTATTTGGTTTTAGTAGATCAATTGATCTGGAATATAATTTGGACATACTATAAACGAAGGGAACTGTGTCAGAATTTTCTAAATTTTTTACACTATTTCTATTGTAAAATGTATTTTTTTACTTAAATTATATGATTCAATACTTTGGATTTGTTAGTATTGTAGCTTTACAGCACTTTCATTTTCATGCATTTGGCCTGCTGTCTCTCTCTGGTTATGTAGAGGTAATGCATGTGGACTGCTATTATAATGCATTTGGTGTGCTGTCTCTCAATGATGATATCTACTTTTGATTTTATAGGCTTTTGTGTTCAAACATGTAGATGGAGAACGATTGTGCCCTCTCTTTAAGGAACCAATATTTTTTATTTTATGCACTTCCTTTTGCGAAACTAAGAAGCTGTTAATGCAGCTTCTTAGCGATAATCTGACGAGTTACAGTATGGTGTTGATGAGTCCTATAAATTATCTATCCCTCTGCACGGAGAGCAACATTATGCATATCTTGAGGTACAAATAATTTACGAGAATCTACATGGATTGCCAAATATTTGTCCAATTGTGTTATTTTAATTTTTCTACTAGAGTGGTTGAAGTTTTTCAAGTCCCCTGGACCATTATATATTCTTACAAATTCCAATTGAGATTATATGATGAAATATATAGTAGTTTACCATTATTATGAGGAAATTAGTATTATTGCTTTGCATCAAACTAAATTTATGGTTTTGGGTTCTTATATTGGATATTTCAAGATGTTTATTATTCTTTGGTGTTTTTATTAAATTTTTCTTACATATCTGGAAGGATTTTTTAAATTCTGTATAATATTTGTTGTGGTACATCTTTTTGCCCTATTTTATTTTTTAAGTTTATTTCTTTGATTTTTGTTGCTCTGGAAATATTAATCGTCTGTTTTTAAATTACAAATCTTTGTTCAAAACAAGGTATGCCCATCTCTCCTTAATTTATAACCAAGTTTCACAATGGGTTTTGGGTTGAGATTTTGGGTGTCCAAAGGAGTTTCCTGATAATCAAACCCAGGTATACCTATTTCGTGAGTATTTTTGTAGTTTGTGTCTAAAATAATTTTAACTTTAAAAAAATTTCACTTCGTTTTAATGGGGAATTAAATTTTGTCCGTTTTCAATTATGTACTTTAAATTTTTTTGTAGTTTTTTTATTACCTACTTTGGAAATTTTCGTCGTGCCTTCAGGCACGGGCATTTCGCTAGTATGTATATATATATATAACAAAATCCTTCCATAAACTAATTCAAATTCAAGGAAATCATTAAAAAAATTATTCATTTATAACAAAAGGATTTAGGGCTTGATTCTTAGATTAATTAGAATACTAAATTAATTGAAATTAGAATTCTAATTTTGAAATTAAGAGAACCAAATGGATAATTGTCTTTATAACTCAAGCCATAAATTAAATCTTTAATCTAAGTACTTGCCTTACGTTTTAGGATAAATCCAAGCCAATTTCTCCCGAATTATGTTCTCCTCTTCGGTGATTCCTCTCTCTAGATCTAGGGTCCCTATCTCTATCTTCAAGGATTAATTTTGTTAACTCTAATGGCCTATTAGTCTATTCATCCACAAAATTATGTACATTTTCCTTACACCTAATGATCCCAAATATTAATCCCATAGGCCCAAACTTTATCCAATCCAATTACTAACCTAGAAAGATTAAAACCCATTATTTTAAGTCCTAAATGAACACTTTAAATGTCTTAAACATCCAGTCAAATTATTATATACAATGACCAATTATCTGAATTCTATTTGGTTTCAAAATTAATTATTAGATCATTTATTAATTTATCGCGACACGGTATTATAGAAAACTACTTCATGATCAATAGAATCTAATATCGAGGGAATAATCCCAACAAGAAAACCCTCGATACGAAATCCCTGATGATTCCCTATTCTCCCATAATACACAGTCATTTCAAATATTTAATTATTGACTTATCATAAATTTAGTCTAGTTTATATTTCGAATTTCGTATAATGCATGTTAATAAGGAGTAGGATGTTTTTACTATTGCATAAGAAGATAAGCTAATTAGGGGTTAGGATGGAGCCACGTGGACCGGAAACGAACGTCTCAGATTGAGTTGGCCAAGTGAAAAAGCAACTTTACTTTTATACCTCATTTTTCCTCTTTTGTGTTTTCCTATTTTCTCCCCTCCTTATTTCGTTTCCCTCCCTTTATTTCACTCCCCCCATTCACTTTATTTCAAAAATGATGGATCGGTTCAGAATTTGTTTCATCGGTTCAGTTTGCACATTCCAGTGAGAGGGACCGATTCGGTTCACTGAAATTTTTCTTTCTTTCTCTTCCTTGATTTTTTTCTCAACTTTGGATCTTCATAACTCTTTAACTGGGACTCGGATGTGGATGTCATTTCTTCCTACATACATGTGGACTCGAGATATTCAACTTTCCTTTAGGTTCCATATCCGAATTCCTAGTGTAAATTACTCTTTTGCCCTTGACTTTTATTCTTTTTTTCTTTCTTGATTTTGAGTTTTGTCTTTTCTTTAGTTGAATAAAATACCTTCATAGTGTAAGAAAAATACACAAAACTTAATGCACTATATAGAATATGTCAGTAGTAATGATATGAGATAAATCAACTCGACTTACATCGCACAAGATGATAAAAGACTCTAAATTACGGGGATAAATATGAAGAATTTATGCCTAATCAAACCCCCCTAACTTAGAATTTTGATCGTCCCAAGCAATGTAAAAGAATCAAAGCATGATCCAACACTTAACAAACATTTTATTAGGATAGAATACCTCTTTCGCTGGCAAATGATTGTATTTAACATAGGCAACAATCCTTTAAACCCCTAGGTTACCCTAGTAGGATGAGTGGTGTCTCTTGAGGGTTTGCAATGAATATACTCAACTCAACTCAACAAAGTCTTTTCCCAATTATTTGGGGCCGGCTACATGAATCCTATTTTTCCATTCCATTCTGTCCAGTGCAATATCTTCGGTTAAACCACATGACATCATGTCCTTTTTTATAATATCCCACCAAGTCAATTTAGGCCTACCTCTACCCCTTGTGTTACCATCAATACTAACTAAATCACTCTTCCTTATAGGAGCATCCATTGGTCTACGCTTGACGTGTCCAACCATCTAAGTTGATTTTCTCTCAATTTATCTTCTATAGGAGCTACTTTTACCGTTTTACGAATTTGTTCATTTTTAATTTTATCCTTTCGATTTTTACCACAAATCCATCTTAGCATTCGCATCTCCGCCACACTCATTTTCTGCACATTTTGTTTCTTGGTTGCCCAACACTCTATCCCATATAACATGGCGGGTCTAATGGCCGTCCTATAATATTTACCTTTTAACTTCAAAGGTATACGCCTATCACACAAAACGCCGGTAGCACTTCTCCACTTAACCCAGCCTGCTTTAATCCTATGAGTAACATCATCACTAATATCTCCATCTTTTTGGATAATCGATCCTAAATAACAAAAATGATCATTTTTAGGTATCTCTTGACCCTCCAATTTCACCACATCTCGATTTATCCTCCTATTACTACTAAAATTGCACTCCACATATTATGTTTTAGTTCTGCTTATTTTAAATCCTCTTGTTTCTAAAGTTTCTCTCCATAATTCCAACCTAGCATTAATCCCTGTCTTAGTCTCATCCACTAAAACAATATCATCTGCAAATAGCGTACACCATGGCACCTCATCTTGTATTTGTCCAGTCAACTCATCCATAACAAGCGCAAAGAGATAAGTCTCAGTTTTTTACGCAAAGAAAAATCAAAATACCTAAATATTATCCAATTTAAACTTTTCCAAAAATATGCACCGTACATTTATATTCCTAAGTCTCAGTTTGTAGTGTGTGTGTGCGAAGCCAAAATTTAACTGCTATCTTCCACGGATTGATCATTACGTTACTTTTCGAAATTTCATTTTGGTTTAATTTATCACGAATGCTCTCAAAAATGAATCACTCGAAATGTGGATATTTTCTCTCGGTGTGCGTGATTCATAAGAGTAAACATGATGGACACGGGTTCACGCACACAAATTTGAAAGACAAAAATTTTTTAGGGGAAAAGATCTCTTCAACAAAATACGGTAATTGGAAAACGAAAAACATCGCCTTTTATCCCCACCAATTAAGCTGTCTTATTATGTTTTTGTGTCTTACCTCTCCACGAGGTACTTAATTTCGCTATTCGGACTCGATGAGGACTTTTTCGGGTCTTAGGGAGTACTGGTTAAAATTGTGAATGGTTGAGAAATTCGGAATTGAAAAATGTTCTTACGATGTCCGTTAGTTCTTTTTGGGCATTTGCTCTTTTTTTCTCCTTCTTTTTATTTTTTATTTTCTATTTTTCTCGCTATTTTTGTTGAGCATTTTTCTTTTATTTTTTTCTTTCCCCTTTTTATTGCACCATTTGGATTTTATTTTCTTAATCTTTCAATTTTCACAATTCCGGGCCAATTGGGTTTTTCGGGATACAAACGAAAAGGAAAAATTTTATTCGGCTCAAAATGGGTTGCAAATGGATAATTTTCACAACTTTTTATGGCTAATATATTTGGGTAAATAAATGATGCCCTAACTTCATTAATCTAAATTATTAACTATTTTACCATACGCGTCTCGAGAATATATTTGTTTTAGAGATATTTTAGCGCATTTTTCAATACAACATCCCACTCATTTTTCGTAACCGGTGAAAATAAAGAATTGAGATCTGCAACAACTTACTTTAAGATAAATTAAAATTTGAGTTAACCATTGACTCGGATTGATTTAATTACTCACAAAAATTGATAGGCTTAAAATCTCATCGGGTTGATTAACCTCCCGACTTATTTGTAAAGTCATCATTTTCGCTCAATTTTCATCTTTGGTCAATTTTGGCTTACTGCATTTTGAATTTTTACAATCTGAGGCTTCAAACCAAATTTTAGTGACATTTTTGAAAATTTTAAATTCCAATTTTTATTTATTTTGAAGAAAAATATTTTTGGCTTTCCAAAATTTTTCATTTTTTTTAATTTTTTAATTTTTTGGGGAGGGCCATTTTGAACTTTGTGAAATTTTAAAGTGATTAGGAACATTTTTTCAGTAGTAATTGGACTCACCATAATTTTAAAAAGGAAAATATTAACATGTTCCCCAACGCACATGATTTCAGCTTCAAAATAATAAGTATAATAGTTCCATACAAGTATTTATGTCATATTAAATGTTTGTCGGAACTCTATTTATATAATTTTTGAGTTCTAAGTGTGTGCCCTTGGGGCACATATTATTAAAACCCTTTAAAAAATATTTTTTTCCCTTAGTCTCATCTCCAAAGATTTGTTAGGTTTCACTCCCATGTTTTTTTAAAATTGTAACAAGTCTCATAACCACCCAAAATCCCTCATAAGTTCTCCATAACCACCCTCTTTCTTGTTGCAGATAATGACACGTGTCCCATACTTGTTATAATTGAACTAATAACTAAAAAATTAAAAACATGGGAGTGGCTATAAGTGAATTTTTATAAATTGGACTAAATACTTAAGATTCCAAAAATATATGATGAAAGCTTAATAAAACTTTGAAAATATAATTGGATCAAAAAAATATTAATTTAATTATTTTAGGAATAGATGCGTAGACAAAGATAATTCATTGGACAATCATACTAGGATATAAGTTTCAATGATATAAACAATCCCTCTATTTTTTCATCAAGTGTATACCCCATCATTATAAAATAATTCTGCCATCAAGTTTGATGGTGGTAGTTTTAATCATGCTAGTAACCAATGATTAAATACCTATTTTAAAAAATTGACTTGGATTGTATTTCTTTATTATCAAGTTAGCACCTTTATTCTTCTCTACCCTATCACAAATTACAGTGTCCCATATGTCAACATAAGACACTTCCATGGTCAGACTGTTAATGAAGTTTTTGATAAGAATATATGGCAAACTTCACACTTAAATATTATGCAATTACTATTGACAAAATGCCCCACTAAATTCATATTTTAAAATATTAAGATTCAAAAAATCAATCAAATACGCAATGTCTTCCTTTTCCTTTGAAATACAATTTGAAGACACATAGATAAACACAACAGAAACTTCTAATATGAAATCGTTCTTTTGTTAGATAAAATGTATTTTTGTATTTTACCATATTAAAATATGAAATAAAATCATATTAAAGTACCGGAAAATTAATCAATCGAAAACTTAAGGACCATGAAGATGAAAATGATCAAGTCGGACATAGGACGCTCTCTACTTAAGAAAAACTTTGTCTCCGCTAATAGTGCTTACGACTGAAATCAAAGAGAGTTTGCCTCCTAGTAGGATGAAATGATCTTCGATGTGTGTAAAATATACTTCAATGTGCGTGTCCTATGAGCCAATAATGTTTGATACTCCCACCGACTCGATCAAGAAAGAAATGTATTGAATAATGTTTCTCTCCCCTTATATATATGAGCAAGTCTTGTATTTATAGACAATAATATGTTGTATTATGAAAATATATCTTTTTGTAAAAGTCATTTTAGGTATGTTTTTCATGAAAAGTCACAATTAATAGCGGA
Source organism: Sambucus nigra (assembly GCA_949130495.1). Taxonomy (NCBI): domain Eukaryota; kingdom Viridiplantae; phylum Streptophyta; class Magnoliopsida; order Dipsacales; family Adoxaceae; genus Sambucus; species Sambucus nigra. Next base: position 642,004,263 of record OX422209.1, on the reverse strand, counting down.
TAGTCTTAACTTTTAGCGATGGTCAACAATCGCAATATATAATGAACAGTTACAATTTTTAGTGACGGTTTAGTTGATCGTCCGCAAAAATAAAATCCCTAATAATTTCATAAATAGATGGGGCACTTTGAAAATCCGTTTTCATTCATCTTTTATCCATCTTTAACAAATTAATATACCACTTGACTCATCTTGCTACAAGGGACCCTTACGTACTTACTCTTGCTACATTTGATGTGTGAGTCCCATTTTCATAATGGTTCAAAGTTGACCAAAAATTAATTTAGTTACAATACTAATTTTTATAAAAATATTTTTTCCCAACAAACTTGGGGGATGTTTAGCCCGATATGTACCATTAGGTTTGTAAATCTTATTTGTATATACATATTGATTAATCATGTGTTATTTTTGTTATATGTGAACATGTTGATGTGTGAGTTGTTCTTGAGGAATCTCAGTGGGATAGAGCAAAAAAAAAAATAATATCAAAGGACTAAAATGAAAAAATCCCCTTACTTTATACCATGCTATAGGTTGGTCACTCAGCCGGAATCAATTGCCAATAAATACATACTTTCCAAACTTTTACAGTCGTGTAACTCATATTTCAATATTAAATTTTATATTCTCCAACCAAGAATGAAAATAAAGTAAGATACTCTCTCGATACGATGTGACTGTACTTCCAAATTAATTAAAAATAAATAAAGGGTAATTAAAGTATTTGAAAACTACAAGTCTACTATGTTACCTCTAATTAATATTGAGATGCTTTATTTAATTATTACTAGAAGAGGAGTACATGCATAAGACTGAGAACTGTTGAACGTTTTATCTCTTTTTCTTTTTTTTTTTTTTTGGGGGGGGGGGGGGGGGTGGGGGGGGGGGGGGGGGGGGGGGGGGGGTGCGGGGGGGGGGGGGGAGGGGGGGGGGGGGGGGGGGGGGGGGGGTGATTGTTGTTGAGTTATTACGTGGCCTATTTGTTTTTTTATAGTGTCAAGGGCAGGGATAGGTAAGGGTTGGAAAAATGATTTTTTACCAATTAATCTCATTTATAAAGTACATCGTTTAATAGGTCCTATCATCTCTTTTTTCTTTGATAGGTCTCATGAAAAAAGATTTTTGCTCCAATAGTCCTATTTGTAAACGTATAGTGAATATTATGATAGAACCTATTGAGAAACCTATTGAGAATAATATATTATGATAGAACCTATTAAAAATGTATTACATAAATAGAACTTATTTATTAAAATTCCTTGAAAAAAAAGGTGTGAAAAGGGTTCCTTTTATAATAGTATAAATAAATATGGTCATATTGACTCTAGCTACATGAAAATCTATAAATTGAACTTGTTGTCAATAAGTAAACACTACCCCACTTGAAATGATGGAAAAAAGTTTGATGTCTTTGAGACATCAAACTATTTGAAGTCTTGGATTCTTATTGGTCAATAGTGTTGGTGGGGACTCACATCATTTATGGAAATGGGTCCGCGTCAGCGACATTCACCAGTAAGAATCCAAGATATCAAATAGTTTGATGTCTCAAAGACATCAAATTTCTATCCTGAAATGATACATGAGGGAAAGTAGTTGATTTTTTCTTGGAGCGGGAGTAAGTGAAGATTTTCCAAATTGACTAAATATGCAAGGATATATCAGATCTCCTTGTTCTTAGTGTTGATTTGCGTGACATTAAGCTTTTCACATTTATTTAAAACGGGAAGGTATGTATGCATGGGATAGCAAGAATTTTTAGGTTTTTTTGTCATAAAATAAAAGCATTTTTATGTTTGCCTTTCAACTTTCATACGAAACCACAAGCCGACAATATCAACTTTGTCTTTTGCATATTTTTCTTCGCCATAATAAAATAATTCCCAATGGACCATGATTTAGCAAAGGACTTTTGATTCGAGGGCACTAAAGAATTGACAATGGACCAAGGTAACCTATAACTAACTTGTCACTCATATTTGTTAGAACTTATTGGTTTTAAGTAATGATAACTTTAGGTTAATTTAATATGAAATTAACATATTTTTTTAGACGATTATAAGTGCTAATGCATTTTTCTCTATGAGGAGTATAACATGGTATACTCACATACATAAAATCATAAATTAATGAATGAGAAAGTTTGCTCAAAATAACCACTAGAAACATGTAATTTGGTTGAAGAGTTATGTTAAAACTCTTATCACACATAGATACAATGTGAAAAATGAGTGTAGGATATAATAACTCATTCGACATTTGGGTTTGGTGTCAGTAGGATATCCCAAATCTTTGGAAAAAGGAGGACATACATGAGCTTGGATTCACTTCCAACTGTACACACGCGCGCCGCCGGTCCCATGGACATGGAATGTGGGCTTTAGGCTTTGACTTGACCAAAGTATTAACTTTTTGGGTCTTTTAATAGGTCCAATTTTTATTTTGTGTATATTTTATTTTTTGCCCAATTTTAATTTTGGGTTTTTAACAGTTTGTTAATTCTGTTTTCTAATAGTTTTGTAACAATCTTTTGTGATAGTTAGGGATGACTTTATTGTTATTTTTAAGACATAATTTATGTCTCGAGTCATTCCCATTTATTTTACATAAAAGAATGTTTCTTCATTGTTGGTTCGACTATAACTTGTAATTTGAAGTTCTACTATTGCGAATCTCGTCTAAATGATAGAGTGTTCAACACTTGCCTTAATCTATTAATTGCTCATTTTGTCACAGTAAGTTTTTTGTGTTTATTCAGATTGCTAATTCTGTTTTCTAAAAGTTTTGTTCCAACCTATTATGACAGTTAGGATCAACTTTACTATGATTTTTAATATATAATTTATGTCTAGAGTCAGTCCCATTTTGTGTCTATAAAACAGTATTTCTTCATTGTTGGTTCGATTATAACTTGCAATGTGGAGTGATGTTATTACAAATCTCTCCTTATGGAGAGAGTGTTCAACCTTTGTCTCAATCAGTTAATTATTCATTTTGTCACTGTAAGTTTGTTTGAGTTTATTCAGATTATTATTCATGTATTAATTATTGTTTATATATTCTATAAATTAATAAATAAATAATTATTTTGAGCAAAAATCTTAAAATAATATTTATCTCGCACTGGTACTCTACGGACCCATGGGATATCGTCTCCCTTGATACAACAATCACGACTTGCAATATCAGCACTCCAAATTAAAAGTTACCGCCAAACCAGTAATGATCGAATCCTCTTAAGTTAATTCATAGTTTTCGAAGAAAGGATGACGCTATAAATGTCTTCGAACATTACAAAACAGAAATTGAGAATTAAGTTATGAAAAAAGACTAAAGTGATTTGAAGAGATGGACATGGTGAATATGATTCCCCTTTTGAATAAATATGTTTGAAACATGGAATTATTCATCAAACTACCGCTCATTTCTGACCTCAATCAAATGGTATTGCTGAAGGCAAAAACCAAACTCTTAAAGAGATGAAGAATGCTATGTTGATAGGTTCAGGTTCATTTTATTGAATCCTATTATTATTTGGTGTACATTTTATTTTCTGGCCTAATTTTAATTATGGGTTTTTAATAGTTTGTTAGTTTTCTTTTTTAACAGTTTTCTTCCTAACTTTTGTGAGGGTTTCGAAATGACTTTAACTATTTTTTAACCGCCAATTATTTTAGTATAAATTGGTGGTTTGTGTTTCGTTTTTGACTATCGCTTTTAAGACATAATTTATTTCTAGAGCGAGTTATATTTTGTGTCCATAAAAGAGAGTTTATTCATTGTTGGTTCGAGTGTAACTTGCAATTTGGAGTGCTACTTTTGCAAGTCATGATTTTTGTATACTGGGAGATGATTGTCGTTGGATCCATAGAGTACCAATGCGGGACATATCTCATCTTAAGGAAAGAGTGTTCAACATTTGCCTCAATCAATTAATTATGTATTTTGTCACTGTAAGTTTGTTTGTGTTTATTCAGATTATTATGCATGTATCAATTACTATTTATATATTCTATAAATTAATTGAAAAATTATTTTGAATAACAATCTTTAGATGAGATTTGCCCCGCACTGGTGCTCTACGGACCTAAAGGCAATCGTCTCTCTAGATACAACAATCATGACTTCCAATAATAGCACTCCAAATTGCAAGTTACAATCAAACTAACAATGAATTGAACCCCTTTAAGTTAATTTATTATTATGTATTTGATTTGAAATTTGTTCAAATGAGAGGTGAGAAAAAGTACTTTATTACTTTTATTTATGGTTGCATAAGATATTTTATGTTTACTTACATTGAAGCAAGGATGAGACTGTAAATGTCTTCCAACATTACAAAACATAAATTTAGAATCAACTTACCAAATATATTAAAGTGGTTCGAAGTGATAGAGGTTGTGATTATGATTTTCCTTTTGAATAATTATGTTCGAAACATAGAATTGTTTATAAAACTACCGCTCCTAACTCACCTCAATCTAATGGTATTGCTTATGCAAAAACTAAACCCTTAAAGAGGTTATGAATGTTATGTTGATAAGTTGGGGTTTACCTCAGCACTTATGGGTGAAAGCTTAGCTTTTCACAAATTTATCATCTGAATAAAATGCCTCATAAGAAAGCACATAAGACACCATATGAATCGTGGAAATGATTAAAATACCTCAGAGTGTGGGGGTGTTTTCCAAATATGGTGGTTTTGAATACTAAAAGGATTAAAATTGGACAAAAACAATTGATTTCACCTTCATTGATTATGAAATTAATTGTAGTGCATATCGATTTTTTGTTCATAAATCAGAGATTCATGATATTAAACGTAAACACTATAATTGAATCTAGAAATGCATACTTCGTGGAAGAAATATTTCCTAATAATAAAGTGGTTGATTCAAGCTCTTCTATAAGAACTTATGATATTGAATCTAATAGTCATCAAGAAAATGTAGATAATGAATCTTTTGAGAAAAATGCTGAACTCAAACCTAGATACAGTAAAAGGACAAATACTTTGAAGTAATGTCGACTCCAAAAGCTCATTTCTGGAAAGAGTCTATCAAGAGTGAAATTGAATCCATCATGAAAAACCATACATGAAAATTGGTGGATCTTCCACGAGGTAGTAAACCTCTTAGATGCAAGTGGATATTCAAGAGAAAATTAAAAGTGGATGGATATTTAAAAAAAATACAAAGCTAGACTTGTAGCTAAAGGTTTCAAGCAAAAGGAAAGACTGGATTATTTTCATACTTACTCATGTGTTACGAGAATAACATCCATTTAAATTTTAATAGATATTGTAACATTACATACATTAAATGGATATGAAAATCGTCTTCTTAACTGGAGAGTTAAATGAAGAGATATACATGGAACAACCATAAGGGTTTAATATTCTAGGACAAGGAAATAAAGTGTGTAGATTTATTAAATCACTTTATAGATTAAAACAAGAACCTAAATAATGTCATGAGAGCTTTGACAATGTAATTATGCCACATGGGTTTAAAAAAATGAGTGTGATAAATGTGTTTATGTAAGGACACAAATTTCCAATTGAGTCCTCTTATAGTTTTGGCTCAATTCCGGGCAAAAACATTTATTCATAGGATTTTATTAAATTGTAATATTCAAGACCTATGAAGTGTTTGTTGAAGACGTAGCGGCAAAGAGTATAAAGCATCATCAGCATGTCGTAGTTTATGTGCCTCGTTTGTACGTCATCAACTTAGGTTCCATGCTCCCAAGGTATGAATGTATTTATATGTATATAGGAGCTTGGAACAATTTGTATTGGGTGTTAGGTGAATTAAAACTGCATTTTATTTTTCAGATAGAAACAATTAGAAACTTAAAAATAAGTATATAAAAGTTTCTGGGCCAAAATCGAATTTAAACGAGTCTTTTCGTTCGAACCAGATTTCGTTCGAACGAGTTTTGCCAACGACCCTAACTGGACAGTCGTTCGATATGTCATTCGAACGAAGGTTCGTTCTAACGAGGTATCTAACGAACCTCTAACGAGCCCAGGCTGGTCACTCGTTAGAAGTCTTGTTCGAACGAGAATCACGTTCGTTCGAACGAACTTCCAGCGGGAACAGTTATTTGGCAGTTTTTTGCAGTTTTTCCCCACTCCTCCACTTGGTTTTCAACCAACATTTTTCATACAATATTATGTGCGGGAAACACATTTTCCAAGTGAACTTTTCCATTCCATATCCATCTCTTAGAGAGAGTTTGAGAGAAAATTTATTTAGGGAAAATGTTCAAATTTTGAGTGTTAAATTTTAATGGAAAATTCATACACACTCTAGTTTACACCCATTGTTGTTTATTCCAAGTTCTATATATACATATCCTTACTTGGAGTTTTTGGCACTGGTTTTCTCTACCGAATTCAAGAGACGTTTCGGGTTTGCTTCTACACCCCATCACAAAGAAGACCTTTGTTGAGATTCTACCCGTTTGGAGAAAGGCTCCATGTTCGGGTGACGGTGACCGTTTAAAGTCCTATCGGTGTATTCCGAGACCACGGTGGAGCTCCGTTGGTTATCCGCTAATTGGAGGTTGATACAAGAAGGAGCATCACGGCTTGAGAGGGTTCGATTTTAGGAAGTAAGTCTTTTGTCTTGTATTTTGTAATACCGTTTTTAGTGGATTTGAGGCTTAGGGCCGTCCCGAGGTTTTTTCCCGTTAGTGGGTTTTTCCCCGTATATCGCGGTGTAGTGTGACTGTTTATTTTATCTTGCTCTATATCACTTAGAACGCATGTTAGATTAATTTCATGATAAATTTTGGTTTTACAATCACACGCATTTAATTTGGGACTTAAATTAAATATTGGGTTAATTTGGTTTATTCAAGTCATTTGCTAATATTGGTGTCGCCTAACTTTGTTTAAATGAATAATCATGACTTAGGCAAATTCTAGGACTTGAATTATGTTGTTTTAATTTGTTTCTTATGATATTAAAACCCGGCCTTGTTGTTTTGTTGAACCATCTCTTATTATACGCTTCCGCATTCATTTATGTAAAAGGAAATTATTATTTTAATCTGTGATAAATTAATCACCGGGGATCCAACTCGCGCCTCTTCAAATTGGTATCAGAGCCAAAAACGATAAATTATTTCGTTAAAGATCCTTTACTTTTTGGCTAAATATGGATTTTTCCCCATTTTCAAAATTTCCTATTTTTGATGGTTCTAACTACGCGTATTGGAAAGCGCGAATGAAATCGGCACTTAAATCTATTGATGAACGTGTTTGGATGTCTGTTGTTAACGGTTGGACCCCACCAACACATTTAATTGAAAATGTACATGTTCCCAAACCCGTTGATAGATGGACTGAAAATGAGTTTAAGCTAGCAAACTTTAATTCCCGAGGTTTAAATGCCTTGTTTAGCGCTGTCGCACCGGATGAATTCCGACGTATTATGACGTGTGAAACCGCTAAAGAAGCTTGGGATATTTTACAATTAACTCATGAAGGAACTAGTTTCGTTAAAGCTTCAAAACTCCAAAACCTCACCACTCAATTTGAAACTATCAAAATGGATGAAAAAGAAACTTTTGATAAATTTTATGCTAGACTTTCTGATATTGTCAATTCATCCTTTAACTTGGGAGAGAAAATACCTGACGACCGTGTAGTAAAGAAAATTTTAAGGTCCCTACCCGATAGATTTATTCCAAAGGTGACCGTTTTAAATTCTTTACCCACTTTAGCCTCTACGAAATTAGAAGAGCTTGTAGGTGATTTACAAACCTATGAACTGGATATGTTTCCCTCTAAAACTGAAAAGAAAATTGAAAAGGGCGTTGCTTTAAAAGCCCGAAAAGAGGTCAAACAAGTAGTAGAGAGCGATAGTGATAGTGACTCGGAAGATATGGCTTTGTTTGCTCGTAAATTTAGAAAATTTCTTAAATTTAACAAAGATAAAGTTAAAAATGATTTTAAGAAATTTGAATCTTCTAAACATGATAAAAACGAGAAGATTTCTAAAGACGATAAGATCCCTAAACCTAGTAATGAAAATATTGATAGGGACGAGTCTAATAAATGTTTTGGTTGTGAAGGTTATGGCCATAGGGCTTTTGAGTGCCCCACTAAACTAAGGAAAGAGGGTAAACGACCCATTTCATATAATGCGACCCTTAGTGATAGTGATAAGGAAGAGAAGCCCGAATCCCCCACTAAGAAAAATTTTGTGGCTTTTATGGCACATGTGAGTGATACTGAGAACTCATCGGATGATGAAATTATAGCACATGCCACTTCCAAGGTCATTGTACATGATTCTCTTATTTTTGATGATAGTGAGAGTAAAGAAGAAGAAGAGAGTGAAAATGAAGAAGAGGTTGATATGAGTGAACTTCAAAATGCTTTTCATGAATTATATAAAGAATCTATTAAATTGAAAAGAGCTAATTTGAAGTCAGAAGCGAGTTTAAGAGAGAGTGTCAAGGTCATTGATGAAAGTGCCTTAATAGAAGACCTTAGGACACATGAGAGGACTCTTCAAGAGAAGCTTAACAATGTAGAAGGCGAGAGAGATAGCCTTAGGGGTTTAATGGAATCCTTGAAAAAGGAGCTTCTTGATCTTGAAGAGCGAAATGTTTTACTAGAATCTAACATTTTAGAATTGGAAAATAAATTAAAAGATTCTAGTAATGTCAAATTTGATTTGGAGTGTCGTTCGGAAAAACTAGATAAAATGTTAGGAACGGTCCAAATTAAAAATGACACTTTTGGTTTAGGCTTCAATTCTTGTAATGATTTTAACCCTAAAGTCAAAACCAATGTTTTACGAGAATCTTCTAGGAATGCATTTAATGATCACTCCTTAGATAAATCTTTTCGACATGCTCTTACTTGTACTCATTGTGGTCGACAAGGTCATCTTAGGAAATTTTGTTTAGATCTTAAACGAATTCCTAGAAAATCCCATAGTAAAGTAACCACGATAGCTAATGTTTCTACACCCCAAGATAGTAATTCTTCATTAATTTGGGTTAGGAAATCCGACTTGGTTGCCTTACAAAATAGGGATTTTGATTCTCATTTACTTACACATGACTCCTCCCTTGCTAAATCTAAAGGATAATTGTGTTAGTGTTTGCATACTTTAGCGTTTGTACTTCATGCTATATTCATATGCTAAATGTATGATTGTTTAGTCATTTTCTAGTCATTGCCTTATTTCATATCACATGCTAGAAACTATGACTTGTTTATCTTTTTGTATTATATTTTGTGTTTAAATTGACTGCATAATATAAAAAGATTTTTGTTTATCATTTGTGTTTTATTTATTTCATTTAAGCTTAATGAAAAATACAAATGATTTTTGTTTAGTCTTTTGAGTATATATCTTTATTTTTGATTAAAATGTTAAAAACTCAAAAAGATTTTATTTGGTGTGTATTTTTGTTTGACACACTTTATGTGGCATATACTTGTGTTTGAATCCCATCATTTACGCTCCCACGTGGCTAGAACTTTTGGTTTAGATTTTCAATCCTTACAATGTTCTTTACCATGTTTTATATGGAGTAGTTGGATTTTGTATTGTTCAAATGGATTCTATTTCTATATGCCTCTATTCACACATGCACGAGCTCTTTTGAAATCTTAATGTCACATGTTATATTTGAGCTTTTTGAGGTGTTCTCCTATCAATCTAGTCATCTACATATCTATGACCTAGGAGGACTAGTGCATGTCAAAATCCGTTGCATGTGAGATTTGTGCGAAAAATGAAAACATGATAAATAAATATATGCACGGGGAAGGGCTCCGAAAGGATGAATTAAATCCTTTGCGATTGTAAGCCACCGTTGATTGGATCTAAAAGAAATACGTGATCTAAAGGCCTAAAAACAGAATATTTGGCATTCAAAGAAAGCAATTGCCAAGGCCTATGTTTGTTTGATATATTCATTCAAAAACAAAAGAATATATATGCTTATTGAGGGAGAATTGGATGGTATATCAACGGTTTGCACAATGTCCGTTTATCCTAGTTGTCTTTAATGTCATGACTCTATTTGGTTTGTAGAATCATCATCATGCTAGGCTTGTATGCATTGTGTATGTTTGTTCATTGAGTTCAATCTTTATATTGTCACATGAGGTTATATTTAACTGTGATGAAGTTTGCAATCAAATGAGAAATCCGTGAACGTTTCTTAAGTGTTTGGGTCTAAATTTAATTGTTGCTTGTTCACACCCCTACACTTCCGTTTCCATATGACACATTTTTGCCATACGAGTGTGAAAACTTATTGTATTTTGTGTCATGTGTGTGTTTATATCTATATATATATGCAAGTGGTTCATTGATATATTTCTAGTATATATATATATATGATATTTGTTTGTCTTTGCCTTGTTTTTAATTGCCCATATGCCTTCATGTCTTATCACTTTAAGCTTTCACTTGTTGTTTCTTAGTTCTTTATCCTTTGCCTATTCCCGAACAAAAAGGGGGAGAATGATGATAGGGGGAGAAATGGTCTAATCCTATTATTATCGTATCTTCGTTTGGGGGAGATTTATCTTAGGGGGAGACGTCTTTCTAAGTAGGTCATGTGTTTAAAGGGAGAATTAATTTAGGGGGAGTAATTAATTAAAAATTGCATTTAATATTTTGATATTCCCTATGCATTTGATGAGTTTGCTTAAGTGTGCAGGAATTATTCTATAGCGGCATCTTTCTATGGCAAAGAGTTTAATCCTTGGGTTGAGTCAAGATTGGGCGGGTTATGTTTTGAGTCTAGTAAAGCTTGACGGCCCTTTAGGATTTTTGTTTGGTTTTTGTCCCGGAATAACCAAAGGGGGAGATTTATAAGGACACAAATTTCCAATTGAGTCCTCTTATAGTTTTGGCTCAATTCCGGACAAAAACATTTATTCATAGGATTTTATTAAATTGTAATATTCAAGACCTATGAAGTGTTTGTTGAAGACGTAGCGGCAAAGAGTATAAAGCATCATCAACATGCCGTAGTTTATGTGCCTCGTTTGTACGTCATCAACTTAGGTTCCATGCTCCCAAGGTATGAATGTATTTATATGTATATAGGAGCTTGGAACAATTTGTATTGGGTGTTAGGTGAATTAAAACTGCATTTTATTTTTCAGAAAGAATCAATTAGAAACTTAAAAATAAGTATATAAAAGTTTATAAAAGTTTCTGGGCCAAAATCGAATTTTTCAAACTTTCTGTTTGTTCGTTTGAAATGTCGTTCGAACGAGTCTTTTCGTTCGAACCAGATTTCGTTCGAACGAGTTTTGTCGTTCGAACCAGGTTTGTTCGAACGAGTTTTGCCAACGACCCTAACTGGACAGTCGTTCGATATGTCGTTCGATATGTCGTTCGAACGAAGGTTCGTTCTAACGAGGTATCTAACGAACCTCTAACGAGCCCAGGCTGGTCACTCGTTAGAAGTCTCGTTCGAACGAGAATCACGTTATTTGGCAGTTTTTTGCAGTTTTTCCCCACTCCTCCACTTGGTTTTCAACCAACATTTTTCATACAATATTATGTGCGGGAAACACATTTTCCAAGTGAACTTTTCCATTCCATATCCATCTCTTAGAGAGAGTTTGAGAGCAAATTTATTTAGGGAAAATGTTCAAATTTTGAGTGTTAAATTTTAATGGAAAATTCATACACACTCTAGTTTACACCCATTGTTGTTTATTCCAAGTTCTATATATACATATCCTTACTTGGACTTTTTGGCACCGGTTTTCTCTACCGAATTCAAGAGACGTTTCGGGTTTGCTTCTACACCCCATCACAAAGAAGACCTTTGTTGAGATTCTACCCGTTTGGAGAAAGGCTCCATGTTCGGGTGACGGTGACCGTTTAAAGTCCTATCGGTGTATTCCGAGACCACGGTGGAGCTCCGTTGGTTATCCGCTAATTGGAGGTTGATACAAGAAGGAGCATCACGGCTTGAGAGGGTTCGATTTTAGGAAGTAAGTCTTTTGTCTTGTATTTTGTAATACTGTTTTTGGTGGATTTGAGGCTAGGGCCGTCCCGAGGTTTTTTCCCCTTAGTGGGTTTTTCCTCGTATATCGCGGTGTAGTGTGACTGTTTATTTTATCTTGCTCTATATCACTTAGAACGCATGTTAGATTAATTTAAAGATAAAATTTGGTTTTACAATCACACGCATTTAATTTGGGACTTAAATTAAATATTGGGTTAATTTGGTTTATTCAAGTCATTTGCTAATATTGGTGTCGCCTAACTTTGTTTAAATGGATAATTATGACTTAGGCAAATTCTAGGACTTGAATTATGTTGTTTTAATTTGTTTCTTATGATATTAAAACCCGGCCTTGTTGTTTTGTTGAACCATCTCTTATTATACGCTTCCACATTCATTTATGTAAAAGGAAATTATTATTTTAATCTGTGATAAATTAATCACCGGGGATCCAACTCGCGCCTCTTCAGTTTATATAAAAAACACTCCAAGTAGTTATGTCACTGTTTGTCTCTATAGGTATAATATGCTTATTATTGGAAGTAGTAAGGATGTCATTAAATATACTAAGTTAATCTTTTCCAGTAAATTTTATATGAAAGATGTGCATATTCTGGATTTTATATTAGGAATTAAAATTATTAAAACATTGCCTGGACTTATCTTATCTCAATCTCATTATATTGAGAAGACACTTGATAAGTTTGATAAATGTAGAGATTGCATACCTAAAACACCCGTTGAACTAAATCTCCATTTATATAAAAATACCAAAAAAGGTATATCTTAATTAAAATACTCTTGTATCATAGGCAATTTAATGTATGTATCAACTTCACTTGTCCATATATTGCTTACTCAGTTAGCAAATTGAGTATATATACAAGTAATGCAGTGAAGACCATTGGAAAGCCATAATAAGGATTGTTAGGTATCTAAAATTTACCCTTAATAAGGGATTTCATTACATAAGATATTCAGTTGCAGTTAAAGAATATAGTGATGCTATTTGAATATCTGATTCTAAACACTTTAAATCCACAAGTTGATATATATTAACACTTTTTACTGTTGCTAATTAAGGATGTCTTTGAAATCCTCAATGCAGACTTGTATTGCAAGATCCACTGTGAAATATGAATTTATAGCTTTAGAAAAACCTAGAGAAAAAGGAGTGTGGCTTCAAATATTTTCAAAGGATATTAAAATATGGACAAAACTTATGCCTATAATTTTCATACATTGTAACAATCAATTAGAAATTAGCAACACATAAAGTCATGTGTAAAATGGTAAGTCTCGACATATGCTTTGAAGACATAACACCATTAAGCAACTTCTCTCTAATGGAATTATTTCCATTGACTATATTACGTCTAAGGATAATATAGCAGATCCGTTAAGTAAAGGTTTAAATAGAGAGAAAGTACATCAATTACCGGGGAGAATGGAATTAAAGCCTACAAAATAAAGAGTTCTCTTGTTGTCAACCCTACCTAGCTACCTTTAGATCCCAAGATCTAGGTTCAAAGGGACAACCAAATCATGACTGACTCTTCGAAGTGCGCACTGATTTGTTTTAATCTCATACATATTCTTATGATAAAACAGTGTTCCTTACAAAGTAAGTAAGGATAAGCTTACTTTTTAATGACTCCTATATCTCAAAAATTTAAGTTAGTTATAATAGGATAATCTTATTAGGAAGTCACATATGTGAGTGTCAAGGTACCACTTCTTTAAGATATTCAAAAGGACCAAATTATCTAAAGCACTCATGAAACCATGAGTTTTTTAGGGTCAAATGAATAAAACCGAAAGGACCGACTTTGTTCGAAGAATTACAGTGTGAAGTCTGTTGTCTTAATTTACATCAAACACTGAATAGTTCAAGACATCGTGTTCACTAATCAATAAGTAAATCCAGCAGTCTCTCACTAGGTAAGATTCAAGGACAAAATATATCCCTCCCAGTGTATAATGTTTTTAATAGAACGCTATTTGTGTCTCCATAGTCTTTTTATGTTTATCCAACCAATTTTCATTTATGTGGGGGATTGTTGGAATTCATGTGATACCCCTCTTAAAATAATAACGGGTGGCTAGCCCTATACTAAAACGAATCAGGAATCTCAAGTGGATCATTCTAAGCATCTACTGTCGATACTAAATAAACATAGCAAACTACCCAATACTACAATAAGCGGATGCCAAAAATTTAAAAACATACAATGAACATCATACCAACAATATAGTAACTACTGAACATGATAATATGTACAAATTCACCACGATAAAAGGAAGTACTCACGTTATAACCTAATAAGTACAACAAAAGAAAATACCCAAATATGTTGTCGGGTCACAGACAATACAACATCCTGAGGAGAGATATATAAAAGTACTATATAAACAACCCTTGAATTCACACAAAATGAATCCTTAACTAGATTTAGAAAAGATAGTAAGCGGTTATAACAAAAATCCCGCAACAGTCCGCATCTGCTATAGCTCCAACGACACTGGATAGAAAAGCATCATTGGCATCCTTGCGGTGGGACAAATATAATATATTACAATATATGTATAGCAAGAAAGAAATATAAATAGGTCAGAACCCGAGGTTTGTAAACATTTTAGCAAGTGCATTATAATGCATAATAATTATAAATGCACAATTTCATAACTGAAGTGAAGTCGCACTCTGTTAAAACTCAAACTCACCCCTCAACTAAAACGCGCACCTAAACTTATGCACATAAATCTCAATTAAGCTACTCAACACATTCTAGGGACAGTTTAATCTTAATCTACGCACAATCAACACCCGCGTAACCCACTATCTAAAATATAATCAAAATCTTCTTATTCCATTATATCCTAAGTTTGCGCCCGAACTTATATGTTAACATATATATATATATATATATATATATATATATATATATATATATATATATATATATATATATATATATATATATATATATATATATATATATACACACACATATATATTATTAGAATTCATCAGTTTCTAATTATTAACTTAAACAAGTTATTAGCATGAGAATAGTCACATATCATCTTTCTATTCTTATAAAGCATTCATATACTATAACGCATAAACCCGAGCACCAAGGACTACACTTTTCCCCACTCCAAACATTGCGCTATGTTTCGTGCGTGGGACATCTCGCAAAGCAAAATCCAAACAAGGACCCCCCCCCCCCAATACATTACTACTTGACAATATTGATCGTTGAGATCCATTATTCCCTCAGCACACAACACATACAACCTCAGCTACTTATGATGAACAACTATCTCTAAGTACATAAATAAGATATCGCATAGAACCCATAGGGTCCATATAACGTTATTCTAGTTCTAAAACACGATCATTCAACCCTAATAAGCACATACACATAACACACATAATGTGAATTTAAAAATACCCAAAACATATTCACTTATAGGACACACACATATATATATACATCTTCCAGGAATTACTCACCTTATCCCGGGTTAATAGCGGACGGACTAGATCACACCGACTTGGTATAAACAAAATCAAAGATGTATGGAAAGCGGCCATACTTCCGAACCTGAAAGTGAGAACGAATCACACCCAAGACTTCTCACCCAGAATAAAAATCACGCAATAAATAATGGACGAATATGACCAGCGGAATATGCGCAACCTGCTCCTCAAGCCAGGGGCCTCACCCACATCGCGCAACATCCCATGATAGCACTAGAGGGGTATGCTCACATAATATGTATATATCATTCACACAAGATATACATATACACATCACATATACAAACCATCTCAAAACCGGATGTATATAACAATCATCATCATACACGTACCATATATATCTGTATGCATACCGATACACAATAATTATCCCGGCTATAAGTATAAACACAACCTATTCTAGTCGGTAATACATTAAATCATTCTCAATTTAGATTACGGTTCAATTTCTCAAATGAACCCTTACCAATATCACATTTATGATTAAATCCATAAGTTTAACGTCACCAAGGGTACCCGACCTCTCTCTCATTGGTCCCCAATCACATCTAAATAAAAATCCCGTCGCTAGGAGTATTCAACACAAAGTCAGCATAACAACTCCAAGTAATACCTTCACAGCCACCTCAATGAGCCCCCAACGTCACATCATATATTAATTTAAGTCTAATCTCCAATTAGGATTCCCATCGCCAATACGATTCCCTACTAAGTCGATTCGATAACTCTAATTTATACCTTCCCAAATAACTCGATACGTCCCCTAGATCACATCATATAAGAAACTCCAAATAAACCTCCAAAACGTGTTTCTCACATCATATAAGAATGTTCCTAACCGATAAACCTAATTGAAATGGAGTAAATCTCACTCTAGAAAAACTTCGCAAAACAACCTTGTTTCAGAATCGATTCGGCCCTGTCCGAATCGATTCGGTCCTAAAAGAGAATTGATTCGCCAGTATGCGAATCGATTCGATCCAAAGGACTCGTAAGTCTGTCTTTGGCCGAATCGATTTGGTTAGGATCCGAATCGATTCAATCACCTAGACATGACACTTTTACCTTAAGCCGAATCGATTCTCTTAGGGGGCGAATCGATTTGGGTCTGCAGAACTCCAAAAATCCCACCTTCTGCATAAACCCATGAATCCCAAACCCAAAAATCATTAACTCTGACCATTAAACCCTCATTAAATCATGATTCTATCCTCATAAATCAACCCAACTATGATCCCGACCATCACTACACCATCAAACCCATATAAAAACATGAAATGCAAGATTAAATCCACAAAATCTTGGTTTTAACATTGATATGGAAAATATAGCACCCTGTCGCGGACGTTACTCAGGCATGCACAAAAGCTTATAGGTCGTGGCCCAACTCAGCACAAGGTGAGGCCCTACTCGGCACCAGGTGCGGCCCTATTCAACACGGTGCGACCCTACTCGGCACAGGTTGCGTCCCTACTCAACATAGGTCGCGACCCTATTCATCACAGGATGAGGCCCTTCTCAGTACAAGGTGCGGCACCCACAACTTTAGCCTCATATGCAGGGTGCAGCCTTTTACTACACAGGGTGCGGCACCCACAACTCTAGACTCACTATCAGGGTGCGGCCTTCTCGCTCACAGCTCCAGTATAGGGTGCAGCACATACCGCTTGGCCTTACATACAGGCCGCAGCCTCATACTACAGGGCGCGGCACCCACAGCTTTAGCCTCATGCCGGACGCAGCCTTCTGCTACGCTGGATGCAGCCTTATACTATGTAGGATGCGGCACTTAATATGCCTGCCTTACTGGATGCATCCCCCTCATTGACAGCTACTCCAGACTTGATATATATCACGTGCTCAGGGCACGTGACACAACTCACATACCTCCTATAAATAAAGGTCCACACCTCGAGATAAAGAGATTCGATACCCGTCTGGGGCAGGCTCTAGAATACAGATTCTCTCTACACAACCTCAACATACCTCTTGGAGGCACAAATCTACATCACAGCCACCTTCCGGAGTTTCACCGGAATCTATAATACTGCCATGTATTCACCCTTATTCTCATACTTGTACGCCTCTTTAGGCATGATTATATTGTACAGTGCAATGCATATAATGAGAACGGAGCAACACAGTGGACGTAGGCCCATTTTAGGGGCTGAACCACTCTATATCTTGTTTTCTCTCTATTTACTTACTTTACTTGTTTATTACGCACTTTACTCTTGATTTGCTGATACGAGAACGACTAGCAGATGATTTCTCGTATCAACAATTTGGCCCCGTCTGTGGGAAACGAGATATTTCAACCTTGTTTCTCTATGTTTCGAGTTCTGAAACACCTTATTCTATTCATGGGGATCCTCTGGATCATCATCACATGAGTAAATTTTGGTTATTGAGCTCTATTTTATACTTACACCCTTAAATGGGTATTTCTTACCTTCAGATCTGCTCTCGGGTCTCCATTTCATGACCTTAGATCTATTTTACATACCCCTGTGATATTACCCCACCTAGATAAAGCTGGAAGGATTGATGGGCTTTAGCCCCGTAAATGTGGGTGATTAGGGAAGAGTTATATTTACTCCCTTTTTGTTCTTTGCCTATGATCTAGGGTTTATCATTAGAATTATGCCATTGTGTGCACCGAGAGGTTATTCTCTCATGGATAGACCCTAGTAGGTATGCTCTCCACGGGTTTTGAGAGAAAAACTCAGTTCCCGAGCTTCAATTTTGGGATTGTGACTTCACTGCCTAGGTAGGGACGCTGTGTGGTAGTTCAACTACCTTACATGCCGCGACCTCTGCTAGGTCAGTTGTAATACAGAAGCTTCAAAACATCAAGGAACACTCGGGTGGCCTTCAGATCAACCTTGGTGATATCATTCAAAGGCTGCGACTGTGTACTTGTGTGCCTTACTAGCCGCGGCCTCGTCAGAATATCATGCAGCAGTTCAAACACTACATCCCAATTTTAAACCAATTTCAGTAATTACCCCTTCCTGCCCAATAAGGGATGCGGCCTGGTAGTTTAACTTCCCTCTTGCCGTAGCCCCTATAGTGCAGTTGGTTTATAGCGGCTTTAAAACATCAGGGAATGGACTCAGGTGGTCTCTAGTTCAACCTTGGTGTATATCATACAAGGCCGTGGTAGTGTACATATGTGCCTTATTGGTCGCGGCCTCGGCAGGAATACCATGTGATAGTGAAAACGTTGCATTCCCATTTCCTACTGGGTTACTCCAATATTTATGAGATTACTCACTTCAGTTAGTTTTTTCTCAGATTATATATACTTTCTAAAGATTAACAAAGCAGAAATGGAAGGAAACTCTAGCCAAAGCGCATAAATGAAGAATGAGATTGCTCAACTGTATGACTACATTAACCATCTCTATGACCAACAGGCCTCACTACAAGGACAAATCAATTTCCTAGCACAAAGGGTCCTCATGCTAGAGTCTGCAGCCTTTACCTCTATGCCAAAGGCCACAGCATCAAAAATCAGAGAAATATCCCAGCTAAAAGCGGTGGTCGCAGAAGGCAAAGCCGCGGCCAGGGCCCTAAAGAGGATGAGGAAATATGAGGAAAAGGAGCTATGTAATAACTACACACCACTGAACTCCAACCTCGAGGATATCCTTGGAAGCATCGAGGAAAAATTACTCGGGAGGCCCGAGATGCTGAAGACTCCACCTCATAAGAGGAACCAGGACAAGTGGTGCAAATTCCACAAGGATCACGGTCACGATATAGAACATTGTTTTGCACTGAAGGATGAAATTGAGGGGCTGGTTAGGTAAGGGATGCTGCAGCGATTCCTGAAGAATAGATAAAGGATGCAGCCAAACCTGAAAGAGGCCGCATGCCGCATCTCATCCTTAGTCTTTCCTGTTTCTACTATTTATGTTTATGTTTTATGAAGCTCATTATAGCCCTAATCTTCAAGACTTTATTTTATTAACAAAGTCAATTGTTGGAGCATGCATATATAAATATATAAATTAGCAAAATTTGCCATATCAGGTTTCGCTCTTGTTTTCATAATCTGTTATCTCACAAAAAGACCTTTTGTCTTAAACAGATTCCAAGGGAAGAATAACAAATTATCTCGGAAGATTATTATTATTTTGGGATGCACCTATTGAGGTATTGTGATCTTAATTAGCTCAAAAGTTCCCCTCACGATGTGAAACTATATCTTATCATATGATGATCATAATCACGAAAGAATCCGAGGATTTAAGGAGCTTTTATTAGCCACGAGGGCTTGCAATGCCCGTTCTCAGCTCTCGGGATGCTACAATTTGCCACGGGGGCTTATAATGCCCGTACCTAGCTTTCGAAATGCTTCAATTAGCCACGGGGGCTTACAATGCTCGTTATCAGCTTTTGGAATGCGTTGATTGGCTTGGGGAAACCCCATAATGCCCAGCCTGGGAAGGCTTTATATATGCTCCACTATAGCTTGGGGAAGCTTCATAATACCTAGACTGGGGAGGCCTGATAATAGCCGTCAGAAAGGGCCAAGGACTTAATAGTCCGCGGATAATCCTATCTCTACAGATTAAAGCTACACATGAAAGTCATATCTAGACCCGATAATAAAACTCAAGGCTAAAGAAAATATGGCCGCGACAACAGTACATGATTCAGATGCAGGTCATTCATACAAAAGATGGTTGTAGCCCTGAACAAGCATTCAAAATGGCATGAAAGATGACTGCAGGCTAACTGGCTGTGACATATTTGCATAACAAAGAAGCTAAGAAAAATGCTCCTGGTATTAATTAAGGCTACATACTTATGCCAAAAGGCCACGGCGTCATCTGAGTTCAGTGATCAAAGGCCATATATCCACAGCGCACGATAAAAATTCAGCAAGAAAATTAAGTGGCTACAGCCCAACGATTATGCCAATCAAAAGGTTTTAAGTAGAAGAATTTAGCCACAGCCCTAAATGACAAGGCAAGATAAGAAGTAATCATGTCCCCACGTTCAATACATTCAAAATATGAAGCGACCAGGAAAGCATTTAAGCTATGGCCATAAATATCATAGTGTCGCAGAATAATAAAGCTACAAATTGGCATCAGCCCAGCATGCTATCATCAATTTGCTGATAAGGTCCTGAAAGGCGCGGCACTTTCTTAAGTACTTGGTCGCCGCTTGGGCACAAACAGGCCGCGACACTTTCTTAAGTACTTGGTCGCCGCCTGGGCACAAACAGGCTGCGACACTTTCTTAAGTACTTGGTCGTCGCCTGGTCTTAAACAGGCCACGGCACTTTCATAAGTACTTGGTCGCCGCCTGGGTTCAAAGAGGCCGCGGCACTTTCATAAGTACTTGGTCGCCGCCTGGGTTCAAATAGGTCGCGGAACTTTCTTAAGTACTTGGTCGCCACCTGGGCACAAATAGGCCGCGACACTTTCTTAAGAACTTGGTCGTCGCCTGGGCTTAAACAGGCCACGACTCTTTAATAAGTACTTGGTCACCGCCTGGGTTCAAATAGGCCGCGTCACTTTCATAAGTACTTGGTCGCTGCCTGGGTTCAAACAGGTCGCGACACTTTCTTAAGTACTTGGTTGCCGCCTGGGCACAAACAGGCCGCGGCACTTTCTTAAGTACTTGGTCGCCGCCTGGGCACAAACAGGCCACGGCACTTTCATAAGTACTTGGTCGCCGCTTGGGTTCAAACAGGCCACGGCACTTTCATAAGTACTTGGTCATCGCCTGGGTTCAAATAGGCCTCGACACTTTCTTAAGTACTTAGTCACCGCCTGGGTACAAACAGGCCGCGGCACTTTTCTTAAGTACTTGGTTGTCTCTTGCTGTCAAACAGGCCGCGGTACCTTCTTCAGTACTTGGCATTCGCCTGGGCTCAAACAGGCTGCGACACCTTCTTCAGTACTTGGTTGCCGCCTGGATACAAACAGGCCGCGGCACCTCCTTTAGTACTTAGCCGCCGCCTGGGCTCAAACAAGTCGCGGCACTATCATAATTACTTTATCTCCGCCTGGGCACAAACAGGCCGCCACACCTTCTTTAGTACTTGGCCGCCGCCTGGGAACAAACAGGCCGCGGCACTTTCTTAAATACTTGGTCGCCGCCTGGGTTCAAACAGGTCGTGGCACTTTCATAAGTACTTAGCCTCCACCTGGGCACAAACAGGTCGTGTAACTTTCTTTAGTACTTGGTCGCCGCCTGGGCACAAACAGACCGTGACACTTTCATTAGTACTTGGTCGCCGCCTGGGCACAAATAGGACGCGTCACCTTCTTTAGTACTTGGTCACCGTCTGGGCTTAAACAGGCCGCGGCACTTTCTTTAGTACTTGGTCGTCGCCTGGGCACAAAAAGGCCGCGGAACTTTTTTAAGTACTTAGTCGCCACCTGGGTTCAAATAGGCTCCGACACTTTCTTAAGTACTTGGTCGCCGCCTGGGCACAAATAGGCCGCGGCACTTTCATAAGTACTTGGTCGCCGCCTAGGTTCAAATAGGCCGCGACACTTTCTTAAGTACTTGTTCGTCGCCTAGGCTTAAACAGGCCACGACACTTTCATAAGTACTTGGTCGCCGCCTGGGTTCAAAGAGGCTGCTACACTTTCATAAGTACTTGGTCATCGTCTGGGTTCAAACAGGCCGCGGCACTTTCTTAAGTACTTGGTCCACGCCTGGGTACAAACAGGTCGCGGCACTTTCTTAAGTACTTGGTCGTCACCTGGGCTCAAACAGGCCGCGACACCTTCTTCAGTACTTGGCCTTCACCTGGTATCAAACAGGCCGTGACACCTTCTTCAGTACTTGGCCTTCGCCTGGTATCAAACAGGCCGCGGCACCTCCTTCAGTACTTGGCCTTCGCCTGGTATCAAACAGGTCGCGGCACCTCCTTTAGTACTTAGACGCCACCTGAGCTCAAATAAGTCGCGGCACTATCATAAGTACTTGGTCGCTGCCTGGGCTTAAATAGGTCGCGACACTTTCTTCAGTACTCGTCGCCGCCTGGACTCAAACAGGCCGCGGCACCTTCTTTAGTACTTAGCCGCCGCCTGGGCTCAAACAGGTGGTGTCACTTTCATAAGTACTTGGTCGTCGCCTGGGTACAAACAAACCGTGGCACTTTCTTTAGTACTTGGTCATCGATTACTGTCAAACATGCCATGACACGGCTAGATCCCATTTATGTAAGAGGACACGGGAAGATGAGACTTCGCCTCACAGTCTCCGCGACAGTCACATAATTAAGCCGGAGCCCCAAAATCGCTACCTCTTTGGCACTACGACTTGGGGGCTCATTGATATGGAAAATATAGCACCCTGTCGCTGACGTTACTCAGGCATGCACAAAAGCTTATAGGCCGCAGCCCAACTCAGCACAGGGTGCGACCCTACACGACACCAGGTGCGGCCCTACTCGGCACAGGGTGCGTCCCTACTCAACATAGGTCGCGGCCCTATTCATCACAGGGTGAGGCCCTTCTCAGTACAGGGTGCGACACCCACAGCTTTAGCCTCATATGCAGGGTGCAGCCTTTTACTACACAGGGTGCGACACCCACAACTCTAGCCTCACTAACAGGGTGCGGCCTTCTCCCTCACAGCTCCAGTACAGGGTGCGGCACATACCTCTTGGCCTTATATATAGGCCGCAGCCTCATACTACAGGGTGCGGCACCCACAGCTTTAGCCTCATGCCGGACGCAGCCTTCTGCTACGCTGGATGCAGCCATATACTATGTAGGATGCGGCACTTAATATGCCTGCCTTACTGGCTGCATCCCCCTCATTGACAGCTACTCCAGACTTGATATATATCACGTGCTCAGGTCACATGACACAACTCACATACCTCCTATAAATAAAGGTCCACACCTCAAGATAAAGAGATTTGATACCCGTCCGGGGAAGGCTCTACAATACAGATTCTCTCTACACAACCTCAACATACCTCTTGGAGGCACAAATCTACATCACAGCCACCTTCCGGAGTTTCACCGGAATCTATAATACTGCCATGTATTCACCCTTATTCTCATACCTGTATGCCTCTTTAGGCATGATTATATTGTACAGTGCAATGCATATAATGAGAACGGAGCAACACAGTGGACGTAGGCCCATTTTAGGGGCTGAACCACTCTATATCTTGTCTTCTCTCTATTTACCTACTTTACTTGTTTATTACGCACTTTACTCTTGATTTGCTGATACGAGAACGACTAGCGGACGATTTCTTGTATCAACAAACATATTAACCCCAAATCCATATTTTTTGTCCCCAAATCATGAAATAAATTAGACACATAGATTATTTAGCAAATTTAATCACTTGCCTCAAAGTTGTAGAGGTTGAATCTTCCTTGAAATCACAAATTGGACGGAATCTCCAAGCTCTTATCCTCTTTCTCTTCTTCCTTTCCTCTTCTCTCTCTAGGGCTTTCTCAATCTCATAAATGAGATTGTTATCACACGTAGGCTTTGTAAGCCTTATCTCCAAAATACCCAACTTTAAATGATAATACACATTTAAATGACTCGTTTACTTCAATTTGAATCAAACTAACTTAGAATATTTAGGAATCGAAATAAAACCCAAGGATAGTCATTTTAACTATCTCGACCCATCCTAGATCAGATGGGCACTCAGAATCGTCATCTGAAATACTTTATAACATCCTCTAATTTTGACCTCAATTTCCAAATTTAAAATTCTCCAATTCAAATAAATTTTATTTCTCCCAAATTAATTAAATTATCAGTCCTCAAAGTTGCGGGGTATTACATACTACCCCCTTATAAGAAATTTCGTCCTCAAAATTCAATTAAGTCTAGTACTCCAAACCTCAACTAGATCCAAAATCACCTACCTATAAGATCACTATACCTATCTCTCCCACTTCTAATGGTGAATTATATTTATTTTAAAATCAAATTAATTAACCAGGGCACCCATACACCCTGTACCCGAGCTCAACCGCATACACATTACCCAGATCCACTTAGCCTTAAATCGTAGGATAACTCTCAGCAAATTAATCCATTATAATGTACAAAGTATATAAAAAAATTTGAAATGTCCAAATATTTAACTCTTCTTAATTCCTGACATTCACTGCTTTCATACGGGGGAGGTGTCGCAAGAAAAATCCAAACAAGGAACCATGTCAGTACACTTATGTGTAGCTCTGTCGGGGATGGAGATCAGTTAAACCAGGACTAGAGTTTGAAGAGTATATTTGAACCATATTGATATTTCCCGAAGTCCTATAAAACAATGTACCAGACAACAATTTTATGTCTTTCGACACATGATTCAAACACCTTATGCTCAAGACACAAGCCATCAACAAATACAATACTCTCACCAACCTTTAGTTCTCCACACGCACACAACCATGAGCTAAAATTCCTTGCTCAACAATGAACCTGCTAAACCCTGAATCTCCTCAGTAATAAAAATCCTATACCTCACATCAAAGAATCGCCATAAGATAGGCCCTTCCACAACTGGAACATTACAAATTCGTGCATCTAGCCTAATTGTAAAACGATAGCCTTACCATTACTACTCAACAAACTTTGACATTTCCTATATCAAAAAAAAAATCGCAACTCTCTACTAACACCTCACAAGACAATCTATTCTCCCGAAAGATACCATCCCAGTGCCACACTTTCTCACTCATCCCTTCAAGGAATTTATATACACAATATGGTTATAACAGCTAATCACTCACTAAAATCTTACATGCGACGCTCCTAATACCACTCAAAGCATGACCTAAGCATAAAGGAAAATAATTTATATATTACCTTCATACTCCAATTGCCTCACTTCATTAATGGGTCCCTGTTCGAAGTTCACTTGCCCAAACTGGCCTATGAACTATTGTAGGGGTTTCACATCCAAAACCTCCTCAAAAAGTTATCCTCTATCCCTTTTAGGATAATCCCTCTTCCTATGGACAAATTCTCAACAAAAGAAACATCTCCCGTAAATCCTTCCTGTCCATCCGAAGGGACAAAACGTTATTGCGGCCCTCGATAATCCTGCCTATAACCTTATTGCGGCGATGATCTTGCTCCGATGGCATCATCTCCTTCAGACATACTTGATGAACCCAAATCCCCAAATTTCTTACTCCCTTTTAAATGAAGATGATACTCCTGACAATGTAATAATTACACATACATCACATCGATAAAAGTCAGTAATGTCGATTTCCCTAACAAATGTTGCTGAATTCGCCAATGTAAACCTCCCAAGAACTACACTATTCACTTATCCTTTGTATTTACCTCGTCAAACACAAAATTCATTAGCCAAGTAAATTCTTCTTCGTACTTAGCCACCGTTCGATCACTTGGGGTTACATCCAATAATCTCATCCTCATTTCATCTGAATTGCAGAAGGAAAATACTTCTTGTCAAAGCGTACCCAAAAATCTTCTATGAGCATTGTATCTCTCTGCTCCGATGTGGTGATTGATTCCCACCATTGGAGAGTTGAACCAGTTAGTTTAAAGGTGGAAAGTTTTTATTTTTACACCTCACTGCATTCAACGATCCGAAGGTGCCTTTATATATCTTTCTTCCACTGACTTGCAACTATTGCATCATCTCCCCTCGAAAATACTGGAGGATGTCCATTCCTAAATACTTCTCCTACTCTTTCCCACGCAGATGGCCCTGCATGGCATGGAGCTACTAGAGCTGCAGGTTGATTTGCCATTGCAACAATGGTAGCATCTACTGCTTGTGCCACCATATTGGCAACTTCGACTGCAGTCACAGTCCCTTGAGGCATGTAGGGTTCTATTTCCTTATCCCCAATATTTGCCCAGGCTGGACGACCTCTTTTTAGCGGCATCTGAAACAAAAGAAACAGTATCAGAACGTTATTTAAGTGATTAAACATCGCAGAAGAAAATGTAGACGTAATGAAAACAATAGTCCTAATAATAGGGCTCTACTTTAAGAACGCTTACGGATGAACATAGATAACCCGTATAGATCCTAAGATACTAGAACCTGATGCTCTGATACCACCTTCGATACCCCGATTAAAATAATAACGGGTGTCCAGCCCTATACTAAAATAAATCAGGAATCTCAAGTGGATCATTCTCAGCATCTACTGTCGATACAAAATAAACAAAGATAACTACCCAATACTATAATAACCGAATGCCAAAAATTTAAAAACGTACAATGAACATCATACCAACAATATAGTAACTACTGAACGTGATAATATGTACAGATCCACCACGATAAAAGGAAGTACTTACCTTATAACCTAATAAGAACAATTAAAGAAAATACCCAAATATGTTGTCGGGTCACAAGCAATACAACATACTGAGGAGAGAAATATAAAAGTGCTACATAAACAACCCTTGGGTATAAACTCGATATACAAAATGAATCCTTAACTAGATTTATAAAAGATAGGAAGCGGCTATAACAAAAATCCTGCAACAGTCTGCATCTGCTATAGCTCCAACGACAATGGATAGAAAAGCATCACTTACATACTTATAGTGGCACACGTATAATATATTATAATATATGTATATCAAAAGAGAAATAATAACGGGTCAGAGCCCGAGGTTTGTAAACATTTTAGCAAGTGCATTAAAATGCATAATAATTATAAATGCACAATTTCATAACTGAAGTGAAGTTGCACTCTCTTAAAACTCAAACTCACCCCTCAACTAAAGCACGCACCTAAACGTATGAACATAAACCTTAATTAAACTCCTCGACACATTCTAGGGAAAATTTAATCTTAATCTACACACAATCTACACCCTGTAACCCACTATCTCAAATATAATCAAAATCTTCATATTCCATCATATCCTAAGTTTGTACCAAAACTTATATATATATATATATATATATATATATATATATATATATATACGTACCTACACCTTACTAGAATTCATCGGTTTCTAATTATTAACTTAAATAAGTTATTAGCATATGAATAGTCTCGTATCATCTTTCTATTCTTATAAATCACTCTTATACCATAACGCATAAATCCCATCACCAAGGACTAAACTTCTCCCCACTCCCAACATTGCACTGTGTTTCTTGCGTGGGACGTCTCACAAAGCAAAATCCAAGCAAGGATCCCCCTCGATACACTACTACTTGGCAATGTAGATCGTCGAGATCCATTATGCCCTCAACACACAACACATATAACCTCAGCTACTTACGATGAACAACTATCTCTAAGTACATAAATAAGATATCGCATAGAAACTTTAGGGTCCATATAACAATATTCTAGTTATAAAACACGATCATTCAACCTTAATAAGCACGTACACAAAACAAACATAAAGTGCATTTAAAAATACCTAAAACATATTCACTTATATATATATATATATATATATATTCTCTGTAATGCTATCATCTTCCAGGAATTAGTCATCGTATTCTGGGTAACCAACGGTCGGACTAGATCATACTGACTTGGTATAAACCAAATCAAAGACGCATGGGAAGCGGTCATAGTTCTGAACCTAAAAGTGAGAACGAATCATACCCAAGACTTTTCATCCAGAATAAAAATCACGTAATAAATAATGGACGATTATGACCTGGGGACTATACACAACCTGCTCCTCAAGATAGGGGCCTCACCCACATCGCGCAACTTCCCATGATAGCACTAGATGGGTATGCTCACACAATAAGTATATATCATTCACACAAGATATACATATACACATCACATATACAAACCATCTCATAACCGGATGTATATTAGAATCATCATACACACAACATCTATATCCGTATGCACACCGATACAAAATAATTATCCCGACTATAAGTATAAACAAAACATATTCTAGTTGGTAATACATTAAATCATTCTCAATTTAGATTACGGTTCAATTGCTCAAATGAACCCTTAACAATATCGCATTTACGAATTAATCCATAAGTTTGACGTCAATAAGGGTACCCGACCTCTCCCTCATTGGTCCCCAATCACATCTAAATAAAAATCCCGTCGCTAGGGGGATTCAACACAAAGTGAGCATAACAACTCCAAGTCATACCTTCACAGCCACCTCCATGAGCCCCCAACGTTACATCATATAGTAATTTACGTATAATCTCCAACTAGGATTCCCGTTGCCAATATGATTCCCCACTAAGTCCATGCGACAACTCCAATTTATAACTTCCCAAATAACTCGATACGTCCCCTAGATCACATCATATAAGAAACTCCCAATAAACCTCCAAAACATGTTTCTCGCATCATATAAGAATGTTCCTAATCGATAAACCTAATTGAAATGGGGTAAAAGTCACTCTAGAAAAACTTCGCAAAACAACCCTGTTTTCGAATTGATTCGGCCCAATCCGAATCGATTCGGTCGTAAAAGAGAATCGATTCGCCAGTATGCGAATCAATTTAGTCCAAAGGACCTGTAAGTCTATCCTTGGCCGAATCGATTCTGTTAGGATCCAAATCTATTCAGTCACCCAGACCTGACACTTTTACCTTAAGCCGAATCGATTCGCTTAGGGGGCGGATCGATTTGGATCTTCAGAACTCCAAAAATCCCTACATCTGCATAAACACACAAATCCCAAACCCAAAAATCATCAACTCTAACAATTAAACCCTCATCAAATCACGATTCTAACCTCATAAATCAACCCAACTATGATCCCGACCATCACTACACCATCAAACCAATATGAAAACATCAAATGCAAGATTAAATCCACAAAATCTAGGTTTTAAGATATTAACCTAAAGTCCACATTTTTGTACACAAATCATGAAATAAATTACACACATATTATTTAGCAAGTTTATTCACTTGCCTCAAAGTTGTAGAGATTGAATCTTCCTCGAAATCACGGATTGGCCGTAATCTCCAAGCTCTTATCCTCTTTCTCTTCTTCCTTTCATCTTCTCTCTCTAAAGCTTTCTCAATCTCACAATTGAGATTGTTATCACACGTAGGATTTGTAAGCCTTATCTCCAAAATACCTAGCTTTAAATGATAATGCACACTCTAATTTTGACCTCAATTTCCAAATTTAAAATTCTTCAATTCAAATAAATTTTATTTCTCCCAGATTAATTAAATTTTCAGTCCTCAAAATTACGGGGTATTACATACTACCCCCTTACAAGAAATTTCGTCCTCAAAATTGAATTAAGCCTAGTACTCCAAACCTCATCTAGATCCAAAATCACCTACCTATAAGATCACTATACCTATCTCTCCCACTTCTAATGGTGAATTATATTTATTTTAAAATCAAATTAATTAACCAGGGCACCCATACACCCTGTACCCGAGCTCAATCGCATACACATTACCCGGATCCACTTAGCCTTAAATCGTAAGTTAACTCTCTCAACAAATTAATACATTACAACTTACTAAGTATATAACAAAAATTTGAAATGTACAAATATTTAACTCTTCTCAATTTCTGACATTCACTGCTTTCATGCGGGAGAGGTGTCGCAAGCGAAATCTAAACAAGGAACCCTTCCAGGACACTACTGCGTAACTCTGTCAGGGATTGAGATCGGTTAAACCAAGATTAGAGTTTTAAGAATATTTTTGAACCAAATTGATATTGCCTGACGTCCTATAGAATAATGTACTATAAAATAGTTTTATGTCTTTCGACACACGATTCAAACACCTTATGCTCAAGACACAAGCCATCAACAAATACAATACTCTCACCAACCTTTAGTTCTCCACACGCAAACAACCATGAGCTAAAATTCCTTGCTCAACAATGAAGCTGCTTAACCCTAAATCTCCTCAGTAATAAAAATACTTTACCTCACATCAAAGAATCTCCATAAGATAGGCCCTTCCACAACTGGAACATTACAAATACGTGCATCTAGCCTAATTGTAAAACGATAGCCTTACCATTACTACTCAACAAACTTTGACATTTCCTATATCCAAAACAAAATCGCAACTCTCTACTAACACCTCACAAGACAATCTATTCTACCGAAAGATAACATCCTACTGCCACACTTTCTCACTCATCCCTTCAAGGCATTTATATATACTATATGGTTATAACAGCTAACCACTCACTAAAATCTTACGTGCGACGCTCCTAGTACCACTCAAAGCATGACCTAAGCATAAAGGAAAATAATTTAAATATTACCTTCATACTCCAACAACCTCACTTCATCAATGGGTCCCATTTCGAAGTTCACTTGCCCAAACTGGCTAGTGAACTATTGTAGGGGTTGCACATCCAAAACCCCCTCAAAATGTTATCCTCTACCACTTTTAGGATAATCCTTCTTCCTATGGCCTAATTCTCCACAAAAGAAACAGCTCCTAGTAAATCATTTATGTCCGTCCTAAGAGACAAAACGTTATTGCGGCCCTCGATAATCCTGCCTATAACCTTGTTGCGGCGATGATCTTGCTCCGATGGGATCATCTCCTCCAGGCCTACTTGATGAACCCGAATCGCCAAATTTCTTACTCCCTTTTGAATGAAGATGATGCTCCTGACCATGTAATAATGCCACATTCATCACATCGATAAAAGTCAGTAATGTCGAGTTCCCTAACAAATGTTGCCGAATTTGCCAATGTAAACCTCCCAAGAACTTCACTATTCACTTATCCTCTGTATTTACCTCGTTAAACACAAAATTCATTAGCCAAGTAAATTCTTCTTCGTACTTAGCCACCGTTCGATCACCTAGGGTTACATCCAGTAATCTCCTCCTCATTTCTGTCTGAATTGCAGATGGAAAATACTTCCGGTCAAAGCATACCCAAAAATATTCTATGAGCATTGCATCTCTCTGCTTCGATGTGGTGACTGATTCCCACCATTGGAGAGTTGTAACCGTTAGTTTAAAGGTGGAAAGTTCTTATTTTTACACCTCCCTGCATTCAACCATCCGAATGTGCCTTTATATATCCTTCTTCCACTAACTTGGAACTATTGCATCCGCTCCCCTCGAAAATCTGGGAGGATGTCCATTCCTAAAGGCTTCTTGTACTCTTTCCCACGCAGATGGACCTGCATGGGCTGGAGCTATTGTAGCTACAAGTTTTATGTGCCATTGCAACAATGGTAGCATCTATTGCTTGTTCCACCATATGGGCAATATCGACTGTAGTCATAGTCCCTTGAGGCATGTAGGGTTCTATGTTCTTAACCCCTCTATTTCCTCGGGATAGACGACCTCTTTTTGGCGGCATCTGAAACAAACGCAACTGTATCATAATTCCATTCAAGTGATTACACATCGCTAAAGAAAATGTAGGCGTAATGAACAGAACAATCCTAATAATAGGGCTCTACATCAAGAACGCTTACGGAAGAATGCAGAAAACTCGCACAGATCCTAAGACACTAGAACCTGATGGTATGATACCACCTATGACACCTCACTTAAAATAATAACGGTTGTCCGGCCCTATACTAAAATAAATCAAGAATCTCAAGTGGATCATTCTCAGCATCTATGGTCGATACTAAATAAACATTGCTAAGTACCCAATACTACAATAAACGAGTGCGATAAATTTGAAAACGTACAATGAACATCATACCAACAATATAGTAACTAATTAACGTGATAATATATACAGATGCACCACGATAAAAGGAAGTACTCACCTTATAACCTAATAAGCACAATAAAAGAAAATACCCGAATATGCTGTCGGGTCACAAGCAATACACAATCCTGAGGACAGAAATATAAAAGTGCTACATAAACAACCCTTGGGTATAAACCTGATATACAAAATGAATCCTTAACTAGATTTAGAAAAGATAGGAAGCGGCTATAAAAAAAATCCTGCAACAGTCCGTATTTGCTACAGCTCCAAGGACACTGGATAGAAAAGCATCACTGGCGTCCTTACGGTGGCACACCTATAAAATATTAAAATATATATATATAGCGAAAGAAAAATATAAACGAGTTAGAGCCCGAGGTTTTTAAACATTTTAGCAAGTGCATTAAAATGCATAATAATTATAAATGCACAATTTCATAACTAAAGTAAAGTTGCACTCTCTTAAAACTCAAACTCACCCCTCAACTAAAGCATGCACCTAAACGTATGCACATAAACCTCAATTAAACTACTCGAAACATTCTAGGGACAATTTAATCTTAATCTACGCACAATCTACACCCCGTAACCCACTATGTCAAATATAATCAAATCCTTCTTATTCCATCATATCCTAAGTTTGCGCCCAAACTTATATGTTATATATATACATACAAACATCTTACTAGAATTCATCGGTTACTAATTATTAACTTTATTAATTTATTAGCATCAGAATAGTCTCATATCATCTTTATATTCTTATAAAGCATTCTTATACCATAACGCATAAACCCTGGCACCAAGGACTAAAATTCTCCCCACACCCAACATTGCAGTGTGTTTCGTGCGTGGGACGTCTCGCAAAGCAAAATCCAAGCAAGGAACCCCCCTGATACACTACTACTTGGAAATGTCGATCGTCGAGATCCATTAGGCCCTCAGTACACAACACATATAACCTCAGCTACTTATAATGAACAACTATCTCTAAGTATATAAATAAGATATGGCATAGAACCTTTAGGGTCCATATAACAATATTCTAGTTATAAAACACGATCATTCAACCCTAATGAGCACGTACACATAACAAACATAAAGTGCATTTAAAAATACCTAAAACATATTCACTTATATATATATATATATATATATATATATATATATATATATATATATATATATATATATATATATATATATATATATATATATATATATTCTCTGTAATGTTATGATCTTCCAGGAATTAGTCATCTTATCCCGGGTAACCAATGGTCGGACTAGATCACATCGACTTGGTATAAACCAAATCAAAGACATATGGGAAGCGGTCATAGTTCTGAACCTGAAAGTGAGAACGAATCATACCCAAGACTTCTCACCCAGAATAAAAATAAAGCAATAAATAATGGACGACTATGACCTGGGGACTGTACGCAACCTACTCCTCAAGACAGGGTCCTCACCCACATCGCGCAACTTCCCATGATAGCACCAGAGGGGTATGCTCACACAATAAGTATATATCATTCACATAAGATATACCCATACACATCACATATACAAACCATCTCATAACCGGATGTATATAAGAATCATCATACACACGCCATTTATATCCATATGCACACCGATACACGATAATTATCCCGGTTACAAGTATAAGAATAACCTATTCTAGTCGGTAATACATTAAATCATTCTCAATTTAGATTACGGTTTAGTTGCTCAAATGAACCCTCAACAATATCGTATTTATGATTAAATCCATAAGTTAACATCACTAAGGGTTCCCTACCTCTCTCTCTCATTGGTCCCCAATCACATCTAAATAAAAATCTCGTTGCTAGGAGGATTCACCACAAAGTCAGCATAACAACTCCGAGTCATACCTATACAACAACCTCCATGAGCCCCCAACGTCACATCATATAGTAATTTACGTCATAATGTCCAACTAGGATTCCCGTTGCCAATATGATTCCCCACTAAGTCGATGCGATAACTCCAATTTATACCTTCCCAAATAACTCCATACGTCCCCTTGATCACATCATATAAGAAACTCCCAACAAACCTCCAAAAGGTGTTTCTCGCATCATATAAGAATGTTCCTAATTGATAAACCTAATTGAAATGGAGTAAAACTCACTCTACAAAAACTTCTCACAACAGCCATGTTTTCGAATCGATTCGGCCCAGTCCGAATCAATTCGGTCCTGAAAGAGAATCGATTCACCCGTATGTGAATCGATTCAGTCAAAAGGACCTGTAAGTCTGTCTTAGGACGAATCGATTTGGTTACCCAGACCTGACACTTTTGCCTTAAGCCAAATCGATTCGCTTAGGGGAGCGAATCGATTCGGGTCTACAGCACTCCAAAATTCCCTACTTCTGCATAAATCCACGGATCCCAAACCCAAAAATCATCAACTCTAACCATTAAACCCTCGTCAAATCATGATTCTATCCTCATAAATGAACCCAATATGATCCCGACCATCTCTACACCATCAAACCCATATAAAAACATCGAATGCAAGATTAAATCCACAAAATCGAGGTTTTAACATATGAACCCAAAACCCATATTTTTGTCAACAAATCATGAAGTAAATTACACACATAGATTATTTAGCAAGTTTAATCACTTGCCTCAAAGTTGTAGAGGTTGAATCTTCCTCGAAATCACGGATTGGCCAGAATATCCAAGATTTTCTCCTCTTTCTCTTCTTCATTTCCTCTTCTCTCTCTCTCTCTCTAGGGCTTCCTCAATATCACAAATGAGATTGTTATCTCAAGTAGGCTTTATAAGCCTTATCTCCAAAATACCCAAGTTTAAATGATAATACACACTTTAAATGACTCGTTTACTCCAATTCGAGTCAAACTGACTTAAAATATTTTGGAACCAAAATAAAACCCAAGGACAGTCATTTTGACTATCTCGACCCATCCCGGATCAACCGTGCACTCAGAATTGTCATCCGAAATACTATATAACATCCTCTAATTTTGACCTCAATTGCCAAATTTAAAATTCACCAATTCAAATAAATTTTATTTCTCCCAAATTAATTAAATTCTCAATCCTTAAAGTTACGGGGTATTACAATTTATGGATTCCAATGGTTAACAAAATATGATTTTGGTCAACTTTAGGGTTGTGAGCGCAAGAATTATCATAATAAAAGATCCAAAAAGCAATACCGAGATGAAAGGATAAATGACACACACAATAATAGATGTATATGGTTTGGCAACTTGCCTATGTCCATGGAGAGGTTACTATGCTCTTATTTGTGTTTCTTAATAATAAAAATTACATCCCCTTGCCTCAGGTTAGGGTTTATAATTTATAGTTATAGAAATAAATGATTGAGTTGTATAAGTAACTCAATGAGCTTGTGCAAAAGTCGTGGTGTCACTGAATATCCCTTCTAAGATATTGTTGATAACCTATTTGAGTATATCTCTATGCATTTAAGAACATGTTAAATACACGGTTCTAAATAAATATCTGAGTTGGGCCAGCAGTCCACTATATATGCTAGGATGGTCGGTTGCACTTTTTGGGCTTGAATAAATAAGCCCCCACAGTTGCCCCAAAAATATTTGGGCTAAGTATTTGGGCCAACAGATTTTAAGCAAGTCCAAGGTCGAGGACTATTTTAAAAATCGGCATGGCACATGTGTAATATTCATGAGCTTATATGGAAACACTTGTCCGGGGATAAACTCCATGGCAAACTTGTAATACTTCTTGACGAGGTGAGGGTACGCTGGCCCAAGCTGGTAAGTGGAGGGCCAGAATTCTCATTGAGACTTTTGCTTCATCATTAGCACGAGATTCAAACTAGGTTCATCACCTTCATCCGTTATTTATCACACATTCATCATCCCCAAACTTCCATTGCGTTCTTGACTACATCGTGAAATGTGTGCTCATGTAAGGGCACAGTCGGTATTTTCGTTTCATTGTAGTAATACAAAAACCTAAACTTATGACTACACTCAATGGGTGAGTTAGCGGCTAAGTCCGGGTATCGAAAAAATCCACAGAGACGAGTTGCTAGAATTTATATGATTTAATAATCCTAAATAAATGTGTAAAAGATAAATTGCAACTAAAAGTAAAAGATTCGAAAAAGGGAAATGATTAATCTAGGCGAGTGTAAATTAAACTAGACTAAGAAAGTGAGTAAAACTATAGGTTGCGTCGAATATCCCTCACCCGAGTTAATTTGTATAAAATTGATACATGGGTTTACGAGTTATTACAAATGCGTCTCGTTTCAATAGTTAATTGAATCAAGGGTTGTCACGCCCCTAAATTCACATAAAAGCCTAATAAGATTCTGGCATCAACGAATACCGCGAAAATTGCGCACGCAAGTTCATAAGCACGGGACATACATGATATGCCCCGTCAAATCTCCTAGGCACAATAACTAGGACAACACACCCGAAATAGACCCGTAAACACCATCACCAAAGCAAAGCAATAAGTCAACCCGAGTGAGTTCCATTCAAACACAACATAGACTAAATTAGCTAGAAAGCATATTAAAAACGCGATAAAGAAATGCGGTAAATAAATGCAGTAAATCTACACAAGAAAGAAATTAAATCAAAGCATCTAAAACTAAATTAGAAAGTAAGAAAAAAATTAATATAACCTATATTAAATGGAGAGGGTGAATAAATAGTCAACTTACAACCCAATTGGGTGTCAAACCAAGAACAATTGAAGAAGAACTCTCCAAAAACCCAAACCCTAAGCTATTCTAACCTAAAAATGATTCTAAACCATATCTGATATTTACAACAAAAATAATTTATATAGTAAGTGGAATTAAATTAGAAAAGAAAATAGAAAAGAAAAGAAAAGACCAAAATATCTGCAGAAAATAGGAGATCGATCGATCGATCCCTTGTGATCGATAGATCGATGGTGAAAATTGAAGCCCACTGTCTACTAACGAATTGTAAAAACTGGAGGATCGATCGATCGATCCCCTTGATTGATCGATCGATCAAGTAGGTATGAAACTCCTTTCCTCCTGTTTTGGCATGAATGCAATTCCCTTCTGCTAAAATCACAGTAACTTCTTCGTTCTGAATCAGAATCGTGCACCGTTCGCGTCCATGCGAAGTCTGCAAGGAGGGCTACAACTTTCGTGAGATGTTGGTCCAGGTTCCCAAGCTTTGAAAAGATTAAAATGACCTTGAACGTGTGATTGCGTCCAAACTTCACACTTAGCATCCAAATACCTATAAAAGATCAATTAACCCCTACAAAACATGTTA
Source organism: Sambucus nigra (assembly GCA_949130495.1). Lineage (NCBI taxonomy): Eukaryota > Viridiplantae > Streptophyta > Magnoliopsida > Dipsacales > Adoxaceae > Sambucus > Sambucus nigra. The sequence continues at coordinate 641,966,741 of OX422209.1, read as the reverse complement.
ATGTAGAAATCCGAAGTTGTCTGGTTAACGAGCATAAATATAGGGAATAAGATACCCGAGAGGGCTAAAATGCATTGATTCGAGGGATGAAATACGTAATATTTGCGTCGTATCACACCCCTAACTTACATATTGCTAGTCCCTAGCAATGAAATAGGATGCAACAAGAACTACAAGCAGACCAAAAGCAGGAGATAGGACAAAAGTTTGGTATAAAAGAAAAAGGACACTTTCGCGGGCGATTCGATTGCATTTAGCGTATGCAATAAGCAATTAAACCCCTAGGTCACCCTAGTGGACGAGTGTCGTCTCGTGAGGGTTTTCAAGGATGATACCCACAAACATCACATGGTTTCCTCAAAATATTCCCAACCCAACATGCGATAAGCCCAATAATAGCGAACAATATTTCATATGCATTATTAGCACATTGAATAGATTCAAACAAACGTCCAAATCATTAACATTACTCATAGAATTGAAACCTTAAAATGTGGGAGGGGAGCGAGCACATGCAAAGTGTGATTAGGAAAAAACTTATATAAACCAGATACTAAATAAAGAAAGCATACATTCAATCCTCACGGGCATTACACTGATCAAGAGAATTCACTCAAAATAGGGAGGTAACACACGGAACATGCGGGCATAAAGATTAAATGTAAATAGAAACTAGGCCGCACACATGTCACAAATGAAGAACGATATATATAAACTGAAAAATTGTAATCTCAATGAATGATACTGCTCATTAAAAGAGGCGAAATGTATTTTCACAGATTATCAAAACTATTATGACTTTTGAATTACATCAACCTAAGATCACATAGGACTTTACTAGGGTTGTAATGTAGGTTAGGATAGGGTACGAAATGAAGGAATGTATGTACGGATTCAAAGATTTTGGAATGAAAACTCGGGATAATGGGAAAATGCGGCCAATATCAAAATTGGAAAACAAGTTCCAAAACGGCATTACATATATCATCGGGGAGAGTAATCAAAGCTTACTGAACTTTATACAACATTTACAACTTTCACTTTCTTTTTTTCTTTCTTTTTCTCATTTTTCTCTTTTTTTTTCTTTTGCTTTTTGCTTTCTCTTTTTCATCAATTTTTTCACATCTCTTTTTCTTTAATTTTCATACTCTCATATGCCTAAATTGCAACCGCAACACAACAACAACATTCAATCCCATGTAACATTCCAAACGAAGGTATGGAAAGTGTATGTATGGTATAAAACTCCAATGCGGAGTTGGTTATGGGATTGGGGTTATGAAACGAAAGGCTATATTTAGGCTCAAAGGGGTTGACGAGGGTAAACATATAAGGGTGAGGTCAAGGACAATATGGGTGATATAACAAAGAGGGCCTATGATCATTTCACAAAGTTTACACAATTGTCGAGTCAAAACAATATATGAAAATCATGATCAAGTAACACATTTCATATATAAACTCAATTAATGAACGGTCAAATGAAAGAATAGAGAGATTAACGGCGAATTCAATGTTTTCAAAGAGAAAAGAATAGTGTATACACTCACAAATGACGAAAGGTACAATGCTTACTCTGTGTAAGTATATACAATGCAACAATAGAATACCGAGTTATAAAAATCTTAAACCAAATCAATAAAGCAATAAAAGCGCATGTGCTCATGGGATTAAAGTTTAATTTATGAAGTTATTCATAATATCAATAATGGAGACTAAGGTCTAATAACTTCTAAAATCGAGAACATGCATCATTGGGTTGTCTATTGGATTGGGCAATTATTGAAATTTATCATCAAAAACAAAGGTAAAACGCCCAAAAAGGGAGAAACAATAAAGAAATTCTTTTTGAAATTTTCAATTTTTTGAAGAAAAGCATACTAAGTAACTAAAATGTGAGTAAAAACTTGGACTAAACAAAGAAATGGATAGAATATCCCACACCCCCTAACTTAAAACTTGACATTGTCCTCAATGTGAATTAAGGACTAAGTTAAAGAAGGAAAATAGCGATATTACCCAAAATTGGAGCGATCCCCATAAGAACAATTCCAGAGAATCTACAAAACAAGTTAGTACCGAGCATAGAAAAAACAAATAACAAAAAGTTAACTAATTACACTAGACTAAAATAAAAAGGAAAGAAAGAATAAAAAGCTAACTATATACAACATAGTATTTTTGGCTTCACACTAACTATACACTAGAAGTCTAAATAGCTGAGGGTCCACCGTAAAAATGATTTGACTTTGGAGGATAACCGATGTACCCTCACACTCAAGCATGCCTTCCAAAAAATATGGATTCCATTTGAATAACGAAAGGCATGTGTAAGGCAGAAGAAATGAACCATCGCCAATTAAAATTTTTGGAGGGACGATGGGGGATTTGGATTGAACGGGTGACAAAAATATATGGGGATCGAGAAAAGATAAATATCCTCCCAAGGATTTTGAAATTGGAATGGGAGGTGGCGCACATGAAGGCAAAGATGCGATTGTGGAAGGCGACTCGGGAAAGTACTCCTCATTGGCAAAAAGGTTTAAAACATTAAGTTTGAAATCGAATCATCGGGTACTTAAGACGGTGTGACAACAGCGAATGAAAATGGGGATGAAAGAAATTCAAAATCATGAGATGAATCATCTTCAGATGAAGATTGAGTTTCGAAGGAAATAATATCATTTTCAATGAAATGTTCTTATTCGGGGGACAAAGAAGAAATCATTTCATTGCAAATAGATATTACGTCATTTTCATCCACACTCTCAGTATCTATTATGCAATGGGCAAAGTCTAGAATGGTTTGTTCCAAAGTAGGCATAAGTACCTCATTTGGTTCAAAACATTTTCGACTTCGAAAGTTTAGGAAGCAAAATCATCATCGGACTCAAATAATAAATCCAAGTCTTGTTCCCACAAATGATTTTCTTCCCGATAACGATTTTCAAGTTTCTCATTCTCATACATACCCGCACCGAATGTCATTGGTCGGGGTGTAGATGCATGAAATTGGGAACTTTGAAAATTACCATCGGACTTAAATGAAAACTCATTATTATAGGAATTTTGAAAACTATTGCAATTCGTTTCAAAATTCCTATTATAAGGGGGTAAAGGCCCAAAATCATTATCATCGTCATCAAAATTCCAATAAACCAAATTTTAACTTTCGTTATACTCGCCCAAAGTCATATTTGAATTTGAAATTATTTGGGATTATAAGTATTCAACTAAAGTCATAGCATTACGAGCATTTTGAGAATTATAACAATGATTACTAAAAGAATTGGAATAAGACATGCTTACCCCAAAAATGGGTCGAAGAGGCGAATTCCACAAAGTAGGTGCGCGCGAAAAAAATTCGAGCGTTTCTAGGTGATCAAATGTGGAAGTCCCCCAAAAAGGTTATTAAATAATACAAATAGAAAGAAAATACCATGAAATACTAAATTAAATAAAGTCTAAAACAAACAAGTCCCCGGCAACAGCGCCATGTTGACTACCGCGTGAAATGCGTGCTCGTGTAAGGGCACGGTCGTTGCTTTCATTTCACTGCGGTAATACAAAAACCTAAACTTATGACTACACTCAACGGGTGAGTATAGCGACCAAGTCCGAGTATAGAAAATATCCACTGAGACAAGTTGCTAGAATTTATATGATTTAATACTCCTAAATAAAAGTGTAAAATGTAAATTACAACTAAAGTAAAAGATGCGAAAAAGGGAAGAGATTAACCTAGGCGAGTGTAAATTAAACTAGACTAAGAAAGCAAGTAAAACTATAGGTTGCGTCGAATATCCCTCACCTGAGTTAATTTGTATAAAATGGATACATGGGTCGACAAGTTATTACGAATGCATCTCGTTTCGACAGTTAATTGAATCAAGGGTTGTCACGCCCCTAAATCCGCATAAAAGCCTAATAAGATTTTGGCATCAACAAATACCCCAGAAATTTCACACGCAAGGTCGTAAGCACGAGACATACATAATATGCCCCGTCAACTCTCATAGGTGCAATAACTAGGGCAATGCACCCGAAATAGACTCGTAAACACCATCACCAAACCAAAGCAACGCATCAGCCCGAGTGAATTCCATTCAAACACAACGTAGACTAAATTATCTAGAAAGCATATTAAAAATGCGATAAAGAAAAGCGGTAAATAAACGTGGTAAATCTACATTAGAAAGAAATTAAATCAAAGCATGTAAATAAATTATGTAAAACTAAATTAGAAAGCAAGAAATAAGTATGTACAACCTATATTAATTGGAGAGGGTGAATGAATAGTCAACTTACAACCCAATTGGGTGTCAAACCAAGAACAATTGAAGACGAACTCTCCAAAAACCCAAACCCTAAGCTATTCTAACCTAAAAATGATTCTAAACCTTAATATCTGATATTTACAACAAAAATGCTTTATATAGTAAGTGGAACTAAATTAGAAAAAGAAAAGAGAAAAGAAAAGAAAAGGCCAAAATATCTACAGAAAACAGGTGATCGATCGATCGATCCCTTGTGATCGATCGGTCGATGGTGAAAATTGAATCCCACTGTCTCCCAACGAATTGCAAAAACTAAAGGATCGATCGATCGATCCCTTTGATCGATCGATCGATCAAGCACGTATGCAGCTCCTTTCCTCCTATTTTGACATGAATGCAATTCCTTTTCACTAAAATCATCGTAACTTCTTTGTTCTGAATCAAAATCCTGCACCGTTCATGGCCATGCAAAACTTACGAGGGGGCTACAACTTCCATGTAGATGTTGGGCCATGTGCCCAAGCTTTGAAAAGACTTAAATTCCCTTGAACGTGCAATTGCGTACAGAAATCGAGTAGAATGCGTCCGAACTTTAAACTTAGCATCCAAATAACTATAAAAGCTCAATTAACCCCTACAAAAATGTTAACGTATAAATCCGAGGTTGTCTAGTTAATGAGCATAAATATAGGGAATAAGATACCCAAGGGGGGCTAAAATGCGTCGGTTCGAGGGATGAAATACGCAATATTTGCGTCATATCAGTTCTCTCTCCAGTTATTCATATTCTCAGATCTTTCCATTGTATCCATACACTTCTGTTAGTCTCTTTAATGATCTATTTATTTTCACTATTTTGATTCGTCTTCTTATGTTACTATAGGTGTTAATCATCCATGGCTTTTCTCGATGACAAAACTATAGCAGATATGTATGGAATATAGAGGATGGGCACTGGATTCACACACTTTTGATTACATAGGGGGTTTGACTTTCCCCCCAAACCCTTTTTTTGTATTATTCAGACACTCTGATGTTGTTCCTGCTCAATGCACCCTAAATGTCTAGAAAATTGTGAATGGGATCCATAGCATCAATGAACTATATGGGACCAATTTAGGGCTCCTTGAGATTTGTTACTATTATGTTTGGTCATGCACTAATGACGGTGCTTTGTAGTTGAAAACTAGGAACGCTGATAGGGTGTTGGTTGTGAACCTGCCTGGCTCCAATAAGGTTTACTGGGAATAAGATTTCATTGCCAGAAATTGGTAGCATCCTTATTTACCTGAGGGCAAGAAGTACTCAATTCCATAGATTCTTAATTGGGGTGGGAGATCAAATAGGTCGCTAACTCTGTTTTTGATTTGATTGCTATTTCTTTTACTTCTATTTGCTTATTTGTTACTTATATTTACTGTCTTTTGATTTATGTTTTCTTCCTCTATTTTGTAGCTCGAGATAAGAACCAAGAACTTACCCTTCGTGAGATAAGGGTTATTAACCTTTTTAAAGTTGGAGTGTTTGAGAAAGACCACCTGATGGAGAGCAAACTCATATTGCATCTTATATTTTAGAGTATAAGAACACTGTCAGTAGTTTCATTACCCGACTAGTTAAAAAAGTCCCTGTCTTAGATATTCCTGAAGAAGAGCCCTTTGAACCAATTGAGGTAGAAGAAGAAGAAGAAGAAGAAGAAGAAGAAGAAGAAGAAGAAGAAGAAGAAGAAGAAGAAGAAGAAGAAGAAGAAGAAGAAGAAGAAGAAGAAGAGGAAATGTTTTCCCCCATAAAAAGAAGAATATTAAACATTAATGATGATGACCAGGCTGTGTTGTCTGATTGAATGAAGTCACTGAAAAGAGATGAGTGGAATTCCCCTAAAGTCAGTGGTTCTACCTTTGGGACCAAGGGTAATGAGAAGGAGATAGAAAAGAAGAAGAGAGAAGAGGATGTGAAGATAAGAGAGAGAGAGAAATAAAGAAACAAGAGGAGAGAAATACAGAGGAAGCAAAAAAAAACTTGAAGGCCCTTGCTGAGTCAGTATAGATATCACTTTAGTGCTTGCCCCTAATTTGCTAAAGCGGGCATGCTCACGACCGATCGAGAGCGCTCCTCGCAACTGGGGTCGGCCCAACTGGCACTCAAGTTCACAAAAGGACTTGCTTTGGTAAATATCCTATTTTTTTATAACGTATTTGTATTAATATTCTGTGCACTAATCCTTCTTTTTTTATCCTTGTAGTTTTTGTCTGATTTTACTACCCTTTTGAATGGTATTGACAACTAGTCCCAGAAGAACCATGGGTTGAAAGATGCCCTGAAGAAGTTCGAATAGGACTTAGTTGATGCTCATGCTGCACTTGATCGGGAGAAGGAGAATTTTAGAACACAGTATATGGTTGACTTACTTGAGTCTATACCATATAAGAGTTCCAACTAGTTTGGATATGGTGACAAAGTAGGTTAGAATTTTTTGAGAAATCTTCTCTAAGGGTATCAAATCTACTTAAACATTCGATCCTGTTCAAGAACAACATCTCTACCAAAAAGGAAAGTACAATATTTCACTAACCACACTATAGGACACAAATCATGCATATAGGTGTATAAATGTGTGTACACGTGTTCAAATATTTTTGGGAATTTTTAATACATTTAAAATGAATTTTTAAACATTTAAAATAAGGGTTTTAAAATGTTGTGGGTTTAATTTGAATTGTTTTTATTCCTTAAAAATTTCCCAGGGTAGAATCCAAAAGAGGCAAATACATTAATTGGATTTTTAATACATTAAAAACATGTGTTTTTTTATCGCCAATATTGGTACACGTGTTGCCTTGTGATTTTCCCCATTTGTGTTTATTTACTCTCTTAATCCAATGAACATTTTATAACTATTGGTTTAAACTTCATCAACATTCTACATGTCATCCTTAGTAATCCTTGTATCGATAGAATGGACTAATAGGAGTGTTAGTTTGTGAGGTGCCTTAACAACCATTAGATTTAGAATGTAAACCGTCCAAACAATCTTAGCCATTCAAAATGATCAAACATCCAGATCCTTCTAATCTTAGTATAAATAAAACCCCTTAGTTTGCCATTTAAGAAATTTGCCAGTTCGTCATTTTGAGTGGAAAAAAAAAGAGGGAGAGTGGAGATAGAAAAGAGAAAGGTTAGAGAGAGAAGAGAGAAAATTAGTGTTCATAAGATTAGAAATCCTTAGGTTTTATCCCAAAACAAAATAGAAACTTCATCCTTTCAAATATACCAGAAACCTCCATTCTTGAGAGTTAGAAAATTTTGGTTTACATGAGAGTTTGGTGTTTGTCTGTTATTGAAGAAACTCTTCAATCTAAATGTCTCTTAAGAACCTAGACTTAATGTAGATCTTACGTTTATATTTAGAAATTATGAGATTTACTAAGAGATATATATCACTTAGTATATAAGGGTTTCAATTATCTTGCCTCTGTTGGATCTTGTTTTGTAAGATTATATTTATAGATCCACTCTCTGTTTTAAGTTTATTGAAAAAGAGACTTTAAATATATCATTTATCTCAGGTCTAAAATTTGTGTTTTAAAAATCTAAGTTTCACAGTTTTTGAAAATTAGTTGGTATATAAATAAGTGTTTTGAAACATTTAATCGATTTTTTAGAAACTTTTTTCAGATCTAAAACATTTCATTTAAATAGAAGTCTGGTTTTCAAAGAAAGTTTAACTCTTTACATATCATATAGATTCGTTGTAATTCATTAGGATTTATATGCATAAATCTCTTGAGAGGTGTGAGTAGCATATTGCATGTAGTTCACATCACAATCACTACACTTGCACATGAACACCTAGTAAAGTGTGGTTCATTTGAGATATTTTGTATTGATTGAGCCACTGGGAACACGGAGAAAGGACTAAAGCAAGGAAACTACTGGCAAGGTCAAAGACAAATCAGAAATACCTTGGAGAGGAAAACTCGGGTAGGTATATTTCTTTTCTTTAGCTTAGGATTTTGAATGCATATTTAGGTGCCTGTAATCTTGTATTTGTGGTTTGATTATAGTGAATTTATATTTTGTCGCATAAAGGCCACCGTGGATGTTTTCCCTAATTTAGGATTTTATCATGTTTAAAATAGTGTGTCAAACTTCCTTGAAAAGTTCTTTACTGCTTATATGTTTGGTTTCACACTAAAGAATCAGTGTAGGTTTTATTTTTAAAAACCTAAGGTAATCTATCTACCAAATCTAACATCCAAATAGTAATATGTTTTTACACATCTTGTGTGGTGTCTTTTGAAAAGAGTTTCATTCAGCGAGTTTATCTTTCGGAGCTTACTTAATTTAACTTTTAGTTAAAAATCTAGTAAACAACTTTTTCAAGTGGTATCGGAGCGGGTTTATCAAAATTCTTTTTGATCCTGAAACTCCGGAAATTATTTTTGAAATCTACTTCCGAAATTGGATGAGAGATTTAAGAAGTTAGGTAACCTATCCCATCCACCCCTCTTTGATGGACATAACTTTGATTACTGGAAAGTAAGGATGGTTGCATTCATCCAAGGGACACTTGGTGACGACGTATGGGATATGATTGAAAATGGTTATGTACACCCAACTAAGCCTTTGTCTAAAACCAACCCTATAAGAGTTAAGATAAGTCTTAGCAAGTTACTAAAGAAGAGAAAAAGATGTCTCTAGATAATAATAAGGAAAAAATTGCATTTTTATGTCCATTGATGAGCATGAGTTTAAACATAAATCTATCTGTTGTACTTCTAGGGAAGTCTAGGACACGCTAGTCACTACCCATGAGGGTGATAAACGTGTTAAGGCTGGAAGAACCTGAATGCTAGTCCAGTAATATAATACACTGATTATGGATGATAGCGAATCGTTTGATGAATTTTGTAATAAGTTAATAGACATTGTCACAAAGTTGCATACTAATGGTATAACCTATGATAGAAAAGAAATTGTTTATAAAATCCTTAGGTCTTTACATTCTAAATTTAACAATAAAATGTACATTATAGAAGAGATGGGCGATCCAAACATTACACCTGAATTTCTTAATAGTAAATTAAGGATTGTAGAAATAGAGTTGGAATATAAAACAAAAGCCCATCCGGATCTAATGTTGTGTTTTCATCTCAAATGATTGTCCCTAAAATGAATCCCCTAGATTTTAACCTTGACCTTAGTGATGACTATGATTTGGATCACCTTAATAACTAAATAGCTCTAATGGGCAAACAGTATAAAATGATTATCAAGTTTAGAAATTTTTTGTCTTCTAAACAAGGAAGACCAGGTTACCAAGCTCATCAAAATCATAGACCTCATGAAAGACATGATGAGAAATAGACTAATGACAATAATAGACCCAAGACTAACATTAAAAATGTGAAGTGTCATCGTTGTGAAAAAATGAGACATTTTGCCAATAAATGTAGGCTCAAACTTAACAACAATGCTACGGATAATATGTGTACGACTTGGGACAACTCAAGTGATTCTGATAAAGATGAAACTGAGTCAACCCAGGTTGATGAGTCATGCATGTCTTTTTTGCAAAGATGGTCTACACTGATGAGAATGCATGCTTACCTTCTGATGATTGTTATACGCTAGTAGATATTGATGTTATGCCTGCGAGGGAAACTATTTTTTCTATTGCTGATGAGAATAAATTAGATGATTCTAGTATATGGGTGTGTCAAAAGGAGAATATTGTTGATGAACTGAACGTGTCTGTGAGTCCTACTGAAAAAATTAAATCGATAGGGGACACTGCACACATTGCACTTAGCGAGTCCAATGATGATCTCCCTGATATTCAGGAGAAGTACACCAAAATGCTTAAAAACAGTGCAAGACTTGATAAAATGGTAAAGCTATTAACTGAACGTGTTGAACTACTTAAGAAGACTATTAGGAAGAACGCAGAAGATTACACATCACAATGTGTGGCTTATGAGACAGTAACAATGGATTTTTCTTTAAAAATAAAATATCTTTCTAAGAAAAACTTTGTTTTAGAGGAAATATATAATTCTACTACCCTAATTGAATTGGAAGAATCCAAACACAAGGTATCAAACATTTTTAAAAAAATTTACATTTTGAAACTCAATGCAAAACTTATGAAGAAATAGTTGTTGGAAATAAAATGGATTCTGAAGATAAATATGGCCTAGGTTTTGGGGCAAAAGTTGTAACGAACAGAACAACTGTATCTCTTGAAAATGTCATTTTTGTTAAAGAAGGCCAGAATTTTGAAATATCTCTAAAAGGAATTTGTATTGAAAATTTCTCTAAGGCAATGCAAAGTTGGTGTAATAAATAGCCTAAATCTAGTGGTCCAACTAAGTATGTTTGTCCTCCTATTAGAGACCGGCATCAAAACCCCAAGCCTAGTCCCAATTGGACGAGTGTTCCTAACAAGACCAAACTTATCTTCAAAGATTTTAGTGATGGGGTTAAGCCTTCCACCGACGAGTACTGTTCCAGTTGTGATATTTACGAACACACCATTGTCGAATGTTTTTAAAAGAGACTGTATACTCCCACTTTTCAAAACTTTAAATATTCGAGAAAGAGTAGGAATATGTATAGTCTCCCAAAGAAGACCACCCATTACTCTAACTATAAAAAGAAAAAATGGAGGACCTAAGACTAAGAAGAAGCCATTTAGAAAGACCCATAAGACCTATTCTAAATCAAAGGCCAATAAAAATTTCAAAAACCAGGCCAATTTGGGTTAGAAAAGACGACTTGTTACCCCAACTCATGTGCAATGTTGTCATAACCACTTTTAAGGCGCAAGGAACTTCATTTGATTAATATTTCGACTCCAGATGTTCTAAACATATGACCAGGGATGAAACCAAATTGACAAATAAGACAGACTTCCTTGGAGGTAATGTCATGTTTGGAGATGGTGTTTCATCTCAGATTATAGGTAAGGAACATTATGCAAAGAAGGGCTTCCTGATATAAACGATGTTCTATTAGTTAAAGGTCTTAAGGCTAACCTCCTAAGAATATCTTAATTTTATGTTTCCAATCATACTGTTACCTTTTCAAAAAATGATTACAAAATTTTGAATGAAAAGGGTAATTGTATTTTGACAGGATACAAACTGAGGATAACTGTTATACAGTAATTCCAAAGTCTGAATCTTGCCAAGTTGCCAGATTAGATGATGCTTATTTATGGAACAACTGATTGGGACATACAAATTTTGATAATTTTCGTAGGCTAAGCTCCCAAGAAATAGTTAAAGGTTTTCCTAAAATAAAAAATTCTTTTAACCCTGTCTGTGGTCCATGCCAAGAGGGGAAGATAAATAAATCCTCTCATTAGAAAATTAAAGATGTCTTAACTTCAAAACCTTTGGAACTAATCCACATGGACCATATGGGTCCCTTTAGAACTATCAACTTCCATGGTAACATTTATATTTTAGTTCTTGTGGATGACTGCACATGATATACTTGGGCTGCTTTCAATAAAAATAAATATAATACCTTCCGCGAGTTCTTAAAAATTGTTTTAAAAATAGAGAATGAGAAGGGTACTGTGACACCTTGACTAATTAAATACCGGGTAGCTACTCCTTTATTAAATTAATTCAAAATTCCAAGTTGGTCCAGTTAATAACATCATTGTCGAAAACATTTTAATGATTCCACCTAGTATTTAAATAGTAAGTTGCCAAATTTTAATTTAAATCTGATTAACATGCAACAAGTGTAATGAAGAATAACTAATACCATTCACCATAATGAAGTAAATAGAATAACCATCACAAAACGTAAATAAAGTCTGGAGGAAAACTCCTCACAACAATCCTACAACTGAAATAAGTAAACCGAATACTAAATCAATACATGCTAAAGTCTGAAAGCTGAAATGTAAAAGATGTCTCTAAATAGGAATGGGCAACATGCCCTACAACTGATAGATAGTGACTCTGGAATCCAAAAGATAGAAGCGTCTACAAGCAAATCCCTGTAGCTTCCACAAACAGCTACAGCTCGTCACCTGAATGAGTATCCTATGCTTGGTGTCCTTGTGGCTGGGCACCTAAAATGGTTTTACAAAGAAAAATAGATTTGAAAAGCAAACGGGTCAGAGCCCGAATGTGGAGTTATATTTTAAAAACCTGCAAGTGCTTTAAAAACATTTAAAACAATAAATGCAAGGTACATGTTAGGACGTGCACTCACATGATATTCTCACCTCTCGTCTAACTGTGCACTCCTAACGTAAGTACCCATCTAGAGTGATACCAACTACTAGCTAAGTGACGACATATCTAGCTAGACTATCATAGGTCCTACCCATATTACTCGGTTCTATTAACATAATAACGCTCGTAATTAAGTAGGGGTTTAACGTAAACTCAGATGCTCAATATGCAATATATATATATATATATATATATATATATATATATATATATATATATGACAATTAGTTAACTCACTATATTTCTCGAAGCAATACCGTAATTATATTCGCAACATTAACATGAAGGTTCCCATTAATTAAGTGTATATTATTCACATCATAAATATACAATATAAGCACCCCGAGAACTAAGCTGCGGTGCACACATACTCTGCTATCCATCCCGGTACATCACGTACATAAGGATTACATATTCCGAATCTCTCAGGAATAGTTCACAGTTAATCACATCACAAACAATGGATGCGAACACAGTCACATCACATAGGTCACGCACATACCTACGCTCCTACGATCAGCGGACTTATTAATATCCCAATAAGTCTTTCTATGACCTATGTTCATCAAGGTAACCAGTCTAAATCCGGGCAACACAAGGATTAGAGGGCCCTAAGCGAACGCAAACCTCCCGTGATAGCAAGTATGGTAGGTATGTCGTACACACAATTCATATACCAATACTAAGTAAACACACGTCTTAGTAATACCGTAGTTTAATCGTAGTACGTATCGCATTCTCGTACTAACTATAATTATCACAATTTATACTATTCCGGTTTGTAATCATATGCGCCATAACTTTCTCATGTCGTGGTAGACACTCACGTCTCAACCCAAACCATCCATGTAATATAACTCTTGTATATAATTTACTCCTCATAATAACCCAAAAGTCCCAAATCCATCAATACATCATCAAGGAATGTTAACTCTACCCTCGAACAAGTTTACGGGACTCCAAAAATCAAAACAGTCCAAAAAGGACCAAACTGTCAACTCGTTAGAAGTCTCGTTCGAACGAGGCTGTTCGAACGAGATTGGACTGTCAGCTCATTAGAAGTCTCGTTCGAACGAGACTGTTCGAACGAGATTCCAGTTCGTTCGAACGAACTGTACCTTCTAACGATATCTCGTTCGAATGAGATATCGAACGAAATCCCTTTTCGTTAGCAGTGACTGGTCAACTCGTTAGAAGCTCGTTCGAACGAGTTCGTTCGAACGACCTGGGTAGGTCTTCTAACGAGGGACCAGTTTCGGCCCAGAATTTTCCCCATCTCATTTTTTATCCATTTTATCACTCCTAATCTCTTCCAAAGTTCATCCCAACAGCGTTTTAGGGTCTCTAACTCATCCTAAACATATTCAAGTCAACTCCTAACATGTTTTCAAGGATTAAATCTCTTTAACATCAATCAAACTATAAATCTCTACACTTTTTCCCCAATTATTTCAAGAACATGAACCCTAACTTTTGAATCATGAATTAACTCTCTATAAATCCGTTTTAATTTCTTCTAATCACAAGTATCATGAGAATAATAATCTACCTATCATTCTACATGCAATTCTCTTCAAAATTTTCAAGTTCTAAACTCCAAACTACATGGGTTTTCATATTTCACCAAGAACAAACACAAAATTCGAATTTTTCTAACATGGAAAGAACATTCTTTGAAATTAAATGGAATAAAGTCACTTGCCTTGGTTGTCTCTGAGTTTGGTGTAGGTTTGATGAAGCTTTTCTGCAGAATTCCCTCTCTCCAAGCTTCTTCTCCAATGGTGGCTTAAGGTGGCTAGGGTTTTGATTTGGGAAACTTAGAAAACTCTTCTAATAACCTACGTAGCCTTCTAGGTTAATATGGTTTGGTTAATGGGCTTAGTGGGTTTAATCCACATCAGATTTACATCTCTAATTTTCGTCACTTTTAATTCCTCAAAATGTAAAATTATCAAAATACCCTTTATGATGCCGGTATGGCCTAAAAATACTCCGGAATCCAAACTACACCCCCGGCTAGTGTTTTCTGACTATCTCGACCCTTCCGGACGCGTTGGCACACTCAAAACGACCATACAGTTTATATATTTTAAATTTACTTTTATAATCAAAATATAATACCATGACGCGGTGGTCCCACGCGTCTCAACAAAATTTCTAAAATGCCGTATATAAATCTCACGACAAATTTTATAATACCAAATACATATATCAAAACATGTATGCACATAATCAAATACCAACTCGCATCTCGTTAGTATTGATAACCCGGATTAATTTCCAATTAATACGCATTTAATTAATTAATCCCCAAAATAAATATAGCCAAAAGTACGGGGTATTACAGGTACCTAAGTATGTCGTATTAGAAGTGACAAAGGTGGAGATTTAAAAGTCTTGGGCGTTACTAAATATTGTATTGGCAATGGATACAAACATGAATATGGTGATCCTAAAGCACCTTAGCAAAATGGAATTACTGAACGCAAGAATAGAACCATACAGAGATTGCTAGGGTGATGTTGCACGCAAAAAGTCTGCCGAAATACTTTTGGGTTGAGACTATAAAGACTGCGTGTCATATCATTAATCATTCATACCCCAAGAAAAATACCAAACAAACCTTTTATGAACATTGGTACCACAAAAATCCTATTTTAAAATATTTTAAAACCTTCGGTAGAGTCTTTTATGTTTGTAAGGAAAGAGAAAAACATTCAAAATTCGACACTCGAGGAGAAAAGGGAATTTTTCGTAGTTATTCTCAAACAGGTTGGTCTTACCGTGTTTTTACTCTACGTACCAAAGTCATAATGGAGTCTTTTAATGTAATTGTGAATGATACTAGTGCAGAGAGTATCGCCATATCATGTCATTTACAGTTCAAACTATTTCAAATGGATGTTAAGTTCGCATTTTTAAACGAAATTTTGACTGAGGAGGTATACGTAGTACAACCCAAAGGATTTATAGATCCTTCATACCCTAATCACGTCTTTAGGTTTAAGAAAACTTTATATCGCTTGACATAAGAACCTTTGGCTTGGTATGAATGCATATTTACATTTTTAATCACGAATGTATTTGTTCGTGGAGGAAACGATCGGACAATATTTGTTAGGAAAATGAACGACCAAGACTTTATTTCCTAAGTGTACATTGAGGATATAATATTTGGATCAACATCATCTAATCAAGTAAAAGACCTTTTCGATATTATGCATGCTAAATTTCAGATGCCCCTAATGGGGGAATTACAATATTTCTTAGGTCTACAAGTAAAACAGTTTAGTGATGGCCTATTTTCACACAATCAAAATATGCTACTGATCAAATAAAAAAGTTTGGGCTATAAAATTCAAAACTAGCACGTACACCCATGTGCACATCCATGAAATTATCTAAAGAAGAAAATGGGAAAGACGTTGACTCGACTTTATATAGAAAAATTATAAGGAGTCTGTTATACCTTATTGCCTCTAAACCGGATATTTCCTTTGATGTGTGTATATGCGCAAGATACTAGTGTACTCCTAAATAATTCCATATGTTATGTGTTAAACAAATTATAAAATACGTTAAGAGGACATTAAATTTCGGTATTCGGTACACAAAGGACACCATTGGTTCCATTGTCGGTTACACTAATACCGATTAGGCAGGCTGTTGAGATGATAGTAAAAGCACATCTAGAGCCGGTTACTATGTAGGAAACAATTTAGTAGGCTGGAGTACTAAAAAACATAATTGTATATTCCTTTCAATAACAGAGTTTGAATACATAGCTATGGGTAGTTGTTGTGCCCAACTTATATAGATCAAGCAGATGCTTTGTGACTATGGTATTATTGAAGATAAATTGACTATGTATTGTGATAACCAGAGTGAAATAAACATATCTAAAAATCCCATCCATCACTCACGTACTAAGTACATAAAGATTAGGCTTCACTTTATTCGTGAGCTTGTAGAATCCAAAGAGCTTGATATTGAGTATTTTAATATTGAAAGACAATTGGCTGATAGATTTGAGTGCCTTAGATCATCCATAGGGATGATAGTTATCACATAATAGATTCTTTACAACTGTCATAACCTTTGTAGTTTCACGCTAATAACTGATTTATGTGGATTTAGGGCACGAACATTTCTCAAATGAAAAAACACGCCTCCATAATCTATTTAATGTAGGAGACCCTTGAATCTGCCCTTGTTTATGACTTTTTTTGTGTAGCATACATTCTTAATATATCCTTTTATATATATATATTTTACTCCTTTGTATATTTGAGCAAAATTTGGGGAGAAGAACTTGAGTAATTGGCTTTAGATTTTCATATCTTATCTCTTCTTAACTCAACTAATATGCCCATTGAGTGCTTCTTTTTCAAGCATCTTAAAACTCAATTGTACCACTTTTCATATTGTTTTAGGGTAATAGTCTGTATGATAGTTGAGTTACGTATTTGTTTTTCTTATTTTCGATTATGGGGTGGGAAAGGGTAGATATCTTTTTTGTATATGGAATTAGGATTTAATTTTTCACCAACAAGTACAAGTTACTCAAGGGAATTTTGTCTCCAATATCCAAAGGGGAAGATTGATAACACACTATATGGTTGATTTACTTGAGTTTGTACCATATAGGATTCTAACTAATTTTGATATGATGACAAAATAGGTTAGAATTTTTTTAGCAATCTTCTCCAAGGGTATCAAAGCTACATCAACATTTGATCATGTGCAAGAACAAAATCTCAAGAAAAAGGAAAGTACAATATTGCACTAACCACACTATAGGACACAAAGCATGCATGTAGGTATATAAGTGTTTGTATAATCATTCAAATATTTTTGGAAATTTTAAAACATTTTTAAAACATTTAAAATGAATTTTTAAACATTTAAATTAGGGTTTTAAAATGTTGTGGGCTTAATTTGAATTATTTCTTAAAAAAATTCCAAGGTAGAATCCAAAAGCAGTAAAGACATTTGGGGATAGAAATTGGATTTTTAAAACATTAAAAACACGCGTTGTGTGACCGCCAATATTGCCACACATGTTTCCTTGTGTTTTTCCCTATCTGTGTTTCTTTACCCTCTCAATCGAGTGCACATTTTATAATCGTTGGACTAAACTTCATCGACATTTTGCAGGTCATCCTTGGTAATTCTTGTATCAATAGAATGGACCAATAGGAGTGTTAGTTAATGCGGTGCCTTAACAACTAGATTTAGAATGTAAACTGTCCAAACAATCTAAGCTGTTCAAAATGATCAAACATTCAAATCCTTCTACTCTTAGTATAAATAGGCCCCCTTGGTTTTCCATTTAAGAACTTTGGCAGTTTGTCATTTTGAGAGGAAAAAAAGAGAGAGAGAGGGAGAGTATAGAGAGAAAAGAGAAACTTTAGAGAGAGAAGAGAGAAAACCAGTGTTTGTAAGATTAGAAATCCATAGCTTTTCTCCCAAAACCAAACGCAAACTTCATCATTTTAAATATTCCAGAAAACTTACATTCTTAAGAGTAAAAAAAATTAAGTTTTCGTGACAGTTTCGTTTTTGGATATTATTGAAGAAACTCTTCAATCTTAATCTCTCTTAGGAACATAGTCTCAGTTTAGATCTTATGTTTTTTTTAAATTATGAGATTTACTAATAGATACATATCACATGGTATATTAGGGATTCAATTATCTTTTCTCTATTGGAACTTTTTTTGTACGCTTATATTTTTATATCCACTCTCTATTTTAAGTTTTTTGAAAAAGAAACTTCAAATATAGCATATATCTCAAGTCTGAAATTTGTGTTTCGAAAATCTAAGTTTCACAGTTTCTGAAAATTAGTTTGTATATAATAAGTGTTCGAAAACATTTGATCTATTTTTCATAAAGGTTTTTCAAATCTGAAATATTTCGTTAAAATAGAAGTCTAATTTTCAAAGAAAATTTAACTCTCTTCATATTATATAGATTCGTTGTAATTCATTAGGATTTATTTGTATAGTTCTCTTGAGAGGTGCGAGTAGCATATTTCATGAAGTTCACATCACAATCACTACTCTCACATGAACATCTAGTCAAGTGTGGTTCATTTGATAGATTTTTTATTGATTGTGCCACTGGTAACACAAAGCAATGACTAAAGCAAGGAAACTGCTGGGAAGGTCAAATCCAAATCAGAAATACCTAGGAGAGGAAAGCTCGTTGTTGATGTAAAAAACTAGATTGATCTAATTATTCAATCACAGATAAATAAATAAGACAAAGATTTTTAAAATGGTTCGGCTAGGAATAAAGCCTACGTCCACTGTTATATTATTGCTGAGTGTTTGCAGAATTCTTGATTACAAGTTCTCTCAAGAAATTCCGATCCCTTTGAATGGGGTTGATACAAGGTATTTATAGCCTTGAGGCTGTACATGAAAGGTTCGATACATTAAATGATATACATGTGAAAGGGTAATACATTTAATGTAGCGTGCGCGTCAAGAATATAAGCATTCAATGAATATTTGAACTGTTGATTATCTGGCAATTAATGATACGACCGAGGTGCAGCTCGGACCGCCATAGTTGCTCGTTGATCAGGAGTTCCTCGGAGCACTAGAGTACCTTGGAGCGCTAGAGTTCCTCGGTGCGCTAGAGTTCCTCGGTGTATCCTCGTTGCTCGGAAAGAATCATGGTTGGTCGGGAAATGAACTTCCTCGCTGCTATTGTGCCACGTAGATTGACACGTGTCTTCGTATTATTCGTCCACATCAGCATATTAATTTTGGTATCAACAGAAGCCCCCAATGTTTCATATTTCGAACTTTGAGGAGTATGGAACATTCTTTCTCGGTATATGGAAATATTAAATGACTTTCCTGGGTTTCAGGAACATTGTGTTCAAATTTCTTTCACATTTCGCAGCTTCCGCCTTTTTTTGAATTTTTTATAAGCGCTTCGATCTCCGTGCAGTTTTTGTCCTTTTAGCCGCTGGAAGTTCAGTAGTTTCTTTTTGGTAATCATTTCTTTCGCCGTTTCCCAATGCAAAGTATTTAAACTTCTTAGGTAACCATACCGTCTTCTACGTTTTCCAATTTTCTGCCTTCAAGCTTTCTATTCTCTCCTTCTCTCTTGTGCGTTCATCTTTTCCTTCGTTAGTTGTCAGCAGACCTCCTTCCTTCCTGTAAGATTTTCTTTCTTCTTCTTTTATTCATCATGGTTTACATTATTGAATCTCTTGAAAAGTTCCGCTCTGACTTTTCCATCCCATCTTGGGTAATCTTGGAGGAACTTTCTGAACCTCAAAATTATTTTCGTCTGGCTGAGGGACATTGGTTCCCCAGTCTTTTTATTGCTGAATGTGGTTTTTCCTTTCCACCAAATCCATTGTGTCTTGAGTTTTGTCAATATTTTGATCTTGTCCCCGCAAAAATAGCCCCCAATTCATGGAGAATAATTAATGGGGTGCACAAATTAAATCTAACTCATGAGACTCGTATTGGGATCCCTGAGATTATGTACTGCTATAAGTGGGCCACTCTAGATAATATTTATTACTTAAAAACTAGGTTTCTAAATAGGGCTCTTGTAGTTAACCTTCCTGACTCAAATAGAGATTATTTTGAACATGGGTTGGTTATAAAAAATTGGCAATATGCCCCTTTAACTGGAGATGAAGTATACAACGGTCCCAGATGCCCCCCATATGGCAATGGGATAGGTTTAGTTTTCATTTTATTTTACTTATGAAATTATGCTTTCATCATGTTTGACAAAATGTATGATTGATATCTCGTTATGTATTTATTTGCAGTTGATAGCAAAAGAAGAACTCCAAAAGAATCAGAGGTTAATATCAAGCATCTGAAACTTATCTGGGGTTTGCACAAGAACATTGCAGACGAACATATCAGGTATGCCTCATATCTGCTACAGTATAAGAGTTACACAACCTCTTATACTGCTCGCCCTGTTGAACCAGCTTCAACTCCAGAAGGTTCATCTTCAGATTCTCATCTTCCTTTAAGTCAAAGGATGGGTAAGAAAAGAGCTCCTCCTGCTCTCTTTGATGATGTTACTTCTGTTGTTGGGGCCAAGAAAAGCAAAACTGATGCCCCAGAGACTGGGTCTTCTAAAGCTACTGAGAAGCCCCCAATGGTTCCGAGCAAGAAAAATGCTCCTGTAGATGTAATTACAATCTCTCCGACCAAGACTTCTTTGGTTGAAGGTTCTGAACTCCCGTTGAGGAGATTGAGGAAATCATCCTTGGTTACTCCGGCTGAAACTGCCTCCTCTCTACCTGCTGGTGGTACTGATGTTCCAAACATCATTCTTCCAAGTTCTGCAATGAGCTCGGTCGTACCCGAGGTCCATGGTATTGATGAAAGAATTCCTAGGGATATGCTGACATCCTTAGCTGCTCGTCACCTTGCTTCAGTAAATTTCTCATACTTCTGGTTTTTCTTTCTTTCTCTGAAAGCTTGCGTTTTGTATTGACTTTGCTACTTTTCTTATCTTTCAGCTGGTGAACTGTTTCAATAATATTGTGAAGAAGGATGAAGCTATTAAAGCTTCAAGCTCCTCATCAGGTGTAGAGGATGCTCTGTTGGGTTTGACCCAGTCTTTAAAGGAATCTCGTCAACAGTATGTTGACGAAAAAGCTGTTTGGGAGAAAAAGTTAGCTGTGGCTGAAGCTGAGAAGGTGAAAATGGTCGAAACCTCCAAGAATTTGGAGGATAAAATGACAGGCTTAGAAGTCGAACATCAAAAATGTGACGACAAGCTGAAAAAGGCAGAGGAAGAGTTATCTACCCTGCGAGATATCAAGGTCCAAAAAGAAAAATTGGATATAAAACTCTCCTCGGAGAAATTAAGAAGAAAAGCCGCGGTCAAAAAATCCTTCAGCGCTGGCTGGGAGAAGGGATGGGATAAGGGAATTGCTGCTATGACATCCCAAGTCCAATATGGGAAGTTGAAATACTTCCACGATGGTTGGGTAGCTGCACTGCAAGAGTTGAAGGTCAAAGACGATTCTGAGTTATTCCAACAACACCTCCCTGGTCCTCCTCCACCAATTGTGGAAGAAGAAGAAGATGAGCCTGTCTCAGATGAGTCTTCTATGGCTATCTGTGACCCAGTCTCTGCTTCTCAACCCTCTGTCGTCGAGGATGTTTCTTCTATGCCTCCTCCTGCCGAGAAGATTCCTGCTGATCAAACCGTTGTTACCACCGAGCAACCGAGCTCCTCGTCCCAGCCTCCCGAGAAAGTCTTGGGAGACAAGGAAAAGGTGTGAAGTTATTCGGTATCATTTCTATATTTCATTACTTGTAATCGAACAATGTAACCTTTTGATGATCTAATAAAATACATCTTCGTTCCTCTTCTTTATTGATACTCTGTCTGCTTTTATTTATTAACTCCTGCTTCCTCTTCTTTATTAGTTTTTGGCCAGAATGGAATTGATATCTGCTCCTGATACTGAGTTGATGCGACAATGCAATGGATATTATAAAGCTGGTCATACAGACCTAAGTGTATCAGAGATTGTCGACATCCTTGGTCACGATGCCTCAGAACAAGCAGTTGAGGCTTACCGGTACCTGAAGGATTTACTTGATAGATCTGTGGCCAATAATGTGGCGTATTACGAATTGATCGAGGAACTTCATGGTTCCATAGAGGATCTTCAAAATCAACACAATGCCACAATGGCTTCGTTGCACAAGGATTATGAAAATAGATACCAGCAGCTCTCTTCTGAAACAGGCCATAAGAAGATCATTGCTGTATATGATATTAGGGAAAGGACCTTAAAAGGTGAAGTTGAAGCTTGCAGGCAGATTGCTGAGATCCTGGAACAAGAAAATAATAATTTACAGAAAAAGTTGGCTCAATATGAATCTGCAGCGTCATCTTCCACTGCTCTAGCGCCCGTTACTGATGAAGGTTTCTCTTTCTTAGAGGTCGAAAATGCCAAATTAAGGCAAGAACTGGATCATTTAAGAAGATCTGTTGTTTCTGGGACTGCTCGTGGACGAGGAAGAGGTTCTCGGGGGCGAGGAAGAGCTGCTCAAAATGTTGTCGAGGAGAAAAGTTCTCCAGTCGCTTCTCGGAGCCGATCAAGAGTTCTTAGTCGCAATGTTGAAGAGGCTCGTACCCAATCTACTTTGGAAACTCAAGCATTCCAATTAAACGTCAAAGATCGGGCTCTATCAGAAATGTCCAAGAAAAATCTATCCTTGGAGGATCAACTTACTGCAACGAAGTCTGCTCTACATACTAAGGATCTCTTTGCCAAAAACCTTCTCGAACATTTGGATAGATTAACCTTTCAATTTCATAAGCAGCCCAGGGAATTCTGGATGGCAGGATATAATGAAGCTCTTGTTCACTTGGATGCTCGCATTGAACATGCCAACAATGAAGGTTATAAGCAAAGGTGGTTGAACGCACTGGGCGTGTTTAAATTAGAGCGAGGGCATTTTTTATGGGATTATCATGCTCCAGGATTACTAGACTTGCCTGTGCCACCTTTCAAATTGGACATGGCCTGGATCCCAGCTCGTTCCATTCCTCGTAGCCTCATTTCAAAATACCTCGGTGATTATAGCCTTCACTCCCAAATCGAAGTATCTTGTCCAGAGTATCTAATGGATACACCTTCAATAATGAATGTCAGAATGCTGAAGGACTTGAACTTTATTAATTCTCCTCTTTGCTTGGAAGATCCTCCTGCTGGCGAAGAGCCTGTCTCAAAAGCAAAAGGCAAGAAACCAATAGAATAGGAATCTTAATGTAATAGTCAGCACATACATGTAATATGTAACTTATTTTGAATTTTTAATGAAAGACTTCATTTTTGTTTGTAAATCTGTATTGGTATTATCTCGTGTTTATCAAACACTTTACACTTATGCATATGTATCTGTTAAAAAGATAACAATAATATTGTTCATTGAGCAACTTAATAAAAAGTTACAAGTACCAAGGTTGTTCAATCACTTAATAATAAAGTAATGAGTATAAATTGTTCCAACTGTTTCCAACCAACCATGATGGATGAATAATGTTTGTCGACCAACTACAGTTGATGGGTCTTTATCCCCGACCAGCCATACTTGGCATATTTTGGAATATTTTGTTCTTCAAAGAACTTTTTGTAATAATCTTACCTCCCGACCAACATAAGTTGTAATTTGAGAGTATATTTGTATCTTACCAACACCGTAATTGATCATGCTGGTGTACACTTCCTAACCAAAGGAATAGTAGTGGTAGTGGTAGTGGTAGTGGTTCTTTCGAACTTTTTGGCTCATTGAGCTGTCCACTAGATATCTTACCAACCGTAGTTGGTCACACTAGTGTCGCCTCCTAACCAAAGGAGTAGTTTTTTGGCTCATACGAGCTTTTTGGCTCTTTCGAGCTGTCCACTAGATATCTTACCAACCGTAATTGGTCACACTAGTGTCGCCTCCTAACCAAAGGAGTAGTTTTTTGGCTCATACGAGCTTTTTGGCTCTTTCGAGCTGTCCACTAGATATCTTACCAACCGTAGTTGGTCACACTAGTGTCACCTCCTAACCAAAGGAGTAGTTTTTTGGCTCATACGAGCTTTTTTTATTATCAAGCAGCATAGTGTACAACACTAGTATTCCTCGAAAAACTTTCAACAGAAAGAAAATGGTGAAACATCCTCGTTTTATTCATAATGAAGGAAATGCTTTACATGTTACATTACTGATAATACTTGCGCAAGTGTTCAGCATTCCATGCATTCTTAAATTCTTCTCCCTCTAGAGTTGCTATTCTGTAA
Source organism: Sambucus nigra (assembly GCA_949130495.1). Taxonomy (NCBI): domain Eukaryota; kingdom Viridiplantae; phylum Streptophyta; class Magnoliopsida; order Dipsacales; family Adoxaceae; genus Sambucus; species Sambucus nigra. The sequence continues at coordinate 641,942,401 of OX422209.1, read as the reverse complement.
GTTCCTGGACGAACAACCTCTATAACTCGGTAAGGTCCATGCCAGTTTGCTTCCAACTTATTTTGTTTCTGAATGACTCTCTTTAGCACATAATCCCCTTCTTTTAAATCAAATTTCTTCACCCTTTTGTTATAGAACAGAGCTGTACGTTGTTGGTAAGCAGCATTCCTAATGGCTGCCTCTTCTCTAACCTCCTCGAGCATATCCAAATCCAGTCTTCTCATCAAATCGCTGACTAGGGAATTAAAATTCAGTACTCTATGCGTTGGGAGACCCAACTCGGCAGGTATCACAGCCTCACTTCCAAATGCTAGCATATATGGTGATTCTCTAGTTGTTGCTCGGGGAGTTGTTCGGTAAGCCCATAGTACTGATTGGAGCTCATTGATCCAATTTGCTTTAGCTTCACTTAACCTCTTCTTCAAACCATTTAATAGTGTTCTATTTGTCACCTCAGTCTGTCCATTGCTTTGGGGATGGCCTGGTGCTGAATGATACTTCAAAATGTTCGACTGATGACAATAGGCAGCAAATTCTTCATTATCGAATTGTGTTCCATGGTCTGTGATGAAAGCATGGGGGAGACCATATCGACAAATGATGTTCTTCCAAATGAACTGATATACCTTCTCGTACGTCATATCAATTAGTGGTTCAGCTTCCACCCACTTAGTAAAATAATCCACTGCCACGACGAGATACTTGAACCTTCCTCAGGTCGTCGGCAATGGTCCAACCAGATCAACCCCCCACATGGAAAATGGCCAAGGTGAGGTTATGGGTGTCAACAATGCTTGTGGATTTCTTCGGATGGAGGAAAAACGTTGGCACTTGTCACACTTCTTGGCATAGGCTATACAATCAGCCCTCATCGTCGGCCAGTAATATCCCTGTGTCATTACCCTTTGCAAAAGTGTCCGACCTGCTACATGGGCTCCACAAGATCCTTCATGGATTTCTTCAACCAATTCTTTGACTTCTGATGGATGCACACATCTCTGCAAACCTGCCATAATTCCTCGTCTATACAAAACACCATTAGTTAACACATACCGAGCAACTTTATACCTCAATTTCTTTGCAGTTAGCTTGTCCTCTGGTAATTCTCCTTCTTCAATGTATGCCCTGATAGGATCCATCCAAGATGGTCCTAAATCAAGGGTTATTATATTCATCATCAGGTCTTCTTCTATGCTCCGACTTTCTAATACTTCAATTGGTATCGTTCTTCGCAGCTCGGTGCGCGTAGCTGACGCTAAGCGGGCCAATGCGTCTGCTCTAGCATTCTCCATCCTCGGTATTCTCACCAATTTAATAGCATCAAATTCTGCCAATAACTCCATCACCTTCACATGGTACTTCACCATTAATTCTCCCTTAACTGCATATACTCCCATCATTTGATTCACAATTAATTGAGAATCACTGAAGGCAATTACTTGTCGTGCTCCCATAACTTTCGCCAAATGAAAACCTGTTATCATGGCCTTATACTCATCTTCATTATTGGAAGCCTTGAATTGGAATCGCAAGGCATACTCCATGTCAACATCATCAGGGGTGTTTAAAACAATCCCTGCTCCACAACCAGCTGTGCAAGATGATCCATCTACATATAATCTCCATGTAGGTAACTTGTCTTCAAATTTCTTATCTGTTAGAGTTCCTCGGTAAAATATCATTTATTTTCTTTCATCATCCTCGGGTATCCTTCGTTCCTCGCCGGTCATCTGTTCGCGCCCTTTTACCAACCGGGGTTGGTCTGGGTTTGAATATGATGATTTTTCTACATCCACAAGTCCTTTTACCAACCTTGGTTGGTCTGGACCTGTGTCTGTTGATCCTGTATCGTCCACAGGTAGGTCAGCAAGTACCTTTTGTTCCTCGGGGGTATCAGGGTATATGAATTATGCTATAAAATCTGCTACAGCTTGCCCCTTTAATGATGATCTGGGTTCGTACACAATATCATATTCACCGAGTTCTATTGCCCAATACATCAATCTTCCTAATTTTTCTGGCTTGTGAAGAGCTTGTCTTAATGGTATGTCAGTATATACAATGATTGTATGGGCCTGGAAGTATGGCCTCATTCTTCTACTTGCTTCAATTAATGCCAGTGCCAATTTTTCTAGCTTTGGGTACCTAATTTCTGCACCTCGGAAAGCCTTACTTGTGTAATAAATTGGCTTTTGGACTCCATTTTCCAATCTGATCAACGCCGAGCTGACTGCATTCTCTGATAATGCCAGATACAAGTACAACTTTTCTTCTATTATTGGCCTAGACAACAATGGTGGGGCTCCCAAATACTTCTTCAAATCTTGAAAGGCTTTCTCACATTCATCAGTCCACTCAAAACTTTTTCGCAGTGTTTTGAAGAATGGGAGGCATTTATCAGTTGCTCGGGATACAAATCTGTTGAGCGCTGCAACTCATCCGGTAAGACTCTGTACTTCTTTCCTCGTCGTTGGAGATAACAGCAGAAAAAGAGCTTTAATCTTTTCTGGATTTGCCTCAATACCTCGTTGATTGATGATGTATCCGAGGAACATTCCTTCTCATACTCCAAAGGTACACTTCGTTGGGTTGAGCTTCATTTGGTATTTATCCAGTTGATCAAAGGTCTGGCCTAAGTCAACTAGATGATCAGTAGCTCTCTTGCTTTTGGTGAGCATGTCGTCGACATAGACTTCCATATTGCAACTGATTTGTTCGGCAAAATCCTTATTCATCAGCCGCTGATATGTTGCACCTGCATTTTTTAAACCAAAAGGCATAACATTATAACAATAAGTTCCCCTTGGGGTAATAAAAGAAGTACTTTCCCTGTCTTTAGGCTTCATTTTGATCTGATTGTAGCCAGAATATGCATCCATGAAGCTGAGTAGCTCATGTCCCGAGGTAGCATCCACTAGCTGATCAATTCTGGGCAATGGAAAATGATCTTTTGGGCATGCCTTGTTAAGATCGGTAAAATCAACACACATTCTCCATTTGTTGTTCTTCTTCTTTACCATCACCACATTTTCCAACCAATCTGGATATTTCACATCTTCAATGAATTGGGCTTTCTGGAGTTTCTCGACCTCCTCTTGTATGGCCTGGTTCTTCTCGGGACTAAACACTCTTCTTCTCTGCTTCACAGGCTTGATCTCCTTATTCACATTGAGTTCATGACATAAGAAGTTTGGATCTATTCCTGGCATGTCTTCATGACTCCAAGCAAAAGTATTCTTCCTGTTTCTCAAGAAAGTTATCAACTCCTGTTTTATTGAAACATCCAACGACGATCCTATCTGGGTTACTCGTTCAGGATGCTCGTCGTCCAGAATAACATTTTCTGTAGATTCCACCACCTGCCCTTTTACGAGTTGAGATTCATCCCTAGGGTCAAGAGTTTCAATTTCTGTACCTTCCTCCACTTGGTAAGTAGTAGTCTTTTTCCTTGACTCTTCAAGTTCCTCTTGCTCGGCAGACGAATAATAGCATTCCCGAGCTACTTTTTGATCACCTTTCATAATTCCGACTCCAAAATTTGTTGGGAATTTCAAACACTGATGTACTGTAGATGGAACTGCCTCGAACTTCTTCAATCCAACTCTTCCCATGATGATGTTGTAGGCTGACTGCACATTCTTATCCATCACAAAGAAGCGTATTATTTCTGTTCGACAAGCAGGCCAAGTTCCAATGAGTATATCCAACTTGATCGTCCCAAGTGGAAAAACTTTCTCGCCAGCAAAACCCAGAAGGGGTCTATGATAAGGTTCCAATTGAGATAATTTCAAATTCAAGCTATCAAAGCATGAGTAATACATGATGTCTGCCGAACTACCTTTGTCTACTAACACCCTTGAAATGACCACGTCCTTCATCCTCATTTTGATCACCAAAGGATCATCATGAGGGTAAAGAACACCTGCCAGGTCATTTTTTGAAAAACCAATCACTAACTTCTCTTTGTTTACCTTCCTCGGACGATCATCCTCGGCCAAATTTATTCGCTGAATATATGAACAAGCTTGAGCCTCTCCGAGGTAAGCTTTTCTTTCTGCAGTAAGGTCTTCTCCTCCTGCATCTCCTCCTGTAATAACATTACAATCAAATGACCCAAAACGTTTGGAAAATACCTCTCGTTCAGGCTGCCTTGGCTTCTTGGGAAGATCGAGGTCATCATCTGGATCATTTCACGGTCCCTCTTCTTTTTCTCCTCGGCACGACGAGGAGATCTAGATCTTTCTCTAGTTCTATCATCATTCTTCCTCTCACCCCTGCGGTCTACATATTTTGACAATTTTCCTCTTCGGATAAGCGTTTCAATCTCATTCTGAAGGGCTATGCAATTTTTGGTCATATGGCCATGATCTTTGTGAAACTCGCAATATTTGGCCTTATTCCTCAGATCGGGATTTGTCCTCAATTTCTCTGGCCACTTGATTTCCTCGCTATTTTTTATTTCTTCCAAAACATGATTAATACCCATTTTCAATGGAGTATAATTATTGTACTTCTTTAGGACTTCCAACGTCGTCCTATTATTTCTGGAATGCTTGTCACCACCATTACTTTTCTGGTCTTTCTTCTTAGACTTGTCGACCTCCACCTTGGTTTCTTTATCCATATTCTTCTTTGCAGCCATAGCCTCCTCGGTATTCATTATTTTGGCCACTTTCGCCATCAACTCCGACATAGTTTTAGGTGGGTCTTTGGCCAAAGTGTAGTATAACTTATTAGGCAACAATCCACTCATCAAAGCAGTAATCGCTGTCTTTTCTTCGTAATCTCTGACTTCCAACTTCTCGTTATTAAAACGAGTTATGTAATCTCTAGTACTTTCACCTGACTTTTGTCTAACACTTAGCAAGTGTGCTACTCGCTTTACCGGCTTTGCCCCAAAACAAAAATTGCCAATGAACAACTCGGCTAATTGAATAAAAGTTGAAATCTTACCCCGAGGAAGATTGTTATACCATATCTGTGCAGATCCGGTAAGAGTTCCTGAGAATGCTCTACACCTCATCTCGTCGGGGATGGCATAAATATCGGCAGCAGCTTGGTATTGTTCTATATGAAGTACAGGATCTGTCTTTCCATCGTACTTGGGGGTCACCACTGGTGCTTTGAATTTCGATGGTGTAGGAAAATCCACAATGGCTTGCACAAAAGGTGTCCCTTGAACGAAAGTTCTCTGTAATGGGTTTCTTGCCTTAGCCATTTCGCCCAGTCTATCCTCCAACCGCTGAATGGAACCTTTCCATGCTTCATTTCCTTCCTCAGGCAGCTTAGTCCGAGCATTTGATTGTTCTGACGTAGCTTCCTGAGATTTATCTCAACGAGTAGCTGGTCGTGATTGTGCTTATAATGTTGCTCGGTATGTGTTAACTAATGGTGTTTTGTATAGACGAGGAATTATGGCAGGTTTGCAGAGATGTGTGCATCCATCAGAAGTTAAAGAATTGGTTGAAGAAATCCATGAAGGATCTTGTGGAGCCCATGTAGCAGGTCGGACACTTTTGCAAAGGGTAATGACACAGGGATATTACTGGCCGACGATGAGGGCTGATTGTATAGACTATGCCAAGAAGTGTGACAAGTGCCAACATTTTTCCTCCATTCGAAGAAATCCACAAGCATTGTTGACACCCATAACCTCACCTTGGCCATTTTCCATGTGGGGGGTTGATCTGGTTGGACCATTGCCGACGACCTGAGGAAGGTTCAAGTATCTCGTCGTGGCAGTGGATTATTTTACTAAGTGGGTGGAAGCTGAACCACTAATTGATATGACGTACGAGAAGGTATATCAGTTCATTTGGAAGAACATCATTTGTCGATATGGTCTCCCCCATGCTTTCATCACAGACCATGGAACACAATTCGATAATGAAGAATTTGCTGCCTATTGTCATCAGTCGAACATTTTGAAGTATCATTCAGCACCAGGCCATCCCCAAAGCAATGGACAGACTGAGGTGACAAATAGAACACTATTAAATGGTTTGAAGAAGAGGTTAAGTGAAGCTAAAGCAAATTGGATCAATGAGCTCCAATCAGTACTATGGGCTTACCGAACAACTCCCCGAGCAACAACTGGAGAATCACCATATATGCTAGCATTTGGAAGTGAGGCTGTGATACCTGCTGAGTTGGGTCTCCCAACGCATAGAGTACTGAATTTTAATTCCCCAGTCAGCGATTTGATGAGAAGACTGGATTTGGATATGCTCGAGGAGGTTAGAGAAGAGGCAGCCATTAGGAATGCTGCTTACCAACAACGTACAGCTCTGTTCTACAACAAAAGGGTGAAGAAATGTGATTTAAAAGAAGGGGATTATGTGCTAAAGAGAGTCATTCAGAAACAAAATAAGTTGGAAGCAAACTGGCATGGACCTTACCGAGTTATAGAGGTTGTTCGTCCAGGAACTTACAGAATAGCAACTCTAGAGGGAGAAGAATTTAAGAATGCATGGAATGCTGAACACTTGCGCAAGTATTATCAGTAATGTAACATGTAAAGCATTTCCTTCATTATGAATAAAACGAGGATGTTTCACCATTTTCTTTCTGTTGAAAGTTTTTCGGGGAATACTAGTGTTGTACACTATGCTGCTTGATAATACAAAAAGCTCGTATGAGCCAAAAAACTACTCCTTTGGTTAGGAGGCGACACTAGTGTGACCAACTACGGTTGGTAAGATATCTAGTGGACAGCTCGAAAGAGCCAAAAAGCTCGTATGAGCCAAAAAACTACTCCTTTGGTTAGGAGGCGACACTAGTGTGACCAATTACGGTTGGTAAGATATCTAGTGGACAGCTCGAAAGAGCCAAAAAGCTCGTATGAGCCAAAAAACTACTCCCTTGGTTAGGAGGCGACACTAGTGTGACCAATTACGGTTGGTAAGATATCTAGTGGACAGCTCGAATGAGCCAAAAAACTACTCCTTTGGTTAGGAGGCGACACTAGTGTGATCAACTACGGTTGGTAAGATATCTAGTGGACAGCTCAACGAGCCAAAAAGTTCGAAAGAACCACTACCACTACCACTACTATTCCTTTGGTTAGGAGGTGTACACCAGCATGATCAATTACGTTGTTGTTAAGATACAAATATACTCTCAAATTACAACCTATGTTGGTCGGGAGGTAAGATTATTACAAAAAGTTCTTTGAAGAACAAAATATTCCAAAATATGCCAAGTATGGCTGGTCGGGGATAAAGACCCATCAACTGTAGTTGGTCGACAAACATTATTCATCCATCATGGTTGGTTGGAAACAGTTGGAACAATTTATACTCATTACTTTATTATTAAGTGATTGAACAACCTTGGTACTTGTAACTTTTTATTAAGTTGCTCAATGAACAATATTATTGTTATCTTTTTAACAGATACATATGCATAAGTGTAAAGTGTTTGATAAACACGAGATAATACCAATACAGATTTACAAACAAAAATGAAGTCTTTCATTAAAAATTCAAAATAAGTTACATATTACATGTATGTGCTGACTATTACATTAAGATTCCTATTCTATTGGTTTCTTGCCCTTTGCTTTTGAGACAGGCTCTTCGCCAGCAGGAGGATCTTCCAAGCAAAGAGGAGAATTAATAAAGTTCAAGACCTTCAGCATTCTGACATTCATTATTGAAAGTGTATCCATTACATGCTCTGGACGAGATACTTCGATTTGGGAGTGAAGGCTATAATCACCGAGGTATTTTGAAATGAGGCTACGAGGAATGGAACGAGCTGGGATCCAGGCCATGTCCAATTTGAAAGGTGGCACATGCAAGTCTAGTAATCCTGGAGCATGATAATCCCATAAAAAATGCCCTCGCTCTAATTACAACATGCCCAGTGCGTTCAACCACCCTTGCTTATAACCTTCATTGTTGGCATGTTCAATGCGAGCATCCAAGTGAACAAGAGCTTCATTATATCTTGCCATCCAGAATTCCCTGGGCTGCTTATGAAATTGAAAGGTTAATCTATCCAACTGTTCGAGAAGGTTTTTGGCAAAGAGATCCTTAGTATGTAGAGCAGACTTCGTTGCAGTAAGTTGATCCTCCAAGGATAGATTTTTCTTGGACATTTCTGATAGAGACCGATCTTTGACGTTTAATTGGAATGCTTGAGTTTCCAAAGTAGATTGGGTACGAGCCTCTTCAACATTGCGACTAAGAACTCTTGATCGGCTCCGAGAAGCGACTGGAGAACTTTGCTCCTCGGCAACATTTTGATCAGCTCTTCCTCGCCCCCGAGAACCTCTTCCTCATCCACGAGCAGTCCCAGAAACAGCAGATCTTCTTAAATCATCCAGTTCTTGCCTTAATTTGGCATTTTCGACCTCTAAGAAAGAGAAACCTTCATCAGTAACGGGCACTAGAGCAGTGGAAGATGACGCTGCAGATTCATATTGAGCCAACTTTTTCTGTAAATTATTATTTTCTTGTTCCAGGATCTCAGCAATCTGCCTGCAAGCTTCAACTTCACCTTTTAAGGTCCTTTCCCTAATATCATATCCAGCAATGATCTTCTTATGGCCTGTTTCAGAAGAGAGCTGCTGGTATATATTTTCATAATCCTTGTGCAACGAAGCCATTGTGGCATTGTGTTGATTTTGAAGATCCTCTATGGAACCATGAAGTTCATCGATCAATTCGTAATACGCCACATTATTGGCCACAGATCTATCAAGTAAATCCTTCAGGTACCGGTAAGCCTCAACTGCTTGTTCTGAGGCATCGTGACCAAGGATGTCGACAATCTCTGATACACTTAGGTCTGTATGACCAGCTTTATAATATCCATTGCATTGTCGCATCAACTCAGTATCAGGAGCAGATATCAATTCCATTCTGGCCAAAAACTAATAAATAAGAGGAAGCAGGAGTTAATAAATAAAAGCAGACAGAGTATCAATAAAGAAGAGGAACGAAGATGTATTTTATTAGATCATCAAAAGGTTACATTGTTCGATTACAAGTAATGAAATATAGAAATGATACCGAATAACTTCACACCTTTTCCTTGTCCCCCAAGACTTTCTCGGGAGGCTGGGACGAGGAGCTCGGTTGCTCGGTAGTAACAACGGTTTGATCAGCATGAATCTTCTCGGCAGGAGGAGGCATAGAAGAAACGTCCTCGACGACAGAGGGTTGAGAAGCAGAGACTGGGTCACCCATAGCCATAGAAGACTCATCTGAGACAGGCTCATCTTCTTCTTCTTCCACAATTGGTGGAGGAGGACCAGGGAGGTGTTGTTGGAATAACTCAGAATCGTCTTTGACCTTCAACTCTTGTAGTGCAGCTACCCAACCATCGTGGAAGTATTTCAACTTCCCATATTGGACTTGGGATGTCATAGCAGCAATTCCCTTATCACATCCCTTCTCCCAGCCAGCGCTGATGGATTTTTTAACCGTGGCTTTTCTTCTTAATTTCTCCGAGGAGAGTTTTATATCCAATTTTTCTTTTTGGACCTTGATATCTCGCAGGGTAGATAACTCTTCCTCTGCCTTTTTCAGCTTGTCGTCACATTTTTTATGTTCGACTTCTAAGCCTGTCATTTTATCCTCCAAATTCTTGGAGGTTTCGGCCATTTTCACCTTCTCAGCTTCAGCCACAGCTAACTTTTTCTCCCAAACATCTTTTTCGTCAACATACTGTTGACGAGATTCCTTTAAAGACTGGGTCAAACCCAACAGAGCATCCTCTACACCTGACGAGGAGCTTGAAGCTTTAATAGCTTCATCCTTCTTCACAATATTATTGAAACAGTTCACCAGCTGAAAGATAATAAAAGTAGCAAAGTCAATACAAAACGCAAGCTTTCAGAGAAAGAAAGAAAAACCAGAAGTATGAGAAATTTACTGAAGCAAGGTGACGAGCAGCTAAGGATGTCAGCATATCCCTAGGAATTCTTTCATCAATACCATGGACCTCGGGTACGACCGAGTTCATTGCAGAACTTGGAAGAATGATGTTTGGAACATCAGTACCATCAGCAGGTAGAGAGGAGGCAGTTTCAGCCGGAGTAACCAAGGATGATTTCCTCAATCTCCTCAACGGGAGTTCAGAACCTTCAACCAAAGAAGTCTTGGTCGGAGAGATTGTAATTACATCTACAGGAGCATTTTTCTTGCTCGGAACCATTGGGGGCTTCTCAGTAGCTTTAGAAGACCCAGCCTCTGGGGCATCAGTTTTGCTTTTCTTGGCCCCAACAACAGAAGTAACATCATCAAAGAGAGCAGGAGGAGCTCTTTTCTTACCCATCCTTTGACTTAAAGGAAGATGAGAATCTGAAGATGAACCTTCTGGAGTTGAAGCTGGTTCAACAGGGCGAGCAGTATAAGAGGTTGTGTAACTCTTATACTGTAGCAAATATGAGGCAGACCTGATATGTTTGTCTGCAATGTTCTTGTGCAAACCCCAGATAAGTTTCAGATGCTTGATATTAACCTCTGATTCTTTTGGAGTTCTTCTTTTGCTATCAACTGCAAATAAATACATAACGAGATATCAATCATACATTTTGTCAAACATGATGAAAGCATAATTTCATAAGTAAAATAAAATGAAAACTAAACCTATCCCATTGCCATATGGGGGGCATCTGGGACCGTTGTATACTTCATCTCCAGTTAAAGGGGCATATTGCCAATTTTTTATAACCAACCCATGTTCAAAATAATCTCTATTTGAGTCAGGAAGGTTAACTACAAGAGCCCTATTTAGAAACCTAGTTTTTAAGTAATAAATATTATCTAGAGTGGCCCACTTATAGCAGTACATAATCTCAGGGATCCCAATACGAGTCCCATGAGTTAGATTTAATTTGTGCACCCCATTAATTATTCTCCATGAATTGGGGGCTATTTTTGCGGGGACAAGATCAAAATATTGACAAAACTCAAGACACAATGGATTTGGTGGAAAGGAAAAACCACATTCAGCAATAAAAAGACTGGGGAACCAATGTCCCTCAGCCAGACGAAAATAATTTTGAGGTTCAGAAAGTTCCTCCAAGATTACCCAAGATGGGATGGAAAAGTCAGAGCGGAACTTTTCAAGAGATTCAATAATGTAAACCATAATGAATAAAAGAAGAAGAAAGAAAATCTTACAGGAAGGAAGGAGGTCTGCTGACAACTAACGAAGGAAAAGATGAACGCACAAGAGAGAAGGAGAGAATAGAAAGCTTGAAGGCAGAAAATTGGAAAACGTAGAAGACGGTATGGTTACCTAAGAAGTTTAAATACTTTGAATTGGGAAACGGCGAAAGAAATGATTACCAAAAAGAAACTACTGAACTTCCGGCGGCTAAAAGGACAAAAACTGCACGGAGATCGAAGCGCTTATAAAAAATTCAAAAAAAGGCGGAAGCTGCGAAATGAGAAAGAAATTTGAACACAATGTTCCTGAAACCCAGGAAAGTCATTTAATATTGCCATATACCGAGAAAGAATGTTCCATACTCCTCAAAGTTTGAAATATGAAACATTGGGGGCTTCTGTTGATACCAAAATTAATATGCTGATGTGGACGAATAATACGAAGACACGTGTCAATCTACGTGGCATAATAGCAGCGAGGAAGTTCATTTCCCGACCAACCATGATTCTTTCCGAGCAACGAGGATACACCGAGGAACTCTAGCGCTCCGAGGTACTCTAGTGCTCCGAGGAACTCCTGATCAACGAGCAACTATGGCGGTCCGAGCTGCACTTCGGTCGTATCATTAATTGCCAGATAATCAACAGTTCAAATATTCATTGAATGCTTATATTCTTGACGCGCACGCTACAGAGGCTGGGTCTTCTAATTAAACCTGCCCCAGCAAGTTTCTAATTAAACCTTATTTGATTTGAGTCTATTTTTAAACAAACTTAAAACTGCCCCAAACCATTCAACTACGTGTGTGCGTGTGTCAATCCATAAATAAATAAAGCATGCGACACAAGTTTAAGGAAAAATCCCTAAAGGGTAAAACCTTTTTATTTCTAGAACTCTGACAAGTTTACAAGACCATTGACTTACATACAATCTTGATTTCGCCCACAAGAATAGCGCACGGTGTCTTTGACAAACCTCCAAAGCAATGGTTCATACACATATATACCACCAGGACCGCAATCCTAGACATGCAGTCTTCTTGGTGTAGGTTATCCTCCCCACAAGCGTAAACAACAGCAAAGTGTGTTCTTCAAACACCAAAATAATTCACTAAAGCATATGGGAGTTTCGTGAATTGAAAACAAAAAGGGATTAAACCCTAAAAGGAAGAAGCCAAAAGATTTATGCTCTCACAGTTTTTTTGTTTTGTAAAACGTTGGGACTTCTTAAAGAAAACGAAACCATTTAATGAGTTTTTATACAAAAACACGTTGCCTTGGAATACGTGCTCGTTCGAACGAGATAAAGGTCTGAAACGAATGACTTACAGATGTCGTTCAAATGAAATCTCGTGACATCCTTATGTCACTCGAACGAGATGAAAATATCACTTCAACGATCTGGGCATCAAAATTGAGGTACGCTCCAACACTTAGAAAAAATTACTCATTCTTAAATTTGACGAAAATGTCCGCTCCAACACTTAGAAAATATTTTGTAAAAATATCCAAAAATCTCTAAGTGGAAAGTTAAGGTATTTAAAACAAAACCTTACCAAAGTAAACTTCGCAAGGTCTTTTTGATGAAGAACTTGATTAATTCGGATCCGTCTTGATGTAGATTGCTCTTGATAGCTCTTCAACGGTGTAGCGGTATATGACATAACAAATTGATAACGAACCTATAAAAATATGTCCTTGCACTAAAAAAATATTAAAAAGACTAAAATTATAACTTCTTGAGTTTGGCTGCATTCCATTCTCTTGGTATGTCCCTACCCTCCAGCGTTTCCAAGTGATATGCTCCTTGAAGGTCATCCTTGATTACCTGGAAAGGTCCTTCTCAGTTTGGTCCTAGCTTTCAATCTGATAGTTTCACAGCACTTCCAAGGACTTTTCTTAGGACATAATATCCTACGTGTAATTTCCTCAAATTAACTAACTTGTTATATAGTTTGGCCAGCTGCTCCTGGTATGAATCTAGCTTGATCATGGCTTGTTCTCTTCGCTTGTCTACTAAGTCAAGTTCAGTGTGCAATCCATCATCATTTAGATCGTGGTCAACAAAATTGGTTCTCATGGTAGGGAGACCTGCTTCAAGTGGGATAAAAGCTTCCATTCCATAGGTGAGTGCGAAGTCTATTTCCCCAGTTGGTTTCCTAGGAGTAGTACGGTGGGCCCACGGGACATGGGGGAGCTCTTCCACCCAGGAACCTTCTAGCCACTTCTTTAGGCCGTCAAGCATCATTTTTTGGAAGGTTTAGCCTAATCGTTTCTTTGTGGGTACGCCACAGAACTGAAATGGTGCGTAATGTTATGCAAATCACAAAAGCTTAGAAAGAAGATGCTTTCAAACTGTGTGCCATTATCGGTGATGATAGTTCTTGGTACCCCAAAGAGTGTTATGATGCTCTTCCAATTGAACCTTTTCATGTCGGCATCAGAGATGTTCTCTAATGATTCTTCCTCTACCCACTTGGTGAAGTAATCTGTGCCGACCAGTAGATATATGCAATTCCCAAGTGTAGTAGGTCATGGTCCCACGATATCCTGTCCGTAATATGCAAATGGCTAAGGACTGATTAAGGATTTTAGGTCACTAACTAGTTGATCGACCATAAGAGAGAATTTCTAGCATTTTTCACATCTGCGAACATAGGTGCTTGCATTATTTTGCATGTGAGGCCTTCAATAGCCTTCATTGATCGCTCAAAAAGCCAGCAACCTCCCTTCTGCATTACTCCCATAAATACCAACATCAAGTTTGCTAAGAACTTGCTCGGTATCTTGTGTGTGAATACACTGGAAGTAAGGTCATGTGAAGGATCTTTTTTAGAGCTTCCCCAGTGGGGCGAGGTAGAAACGGGTTGTGTTCACTCTTACTTGATGATCCAATTTCCTATCATCCAACATCGTGTCACTCCATAAGTAGGTAATGATAGGGTTCATCCAACTAATGTCCCTTTCTATGAGGAGGACCTGCTCAGTAACCACTGTCTAGTCAATGTTAGGCTCAATGAGGAACTCTAACTGAATTGTCCTTTTGAGATTAGAGTTCACCATTGAGCTTAGGGCTACTAAAGTGTCACCATGATTGTTCTATCCTTGGGATAACTACTGAATATTAACCTTCTCAAATCCTATCATAAGACTTTTCACTAAGGTGGGGTAGGTTGTCATCCTGTCGTCTTTTCCATTGAAATCCCCACTCACTTGATTGGAGACCAATTTGGAATCACCAAACACATTGAGGCGCTTTTCCCCAGCAGTTAGGCTTTGCATAGGCTATCAATTAGTGCTTCGTATTCATCTTCATTATTGGAGGCATCAAATCCCAACTCGATTCCTTACTCGATGACTATGTCTTCTAGTGTGATGAGGACAACCCCAACTCCTTCCCCATTGGAATTAAAGGTTTTATCAACGTACAGGGCCCAGTCCTTGGACTGTGATTCCTTATATGTTCATTGTTACATTACCTATTAGTCGCTGGGCTGGTCCCCTATGAATTTAGAGATGAAATCATCCAAGATCTATCCCTTAATTGTTGTCCTTAACTGAAAGTGAATATCAGACCTTTAGAGTTCAACTGACTACTTTATGAGTCATCCGTAGAGGTTGACTTTTTAAAAAACATCTTTAAAGGGGAATGAAGTGATCACTATTATGCATAGGCTAGATTTTCCAAGGGCAAGTAGTGTTACTCTGCATCCAGAAGTGTATTGATGGCGTAATAGACAAGATACTATCTACCTTCCTTATCATCAACTAGATTTGAGATAACAACGTGGTCTGACACCACGAGATAGAGATACAGAGGGTCTCCGTCATCGAGAATCACCATCAAGGGCAGTTTTTTTAGGTAAGACTTGACCTCTCTTCGAAAGATCTTTGTAAGTCTTCGTTCCATATGAGGACCTTGTCTTTATTAAAGCCTTGTTCTTCATCCTAAAGTTTTATCAAGGGTATAAGCGGGTAGAGTCAAGCAAGTAGGAGAAGCTTTGGAGTATTTTGGAGGGCTTTGTGAAGTATATGGAGCTCGGAACTTTCGTAGTCATCTTGTTCTTTGTCTCCTCTTCAATCCATAAGGTAGGGTCTTCCTGTTCCAAAGATTTTAGGGTTTTTAGATATGAAAAATGTGTAGGATGCATGCTAGATAAGATTAAATTCCAAAAAAGAAGTTATTTGTTAACATTTTCAAGTCTTTTAAAAAATTATTTTTTTTAAAGAAGACAAACCCTAAATGGGTCTTTTATGAATAAATGGCATTTTACCTTGAAATATGGAAATAAATCATAAAAAATGTAAACCCGTTAATTACACTGTTTAGTTCTTTTTTGAGGAATTTCTAGGCTTGAAATGCTCCTTAACATGTGCAGAATCGTGTCGTATGGTAGAATATGACATTTTAGACGTGATAAAACATATTGAAATGGGTTTTATGATGAAATGAATGTATAAAAATAGCCTAATTATGTGTTATAATGAAAAAAATAATATTTGAAGTCACATGAAATAATTGGGCTAACATGTGGACATTTTGTTAGAATGGACTTTAAATGGTTGAATGTATTTTATGTAGTTAGACATAAATAATATCGTATGAATTTTGGACATAAAATCATAAAAATGACGTTTTAAAAAAAATATGGTTTTAGTTCCATGATGAATAAAATGTTTTTCACAAAGTTATGATGAAAGAAAGGGAAAAATGGTGATTTTGACAAATTGAGGGTCCTAGTGGTTGGATTTCCTCGTTAGACTTCATCGGTCAATTTTTGATGAAAAATGGATAAAATGGCACGTTTATAAGATGTAATAGGAATATAAATCACATAAATGATGAAAATGGTAAAGAGGTTGGAATAATGAAGGACATTAGAAAAAATGCTAAAGCACATTAACATGGACTCGAATGACAGCGGGAATAATTAAGAAGAGTTCGGAGCCCTAGGGTGAAAGACCCAAAATCATTGGTCAGAGCATGTGGTAGCATAGCCGGTAGTGAGGGGCCCATTAAAGTATGCAGTTATTGGAAGTATATGATAAAAGTTAATAGAAAAAGGAAATGATAATGGTTGTTCTCGAAAATGTATAAGTAAGAGAACCTAATGAAATGTGATGAAAGGAAACTAATGAATAAAATATGATTGTTATTCTCTTAACCCGACTAAGGGTAGTATGAAACGGTTAAGTGTGAGTACGAGATCATCGCTCGAGTGCGTTGCATAGTAGTTCAATTAATACAAGATGAATTGTTAAACTTTTTTGGAATTGATTAAAATACATGTTATATGTATATTATTTTGTAAAAAATGTAAAGCTTAGTATTACCCACGCCGTCGGGCGTTCACAAACCCCTGCTTTTTTATGTTAAAACCCCTACCCCTACCCTTACCCCTCCCCCCACCCTAGGTTCTTTGAGTAGGCATGTCGAGAAGGATGCAGGTAAGGCCCCAGAAGGTTGTCAATGTCGTTAATGACTCTGTAATTTTATTTAGATTATCTTTTGAAACATTGGTAATTTGGGACATTTAAACTTATCTTCGGGCCTTTGGCCATGGTATGTGATAACACGGGGATGATTATGGTTTTTCCTATTTAATTAGCATTGTGGATTAAATTTGATTTTTATATGTAAACCTTGTAAATTGACCTAATTACTTAATGTGACCACCCTCTTTTCAACTCAAAACTTGTAAATTAATGTATAATAAATGGAGCAATTAAAGAATTTTTTATAAATAATAAAATTAGACTTTTCCCCTTTTATTTTAGCTCCTTGATTCGGTGCGGGTTGACCCAACGGTGACCCAAACTCGGGTTAGGGTGGTACAAATGGTCTCAGAGCAATAGGATCCTCGGGTGTGACGGAGTGTTTACGCTCTCTCAGTGTTCTTTCCTTACACGTTTCCACATAGTTAGTGCTTTAGTTACTTTTTCAGTAAATCTCTTTCGCTATTGCTTTTAATTCGTATCATTCTGTATCGAACACTCCCTTCTTGTGTAGATGCCTCCAAGTCGTGATGTAGCTAGTGGGTCGGGTACTAGCGAGCTTAGATGCATGGAACAAGTCATACACTAGCTTGTTAACTCCCTTTCGCAATCGTAAAGGGCCAACCACAGTGGGATGGCTGAGAGTACTACCTCCGCCCCATCCTTAAGGAGTTTAAGAGGCTCCACCCACCCGCCTATAATGGGGATGCTATCCCCGATGCTGCAAAAGAGTGGCTTGATGAAGTCACTACAGTAATGGAGACTCTTGACATGCTAGGTGGGCAAAAAGTCAAGATCGCTACGTTCAAGCTCATCGAGCAAGCATAACACTGGTGGAGCGACTACTCTTCCAGTACTACAAAGACTATAGACTATTGTAGCTTAAGAGCTTCCTTCCTTGATAGATACTTCTCACAGACTTTTAAGGATGCCAATAAGGATGAGTTCTTTCACTCGATACAAGGGAAGACTTCCATAAATGAATACCTTGTTAAGTTTGAAAGATTGTGTAAGTATGTGGACTCTGTGGAGAAGGCTATTCGATTTAAGCATGATGCTGAGGATGGTAAGGCCACAAGGAAAAAAAGAAGGAGCCTAGAAGATACAAGGGCGACGGTCATAAAAAGTCTCGGGGAGGGCTCGAGGCTTCTTTGTGAAGCTAAAAGACGCTATGAGGGTTGGTTATTCATCATCCCAGTGCACCAGTGATTAGATTACTATATCCCCTTACATTGAGGAATTATTTTTCTTATGGGTCCCCCAGGCACTTTAAGAAGGATTTCACACAGCGAGTTTTAGGCAGTCAACAAGGCAGTCAGCAGACTGTCAATTTTATGCCTGACCAAAGTTCTAATCACACAGACCACACCCAGAAGAAGCAACAATAGTTCTCCTCGGGCTGTCAGAAGCCCACGAGGTATAGTTTGGACGGTTCACATTCAAGTCAGGGGCAGACTTATGGTGGGGAAGGTCGAGTGTCGAACGTCTAGAGCAATAGGTTCAACCCTAGATGAGTAGATGTCATGTCACAGTTTGATGCACCTTCTGACGATCCATCCATTATGGAAAGTATTATTCTTTTGTAGAGTACATGGTTTATGGAACTATTTGATTCTGGCACAACAAATTCTTTCATTTCGAGTTCCTTAGCATTCTGTTTAGGACTAGAGGAAGATTAGTTTTGTCCTCCTATCTTCATAAGACTTTCGGTTGGTGGTAGTATAGTTCTCGATAAGGTCTATTATAGATGTGTGATCATGGATGGAGATTATGTTCTGGAGTGTGATTTGATCCTTATGGACGTGGATGGGTTTGAGGTGATCCTTGGTACGGATTGTTTGTCATGTTTGGAAGCTACCATCAAATTCCATCGACACAATGTCTTAGTATCACTTCCAAACAGGTCTTTCCATCATTCTAGTAGTGAACAGGGTGTTGATTATTCTTACAAATTTTCTACCATGCATGAGTAGAAATGGTACTTTGGCTGGTTAAGCCATATGGTGGCTCAGGATGAGCCGTATGGTATGATGTTAGGCTACCAAGTGGTGAGAGAGTTTCCTGACATGTTCTTGGATGATATTCTTGGGTTACTCCCATAGCGAGAGGTGGATTTCTCCATAAAGGTGAATCAGGGCATCTCGCACATCCCTATACCATATCATAGAATGGCTATGGTAGAATTGCAGGAGCTAAGGGTTCAGTTAGAGGAGTTGAACAGAAATGGCTTCATTCTCCCTAGAGTGTCCCTATGGGTAGCCCCGATCCTCTTTGCTAAGAAAAAGGACAATTCCTTATGGCTCTGCCTTGACTACAGGTAGCTGAATAGGGACACGGTGAAGAATAAATACCCTATGCCTCATATTGATGATTTATTTGACCAGTTGTGCGGTGCAGGAAGGTTTTAAAATATTTACCTTCAGTCTGGGTACCATTATTTGCGCGTCAAGGAGGAGAATATCCCTAAGACAGAATTTTGAACTCAGTATGGGCACTATGAGTTCCTAGTAATGTCCTTTGGTTCGACCAATGCCCAATGACATTCATAGATCTGATGAACTATATTTATCGCCCATACTTAGACCATTTTGTGGTGGTCTTTACAGATGACATATTGGTCTATTCAACATCGAATATAGACCATAAGGGGCACCTCTGCACGATGTTGCAAGTTCTCTACGAAAACTAGTTGTATGCTAAATTTCGTAAATGCGAATTTTGGATGTAGGAGGTCAAGTTCCCTAGGCATATGGTTTTCGAAGAGGGAATTTTTTTTGACCCATCCAAGGTAGAGACCGTCCTGGGATAGGATAGACAAGAGAGAGTTACGAAAGTTCATAGTTTCTTGGGTTTAGCCGATTACTACCACAAGTTAGTACAAGACTTATCGAGGGTTTCATTGCCCCTCACTATGTTGACTCAGAAGGATGTACACTTCGAGTAGTTCGATGATTATGAGGTAGCATTTTAAGAGCTAAAGGATAAGTTAACTTATATGCCCGTTAATATCCTCTTAAAGCATGGATGGGGTTACAGCGGGTATTGTTATGCATCGGGGTCAGGGCTTGGCATAATATTGATCCAGAACAGGTTGGTAGTCACTTATGCATCCCATCAGCCGAAGGTTCATGAGAGGAACTACCCCACCCATGATTTGGAATTGGCTGCTATGGTATTTTCACTTAAGAGAGGGAGGCATTATTTGTACGGGGAACAGTTTAAGGTGTTTTATGATCATAAGAGCCTTCAATACATCTTCATGTAGCCTGATCTTAATATTGATAAGGGATTATGGATGGAATTGATGGAGGACTACGACTTCTCATTGGTGGATCATCCTGACAAGGTTAACGCGGTGGTCGACTCTCTTAGTAGAAAGTCAATCCTCACCCTTGGAGTGATGAGGTGCCATCGGGTAAAGATGTTTGGTGAGTTTTAGAAGTTTGATTTACACGTCCAATGGGGTTATGATAGGTAATACCTTTGGAATGTGATGGTCAGGCCATTCATTCAGAATAAAGTTTTGGATGCCCAATCACTCATTAAGCAGAAAGTTTTGGATGCCCACTCATTCATCCAGTCACTTATTTGTAGACTTCTACACATTTTATCTCATCACTTATTCATTTTTCGTGTTGGATACGTGCAGTACAACTTCATTATCAGTCGATTTCGGTATATTCTTTCATTTCCTCTACTTTGAAAGTTCAAAATATGTTTTTAAACATCGAGGACGATGTTCTTCATTGTTTGGGGGTGGGGTATTTCACAAAATCGTACCTATTTTGAAAAATTTTGTCAGAAACAAGTTACATTTTTCACTTTTCACACATTTTTCTTATCTTTGAAGTGATTTATCTATCATCCACCATTAAAAGTCTAGAATACTCTATCATTGAGCGTGAAGTCGATTTTCAAATTTATAAGCTTAAGTAATACTTCACGAGGCATATTTCACCATGATTTCCTAGCCTCAACACTTCTTGCGCAATTATCACGTCATTACAGTCGAAAAGTGAAAATATTTTTCATGAAACCCTTAAAATCATTTGTGGAAACTTAAAACCTGGGATATTTGAGATTTTCATCATTTTTGAGAATTTTTATGCAATATCCGAGTCACAAGTTGACTCAACTTCCTTTGGATACCGTACTTAAAGTCATTGCATGATCTCAATATTCTTCAAATTTAGGCATAATCACTGAGGATGAAATCACTTTCGATTTATAAGAAACATTTGTCTTCTAGTTTGTCCCGAACACTAATCCTTTTGCCCCATTTTCCATTTCCCTCCATCCATTTTCCATATTACCACATCATTCAAACCATCCATATATCATTATTCCATCATCACCCTTAGTTTTTGAGAAAAAGAGTGTTTGAAATTATATATGTAAAATATTTTCATCCGTGCTCTAAAAGACAAATTGTATCGCATAAAAAAGAGAAAAAAAAAAAGAAGAAAAGAAAAAATAGCTATATATCGAAAAAAAGAAAAGCATGAGATCAAGATTGTTTGAAATGGAGACATTAATTGTACAAGTTATCCACTCTTCTCAAAATCCCAAAAATCATTATATCATCCATATTACCCATATCATTCCCTCTCATCCTTTAACATCCATTTACCCTTGGTGAAGTGTTTGGACGAATGAAAATTCTACGTAGTGAATAACTCGACATTCTTGATTTAGTGATTTGCATTCCCTTCGTGAGATCAAATTCATTCTTGTATCCATTTTTTCTTATATTTGTGTGATACGTTTGAACTTGTTTAAATTTACTCACATCCTCACACATAAGAGGGATACACTTACCCAACTCTCGAGAGATCATTTTAGAGGGATATATCCAGTGAGATTTGGAAGTCAAAGCATTGATTTTGAAAGGTGATCTACAAATTGCTATTATGATACTTAAAGACGTTTTAAGTGATTCACACTACGTACGTTGAGTTCTCTAAAGGATTTACCTTGGGTATTAAGTGAGTTTACTCTAAATTACTTCATAGTTCATTTCTCGTATTCCTTAATTGATGGATTTTATGATATATCTCTGTCTAAAGACGAGATTAACTTCCTTTTTCAAATAAATAATTTTGTGGGTATATTCATTACAAACCCTCAAAAGACAAAACTCATCCTATTGGGAACCCTATAGGTTTAACGGCTTGTTGCACAAGTTAAGTTCAATCTCTTGTACCCGCGAAAGTGGCACACTTTTGACTTCGTATCTTTTTTCCTTCTTTCTTTGTATTTTAGCTCCAGGACTAGCAATGTTCTGTTTGGGGGTGGTGTGATAAGAACCCAAAAGTGTTATATTTATATCCCAAATAGGCGCATTTTACTTGCTAGTTCTCGGTAAAATCGGACTTATGTTGGTATTTGTTGGTTTTGTAGGTCAATAAGCATTTGCAATGTCAAACAAGCTTAAATCGAGGTAATTGCTATAAATAAGCGGTCAAGTACATCAAATCTAGGAATGATGTGGTTACATGAGCCTAAACCCAAAACCCAAATCTAAACCGAGCCCAAGCCATCTCTTTAGCATTATGTGTGTTTAGTTTGTACTTTTATGATTTTTTTTATTTTTATTTCTGTCGTATATAATTTTTAGAATTTAATTTATATTTTATTTTGAGTCATGTATATTTTTAGGATTTATTTGTGCGTAAAGTTGTATATACTAGAGTCCGTATTGTTCGTCGGGTGTTTGATATTTTTTTATGTAAATGTAATAAATGTGAGGTTTATTTTTTAGTTGTTTTACCTTATTTGTTTTTAGTTTTTTAGTTTGTTTAGTTTTAATTAGTATTATTTTAGTTTTAGTCATTTATTTTTAGGATTAGAAATTTATTTCTTTAGTTTTAATAGAATTTATGTGGTTTAGTTTTATTTTATAGATTTGTAAATGGGTTAGGTTTTAGTATTTATAAATTTTAATTTTCGTTTTATTACTTTTTAGTATTACATTTTATTTTGGGGTTATAAATATTTTAGTAATTTTCATTTTCTTTGGTTTATTTTTATGTTTATTTTTTATTTTTTTTTGGAACAAAACACACACTACTCACATACACCACACATATACCCCAAATAATACCCACACACACATCTACCTACCATACACTACACCACACACAAGTCTATCGTCCCATCATCTTCACCACTAAGCCAAAATCGATCACACTAAGAACCTACCTCCATTAACACCCCCATAACCACAACCACCACTTACACCCCCACCCTAAACCTTCAACCTACTACTCCCACCAACCCACTGCTACCTCCCTAACTCCAACCTTGCGACCTACCCAAACCGCGACCAAAATCAAACCCATTAACCCGATTGCCCATGTCACGGTGGACGAACCCACTAAACCCATCATCGCGTCCACTATTACCAAACACCTTACAAACTCCAATCCAAAACCTATCTCGGAGCAAATCCCCCATACCCGAGTCATAGCAGCCCGGTCCCGTGTCTAACTCGATTTCACCCCTGAAACTCGAACCACCTGTGAACCCATATAAACCCGAGCCAAAATTGAAACCACCTCAGCTCCATACCACGATACCATACCCACAACCCATTCCAAGCCACTGCCTTAGTCCAACACATTAACCCAATCCTATACCCAAATAAAACCTTAAACTAACAGTCCCATAACCCAAACCTCCAACTCACCTTGACAAGACACAACTTCAACACTATACCTGTAGACCTCTGACACCCTTTTGCAATCCCAGCTACACACGCCACCAAACTCTTACCAAAACCCTATCCCCGTGTAATCTCTTATAAAAGAAGACTTCATTCCAGATAGGAAAAATTGAACAGTGCAACAGTGGGGAGAGAGAAAATTGCAGTAGTGTAGTTTTAGTTTAGGAGCTCCATTTTTGGAGCTCAGTTTTTTATTCTGTTTTTATATCTTCTTTTCTATTTTTTTATATAGTGACTTGAGTGTGAGGCAGATTTTATTTGTAATATACAAATTGTGAGTTGAGTGACATTTTTTGTAGTGTTGTAAAACTCATATTTGTGGGTTACTATTCATGTCATGTTTGGAAAGTTAATATCAAACTCAAGGAGACTTGGTTTATTTATTTATTCTCATTATACTTTATTTATTATGCCTCTTATTGTGTCATTGTTACATTTTATATGTAATAATACCAAAATGAGAGGCTAAATACCCCATTCAAGGGGTGAGATGGAACTCTTAACTTAATTATTTTTATTTTTTGGTTGGTTTATTTATTATGCCCCTTTGAATATTAATATTAAAATTTTACATTTTATATTTACACCTCGAGAGAGGGTGAATTGTTTTCGAGAGAAAATCGTAAATTCAAATTATAATATTTATTCATTAATTAAACTAGAGACAGGCTTTTTTTAATGATATTGTAGTTTGAATTATAATATTTATTCATTAATTTATTACAGGAAAACAAAAAACTTTGATGTGCTAATTATATAATTATAGTATTCTTCTTAAATTACTTATTAGTCTAAACTCATTTGGTATTATATTACACTCATATGATAGAGAACTTTAATTTGATAATTATGAACTAACATATATTAAAATAAAATAATATGTTTTTTTATATGAATAATTTGCCCTTGCTAATGAAATATCCCCCTACTCAAATTAATAGTGTTATTGTTGGAATTTAAAACATTTAAAGAAATTCTTTACAAATTTATCCTCTTAAAAAGGATGAATACCTTCGAATGTAAGATTAATACCGGGATCCTTATTTTAGCGTAGATATTATTCATATGGATAAGTTAGTAGTTCATCTACTTTATATATTTTAAGTACTAAAAGAGAGTACAATTTTATCAACTTGCGGGAGAATAATTATTATTTGTAATTGTATATTGAACATTAAAAATACTTCTTAAAAACTGAGTATACAATTAACACTAATCCTTTATCAAAAACCTACTTCCTATAACTAATGTCAAAACAATATTTCTACAATATATTTTTTGCCCAAAAAACTCCAAAAGAATTTCTAAATCGATCCACAATATCATATTTATATGAAAAATATTACATATTATTTTCCAAGTGTCTCTTCCAATGACAGCTTATATGAGAATCATATTTTTCAAATTACTCATATATTGTGGATTTATTTATAAAAACTATTTCGATGTATTTTTTGGGAAAATCTTACATAAAAGGATCAATTTTGCATGTTATATGCTTTCTAACACCAATTATTTAGGCCTTTTCACGTTTTCACATAACGATCTATAATTTAAAACAACAATCTAAAATGTTAATTCGTTCATATATATGTGACAAAATGCGAACTAAGTGACAATGCATCCTTCTTGTATCTTTCTCTCACACAGTGAGTCAAATGTTCTTTGGTGCAAAAACGAATTTAGTCGTGGGTTATGTAGCCTCATAAGTAATGATGGTGACCAAATATATGGAATCATATTATAACTTTTTATTGTATTTACTACTTTCTTTACCTTCTTACCATTTTATTGAGTGGTTCAAATTTCCATAAATCCACCAGTAATCCTACAACTTTAAATGATCTCAATTCCTTATTATATTAGTTGGTGGCCACACATGATCCGCATAAGCCTTTTAATTATGTTATAGATTGTAATACAAATTTAAAATTTAACACTAAATGAAAAAATGGGCATAAAAGAAACAATAAAAATTATATTAATAGATAATCTTTCCATATAGCTACCGTATAGTTCTTCTATTAGTAGATAATTTATATGTATCAAGAGCTATCACTTGTAGATTTATTTTAAATAATGTGTTCCCTAATTAAATAATACTAAAAGTAACTTTGGTTAATGAAAGTGTAGACACCATATTCTAGTACCACCTAAGTCTCTCCTTAGGTCCTTAGAACCTACCCATTTCACTATAGTCCCTAGGTCGCACTCCGAGTACCGATCTAGAGGCCATCAGGTGCTCCCGGGCCCCGTTTGATCGCAGTAAATTCTATCGTCAGAGAGAAATCTCTTTGAATCTTTAAAGGGCACTGAATTGACTTTCCAAAAGTCCGCCCCATCCATGAATCGGTAACGGTTCAAACGAATGAACCATTTTACTATCGAAAATCAATTCGGAGGCCATTAGGCGCTCCCAGACCCCAATTTGACCCTAATCAATTTCATTGTCAGAGAAAAAGCTCTTTTAATATTCGAAGGGAACTGAAGCCCCTTTCCAATGGTCCACCCCTTTCATTAAACGGCATAACCGTGCAGACGAACAATCAATTTTTCCCCAAAAATCGATCTGAAGGCCACCAGGACCTCCTTGGGTCCATTTGACCAAGGTCAACACTTCAGGTTGAATGAGACTGAATGAATCTCTTAAGGGAACTGAATACCCTTTATAAAGGTCGATGCCATGCGCGATTCTGACCTACGATATGGATTAACGATCCGTTTTATTTTGAGAGGTCACCGGGCGCTTTCGAGCCTCGGTTGACCAAGGTCAAATTTCCGAACCAATAAAAACTCTTTGGAATGTCGAAATACATCTACTAACATTTTCAATAGTTCACCGTGTACAATTCTGAACTACCATAAGGAAGAAGGATCCATTTCCCTCCGGCGATCTCCCCTCCAAAGGACCAACGTATGCTTTCGAGCCACATTTGACCTAAAGTCAACTCTCGGACCAGGGAGCAGACCGAAGGACACTTTAAGTTCTTTGAATTAACTTTCTAATTGTATTCCCCATGCATAATTCGGATCAATGAATTACATTCTACAAACATGTTTCTAGGAAAATTTGCATAAGACTGTCAATTGGCAGGTCCAGATCCCTGCCTATCGGCAGTGTGTCTAAGGTCACTGCCGATAAGCAAGACAGGGGTAGTGCCGATCAAAAACCCCATGACCTATAAAAAGAAGGCATGACCTCATTCCCAAGGAAACCAACATGAGAGATCCATCAACATCAGTGATCTCGGCAATATTCTCTCGAAATCAGTGAAGTTCCTTATGTGAAGTTCCATTCAATCTTACACCCCCATCATATTCATACCCAATTTGGCAAAATCATATTCTCTCTCATCCAATACTTATCTCACATTCAAGGGAGTTCATCCAAGATCAAAGATGAAGCTTCAAATAAGGTCCGATTCCTTCCCTCCTCTTTAAATTCCTAGTTTTTGCATAAATTTCATTAGATTCATAATTTAGTTCATACACTTTAGTATTTACATTTTTATTAGTATATTTCACATACTTTATTTTCTATAAAAAAAAGAGGGTCACACCCATAAATTCCAAACGGAATTGTCCATCACACTTTTTTAAATCCAAAAAATACATTTTCTACACATAAACCCCCTACAATAAAATTATGTTTGGATTTATGGGATAAACCCCACCCCCATGCCTCATTCGAACTACGTGGACTTTGATGCCTTTATAGGCTACGTAGGCGTTTTCGATTAAAACTCGAGACTCGAGTCCAATTTTCTAATTTTCTAATTTTTTCAATTTCATAAATTCCCCAATTTTCCTAAAATCTTCCGTTTCCACATTTATCATATGCTTATATTACATAGTATGCTTGTTTGTGTTTCATCCAACATGTATTATTGTTTCTTAATAACGATTAGTATCGCCATAAGTGCACAAATTGTATTTTCTATATATATATATTATTTTGGGAACATTCCTATGGATGATTTCACTCTACCTTTCCCACGGTATGAGTTGAATGATTTCGATCTTCATTATATACACACGCACACACTTCATGGAGAAATAAAGTAAAATAATAACACTATCCCATGAGAGACCGAAAGGGTGGGATGGGTGCCTAACACCTTCCCATCCCATAACTTAGCCTCCGACCCTTCGATCCATTGGTTTCGTATGTATCAGTTTGTCCTTAATGCCTCTCTCTTGAAGTGGCAACATGTTCTTTTCCCTTTTTTGTGCAAAATAGGTTAGCGACTTCATCTCTTTACATTTCCCCACACCGATGACGGCCGAAACTCCCCGAAAAAGGGCCCGGGCAATCTTTCGAGGGATCCTCCACTTCCCTTCCCCTCGAAGATTTTCCCGAGATGGCCACAAAAGGGTTTTCTAAATGTCAAGACTTAGTGTTATTAAGGTGGTTTATAAAAGAAATTCTTTGATTAATTAAGAACTAAGGACTTTGGGTATATAGTTTGATGGATGGTTGAGATTAAGTGACTATTGGAGATTTAGGTCTTGTTTCTACCTATAAATAAAGTAGTGAAGTCCATCATTCACAACATTCTAAAGACAACACAATTCCATAGGAAATGAAGAGAAATCCAAATTCTCAATGAGAGTTTATTTTATAATGTCGTTTTGATCGTAGAAGAATATATAATCGTTGAAATACACTTAAGCTGGAACATATTTTTGTGAAAGACGATGAACTCATATCTGAAAATCAGTTTGACTGAACATCATTAACGTCGATTGCTCTACTAATCTTTCCCATTACGATAGGATGGAAGGTACAAGAACGAATTTTAAATTCATAGATATGGATCGAGGTATGTGATTAGATTATCGTTGTATGTTCTGCGGTGACAACCCACCTATTCTAATACCGTGTGGAAAATCCTCTACTAAAATAAAACATGAATCTCAATATGATTCCATTCTTAGCATCACTGCCTCAACAAACAATATAAATATAATACAAATAAAACCATACATCTAAATGAACCGAATGAATCGACATGCATAAATAAAGAATAACTGTGAACCGAATAAACCATCGACCACCAAACCGTAATCATCCACTATATTAAAACTGAATAACCGATGAATATTGCAATAATATCCTGATGTAAAGGAAACTCCTATCCAAACTACGAGCAACATGCCCAAAATGAAATACTAAAATAATAAAGATCCCATATATATATATATATATATATATATATATATATATATATATATATATATATATATATATATATATATATATATATATATAATGATCTTAGGAGTCTAAATCAACCATGTAGCATGCACAACAACTCCAACGTCCCAGTGGTAATGATTACTGCGGCTGCACACCTAGGGTTTTAAATCAAAACAAGAAAAATAATATGCCCACAGGTCAAAGCCAAAAAAAATTGAAAATATTTTCAAAGTATTTAATTGTTTGAAATCGATAAAACACGTGTCTAATACTTTCATAATTAATTAACCAGTCACACTCACATGAGATAAAACCCCACCTCTTATATGTAGTGTACACCTAACGCATTCATTTTATTATCCTAATTATATTACTTAGTCTAACGAGGAAAATAACAGTTATCTAAGCCCAAACTCGCTAATTGTCACAAATTAGAAAAGTGTAAACTACCCACACTAGGTATACTTAATAATTAATACTGTAGCGACACACGTGCTATAGATAAATATTCACACAATAAATATAACATAGCTATAGTCGTGCTATAAGTATATATTCACATTATTTCATATAAATACACACACACACACACACACGTATATATATATATATATATATATATATATATATATATATATATATATATATATATATATATATATATATTACTTGCTATATATGTCTAACCATATCCCCAGATCATGGACCTCACGGATATATACCTAATGTGCTATTAGGCTCCAGGAAATACACATCACACTAAACCAATGAGTTAGACTCTCACCACTGAACCCAAACGTAAATACATAAAACGGAGGTGGTCATAATCATACGTCCGGAGTTCGCAACCATACCACATCGAACTCAATCGGTCTCCAAACTACTACCTATCATCACACATGGATACTCTCCATGCAACAGTACTATGCCTTGAGGAATCAATCCAACACCTTATAGTCAAGGCCAGGGTAGACTGCTCGCTATGTGCAACCTCATACGATAGCACTACCGAGTAGGTTTGTTCAATATAAAGAAGTAACATACACACATACTTATATATACACGTCACTCTAATATGTGTATGTAAGTATATATATATATATATATATATATATATATATATATATATATATATATATATATATATATATATATATATATATATATATATATAAAGTATCGAGCTCGTATTCATATCCCACAACACACTTGTCTCCCAGTCTCAAAGTTTGAACCAACTTTCCGAATAAATATCTAAATGTTCCTCACTTAAATTTTCGATTCTCCTCACCCAAACCCATCTATTCGTTGGCCTATTACACATACCTAAACCCTGGAATGCATAACCTAGTAGTCCGACAATACCCTAAAACCCCTACGGTCATTCTCAAAGCTTTAATGGGTCAAAATAACACCCGAACAAAAATTGGGCTGAATAGAAAACTGAACCAGTTTGTTGGGTAGATCGAAATGGTTCGGTTAGCTGGGTTGCCTGTCATTTTCTTCTTCAAGTTTTTCTCCTCCAAACCCTCATATGGAGGTCCCAAACTACACTAATCATAAAATTAACATCCTACATCATCATACTAACATCCCAGAAGTATTAAACATATAATTAACCTCAAATCCATCATAAAAATCCTAGTACTCCAAATCAAACATCAATTATATCAATATCAAAATTTACCCAAATTGGATTTTCATGCATTCAACCCTCCTATCAATATTCTACGTGTTCATAATCACAAACCCAGAATTAATTTCAAAATTCCTACATGATCAACATTAACTAAGTATCAATTATAATATGAGATTAATTATGATCTACATCTCTTAATTAATAAATTAAACTTTCCACATTTAAACTTTTATATCACAAAATTTCTACACCATTAACTATAAAAGTGATTAACTACTTAATCATTCAATTTAAAGCAAGTAATTACTTGCCTTACGGGATTTAAATCTGAAGTTCTAACTGTTATGATGGGTTGAATCCGAACATGGTTCCCTCTCTTCTTGTTTCCAAGCATATGTCTTCCTTTTCTTCTCTTAAACACTTTATAACTCTCAAATATGCAGCGATTGAATGTTTAGGCTTCCATCCACACCTCTAAACCTTAAATATTGCCTAATTACACTCTAATCATTTTTTTCCATTAAACCCTTGGTATAAAATGACCACCCTACCTTTATAAGGGTCCTGCTATGTCTAAAAAGTCCCTATAGAACCCAATCATAACATCCGAGTACCTATTCTGGACTATTTCAACCCATTCTGAATCACCGGTGCCCTCAAAAAGGTAATATGAGTCACCCAAAAATATGCCAATACCTCATTAACCGGGCCTGACACCTGCGTAAAGTATGGGTCTCCCATAAAATATATCGATCCGCTGATGTAACACTCTATCGATATATAATAATAAACCATCACTTTTCACTCATACGTGACATATAATAAATCACATCTCTATTTACTTATCACACGCAATTAAAAAAAATAATAATAATAATTAATCTCGCTAATTAATATTTATTAAAACCCAAATTAATTTCTCCAAATTAAAATAATAATTGTAAGCACAGGAAAATTATATAATCATAAAAGTACGGGGTATTACATTCCCCCCCCCCCCCAATAACCGAATTTCATCCTCGAAATTCGAAGGTACCTGCCACGAAGAGCTCTGGATACTTTTTATGCATGTCATCCTCACGCTCCCATGTCGACTCAGTAATATTATTGTGTCCCCACTGCATATGCACTAACGATAACACCTTTGATCGAAGATCTTTGATCGAAGATTCTGCTCACTATGGCCCAAAGTGGCAAGAGGTATCTCCTTATAAGAAATATGTGGTTTTAGGCCAGTCTCCTCCAACGGTATATGCCGATAAGACATGTTATCCCTGAGATACCTCCTTAATGACGACACATGAAACACGTCTTGAATCCACAACAAATGCTCCGGTAAGGCTTGCCTATACATAATCATCGCCACCCTCTCAATGATGGAAAAATTCCCTACATATCTAAGTGCCAACTTCCCCTTCTTCTCGAAATGCATCACTTCGTTCATGGGAGATACACGTAGCAACACCTGATCACCCACGTCAAACTCCAAAAATTCCAGTTTACATCAGTGTAAATTTTTTGTCAGTCCTCATCTACCCGAATACGACTCCTGGTCAACTCAATCTTCACTGATGTCTCTTAAATCAAGTTCGGACCTAAAATCTTGTTACCCCCACCTTTAACCAACAAGAGGGAAAACGATAAGGACTCCCATACAAAGCCTCAAATAGTGTCATGCCAATAGTGAATTGGTATGTGTTATTTTATGCAGCCTCTTCTAAAGGTAAATACTACTCCCACCCAACCTTAAAGTCTAGGAAACACATCCTTAGAATATTTTCCAATATTTGATTCACCCTTTGTGTTTGCCCATCTATTTGCGAGTGATACGACATGATCAATCGCAACACCATCCCCATCACCTCCTTAAAACGCTTCCATAAGTGGGATACAAAGATCTTATCCCTATCTAAAACAATATTGAGTGTCACCCTATGCAATCTCACTATCCCTCTTATGAAAAGCTGTGTGTACTGCCCTATCGTGTTATTCACCCAAACAAGATAAAAATGAGATACCTTGATCAATTGATCCACAATAAGCTATATGGATCCGTGACCCATTTGCGACGTCGGTAACCCCATGATGAAGTGCATCGAAATGCCCTCCCATTGCCACATCAGTATATCTAACGACTCTAAAACCCTGACTAGTCTCTGATGATCAACCCTCCCCATCTGACAAGTGGCGCACCTAGAGACAATCTCTGTTATGTCCCGCTTCAAACCGACCCACCAATATTGTATCCTCGATTCATTGTACATCTTATCCCCACAAGGTTGTACCAAAAACCATGAACCATGCACCTCTTCCATAAACTGCGCATTATAGGTCCGCATCGTCTGGGATAATCGACCTCCTCCCATTGAAGCATAATCCACCCTCAGAATGTGACACCCCGCTTAATAAAATATCGGGTGATCAGTCCTATACTAAATTAAAACAGGAATCTCAGTTGAATCATCCTTAGCATCACTGTCGAAAACCTTTTAAAACTTACTAACCACCTAGTATTCCAAAAGCTGGTGCTAATTTTATGTTTTTAATTACACAAAACAGTACATGCGGAAATAAATATAAACCATTCACACAACTGAATGAAAATAAACTGAATCATTAATTAAATAATTTGTCGAATAAACCATCGGCCACCAAAGAGAAATAATCCAAAACATTTATCCAACACAGGAATAAAACAAGTCTGAAAACTGAACTGAAAGTCTGGGCGACATGCCCTAAATAAAACTGAAACTGATACAAGATTCCTACTCTAGGAATGAATGAATGATGCGTCTAATCCAAACTCCTGCTAGCATCCACATATGCCGCAGCTCCGTGTCCCTGGAATAGAATATCAATCTTGGCGTCCCTGTGGCTGGACACGTAAAAGGTTTTGAAAATAGTTTTATAGCAAGGGTTAGAACCCAAAACATTTTGAAAATATTTAGCAAGTGAATTAACTGCAGTAAATTAAAATGCATGAATGCGCTTCATATTTAAGTTAGTGTCTCACTCCCTTGTGGACACTCTCACCCCTCCACTATTGTGCACACCTACCGGTTACCTTAACCCCACCTAGTTGTACTACCCTGTCCAACAAGTCCTGGTATAACCATCCCTTGCCATATTACTCTAACCCGAGTATAATGATTCTTTAATTATAAGTTATCTAACAATTAACTTAATTAATTCCTCTTAAATAGTAGCATATGACCGTGTTACAAGTTATATACAGTAAATACATCACGCATTGTATTATTACCCGTATATAATATTTACTACCATTATATATGTACCTTTACCACAATATCCACACATATAACATACGTATATCCATCCCTTCGAGTATACCATCGCCGGATGATTCCCTCTAAAATGCTATCTCACTAGGTGTGCTCACAAAACCTAGTTTCCCCAAGTTGTAATCGCTCACCAACTTGGCCAAAAATATAAACGTAGTGGAGGCGGTCATATTCCTTCCCTGAAAGTGAGATAAATCCCTCACCCATATATACCGGACACTATGACCTGGGGATATATTTGCCCTAATCCTCAAGCTAGGGGATTCACCCACATCGTGCAACCTCTCTTGATAGCATTAGAGTATATAAATTGAATAAATATCTAGTCACTGATATTTAATATCACACACAATATATACACGTATATGTATACTATCACTACACCGTATATATATAATATAAACCCCGGCTATACCGTGTACTCAAAATCTCGTACACTGCCTGTAATTTAATATCACACACAATATATACACGTATATATATATATATATATATATATATATATATATATATATATATATATATATATATGCGGTGTAGTGATATATATATATTATAAACCCCAGCTTTACCGTGTACTGAAAATCTCATACACTGCCTATAATTTAATATCACACAGAATAAATACACGTATATATATATATACCATCACTACACCGTATATATATATATATATTATAAACCCCGACTTTATCGTGTACTGAAAATCTCGTACACTGTCTGTAATTTCCTAAGTCTGTGGCCCGACTCAACGTAATTAATTTTCTCACTTAATAATTTATCGTCTTTCCGAGTCTATGGTCCGACTCTAATATATTTAACTCACACCTCAATTTATATAATACTTTCCCCGAGTCTATGGTTCGACTCCAATTAAATTAATTAACACACTTATTAATTTAATACCTTCCTGACTCTGATTAAATAAACTAACACACATATTAATTTAATACCTCCATGAGTCTATCGTCCGACTCTAATTAAATTAATTAACACACATATTAATTTAAATACCGATCCGAGTCTGTGGTCCGACTTCCAGTTAATTAATTTACACATTAATTAATTTACACCAATCCGAGTCTATGGTCCAACTTTAATATAATTAATTAACACTCTCATTAATTAAATACCTCCCCGAGTCTACAATTCGACTCTACTTAAATTAATTATCACACCTATTAATTTAATCATACCCGAGTCTACAATCCGACTCTAACTAAATTAATTATCACACTTATTAATTTAATCCTACCCGAGTCTACAATCTGACTCTAATTAAATTAATTATCACACTTATTAATTTAATAACTTGGTGTCACACAACCATTATCCCCGGACTGGCTCACTTGTCCCATACCTTAATATTTCCCGAGTCTATATTCCGACTCCAAATTAATTACTCTCTCGCAATAATTAATTTAATACTTTGGTGTCACTTAACCAGTATACCCGGACTCGCTCACTTGGTCCATTTTACCTCTCATAATTTCATTTTCACATTTTCGCCCACTATGTGTCGCACATTCATCTCCATAATTTCCTAATTATATTTACCTATAATTACCAACATACCCGGACTCGCCCACTTGGTCCATAATTAAGTATTTCACTTTGGTTCCTTTAGTAATGTAGCGTCAACCAACTACGATACGCGAACATTACTCCTCGGCCCAGTTTCAATACTTATGAATTATCCCCCAAATTCGTTCCTCTCATGCCATACCGTTCACACCCCCTAATTCCAATTATGTCACCTTATAATTGTTAAGGAAATATGTGTCCATATGAATTTATCACTAAATAAAATTAAGGGATTAAATTTTAATTAAAATCCACTTTATAAACAAACTGGCCGAACTGTCAAGTTCCTGGGACCATCGATCGATCGATTCCCCTGGGTCGATCGATCGATCGAGTAGGTGATCATCTTCCCTGGCTTGCTGTTGCAGCCATTAACGAATCCTTAAGCTTTTGGTTTCTCCCAAACCCTTACCCATTTCATAACCAACATATCCTCCACACCAGAAAAAGTTCTAAACACCCTAGAGACCTTAATCCATCAATAAATTTTACAAAACCCTAAGTATATCCGATTTGGGTTTTCCACCCGGGTCTGTTCTACCAAATTCGACCCTACCATATTCAGTCCATGTAATCACTATACATATTGTAATCCACTCTACAATTTAATCTTAACATATCCAAATCATAACTTAACATCCATTGAGTAATTAATTATGCTCATTACTCTAAATTCATAAAAACCCAATTTTAATCTTGGTTACACACCCAAAACGAATTTTCATATACACACACACTATGATATGAATTGATTATCATCACTTTAGGAATCACAACAGTTAACCACTTGCCTAGAATTGTTCGTAGCGTCTGATCCGCTGATGTAGTCCCTTAATTTGGCTCCGAAATCTCCAAATTGGCTCTTGATTTGCTTTCCCCCAATTTCCCTCTCAAGCCCTAGGCTTAGAGTTGAGTTGACTGTCGTTCCCTAATTTCTCAATTATGTTAAAAACATACAATCCCGTTTTTGGCCATGTGGGCCTAATTAAAAAGGCTCAACTCACCTCGTATGGGCCCGGCTATGCCCAAAAATACCCCGAGACCCAATTACTACCCCGGGTACTCTTTTTTGACTATCTCGACCCATCCGGACGCAACCGCGTACTCAGAATTTCCATCCGAAATACTTTTCAAAATTTCCAAATTTCGACCTCAAAATGTGACACACGAGATTTTGAACCATTAAACTTAAAATTCGCCAATTATAAGTAATTCGGCTCACTCAATTAAATTCTCCAACTCATGAATTTAAGTTTCTCCAAATTTAAATATTTTTATAACTCCTAAAAATAATTAAATATTAAATCCTCAAAATTACGGGGTGTTACATACTCCCCCCCTTACAAAGGAATTTCGTCCTCGAAATTAAGATGAGCGTAATGTTCTAAGCTTCGCATATTACTCTCTAGTCATGTGTCTCCAAGCCCGTTATAACTATCCCATTCGCTTCTAACCATACGTTACACAAGTATGCATTTAGATTACCCAGGGCACCCATACACCTTATACCCATGCTTAACCGCATAAAATTTGCCTTAATTAACCCGGGTGCCCATACACCCTATTCCCGCGCTCTACCGCACGAAAGTTACCCGACTATGCTAGTCGTAAACCGTAATATAACTTTGAACCCGTAGTCATATCACACACACACACACATATATATATATATATATATATATATGTATATATCTACTGCTCGGGTACCTAACCCATGTACTCACGTCCAAACATCGTCCCACAAAATACTTGTCTCTCAACACAAAAGTATATACGCTTACCCTTATGCAACCAGAGACAACATAAAATACCGCGCCCTTACTATCACTTGTCCTTGCGCAAAATAAACCCCGAGCTATCTCTCTTTGCTCAAAATTAACTCTAACCACCCTGACTCACTTCAGTAAACATCCCCACTTACCAGGATAAAATGTGAGAACACAAGACCTCACTATGTGCTATCGCACCATGCAACACAACATATATATCCACATATATATAGGCTATATGCCCTTTCCGGTGATACCTAGTACCAACCATACCCTGGTGTCACGAACACCAAAATTTTACACCACTATCCACAATAGTTAAATTCCATCGCTATCCCGCCGATATTTAAGAAATATTATTAACCCTACTCCCATAATTCTCGAAAGTAGTAATTCCTCGCATAATTCAAACCTTCACTCAGTGTACACCTTCACTCTCCCGTGAAGAACACCAAGGAAACTCCGCTACCCTACAAAAAATTTATCCACATACTATGGTTGCTACAGCCAGCGCACCCACTAAGTTCAACTTACCCGCGAACTCTAGAGAAATATAAGTCTTATATTGTGACATCCTCCTTGTCACTCAAAAATATACCCCATGCCCATAGGATAAAAATATTTACCTCCATACTCCAGCTGCGACGGCTGATCCTTGGGTTTCGGAGGATCTTCTCCCTGCCCGAATGTGCCCATGACTTGCTTTAGTGGCTGTACATCCAGGACCTCGTCCTGTAGTTGACCCCTGCCTCGCTTAAGACAAATTCTCTTCATGTGTCTTGCTTTCCCCACAAACGAAACACCTTATAATACATTCACCCTACCCCTGGTCCCTTCCATGCTGACCTTATTGGAATTCCTGGCCATCCTACCGACAGCCTCCAGTTCTAGATCGTTTGGCATGATTTCCTTGTCGAAAATCCTGCTCCTAATCTCCCCCAATCTGCTGATGGGATACCCCACTGGTATTGTTCCCTCCTGCCTTATATGACTGGCTAGTTCCCACTCCCTTCCCGCTTTCTTTCACGTGAAAACGATATTCCCAACAGTGTTGGAGTGTTGCGTTAACGACACCAGTATAATCTACAAATGCGGAATTATCAATTAAAGGTTGTCTGATTCTCCAGACTAACTCGTCCATAAACTTTGCTTTCTTTCTCTTTTCCTTATTTACCTCATTCGGTACAAAATTTTGTCAATGAGTGAATTCTTCCTCGTAATCGGCCACTTAACGGTCCCCTTGAGTCACCTCACAAAATGTTCTCCTCATTTCGGTCTCAATCGCTGGGGGAAAAATACTTGCGATCGAACTGCACCCAAAACTCTGCAATAGCTAGTGTGTCCCTTTCCTCACTGTGGTGATCGACTCCCACCACTGTAGCGCTGCTCCACTAAACTAAAAGTGGTTAGCATTTGCTTTCACACCTCATCGCAATCTCCTATGCGTAGGTGATGCTGGATATCTCTCTTCCTTGACACGCTAGCACAACGTCTAAAACCCCTCGCAACTCTGGTGGGTTTCCAATAAAAATAACCTCTCTTTCTTGTTTCCACTCTGACGACTCCGCATGAGTCTGAACGTCTGGCGCCACTAACACTTGTTGTTGATCCTGTGGAAAGTACCCTGCAGTTGCGACCACCGTCGTTTCAACTGCCCGTGCCACTAGTTCAGTTACATGTGCTGCCAAATTCATCTCAGGCAGTTGCTGCAGTAACTCTTGCCCCTGACGAGCCTCCCTCGTCTCATCTCCCCCTGCTGCCCTAGATGCTCTCTCGCTCCTAGGCGTCATTTGGAATGAGAGTCGAATTGTATCAGTTCACTCTCAAATATAAATTTAGCGAAAGAATGTATATGCGCTTACGTATGAGAATACAACAATCCTATGATAGGGCTCTATATCAAAGGCTACTAAGCTGAAACATGAAAAGCCGCGCAGATCCTAAGGACACTAGAACCTGATGCTCTGATACCATCTGTGACACCCCGCCTAATAAAATATCGATCAGTCCTATACCAAATTAAAACAGGAATCTCAGTTAGATCATCCTTAGCATCACTGTCAAAAACTTTTTAAAACTTACTAACCACCTAGTATTCCAAAAGTTGGTGCCAATTTTAACTTTTTAATTACACAAAATAGTACATGCGGAAATAAATATAAACCATTCACACAACTGAATGAAAATAAACTGAATCATTAATTAAACAATTTGTCTAATAAACCATCGGCCACCAAAGTGAAATAATCCAAAACATTTATCCAACACAGGAATAAAACAAGTCTGAAAACTGAACTGAAAGTCTGGGCGACATGCCCTAAATAAAATTGAAACTGATACAAGATTCCTAATCTAGGAATGAATGAATGATGTGTCTAATCCAAACTCCTACTAGCATCCACATATGCTGCAGCTCCGTGTCCCTGGAATAGAATATCAATCTTGCGTCCCTATGGCTGGACACCTAAAAGGTTTTGAAAATAGTTTTATAGCAAGGGTTAGAACCCAAAACATTTTGAAAATATTTAGCAAGTGAATTAACTGCAGTAATTTAAAATGCATGAATGCGCTTCATATTTAAGTTAGTGTCACACTCCCTTGTGGACCTTCTCACCCCTCCGCTATTGTGCACACCTACCTGTTACCTTAACCCCACCTAGTTGTACTACCCCGTCCAACTAGTCCTGGTATAACCATCCCTTTCCATATTACTCTAACCCGAGTATAATGATTCTTGAATTATAAGTTATCTCACAATTAACTTAATTAATTCCTCTTAAATAGTAGCATATAATTGTGTCACAAACTATATAAAGTAAATACATCACGTACTGTATTATTACCCATATATAATATTTACTACCATTATATACATACATTTACCACAATATCCACACATATAACATATGTATATCCATCCCTTCGAGTATACCCTCGCCGGATGATTCCCTCTAAAATGTTATCTCACTAGGTGTGCTCACAAAACCTAGTTTCCCCAAGTTGGAATCGCTCACCAACTTGGCCAAAAATATAAACGTAGTGGAGGCGGCCATATTCCTTCCCTGAAAGTGAGATAAATCCCTCACCCATATATACCGGACGCTATGACCTGGGAATATATTCGCCCTACTCCTCAAGTTAGGGGATTCACCCACATCGCGCAACCTCCTTTGATAGCATTAGAGTATATAAATTGAATAAATATCTAGTCACTCATATTTAATATCACACACAATATGTACACGTATATATATACTATCACTACACCGTATATATATATAATATAAACCCCGGCTATACCGTGTACTCAAAATCCCGTACACTGCTTGTAATTTAATATCACACACAATATATACACGTATATATATATATACTATCACTACACCGTGTGTGTATATATATATATATATATATATATATATATATATATATATATATATATATATATATATATATATATATTATAAACGCAGGCTTTACCGTGTACTGAAAATCCCGTACATTGCCTGTAATTTAATATCACACACAATATATACACGTATATATATATATATATATATATATATATATATATATATATATATATATATATATATATATATATTATAAACCCCGGCTTTACCGTGTGCTGAAAATCTCGTACACTACCTGTAATTTCCTGAGCCTGTGGCCCGACTCAACGTAATTAATTTTCTCACTTAATAATTTATCGTCTTTCCGAGTCTATGGTCCGACTCTAATATATTTAACTCACACCTCAATTTATATAATACTTTACCCGAGTCTATGGTCCGACTCCAATTAAATTAATTAACACACTTATTAATTTAATACCTTCCCGACTCTAATTAAATTAACTAACAGACATATTAATTTAATACTTCCCCGAGTCTATCGTCCGACTCTAATTAAATTAATTAACGCACATATTAATTTAAATACCGATCTGAGTCTGTGGTCCGACTTCCAGTTAATTAATTTACACATTAATTAATTTACACGAATCCGAGTCTGTAGTCCGACTTTAATATAATTAATTAACACTCTTATTAATTAAATACCTCCCCGAGTCTACAATCCGACTCTACTTAAATTAATTATCACACCTATTAATTTATCATACCCAAGTCTACAATCCGACTCTAATTAAATTAATTATCACACTTATTAATTTAATCCTACCCGAGTATACAATCTGACTCTAATTAAATTAACTATCACACTTATTAATTTAATCCTACCCGAGTCTACACTCCGACTCTAATTAAATTAATTTTCACACTTTTTAATTTAATCCTACCCGAGTCTACAATCCGACTCTAATTAAATTAATTATCACACTTATTAATTTAATAACTTGGGGTCACACAACCATTATCCCCGGACTGGCTCACTTGTCCCATACCTTAATATTTCCCGAGTCTATATTCCGACTCCAAATTAATTACTCTCTCCCAAAAATTAATTTAATACTTTGGTGTCACTTAACCAGTATACCCGGACTCACTCACTTGGTCCATTTTACCTCTCATAATTTCATTTCCACATTTTCGCCCACAATGTGTCGCACATTCATCTCCATAATTTCCTAATTATATTTACCTATAATTACCAACATACCCGGACTCGCCCACTTGGTCCATAATTAAGTATTTCACTTTGGTTCCTTTAGTAATGTAGCGTCAACCAACTACGATACCCGAACATTACTCCTCGGCCCAATTTCAATACTTATGAATTATCCCCCAAATTCGTTCCTCTCATGCCATACCGTTCACACCCCCTAATCCCAATTATATCACCTTATAATTGTTAAGGAAATATGTGTCCATATGAATTTATCACTAAATAAAATTAAGGGATTAAATTTTAATTAAAATCCACTTTATAAACAAACTGGCCGAACTGTCAAGTTCCTGGGACCATCGATCGATCGATTCCCCTGGGTCGATCGATCGATCGAGTAGGTGATCATCTTCCCCGGCTTGCTGTTGCAGCCATTAACGAATCCTTAAGCTTTTTGTTTCTCCCAAACCCTTACCCATTTCACAACCAATATATCCTCCACACCAGAAAAGGTTCTAAACACCCTAGAGACCTTAATCCATCAATAAATTTTAGAAAACCCTAAGTATATCCGATTTCGGTTTTCCAGCCGGTTCTGTTCTACCAAATCCGACCCTACCATATTCAGTCCATGTAATCACTATACATATTGTAATCGACTCTACAATTTAATCTTAACAGATCCAAATCATGACTTAACATCCATTGAGTAATTAAAACCCAATCTTAATCTTGGTTACACGCCCAAAACGAATTTTCATATACACACACTATGATATGAATTGATTATCATCACTTTAGGAATCACAACAGTTAACCACTTGCCTGGAATTGTCCGTAGTGTCTGATCCGTTGATGTTGTCCCTTAATTTTGCTCCGAAATTCCCAAATTGGGTCTTGATTTGCTCTCCCCTAATTTCCCTCTCAAGCCCTAGGCTTAGAGTTGAGTTGACTGTCATTCCCTAATCTCTCAATTAGGTTAAAAACATACAATCCCGTTTTTGGCCATGTGGGCCTAATTAAAAAGGCCCAACTCACCCCGTGTGGGCCCGGTTATGCCCAAAAATACCACGAGACCCAATTACTACCCTCGGGTACTCTTTTCTAACTATCTCGAACCGCGCACTCGGAATTGCCATCCGAATACTTTTCGAAATTTCCAAATTTCGACCTCAAAATGTGAGACACGAGATTTTGAACCATTAAACTTAAAATTCGCCAATTATAAGTAATTCGGCTCACTCAATTAAATTCTCCAACTCATGAATTTAAGTTTCTCCAAATTTAAAAAAATTTGTAACTCCCAAAAATAATTAAATATTAAATCCTAAAAATTACGGGGTGTAACACAGAATTGACTAAGCAAGTCTCTGCTCCATCTGCCAATGACTACTAAATATTATATTGACAAGATGGATCCCCTTTACTTAGACTTCACAACCCTTAAAATGATCTCAAGTGTGATGGTTATCACTATTACATATGCTCAGACTACCTCATCCATTTGACGAAGCTCAGTCCACTTCGCCTTTGACACTACTACCAACTACCTTGTTAACATACGACTCAATGCATCCGTCACTACGTTAGTCTTCCCCATATGGTACTGGATTTCAAACTGATAATCCTTCATGAAATCAAGATACCTATGCTACCTTATATTCAGCTCCTTCTGTGTGAAAAGATACTATAGTAACTTATGGTTCGTGAACAAACGAAGCTTCTCTTTTAGTAAATAGTGCCTCCAAATCCTCAGCGCAAAAACAACGCCGCTAACTACAAATAATGAGTGGGATAGTTCTTCTCATGGGTCCTAAACGTGAGAGATGCATAAGCTATAGCCCGTTCCTCCTACTGTAGAACTCTCTCAAGTTCCTATAAGGACGCATCTTTAAAAATGAAGTACTTCACTCCTCACCCAGGCAATGCGGCCAATGGTGCTGAAGTCAACTTTTCCTTTATCTCATTTAAAGTTAACTGACATTGATCATCGCAAACATAAGGTACTCCTCAAATTCATCAAAGAACTCACAATATTAAAATATCCTTTGATAAATTGGCGTTAGTAACTTGCTAACCCCAAAAAACTACAAACTTCCATCGATCTCGTGGGTTGGCCCCACTCCCTCACCGCTAACACCTTACTCAAATCCACAAAAATCCCCTCTCAGAGACTATGTGACCCAAAAATGTACCTCTCGCAACCAGAATTCACACTTCCCAAACTTAGCATACTACTGGTGGTCTCGCAAAGTCTTAGTAACCAAACAGAAATGCTATGCGTTCCCGCCCTCTGTATGAGAATAAATTAAGACGTCATCTATGAACATAATGAAAAAATTATCCAAGAAATACTTAAACACCCAATTCATGAGATCCATCAAAATTGTTGGCACATTGGTTAACCCCCTGATCTCAAATCAAT
Source organism: Sambucus nigra (assembly GCA_949130495.1). Taxonomy (NCBI): domain Eukaryota; kingdom Viridiplantae; phylum Streptophyta; class Magnoliopsida; order Dipsacales; family Adoxaceae; genus Sambucus; species Sambucus nigra. The sequence goes on along the minus strand of OX422209.1, from coordinate 641,898,573 downwards.
CTTAGAGAAGTAGGCTACTCCTCTCAGCTGATCAAATAAGTCATCGATACATGGCAACAGATACTTATTCCAAATTATGACCTTGTTCAACTCCTGATGTCGATACAAAATCTCAATGATCGATCATTCTTCTTCAAAAATAGAACTGGGGAACCCCAAGGTGATGTAATCCTAAAATAAAACCCTGCTCCAATTCCTATTGAATCGTATCCCTCAACTCCCACATCTCTTAAGAAGTCATATGATATGGTGCTCGCGCTATCGGCGTATTCCTCGGTCCTAAGTCTATCACAAACTCAATCTCTCAAATTGGAGATAACCCTTGTATTTCCTAAAACACATCAGAACAGTCCTTAACCACATGGATCAAATCTACAGAGATGATTACACCCTAAGAACTCTCCTCCTCAATAAAGTATAACTGCATGCTCGACCCTTCCTCCAGACTACGAATCTCTATAAGAAACATGTCCTTCCCTAGAATAGAAAACATGATAGACCTACGGTAACAGTCCACCATTGCTCTATACGTTGCTAACCAGTCCATACCTAGAATAACATCATACTCGTCTAGATCTAAAACGAGCATAACTCCCCATGTTCACATGCACCCCCGACAGGTGGAACAAATGAGAACCCGTCGCCCAATAGTGAATCTACAATTGTAATGCTAAATTCACTAAACTTATTACATAATGTGACGCTTTTATGTCAAACATTATGTGACCTATATGCCCATGGATAGAAAACATACCCTCGATGGCTGGCGGTAAACCTGGCCCACATATGTTATACACATGTCCAAATTGCATTTACCCCGATAGAGGAATCAATGCTAGAACTACAATGGGGCTGGAAGCTTTTGCTACTATTTTCCTGGATGGGCTCCTACTGCTAACCTCTTACACTATTTGGGTATGCATGTCACATGTGGACCTGTTCCCCACATACGAAACATCTCCTCATAAAGTCTATTAGCCTCTGGCACTGTAGGCCCTGGAGAGGTTGCCCCTATCTCTGGGCCTCCTCGACTCCAGTATGGTTCCCCTGGACTTGTTGGCCCTAAGGGGTATGCTTCTGGCCCTGTCTGAAATTTTTGTTATCCGAATTGATTCACTTAGACGAGTTCCCCTATTGAGAACCTCGATCCTGCTACCCACCCTGCTGTGATGGCACACCGCTGGCACCGTTAACCCTAGTCTTTCCCTACTGGCTCAACTGTTATGTCCTCCTACCTCCCCCTCACATGGAAATGATGGTTCTGATAATGAAGCAATGCCACGTTAATGACTCTAGTATAAGTTCAGAATGATAAGTTCCCCAATAAGTGTTGGATAATCCTCCAAGTAAGTCGATCTATAAATTTGAGAACTCTTTTCTCCTCACTGTTCACCTCATCTAGCACAAAGTTCGTCAGGCAAGTGAACTCCTCCTCGTACTTGGCCACAGTCTGGCCCTTCTATGAGAGATATAGAAATCTCCTCCTAATCTATGTATAAACTATTGACAAAAAGAACTTGCGATTAAGCCGCATCCATAACTCATGTATAGACATCGTATCTCTCTGCTCCGATGTAGTAACCGACTCCCACCACTAAAGGGTTTCCCTGACCATCTTGAACATAACTGGTTTGTGATTTTGACTGTCACTGCACTCAACCATACATAAATACCTCTGGATGTCATTATTCCATTGGATAGATACTACAACATCCTCACTCCTCTGAAACTCCGTTGAATGGCCCTTTTGGAAGGCCTTTCTGACTCGCTCCCAAATTGACAGCACTGGGTGAAGTTGAACTGATGCCGCCACTAGAGGCTGTGGTGGTGCTTGGGGAAAATGCTTTGACATGGAGGTTATATCGACATTAACTAAATGTGCTCCTATAGCAATGACCTCTGTTGCCGTCACAGTCCCCTGAGTGGCCTGTGGATTCTTTTGAGCCTCCTCCTCTACACCCCTCTTCGCGGCACAGGCTGGTCTACCTATGATGGTGTTTGGAATATGAAACGAAACTAAAATTTTATGAGATTTACTTCAATAAAAAATAATAGAAGAAGGACGTAAATGTGCAATATGAACTACAAATCCTAAGCATATGGATCTATATTAAAGAAATGCAGCGCTGAGAATGTAGAACGTTCGCACAGATACAAACTATGACAAACCGCTTATTCTAATACTGGGTGGCGAATCCTCTACTATAATAAAATAGGAGTCTCAGTATGATTCCATTACTAGAATCACTATTGCAACAAACAATAAAAATTTAATACAAATAAAACCATATAACTAAATGAATATAATGAATTAACATGGATAAATAAATAATAAGTGTGAACTGAATAAACCATCGGCCACGAAACCGTAATCATCGACTAAAATAAAACTTAATAACAACTGAATATTCCAATAATATCCTGACAAAAATGAAACTCCTATCCAAACTACGGGAAACACGCCCAAAATGAAATACTGGAATAATGAAGATCCTATCTAGATCAAATAGTTGATGCGTCTAAATCAATTCTTTGGCATGCACAGCTACTTCAATGGCAAGAAATTATATATCCTTGCGGTCCCTATTGCTTTTGTTGCACACCTGGGGTTTTAAAACAAAAATAAGAAAAATAGTATGCCCACGGGTTAAATCCCGAAAAGTTTGAAAATATTTTTCAAGTAATTAATTATTTTATATCGATAATAACACGTAGTGTATTACTTTCCTAATTAATTAACCAGAATCACTCACATGAGATAAAACCTCACCTCTCATCTACAATGCACACCTAACGCATTCATTATATTATCCTAATTATACTACCCAATCTAACTAGGACAATAACTGCTTTCAAACCCAAAACCCGCTAATAGTCACAAATTAGCTAAGTGTAAACTACCCTCACTAGCTATACCTTCATAAATAATATTTTAGAAGAACATGTGTTATAGATAAATATTTGCACAATAAATATAACATTTCTACACCCGTACTATAAGTAGATATATACACTATTTTGTATAAATATACATAAATACACACACACACACACACACACACATATATATATATATATATATATATATATATATATATATATATATATATATATATATATATCACTCGCTATAAATGTATAATTGTATCCCTAGAACATGGACCTCGTGGATACATCCCTCGTGGGCTATCAGGCTCCCACGCATCACACTAAGCCATTGGGTCAGAATCTCACCACCGAACCCCAAAAGTAAATACATACAACGGAGGCGGTCATAAACATACATTCGGGGATCTTAACCATACCACATCTCACCCAACCGGTCTCTAACCTAATACCTATCATCACACATGGATAATTTCCATGCAACAGTATTATGACCCCGAGGATCAATCTGACACCAATTGGTCAATGCCAAGGTGGACTGCCCACTATGCATAACCTCCTACTATAGCATTACCGAGTAGGTATGTTCAATATAAATAATTAGAATACACACATGCATATATACACTCCACTCCAATATGTATATTTATACAATACCGAGATCGTACGCATATCCCACAGCGCACTTGTCTCCCAATCTTGAAGTTCCAACCAACTTCCCAATTAAATATCTAAATGTTCACTCACTTCAATCTATTTATTGGCATATCACACATACCAAAACCCTATAAAGCATTCCCTAGTAGTCCCACAATACCCGAAAGCCCCTACGGTCATTCCCCAAGCTCTAACGGGTTAGAGTAACACATGAACAATAACTGGTCAAGCCAGCAAATCGAACTGATTCACTTAGCATATCGAATTGGTTTGGTTGGGTAAATTAGTTTGCTCGTCCAGCGAACCGGTTCGATTTACTGGAATGCCTTTTATTTTCCTCCTCGGGTTTTTCTTCCTAAACCACCCAAATAATAAAATTAACGTCCTCTATCGTTATACTAACATCCAAGAGGTATTATAACATATAATTAACCCCAAATCCATCCTCGAAGCCCTAGGATTCTAAATCAAACATCAATCCTATTAAACTCAAAATTTACCCAAATTGGAATTTCATGAATTCAACCCTCCGATCAATGTGTTACATGTTCATTATCACAATCCTAGAATTAATTTCAAGATTCCTACATGATCAACATCAACTAATTATCAATTTTAATATGATATTAATTATGATCTACATCTCTTAGTCAATCAATTGAAGTTTCAACCTTTAAACCTTTAAATCACAAAACTTCTACACCATTAACTATGAAAGTGATTAACTACTTAATCATGAAATTTAAAGAAATTAACTACTTTCCTTATAGGATTTAAATTTTAAGTTCTGACTATTATGATGGGTTGAATCTAAAAATGGTTCCCTCTCTTCTTTTCTCCAAGCCTTTATCTTCTTTTTTTTCTCCTCTCTCTTTAGCTCTCAAATATGAAGAGATTGAAAAGTGTGATTACCATCCACCCCTCTAAACCTTAAATACCTCCTAATTACACCCAAATCATATTTTTTTATTAACCCCTAGTTGTAAAAAACCACCCTACCCTTATATGGGCCGTGCTATATCGAAAAAGACCTCAAAACCCAAACATAATATTTGAATACCTATTTTGGACTATTTTGACCCATTCTGAATCACCATTGCACTCATAAAGGTCATCCAAGTCACCCAACTATATATATGCCAATAGCTCATTAAGCGGTCTCAACACATAAAATATAGCGATCCGTCGATGTAACACTATCGACATATAAAATAAATCGTCGTGTTTCACTCATACGCGACATATAATAAATCACATATCTATGTACTTATCACATGCATAATAATAATAATAATAATAATAATAATAATAATAATAATAATAATAATAATAATAATAATAATAATAATAATAATAATAATAATAATAATAATAATAATAATAATAATAATAAATATTAATCATTTATCTAGCTAATTAATATTTATCGAAACCCAATTTTATATCCCTAATTAAATTAATAATTATAAGGACACAAAAATTAAATAATGATAAAAGTACGGGGTATTACATTACATAATGATTATATGTCATTATCATGATGATTCAAGATCTTATTATTAAAAAATTATATCATTTTAATTAATTAATCGATTAATGTTTAGATTAATTAAAATCATGCTTTATAGTTTGTGTTCTTTAATTAAAGTACATTTTACAGTCATTTTATAAACTTTGGATTTTAATACGTCCGCATACTAATTGAATGCTGAAAGTTTTTATACTGAATTATGTAGGAATGAAATAATAACAAAATCTTAGGAAAAAATCATATGACAACTAAATAGAAGATAAAAAAAAGAAAAATAAATCACATTATTATTTCAAAGTAGATGTACCTACAAAGACTGTTGCTAATAATATTAATAATAATAATTTCAAAGGGAAAAAATCAACAATCAAGTTAAATTTCACTACTCAATTATGGTAATTTATTATTTTTCTTTTGGTTAATTCTTATTTTATTCGCAAACCCATATTCACAGACAGCCGTGTGCATGTAATAGTAGAGGCAATTAAAGAAAAATATTTAGAATTATTTTAATTAAATATAAATAATTTAATTTATTTGTGTGTTTAATTATAATTTTAGAGAAAATAATATAAATAATATGGTGTGAAAGGCACATGACATGCAGTTATTTAAATTTATAGTTGTTATATGAAAGTGGAAACTCAATAAGTCAGCATGCATTTTATGAACACTTAAACACATCCTCTAGATATCATAAAACTTCTGTATCTTTATTATTAAAGAAAACTATCAATTTGGAAATTTCAACAAATTCCACAACCAAATAAAGTTATGTTATTGTCACTCTTATGCAAATAAATTTACATCACATACTAATGATTACAATTTCAATTAACAAATGGACCACGAAAAAAAGTTTCTTTTTTTTACAATAACACCTTTATAATATGGGATTTTAGACTTTAATAACTCTCACTAATTTTATATTGGCTTTGGTATCATTTTAGTTAAGTGTCCGAAGTTAACCCCCGCGTGACTAAAATCGCTTTGTAAAATAAGAAATAACAAAAATTCATATTCTTGAGGTATTTAAGTAAGAATAAAATATAAAAGTAAAAACTAAAGATTTTGACTAAGTAATATTACACTTTTACATCAAAATAAATTGACCAAAACATATATAATACATCATTATTGCTCATGCAATGTCTATTGAGTTATGAAGCAGCATTGGGAAAATTAAAAAAAATCAAACAAACATATATGATCAAAAAACTACTTTCAAATGAACAAAGAGACTACTCGCATAACTAAAACATACTCCAATGTTTCTTTTATTCATGTCAAAAGATTTGTTAATGAGGTTGTTGTAAGAAAAAATATTTATAATTGATCTTATCTTAGGCTTTACTTTTTATTTTGTCATATCCCGTTACAACCTGACTCATCAAATCGAATTCCAACATCTCTAAGATAGAAGACACCCCTATAACTCAAGAAGGTATAAAACTTTCGGTGTTCATAGATTTTCTAAGTCATATCCGCGATGTTATTTTTTATAAAATTGAGGTTTCTTTTCGAAAGGATGTAAAAATTTTAATTTATTTTTTTGGCCTCGTTCAAATGACAATCCATCTCATAACGAGAATGAGGTTTCATCAGTCCATCTTCTTATGAACTTCAAATGAGGTTGGTTCTGCTTGACATAACATTCTTATTAGAAGCTCGTTTGATGCTGACTTCGAATGACCTTGGCATCTCGTTAGAATGAATCTACATTTCATTAAAAAAAATCTTATTTTCGATCGAACGATCATAGTTTTTATTCGAACGATTTAATCGGATCGATTTTTATGCCAGATCCATAAATGCTTGTTTTGGACTCTTTTTTATGGGACTTTGGAAAAAAATGCAAACACCATATCTTTGCCAAAGTTTTTCATATTTTATTTCACAAAACACTTTTCAAGTCCCAATCTTTACACCCCCCCCATAAGATTTGTGAATCATTGTGTAACCCTATAGTTTCTATATCTTACATAGAACCTTGTGGTGAGGAATCTTTACTGTTGACTTATGAATCGAGGGTCCACTGCTGAAGATGGAAGAAGGTTAATCGGTGGATACTGAGGGTATACCGTTACCTGTGGACGACTCTAGACTGCAACGTATTCTATTGGAGGTTTTGAACACTTTATGTTCCCCACTTAGTTTATCTATGTCTCTATAAGTCGTGTGTGTGGCCATCCCGGATGGCACCAGGGGGAGAGAGGTCCCCTTGGGAAGGCTGTGCCGTGGTCTCGTACCCCTCTTGGAAAGGTTCTTCGACCGTCGTTAGTGTGGGGGTAAATGTGAAGAGATGGAGTCGCCGGCCTATTTTGCACAAAGAGGCAAAAGAACATGTTGCCACTTCGAGAGAGAGAGACATTAAGAACAAACGAAACCAATAATTCAAAGGTTCAGGGGCTAAGTTACGGAATGGGAAGGTGTTAGGCACCCATCCCTCCCCCACCCTTTCGGTCTCTCATGGGCTAGTGCTATTATTTTCCTTTATATCCTCGTAAAGTGTGTGAGCGTGTTTATATAATGGAGATTGGAATCATTCAAATCATACCATGGACAAGGTAGAGTGAGGTCATCCATAGGAATATTCCCAAAATAACATATGTAGAAAGTATGATTTGTGCGTTCATCACGATATTGATCGTTATTAGGCAGCAATAATATGTGTTGGATGAAACGCAAACAAGCATGATATATATATATATATATATAAATATGAAAATGGGAGATTTTAGAAAATTAGGGAATTTAGGAAATTGAGAAAATTAGAAAATTGGACTTGAGTCTCGAATTTTAATCCGAGATGCCTACGTAGCCTATAAAGGCATCAAAGTCCACATAGTTTGAATGTAGCATAGTGGTGGGGGTTGAATGTAGCGGAGGAATGGGCAGGACAAGCAGTCTAATCGGATGCTGGAGAGAAAATTTTATATGGACCCTGAGATCTTAGGGGAGGACGAGAGAAGTACCTTCCACTAGTAGAGTTTGTGTCTAAATAACTCCTATAAGTTCATATTTGGGTAGAATGCCAGTAGAAGTATGGCACGGTAAACTAAGTTGTGTCCTACTTGATATTTAAAGGTGGGGGACCAGTTATGATTACAAACATCGGAGAAGAATTGATATTATCGTATAAATATTGTGGGTGAAATATATATTGCACAACCAACTCTCTCATATGAACGACACGTGGCGAGGTCGCATGTATCTAAAAGGATGATAAATTTACTACAGTGAAAATAGTAGGAGACTAGATAGTGAATATCTGAGATATAGTTTAAGTAGTGAGACTTAATTAGTAAGGCATGGGGAGTAACTTACGTGACAGGGTAACCTGGAGTTTAAAACAAACACATGTGAAGTGTTCATTATTAAGGGTATTCGATAGCGTACTATATGGGTGGTACGGAGTAGTTTACTTGGGAGTACAGGGGTGTGATGCGCAATATATATACCTCGTTGTTTGTACCTGGTATACTTTTTTGGAATTTCGGGATGAAATTCCGTCATAAGGGGGGGAGTATGTAACACCCCGTATTTTTAATGATTTAAATAATTATTTGATTAATTATTTTGTTGGATTACTTGAATTAAAATGTGAGAATTTAATTGTTAATTAATCTGAATTTAAAATAAATAATAAGTAGCATGCCAAGGGTTAATACTTATTGATTTAATATTACTGTGTGATATGTAATATGGAACAATACACTTTGATAAATTGTCGAGAGTGAATAATACGACAGCTTGGCAATATAAGTCTGACACGCGTGTGAGTCGTGTCGACACTAATTGATTGGGATAAAAAAAGAAATTATTTTTTATTAACTCATATGGTCATTTCGAGTGCGCCGTTGAGTCCAAGAGGGTTGAGATAGTCAGAAAATACTACCTAGGTATTCTATTTGGACTTCAGGAGATTTTAGGCCAAACCGGCACCCCGTAGGGGTAGTTTTGTAATTTGGATTTTTTGGGAGATTAAATGGACGAAAATTAGAGTTTTATTATATCAGTTACGTGGGAGAAATTAGGGCTCACATTCACATAACTGAAGAGAGAGTCACAGAGAGTGAGGGAGAGCAAATCCCAAGGAGCCAAAGCTTTTAGGCATCATCTTCCACCACCGTGACCACCAACACGTAGATCGAGATGAGATAAGCGCGTCTATACCAACATCACCAAAGGATTCAGACCTTCGATTTAGGTCAAGTGTTTATTACTTACTTTCTTTTAGCAATAATCATACTCATGTCAGAGTAGGTGAAATTAATCATGAATTACATGTTAACTGGGTGAAAATTTGAGGTTAAATGATGATTAAAGGTTGGGTTATTTAGTTGTTGATATTCCTTCTTGGATGTAGAGGATTAATCACAAAATTGAATCATATATATATGAACGAATCTTGGTTGATTAGGTTCTTTAATTAAAATTTTGGAAACTAGGATTCATGTGAATTAATTTGGGGATTTTATATAATTATGATGATTGATGACGAATTAATGATCCTAGGATGTTAGGAATGATTTGTAACCTGTCATGTGTTGATTGGGATTGATGATGAGGTGCTGGGTGATGAACCTTAGAAGTTTTTAGGGTTAAAAATGGTGAAAAAGTAATTGTTGCAGAACAGGTCTGACGTATTTCTAGGGGATTCGGTTCCATTTGGTGAAAACGTAACTGTTGCATAACAGGTCTGACGTAACAGAACTGGTTCCATTTCTGGGGGATTCCACTACCGCTACAGAACCTTGGAGAACCTGGGAATTTTTCTTAGAGTCCAGTTTGAGTTTACCGATTTATTAGAGTGAGAGAAATTGTCAGATAGTAAACTTAAACAAGACAGAATTTCGGGAAAGTATGGGAGAATTAATACTTTACTTATTTCAGTATAGAGAGAATGTACCTTGGAGATTATGAGAGAGATAGTAATCTGAATATTTGTACTATATGTAGCTAAGAGAATGAAATATGTATGAGAAGTGTATGATTAGGTTAGGAATATGCCTATAAATCTTAATAGGATGTGTGTATGCCTATTGTGTGATATTATTATTAAGAGCACTAATGGGTGATAACCCGAGGGTGTAAGAATCTTATTGTTAAGTGCACTAATGAGTGATAACTCAGGGGTGCAGGATATTATTATTAGGTGTACTAATGGGTGATAACCCGTGGGCACAAGGATGATTATTGGTAGGCGCACTAATGGGTGATAACCTGGGGGTGCTGGATTATTATTGAGAGGTGCACTAATGGGTGATAACCCGGGGGTACTGCATTATTATTATTGATGCATTAATGGGTGCTAACCCGGGGATGCGGGATTTTCCTTATAGATGCACTAATGGGTCTTATCCCGGGGGTGCGGGATTAGTATATATATGTATAGGGATGATGTGACTATATATATATATGAACTTGTAAATATTTCTACTGTGTGAAATTAGTAGACTTGCTAATAATATTAATCATTACATTGCGCCAAGTGATCTTAACCTAAGGGTGCAGGATTAGTGTATTGATTGAGTGGAAAAACCGAGCGTCCGTGTAATATGCTAGTCGTTGTTATCGGCTTCCAACCACAATACAAAAACCTAAACTTTAACTACACTCTTGCGGAGTATAGTGGCTAGTCTGGGTATCGAATCCACAGGGAATGTTTGATAGAATTTAATTGATTTATTACTTATAAAATAAAAGTGAAAAATATGATGATGGTTGAAAAGGGAAAAAATAAAAAAGTTAACTATGCATGCATGAGCAAACTAATTAAGATGAATGAGAAAGTAGGTTGGAATACAATCCCCTAACCCTAATAATTTACCATTTAGAATACTAGAATTATAAATTATAAATTTGAATGAATTCAGTCTTTATAAATCCTAAGCATTACGTATAAAAGGTTCAAGCCCGCACCATACAAAATAAAAGGTAAATATAAAACCGTGCTAAGTAATTATACGCACATCATATTCTTAAACATCCGAAGTACCTAGGGTAAGAGAGATTAAATGATCTACAATGGTTGTAAAATTGTCTCGCATCACTCTTTCAAACTTTTAATTTAAATTCTATTTTCTACATAAGTAATTTATATTGGGATGGGTTCATGCATTCCAACCCTTAAAAATTTATCTAGACATGGTTTTATTAGATGAAAACATAACTATAAATATAGATGGAATCATAGATCTAAGAAACATAGATTCAAAAGAGAATTGCAAAATAATTAAAAATCTAATCGAAAATAAAATAAAGAAACAAATAAGAGAATTGAAATTGATACTTGGATTGAAGATTGAAATTTGTAACCACAACTTGGGAACAGAATTGAACTTGAATCTTGAATACTCCTTTTCTTCAAACTTACAAACTAGGGTTTCTAAATCCTAAGGAAAGAAAAATATGAAATTATATTCCAAAAAAGACTCTCTCCCTTCCTCCCTTTTATTACTCTAGGGCTTGAATTTTTATATACCCAAATATGACTTTTCCCATGTCTCTACACGTTTTACAACTAATACAAAGGAATTATGCAAGAAATTTCAAGAGTTGAAACTCTTCAGCTTCCAGAATTAATTTCAACTTTGGCTTTCTGTCTCCAACTTCAAATGGGCATAACTTCTTCACCGTAGCTCGGATTAGGGTGCCGTTTTTTCCAATGTTCTTGTAATTTATATCTCTTCAACTTTCTAGTCTTATTGACATCCGTAATATGTCTACAAAATTATGAAAATTCCCTTTGACTTGTCTTCCTTTGTTCTCTTCCTTTCTTTCGGATTCTTTCTTTCTTCTCTTGCACTAAATACCTATAAAATCAATAAGAAATACATGAAACTCGGGGTACTTATTAGAAGAAGTCATTAGAAATGATATGGGATAAAAGAAAATAAATTACATTATTCGAGATATTAAAAATGCTAAATTAAGGGGCTAAATTCAGAAGAATTTATGCTTAGTCAAATCCCCCTAACTCAGAACTTTGCACATCCCGGGCAATGTAAATGAAGTTAACCAAAGTTCCACTCTTGAGAATTCCTTTATTAAAATAAAATTCCTGTTTCGCAGGCAAGTGATTGCATTGAGCATATGCAACAAGCCTTTAAACCCCTAGGTTACCCTAGTAGGACGAGTTTTGTCTCGTGAGGGTTTGCAGTGAATACACCCACAAAATTCTTTATTGACTCAAATATATATCAAAATACTTAAAAATTGTACAATTTACACTTTTTGAAAAACTATCACCATAAATTCATATTCAAATGTCTCAAACCATAGTGTGTGTGTGTGTGTGTGTGTTTACAAAGCCAGAAATTAAACCTCAAATTTCCACCGATTGAGCATTACATTATTTTTCGAAAATTTGTTTTGATTCAAGTTCTTACAGATGCACTCAAAAATGAATCACTCGGATTGTGGTTGTTTTCGCTCGGTATGCATGATATAAAGAGTAAATATAATGGACGAAAATTCATGCATACAAAATTGAAAAGAAGGAAGAATATGGTGAAAATATCTCATCATCAGAATACAGTTATTAGGAAACGGGAAACATCATCTCTTAATCACACCATTTTAATCTCTTTTATTATCTTTTCATGTCTTAGCTCTCCATGCAGTAATTAATTTCTCCATTCGGACTCGGTTAGGACTTTTCAAGTTAAAAATTGTAAAGGGTAAAAATGGAAATGGACGGAATGTTCGGAATTGGAAAATGTCCTTATGACGTCCATTAGTGCTTTTTCGGGAATTTTCTCATTTTTCTCTTTCTTTTTCTATCTTCATTTTTTCTTCTTTTTTTTGCTATTTTTCTTTTCTTGCCTTTTTTTTTTATTTTACACACATTGGACTTACTTGATGAATTTCCAATTTTTCATAATTTCGGGCTATTTGGGTTTTTCGGGTTATGAAACGAAAGGGAAATATTTTATCAGGCTCAAATTGGGTTGCAAAGGGATAATTTTTTCCCAACTTTATTACGGATAATATTTTTGGGTTAAACAAAATAGGGCCTACTTCATTGGCCAAATTTCTAATCACATTACCATATGCATCTCGAGATTATTTAAGTTTAGAGATATATTTTGCACGAATTTTGAGACAACATTTCACACATTTTCCATAACCGATCAAAACAATGGATTAAGATCATCAATGACTTATTAAAACGTTGAAAAGAACTTTGAGTTAATCATAAACTCGGATTGATTTAAAAACTCATAAAAAATTGAAAGGCTCGAAATCTCACCGGGTTTGATCAATCTCCATACTTATTCGGTAAGTCGTCAATTTTCTTTCAATTTCCATCTTTGGTCAATTTTGGCTTAGTGCATTTTGATTGTTAACAACTTGAGACTTTAAATAGAATAAAGGTGATATTTTTGAAAAAATTAAATTCTAATTTTTATTTATTTTGAACAAAAATATTTTTTGGCTTTTTTCAAAAATTTTCAATTTTTTTGAAATTTTTGAAATTTAAAAAAAACACTTGGAAAGAACATGTGATCGAATCAATGAATCTAAACAATAAACGGGAAGAATATCCCACACCCCTAACGTAAATGTTGCATTGTCCTCAATGTGAATCAAGAACACAACATAAAGAGAGGAAAAGAAAGATATAACCCAAATGGAGCAATCCCCGATGAGTACGAGTCCATTGAAACTACAAAACATGTTAGAACCAAGCATAACAAAAAGAATAACAAAAACTTTAACTAATTACTCTGAACTAAAAACAAGAAAAGGCTAATTATGTACAACCTACGATTTGAACTTCTAATAAGTAATACACTAGAATTTTAAAAATTTAAGGGTCCACCCAAATTACAATTTGACTTTGAGGGGTAATCAGTGTATCCTCATTAGGATGCATGCCTTCCGAAATATAAGGATTCCGTTTGAACAACAAAAGGCATGTGTGAGATGGAAAAAATGAACCATCACCAATTAAAAATTTTAACGGGATGATAGGGGGTTTAGTTGCTAGGTGGGGAAAGTACAATTGAGATTCAAGAAAAATATAATCACCTCCCAAATATTTTTCAAGTAGTATGGGGAGAGGGGCACACAAAAAGGAAAAGTCCATATTAAAAAATAATTCTAGTAAAGTATCTTTGTCGGTAAAAGGTGTAAACATTTCAGAATTTTCAACCGACTCATAGGAATCTAGTGGTACTTCTACTGGTTCAATAACAGTGAACGAAAATGGTGATGAAATAAACTCAATCTCAAGTGATTCATCATCACTTGGAGATTGAATTTCAAGGGATCAAGACTCACTTTCAATGAGATGTTCTTCAAAATTTTGAGGTGACACACAAGTCTCAACCTCCTCTTTGTTTTCCAAAATAGAACGCACATCATCGCAAAGTGCGACCATTCCCTTAATAAGACCATAATCGATATTCTTTTTGCTTTGGGTGGAAAGAAAATCCAGTACTCTTTTGGTTAGAAAAAACGTATTTTCTTCCAAAGTAGGATCCCTTGGCTCTAAAACCTCAGATTCCTCGGCTCTAGAACCTCGGATTCCTCATTTGGTTGAAAACCTTCTATAGTTTCACAAATATTGGAAGAAAAATCGTCATTTGATTCCCCAAAATGATTTTTTTCCAATATTCATTTTCAAGCTTTTCATACGCAAGATTTAGAAAGGTCTCACCCATGGTAATAGGTCAAGACACGGATTCTTGAGAATATTTAATATAAATTTCTCTTCGATATTCATTTTCAAGCCTTTCACACTCCAGAGTTCGAATGGCCTAACCAATGGTAATAGGTCGAGACGCGAACTCTTGAGAATAAAATTTTTTAAAACGATTACCATATGAGCCATTATAATTACCAAACTCACCATGAAAAGACATGATTACCGAATAGTATGTAAATGGAAATTCGCGTACAGAGGTGTGCGGTTGAGGATTCAACGTTTCTTGGCGCTCAATTGTGCAAGGATAAAAAAAAGGTTAAAATAAACAAAAAAATACCAAAGAAAAAAATCTTTCGAAATAGTAAATCAATTATAATCTATTATAAAACTCTCCCCGGCAACAGCGCCATTTTGATCGAGTGGAAAAATCGAGCGTCCGTATAATACGATAGTCATTGTTATCGGCTTCCAACCACAATACAAAAACCTAACTTTAACTACACTCTTGCGGACTATAGTGGCTAGTCTGAGAATCGAATCTAAGGGAATGTTTGATAGAATTTAATTGATTTATTACCTCTAAAATAAAAGTGAAAAAGATGATGATGGTTGAAAAGGGAAAAAATAAAAAAGTTAACTATGCATGCATGAGCAAACTAATTAAGATGAATGAGAAAGTAGGTTGGAATACAATCCCCTAACCCTAGTAATTTACCGTGTTGAATACTAGAATTGTAAATTATAAATTTGAATAAATCCAGTCTTTATAGTAACTAAGCATTACGTATATGAGGTTCAAGCCCGCACCATATGAAATCAAAGGTGAATATAAAGCGGTGCTAAATAATTATACGCACATCGTATTCTTAAACATCCCAAGTACCGAGGGCAATAGAGATTAAAAGATCTACAATGGTTGTAAAATTGTCTCACACGACTCTTTCAAAATTTTAATTTTAATTCTATTTTCTACATAACTAATTTACATTGGGATGGGTTCATGCATCCAAACCCTTAAAAATTTATCTAGACATGGTTTTGTTAGATGAAAACAAAACTATAAATATGCATGGAATCATAGATCTAAGAAACATAGCCTCAAAAGAGATTACAAAACAATTGAAAATCTAATTGAAAATAAAATAGAGAAATAAATAAGAGAATTGAAATTGATACTTGGATTGAAGATTAAAATTTGTAACCACAACTTGGAAAGAGAATTCAACTTGAATCTTGAATACTCCTTTTCTTCAAACTTACAAACTGGGGTTTCTAAATCCTAAGGAAAGAAAAATATGAAATTATATGCCAAAAAGACTCTCTCCCTTCCTCCCTTTTATTACTCTAGGGCTTGGTTTTTTATATACCCAAATATGACTTTTCCCATGCCTCTCCACGTTTTACAACTAATGAAAAGGAATTATACAAGAAATTTCAAGAGGTGAAACTCTTCAGCTTCCAGAATTAATTTCAACTTTGGCTTTCTGTCTCCAAATTCAAATGGGCATAACTTCATCACCGTAGCTCAAATTGGGGTGCCGTTTTTTCCAATGTTCTTGTAATTTAGATCTCTTCAACTTTCTAGTCTTCCCAACCTCCGGAATATGGTTATAAATTTACGAAAATTCCCTTTGACTTGTCTTCCTTTGTTTCTTCCTTTCTTTCAGTTTCTTTCTTTCTTTTCTTGCACTAAATACCTGTAAAATCAATAAGAAATACACGAAACTCGGGGTACTTGTTAGAAGAATTCATTAGAAATAATATGGTATAAAAGCAAATCAATTACGTTGTTAGAGATATTAAAATTGCTAAATTAAGGGGCTAAATTCTGAAGAATTTATGCTTAGTCATGTATATATATAGGGATGATGAGACTATATATGTATATGAGTGTACTTGGAGAACTTTCTACTTTATGAAAATAGTAGATAAAGTGTAAATGAGAAATTAAATAATCTTAGTGGATAAAAGATTAACCTTTCGAACGGTGAATAATGAAACTTAGTATGTGAGATAAACTATTTGAATAGTGTATTGTATGGGCAATACGGGAATACTACTAGTGAGCATAGTTAGTATTAGTATGGTTTCTAACTAGTTAGACTGGGTGGTATAACTAGGGGGAGATTATATGTATGTTAGGTGTGCACAATAGATGAGAGGTGAGAAACTCATGTGAGAGTTCGATAACTAACTTGCATATTGATAATACACAAATATTGCGTATTTTATCCTCCGAACCTATGCATTTTAGCCCCCTCGGGTATCTTATTCCCTATATTTATGCTCGTTAATCAGACAACCTCGAATTTCTACGTTAACATGTTTTCAAGGGTTAATTGAGCTTTTATAGGTATTTGGATGCTAAGTGTGAAATTCGGACGCATTTCGCTCGATTTCTGTACGCGATCAACATTCAAGGTCATTTTAGTCTTTTCACAGCTTGGGAACCTGGCCCAACATCTTCACAAAAGTCGTATCCCTCCTCTCAAGCTTCGCGTGGCCGTGAATGGTGCGCGATTCCGATTCAGAACGAAGAAGTTACGTCGATTCTAGCGGACGGGAAATGCAAACATACAAAACAGGAGGCTGCCTTGGCTCATACCTTCTTGATCGATCGATCAACCAAAGGGGTCGATCAATCGATCCTTCATTTTTCAACTATCATGGGGAGATAGTGGGAATCATTTTCAAGCATCGATCGATCGAGCCAAGAGGATCGATCGATCGATCCCCTGTTCTCTGAGATATTTTGGGCTTTTATTTTCTTTTCTCTTTTCTTTTTCTATTTTTATTCCACTTAGTATAAATACCAAATTTTGTGTAAATATAAGATATAATTCATTTTAGGTAGGATAGGTTAGGGTTTTGGAGGTTTGGGAGCTCATTTCTTCATTTCTTCTTGGATTGACACCCATTTGGGCTTGTAATTTGTGCTACCATCTTCCATCGCCATTAATATAGTTGTATTTCATTATTTCTTTCTTTGTAGTGTAATTTACATGCTTTCAAATTTATATTTACTTGCTTTGATTTACTTTCTTTATTTCCTTGCTTTCTAGTGTAGATTTACCCTGTTTATTTACCGCGTTTTTACCATGCTATCTAGCTAATCTAAATTAGGTTGTGTTTGAATGGAACTCACTCGAGTTTACGCGTTTCTTGGCTTTGGTGATGGAGTTCACTGGTCTATTTTGGGTGCGTTATCCTAGTTATTGCACCTAGGAGATTTGACGGGGCATATCATGTATGTCCCGTGCTTACGAACTTTCGTGTGCAATTTTTGAAGTATTTATTGATGCCAAAATCTTATTAGGTTTTTATGCGGATTTAGGGATGTGACAACCCTTGATTCAATTAACTGTCGGAACGAGATGCATTCTTAATAACTCGTCGACCCATGTATCCATTTTATACAAATTAACTCAGGTGAGGGATATTCAACGGGTGAGTACAGTGGCCAAATTTGGGTATCGAAACATCCAATGGGATGAGTTGCTAGAATTTATATGATGAAGTGCTCTGAAATAAAATTGTAAAAGGTGAGCCGATGAGGACTACACTCAAACTTTAATGTTTTAAACCTTTTTGCCGAAGAGGAGTACTTGCTCGAGTCGCCTTCCATGATCGCATACGTGCCTTTGTGTGCGCCGCCTCCCATTCCAATTTCAAAATCATTGGGAGGATATTCGGCTTCTCTCGATCCCCACATGTTTTAGTCACCTGTTCAATCCAAACCCCCGATCGTCCCTCTAAAAATTTTAATTGCCGATGGTTCCTTTCTTACACCTTACACATACCTTTCGTTATTCAAATGGAATTCATATTTTTCGGAGGGCATGCTTGTATGTGAGGGTACACCGATTATCCTCCAAAGGTAAATCGTTCTTATGGTGGACCCTCAACTATTTAGACTTCTAGTGTACAGTTAGTGTGAAGCCTAAGTAGTAGGTTGTATATAGTTAGCTTTGTATTCTTTCTTTCTTTATTTTTTCTTTCCTTTTTAATTTAGTCTCTTGTAATTAGTTAACTTTTTGTTATTTGTTTTTGCTATGCTCGGTACTAACTTGTTTTGTAGATTCTTTGGACTTGTTCTTATGGGGATCGCTCCACTTTTGGGTAATATCGCTATTTTCCACTCTTTAACTTGGTTCTTAATTTACATTGAGGACAATGTCAAGTTTTATGTTAGGGGGTGTGGGATATTCTATCCATTTCATTATTTAGTCCATGTTTTTGCTCACATGTTAGTTACTTAGTATGCTTTTCTTAGAAAATTTGAAAATTTCAAAAAGATTTTCTTTCTTTTTTCTCCTTTTTGGGAATTTTACCTTTGTTTCCGATGATAAATTTCAATAATTTCCCGATCCAATAGACAACCCAACGATGCATGTTCTCGATTTTAGAAGTTATTAGACTTTAGTCTCCATTATTGATATTCTGAATAACTTAATGAATTAAACTTTAACCCCATGAGCACATGCACTTTTATTGTTCAATTGATTTGGTTTAAGATTTTTATAACTCGGTAATCTTTTGTTGCATTGTATATATTTACACCGATTAAGATTTTTACCTTTCATCGTTTGTGAGTGTATACACTATTCTTTTCTCATTGAAAACGTTGAATTCGTCGGTAATCTCACTATTCTTTCATTTGATCATTCATTAATTGAGTTCATACTTGAAATGTGTTACTTGATCATGATTTTCATATATTATTTTGATTCGAGAATTGCGTAAACTTTTGGAAATGATCATAGGCCATCTTTGTTATATCCCCCATATTAGCCTTGACCTCACCCTTATATGTTTACCCTCGTTAACCTCTTTGAGCCTAAATATTAGTCTTTTGTTTCATAACCCAAAATTCCCTAACCAACTCTAAATTGGAGTTTTAAACCATACATACACCTTCCATACCTTTGTTTGGAATGTTGCATGGGATTGAATGATGTTGATGTTGTGATGTGGGTTTCAATTTAGGCATATGAGAGTATGAAAAGAAAAGAAAAGAGATGTGAAAAAAAGTGAAGAAAAAGAGAATGCAAAAAGCAAAAGAAAACAAAAGAGAAAATGAGAAAAAGAAGAAAAGAAAAAGAAAGAGAAAGTTGTAAATGTTGTGTATAGTGTTCAATAAGATTTTATTACTCTCCCATTGATATATTCAATGCTTGTTTGGAACTTGTTTTCCAATTTGATATTGCCCACATTTTCCCATTATTCCCAATTTCCATTTCGTACACTTTGAATCCATACATACATATCCTTCATTTCGCACCCTAGCCTAACCTACATTACAACCCTATTAAAGTCCGATGTGATCTCTGGTTGATGTAATTTAAAAGTCATAATAGTTTTGATAATCTGTGAAAATGCATTTCGCCTCTTTTAGTGTGCGGTATCCTTTCATTGAGATTATAGTTTTTCATTTTATATATAGCGTTCTTCATTTGTGACATGTGCGCGACCTAGTTTCCATTTACATTTACTATTTATGCCCGCATGTTCCGTGTGTTACCTTCATGTTTCGAGTGAATTCGCTTGATGAGTGTAATGCCCGTGAGGATTGAATATAGGCTTCCTTTAATGTTTATCCAGTTTATATAAGTTTTTTGCCAAATCATACTTTGCATGTGCTCGCTCCGCCTCTCACATTTTAAGGTTTCAATTCTATGAGGTTCATTCTATAATGTTAATGATCCGAACTTTTGTTTGAATCCGTTCAATGTGATAATAATGTGTGTGAAATCCTTTTCGCTATTGTTGGGCTTGTCATTGGTTTGGGCATATTTTGAGGAAACCATGTGATTTTTGTGGGTACCATCTCTGAAAACCCTCACGAGACGACACTCGTCCATTAAGGTGACCTAGGGGTTTAACGGCTTATTGCATATGCTAAATGCAATCGAATTGCCCGCTAAAGTGGCCTTATGCTTTTATACTATATTTTTGTACTCATCGTGCTTTTGGTTTGCTTGTAGTTCTTGTTGCATCCTATTTCATTTCTAAGGACTAGCAATGTGTAAGTTAGGGGTGTGATAATACGTAAATATTGCGTATTTCATCCTCCGAACCTACGCATTTTAGCCCCCTCGGGTATCTTATTCCCTATATTTATGCTTGTCAACCAGAGAACCTCAGATTTCTACGTTAACATATTTTGCAGGGGTTAATTGAGCTTTTATAGGTATTTGGATGCTAAGTGTGAAGTTCGGATGCATTCCGCTCGATTGCCATACGCGATCGCACGTTCAAGGGCATTTAACTCTTTTCATATCTTGGTCACTTGGACCAATATCTACACGGAATTTGTAGCCCTCCTCGCAAGCTTCGCGTGGTCGTGAACGGTGCACAATTCCGATTCAGAACGAAGAAGTTATGGAGATTCTAGCGGATGGGAAATGCAAACATGCAAAATAGGAGGCTGCCTTGGCTCATACCTGCTTGATCGATCGATCGACCAAACGGGTCGATCGATCGATCCTTCATTTTTTAGCCATCATGGGGAGACAGTGGGCATCATTTTCAATAATCGATCCCTTGTTTTCTGAGATATTTTGGGCTTTCATTTTCTTTTCTCTTTTCTTTTTCTATTTTTATTCCCCTTAGTATAAATACCAAATTTTGTGTAAATATAAGATAAAATTCGTTTTAGGTAGGATAGGTTAGGGTTTTGGAGGTTTGGGATCTCATTTCTTCATTTCTTCTTGGATTGACACCCATTTGGGCTTGTAATTTGTGCTACCATCTTCCATCTCCATTAATATAGTTGTATTTCATTATTTCTTGCTTTGTAGTGTAATTTACATGCTTTGATTTACTTGCTTTCTATTGTAAATTTACTGCATTTATTTACCGCTTTATTTACCTCGTTTTTACCATGCTTTCTAGCTAATTTAAATTAGGTTGTGTTTGAATGGAACTCACTCGAGTTGACGCGTTGCTTGGCTTTGGTGATTGTGTTTACGGGTCTATTTTGGGTGCGTTGTCCTAGTTATTGCGCCTAGGAGGTTTGATTAGGCATATCATGTATGTCTTGTGCTTACGACCTTTCATGGGCAATTTTCGGGGTATTTGTTGATGCCAAAATCTTATTAGGCTTTTATGAGGATTTAGGGGTGTGATAACCCTTGATTCAATTAACTGTCAAAACGAGACGCATTCGTATAACTCATCGACCCATGTATCCATTTTATACAAATTAACTCGAGTGAGGGATATTCGATGCAACCTATAGTTTTACTCGCTTTGTTATTCTAGTTTCAATACACTTGCCTAGATTAATATTTCTCTTTTATGCACCTTTTCCTTTTTAGTTTGTAATCAATCTTTTACACTTTTATGTTAGAGTATTAGATCTCATAAATTCTAGCAACTCGTCTGAGTGGATATTTTCGATACCCGACTTACCGCTATACCTGCCTCACAAGTGTAGTCATAATTTAGGTTTTTGTATTGAGTAGGTAAAATGAAAACAACGATCAGTGTTTGACACACGCTACTTTTCGCAATCGATCACATATAAGACTTATTTTAAGAACAAGTTTTAAATACTTGTTAATTCATTTTTAAACCTCGGGCTCTAACCCGTTTCTTGTATCTCTTCACTATTTTGCTATATATATATATATATATATATATATTATACAAGGTGCTCAGCCACAGGAGTACCAGAATTAGAGATTGGAGTGTCAGACGTGCTGACGTATCTATTTTTTCCATTTAGTTTCATCTAGAATTCTCATTTGGGGCATGTGTCGCTCGCTTCTAGTCTTTTATCTGAGATATTTTATTCAGTTTACTTTATGGTTTAGAGTTTTGATCTGGGAGGTTTTACCCAGTCTTATTTATTTCAGTACTTGATTCATGTTCAGTATTTATTATATTCCTATATGTGTTGAATGGTTTATATTTTAAGACTGAATGAAAATGGATTTGCTTGGTTTTACTAAAATTGGAAATGTTTTGACACCTAACTTAATTTTATATTAGGTGATTAGTATGTAAAAAGTTTTTCGACAGTGATGCTAAGAATGAGACAGCTGAACATTTTGTTTTAAATTGGTATAGGACTGATCACCCTATAGTTAATTGTGTGGGGTGTCACAAAGAGTCCTTGGGGTCTCTCCCGAGTTCGGGAGTTGACTTTGGGTCAAATGTGGCACGAAAGCGTACGTCAGTCTTTTGAACGGGAGATCGTCAGACGAAAAAAAATCGTTCGTCCGCATGGTAAGTCTTAATCACGTATGGGGCAGGCCATTGGAAAGGTTAAGATATGTACTTCAACATTCCAAAGTGTTTCGCTCGGTTTGGAAGGTTGACCTTGGTCAACCGGGGATCAGAAGCGCCTGGGGACCTCTCGGAGTAAAACGAATTGTTCATTCATATCATAGGTCAGAATCATGCATGGGGAGGACCATTGGAAAGGGTATTCAGTGACCTTCATAGATTCACTCAGTCTCGTTCAATCTGAAGAGTTAACTTTGGTCAGATGGAGCTCGAGAGCGCCCGATGGCCTTCGAATCGATTTTAAGGGGGAAATTGATCGTTCGTTCGAACGGTTATGTTGTTTCACGCATGGAGTGGACAGTTGGAAAAGGGTTTCAGTGCCCTTAGAAGATTCAAAGAGCTTTCGCTCTGAAGGGGAAATTGATTGGGGTCAATTCGGGGTCCAAGAATGCCCGATGGCCTCCAGATCAGTACTCGGAGTGCGACCTAGGGTTTGCAGTCAAATGGGGAGGTGATAGGAACCTAAGGGGAGACTTATGGGGTCCTATAGTGTGGTGTCTACATAGCTCCTCGATGGGTGAGTTGGAACAAGTGATAGACATCAAATAGACACCACATGATAGAGGTCAGTTATGTGGACCTAAGGTAAGAAGATGAGTGAATCAGAGGGTCGAGGTCGATGATAAGGACCTAAGGTGATGTTGGGGTAGCCGATTCTGAGGACCTAAAGGAGGTGAGGAGTAAGGAGGCGACCATTTCTATGGCCAGGGTTAGTTATGAGGATCTAAATTATAGTGACCAATTCTGCGGGTCGAAGCCAATTATGCGGGCTTAAAATAGGGGTGACGAATTCTGTCAAAGCCAATTCTGAGGGCTTATTTAGGGGTGACCAATTCTATGGATCAAAGATAATTATGCGGACTTATTTAGGGGTGACCGATTCTGAGGGTCAAAGCTAATTCTGAGGGCTTAAGATAGGGGAGACCAATTTTGAGGGTCGAAGCCAATTTTGAGGGCTTATTTGGGGTGAACATTTATGCGCGTCAATGGTAATTATGAGGGCTTAGGTATAAGTGACCAATTCTGCGGGTTGAAGCTAATTTTGAGGGCTTAAGATAGAAGCGACCAATTCTTAGGTCTTATTTGGGGTGACCAATTATATCGGTCAAAGCCAATTCTGAGGGATTTTGTAGAAGCGATCAATTCTTAGGGTTGAAGCTAATTCTGAGGGATTATTTGGGGTGACCAATTCTACGAGTCAAAGCCAATTAGGCAGGCTTATGTAGAGGTGACCAATTCTGTGGGTCAAAGCCAATTCTGCGAGCTTAAGTAGAAGTGACCAATTCTGAGGGTCAAAACCAATTCTACAGGCTTATTTGGGGTAACCAATTATGCGGGTCAAATCTAATTCTACGAGCTTATGTAGAAGTGACCAATTCTGAGGGTCAAAGCCAATTCTGTGGGATTAAGATAGGGGTGACCAATTCTGCGGGTCAAAGCCATTTCTTAGGGCTTATTTGGGGTGACCAATTATGCGGGCTTATTTTTCCTTTGGGGAGTTTGGGAACTCCACAAGGGATGTGTGATCTTTCTCTGTGGGTTTAGGGAAGCATTTGATTTTAGGTTCCGCTGGGGAAGAGCGAATGGTTCGAGGGTTCATAGTTGGGGAATTTTTTGGAATTTTGGAGTGCCCTCCGGAGACATTACTGGGGAGAATTGTTTTTAGGAATTCCGTTGGGGATGTAAAAAAAAAATGTTTTTCTTGGTGAAAAAAGTTCTAAAATTAACCTGGTAATTTTCGGAATTTTTTGGTATTTTTTGGACTTTTTTGTACAAAACTTTAAAGGGGGTGTCGATCGGCATAGATGGAGGGGTGCCAAACGATAATGGCATGGTCTTTTAGGGTAACTCAAGTAGGTGGAGGGTCAGTGTTGATCAGTGGGGGGAGATGCCGATCGGCATACCCCTTAGCCTCCTGTTAAAAGGGGGTGGGTTCTCATCATTTTTCTCAATCTTCTGACTTCCTTCTTCTACAATTAACATCTGCAAATCGTTCTAACGTCCAAAATGGCCGATTTCTCAAGAAATGTTACTCACATGGCATGGCTTAATGCCAACGATTGGGCAGGGTTGGAGTGGAGGGCTAGGGTGCCCCTTGCACTGGGCAGCGAGAACTCATTTGACCCATTTGAGCCGGTGG
This sequence comes from Sambucus nigra, assembly GCA_949130495.1. Taxonomy (NCBI): domain Eukaryota; kingdom Viridiplantae; phylum Streptophyta; class Magnoliopsida; order Dipsacales; family Adoxaceae; genus Sambucus; species Sambucus nigra. Next base: position 641,873,409 of record OX422209.1, on the reverse strand, counting down.
TGGATGATCAGATTCTTCTATGTGATCCATCGCATCATCATTCATCCATGGTGGCGAACCTTGGTGACTATGTAAGTATTGAATGACCTTTGGTATTCTTCTCCTTTTTTCTTGATGAGATTTCTATATTTCTTGAATTTGACAATGGTTTTCTTTGTTTCATTGACAGTCCGACGTCTCCATGTCGACTATATGTGTCCGAGGGACGTAGAGGCTTAGGGATGTTTGGGAGAACCTTCCATTTGGGGTGTGCTGGATGGTGTCATCAGCAAGCTTTAGGAGACTGATGTCTGCTACAGATGAGATGCCTCGTTCTACGAACGTTCTGTGTGCTCTGGGAGAGAGGTGGTGGTACATTACCCACACCTTCCATTTTGGATTTGGGGAGTTGATGGTGACTCCCATTGATGTGCAACAGCTGCTAGGGCTGAACTATAATGGTTCTCCGATTAGGGTGGATAGGAAGTTGAGAGTGACGCCGGAGGTGATGACGGAGACATTATGTGATGTGGAGAAGGTGGTTTCTAGGGGATCTCTCTGTTTGTCTTAAAGGAGGGAGATGTTGTTGCGGAGGACTATCAATGAGAGAGACGGACAACATGTGTGTCAGATGGCCCACTTGTTCATTTTATTAGTGTTGGGAGGTTTTCTGGTGGCGACGAGTGGCGACGTCATGCACTTATGGTTTTTTCCATTATTTAGGGTGTTCTCGGACATTCGCCTTTATGATTGGGGGAGCCTAACTTTTGAGAAGCTTTATTATTCTCTTGATGCATTCAGTCGGTGCTACCGATAGTCTTTTACTGGAGCCTCGTATCTTCTGGAGGTATTCTTTATTTTTTGCATTTTTGCTTTATCCATTCTCCTTTTCTTTCATGTGTTTTTGTAGGGGGCTTGAAGATCTCGAGATTAGAGTTAATCCCCCCCTCCCCCGCTAATACAATAGACTCAAGGGATTAAGGGAGTGATGTAGCTCAGTGAGGCAGCTCAAGCGATGCAGCTCGGTAAGTAAACGATGGAGCTCAGTAAGGCAGCTCAAGCGAGGTAGTTCAGCGTTGCAGCCTAGGGGGATCTTCCAGTGAAGAGGTTGGCGAGAGAGCTCACCTCTTAGTCCTATTTTTTTACTTAGTCTTATCGTATCTTATTATTTATATTGACTATAAGTTGTAACAATTCTAATGATATTTAGTGTGAGGTCGAACGGTACTCGCGAGAGACCAGGCCTGGCAAGGCCTGGGAGATATTTAATGCTCTTTCGAAAGACCTCACCATGGAAACTTCAGAGGGACCTGGTTTGGAGGATTGAGAAGTGAGGCACCATTGGGTCTTGTCCTAATTATCATAGATTCACCTGGTAAAACACCAAAATACCTTGATCGTGGAACCTTGGGAAGAGCAACCTTGAGTTCCATCAGGCGTTAAGTTATGAACCAAACAACCCTCTACTTAATGTCACATCTACTTTATGTGATGTCACTATCCAGCTAGGCAATGTCAAATATGCACTTAAGTTAACCACCGTAGTATTTTGGGTTGTCAAACAGTTGGTGAGCCACCTCTGTGACGACAGCCCCCTGACGCACAATGGTTATGCAAAAGGCATGTCTTGGCATTTAATGTTTATGACTTGGAGATAACTAGTCCATCAGGCATTTAATGATTATGACATAAAGTATGAGGAATGTATTTCACAGTTATAAATGACTAAGCTGTCTTGATAGTGGTGTGGGGGGGGGGGGTATTTATTGGCCTCAACCACTTCTAAGAGGAGCGAGTTCTTTTCTATGGATTGTTGGCTAAAGAGAGAGATTATCATCAAGAAAGAAAGAAGTTATTGAAAAACTCGATCTTTTACTCATCCACCATGGTCATTTATTATGAATAAACTTGCTAGAAGGTTATATCAAGGGCATATGGCTTGCTTGTTGAGCGTTGATAGAACCTTCCATCCTTATTTGAACTTGAACACGCTCAATGAGGAGTTTCTCTCGCTTCAGCTTCGTTAGACGTAAAGTTTGTTCGATATCCTCCACCTCTTTATTAGCAGTTTCAAGCAGATATGTTCATTAGGCCAACCTAGCTTCCTTAGCTCATTGAGTCTATCAGTGCTTCTGCAGTAGTTCCATTTGACTTTCCAATTGATGCCTCTTTAAGGTCTTCAAGTGTCCAGGAAACCAGCTAAATTGAAAGCCATCTCATCCCAACTCCTTTAGATATCCCAAGAATTGGTTGAGTAGGGGTCTGGTAAACTTTGCAATCGGGGTGCTGACGATATCAGTAACAACAATTGCCATACCTTAAAGCCTGTGGCTCATCACAGAAATGTTTGAACGCAAGAAGTCAACAGTAAAGTCTCAGGGTGATGAGTTGCGGTCTGATTAAGCACCAATCGATGGATAGAAGGTAGTTGGGGAGAGTGATGAAGAACCATGAGACAAAACTCATGAGGAGCTAGAGTTGGCAGAGGAATCTCATAACCAGATTGACTGTCGGCCTGAGCACCCATCGTGGAACCTTGGTCGTTAGGACTCATTTCCTCAGGTACAGCTGCCTCCCGATTTGGTAAGGTGACAAACGAAGGAATTGCTGGAGGTTACTCTTTAACTTGAGGGGACTCCCCAGCAGCCTGAGGACAGATCAAGCAAATAATGAGTTAAGTTTAAAAATCTTAACAAGTGTTTTTCATTGTTAAGTCACTGTTACTGGTGGAGTTTGACGAAAAATCTTAACGAGTGTTTATCATTGTTAAGTCACCATTACTGGTGGAGTTTGACAAAAAAATATTAACAAGTTGTTGTCATTATTAAGTCACCCTTGCTGGTGGAGTTTGACGAAAAATCTTAACAAGTGGTTGTCATTGTTAAGTCACCGTTACTGGTGGAGTTTGGCAAAAAATCTTACCAAGTGTTTCTCATTGTTAAGTCATCGTTACTAGTGGAGTTTGATGAAAAATCTTAACAAGTGGTTGTCATATTTAAGTCACCATTATGGGTGTCACCGTTATTGGTGGAATTTTACAAAAAAAAAATCTTAACAAGTGGTTTTCACTGTTAAGTCACCATTACCGGTGGAATTTGAATGTTTGAAAATGATATTCTTCTAGATTGTACATTGTCAAGATAAAGTACAAACAATAAGAAATGAAGAGAAAATAAAGAAATACCTCAGCAATGGTTGGAGTAAGAACGGGAGTCACTAAAGAGGCTACAATGGTGGGAATTATTGAAGGCAGGTTCATCTCCTCAGAAGCCTCCATGGCACCCTCAACTAGAGGAACCTCATCCAGAGGGACCTCAATATTGGGTTAAGCTCCCGTGTCTACTACAAAAGGAAATAAGTTCAATATTGGGGTAGGGATTTAAGATGGTGTTTGACCTTCCGCAGATGCACCAACACTGGTGGGGGCAGAGAAGTACTAGGATGGGCAGAAGAGACAATAGTGGCCTTGGAAATTGGTAGAATCTAGAAGGATAATGGCGGGATAAGACTTGGAGAAATCTGTAAGAACAAAGCTAAGTGTTAGAGGAGGGGAATAATACAGAACGAAAAGACACACTTCACACTTAACTCACCTCAGTAATGTGATGGAAAGGGGGAACGACATCAATGGGTCTTGTCAATTGAGGTGGAAGAAGGATGTTGGCCAAAGATGAAGCCAAAAAGGAAGCTACCTCAACCTGAAATACATCAAGATGATAAGAAGATTCACACAGTGGAAAAGATAAAAAGAAAGATTTAAAAGTGTTTAGAACTTGTTACCTCGGGAGAGCTTGGCAAAATTGGAATCACACCCAGAGGAACCACCTACAAAGAAGGTGTAATAAAAGAAGCTACGGGAGTCTCCTCTGGATAAGACAAAAACCCCACAAACTCAACGAGCACAGTAGGCCTTTTGACACCCTCCTCTGCACGATCAGAGGCTAAACTATGTGAATAAGTAAGACCTATCATAGGCGAATGGGGAGGAGATGATTTGGTCATAGATGCACCAAAGAGTCCTCCTATGAAAGGGCTGACTGGAGGAGAAAGACTTTCTTCATCAGCCTCCTCATGGAAACAAGAAAGAAAGAAAAAGTGTCAGAAAAGAGAAGAGAATTCACTAAGCTATAAACGACTAAGTATGGGGAGACTAACCTCGTGCTCATAAGAAGAGTGTGATGGTATGACAATAGGAGAAGCCGGAGGATATGAGTGAGGATAAACCCTCTCGGTGAGATCAGCTGCAGTCTCAGGGCTATCATTAACTGGTATAACTTCATAGGGAGAAGGAGAAGGTGAACCCCTAGGACTAGGGGTAACGGCTGTGGGTTGCACTATAAAGGCTTGTTTTTTACTTCCCTTGGTTCCCAAAGTTTTCTTCCTCTTACTAAAAGCGCCAGTACCTGAAGGACCATAAGAACCCCTTACTCTTCGCGAAGTTCCTTCAGTAAGATCCACCAGGATAGTGGTAAATGACTCAAGAGGAGGAACTAATGGCGCATTTTGTTGAAATATCTATTGTAGCCATTCTACCTCCTTTCTAACTGCCTCCCATATTTACTCAGACACATAAACATTGGGAGGAACAAAGGCAATGGCAAAAGCATCTATAGGGGCTTAGGACTTGCGTGGGTGATATGCCCCAAGTGTCACCTCGGCCCAGAAACTAAAGCCTTGGCCAAGACATTGCCGAGGTGGGAAATGCTCTGAGATCGTGACAACAGCTCTCGGCCATAGCAAGGTCGGCCCAGGCCGACACCACCACCAACCTCATCATGGGGGGGCACTGCATGTATCATAAGGGTCAAACACACTTCAGTTCACCTGAGGATGTCAACCTTGGCTTGGAGTTGATCGAGGTTGTAGGAAGCCATACTTCTACCAAGGTTAGCCTCATCAAGAAATCGATCGATGTTCCAAGCACATGCCAGCTCAACCTCGGCCAACGCCAACCCTAATCCCTTGTCTCGGCTTAACTTAAGCCGAGGTCTTCATGTTCCATCTCGGATTGAATGAGCAACTAGACTTTATCAACCTCGGCTTCTCCCAGGCCGAGGTCATGGCCAAGCACGATGGCTGAGCACCTATTGACATTTGGATAAGGACACGTGGACACAAGTCAATTATAACAAATCATTCCCCACACATGGGGAGAATATTTCATCATCATTCACTACATGTGACAGTGACAGATGTCTTCTTTATATTGGCTAGATTAACACACACACATGCTCATCGCATGCATGGGGGGGTACATTACACCCCCCCAGGTACTATATATAGAGGTCATCCTCTACCTTGTAAAGGATCCGAAATTCAACCCTGGCTGAAACTCTGTTCAAATACACAGTAGAGAGAGAAAGCTTGAGAGATTGTATCTATGGCCATTAGAGCCCTCATACAGTGATACACATCATACACTTGCACAGTGGACGTAGGCCAGATTGGCTGAACCACTTATATTTCGGTGTGAATCCTCTTAACCTCATCTCCTTCTACTATATGCCTTTATGCTGCCATTGTTAACATTGAATTGAGCTTACAAACACCTTGAAGGGTGGTACTATTTCCAACATCATCATTTTGGCGCCGTCAATGGGAACGAGAAGTTGTCTCTTCCTCTTTTTCTGCATAGCCTCGACGGAGACTCTGGTGGTGAATCAGGCCTCACCCCTTGCGAGGAGTTGTTTCACCATTGAAAGAGGTCCTTTAAGGTATTAAGCTCACCTGCTACTCAAGCTCTTTATTGTTAACACATGGCACCGGAGTTGCCACCGCCTCTTCCGCCGCCTGGTGGGGGAGGGCCCAATTCCAGCCAGGCACCACCTCAGTCTGAAATGGCGGAGGTCGCTATAGCATTGAGGTCTTTGGCTGCAACGCAACAAGCTATGCAGGAGAAGTTTGTACAGCTCGGCTAAACTATGATGAGGCCACCTGGAGTATCACCGGATATGATCACTCCGACGGCTGTCCAACCACATCCTGACGCCAGGGGACCACCCAGGCACCAATGAAGGACCAACCTGCACCCCAGCGGAGGAAGGACGTTGCTGACCCTAGGCGCTTATGCCTAGGGAGGCAAGGAAACCCTTGCCCAGAGGACAGGTATGACGATCTAGAGACGAAAGAGGTCTCGGAAGACTATTGGGAGCCGTATGAGGTTTCGAATAATACGGTTCATCCTCTTCAGTAGAGCCGAGGATGTGTTGGCTGAAGAGCTGAAGAGTCCCAACAATGAGGATCAGCTTTTGATCGATTGAGAAGAGGGTCAGCCTTTGAGAGGTTGGGCCCAGTAAATGACCTAAGACAGAGGTTATCCAGGTCAAGAAGTGTTGCGGGCTCGCAAAGAGGGGACAGACCTGGTCGGCCTAACGAAGGCTAACCACTTGAAAGAAGAGGCAGAGACTAGGAAGAGGTTAACATCCGACGTTGTACTGTGGCAGGGGAACCCTCAGTCCATCCCTTAAAGGTGGTGGGGGACAACCTCGGCCAGGCCGATGGAAGGAGACCATGGAATGACTCTATCCAACGTCTTGAGGAGAAGATAGGAGACCTCATCAAAAGTAGGGACCCGTTGCAAAGGGGTTACTCAGAGGGCTCTCCATTTATGGCTAGGATAGTGAGCTTCCCGACTCCAGCTAAGTTCAAACCTCCCAAGGTGTCTCCCAAGCATTCTCCCCTCCAACCCTTAAGTTTAATTGTGAAGCTTTATTTTGTAACCCCTGAATGTTTGTACTTTCTGAAGAACATGGTTGACTCTTATTTTTTGAATCTTAACATTGTATGGCGACCTCTGAGGAGGATCTTTCACTTCATTTATTTGTTGAATGCTTCTGTCTTTATGATGCTTTCACTATGAAGTCTGGTTGCAATGATGTCTTGTTTAAACTCAATCAATAGTCTGACCTCAGACCTTATCACCACTGAGTGATATTATAAGGGTCTGAGGTCATCACCTAAGATGCTATCCTCATAATTAATCTCACCAAATTAATGATGTTAAGGGTCTGAGGTCATCCAAGTATGGTGTCTGACCTCAGACCTTATCACCACTGAGTGATGTTATAAGGGTCTGAGGTCATCACCTAAGATGTTATCCTCACAATTAATCTCACCAAATTAATGATGTTAAGGGTCTGAGGTCGTCCAAGTATGGTGCCTGACCTCAGACCTTGTCACCAATGAGTGATGTTATAAGGGTCTGAGGATATGGACACCCTTATAGTTGGGTTCTCCCGACTCGACTTTAAAGGTATCTTTGCCCCCCATAATGACCCTTTGGTAATAACAAGGGTGCATGGGTGCGAGGTGCAGAGGATCCTCATGGACGGGGGGAGCTCCGCAGACGTGATGTTTTGTCCTTGCTTCAAGAGCCTAGGTCTTAGCAGAGCTAGGCTGGTACCCTATCATCATCCTTTGATGGGCTTCAGCGGGGAAAAGGTCCACCCATTGGGCATGTATGAGATGGACGTTCGGATGGGTGATGAGTGGCCCAAGAGGTTAACCCGGAAGATAAATTTTTTCATGGTGGACAAGAACGTCTTCTCGGCCTATAACCTCATCATAGGAAGAGTGGCCCTTAAGTAGTTTGAGGTTGTGCCATCGACGGTCCACCAGATGCTAAAATTCCCGACCCCCTATGGGGTAGGGGAAGTGCAAGGTGACCAGACCATAGCGCGAGAATGTTACTTCAACTCGGTCGAAGAGAGAGAGGCCTATAAGAGGGTGACCACCACCTACAGCATTGATACATTGGACCCAAGAGATGAAACAAAGTTGAAGGGGAGAGGCCGCAGAAGAGGTAGAATCCATAATCCTCAATGAGGACGAGCCGGAAAAAACCATCCAGGTCGGTAAAACCCTAAAGATAGAAATCAAGGAAGAGCTGATAAACTTCCTCAATAGGAGGCAGAGTGTCTTCGTTAGGAGTCACGCGAACATGCTTGGCATCAACCCTAAGGTTATGAGTATCGCAGGGAAATCTTTCACGTACACCAAGTATATCGAATTCTCTCTCACACTTACCATCCCCATGAGGTATATTGTGAGAAAATTCACATATACCCAGGTATATCAAATGGCTTGTCCACACGTATCGACTGCCCTCAAAAGCAAGATGTATATCATGGAAGTCACACCAAAGGGGGGAACACCTTCTAATTAACCCAACAACTGCATACCTGCTTATAGGTGTCAATCCTATGACACACATGTTAGATTTCTGATTTTAATCCGAAACTCTGCCGAAATTCTTGTTCGATTTGTCGCCCAAATTTTTTCTCAATTTTTAAAATTAGACCCTGCCCGTAAGCTGGTAACAAGTCCAACCCTAGTTCCTACATATGTTGTAGACCCAATTTTTCTAGGCTTGGTTCCCGTCTGACATTTATTTTTTGTATCTAGGCAAGCTTAATACAAGTGAAAACCTCATAAACATAATAATCATGTTGAAAAACGTCTCTCGTCTTTCCTCTCTCTTTCCAAAAGTCTCAAAAAACATTTTTTATCTTTTATCAAAAATACCAAAAACATTTTTTTTCTCCAAGAAAGAAAAAATAAAAAACATTTTTGTCCACATGTTTTTCAAAAATGTCAAAAAATATTTCCCTCATTTTCTAAAAATAACAAATTTCCTTTCTTTTCTGAAAATAAATCCTAATTTTTCTCCTTATTAGGTCGATCACATACCCATGGCCTTGTTCCTTATTGACTTCGATCTTTAGTCGAGTCGCCCCGAAGTTCTGCCAGTCCCCTCACTTCTTCCGAGTTCGGGATTCACCCGCCTTCCATGGAGAACACAGATCAAGTGCCGAATGTACAGCCGGATTTGTTAATAGTTATAGCTCAACTCACTGCCAAAATTGACAACCTTCAAATCAAGGTTCATGAGATGCAAAGAAATCGATTTCCTATCCCCGAAGAGCCTGAGGTCCTCTTCCCTCGTGCTATGGGTCCGCCTACACTCGAGCCTATTTAGGTTCTCGAGAAATATCAGCATGCTCCCCGTGCTCTTCCTACTAATGGATTGCTGCCAACCTATCTGCTTATGCCAAACCTTGCTCAGTCAGGGGATAACTTACTGGTGACTATGGACCGAAAAGAGGAAGATTTCAACAAGGTCAAGGAAGACTTCAAGATGTTGACCAAATAATTTGATCAAGTTAGACTCTCTAGGAACTACATGGACTACACCCACATGTATCCTTATCCTAAAGCCAGGTTACCAAAAAAATTCAAGATGCCTAATATCGAGAAGTTCAGAGGCAATGAACCCCCGATCGTTTATATCTGTAGCTATCACCGAGCCATGACTCTCTTAAGGGCTTCTGAAGAAATAATAACCCAGATGTTAGTGCAGACTTTGAAAGATATCACTCTCCGTTGGTTCTTATCCCTTGAGGAATCCGAGATTCATAGTTGGGAAGATGCTTCTCGCAAGTTCGTGTCACAGTATAAGTACAATGAAGACCTAGAAGTTACCCTCCGTGACTTAGAGATACTTAAGCAGAACCTTGGGGAATCAGTCAGCAACTTCATAGCGAGGTGGTGAGAAAAAGCAACTACTATGACAAATCGGCCTTCCGAAGAAGAACATGTTAGTATCGTAAAGAAGAACTTCCTACCCCATGTCCGAGAAATAATGGGAGGACAGTATTACCCTCACTTTCGAGCCCTCCAAGAAGCAGGAGTGGAGATTGAATAAATTCTTACCAAGACATAAGTTGAATAAACTGCTAGTACCATGGTTTCTACCATCAATAATATCTCTCAGCCTGCCGCTTCATGGTCACCAGAAAGATGCCCAAACTCGATCTGAAAGGAATACATCGAGCTCCATGCTTCTCTCTCTAAAGTCTATCGGGCCCTCTTGAGATGAAATCTAATCAAACCATTGGACGCCTGTCCATTACCAAACCCACTTTTGAAAAACATTAAACCTGATGCCCATTGTGACTTTCACCAAACTGCTATCCATACCACCGACTAGTGTTTCCATCTCCGAAATGTGATCAAAGGCCTAATTTACTAAGGTGTCATCGCCCCACCAGCTAATCCCAAACCAAACACTACCCATAATCCACTCTCGAATCATGAAAATGCCATCTTTTTAGAAAAAAACTCAGAATTTGACCCATCCACCCAGATCATGCCGAGTAAATCACCAGTCATAACCATATACTCTCCTAAACCTCTCTAAATATGCCAATATTTTCTCTTAAATCGTACCAATTTTGCTGATCAAGCCTTATCCCTCCTCACTAGAGCATGCATCATTGTTCGCACCCGTTCTGGAGGAAAAGATATGGAACTGTTAGACGTGCTGAACCAACTCTTAAAATTCGGGCTAAAATTGCCCTCCCAAATGACCATCGGCTGTCATAGATTCAATTGGTTATTCTTAAAATCTTGAAAATTGGCCCGAGAGTCAGACAACTTGGTGGTGCCAATCGATGAAGTCTGTCAAGATGACATGGTCCAGATCATGGCAATTTGTTTCGATAGACTGGTGATATTTGTAGTGTATCCAAGATACTCGATGATTTAAAATTACAAAGGATGGTCCCTTTAGTTTTGCATTTCCCTGTCGAATGGGAGGAATTATACAAAGAAATCGTGGAAGTTGTGGAGTGCATTGACTTTGCATGGAAATACAATATCATTTCCACCGGATGGGGGGCGATTTCAAAGATTCAGGTGAAGAGAAAGATTCAGAAAGACTAGTATGATAGCCAACATATATGGTATGATATCATTCGAGGAGCTGCTAGGAAAAATCAACAAGGTGGATGAATAACCCAATATCGATGAAGAAATAGGATATTTGTCTTTCCCTTCTTCTGTAAACCACATGACCTGGTCAGGAAGACATTACCAACTCCCAAGTCTATAACCATCAGCGAGTGATAAAGGAAAGGGTGCCGAGAATTCCCCTATACCAGAAATGACCCTCGCGAAAAGTTAGATCCTCGATCGGTTAAAGAAAACCCAGGCCAACATCAATTTATGGGGGATTTTATATCTTCCCAACTGCACCGAAATGGCATAATCAAGCTACTCATAGGACCCACAGTTCCTCCCTTAACTATGCCAGAAGAAGCAGTGAACCTAGTTGGATCCTTAACCTCGAATGCTCTCTAATTCGTATCGAATATTACACTTTATACCCTTTTAACTTATGCATTTTAGCCCCCTCGAGTACCTCAATGCCTATAATTATGATCGTTAATCAGATAACCTCTGTTTCATATGCTAACATGTTATTTGAGGTATAATTGAGTTGTTATGGGTATTAAAGTTCTTAGTATGAAGTTTGGGCGCATTCGGATAAAGTTTCATCGCGATTCGCATGATCAGGGGAAAAATAATAATTTCACACTTCGGGATTTTTTCCCGAAGTATCACGAAAGTTGTAGCTCTCAGGACAAGCTTCGTGCGCCCTCGAACGGTGCTCAAATCGGAGTCCAAACAAAGGAAACACAAACCTTTAATGGGAGAAGAATTATAAGTTATTTAATTTATAATTTTATTAATATTTTAAAAATCTATTTAATTCCCCTTGTGTCCTTTTCTCTTTCACTTTTGCAGGAAGTTTCAAATTCAAATGGCGATTTTTAATTTATGCTCGGGTTTGGTTTCTTCGAAATTAAGGGCTTGTGTCTGAAATTGAGCATAGATTTCGATGAAATACGCAGGTGGATCTTGGCTTGTACAAATTATCGGGTTCTCAGAGTACCCATTTTGACATTTTCAAGCTTTTGGCCATTAATGGAGCTTGGAAGTGGGTCTTTGGCTTTTGCCAATTTTGCAGCTCCAGTCCAACGCAAAATGGGTCTTGGCTCACCATATGGAGGTTTTGGCCATTGCAACAATTTCATGGGTTGTCTCGGCATACAAACGCAGCCATGGTTTTGGGCCATTTGTGGATATGGTTGACCTTGTTTATTTTTGGGCAACCGCATAGCAGCAAAATGGGAAAACAAATGTATCAGGTGCGAATCGATTCGCACCTCGGTGAACCGATTCGCTTGGAAATAGAGTCAAAATTTCTGAGCACCGAATCGATTCGTACTTTGGCGAATCGATTCGATCCTCTGTTTTGGCCCACTCTGTTTTGCTGCTATCCCCTTTTTCTATTTTTTATTTTTATTTTTGTTTTTCTTTTATTCCTTCAGTTGGAGACTTATTTCCTTTCTTTAATTTCTTCTTTCCTTTTCGTTATTTCTTTTTCCCACTACTTGGTGTATTTTTGTAAGGATATTAGTTTTAGCTCTCTTTATCTAGTTTCATTTATTTTCTTCTTAGTATGAGACCTAGGTTAGGGTTTGGACTATTTGGGGTTTATTTGTTGGAGTCTCCTCTCTCCTCCACCATTAATGTAAGTTCTCTTCTTATTTAAGCTTTGTTCCTTTTCTTGATTTATATTTATTTTTTTCATGTCTAGATAAATTATTGTAGTGGTAATTTAATTAGTGTTGCTTAATTAATTATTTGTATTTATTTTATGTCATTTAATATGTTTAGCTGCTAAGTTAAATTAGTTTGTGTCGGATTGAACTCACCTAGGGTTGTTTGGTTTCTTTGCTTTGGTGATGGGTTTTCTTGGCTTAATTCAATTGGGTTGTCCTAGTTATTACGCCTAGGAGATTTAACGAGGTATATCATGTATGCCCCGTATTTATGACCATGCGTGCGTAATTTTTGGGATATTTGTTGACGCCAAAATCCTATTAGTCTTTTATGCGAATTTAGGGGTGTGACAACTCTTGATTTAATTAATTGACGAAATGAGACGCAATCTTAATAATTCGCGAACCCATGTAACCATTTTATACTAATTAATTCGGAGTGAGGGATATCCAATTCATCATATTTTTTTTATTCCTTTCTTAACGTAGTTTAAATACACTCATGCCTAGTTTATCTTTTCTTTCTTTTTAGTTAGAAAATTACCTTTTACACTTTTATTGTAGAAGTGTTGAACCAATTAAATTCTAACACTAGTCTCTGTTATTTTTTGATATCCGGACTTGGCCATTATACTCCCTTAAAAGAGTTTAGTCATAAGTTTAGATTTTTTTATTGAGGAGGTGAACAGAAAATAACGATCGGTGTTTTGACACGCGCTACTTTTCGCCCTCAATTAAAATGGTGCCATTGTCAGGGATTTGATGTTTTAGAATTTGTTTGATTTAGTATTTCATAGTATTTTCTTTCTTTTTCTATTTTTTTTCTAACATTTTTTGCAGGACTTCTACATTTGAGCGCCAAGAACCGTTTGAATTTTTTGTTCGCGCATATCTTTGTGGAATTTTCCATCTCGAGCCTTTGTTGGGGTGAGCATGTCTTATTCCAATTTTTCTTGTAATCCTAATGATAATTCTCAAAATCCTCGTAAACCTATGACTTTTGGTCTTTACTTACAAGCTCAAAAAATTGCAACGTCTAAAATGACATTGGGTGAGTATTACGAAAGTCAAAGTATTATAGAAATTTTGGTAATGATCATTTCGATTTTGGGTCGCAAGATTCTTATGATAAGAATTTTGAAACAGATTGCAATAGCTTTCGAAATTCTTATGTTAAAGATTTTGATAGTTGTTCCGATGATAATTTTCAAAGTTCTCATTTGCAAGAATCCCATCCTCGCCCTATGACTTTCGGTGAGGGCTTGTGCATGATTGAAAGTGAGAAAATTGAAAACCGTTATCGGGAAGAAAATCGTTGTTGGGACCATGAGTTGGATTTATTATTTGAATCCGACGACGATCTTTCTTTCGAGACTTTTTAAGTCGAGGAATGTTTTGAACCAAATGAGGACTTTGTACGTACTTTGGAACAAATCATTCTTGACTTCACCCGTGGTATAGTAGAGAATGAAAATGAGGAATAAATGGGCATAGTATCCATTTGCAATGAACTTGTTTCTTCTTTGATTTTCAAAGAAATTTTTTTAATTTCAAACGATCCTATTTCATTCGAAATTCAACCTTCAAGTGATGATAGCTAATCTTGAGATTGAATTTCTTGCATCCCCATCTTTATTCTATACAATCAAACTGATACCAGTTCCCGATGGATTGGTTCCAAACATTATAGTTTCAATCCTTTTCACCGATGAGGAGTACTTGCTCGAGTCTCCTTCCATGAAGGCATATTTGGCCTCATGTGCACCCCCTCCCATTCCAACTTCAAAATCTTTGGGAGATAATTCTATTTTTCTTCGCCCTCTCATGTTTTTGTCACCCGTTTTATTCAAATCCCCCATCGTCACCCAGATTTTTTTAATTGGAGATGGTTCATTTCTTCCACCTTATACATGCCTTCCGTTATTCAAACGGAATTCTTATTTTTCGAAAGGTATGCATGTAAGTGAGGGTCCCCCGTGGATCTTTCAAAGGCAAATCGTGTTTTCGGTGGACCTCAAAAATTTCAACTTCTAGTGTATAATTAGTTACAAGTTAAAATTGTAGGTTGTAAATGTTAGTTTATTTTTCTTTTTACTTATAGTTTAGTGTAATTAGTTAAAGTTTTATTTCTTCTTTTTATTATGATTTGGTACTAACATGTTTTGTAGAATCATGGGACCTCACTGGAAATGGTTCTCACATGCACAAATCCTACATAGTATATATATATATATATATATATATATATATATATGCATATACCAAGATTATTAGGAGAACACGTCACTTAGCTCATGTAACATATGAAGTTAAAATTTAAACGAGATCGTGTATATGTGTGCGAAGGAATATATAAAGCGAATCCATTAAGTAAATCAAAGTCGAACTAGTCCATGCAAGCATAATCAAATGTCCTAACCCCATGAAAAACATAACGAAGTGGATTCAAACACACTGATATACCACACACAATGTGTAAAACCAAACTATAGATAATTTTTTTTTTTGATTTTTTAAAACTTTTATGACATCAAATGAAAAAAACTCAATAGATAAATATTTTTTTAATATTTTTCTCAATAAGACCCAAGAAGAAGAATCAAAATACAAAACACTCAAACATCATACGATTAAAAATAACATATATCGTTAAGAACAAAAGCAAGTGTATAAATTCACCCACAATCACTCATAGGATATAACATGGGATGAATCATCTGATAACATGTGAGAATCAATAAGACTAATATTCAATGCCTATAGAATGAATTTCTTAACCCAAATAGATGTGTACCTAACGCCTTGAGTTTTGAGAACCATGGTGACACGGGATCTAGACTTCCTAGGACCTCGTTTAATACTGTAACAAAATGTCCTAAGGTGACCTTTCTTACTATAATCTGAATATGTGTAAACATGAGTAATTTTACCTATGGGTTGATCTTGTCTAGCGTCCGTAGTACTGGCTGATACTCTTAAACAAATGATGGTCTTTTCTTTAACAGCGGAAGCATTTGAATCATCAAATCCAGTACCATTACTAACTTGAGTCTCTTAGATCATCTTCTATCTTTAAAAATCTAGAATCAAGAAAATATTTAGACTCTCCAAAAGTTAGGCACTCTTTCTTCCAATAATCAGTAATATTTAGAAGGTTATCTTTCCCCCCTTAAATGTAAGAAAACTTATATACTAACAATCTTCACATGTGACTTCAAATCATTCATCAATTTATTATTATCCTCAACAACACCTTTTTTAACCCTAGAAACTTTAGAGTCCTTAATTCATCCTCTAAAACTCGATCCCTACCATCACTCCCTTTATTGAACACTTTTAAATTTTCAAAATCCATATTGCCCTTTGCCTTACCTTATATGTTTTCCCTTGTCAACCCCTCTGAGCCTTAATATTAGCCTTTCTTTTCATAACCCCAAAATCTCAAAACTAACTCCATATTGGAGTTTTAAACCATATATTACCTTCCTTACCTTTATTTGGAATGTTACTTGGGATTTAATTATGTACTTGTCTTGAGGTTGCAATTAAGCATATGAGAGTAGAAAAGTAAAGAAGAGAAAGTAGTGAAAAAGAGAAGAAAAAGGAGAAGTGAAAAACAAAAGAAAACAAAAGAAACATGATAAAAATAAGAAAAGAAAAAGAAAGATAAAGTTTTTACATGTGTAAATAATATTTGATTTCTCTCCCCATTGCATACCTAATGCTTATTATGGAAATTGTTTTCCAATTTTTGAAATTACCCGCAATTTCCCATTATCCCGAGTTTTCATCCCCAAACACTTTGAATCCGTACATATTCCTTTTCTTTCATAAACCTAACCCCAAAACCTATATTACAACCATATAAAGTCCTATGTGATCTTAGGGTGAATTTGATTTAAAAGTCATAATAGTTTTGATAATCTGTGAAAATGCATTTTGCCTCCTTTAATGAGCGGTATCTTTCATTGAGATTACAAATTTTTATTTTATATATAGCGTTCTTCATTTGTGACACGTGCGCGACCTAGTTTCCATTTACATTTACTCTTTATGCCCGCATGTCCCGTGTATTACCTCCATTTTCATAGTAATTTCATTTGTTAAGTGTAATACCCGGTGAGGATTGATATATGCATGCTTTAATGTTTAATATCCGATTTATATAAGTTTTTTCCAAATCATAATTTGCATGTGCTCGCTCCTCTCCCACATTTTAAGGTTTCAATTCGACGAAGTTCATTCTATAATGTTAATAATCTGGACTTTTATGTGAATTCATTCACTTTTTTATATAATGTGTTTGATATCTTGTTCGTATTGTTGAGTTTGTCGCATGTGATTGGGTATATTTTGAGGAAACTATATGATATTTGTGGGCTTCATCCCTGAAAACCGTCACGAGATGACACTCGTCCACTAGGGTAACCTAGGGGTTTAATGGCTTATTGCATACCCTATATGCAATCGCTCGCCCATGAAAGTGGCTTATATATTTTTTTCCCTCTGTTGTATATATCTCCCATTTTGTGATTTTCTTATAGTAGTTCTTCTTTGAATTTTATTACTAGGGAGTAGCAATGTGTTAGTTAGTGGGTGTGATTCGTATCGAATATTACACTATATACCCTTTTAACTTATGCATTTTAGCCCCCTCATGTACTTTAATGCCTATAATTACGCTTGTTAATTAGACAACCTATGTGTTATATGCTAACATCTTATTTGAGGTATAATTGAGTTGTTATAAGTATTAAAGTGCTTAGTATGAAGTTTGGGGGCGTTCCGGTAAAGTACTGTCGCGATTCGCACGTTCAAGGGAAAAATAGTAATTTATCACTTCGAGATTTTTGCCCGAAGCATTCACGAAAGTTGTAGCTCTCGGGCCAAGCTTCGCGTGGCCATAAATGGTTCTCGAATCGAAGTCCAAACGAAGGAAACACAAACCTTTAATCGGAGAAGAATTATAAGTTATTTAATTTATAATTTTATTAATATTTTAAAATTTTATTTAATTCCCCTTGTGTCCTTTTCTCTTTCACTTTTGCAGGAAGTTTCAAATTCAAATGGCGATTTTTGGTTTATGCTCGGGTTTTGGTTTCTTTCGAAATTAAGGGCTTGTGTTTGAAATTGAGTATAGATTTTGATGAAATACGCAGGTGGGTCTTGGCTTGTATGAATTATCGGGTTCTCGGAGTACCCATTTTGACATTTTCAATATTTTGGCCATTAATGGAGCTTGGAAGTGATTAGATTTTGCTAATTTTGCAGCTCCACTCCAACACGAAATGGGTCTTAGCTCACCATATGGAGGTTTTAGCCATTGCAACAATTTCATGGGTGGTCTCGGCATACAAACGCAGCCATGGTTTTGGTCCTTTTATGGCTATAGTTGCCCTTATTTATTTTTGGGCAATCGCATAGCAACAAAATGGGAAAGACAAATGTATCAGGTGCGAATCGATTCACACCTCAGCTAACCGATTCTCTTTGAAATGATGTCAAAATTTCTGAGCACCGAATTGATTCGTATTTTGGCGAATCGATTCGCTCCTCTATTTTGGCCCACTCCATTTTGCTACTATCCCATTTTTCTATTTTTTTTCTTTATTACTTAAGTTGGAGACTTATCTCCCTTTTTTAATTTCTTATTTCTTCTTCTTTATTTCTTTTTCTCACTTACTATAAATACACCACTTGGTGTATTTTAAGGATATTAGTTTTAGCTCTCTTTATCTAGTTTTATTTATTTATTTTTCTTTATTTCTTATTTTTTTAAGGATAGTGATTGGAGTTTATTTGGGGTTTATTTGTTGGAGTCTCCCCTCTCCTCCACCATTAATGTAAGTTGTCTTCTTATTTAAGCTTTGATCCTTTTCTTTATTTATATTTATTTTGTTCATGTCTAGATAAATTGGTGTAGTGCTAATTTAATTAGTTTTGCTTCATTAATTAGTTGTATTTACTTAATGTCATTTAATATGTTTAGCGGCTATGTTAAATTAGGCTGTGTCTGATTGAAATCACCTAAGGTTGTTTGGTTGCTTTGCTTTAGTGATGGGTTTTCTCGGCTTAATGCAATTGGGTTCTCCTAATTATTACGCCTAGGAGATTTAACGGGGTATATCATGTATGCCTCGAATTTATTGCCTTACGTGTGTAATTTTTGGGGTATTTGTTAACGCCGAAATCCTATTAGTCTTTCATACGAATTTAGGGATGTGACAACTTTTGATTTAATTAATTGACGAAATGAGACACGATCTTAATAATCTGCGAACCCATGTAACCGTTTTATACTAATTAACTCGGATGAGTGACATCCGACGCATCCTATAGTTTTTATTCCTTTGTTAACATAGTTTAAATACACTCATGCCTAGTTTATCTTTTCTTTCTTTTTAGTTGGAAAATTACCTTTTACACTTTTATTGTTGAAGTATTGAACCAATTAAATTCTAGCACTAGTCTCTAAGGATTTTCGATACCCGGATTTGGCCACTATACTCCCTTAAAAGAGTGTAGTCATAAGTTTAGTTTTTTTTATTGAGGAGGTGAACAAAAAACAACGATCAACGTTTTGACACCCGCTACTTTTTCTCCCTCAATCACTATCCTTTTCTGAAGAAGAAATCCCCAAGACTTGTCCTAACCACAATCATGCTCTTAATATCCCTGTTGAAGTTATGGGGAAATCTGTCCCATTATCTCTTGTTGATAACAGATCAACTATAAATATTTACCCGTTGAGGACCTTCAACTATTTGGGATTAAAAGTGAGCGACCTTGCTCTAACCTATACCGCCATACGTGCTTACTATAACACCCGTCGAGAAGTAATGGGATTTATCAAACTTGTAATAGGGGTTGGACCTATAAATCCTATTGTCGAATTCGAAGTCATCGACATCCCAGCCTATTTCAATCTGTTGCTTGGACGATCGTGGCTCCATAACATCAAAGGGGTGTCTTCTTCCCTTTATTAAAAATTAAAGTTCTTCGTCAACGGACAAGTTATCATTATCTTGGGAGACAGTGACAACATCAGGAATGCAGGCACCAGTAATTCGGTACTTGAGATACAACACGGGGTAAACGATGTGCTTCTATCAGGATTCCAAGTTGAACCACTCCTACTCCCAGTAGGGGATGACTTCAAAGATAGGGTTTGTCTAGAATATGACCCCCATGGAAACGTCAATGTAATCTAGATGTTCAAGGACATGCACTTCATGCTCGGACTAGGGATAGTGAAAATACAACAAGGGATAATTGAACCCATTATGTTGAAGGAGGCCTTTCCTTCCTATGGCTTGGGCTATCAGCCATCAGAAAAAAAATTAGATTGATCCGCCATCCTCGTTTAAGGAGGAGGTTATAATGTGCTAAAACTCTCTCAGGAGATTCCTTAAATGGAAGCTTCATCAGAGAGGGTGAAGATTTCCCCTTTTGCAGATTCCCTAAACCTTGGTATGACCATCTAAATAAGAGGAAAAAACCAAGAATGGATATCATCTTTCAAGACAACTACCCATGGGTTGAGTGTTCCCGACTTCGTGTACAACCACTCACTGAAAAGACCATAGCTGATATCGGGGATTCTGAGGGTAGTGGCTCCGAGGATTCTTTCAATTTAATAACACTGGGGATGACACTTTGCATGATCCACTCAGGGGCTACATCTTCAAATCCATCCTACCTCATCAAGGATGCTGATGCACCTCTTCTCAACTGTCATGCTGCACCTATGCAACTTTCTAATGTTCAACCTAACCTCGATGTTTACCCACTTTCCCCTTTAGTTGTTTCCCCTTACTCTGATGTAATCGAGATCTCCTTTGATGAGGTTCTCAATGTTGTTTTTGCTATCAATGAAATAAATAAAGATTTTGAGTATCTTGCTATGCCTTACATTAATTGTCTTGATTTTAATAAAACTCATGATGATGATGATTTTACAAATGAATAATTCTTGACTAATTTAAATAAGGTTAATAACAAACAACATAACCGGGTTTAAGTTAATGGAGATGAAGCTGTTGTTATTAATCTCGATTCTAGTAGCCAAATGTGCGAGATTAAGACTGGGGCCACCTTTAATATTCATGAGCGCATGCAAATCGAAGAACAACTAAAGGAATTCATAGATGTCTTTGCATGGTCCTACGATGATATGCCCGACATTAATCGTGAGATAGTCAAGCAACTCTCCCGAAATGCAAACTGGTCAAACAGAAACTGTGAAAGCTTCACACCAAATGGTCACTCAAAGTTAAAAAAGAAGTAGTCAAGCAACTGAACGTGGGCTTCATTCGTGTGATCTAATATCCCACATGGTTAGCCCATATTGTACATGTTCCAAAATTAGGAGGGAAGGTTTGCATGTGTGTCGACTATCGAGACCTGAATAAGTCTTCTCCCAAGGATGATTACCCACTACCCAACATCGACATGATTGTGGACAATATGTCCAGTCATGATCTCAAGTCATTCGTCGATGGGTTTTTCGGATATAATCAGATCAAGATGCAACCAGATCACCAAGAGAAAACCGCATTCATCACCAACTTGGGGAACCTTTTGTTTCACTAACATGCTATTTAGTCTAAAAAATGTAGGGGCTACCTACTAGAGGACTGCCATAACCATTATGCTTGATCTGATATACAAGGAAGTCGAGGTCTATGTAGATGAAATGATTTTCAAGTCCAAGACTAGGGAAGGCCATGTTCCCAGTATCTAAAAGTTCTTCAAACGATTGCGATAGTACCCGATGCATCTTAACCCACAAAATTGTGTCTTTGGCATTACTATAGGAAAACTCTTGGGATTCATGCTTAGTGAGAAAGGGATAGAAGAAGATCCTACCAAGATAAAAGCCATACTTGAGATGACACAACCTCGAATGGAAAAGAAAGTCCGAGGTTTCCTTGGGAAATTATAGTACATCAGTCGATTCATCAGCCAATTGACTTTCATCTATGAAACCATTTTCAAACTCCTCTGAAAAGATTCAAGCAAAGTCTGGATCGAAGCTTGCCAAGAAGTCTTTGACCGAATCAAGCAATACCTATGCCAACCTTTGGTGCTCATACCTCCACAACCTGATATTTCCTTACTCCTATACCTAATCGTAACCGATACTGCAGCTGGGGCTTTGCTATCCCAATACCTCAAAGAAACTCACAAAGAGAGAGCCATCTACTATGCCAGTCGAAAGTTGGCCATTTATGAAGTTAACTACAATGCCTTAGAAAAAGCATGTTTCGCTCTTGTATGGGTTACCCAAAAGCTATGGCACTATATGCTAGCCTTCCCACATCAAGCTTGTATCCCGAATGGATCCCATAAATTACCTACTCGAGAAGCCCTCCATATCCATACGAATGTCCTGCTGATTGATGCTCCTAGCTGAATTTGATATCACTTATGTCACGCAAAAGGCCATGAAAGGAAGAGCAATCTTTAACTACCTTACTGACTACCCTATGGAAGAGGCTGGTGTCTAGATCTCTGAGTTACCGGATGAGAATATACTTTGTGCCTCCCAAGAAGATCTTCGATGGCAAATGTTATATGACAGCGCTGCAATAAAAAAAGGGCATGACATTGGGATCCTTGTAATACCCCGTACTTTTGACTATAATTATTTTTGGGATTAATTAATTAATTAGCGTATTAATTGGAAATTAATCCGGGTTAAAAATACTAATGTGATGCGAGTTGGTATTTGATTATGTGCGTATATGATTATATATGAACTTGGTATTATAAAAATTTGTCGTGGGATTTATATACGGCATTTTAGAAATTTTGTTGAGACGCGTGGGACCGCCGCGTCACGGTATATTATTTTGTTAATAAAAGTGAATTTAAAATCTATAATCCGTATAGTCGTTTTGAGTGCGCCAACGCGTCCGGAAGGGTCGAGATAGTCAGAAAACACTAGCCGGGGGTATAGTTTGGGTCCCGGGGTATTTTTAGGCCATACCGGCAACTTAAAGGGTATTTTAGTAATTTGGTACTTTTGGGTAATTAAAGGTGACGAAAATTGAGAGTTGTAATCTGATAAGGAATTGACCCAACCAACCCTTTATTAACCCCATAAGCTACGTAGGTTATCATTTAGTCTTCCAACTCTCCCAAAGAAAACCCTAGCCACCATAGCCATCTTTGGAAGAAGAAAGCTTAGAGAGGAAGGGAAAGAGGAGGAATTGTGCAGAAAATCTGCAGAAAGAGATTACAAATCCAACACCAGATTCAGAAACAATCAAGGCAAGTGATTTATTCCATTTAAATTTCAGAGGATGCTTCTTCCATGTTAGATTATTCATAAATTTTGTATGTTCTTGGAAGATAATGAAAAATCCATAAGATTGGAGTTATTAGTTTAAATTTTGGGATATAGGTTACATGTAGAATGTTACTGGAAGATTATATTAAGAGAATTATCGACTTTTGTTATACCAAAAACGGATTTAAGATGAAGTTTATGAATGTTCTTGAGATAAAATCTGGAAATTAGGTTTTTGTTGAAGTTTGAACCATATGTAGCCTTTAGATGTTGAATTAGTGGTTTGTGGACGTTAGTAATATTGTAGGATTGTTATATGACATTACTATAACGTTATATCTGAGAATCATACGTTAGAAATAAGTTTTGGTACGTTTTCGAATCTGCAGAACGAAGCAGTCCGTAGCCATACCTGTTCAATCGATCGATCGACATTCATCAGTCGATCGATCGACTAGATCGATCGATCGATATTCATAGGTCGATCGATCGACCTTCCCAGAATGAGTAAAATTTTCCTTAATTTGATTTTAATGGTGGAAACCCTCGGAGAATATGTTTGGAGAACTTATGAATACCCTCACCCTTAAGGAGACCAGTAGGTGTGATTATTATAATGGACTTTAATTAGAATACAATTCGAGGAATTATTCTAGATTATTGAAATTCGTTAGTAAGGTAACGTTTGGGTTAAGAGTGTAAAATTGTGTAAATTGACGAAATAAGGTTTAGAGCAGAAGTAAAGACCTTAGGAATAAAGATGTTATATTTGGGAAAAATCGGAACCTAATAATCTATTATAGATAGGTTTTAGGGTTAAGGGACTACGACGTGAGACGTGTTGGTAATTTAACTTTATATTAACGGGAGACTTGAAATACATAAGTTTGGAATTATGGTATTATGATGTAGCTTATACCTTATATAAATGGTGATATCTAAGATGTGTGAATGCTTAGTATATAGTTTATGTGTATGACATACCTACCATACTTACTATCACGGGAGGTTGCGTTCGCTTAGGACCCTCTAATCCTTGTGTGCCTACGGGGGGGATATAGACTGGTACCTTGATGAACATAGGTCATTGAAAGACTTATTGTGATATTAATAAGTCCGCGGATCGTGGGAGCGTAGGTATGTGCGTGACCCATGTGAAGGTGACTGTGTTCGCCTCCATTATTTGTGATGTTGTTATTTGAGAAGTATTCCTGAGAGATTCGGAATATGTGATCCTTATGTACGTGATGTACCGGGATGGATAGCAGAGTATGTGTGCACCGGAGCTTAGTTCTCGGGGTGCTTATATTGTATATTTATGATGTGAATAATATACATTTAATTTAATGAGAACTTTCATGTTAATGTAGTGAACATATATATATCACGGTATTATTTTGAGAAACAAAATGGGTTAGCTAGTAGTATAATATATTGCATATTGAGCATCTGAGTTTATATTAAACCCCTATTTAATTACGAGCGTTATAATAGAACCAAGTAATAATGGCAGGTCCTATGATAAGTCTAGCTAGATTCGATGTCACTTAGCTAGTGGTTTGTGTCGTTATAGATGGGTACTTACGTTAGGAGTGCACAGTTAGTCGAGAGGTGAGAATTTAATGTGAGTGCACGTCCTAACATGTACTTTGCATTTAATGTTTTAAATGTTTTAAAGCACTTGCAGGTTTTTAAAATGATTTCCACTTTCGGGCTCTGACCCATTTGCTTTCAAATATATTTTCTTGTAAAACCATTTTAGGTGCCCAGCCACAAGGACACCAAGCATAGGATTCTCATTCAGATGACGAGCTGTAGCTGTTTGTGGAAGCTACAGGGACTTGCATGTAGACGCTTCTCTCATTTGGATTCCAGTCTCAGCATCTATCAGTTGTAGGGCATGTTGCCCAATTCTATTAGACATTTTTACATTTCAGTTTTCAGACTCTAGCATGTATATTCAGTTTTAGTTATTTATTTCAGTTTACTTATCAGTTGTGGGATTTGTATTGAGGAGTTTTTCCTCCAGAGTTTATTTACATTTTGTGATGGTTATTCGTTTTACTTCAGTATGGTGAATGGTGTTATTTAGTTATTCATTACTCTTGTTGCATGTTAATCAGATTTAATAAAATTTGGCACTTACTTTTTAAATACTAGGTGGTTAGAAATAATAAAACGTTTTCGACAGTGATGCTATTAACTGAGCCAACTTGGCATTTTGAATTAATTTTATAAAGGAGTAGCTACCCGGTGTTTAATTAGTCGGGGTGTCACAGGTGGTATCAGAGCATCAGGTTCTAGTGTCCTTAGGATCTGACGGCTTATTATGTTTTCCGCTGAGCTTTCTTTGATATAGAGCCCTAAATATTACGAATGTTGTATTCATCTCTGTACTTTGGGAATTCGTACTTCCGCGGTTTGTTTATTTGAATGATGAACTCATCCAAATTTACTTAAATTTTCAGATGGATCGTCAAGAAAAACTAGCTCGAACGGTTGAGGGAATCAACGGGCAAGATCGACTCACACCTCGGGTATCCCTGGAGAGAATATCAACAGTCGAGTTAGCAAGTATCGTGGCACAAGCAGTTACCACTGCAGTTTTACAATACCAAGAACGCAACATACAACTAGAAGGAGGCAAAAGACCTAGAGAGGTTAGCCAAGTGCATGAGAATAAGGCAGACAAATGTGCGAGGACCCCGAGAATTCAACTACCGATTACCCAAGACCGAGTCGGTTCTAATCGACAACGTGGTACAATGAAGCATTTTCGAAAGGAGAATAAAGTTCCAAGTCTTCAAGGACGACATCGTCAACAGCAGAGTCAGAGGGGGAGTAACTTCAGAGGCCGATGTTTTGTGTGTGGCACACACGGCCATAGACGCCGGAATTTCCCAGAAGGTGTTAGAGCTCCCCAGCAGCAGGATGCCCGTAATGATCCACCGGGGCCACTGTTTACAATCGCTCTCCCAGCACCAGCTCAGGTACTAGCCCTACCAACCTTTCCAGTAGCTCCAGTGCAACAAGGGCAGAATGGTCGACAACGGTTTCAACAGGGTCAGCAATGCCAGGGCAGAAATGATAACGCTCACCGAGGCCGTGGTCATCATGGGCAGCGAGGAGGAAACTTCCAAGGGAAGTGTTTCAAATGTGATAAGATTGGCCACAAACGTCAGGATTGTCCTGATAAGAGCAGAATACCCCCGCAGCAGCAGCAGGGTGCCCGACATGAGCCGCAGAGGTCGCCTTTACCGCCTGCTCTTCCAACTTCAGCCCAGGTGATAGAATTACCAGCTATTCCAGCTTTTCCGGTGCAGCAAGGACAATTACAGTATGGACGTGTCTACAACGTTCACCAGGCTGCAGTTCCACAGGCACCGCCCGCGATTGAGGGTACGTTTCCTATCCATGGCACTATGGGTCGGGTGTTATTTGATACGGGTGCTACACACTGTTTTATTGCTACACACTTCGCGAAAGCTTTAGGATTGTTAGCTACGGCAGAGAGCTCAGTGACGTGTGTCGACTCACCATTAGGGAATGGGTCGCTTATTTTTCTTTATATGCCGGGGAGTGGGGGTAGAGGTTGGTGGTTTGGTATTACCTGCGGACATGTTAGTGTTAGACATGCATGTTCACGATGTGATCATCGGTATGGATTGGCTCGTAGCATATAGGGCCATGATTGACTGCTTCAGCAGGAGCATTGTTTTTGCCATTCCGGGGCAAGAGATGTTTGTAGTGGCGATGCCTCGCCCAGAGGGAGGATCGACCGCTCATCTGTATTACATTGAGGAGGATACCTCTAAGGAGGTTGTGATTCCTTTGGATTCGATCCCGGTTGTCAGGGAGTATTCAGCTGTGTTTCAGGAGATACCAGGCTTTCCACCCAGTCGAGAGATAGACTTCGTTATAGATTTGCTACCGGGTACGAGACCTATAGCACGCGCACCGTACCGTATGGCTCCAGCTGAGATGCGAGAGTTACGGGATCAGATAGAGCAGCTGTTAGGACAGGGCTTTATTCGTAGGAGTACCTCACCTTGGGGCGCTCCAGTTTTGTTTGTGAAGAAGAGGGATGGTTCACTGCGTTTGTGCGTGGACTACCGAGAGTTGAATAAGGTCACGATACGGAATAAGTATCCGTTGCCTCGAATCGATGACTTATTCGACCAGTTGAGAGGAGCTTCTTTCTTCTCAAAGATTGATTTAAGATCAGGATACCATCAGTTGCGTATCAGGGAGGAGGATGTCTCGAAGACAGTGTTCTTGTCGAGATATGGTTCTTATGAGTTTCGGGTTATGCCTTTCGGCTTGACCAACGCTCCAGCAGTGTTTATAGACTTGATGAACAGGGTGTTCAGAGATTTCCTCGATCAGTTTGTCATTGTCTTCATTGATGACATTCTGGTCTACTCTCGGACAGAGGAGGAGCACGCCGAGCATTTGAGGCAGGTTTTGCAGACACTTCGTCAGAACGAGCTGTATGCAAAATATGAGAAGTGCGGGTTTTGGCTGAAGGAAGTCCAGTTCTTGGGTCACATTATTTCCGACCAGGGAATATCTGTCGATCCGGGGAAGGTGTCAGCGGTGAGGGAGTGGGGTCAGCCCGCGACACCAACAGAGATTCGTAGTTTCTTGGGCTTAGCAGGATACTACAGGAGGTTTATTCGGGGTTTCTCGGAGATAGCAGGTCCTTTGACACATCTTACTCGTAAGGGTGTGCCATATATCTGGAGTGATGCCTGTCAGTTGGCATTCGATGAGTTGAAGGACAAATTGACCTCAGCACCTGTGTTAGCATTGCCGAAACCGGGAGTTGAGTATTTGGTTTACACCGATGCGTCTTTGCAAGGGCTTGGAGGTGTTTTGCAGCAGGAGAGACAGGCCATAGCTTATGCTTCCCGTAAGCTTAAAGCCTCATGAGAAGAATTACCCCACGTATGATTTGGAGTTGGCAGCAGTAGTATTTGCCTTACGGATTTGGAGGCACTATCTTTTGGGGGAGAAGTTTCAGCTGTTCATGGACCACAAGTCACTACAGTATCTATTCACGCAGAAGGAATTGAATATGCGGCAGCGTAGGTGGCTTAAATTTGTGAAGAACTACCAGTTCGACATCCAGTACCACCCAGGAAAGGCTAACGTGGTAGCAGACGCGTTGAGCCGCAGGCCAGCAGATGAGGTGGCAGAGGTGTGGAAAGCTAAGTGGAAGGAATTGGGACACCAGGATGCAGTGGCCCGATCTTTCATGTCTGTGATGACTCGTTCTGTCAGGAGCAGATAGTTCGATTACTAGCAGAGGGAGATGAGTCATATACCGTTAGCTCAGACGGGGGATTGCGCTTCAATGGGAGGTTGGTAGTTCCGGAAGGGGAAGAATTGCGGCACGATGTTATGGCTAGGTCGCACGGCTCACGGTTCGCGGTACATTCCGGAGGGGACAAAATGTACCAAGACATGAGACGGCAATATTGGTGGAGCGGTATGAAGAAAGATATCGCTGAGTTTGTCTCGAAATGCGCCACTTGTCAGCTTGTAAAAGTGGACCATCAGAGACCAGCAGGATTGCTACGGCCGTTGGAGGTTCCGGTGTGGATGTGGGAGAGCATATCCATGGATTTTGTCACGGGGTTACCTACGTCGCAGAGGGGTCACGACTCCGTTTGGGTAATTGTGGACAGGTTGTCCAAGGTCGCTCACTTCTTACCCGTAAGGACTGACTACACTACGGGACAGTATGCCCAGCTTTTCATTTCAGAGATTGTGAGACTTCACGGTGTGCCCCTGAATATCGTGTCTGACAGAGATAAGATATTTGTTTCGAGGTTTTGGGAGAGTTTCCAGGAGGCCATGGGGACGGAATTGCGGTTGA
The DNA here is from genome assembly GCA_949130495.1 of Sambucus nigra. Classification (NCBI taxonomy): domain Eukaryota; kingdom Viridiplantae; phylum Streptophyta; class Magnoliopsida; order Dipsacales; family Adoxaceae; genus Sambucus; species Sambucus nigra. Next base: position 641,844,848 of record OX422209.1, on the reverse strand, counting down.
GTACGGCGTATCACCCGTAGACCGATGGGCAGACAAAGCGCACCAACCAGATGTTAGAGGACATGCTACGCATGTGCATTATTGACTTCGGGGGTGGATGGGAGCAGTACCTTCCACTGGTGGATTTTGCTTACAACAACTCCTATCAGTTCACGATTGGCATGGCTCCGTTTGAGGCATTGTACGGCAGACCTTGTCGTTCCCCAGCCTGTTGGTTGGAGGTGGGGAACAACAAATTACTTGGGCCAGAAGTGATCCAGGATACTTCAGCAAGGATTGAGTTAGTTCGGAGTCGCATTCGGGTAGCTCAAGACAGGCAGAAGAGTTATGCTGATACGAAGAGATTTTTTAAGGAGTTCCAAGTGGGGGACCAGGTTTTGCTCAGGGTATCTCCGATGAAGGGGATTATGCGATTCGGGAAGAAGGGGAAGTTGGCACCGAGGTATGTGGGGCCGTTTCCTATTATTGAGCGGATAGGACCGGTTGCATATAGACTTGGACTACCGGAGCACTTGCATCGGATTCACGACGTGTTCCATATTTCCTCGCTGAGGAAATACCTTAGGGACAATTTGGCTCATTCTCACATTGCTGTGGAGGACATCGATCTCCAGCCGGATAGCTCTTACGAGGAGGGGCCAATTGCTATTTTGGAATGAAGCGAGAGGAAACTGCGGTCAAAGATAGTCACGTTAGTGCGTGTTCAGTGGCGACATCACAATGTCGAGGAGTCCACATGGGAGCGCGAGGATGAGATGCGCGAACGTTATCCAGAACTGTTTTTAGCAGGTACTTTCTAGTTTCGAATTTCGGGACGAAATTCAGTTATTAGGGGGGAAGTATGTAATACCCCGTACTTTTGACTATAATTATTTTTGGGATTAATTAATTAATTAGCGTATTAATTGGAAATTAATTCTGGTTAAAAATACTAATGTGATGCGAGTTGGTATTTGATTATGTGCGTATATGATTATATATGAACTTGGTATTATAAAAATTTGTCGTGGGATTTATATACGGCATTTTAGAAATTTTGTTGAGACGCGTGGGACCGCCGCGTCACGGTATATTATTTTGTTAATAAAAGTGAATTTAAAATCTATAATCTGTATAGTCATTTTGAGTGCGCCAAAGCGTCCGGAAGGGTCGAGATAGTCAGAAAACACTAGCCGGGGGTATAGTTTGGGTCCCGGGGTATTTTTAGGCCATACCGGCAACTTAAAGGGTATTTTAGTAATTTGGTACTTTTGGGTAATTAAAGGTGACGAAAATTGAGAGTTGTAATCTGATAAGGAATTGACCCAACCAACCCTTTATTAACCCCATAAGCTACGTAGGTTATCATTTAGTCTTCCAACTCTCCCAAAGAAAACCCTAGCCACCATAGCCATCTTTGGAAGAAGAAAGCTTAGAGAGGAAGGGAAAGAGGAGGAATTGTGCAGAAAATCTGCAGAAAGAGATTACAAATCCAACACCAGATTCAGAAACAATCAAGGCAAGTGATTTATTCCATTTAAATTTCAGAGGATGCTTCTTCCATGTTAGATTATTCATAAATTTTGTATGTTCTTGGAAGATAATGAAAAATCCATAAGATTGGAGTTATTAGTTTAAATTTTGGGATATAGGTTACATGTAAAATGTTACTGGAAGATTATATTAAGAGAATTATCGACTTTTGTTATACCAAAAATGGATTTAAGATGAAGTTTATGAATGTTCTTGAGATAAAATCTGGAAATTAGGTTTTTGTTGAAGTTTGAACCATATGTAGCCTTTAGATGTTGAATTAGTGGTTTGTGGACGTTAGTAATATTGTAGGATTGTTATATGACATTACTATAACGTTATATCTGAGAATCATACGTTAGAAATAAGTTTTGGGACGTTTTCGAATCTGCAGAACGAAGCAGTCCGTAGCCATACCTGTTCGATCGATCGATCGACATTCATCAGTCGATCGATCGACTAGATCGATCGATCGATATTCATAGGTCGATCGATCGACCTTCCCAGAATGAGTAAAATTTTCCTTAATTTGATTTTAATGGTGGAAACCCTCGGAGAATATGTTTGGAGAACTTATGAATACCCTCACCCTTAAGGAGACCAGTAGGTGTGATTATTATAATGGACTTTAATTAGAATACAATTCGAGGAATTATTCTAGATTATTGAAATTCGTTAGTAAGGTAACGTTTGGGTTAAGAGTGTAAAATTGTGTAAATTGACGAAATAAGGTTTAGAGCAGAAGTAAAGACCTTAGGAATAAAGATGTTATATTTGGGAAAAATCGGAACCTAATAATCTATTATAGATAGGTTTTAGGGTTAAGGGACTACGACGTGAGACGTGTTGGTAATTTAACTTTATATTAACGGGAGACTTGAAATACATAAGTTTGGAATAATGGTATTATGATGTAGCTTATACCTTATATAAATGGTGATATCTAAGATGTGTGAATGCTTAGTATATAGTTTATGTGTATGACATACCTACCATACTTGCTATCACGGGAGGTTGCGTTCGCTTAGGACCCTCTAATCCTTGTGTGCCTACGGGGGGGATATAGACTGGTACCTTGATGAACATAGGTCATTGAAAGACTTATTGTGATATTAATAAGTCCGCGGATCGTGGGAGCGTAGGTATGTGCGTGACCCATGTGAAGGTGACTGTGTTCGCCTCCATTATTTGTGATGTTGTTATTTGAGAACTATTCCTGAGAGATTCGGAATATGTGATCCTTATGTACGTGATGTACCGGGATGGATAGCAGAGTATGTGTGCACCGGAGCTTAGTTCTCGGGGTGCTTATATTGTATATTTATGATGTGAATAATATACATTTAATTTAATGAGAACTTTCATGTTAATGTAGTGAACATATATATATCACGGTATTATTTTGAGAAACAAAATGGGTTAGCTAGTAGTATAATATATTGGATATTGAGCATCTGAGTTTATATTAAACCCCTATTTAATTACGAGCGTTATAATAGAACCAAGTAATAATGGCAGGTCCTATGATAAGTCTAGCTAGATTCGATGTCACTTAGCTAGTGGTTTGTGTCGTTATAGATGGGTACTTACGTTAGGAGTGCACAGTTAGTCGAGAGGTGAGAATTTAATGTGAGTGCACGTCCTAACATGTACTTTGCATTTAATGTTTTAAATGTTTTAAAGCACTTGCAGGTTTTTAAAATGATTTCCACTTTCGGGCTCTGACCCATTTTCTTTCAAATATATTTTCTTGTAAAACCATTTTAGGTGCCCAGCCACAAGGACATCAAGCATAGGATTCTCATTCAGATGACGAGCTGTAGCTGTTTGTGGAAGCTACAGGGACTTGCATGTAGACGCTTCTCTCATTTGGATTCCAGTCTCAGCATCTATCAGTTGTAGGGCATGTTGCCCAATTCTATTAGACATTTTTACATTTCAGTTTTCAGACTCTAGCATGTATTGCTCAGTATTCAGTTTTAGTTATTTATTTCAGTTTACTTATCAGTTGTGGGATTTATATTGAGGAGTTTTTCCTCCAGAGTTTATTTACATTTTGTGATGGTTATTCGTTTTACTTCAGTATGGTGAATGGTGTTATTTAGTTATTCATTACTCTTGTTGCATGTTAATCAGATTTAATAAAATTTGGCACTTACTTTTTAAATACTAGGTGGTTAGAAATAATAAAACGTTTTCGACAGTGATGCTATTAACTGAGCCAACTTGGCATTTTGAATTAATTTTATAAAGGAGTAGCTACCCGGTGTTTAATTAGTCGGGGTGTCACAATCCTCTTCATTTCCCATGATAACTCTCACACTCCCACTGCCATCAAATTGGATTTTCCTTTCTCCAACAACATGACTAAATACGAGGGATGCACGGTAGGCCTCAAAGTTTCCCTTAAGAAAGGAATTTAATTCCTCGATGTCTACGGGGATTCATCGCCTATCATCGGTTAAGTACTTAGAAACTGTAAAGTCAAGGACGAGAAACTCTTACCCTTCCATGCCCACCTAAAAGAGCTAACTTTCTAATTCTAAGAAATCACCTTCCACTACCTACCCCGAGAAAAGAATAACCTAGCCAATGCCCTTGCTACCTTAGCCTCCATGATTGACATGCCCAAGGGAATAACCAAGGCCCCTTCGCTTGTCTAAAAATAAGACAAACCAACCCACTACTACCACATTGAGCTTGGCACAGAGGAAGATCTCAAGATAGATGAATACTTGTACTATAATATTTGGCGCCTCTTTAAATATGGTAGGTATACCCAAGGATCTAACAAGAAAGACCAAGAAACTTTCCACAGACTAGGTACCTAGTACATTATCTGTGATAAAGAACTGTTTAAGAGAAACTTCGATGGAACCCATTTGCACTGCATCGTAGAGGTTGGCATTAAAGAAATGATGCAGAAAATCCAGAGCGGGGAATGCAGACCCCACACGAACGGCCATATGCTCGCTAAGAAGATCTTCCGATAGGGTTACTACTGAACTACTACGATTAAATATTGCATAGCCTACATTTGAAGATGCCTCAAATGCCAGCAGTTTTCCAACCTACAACATTTTTCCCCATGGGAATTGTACAACATGACTTCTCCCTGGTCGTTCTACACATAGGGCATTGACATCATAGGGAAAGTTACACCGAAAGCATCCAACGAGCATGAATTAATCCTAATCTCCATTGACTACTTCACCAAATGGGTCAAAGCTGAGTCATACGCAGTTCTGAATGCCAAGAAAGTGGCAAAGTTCATCAAGAAAAACATCATCTATCGATATAGGGTCCCATATGAGCTGGTATTAGACAAGGGGTTACATTTTGAGGCAGAAGTTACAGAGGTGGTCCACGAGTATGGAGTTTAAAGACATAAATCTTCTCCATACCGACCTCGAACCAACAAAGCAGTCGAAGCAGCCAATAAGAATCTCAAATCCATTATCATCTAGATGATGGAGAGTTGTCATGATTGGGCTGAGAGGATCCCCTACTCCCTCTGGGTATACCGCACTATAGTTTGAACCTCTACAAGAGATACCCCTTACTTTCTAGTCTACGGCATGGAAGAAGTCCTACCAGTGGAACTGGAAATCCCTTTGCTACGCGTAATACTTGAAAGCAAAGTCAGCGAGGAAGATTGGCACCAAAGAGGTCTTAACGAGATGTCCCTTTTGGACGAAAAAAGGCTAAAAGCCCTATCACATACAAGGGTACTATCACCGTATAGCGCGATCATTAAACAAGTGAGTCAAGGACCTTGGTGTCCAAAAAGGGGACTTGGCCCTCAAAAAAATAGTAGAGCCCATCTGGAACACCAGAGGGAATTCAAGCCCAATTGGATAGCCCATACGTCATGAAGAAGATCTTGTCATGCGGGGTCGTTGTGCTTATCGACATGGATGGATAAGAAATGGTGCGTCCAGTCAACCTGGACTGCCTCAAAAAATTCTACCCATAGTCCAAAATCTCGGCGCGCTATGACTCTTTTCATCTCCCTTCTATTCTAAAAAAAATATTTCAATCTTCATTTCCCCCTAATCAGAACTATGTGGGGCATAATCCTCTAAAAATATTTTTTAAAATTTTTTCAAAACCCTCAGAGGTACGTAGGCATCTCATCCATTTACATGAGCACGACCCCCTTATTTTTAAAAAAATGTTATTCTTCTCTTATCCCCGAGATCAACAGTTCATTTTTAACATATACATGAACAAAAGGATTATGTATTACCTAGTGATTGGTATAGATAATTCCAAATGTAAAACTCATCAAGAGGAACAACTTGATAATCAAAAACTTAGTTATTTCATTATTCAAAATTTCAGTACGATTACATCGGCATAGGGAGTCAAACGACTTCCCTTGCCAGCCTACTCCTACCTTCCTAAAACAAAGATAAAACGAAGCCCCACTACTCCTGGAAATCACCATCCACTTATTCCCATAAAAACACCATACAAAAAGCTTCACAAATCCTACCCGGAGCTACCAGAGGAACCAGCATCATCACCTGCATACTGGGGTCCCCAAACTGCCCCTGTCTGAATGGTGTATCGTAGACGCTCCATAGAGCGATAAGATAGAAATATCTTGGGGAAAACCACAACACCTCCCTCTATGGTGTCAAATATAGCAAACCACCTTTGCCCAGTCTCCACAACCAGTAACTTGTCCACTACCTTCTTCCACAACCACTTCATGTAGTCCCCAGAGACATGCCAGACATTACCCACAGATTGGGAGGGACGAGTAGATGGATGATGATTCTCCCACGATTCTCCCATGGATGACGATTCTCCCACAAGTCCTCCATAGGAAAGAAGTTTTGTGTCCATGGTGGCAAAATTTATTCCAAACCAAAAGTGGCGCAGCAACCACAAAGGAAAGTAGAAAAAGGTCTGCCTGAGGCAAACCAACCGGACATATTGGTACTCCCCGAGTTCCAAAATGAGAAGCAGCTCCAGCCACCAAGGCACTGACCATCACAAGACTTGAGCCCCGTGCTTTAAAAACCAGTTCCCTCATCTCTCAATATCCAGGACTACACTAATGAAATAGCACGAGAAAAAGTTTGGCACTACCGACAAAGGATACTGAGGTGGGACCACCATACGGAACCTTCGACAATCACATAAACAACAACACACGGATCCCTCTCGGTAAGTCAGAATGACCCTCCCTCCAGGCATCCAGACCATTCAAAGTCTCCACCAGTATCAACACCATAGGATTGCAATGGTATGACATCGAGGAAATGATAGTCACAAGTTGGGGGTCCACTAGCATATCCCCAGTCACTAACAACACTTTTGAAATCAGGCCCAGAATAACGACCCGAGCATAGCCGGAATCGCCCACATCCTATGAATGCACGGATCATAGCACCACCATAAGGGAAATCATTCCTCTCGTAACCAACAACCTGGCTACTGAAGGCGAGATATTCAGAAGTACAATAAAAAATTCCCTAGGAGAATGTGAAAACTCAGGCAAAGTCGTAGCAGTGCTGGGATTTATCCCCAGCATGGCATAAAATTCCGCGTAGGTACGGAAATTTTCATCCAACCCAAAGAGAAAGACACGACCTTCGGGGTACCAAAATTCCATGACTGCCATCAACATATTCCACTCAATGGGATGGTTACGCCAAAAAGAGACTCGCCGCATATGGAAATCTTCATAATCAACATTGTAAGAACACATTGCTTCTAAGGCTTTGAGGTAGTTGGCAAACTCAATGCTACCACGGAGAGACATCTTTCAAAACAAGAAGATAATGAGCAAATAAGAATGTAAAGGAGAAGGGAAATGAAAGTGTGAGGAGAAAAGCCCCATTTACACCCCCTATTTATACTTGAAAACTCTCAAGCAAAGACAAGAAACCCTACAAAAATCGGAGGAAAACATGCCCCACCAAGTACCAAAAAATTGAAGAAAGTGCAATAAAAGCCTTGGGTTGATTGGACTGAACTGATATGCCGATAGTCAGGATAGGGGTCATGCGATCGGCAACCCCCTAGTTGGGAAAATCCCCTTTTCCTTTTTTGTGAAAATAAAAAAACCTAATAAAAAATAATTTTTATCTTAAGGGAATTCTGAATTTCCTTATGCTTTTACTTATCCCATTTGAAAAATAAAATCCTTCTCAAATCAATTTTCAAATCCTTTTTATGGTCTCAGCAGTAAAGTAAAAAGAGTATGCGCACTAATCACTGAAGCAGAAATTAATAAAAAATTTATTTTTATTTGCATATATTCTTTTTTGTATTACGTTGATATCTTGCAGGAAAAAATAATGAGACTCAGCCCGAACCCAATTTTCTTTCTCTCTCTCCCTTCACCTGCAAACTCTCTCTCTTCTTTCTTTCTCGTCTCTTCTCTCTAAGAACATCCATACCTACGGCGCACCCTCTTCCCCCTGCGGTGAGAAGATGTGCCACCACTTCCATAGCTCGACCCTTACCCTGACGAGGCAGATGGCACCAAGTAAGAAGGGACCAAAACAACCTTAAGGATATGGGCAGTCACCGAAAATATACAATACCTAATATCCCTCAGCCAAGTGGTGGAGACCCGGATGTGCTGCAAAAGAAAATAAATAATTAAATCAGTTAAGTATGAAAGAAGAAGAAAGGAGTCAGGATATCAAAAGACAAAGAGGTAAAAAGTTTACCTCAGGTCGAAGGACCTCCTCTGTTAGCCCAACTCCTTCGGGTCCATCTCATTGGGTATTATGCTATAAACGCACCAGCCCTCCATCATCTCATTGGATGTTTTAACCATGCGGAAACAGTCATATAAAGGGAGCCTCCGAGGTCGTCGTCGCCACTGAAGTCGACACATCGCCCGTACTGTGGGAGGACCCCACCTTCCGACTCAAACCCGCATCAGGAAGAGTCATCACATGCATATACTGGGATGCATGAACCAGCTCAACATGAAACCTATATAATGATACAACATAGCCGTGTCAGTATACATGGAGTAAGGTTCACCCATTATTGTCCCTACCCGGGCATCCTCTAATATCTCCCGCACTCGCCTCATGAACACAGGGGCCTTCTTCGGTGGCACCGCAACCTCATCCTCCATGATCTGTCGGACTACCCTCCCCCGGAGGTACCAAGAGTACCCAAACTCATGCACTAGTAGACGTCGCATCTGTACATGTCCCCTAGTCACCCCAGTGTGACGAATTGTCGTCCTCAAAGGATAAATGGTCACCTGCAAATCCCTAGCAAGAGAAAATGGTCAATATCAATAAAAAACCATCAAAGGAAAGGACAGTGTCAAGATAAAAGAAGGCTTACCTGCTCTCTCATCAGGCCATTCAAGACCTGACGCACCGCCTCTAAAGAGAGAGACTTCTTCGACTATCGGTTGGACCTCCGCCACTGATACATACGGAAGAAGTCCCTAATAGAGTCAAACTTCAAAGATATCAACTGGGTGTTTAACCCAGTCACCTCATAAAACCAAGTTTGCAAAGGTCAAAGGCGAGTAATTAAGAAATCAAGAATAAACTGTAAGAGGGTAGTTTAGTTTAGATGGAGGCATAACCCCTTTTGAGTACAGTAATAATAAGTTAACCAGTAACACTATTGATTAATCACAAGACACGCAATCATAACTTAGTGAAGATAAACTCAATTTGAACTCACAAATTTCTCGTATATAACTCAGAAGACAATAATGAACTCAGAAGTAACTCGTTTAGAGGGAGAGAGAAGTAAGTACCCTAGATACACCTTGGCAGGAAGCCAAACACGCCAACTCTGAAAGGTCTCCGATCAGATATTAAAATCTTCGTAATAAATGACCATGGTGGATGAGTAAAAGCTCTAGTTTTGCAATAACTTCTTTCTTTCTTGATGATAATCTCTCTGTCTCTCTAGCCAATAATCCCTAGGAAATAACTTTTTCCTCTTAGAAGTGGTTGAGGCCAATAAACAACCTCCCCACACACCACTCCCGAGACGGCTCTGTCATTCATAACTATGAAAGACATCCCTCATACTTTATGTCATAGACATTAAATGCTTGATGGACTAGTTAGATCCACGTCATAAACATTAAATTCTAAGACTTGCCTTTTGCCTAACCACTGTGCGCCAGGGGGCTATCGTCACCGAGGTGGCTCACCAACTGTCTGACATCCCCAAATACCATGGTGGTTTACTCAAGTGCAGATTTGACATTGCCTAGCTGGCTAGTGACATCCCATAAAGTAGATATGACATTAAGTAAATGGTTGTTTGGATCACAACTCAACGCCCGATGGAACTCAAGGCTTCTCTACCCAAGGTTCTACGATCAAGGTCTTGTGGTATTTTACCTGGTGTATCTAAGATGGTAAGGATAATCCCCAATGGTAACTCACTTCTCGATCCTCCAAACCAGGTCCCTCTGAAGTTCCCAGGGTGAGGTCTTTAGATAGAGCATGAAAGCTCTCCCAGGCCCTACCAGACATGGACTCTCGCGAGTACCGTTAGACCTCGCACTAAATATCATTATAATCATTACAACTCATAGTCAATATAAATAAGAAGATACGACAAGACTAAGTAAAATAGTAGGACTAAGGGGTGAGCTCTCTCGACCATCCTCTTCGTTGGAAGATCCCCTGGGCTGCCACGCTGAACTACCTCGCTTGGGCTGCCTTTTTGAGCTCCATCGCTGCGTCACTGAGCTACATCACTTGAGATGCATCGCTGCCTTACTGAACTGCGTCAATTGAGATGCATAGATGCCTTAATCCCTTGAGTCTATTGTATTAACTGGGCGAATTAACTTTAATCTCGAGATCTTCAAGCCCCCCACATTTTCCCCTTCGTTGAGAGATTTGTTATGGGAACAAGAAATATCTGCACGAAAACTTCTCAATCCGATGAACCTTGGCATCTCTATCTTCGTTACGACTCATGCCGTTATCACTTCCAGGAAAAAAATAAAATTCTCCCTAATGTACCTGAACCAAAGCGCTGCGAATTGTCGGCGATTGGCGAAGGGACATTGCCATTTTTTCCTATCGCTCAGCTTCAAAATTTATGTCTTTGCTTCCTTAGCTAACTAAAATTCTCCCGTCTCTGATGTTGTGGAGTATAGTTGTAAGCAGTGAGTTTTTGCATTAGGACTTCCCCTATCGTTGAGACTTGTGGGATTCTCTCTTATAAACTTTACCCTGGGAAATTCTCCCTATTTGGAGGTGCTACTTCGTTTGGGCTCTGCCGTGTCATCATTTCTTCATGTTTGTGAAAGAAAAAAATTCTCCCTGATGTATCTGTGTTACAATTAAACATCATTTGGACTTGTGGCAAGGGGACATCGCAGCTTTTTTAACCATTGGGACAACTTTTGTGTTAGGTGCTATTGGATATGTCTGACAAAAATTCTGGCACCAAAACTCAAACTTGCCTAGGAAGAAAATCCTTTTTGTACCCCATGCATCACTTTACTAATGACGTGGTGCTATCTTTTCAACTGTCAGGACACTCCCCGAAGTGCCACGTGTCCACTTGAAATGATTATTGGCGTCTTTGCGCGTGCGTTAGTGGGAAAATCAAAAGATGAGTTTGAAAGATTACAAACGTCTATTTTTTAAAAGCAGTTAGCCATTTTTGCCTTTATCTTCTTTAAACTCCCAATGCTTTTTTAGAGAGAGAAAGATTCAAACAACCATTGTTAATAAGGTTTTCTCTGCTTCTCTCCCTTTCATCATATCTTTCACTGCCACTTATCATGGCTTCTTCAAGCATTCCACTTACGCCTGTAACTAATGCTCCGTCTACAACAATCCTTGCCCCTGTTGCTGCTTTCTCCCTAGATGTCACTACCCTGGTGGTAGCGCACCAAGAATAGTTGCGCTTCTATCATCGCTCCCATATTTTTGGTGAGGAAGATGAGTTTTAGGGCGCCCTCAAAACTTGGCCTCTAAGTGCCTATTATGACCATTTTCTTTTGGGTGATGAAGACCAAGATTCTACTTCTTGGGGTCATTTTCCTCCAGAGGGGACTATGAGGTTCCGTCTTCACAGAGGTGTCTTCCCTTGGTTCTATATTGACTTCGAAGGATATGGTGGTTCTCCTTCCCACTTTGCTTCTTGGAACTCATTTATGCCCACCACTTACTCTAACGCACTTTCGAAGGTTGGTCTCCATCATGCTGCCTGGTTTGGGGAGTTCACTCACTTTAAACATAATGCTATTATTCAAATCTTGGTCTCCATTGGAACATTATAACCCACACATTCATTATTTCATGCAGAGACTTCACCGTTATGCTTAAGGACATTTGTGAGCTGTTTGGGCTTAAGCCCATAAGCATTTTGGCTTACCACGATGAGGCTTTGGACACCAAAGAGACAAAGGCCTTAGGATACTTGGATCAAATTTATAAGATGTGTATTGGTACTTCCAACAAGGCTACCTTCACCCCCTTATAAAATACTTCTATCGTACGAAACCCACTACTGAATTTGGCCTAGTCAAAGGTACTACTCTTGAGTTACCAGCCTACATACTTATGATTCTTTCTCATGTTGTCTTGCCTGGCAAGCCCAATGATCAACCATGTAGGGACTTGATTAATTTGTCTATCCATTTGGCTAGAGGATATAAGCTTCCTCTAGCATCCATGGCCTTAGGGTCACTTTATACATGGTTGTATAGGACCCATCTGGATATAAAACTGTCCTTGGGTAGATATAACTTTGCCAATTTTGTCAACGCCATCATTTTGACTGGTTTTCTTTACTTCTATTTTCTTAAGATATCTGGAAACCGCGATCCGAATCGTGCTGGGGAAATCGTCAACTCCATCTCCTTTTTTGCTTTCATAAGAAACAGATTGGGAAGGAGATCCTAGGCATTTTCGACAAAGCAAGCTGCTTCGTGATGAGGCCCTATATTGAAGATTCTTTTGCCCATACATGGAACTTATTCGGTCCTGTACCTAGGGTGGTGGGGCCTATGGCAGAGGATATTATAATGGAGGATCCTTCTTTTGCCATCGTGTTGGCATTGACTCCTAGCTATCTTCCCTCTTACAGTGAATGGGTATATACGTCTGAACATTACAACCCCAACCGTTACATTCATCAATTTGGGTACGACCAAGGGGTTCCTCAGCTGGTGTTTCAAGATTCTCACCCCAAGGCATCTTTCCCTGAGGCATATGCCTTTTACACTGTGTCAGCTGCTTCCATGATCTGCTTAGCCATAATTAGTCATGTTACCATTCTTGCTCTTTCAAGAGAGGGGGATGTAACTAGTGATTTTGCGCTAAAGTATTGGCCAAGATAGATAGCCAAAATTCACGAATTCCACAAAAGTCCCCTTGTTTACCCCATTCTTCAGAGTTTTCCTTCAATGGAGCTAGAGCTAAAGGGGAATTCTGTTCTCGAAATTGAGTTCCCAGTCAACCAAACATCGAAGGATCCTTCTAGCGAGCTACCTCTATACTACTCACCAATCCCGATTGTTGCATCCAAGACTAAGAAAGCTCCAATGCCTAAACCCCCTACTGGAAGTGCTTCTATCGCTGCAGCTTCTGGTGAAGGTCCCTCACAACCCCTTTTGTAAAATGAAAGGAAGACCAGGAGTGGGGCCTTCCGAAGCCTAAGTCCCCACTGATGATGCTGGAAATAGCACCATCCTTCAAGGTGTTTGTAAGCTCAATTCAATGTTAACAATGGCAGCATAAAGGCATATACTAGAAGGAAATGACGTTAAGAGGATTCACACCGGAATATAAGTGGTTCAACCAATCTGGTCTACGTCCACTGTGCAAGTGTATGATGTGTATCACTGTATGAGGGCTCTAATGGCCATATATACAATCTCTCAAGCTTTCTCTCTCTACTGTGTATTTGAACAGAGTTTTAGCTAGGGTTGCTAATTTCGGATCCTTTGCAAGGTAGAGGATGACCTCTATATATAGTACCTGGGGGGGGTGTAATGTACCCCCCATGCATGCGATGAGCATGTGTGTGTGTTAATCTAGCCAATATGAAGAAGACATCTGTCACTGTCACATGTAGTGAATGATGATGAAATATTCTCCCCACGTGTGGGGAATGATTTGTTATAACTGACTTGTGTCCGCGTGTCCTTATCCAAATGTCAATAGGTGCTCGGCCATCGTGCTTGGTCATGACCTCGGCCTGGGAGAAGCCGAGGTTGATAAGGTCTAGTTGCTCATTCAATCCGAGATAGACCATGAAGATCTTGGCTTAAGTTAAGCCGAGACAAGGGATTAGGGTCGGCGTTGGCCGAGGTTGAGCTGGCATGTGCTTGGAACATCGATCGATTTCTTGATGAGGCTGACCTTGGTAGAAGTATGGCTTCCTGCAACCTCGGTCAAATCCAGGCCGAGGTTGCCATCCTCAGGTGAACTGAAGTGTGTTTGACCCTTATGATACATGCAGTGCCCCCCATGATGAGGTTGGTGGTGGTGTCGGCCTGGGCCGACCTTTCTATGGACGAGAGCTGTTGTCACGGTCTTAGATCATTTCCCACCTCGGCAATGGCTTGGCGGAGGCTTTAGTTTCTGGGCCGAGGTGACACTTGGGGCATATCAATCACCCCCCAGCCCTTAGTTACATGTGAGAGCAGGTGATTGTGGGGTCTCTATACCACTAAGGTCTTTCTCTTATGTGTCATTGTTCATTTGACACTTGTCCATCACTGGAGCGTGGCTTGCCTGGCAAGCACATATTGTCATTCGCCCTTTGGGGAACCCAAGGCAATGATGGGCCTTGGGAAACGTGCCTCCATATTTAAGGGTTTAAACCCCCATTTTTCTCTCCTTCCTCACTTCTCTTTCCTGGCACGATTTTGTTTCTGTAATAGTTTCTCTCTCTAAAAAGCTCTAGTTCGAAGTCCTTGGTGGAGATTCCTCGCGTCCTCTTTATTTTTCCTTACCATTCTATCCTCAGGTACCTTCCTCCATTCCCTTTCCTTCATTTTCCCTGCTTTTTCCCTTACTTTTATATTTTTCGACGAGTTTTGGAGTTTTTCGATGAGATCTCCATACTTCAGGCGTACTATTCTTGCTAAGTTTGGCAGTTTGATCCTTAGATTACATTATTCCCTTTACCAGTCCTGTTTGTAGTTTAGGAGGTCTCCACAAGTGTAGTGTCTGCCTCTGATGCTCAGACCCCTCTACCAACTTCTTGAGGAGTTCCCTTCTCTCAGAGAGAAGACTTTAGAAAAAATTAGGCAAATAGAAAGAGCACAGGAGGAGGCTAGTAGGTCATAAGAATTCCCTCTTAGACCCATCTTTCCACCACCCCTGAAGGTGCTATACCCTAATCCATTGGGACCCTTTAGCCAAGCAGAGGTCCCTGTCGAACCAGTACCGATGTCTAAGTCTGAGTCTTCCACTTCAGACCCTATGTCTGTGGATTCCTTCTGGGAGGCCATAGACTTCACAACTCGGTAAGATCAAGCCCCTGATCATGCCGATGTCTCTAGCCGGGCCTCGTCCCATAGTAATTCAAGCACCTCGTCCTCTTCCTCAGAGGTTGAGATTGTTCAGCCGAGTGGCTATTCCACCCATTCTTGACGCCATTCCCCTGTCAGCCGTCACCGGGGCTGAGTTCGCTCAGAGGTTCCCAAGTAATCCATCAACGTCTGATCAGGCTGACGTTAAGTTAGACAATGACGGTGATGATGATGTTGAAAGTGATGTCGATGTCTCTAAGGCGACCGAGATCGAGAGTACCGTTACTGAGGTAGACCTTCTTTGCTTCAGATATCTGTACTCCATTAGCCCCTCCATAAAGCTTAGGAGACCTCTGAGGGAAGAGAGGGCATACCATGGCCGAGATGGTGAGATTTGCTTGCATGAGCAGATGTTCAAGTTAGGGTTTCATTTGCCCATCCATCCCATTATTAGGTCCATCCTGGCCTACATTAATTTGGCCCCTTTCCAATTGTCCCCTAATGCTTGGAGGGTCATAATTGGGGCCATATTCCTATGGAGGGTTGTTCACCACTCGGACCTTCCTGTTCAGGTCTTTGTTGGTTGCTACGTCCCCTCCTCTGCCAAAAATCATCCGAGATACTATCATTTTGTAGCTCGGAGGCCTGAGAAAAAGATGCTCCAGGTAACTCAGACTTCCAACCACAACTGGAAGCCTCGATATTTCTTCGCTTCAGGGCCATGGGAATTTGGTCCATGTGTTCCCTCTTCCTTGTTAGAGCCGAGGATGCCCCTAAGATGGGGTAAGGTAACAATGTCTGCGAAGGCCGACCCTGGTCTGAGCCTGCAGAACCTTCATAAGGTGAAAGCCCTTCAAGATCAGGGGATGCATGGTCTGCTCGTTAAATTCGAACACTTGATGACCCCCCACTACCTCTCTGAGACTGGTTTAGGTGGAAGTCCTCTTCCCGAGCTTGGTAAGACTTTTTTATTCCAAGTTAAACCTCTAAGTTAATGCATGTCTGATCTTCTAACTCAGACCTTTCAATTTTGCAGAGCGTCCGGAGGATATCTCAGATGAGCTTTGGGAAATGTCAGCTTCGAGTTTAACAAACCTCGCAAAGAAGGAAGGTCTTAATGCTCCTCCTCCATCACCCTCAACCTCGAAGCCTCAAGCCACCAAGAAGAGGGCTTCTACCGAACATGCCCTTGAGGACCAGAGGCAGAAGAAAAAGGGTGGGGATTCTGCCATCCCTATCTCTTCTACAGATGCATTGGCGGCTCATATAGAGTAATTAAAGATCAATGACAGCATCGTAGGCCACAGTCTACAGGCTCTGTATGCCTTCGGCTCTACCATGACCGAGGCTAATAAACGTTTCTTCCGTCACTAGATACGCCCCTACTGGTTGAGTTCGGCCTCCATAGGTCCATTCAGGAATGACCTCATATTTCTTTGTAATTTCCAAGTGTATCCTCTGATTTGATCTTCAACTCATACATGGTCACAAAATTCTGCAGGGCCTGGCCGCTATGCACCATCTCTCCAACTGGACTCTGAGGAAGTTGTCCGTCATCCAGAAGGGGCAACAGGATGAGAAGGTACAAAGCACACTGAACGCTGAAATAGACCGTTTGAAGTCTGAGGCCAAAGAGTCTGAGAAGAAGGTGCAGGGGTTGAATAAGGAGATCTCTAAGCTCAAGAAGGAGCATACTGCCTCCTGAAGGCAAAGGACGATGTCCTTCAGCAGAAAGTCAACTCGGTGGTGAAGGCAACCCTCGAAGATGCCTCTGAGGGGATATTGGCCAACTATAAAACCTCTGATGAATTTGTGAGCTTCGGATTTGAGTACCTTGAAAGAGGTATCAAAGCCACTATCAAATGGGCGGCTGTCAAGGAGAAAGAGGCTGGAAGTTTGAAAGCCTCTGATTTTGTAGGCCTCGACTTTGCCAACCCTCAGTTTGCCCAGGACCTTCAAGAGGTTGAGGAGGAGGTTGCTGTGCCTGCCGAGACTGCCACACTGGATGGTACGGAGATTGAAGGGACTGACCTCAGGGAAAATACTACCGAGGTGACCAAGGTTGTCCAATAGGACCAGGCCGAGGACACAAGCATTATCCCCTCCAACCCTTAAGTTCAATTGTGAAGCTTTATTTTGTAACCCCTGAATGTTTGTACTTTTTGAAGAACATGGTTAACTCTTATTTTCTGAATCTTAACACTGTATGGCGACCTCTGAGGAGGATCTTTCACTTCATTTATTTGTTGAATGCTTCTGTCTTTATGATGTTTTAACTCTGAAGTCTGGTTGCAATGATGTCTTGTATAAACTCAATCAATAGTCTGACCTCAGACCTTGTCACTATTGAGTGATGTTATAGGGGTCTGAGGTCATCACCTAAGATGCTATCCTCATAATTAATCTCACCAAATTAATGATGTTAAAGGTCTGAGGTCATCCAAGTATGGTGTCTGACCTCAGACCTTATCACCACTGAGTGATGTTATAAGGGTCTGAGGTCATCACCTAAGATGTTATCCTTATAATTAATCTCACCAAATTAATGATGTTAAGGGTCTGAGGTCATCCAAGTATGGTGCCTGACCTCAGACCTTATCACCACTGAGTGATGTTATAAGGGTCTGAGGTCATCACCTAAGATGTTATCCTCATAATTAATCTCACCAAATTAATGATGTTAAGGGTATGAGGTTATCCAAGTATGGTGCATGAACTCAGAACTTGTCACCACTGAGTGATGTTATAAGGGTCTGAGGTCATCACCTAAGATGATATCCTCATAATTAATCTCACCAAATTAATGATGTTAAGGGTCTGAGGTCATCCAAGTATGGTGTCTGACCTCAGACCTTTTCACCACTAAGTGATTTTATAAGGGTCTGAGGTAATCACCTAAGATGTTATCTTCACAATTAATCTCACCAAATTAATGATGTTAAGGGTCTGAGGTCATCCAAGTATGGTGTCTGACCTCAGACCTTGTCACCACTGAGTGATGTTATAAGGGTCTGAGGTCATCCAAGTATGGTGCCTGACCTCAGACCTTTTCACAACTGAGTGATGTTATAAGAGTCTGAGGTCATCACCTAAGATGCTATCCTCATAATTAATCTCACCAAATTAATGATGTTAAGGGCCTGAGGTCATCCAAGTATGGTGCCTGACCTCAGATCTTGTCACCACTGAGTGATGTTATAAGGGTCGGAGGTCATCACCTAACCTGCTATCCTCATAATTAATCTCACCAAATTAATGATGTTAAGGGTCTGAGGTCATCCAAGTATGGTGTCTGACCTCAGACCTTGTCACCACTGAGTGTTGTTATAAGGGTCTGAGTTCATCACCGAAGATGTTATCCTCACAATTAATCTCACCAAATTAATGATGTTAATGGTCTGAGGTCATCTAAGTATGGTGTCTGACCTCAGACCTTATTACCACTGAGTGATGTTATAAGGGTCTGAGGTCATCACCTAAGATGTTATCCTCATAATTAATGTCACCAAATTAATGATGTTAAGGGTTTGAGGTCATCCAAGTATGGTGTCTGACCTCAGACCTTATCACCACTGAGTGATGTTATAAGGGTATGAGGTCATCACCTAAGATGTTATCCTCACAATTAATCTCACCAAATTAATGATGTTAATGGTCTGAGGTCATCCAAGTATGGTGTCTGACCTCAGACCTTGTCACCACTGAGTGATGTTATAAGGGTCTGAGGTCATCACCCAAGATATTATCCTCATAATTTCTGACATTAGAGAAGAATGAAGCAAGAACCGTCATGGAAACTGATCTTTCATTAATAACCTCTTCATAATAAGATGGTACATTTACATAACTCTTTGCAACATTATATGTAATACTTTTTTAGGTGATCAACATTCCACGGGTTAGCGAAAGGTTCCCCTTCTAGGTTTTCTAGCCTGTAGGTTCCAGGCACAACCTCTTCAGTCACTTTGTAGGGACCATGACAGTCTGGGTGGATCTTGTTTATTTTCTTTAAGGTCCTCTTCAGCACTAGGTCTCCCACAGTGATGGGTCTTGACTTTACCCTCTGATTGTAAAATTTCACTGCTCTCTGCTGGTAAGCTGCTTGATCTCCGCGTCTTCTCTTCTCTCTTCAATCAGGTCTAGGTCTAGCCTCCTTTCTTCCCTGTTTTTGTCAGGGTCATAAGTCTGAACCCTGTGAGTAGGGAGTCCCACCTCTGTCGGTATGACGGCCTCTAAGCCATGTGCAAGCATGAACGGGGTTTCTCCTGTAGGTGTCCTTGCCGTGGTTTTATAGGCCCACAATACAGCATAGACCTCTTCAGTCCATCTTCCCTTCACTTCTTCTAACCTCTTCTTGATTCCATTGAGGATTCTTCTGTTAGTGACCTCGGTCTGACCGTTTGCCTGAGGTCGGCCAGGAGATGAGAAGAACTGCTTCATCCCAACTCTTACGCAATACTTCTCTAAAGAGGAGTTCTTCAACTGGGTCCCATTGTCTGAGATGAGAGTGTTTGGGAGGCCGTGTCTGCATATGATGTTCCTCCAAATAAATTGGAAGGTCTTCTGATCTGTGATCGTTATCATCGGCTCTGCCTCCACCCACTTTGAGAAGTAGTCAATGGCAATTATTAGGAATCGATAACTGTTGGCAGCTCTTGGTAGAGGTCCTACTAAGTCAATCCTCCATACTGCAAATGGCCATGGAGAGGTTATTGATGTCATAGGTTGATGGGGTTGATGTGGAATAGTGGCGAATCTCTAACATCTATCACACCTCTTTACGTAATCAGCAGCATCTTTGGCCAAGGTTGGCCACCAGTATCCCTGTGTAATGATTCTCTTGGCCAATGGTCTTCCTTTTATGTGACTGGAACAAGAACCCTCATGAACTTCCTGTAAGACCCGAGGAACTTCGGTGGGATGCACACATCTGAGGAGAGGCAACAAAAATCCCTTCTTGTACAGGACGTCTCCTACTATCGAGAACTTGGTAGCCCTATATCTCAATTTCCTCCTCTCTAACTTGGATTCGGGTAGCTCTCCCTCTCTGATATACCTGACGAGGGGGTCCATCCATGAGTCTCCTACATTCAAATTGAGACAAGGGTTACATACCTCTTCTTCCTCAATGGTGGCTTTTCCTAAGACCTCGACCGAAACTGTCCTTCTGACGTCTGTCTTCATCGCCGAGGCCAACCTTGCCAATGCGTCTGCGTGGCTGTTACTTTATCGAGGTACTCTCTTCAGTTTTGTCTCTTCGAAATATTCTATCATCTTTCTCACCTTCTTTAGATACTTGGCCATCCTTTCATCTTTGGCCTCATAGACTCCCAATACTTGATTGATAACCAACCTTGAGTCGCTATGAAGTAGGAGTCGTTTTACATCCATAGTCTTTGCCAATGAGAGACGTGCTATCATAGCTTCATATTCCGACTCGTTGTTAGATGCCTTGAAGTTAAACCTCAATGCGTATTCAATGTTAGTACCATCTGGGGATGAAAGTATCAACCCTGCACCGCTTCCGCTGTCGCACGAGGAACCATCAATGAAGAGGTTCCAAATGTCAGTATCTGATGAGAAAGCCCCTTCTGTCATGACTCCTTTGCCTGAAGAGGTACCGGTCCTCCTCGTTCTCTGGTACTCTGTTCCTGATATTTTTGGACGTAACCTCTTCCTAATCTTGGGAGACATTCAATATCGTCTCTTCCTGGTCCCGAAAGACACTACTGTTTGACCCTTCAGCACCCTTTAGGTCATTCTTGTCCTCGGCCTCTTCCCAAGTGAATTCAACAACAAAGTTCATGAGGGCCTGCCCCTTGATGGCTGTCCTAGGTTGGTAGGTAAGGTCATACTCCCCCAACTCAATGGTCCAAGTCATCAACCTTCCAGATTTCTCAGGTTTATGCAGGACCTGTCTTAGTGGTGAGTCGATAAGGACAACCATGGAGTGGGCTTGGAAGTAGGGCTTAATCTTCCTTGAAGCATAAATCAGGGCGTAGGTCAGCTTTTCCATACGAGGGTAGTTTTTTTCAGACCCTTGAAGGGCTTTACTGTTGAAATACACAGGCCTTTGGATTCCAACATCTTCCCGTACTATGGCTGCACTGACAGCCGATTCAGAGATTACTAGGTACACATATAATTTCTCTCCTACTATGGGCCGAGATAGTAGCAAGGGAGACCCAAGGTAAGACTTGAGTTGGTCAAATGCTTCTTCGCACTCTTCATCCCACTGGAAGGCCTTTCTAAGCACTTTAAAGAACGGAATACACTTGTCCGTTGCCCTGGAAACAAATCTGTTAAGTGAAGCCACTCTCCCCATGAGTCTTTGGACATCTTTGATACTCCTCGGTGTCTTCATATCAAGCAAGGCCTTGATTTTCTTAGGGTTTGCTTCGATTCCTCTTTGATTGACAATAAATCCTAAAAACTTCCCAGCTCCTACCCCGAAGACACACTTCGCTAGGTTGAGCTTCATCCTGTAGAAGTCCATAGTATCGAAGGTCTTTTCGAGGTCTGCCACATGAGTGCAAGCTTTTAAGCTCTTCGTTAGCATATCGTCTAAATACACATCCATAGTCTTACCTATTTGATCTTCGAATATCTTATTCATAAGA
Organism: Sambucus nigra; assembly: GCA_949130495.1. Lineage (NCBI taxonomy): Eukaryota > Viridiplantae > Streptophyta > Magnoliopsida > Dipsacales > Adoxaceae > Sambucus > Sambucus nigra. Next base: position 641,823,254 of record OX422209.1, on the reverse strand, counting down.
CGTTGGTATGTTGCCCCTGCATTTTTTAGATCAAAGGGCATTACTTTGTAACAGTACATCCCTTTGTCGGTAATGAAGGCTGTCTTCTCTAAGTCTTCTGCATCCATGAAGATCTGGTTATAGCCTGAATACGCGTCCATAAAGCTCATGAGCTCATGTCCTGAAGTAGCATCCACCATCTGATCTATCCGAGGTAAGGGATAGCTATCTTTTGGAAAAGACCTGTTCAGATCCGTGAAATTAACACACATCCTCCACTTCCCATTGGCTTTGGGCATGATGACTGCATTCGATAACCACTCTGGATGTATAACTTCTCTTATAAACTCAGCCTCTTCTAATTTTTTAACCTCTTCTCGGATGACATCGTACTTCTCCCTAGAGTAAACTCTTCGTCTATGTTTGATAGACCTGGCATCTTTTCTCACGTTGAGCTTGTGACTACCTCCCGTCATGAATTCGGTCAAGAAGTACAATCCATGGGAACCATCTCTATTCATCGAAAGTACTTGGCCAATGGAATGTGAGAGTCATATCGCTTAGGCTAACAGTGAGCTATCGTACCAACGCCCATAACGAAGTGACTCCCCAGTTACGGGATAAAATTTGGTCAACAGCAATGCCCTTTGGTAATGTTTGGTATATCATGCACGATTCTTTGATTAGTATCGTATGAAGAGAGTATTTTTTTATCATGCCCAACCGAGAATGAGGTACAAGTATAAACAGTAGAGAAGGGAAAACAAGTGAGTGGGTGGTGTGTAATTATCAACAAGTGAGTGTGTGAATAGTGGCATAAGCATGAGGCACATATGTATAGGGAGTAATAAGGGGGGACATGAAAACAGGGGGATATATAAGAAAATAAAACACCCGTACAAATAGAGTCTAGCCCTCTTAAAAATAGTCCCCAGTGGAGTCACCACTGTGGCCATCCTAGGAGGCACCGGGGAGAGAGAGATCTCCTCAGGAAGGCTGCACTGCGGTCTCACACCATTCTTGGAAAGGTGCTTCGGCCGTCGTCGGTGTGGGGGTAAATGTGAAGATATGAAGTCACCAGCCTATTTTTCACAAAACAGGAAAAAGAACATGTTGCCACTTTGAGAGATCGGCATCAAGGACAAACTGATGCATACGAAACCAATAGTTTGAAGGTTCGGGGGCTAAGTTACGAAATGGGAAGGTGTTAAGCACCCATCCTGACCTTTCCGTATCTCATGGGATAGTGTTATTATTTTCCTTTATAACCTCGTGAAGTGTGTGAGCGCGTTTATATAATGGAGATCAGAATCATTCAACTCACACCATGGATAAGGTAGAGTGAGGTCATCCATAGGAATGTTCCCAAAATAACATATGTAGAAAGTATGATTTGTGCATTCATCATGATTTTGATCGTTATTAGGAAACAATAATATGTGTTGGATGAAACGCAAACAAGCATGATATATATAAAAATATGAAAATTGGAGATTTTAGAAAATTAGGGAATTTGGGAAATTGAGAAAATTGGAAAATTGGACTTAAGTCTCGAATTTTAATCCGAGATACCTACGTAGCCTATAAAGGCATCAAATTCCACGTAGTTTGAATGTAGCATATGGGTGGGGTTTATCTCATAGATTCGAACGAAATTTTATTATATGTGTATGTGTAGAAAATGTGTTGTTTTGGTTATGGAAAAAGTGTGATGGATAATTTCATTCGGAATTTATGGGTATAATCCTCTTTTATTTATTTTTGGGATTTTTATAGAAAATAAAATATGTGCAATATACTAATAAAAGTGTAGATATTAATGTGTATGAATTAAAGTAAGAACTAGATTATGAATCTAATGTATATTATGCAAAAACAAGGATTTTAAAGAGAGAGTGAAGGAATTGGACCTTCTTTGAAACTTGATCTTTGATCTTAGATGAACTCCCTTGAGTTTTGATGAATGTTGATGAAAGAGAAGTATATTTTTCCAAATTGGGTATGAAGAGGATGAGAATGTAAGCTTGGATGGAACTTCACATGAGGAAGTTCGTTGATTTCGATGGAATGTTGCTGAGATCGCTAATGATGACGGATAAGTTGTCCTTTGTGTGAGTGAGGTCACGCCCTCCTTTTATAGAGCCAGGGGTACCGACTGACCTACCCCAGGGGGTGCCTATATGCAGTTGATCCTTGACACTGTGCCGATAAGCAGGGATCTAGACCTACCAATTGGCAGTCTCCTGGAGATTTTTCTGCAAAAATGTTCGTAGAACACAAACCGTTGATTTGAAATTATGCACGATTCATACCGTTAAAAAGGTATTTCATAGGCCTTAAAGGATCCTTTGGACCTCTCCCGAGTCCAGGAGTTTACTTTAGGTCAAATGTGACTTGGAAACGAACGTCAATCTTTTGGATTGGAGATCATCGGACGGAAACGGTTCGTTCGTCTACATGGTAAGTCAAAATCGTACACGGGGTGGACCATTGGAAAGTTAAAGAGATGTAATTATATTTCCAAAGAGTTTCGATCGGTTAGGAGGGCAGACCTTAGTCAATTGGGGCTCGAAAGCGCCCGGGGACCTCTCGGAGTAAAATGAATTATTCGTCTATACCGTAGGTCAGAATTGCACATGGGGTAGATTGTTGGAAAGGGTATTTATTTCCCTTTAGAGATTCATTCATTCTCATTCGATCTGAAGAGTTGACTTTGGTCAAATAGAGCTCGGGAGCGCTCGTTGGCCTCCGAATTAATTTTTGAGGGAAAATTGATCGTTCATTCGAACGGTTATGCTGTTTCATGCTCGGGGCGGACCGTTGGAAAGGGGTTTTAGTGCCTTTCGAAGATTCAAAAAAGATTTGGCTCTGCCGGTGAAGTTGATTGGGGTCAATTCAGGGTTTGGGAGTGCCCGATTGCCTTCAGATCGGTACTCGTAGTGCGACCTAGGGTTTTGTAGTGAGATGGGGAGGTGCTATGGACCTAAGGGGAGACTTAGGGGGTCCTAGAATGTAGTCTACGGTGTTTCTATCAAAACTTATGATAGTGCTGAAGAGATGTTTACCTTTTTTATGGATTTTTCCTCGATTCGATTGCATGTGTAGTTTAATTATTGTGATTGGAACACTTATTGTTTACGAACCTAATTTAATTGAAGATAAAAATTGGTAAAAATTGGATTTTTGTGTGGCATTTAATTACACAAATCAATCCATTAGTTCAAGTGCACTCTCAAATTGGTATCAAAGTTGGTTACACTAAAATATCGTGTGATTTTTTTTATCAATTTTTTAAAAAATAGTTGATCTTTAAAAAGCCAAAATTTAATGGATAATTTTTTTTCCGATTGCCCATCTTTGATGGTTCTAATTATGTTTTCTAAAAATCAAGGATAAGGTATACATTAAATTAATTGATCATCGTGTCTAATTACTTTGTGAAAGAGGGTGGACATCAACCATTGTAATTGTTGATAATGTCATCGGCCCTCAATGGACAGAGGATTACTTTAAATGGAGAAATTTTAACTCGCGCGATTTGAGTGCCATCTCGGGAGTCGTCACCCCTGACGAGTTTCACCGCATTATGAAGTGCACCACATATAAAAAAACTTGGAATATCCTCCAGCTCACTCACGAGGTTACTAATGATGTTAAAACTTCTGAGATACAAAATCTCACCACACAATTTGAAACTATCATTACGCTTGAATCTGAATCATTTGACGAGTTTTATGCATGACTGTCTGATATAGTAAACTCAAGTTTCAATTTAGGTGAAAGAATTCCCAAGACACGTGTTCTTAAGGAAATTTTGAGATCGCTCCCTGTCCATTTTATTCATAAAGCTGATGTGCTAAATTTTTTAGGAATCCTAGATACTCTTAGGTTAAAAGAACATGTAGGAGATTTTCAAACGTATGAGATAGATATGTTTCCTAAAACTACTAAGCCTAAGGAAATGGGAATTGCAGTAAAATCCCAATCTAAAAAGAAAAATGAAGTGTCATCGGATTCCAAGTATGATTTTGATTTAGACGATTTAGCTCTTTTTGCTAAAAGTTTCTAAAAGTTTCTCAAACTTAAAAAAGCAAAATACTTCCAAAGAAAAGAAAAAAAAAGTTTTGAGAAAGATAAAAAATATATATCGGGCAAGAAAATTTTCAAAAAGATGAGGATAGATGTTATAAGTGTGAGGGAAAGGACCATAAATCTCATGAGTGTCTGACTAGGTTTGATAAGCACCTAAAACTGTACAATTTACACCCCAAATAGACGTACTTTAGTTGCTAATTCTCGACAATATTGGTCTTATGTGCTTAAATGTTAATTATGCAGGCCGAATGTACGTTGCGGTGTTCAAACGCGTATTTCAAGGCAATTGTGCATTTTATGGAGTTAATACCCTTGTCTCATACCCTAGCCTACCTTAAATTTGTCCCTAAACCGTCACCCAAGCCCCGTGTGTGTTGGTTTGATCCCTTTTTATTTTATTTTAATTTTTTTTAGATTTTTATTTAGTGTCGTTTTATTTTTTAGAATTTATTTTAGAATTTTTTAGGTTTTATTTATTTTTATTTTTTTATATTTTATTATAGTATTTTCATTTTATCTTTATTTTTATTAGTTATTAATTTTATTTTGTTAGAATTAGATTTTTTAGGATTTCATTTATTGTTTAGATTTATTAGATTTTACTTTTTTATGTGTTTTTAGTTTTTAGTTTAATAGTTTTCTATTTTTATTTTTTATTTCTTTTTAAATTTATTTTGTGACCTTTATTTTATAGATTAGGATTTTATATTTTAGTAGATATTAATTATTTTCATTTTTTTTTTAGTTAAATAGTTTTAGTTTTTTAGGGGTTCAAATTAAACACACACACACACCACTTATCCTACACCTAACCAAACCCTCACCCTCACCAAACTTATTGTACACCCCACTCACACATAAATCACTCCCTCATCCCCACCATACACCCTACACCTCACTACACACTATCTTCCCTACTCATCTTCAACCTTCTTCTTCCCCACACCTTTCTCTCTCATCTCTCCAATCCACCATAACCCACCATTCTTCCATTAACAAAACCAACCTTCCCTCTCTCTACTCATCCACTATTCCAATCCTCCCCAACCCGTTGCCTGTGCCAGCCCACCACCTCCGGCGACGACCTCCATCTTCGGCGAGCTCCATCCAAAATAGGCGGCGGCGACTGCCTCGGTAGCCCCTACCCGCTGGCGGCACCCTGCACAAACCCAACCCCTCTCCGACAGCAACCCACTCCCCCTCTCTAACCAGACCGAACCTCACCCCTGCCCCCTCCTATCGTGACCTCAACCCATACCTCACCGACAACGACTCCGGCCAGCTGCTCCGGTCGCACCCCTGAATCTCAACTCGTCGGCGGCAACTATACCCACCGCCGACTTCAGCCAATCCCACCCGGCCCAACCTTGCTTATGCCCAACATCAGAACCCCATACCCATTTCATTCCCACATCCTTATTTTACCAATTTAACCCCTTAGCTCTATTTGCATATAAAAGAAGACCTCAAGGCCATTTGAAGATCATCTAGAGCTTTTAGATAGGAATTTTAGAGAGAGAATTGTAGAGAAAATTATCATTTGTAAATATTTTTATTTTATTCTTTTTTAGATATTTGTGAGAAATTAATTGTTGAGTGATTCAAATGATTGTTTGTATGTAATTGAATATTGTGGAAAGCTCATTTTGAATGGATGTTACTCAATTTCAATGGAGAATTAGAGTCCAATTTTGCAAATCAATGAAACTTGTTTGAAGATTTGTCCTCTTACCCTTCTATTTTATTTTAGTAGCCTTGATTATTTGTTTGTCATGTTTAATATCATGTTAGGCTAAATCCCCTTTCAAGGGGTGGGGTAAACCCCTTATTTTATGTTATTTTATTTTAATTAGTTTAATTACTTGAAAAATCCCTTTTAATGTTAATTTTGATCCCTCGCCCTTAGATTTACGCCTCAAGAGAGGGTAAATGATTTTCGAGAGAAAATCGAAATTCTAGTGATAATACCCATTTTAGATTCGAACTAGAGATAGGGGTTTCTTAAGTGGGGCATTATTACTTGAATTTCAACTCTAAATTTATTTTATAAGATTGACATAAATTCTAATTGATCGATCCTAGCGGGTGATTAATTAAAAGGAGTGTAGATCTATTTTTCTAGAGTTGTGGGGTGTTAAACTTACTTTCTAAAAGATTACTATTATAATTAAACTTGCAACGATATTTGGTTTGTAATTTTGATATTAATTTGGGAGAATTCAAATAATTAAATTAATTAATTAGAATAACTAAAATTTGTGGTGTAATCCCATTCCTTGATTGTTCACACAATTATTTGCCTCACTTTATATTTTATTTTAGTTTAGACTTTATTATTCATTTTAGTAACCTTCTAGTTTGTTATTATCATATCACATTTAGTTTAATTTAGTTTAGATCTCACCTCACCCTATTGTTTTAATATTGAAAAAGCTCAAAAAAAATTAGAAAAGTGAAAAAGCACAAAAAGAAAATAAAAAGTGAATTACAATTGAATTTGTCTCTAGCTTACTCCCTAGGAAGTGGATTGATACCCTTACTTACCTCTACACTTTTGAGTTGTTACATTTTGTAGGTATTTGGGGATTTTGACTAACTTGGCTTTCAAACAACAATACACACAAAAAGTAAAGTTATCAAGGCTAAAGAGACAAAGGAAAGGAAAAGTTGACTTAAACATCATGTTTAGCGATATCTAGGTCGAGTCGGTGAGTTCCGGGGATGAATCACTCCATATATGTAACTTCACCACATTTATGCCTAGTGATGATACGCAAATATTGCGTATTTCATCCTCCGAACCGACGCATTTTAGCCCCCTCGTGAATCTTATTCCCTATATTTATGCTCATTAACAAGACAGCCTTGGATTTCTACGTTAACATGCTTTGCAAGGGTTAATTGAGCTTTTATAGGTATTTGGATGCTAAGTGTGAAGTTCGGAAGCATTCTGCCTGATTTTCGTACACGATCGCACGTTCAAGGGCAATTTAGTCATTTCACAGATTGGGAACCTGGCCCAACATCTACACGGAAGTTGTATCCCTCCTCGCAAGCTTCGCGAGGCCCTAAATGGTGCGCAATTCCGACTCAAAACGAAGAAGTTACGGCGATTTTAGTGAAAGGGAATTGCATTCAAGCCAAAACAGCATTGCAGGAGGCTGCCTTGGCTCATACCTGCTTGATCGATCGATCAACCAAAGGGGTCGATCAATCGATCCTTTATTTTTCAACCATCGTGGGGAGATAGTGGGAATCATTTTCAAGCATCGATCGATCGAGCCAAGGGGATCGATCGATCGATACCCTGTTCTCTGAGATATTTTGGGCTTTTATTTTCTTTTCTCTTTTCTTTTTCTATTTTTATTCCACTTAGTCTAAATACCAAATTTTGTGTAAATATAAGATATAATTCATTTTAGGTAGGATAGGTTAGGGTTTTGGAGGTTTGGGAGCTCATTTCTTCATTTCTTCTTGGATTGACACCCATTTGGGCTTGTAATTTGTGCTACCAACTTCCATCTCCATTAATATAGTGGTATTTCATTATATCTTGCTTTGTAGTGTAATTTACATGCTTTCATAATTAGATTTACATGATTTGATTTACTTGCTTTCTAGTGTAAATTTACCGCGTTTATTTACTGTATTTTTAACATGTTTTCTAGCTAATTTAAATTAGGTTATGTTTGAATGAAACTCACTCGAGTTGACTAGTTTCTTTGCTTTAGTGATGGCATTTATGGGTCTATTCCAGGTGTGTTATCCTAGTTATTGTGCCTAGGAGATTTAACGGGTCATATCATGTATTTCCCATGCTTACGACCTTTTGTGCGCAATTTCCAGCATATTTGTTGATGCCAAATTCTTATTAGCCTTATATGCAGATTTAGGGGCGTGACAACCCTTGATTCAATTAACTGTCAAAACGAAACGCATTCGTAATAACTCGTCGACCCATGTATCCATTTTATACAAATTAACTCAGGTGAGGGATATTCGACGCAACCTATAGTTTTTACTCTCTTTGTTAGTCTAGTTTCAATACCCTCGCCTAGATAAACATTTTCCTTTTATGCATATTTTCCATTTTAGTTTGTAATTCATTTTTTACACTTTTATTTCGGAGCACTAAATCATATAAATTCTAGCAACTCGTCCATGTGGATTTTCGATACCCGACTTACCGCTGTGCTTGCCTCACAAGTGTAGTCGTATTTTAGGTATGTTTGTATTGAGTAAGCGAAACAAAAATAATGACCGTACACCTACACGTGCGTGCATTTTGCACTCGATCACCTAAACATGTTAGTACACCGAGTCAACCTCATGCTGATGAGGAAGCAACTATACATGAACATCTCGATAGTGAGTCTAGTCATTCTGATGAGAGTGAGGGGGAAAATGTTTTAAGTGAGACCGAAAGTGACCTATCGCGCACCTATGCCAATCTTAGGATGAGTCATCTAAAATTAAAAAACAAAACAAAGGTTTACCTATGAGAGTTTTAGCCTTAGAGAAGGAGTTGAGATAGGCATGAGATAGTAAGTCCCTGGTGAAAGGATCTTTGGGAGAGAGATCTTGTTTAGTTGAGAGAGAAAGAATATAGACTTGACCAATAACGTGGCTAGTCTTATAAGAGATCTGCAAGCATCCGTAGAGACTCTTGAGAAACTTGAATCCCTTGTATCCTAACTAGAGAAAGATCTTAAATGTTCCTGAGAGTTCAAGGTAACTATCGAGGATACATCAAAGAAGGTAGTTATGATGCTCCTCTGTCCCACGTTAGGTTTGGTGAGATCCATGGAATATGTTAAGTCGGTGCATCCACTTCCAATACTACACTTGGCTGGAACTAGTTCCTAAATTGTGGTTAATCCTTATGGTCGTCAACCTAAACCGTAAAAGAAAGATCAACCTAAGAAATCAATCCAAGGCAGACCTAAAAACGTCTATGTTTGCATATTTTGCAAGAGAAAAAGTCACCTTAGAGATTTTTTATATAAACTAATAAAACCAGGCGTACACATACTCCCACGGATCGCTTTGGTGTCTCTGCTAGTCTTATAGAGAAAATTGAGTTTTGCTACTTCGCATAGTTTAATGCAAGGATTTAACCGGGTGTCTTTGCCATTTGAGAACTCTTCCAATGCTCCAACTATAGCTAACAACGATAAAGGTAAATAAAAGGTTACCTCCACTTGAGTACCTAAGCAAGATGTCAAAGCCCTTGTTATGCACGCTTTTCTCAAGGTTCAAAATACTTCCCAATGGTATTTTGATAGTAGGTGCTCTAGGCATATGACTTGGCACATTTCATTTTTTACCCACCTTAAGGATCGTAAGGAAGGTAAAGTCACTTTTGGAGATGGGATATGGTCTAGAATTTTAGGTAGTGGATGTGTTGAGATACCTGAATTCCCTAAACTAGACAATGTGTATTATGTGAAAGGATTGAAAGCAAACTTAATTTGAATAAGCCAACTATGTGACGCAAATTTTGTGATAAAGTTTGACAAGTCCGAATGTAATGTTTATGACCAATTCGAGGAACTTTTTCTACGCAATGTGAGGATCGAGGATAATTGTTATGGGATTGTGCTGAAGTCCTCCATTGTGTGCAACAGTGCCACGGTCTCCATTATGGACCGTTGGCATCAATAACTAGGTCACATTAACTTTAGATATATTGAAAGATTAGTGAAAAAGGACCTATTTCGTGGCTTACCATCACTTAGGAAACCAATTTCCTCGGTTTGTGGACCTGGACAATAAGGAAATAAAATTTGAAGTCCCCATTGGAAGTTGAATACCAATACCACATCTAGTGTTTTGGAGTCGATTCACATAGATCTTATGGGTCATACTTTCTCAGAGAGTTTTGGTGGTAAGAACTATATTCTTCTGATGGTCGATGACTTTTTTAGATATTCTATTGTAAGATTCCTTAGAGAAAAGTTTGATACAGTCGAGTTCTTTAAAACCAAGTCTTGTGTCCTAAAAAACCAACATGGTGTTAGTATTAATCAGATGCTTAGTGACAATGGCACTAAATTTAAAAAAGCTAAAGTGGATTGCTATTGTGATGGAGTGAGCATCAAACATGAGTTTTTGGCAGTTCGTACTCCCCAGTAAAATGGAATTGTTGAGAGGTATAATGAGACAATATAAGAAATTTATAAATCAATACTTCTTGGGAGAAATATGCCTAGACATTTTTTTAGCAGAGGCGGTGAGCACTGCATAACATGTGGTGAATAAGGTATATCTTCGTCCGCATACACTTCACATACCTCATGAGTTGTGGATAGGCAAGAATCCCAACCTATCATATTTTTGTGTCCTTGGGAGTACTTTCTACATCTTGCGAGATAGAGAGAAGTTAGGAAATTTAGACACCCGAAGAGGGGAGGAAATATTGTTAAGATATTCATCGATGAGTAGTACTTATAAGGTATTTAGGCTTGATAGCTCTAAGGTTATATTGTCAATAATCATCACGATTAGAGATGACAAGCCATTGGCATTTATTTCACCTAGCCCCCAGTGTGAGGATGATGCACCCCTGGTGAGGATCCCCTCTTTCCTCATGCTACCAAGGTGAATCTCAGTCCTAATTTCGGGAAGACATCATCTTGGGTTCAAAAGAGTCATGAAACTTCTCCTATACTTGATGATCTTACACTATATGTCAAGACTCATGCTCAACTCAAAAATGTGAATATCTATCTCGAATATACATCCTTAGTCGAGCCCAAGAATGTGAAAGAAGCACTCAAGAATGAGTATTAGATTTTCTCCAGGCAAGGTGAGTTGCTTTAATTTTGTAAAAACGATGTGTGGGAGTTAGTCCCCCAATCTAGCGTCTTTAATGTGATAGGTATAATGTGGGTTTACAAGAATAATATGGATGATAATGTTACCATAGTTTACAATGAGGCTAGGTTGGTTTCTCAAGGCTACACACAGATCGAGGGTGTATACTTTGATGAGACATTCTCTCATGTTGCTAGGCTTGATTCTGTCCGCTTACCACTCGCTATAGCATGTCAACTGCGCTTCAAGTTATATTAGATGGTTGTTAAGAGTGACTTTTTAAATTTCATTCTATTGGAGGAAGTTTACGTGGAACAACCAATAGGTTTCAAAGACCTTAAACACCCGGGATACGTCTATTATATTTATAAGGCCTTGTATGGTTTGAAATAAGCACCACATGCTTGGTACGAGAGGCTCAATTTCTATCTCTTAGCTCATGGTTTCAAAAGAGGGGGAAGGGATAAGACTTTGTTTGTGAGGAGAGAGACTAGTCCTATTTGGGTTACCTAAGTATATGTGGAAGACATAGTATTTGAATCAACATGCTCCCGCCATGATTTCACTCTTTAGGAGGAGATGAAGAGTGAGTTTGAGATGAGCATGGTAGGTGAGCTTACGTTCTTCCTAGGTCTCTAGATTCATCAGCTTGAGGATGGGATATTCATATCTCAATCCAAATATGTAAGAGAACTTGTGAAGAAATTTAGTCTAGACTCCGCTAAGCACTAACGCATGCCTATGAGTACATTAACAAAGCTTAGCGAAGACACTTTAGGCAATGACATAGAGAAAACACTTTATCAAAGTATAATAGATAATATCCTTTACTTGACCACTAGTCATCCTAGTGTTGCAGTTTGTGCGTGATTCCAAGCGTCCCCAAAAGAGTCACACTTACACGCACTAAAACATACTATCAAATATGTGAGTGGAACTCTTTCATACAACATTTGGTATTCTTTTGATATTGATGACCATTTGTCCTCCTATTCGGATGTCAATTGGGTTGGGGATGTAGATGGTTGTAGGAGCACTTCGAATGGGTGTTGCTATTTTAGGGGTGATTTTGTCTCATGGTTGAACGAGAAGTAAAACTCCATATCTTTATCCACGACGAGAATCCATATCTTCATTCGCGATGGAGGCTGAGTATATTTCTGTTGGGAGTTGTTGCATGCAAATCTTATGTATGAAGAAAATACTGGAGGACTATGGTATTTCACAAGGCACGATGACTATTTTTTGTGGTAATATGAGTGAGATCCATATTGCCCGTAATCTTGTCCATCATTCATTCATAAAGCACATTAGGATACGCAAGCACTTTATACATGACCTAGTTAAGGAGAAGTTCGTGTCCTTGAGCTTTGTGAGAAACGATCGTCAGTTAGTTTATATATTCATGAAACCTTTAGATGCACTTTGATTTGAGGACCATAGGAAATCTTTAGGTATTTTCACCGTTGAGTGAGTTCGGGTACTTTATCTAGTATAGGATGATTTTCATAATTATAGATCTTATTCCTATTGCTAGATTGTATTATCATTGTATCTATATTTTTCATTTCAATATTTTTAGAAAAATCCAAAAAGAGTTTTGTTTTTCTAAAATAAAATTGAAAAATAAGAGAAGATTTTTGGTCTTTAAGAAAAAGGTGAAAAAGGAAAAAATATTTTATTTTGATAAAATTTTTGAAAAAGAAAAAAAAAAGAGCTTTGTATTTTTTTCCACCATATATGGATGAACATTTAAGATGTCCGAATCTCCCGTTCATTCCATATTTTTTACGTCACTTTTGCGTAGTGTTTTGAGTCATGAAGTTTTTTCTATAATGTGCTTAATAATGTGTGGAGTCAGTATGTTTCTATTTTATGACTTCTTTCTACATGTTTGACTCCTAGTCATCTTTAACGCACATATGCACGAACTTGTTAGATTATTGCACTTAATTGTCAGTCGTCGAATGCAATGTTCTCATCTCAATTTTGTTTTATAACGAACCAGATGTAAAAGGAGATAAAGTTTTGCATGTAAGTACCATTGGCCGGATTACATCTATTTATGGAATATTTATTATATATTAACTAATGGAAAAAGACTACGAAAGATCAAAGGTCTTTACGTTAAAATCCACAATTTGCATAAAAAAGCGTAAAGAGATTGGAGACACACAAAAACAGAATTGCCTGGCCAATTTTTGATACATTGATGCTTCTCCACTTATGAGAATTAATTTCTTCAAAAATCATTCAGAGTTGATCATCATATATGTGAGAATTTTAGGGAGTTAAAGTCGAAGATCAAGGAGTTTTCATAACTAAAATGTCTCAGGAAAACATTACATAGTTTGGCACCATTGGTGTGAGAATCATTTATGTTCATGATATGTTGATTAAGTTGAGTCAATTTCACTTGAGTTCACCACTTTTACACCTAAGGTAGACTTTGAGATATTTCATTAGAGGTGTCTCAAAACATTGTGCACACGTGTTATGACTATATATGTTGATTTTCCTATGGAAATTGTTCACACCACCACATTTGACATTCACGGTTTGAATATTTTAGTATTATTCTGTGGTGTGATATATTCGTTCATTTTATACTTAATCTTTAAAAGAAAAAGGAAAACAAAATTAAAAAATAGTTGGTTGAAAAGGTTTCATTTTTTAGATTATTATTACATGTGCGTTATTTACATATCTTTGCGATGACATCTTACTTCTTGATGTAATGCTTTATATTTCATGTTTAGTTTATACTCCTTTGTCTATTACAGAAAAAAAAAGGGGAGAAAAAATTAAGGGGGAGTTTTTTATTTTTTGCTTAAAACACTATGTGTCATGGTATCTCTTTGTTTCATGTATGTAGGCTTCTTCCGCGTTAAAGATGAATTCAAAGACTACACAGGATGAAGACAAATTTGCCCAAGGAATACCAAGTTTAGTTTGAAGACAAAGTTTCTTTTATGCCATTCCGTTTCTAGGATTTAGGAAGGCATTAGGAATTGTTGTCTTAGAGGGGTTTTATTTTAATTTGGTTTTCAATTTTGTTTTGTGCCATAACAACCAAAGGGGAAGATTTATAAGAGAAATTATTTATAATTACTCGTAGCTTAGGCTTTAATTTTTATTTTGGCATATCCCATTACAAAATGACTTGTTGAATCGAACTCCAACATCTCCAAGATCGAAGATACCCATACAACTCATGAAGGTATAAAACTTTATGTGTTCATAGATTTTGTAAGTCATATTCGGGATGTTATTTTTTATAAAACCGAGGTTTCTTTTTGAAAGGATTTAAAAATAAAAATTTATTTTTTTGGAATCGTTCAAACGAGAGTCCATCTCGTTCGAATGAGAATGAGGTCTCATTAGATTCCTCTTTTAACAAACTTCGAACAAGGTTGGTTCTTCTTAACATAACATTCTCGTTAGAAGATCATTTAATGATAGCGTCAAACGACCTTCGCATCTAGTTAGAACGAATTTGCATTTCATTCAAATGAAAGCCTGTTTTCATTTGAACGAAATACCGGTTTTGAACTCTTTTTTAATGAAGTGTTAGAAAAAACAAAAACAACATATCTTTACAAAAGTGTATCATATTGTTTCATAAAAGACATTTCAATTAACAATCTTTACATTCCCCATAAGATTTGTGAATCATTGTGAAACTTGTAGTTTCTATATATGTCATAAAACCTTGTGGAGATAAATCTCTACTACTGAATTATGAATTGAGGGTTCATTACTGAAGAAGGAAGAAGGTTGCTCGGTGGATACCGAGGGTAGACCGCTACCTATGAACGACTTTGGACTGACTCATATTCTATCGGAGGTTTTGAAGACTCTGTGCATCAGACTTACTTTAGCTAAGTATTTGTAAGTCATGTGTCTGTCAAAACTTATGATAGTGTTGAACAAAGGTTTTGACATTTTTAGGGATTTTTTCTCAATTACTGTGTCGATTGCATGCATAATTTAATTATTGTAATTGGAACACTTATTGTTTGCAAACCTAATTTAATCGAAGATAAAATCTGGTAAATATTGGATTTGTGTGTGGCATTTAATTATGCAAATCAATCCATTAGTTCAAGTCCACTCTCAGTTGTCAACCTTGTAAGCGTTGTTTTATGCCCCTAACTGATGTGGTGATCTCCTTCCTCAATTGTATTATCTCTTGAAGATTAAGTGACATTAGTTTATTGTAATTTATCATGCCTTTAGTTTTTTTTAATCTTTTTTCCCACCTCTTTTTCTGGAGTTGTTTTCATGTTTTCCCTCGTGGAGTAATTCCGCATAACCTTTAGAATTACCACTGAAAAAGGAATACAACCTTGGAATTTATAGAAAAATTCCATTTGGGGAATTTTCACAATTTCGCGTATCTTATGCATGAGGGAGAGAGATATAACAAGCTACAAATCTATTTCATGGGGTAAATATATTAAAGAGTGGCATAGAAAGAAATCAAAGGGTGAGAGAACATTTTAATCATCAAAAGGATGAATGTGAGAGACATGTTTGGGTAAAGAAGGAAATGTCTCATTTGAGAGAGAGAGAGAGAGAGAGAGAGAGAGAGAGAGAGAGTTCTATGTAACATGCAAAGATGTGGAAGTATGTAATTTAATGGGGGCAATGATGTAAAAAGGACAGAGATGTGTAGAAAACTAAAATAATGGTACAGAACAAGAGGTAATGAGAAATAATCCTAAGAGCCATAGATTTCACCGTCTCCATTTCCTTAAGCTGGACAGATGGAGCAAATGTAGGTAACTGAACAGATGCATATTGATTAGAGATACATGTTCGGAAACTTAACATGAATATGGAAATTGAATACAACACGTGGAGGATTTCCCGGTGCTACCATCATTTTTATATTATAATATTAGATTAGATATACAAGGTGTTGGATTTTTATTTTTTTATGATTATAAAATTATGTTGCATGGCAAAATGGTAATTAAAGTAATATATATGAAAATAAAATTTTGAAATTAAATCATATTACAAAGACTAAGCCCAAAACAAAACAAAATTAAATTAAATTAAAAAAATTGTGCGCAATCTTATCTATGGTCATTCACAGGTAACACAATTGCATATATATTCATTGATCCAAACAAACTGTGTCATAAGAACACACACAACAAAACTGAATATCGTAAGGACATGCAGTTAACATACAATTAATAGGGCACAATATTTTGAAGTTCAAACCATGTTCCCCTATGCAGATGTTATTATTTTTCACATTCATTAATATAATTAAATAGGATAGTGCTTGAAAGGTGGTAAGGGTGCCAAATTTATTTACTCATTATAAATCGTGAAAATTCTAATCTAAGTAATTATTGACCTACAGTATCAATTGTTTATACAATAAACCTTAAGACCCACCAATTATTTTTAAATATATATAAAAATACTACATGTACAACATTTTTATAATTATTTGTTATAGTTAAATTTAACCAGTTACAATTATAAACATTTTTGTGCATTTGTATATATACGTGTAACATATCTGGAAATGATTAAAATAGCCCTGTATTTCTTATCATTTTTTAAAACTAAAAATACATTACTATGGCTTAAAAAATATGCTTATTCATTATAAATATTAATTTTAAATCCAAAAATATGAAGTATTGCATCTCAGTTTCCAATATTGTGTAACCTTGCATCCATTTTTAATGGTTTTCAATTGATTTTTGAAGGGATTATAAGTCAGGCAAGACATGTGGCATTTAAAGAATTTTGTATCATTGAAAGTCCTAATTGATCGGTGACTATGAACTAGATAAGGATGAACTTCTCAAAGATAATGATCATATAAACAGATACAATATGTGGTAACTCAACTACCTAAGAGATAAGGCTAATGAAAGAGGCCAATCACACTAGGAAAGCTCAAGGGAGAAGTAAGTAAGATTAGGACTATTGTATTTATAAATAGAATAACTTTAATGTCGAAAAGGATAAGCACAACCTTGTACTCACAGCTTGGACACTCAGCTATCAATCTTTATCTCTCCAAGTTGTCTTCATCCTGATTTAATAAAATCCTTCTTACCTCCCTTCTTCACCAACATAAGCATGTTGACATGTTGAAAACACAAATATATTTGTGTCCTTTTAATCATTACACTTATATTTTTTGGTTTATTTGGTATTTAGCATTATTGTAGAATTGAATCCCCCTGAAATTGGCATCTTCGGTGGGAAAACTCCAAATCCCCCTACTTGATAATGGCAACATTCTTCCATAATGAGTGCACGCTAGTCCTGTCATTCATATGCTGGGAATCATGTATGATTTAAGGTACGAATTTTAAGGAGGGAACAAACTTCTTCAATGTCTTTTCCATCTTTCAGTGCCATATGACATGGACGTACTCCTCACAGATTTGTCCCTAATTATCATTATAATCCTCCTTTTATGGATATTCTCATGAGGAATACCATGTCATGTATCATTAACCTCTATGAGGAACGTTTAAATGATCACTATGAGAAAATAGTTAGGTTGATGAAACAACTAAATGAACAGTCTAAAGGACATGGGTCCAGTTACCACAAACTTAAATTCCAAAAAAGGAAGAGGACTAAATCATTCCAGACTCATCCTATCAATCACAATGTTAGGGCATCTTGATCCAAAAGTCCACTAATCACATGCCCTACTTGGCCTCTATTAGGTAACTCCTTTATTTATAGATCAGTGAGTAGAGGAGGTTAATCTGTATGGACGGTTTAGCCCATCCATAAAAAAACTTTGGCTAATATCCTTGCTTTTAAGAAGTGCGTTCATCATGATGACATGCATGGGTACATTAAGAAGGAGCTGAAGTAGCGATTGAACCCTAACTTAGTGTGAACACCAAAGGATCTTGAGACTCTAATAATATTTTTATGTTTAAAAAATCACAACATGTGATGGCAAGAATGATCCAACTCATCATATCTAACATGACAGATAGTCCTTCTTGATGAACCTAAGCAAGTAATCACGATGAGTTCTTTTATTTAAAGGTGGGGCTTTATCTAAAGTGTTTCTATGGATGGACTCAACCATACATATGGATTATCCACCTCGACTAACTGATCTATGAACATAAGAGTTCCCCAATAGAGGGCAATTAGGGAATCTAATCTTTGGACATTGGGATCAAGATACCATTACATTGTGATTGACACCAAGATAGTTAATAAGGTGGAATCCTAATCACCCCAAAGAGGAAAAAAGGGGTTCCCCTCAAAAAGTATGCTCAAAGGTAGTGGAAGCCATTAAAATAAATTGGCAATTTAAATAATAAATTGATAATTTTGGTCTTGCAAATCTGGTGATGTTTAGCAGTCTCTAAGGGTCAAGTTTAGACTTCCTCTGCCAAAAAAAGAGGTAAACATAGGGGTTTCGAGGGGTGAACGAAGATTTTGATCATTAAGAATGCCAACCTATATATGGATTCCTTTTTTAAGGAGCCAATCTATAAGCTCCTGCCTCAAATGAAGGATAATTCGCACTCAAGATGGAAAACGATCCCAATGAAAGGAAGACATATATGTGGTGAACTTATTAACAAAATTACGCCCATAAGATAGAGAGTTATAATATATTCAGGTGTCACCTAGAGGATCTTCTCAAGGCCAAACGTCTCAAGGAATTCATTGATGTTGGTAAGATATGATCTTCAAATCGGGTTAATATTGCTCCAAAGAAATATGGTGATGACCTCCCCCCATCCGGAATGATCATATCCATTCATGGTTATACTAATACATCATTCCTTCTTAGATGTGTTCTTTAAAGTGACCTTAATAACGTAGGCACGTTCAAAAAAATTCTCGAGTTAAGAAATATGGGCTTTAAGTTTCTCATGACTTCCCAATGATGCTTGAATATCTCTTATAAGACTAGGCACTTTGTTAGTCAATTCATTCTCTTCTCTCCCCATTGAAACAAGTTGCTCACTCAGAGAGATTATAACCGAGTCCTCACTCTCTCTCAAAACCTTTAACTCCTCTAAATACAACACCCTACGATCCAAATTTTTATTTCGCTTTCTAGTTTTTGATGACTCGGTGTCAAGTTCGGAGTAAGCGTATTGGAGGCCACACTCTCCCTCACTCAAATTCTTATCATCACGCTCAAACTCTCCAAAATGATTTGACTCATTGTCGAGGTTATCACATATATAAATTCCCTTATCACTGTGAGATGTACTTCAATTTCTAACATGACTAGCTATAAACATGGTCGAGTTATGTCCTTATGGTGATTCATCCCTGAAATTTTTCGACTCAACATCACTATCACTTATAGTAGAATTATAGGTGGCTTTGCCTTTTCCCTATCTCGTAACTCTAGTGGACACTCATGTGCTTTGTTACCATTCCCCTCACACTCATAACACCTATCATGTTCATCTTTCTTGGGATACTCACATCTATCTTTCGTTTGATCAATCTTAAAAAATTCTTACCCACTTAGAAATTTTTATTTTTCTCCAAAAATTTAATTTCGAGTTTGGGTGAATTTTGATTTTTGAATTTGATAAACTTTTTAAAAAATTTAGCAAACATGGCAAGATCATCTTGATCAAAATCAGGATCGGAGTCAAAAATAAGTTTTTTCTTTGTTTCCTTTTTCTTTTTTCTTTTGGGTTTTAAGGGACATATCTAATTCATAAGTTTGAAGGTCACCTATGACCAGTTCTAGCCTAAGTGTGCTTAGAATTTCCAAAGATTTAAGGACGGTAAATTTTGAATTAAAACGAGATGGGAGAGACCTTAGAATTTTCTTAATAACTCTTATTTTTTAAATTTGCTCACCCAAATTAAAACTAGAATTCACAATATTAGACAAACGGGCATAAAATTAATCAACATTTTCAGTTTCAAGAATGTTTATAGTCTCAAATTGTGTAATGATATTTTGAAGCTACGAATCTTTGACAACATTGGTACCCTCTTATGGGAGCTGTATGATATCCAAATCTTCTTTAGACATGGTATATATCGTGGTACAATGAAATTTGTTGGGTGTGACACCACCAAAAATAGCATTTAAACCTCAAAAGTTAAAATTGACCCATCTAAACTCATTTCAGTCCAAATTATGATTGGCTCTAGACTAATGAAACTTTTATTAGTCACAGCATGAGAATTCCACCCCTTTCAAATATGACATGTTGTAAGAATTCTCTATATAACCACTAGGATTCATGTAAATAACTTGTAGAAACAAGCTCTGATACCAGTTTGAAAAATGCAATCAAGAGTGGTCCGGTTATATGGTCAAATGTAGAGTTTATAGATTAGTTCACAAACAAGTAAAAATCATTTTAATCCAAGTTTTATCCTAATTAATTAGGTGAACCTAAACATGCAACATAATGGATCTAAATTGAATGAAAACAAACGATCACAAAGGATGTTAGGAAAAATCACCTTTCAGGCAAAACATTTTTTAGCACAATTATAACTAGGTATTACCTAATGAAATGGACATACTTAAAAACTTATATTCCACTAAATAACACGGTTATGTCTCATTTCCTTTTTGTATAAAGAAAGCGGGGCAGATCCAGCAGCGCTCAACATCAAGCTCCACTTGTAGAATAATTTTATGTTGTGCAGATCTAGCCGCGCTCAAGCTCAACATCTAGTGGTGTAGATCCATCAAGCTCAACATTAAGCTCAACTTGTAGAATAATATTGACAAGGATATGAATATGGTATGTGTTCTTCAAGGTTTGGTAATTTATAACACATCATTTAAGTGGTTTGGATTAATAACCTAAGTGCTTTGATAAAACTAGGTTTTGGAGACCTTTTGGTATTGTACTGGAAACTAATTTTCAGTAAAATTCGTACTGAAAACGAATTCCATTTTCCCTTTATTTACAAAATATGAATTTTGAGGCAACACAAATTTTGAGGGCTCGTTCGAACGAAAATAGGAGTTCATTCGAAAGAAATTATATATCTCATTCGAATCGAAACCAAACTCGTTCGAACGAATAGCTCATCTCATTTGAACCGAATTCTAATGAGCTTCAAATGATATCTATTATGCTAACAAAGAAACCTTGTTTGAAGTTTTTTTGAACGAATAACCAACATCGTTCGAACGAAGACTATAAATTCTCTCCAACGACTTAAAAATATAAAATATTTTTTCTTTGAAAAACATTTTAAAACAACACTAAAACATTTTCATTAAAAATAGACTTTTAAAGTAACCCTGAATAAAATGTTTACACAAGATCAACCGTATACACCTTCTCCGATAAATGTAGTGATGATCTCAACTCTTTGATTGTAGATTATCACGCTCGGACGCGAACTTGTCTTCACTTGAAGTTTTAAGAATGTACCTGATGGTGATGTAATACCCCGTATTATATATATATATATATATATATATATAAAATAAGGGGTAAGGGTGTTTTTACTGTTCATAAAAAGATAAGATAATTAAGGGTTGATATTAAAGCCACCAATGCAAAAATGGAGGGTTGAGATATGTTTTTCTATTTTCTTTTATCCCCCCGAAACACAGTTCCCATAATTCAAATTGGACTGACCTCATCGATTTTCATTCCCCTTATCCCACTCCTCTGCCTTTGTCCTTTCATACCCTCCTTATTATCCCACACAAAAATTCACTCTCCACTCAAGATAACCCATAAGCGATTCAACCCTCTATTCTCTCTCTCTCTCTCTTGAAGTCTCAAACATTCTTCAAAAACTTTCTCTCTCACTCACTTTGAACGCACCATTTTCATTCAAGCTTGTCACCATCACCATCTTCATTCAACCACTTTTGAACCTTGCTACCGTTGCCATCTTCATCCTCAAGGTAAGGTGCCGTCACAATCTTCATTCATCCAAGTTTGAACCTTGCTAGCGTCACCGTCTTCATCCTCAAGGTAAGGTTTCGTGATGATTTAAAAAAATCTCAGCCACCTTTTTACCTAAACATTGTTAGTGAACCTTTAGTACCTATTTGGTCTCCAAATTTGATTCATATTTTACATTTTTTTGGGTACTTATTTAGGGCTTATTTAAGGTCTTGAAGTACCAAATTCGTGGAGTTATTTTATTTTTGTTTTGGAGGCCTTGATTCCATGGATTTTTTTTCTTTTTTGGTTGTGGATTAGGAACTCATTTTTTCAAACTTATTTTTGTTCGTATTTTTATTTGGCATTTTTTTCAAGACCTCTCAGGTATTGGGTTCATATTTTGATTTTTCAGATACCTATTTGGTCTCTAAATTTGTTTCGCATTTTTTTGTTCAATAACTCTTAGGTATTGTGGTTCAAATTAGGGCTTTTGCATTTTTTTTGTTCAAGTTTGATCTGGAATCATGTTTTTTTGGTAGAGGTTTGGCAAAGGTGATGGTTCAGATCAAGTTTGTTTCAGATCATGACAGTTTAGAACAAGTTGGTTCCAGATCACCTTTGTTTTTGAATTTTTTGTTTATTATTTATTTGACCCTTATTTTAGTTGTTAATTCCTAACACATTATACACTCATACCTATCTATTTCCCTATCACAATCACACGGGAGAGATGAGAATTCCTGCAGCAATGGGGCCAAAGCAAAAGAGTCCCATCCCAAGGTTAACAGAAACCCGAATATGATCTTATGCGTGTGTTGGGCAGGTTGACGTGGGCAAGTCTATGTATTCGATCTTCATTCATATTATCTCTTTCGTATTTTAGATATTGGTTTTGCTAATCGATCGTATTTTCATCTCTCGATTTTGAGAGTTTTAGTTTTGTCATGTTTAGATATTTGGAGCTCATATATGTAGTCGTGATTCAGTTTGGATTCATTATTTCATCAATTCGATTTTGGTTCTGTTGATGACAATAATATATGTGTTTATAATTTTTACTCAATGATATTAGTATAGTTTCTTTTTTGTTTGTAAGGTTTACTCAGTAGTGGTATAATGCTATTAATAATTGTTGTATTTGTTAGATCTTATATATTTTCACGGAAGAAAATAGGAGAAGTTGATAATATATGAGTTAATGAGAAGCATTGATGTTACAAGGTAAGTTTTTAAATTTGAGATTCTTAGGGTTTTCAATCACTCAAGTTTGATGTATTCTTTTTGGTGTTTATAGTTTTTTTGAAATATTATAGTTAAACATTTAAAAGTTCATTTAACCAATAAAATTTGTTCTCATACCTTTCCGTTAAACAAGAACAATTGAAATGTAGTTGAAAACACTTTGTGGCCATCCCTGATCCTCGCGGCGGGAGAGGATCCTTCTAGGTCTCGCGCGTCCCTCTCGGGAGCTCTTCGGTTGGCGTCGATGAATGAGGTGAAAAATATAGAGAGGTAGAGTCGCCAGTCTATTTTACTCAAAATAGACAAAAGAAAAGGGAGCCATCCCGAAGGACAACCTCCAAAGACATACTGATACATACGAAACCAAAATGATTCGAAAAGGGTCCGGAGGCTAACTTACGAAATGGGAAGGTGTTAGGCACCAATTTCGCCCTTACGATCTCTCATGGGTTGTTGTTATTTCCTGTATTTCCCCGTGATTTGTGTGCATATGTATACGTAGTGGAGATAGTAATCATCGACTTGTATCATGGAAGAGATAAAGCGAGTCATCCACAGGAATGTTCCTAAAAGTAATATTAGAAAATAGGATTTATGCGATTATCCAAGCGTCGATCATTATAGGGAAATGATAACGCATGTGGAATAATATGCCATTGAGAATATATATATATATATATATATATATGTAAATACATAGAATTTGAGAGAATTAAGTTTAAAGAATATAGAAAAATAGGAAAAGAATAGAAAAAGGACTCGAGTCTCGGGTTTTACCTCGAGACGCCGCCTATGTAGCCTATAGAGGCATCAAAGTCCACATAGTTAGTATGCAAAACGAGGGGTGTGATTTATCCCATAAATCCAATTGGGGACTTCTCTTATATGGGTGTGTGTGTAAAAAAACTGTTTTAGTTGTGAGAAAAGTGTGAGAATTCCCGTTTGGAATTTATGAGGAAATTCTCTTTTTCTTATTTTTCTTGGGTTTTATTTATGTCAAAATAAGAGATGTGCGATAATACTAGATAAAAAGTATATTGGGAAATGTCAGATAAGAGAATAAAAGTACTAAGTAGCAAAACAAACTAATGAAAATGTAGGGAAATTTAAGGAGATATTGGAGAAAGTTAGACCTTCTTGAAGATATGGAGCTTGATCTTGGATGTTGGAGAGATGCCCTTGCACTTGGATGATGATGGGGAGTACTTAATTCATCAAGTTTGATGAAAAAGGAAAGGTGGAGGTTGAAAAGGGATTTGGATGTGGAAATCACGCTGACTTTGAGAGGGGTTTTCTGAGCTTACTGAGAGTGATGGATCTCTGATTTTTCTCTCTTTTTGGAATGAGGTTAGGCCCTCCTTTTTATAGGCCTAGGGAATTTTTGATCGGAATAGCCCTAGTCCTGCCAATCGGCAGGTGTGTTTAGGCACACTGCCGATAGGCAGGGCTTGGAACCTGTCGTTTGGCAGTGTCTTTCAGGTTCCTTCAAAAAATCAGTCGTATAGCACGAATCGTTGATCCGAATCGTGCACATGGCAAACCATTGGAAAGGTATTTTAGAGACCTTAGAAAGTCCTTGGACTGCTCTCGGGTTCGGGAGTTGACTTTGGGTCAAATGTGGCTCAAAGGCCCTCGTCGGTCGTTTGGACGAGGAAACTTCGAACGCAAACGGATCGTTCGTCCATATGGTAAGTCAAAATCGCGCACAGGGCATATCATTAGAAAGGTTAAGAGATGTACTTTGACATTCCAAAGAGTTTTACCTGGTTCGGGGAGTTGACTTTGGTCAACCGGGGCCTGTAAGCGTTCAGTGACCTTTTGTAGTAAAATGGACCGTTCGTCCGTACTGTAAGTCAGGATCGCGCACGGGGCAGACCGTTTGAAAGGGGTCACTTTTTGAAGATTCATTCAGTATCGATTGAGCTGAAGAGTTGACTTTGGTCAAACGGAGCTTGGGAGCATCCGGTGAATTCTTGATCTAGTTATGTGGAAAATGGGTCGTTCATCCGCATGGTAAGTCAGAATCGCGCACGGGACAGACCGTTAAAAAGGGGTTTCAGTGCCCTTCGAATATTCATTCAGTCTCGATCGAGCTGAAGGGTTTGACTTTTGGTCAAACGGAGCCTGGGAGTTCTCGATGGCCTGTAGAACAGTACCTGGGGTATGACTTGAGTTTGCATTAATGAAGGAAGGTGCTAGGGACCTTAGGAGAGGTTAGGGGGTATTAGAATGGGGTGTCTACAAATCCCCTTGACGGTTGAGTTTGGAACAAATGATAGCCGTCGAATAGACACCACATGATGCCTTTGAAAGAGGATGACCGAATGGTCAAGGTCGATTTTGAGGACCTAAGGAAGACGATGACCAATTCTGTGGGTAGAAGCCATTTCTGAGGGCTTGAAGATGAGGATGACCGATTCTTCGGGTCAAAGCCAATTCTGAGGGCTTGAAGATGAGGGTGATCGATTCTGCGGGTCGAAGCCAATTCTACGAGCTTGAAGGAACATGCTGGTGATGGTCTTAAAGGAAGTGATGACCAAAGCAATGATGGGGGTGACCAATTCTGCGGGTCAAAGCCAATTTTGTGGGCTTAAGGTGAGATGACCAATTCTGCGGGCTTAAGTTGAAATGACCAATTATGCGGGTCAAAACCAATTCTGCGGGCTTTAGGTGAGATGACCAATTCTGCGGGTCGAAGACAATTCTATGGGCTGAAGGTGAAATGACCAATTTTGCAGGTCGAAGCCAATTCTGCGACCTTTAGGTGAGATGACCAATTCGGTGGGTCGAAGCCAATTTTTCGGGTTTAAGGTGAAATGACCAATTATGCGGGTTGAGGTCCGATCTTTCTATGGCTCCCTTGTTCGGACGGGCCAATTCGAATACCAAGCATATGTTAATGTCACCGTCATCACTTTTTCGTTGGCCCTTCTCACGACCAAGTTGGCGGAATACAATATTCCCGATGTTCAAGATTTCACCTACCAAAGAAATGTCGCCCCGGTTGCCAAAGAACTGATTATAGAGTGCATTGACCCCGATGTTGCAGGGAGGGGGCAAACTGTCGCCGTTGGCCTTCTTAACGAGAAAGCACGCCTCACCTTCCAAATTGTGTGTGAAAATATTATGCAAACGTCCAACGATTCAGCGATGCATCCCCGTTAGGCCAAATTGACATACCACCTCTTCGATCCCAACACTTCCATTAACCTGGCTCGTACCCTTTACGCCGACATCCTCGTCGCAGCCATGGATGAGAAAGGTGCAGCACCACTTCCATATGCACGTTTGATTACCTCCATCCTCAAGGACGCTGGCATTGAGGCCTCGCTTGATCGTACTCGCCTCCTCGGTCTTTTTGGACAGGGAACCCGCAAGCGGAGCGCCAAATATCTAGCCATCCTCCAGGCAAGACGGGGAAGTGATGACGAGGATGATGCTGCCTCGAGTGAGGAAGATAAAGAGATAGAGGAAGAAGAAGAAGAAGAAGAAGAAGAAGAAGAAGAAGAAGAAGAAGAAGAAGAAGAAGAAGAAGAAGAAGAAGAAGAAGAAGAAGAAGAAGAAGAAGAAGGTGCTGATGTGGAGATGGGTAACGTAGGTGCGGATGAAGAGTCGGCCAAAGAAGAAGACGACCCAGATTTTGAATGGGCGGGTAGCGACCTCACTAACCGTATGTTGGCCCTTGAGAAAAGATTCAGCAGCTTTTTGACCGACTACCATCGCGATACAAGCATGATGTTTCATTTCCAAGTGGACTTTTATCGATGCCAAGGGGATCCCAACGAGCCATTGACATCCTACTTCTATGAACCCTATGGCCCCGATGCACCCAGCTCTTCCCAACCACTGCCCCAGTGATGCTTTGTTTGGTTGTGACAGTTTTTAGTTGTTTCCCTTGTCTACATGTTGTATGCTCTTTGCTGTTTTTTGTACCACAGTTCTGTTTTATAAAAATCTGCATTTTCTCCATTTGTTTTTTATTTATCGCACTGCTTATTTTGCCTTGTTTAGATTTTAGTCCTTTTTGCTTGAGGACAATGCAAAAGTCTAAGTTAGGGGGGGTCACAAGTGCGTATTTCTAAAACTTCACAAATTTTCAAAAATGTCCAAAAATTTCAAAAAAATCATAAAATCTTGAAAATCCAAAAAATATTTTTGTTCGAAATAAATAAAAATTGGAATTCAAATTTTTCAAAAATATCATTAAAAGTCGAATTGAAGTCTCAAGTTGTAAAATTCAACATACACAAAGCCGAAATTGACCAAAGATGGAAATTGAGCGAAAATGGACGACTTAACAAATAAGTGTGGAGATTAACAAACTCGGTGAGATTCGAGTCTTTCATCTTTGTGAAATCTATAAATCAATTCGAGTTAATTGTTAACTCAAAGTTCTTTTTAGCGACTAAAAAGTGATCGAGGATCTAAATCCTTTCATTTTGATCGGTTATGAAAATTGTGTGATATTGCTTTGAAAAACATACCAAAACCGATCTCTAAACCTAATTCATCTCGAAACGCATAGGGTAATGCAATTACTATTTTGGACAATGAAGTAGGCCCTCGTTTGTTACACAAAAATATTGGCCATAAAAAGTTGTGAAAAATTATTCCTTTGATAACCCAAATTGAGTCGAATAACAATTATCCTTTTCGTTTGGTACCCCGAAAAACCCAAGTAGCTTGGAATTGCGAAAAGGGGATATTCAATAAAGTCCGGAAAGTGCATAAAAAGGGGGCAAGAAAAAAAATAGATATGCTCAACAAAAATAGCAAGAAAAGAAAAGAAGTGAAAATTAGAAAAATAGAGAAAAAGGAGAAAAAAAATGAGCAATATCCCGGAAAAAGCACAAATGGACATCTTAAATGACTTTTCCAATTCCAACCTTCCCTACCATTTTCATTTTACCCAATATACCTCAAAACCCGAAAAAGTCCTAACCCAGTCCGAATTGCAAAATTGGTTACCACGTGGAGAGCTAAGACCCCAAAAGATAATAAAAGAGATTGAATGCATGAATAAGAGGCAGTGTTCCCGTTTTTAAAATCATAATCCGTTGATGAGATCCTATCACTATAAAATTTCCGTCTTTCTACTTGTATGCGTGACTTTGCGTCCATTACATTTACTCTTTTTATCACGCATAATGTGAGAATAGCCACAATCCGAGTGATTCGTTTGTGAGTGAATTCATGAGAAGTTGAAATCAAAGCGAATTTTTAGATAAGTAACGTAATGGTCAATCGGGGGAAATTCGGGGTTAAATTTTCCGGCTTCGCACACACGCACTATGATTTGAGACTATTGAGCATGACTTAATGATGACTATTTTCTGGGAAAGTTTGAATTGTTCAATTTTTGTGTATTTTGAAATTTCTTTGAGTCGAATTTTGTGGGTATATTCACTGCAAACACTTACAAGACACAACTCGCCCCACTAGGGCGACCTAGGGGTTTAAAGGCTTGTTGCATATGCTAGATGCAATCGCTTGCTCGCGAAAAAGGTATTCTATCCCAATAAAATGATTTTCAATAGTTGAGCCTTACTAGGATTCTTTTACATTGCTCGGGATGCGCAAAGTTCTAAGTGAGGGGGTTTGATTAGGCATAAATTCGTCCCAATTTATCCCTTTAATTTAGTTACTTTTAGCACCTCGATCAGCATAATCAATTTGACTTTATCTCATAATCTTGCTACTGACTTATTCTAACGAGTACACGGAGTTTTGGGTATTTCGTAATAATTTTACAGGTATTTAATGTCAATAAAGAAAGAAAGAAATCGGAAGAATCAAGAAAGAAAAGAAGGAAAAGTCAAAAGGGAAAAATTGTAATTTCTACCCAGAATTCGGATGAGGCATCTAAAGAGAAGTTGAAGACATCAAGTTCATGAGCACGTAGGAAGAAATGGAACCTCAATTGGAGTCCCGGTGTGAAAGTTATGAGCAGTCAAAGTATGAAGAAAAAGTCAAAGGAAATCCGAACCGGACCGATCCGCAATATCAAATTCCAGAGAACCCCAGAACGAAGGCGGATCGAAGCTGAAAGAAAACAAACAAACCGATCCGCACCTGATCGATTCGCCCAAGAAATTAAAGAACCGATCCGAATTCCAGCCACCGGACCGGTCCGACTGTCGAGTTTTTATTTTGTTATCTTCCTCTAATGGAGAGTCCTAGTGCAGCTAAAACTCCTGAAGTTTTGTAGGGTATTTAAACTCGTTTTATTATCATTCTTAGTACGAAGAATTTAGCTAATTTTCCATTCTTTTCAGAAAAACCCTAGTTTGGAGATAGCTTATAATTTTAATTCCAAGATTGAAGATTGTTCAGATTTCTGTTATTACCAGTAATTGTAGTTAATGCTTTGAGTGCTTTGGTAAGATTAGTGGTTATTTTCCTCTGTCTAATTTTTTGTTTACATCATTCCACAAATTTTTCTTAGTTTAATCATGGTTTTCTGCAATTCAAAAATTGATTTCATTAGTTTCAGCATATTAAGCTAGATTTTCTAAGGTCGGGATGCATGAACCCAACCTGATGTGATAACTTGAACCTCATGTACATAATGCTTGGTAGTACTAAATTCTGGGTCTAATTAATCATTTAAATTTACGATTAGTTTTATATCATCAATACACTAGGGTTGGGGGATTGTATTTCCCTCATGTTTTCTTCATCATATAGTTTAAGGTTTCAAATCATTCGTCATCAATATTTTAGGTAATTTAGAATAATTGCATTTTTCATAATTTCATAATTGCATCTAGTGTAGCTATTCCACAAACCAAATCACTTTTTCTTTTTCCTTTAAAGTCAGAGTTAGGATTTCCTTATCTATCCAACGTCATCACAACTCTGTTGTCCTATTTCCCTATGGATACGATCCCGACTTAACGAGTTTATTACTAACGCGATAGGCATGCACTTGAGCCTAGAGAGTACGCACTTCTGAGGCACATTCTTAGTTGCGTCAAGTTTTTGGCGCCGTTGCCGGGGAATTAGGTAGACTTAGGATTAGATCGAGTCAATCTAAAACTTTGACTAAAAATTTCCAAAAATCCAAAAATATATAAAAATTCAAAAAGCACAAAAAGATTCATCATTATCTCTCATAAGTTGTTAATACAAAATTCTAAACTCACTCCAACTCCCCATAATACTCCAACCCCCATTCACGAAAACCCGATTGTTGAGTACGATCCTGATAGCCCTCACACTCCTAACGCTCCACAGTTCTGGGTTCCACCTCCCACACCGTCGCACTCAATCTCAAATAACACGTTATTTTCCTTCTTAGGACACACTTCAGAGAGCACTCCTAGTATACCAAGTGAGGATACCGAATCTTTGAGAGAGAGAGAGAGATGTCACAACACGGTAGTGAAGCTATCGACAAGGGAGATGCCCTGTATCACCCTTTGAGAGACGTCTTATATCCCGAGCGCACTGTCACTCCGGGGTGCATTTTACTCCCGTACAATGCGGGACAATTTTGCTTTAGGAATGGGATGATTTAAATACTTCCCACTTACCATGGAATGGATTTAGAAAAGTCATATGCGCACATCGTTGAATTTGAGGAGGCGTGCGAGACTCTTAGCGATCAAACTTGCACAAAAGATGTGCTCCGCCTTAAACTCTTCCCATTCTCGCTAAAGGATAAGGCTAAGACCTGGCTATGTTCTTTACCTCCAAACTCGATTTCATCATGGAACAAGCTACAATCCAAATTTCTCAAGAAGTTTTTTCCTCCACATCGAATGAATTCCATCAAGGCTCAAATTTAAACATTTCGACAATTAGAAAACGAGTCATTCGAACAATGCGACGAGCATTTCAATAAGTTAATTGCCTCGTGTCCCCATCATGGTTTTGATAAAATGAAAATCATTTCCTTTATCCATAATGGGATGAACATTAACTCCAAGCAACTCATTGAGACCATGGATAGTGGTCCGTTTATCGACTTAGACGCCCACGATGCTGAGCTTCACCTGAGGTATTTCGCCAAGAATACCCAATCCTGGGATACATCTGACCCTAATGCTCAAAATCAAAATCGTCAAGTGACCACCACTCCATCGGCGTCTGGCCTATTTCATGTAAAAAAGAATTCTATAACGGATAGTAGACTCGATATGAATGAGAAAGGACTGCGAGACCTACGTGAGGAATGTGGAAGAGGACCAATTGGATCCATCCCAAACCCTGTTGAGAAGGTGTGTGCGATTTGTGAGGTGGGCCATTCAAGTGAGGAATGCCCGACTATACCCGCCTACAAAGTGATGCTTCAAGAGCAAGTAAATGGCATAGGAGGCTTTAAGGGTAATTTTGGTGCCCCGCACGGGAATTCCTACAACCATTCATGGAAAAACCACCCTGGTTTTAGCTATGGGCAATAACATGCTGCGATGAATACTAATTCACATGTTGCCCCTCCTCCACCACCGCATTTTCAACAAGCTCCACACATGCAAGGACATGTGTAGGCACCACCACCTCAAGGAGCATACATCCCTCCACCGCGGAGCAGTCTTGAGGATACGATCAACCACTTCATCAATATCCAGACTGCAACTAATTCTAGGCATGAGCGCATAATCAACGACATGAATGCGAACATTTCACAGTTGTAATCATCGTTGAGTATCCAAGAGAAAGGCAAGTTTCCTGCCCAGGGCCAAAGATCGCCCCAAGGTCAAACTAGTGTTAGTTCCACCTCGACAGAACATCGGGAGTAATGTCAAGCGGTGACCACTCTTCGTAATGGGAGAGTCGTTGATTTATAACCTCCCCCACACGATGCAACCAAAGATAAGGAGATTTTGCCCAGCACGAAAGAGGCCGAAAATGTCCCCTTGAAGGAGAGTGATAAAGAGGACACTAGTGAGCCCGAGGTAGTAGTGAAAACACCCACCACATACTCAAAGGTTGATTCCTTCCCACAAAGGAAACCCCAGTGATGAAGTGCTAGATGTACTAAAGCAAGTGAAGGTAAAGAAAAAAGTCATCAAAGTCATCAAAGACTTGTTGACAGTAAAAAGAAGGATGAAGGTAAAGAAAAATATCTTTCTAGCACAGAACGTGAGTTCCATCCTACTCAATGATCTCCCGCCCAAGTTCAAAGATCCCGGTGCACCCACCATTTCTTGCATTATTGGAGAAAATAAAATTGAGAAAGCCTTACTTGATTTCGGATCAAGTGTCAATATTCTCCCTTACGCCATCTATAGGCAACTTGATTTGGGCGACCTCAAGCCCACAAAGGTCACTCTCCAATTAGAGGATCGAACCGTGAAGATCCCAAGAGGTATAGTTGAGGATGTGATCGTCCAAGTTAACACTTTCTACTTCCTGGTAGACTTTGTCATTTGGGACACGGAGCCCTCCTTCACCTCGAGCAACCATGTTCCCCTCATTCTTGGGCGCGCGCTCTTAGCTACGGCTAACACAATCATCAATACTCGGAATGGGCAAATGCAACTCACTTTTGGGAACATGACTTTAGAGACTAACATCTTCCATATCGCCCAACAAACGGAGGAAGAAGATGATCTTCACGCGGTGAGTCTAATAGACAAGATCGTAGAGGATTATTTCGAGCAAACTTATTATGGAGATGCCTTAGGGTCCTATTAATTATCGAGCCACGAGAGTGAGGGGATGTACACCGCATTCGAGAGGGAGGTTGAGGAGTTGAGGGAGTTATTTGATGATAGAGCGTCGGGCGAGGAGCGAGAGATGTAATTTAGGTTTCGAGATTCGAGGAATTACCATCAAGGGATACACGCATGGTTCCCTCCAATAAAGAATTTCCAACCCTCGAGTTGAAGAAACTCCCCTCCCATATTAAATGTGCATACCTAGGAGAGGGTGAGACATTTCATGTTATTGTCTCCTCTAGCCTAGACGAAGAGCAGGAGGGTAAATTGCTAAAGATTCTGAGGAAGCATCAAAGTGCTTTTGGTTGGTGCATTGCTGATTTGAAAGGGATAAGTCCTTTGATTTGCACCCACAAGATCCATCTCGAAGAGGATATCAAGCCCTCGAGAGAAATGGAAAGAAGGTTAAACCCTAATATGAAAGAAGTGGTGAGGACCAAAATAATTAAGCTATTGGATGCCGGGATTATCTACCCAATCTCGAATAGCAAGTGGGTGAGTCCTGTTCAAGTTGTCCCGAAGAAGTCGAGCATGAAACTGATTGAGAATGCTAAGGGAGAGCTAGTTCCCCAACGTACCACCACAGGGTAGCGCATTTGCATTGATTACCGGAAACTCAATGCGGGAACTAGGAAAGACCATTTCCCCTTACCATTTATTGATCAGATGCTTGAGAGAGTAGCGGGCCACCCTTACTATTGCTTCCTTAATGGTTATTTCGGATGTAACCAAATTGAGGTAGATGTACTTGACCAGGATAAAACAACCTTCACTTGCCCTTTTGGTACGTTTGCTTACAAACGTATACCACTTGGCTTATGTAATACACCCGCGACCTTTCAAAGGTGCATGTTGAGCCTATTTAGCGACATGGCCGAGAGAGGACTCGAAGTGTTCATGGACGATTTCAGCATTTTTGGCACCTCTTTCGATTTTTGTCTTGAAAAACTAGAAAAGGTACTTGCCCGGTGTGTGGAAAAGAACTTAGTGTTGAATTGGGAGAAATGCCACTTCATGGTCACCGAGGGAATAGTTCTTAGCCACATAGTTTCATCCAAGGGGAAAGAAGTTAATAGAGCTAAGATAGATGTCATAGCCGATCTACCCCCACCAAAATCTCTCAAAGACGTGCTCTCCTTCTTGGGCCACGCGGGGTTTTATTGAAGGTTCATTAAGGATTTTAGCGCCATCGCTAGACCCTTAAGCAACCTACTTATGAAGGACAACCCATTTGAATGGACGGAAGCATGCTAAAGCGCTTTTGAAAAACTAAAAACTATGCTTGTGTTTGCTCCCATCATGCAAGTTCCGGATTGGTCTTTACCATTCGAACTTATGTGTGATGCTAGCGATTATGCGATAGGGGCTGTTTTGGGCCAAAGAAAAGACAATAAGGCTCATGTCATCTACTACGCTAATCGAACTCTTACCGAACCACAACTCAATTACTCCACTACCGAGAAGAAGTTGATAGCGGTAGTCTTTTCCCTTGATAAATTTTAGTCCTGCCTTATTGGTTCTACCATTATTTGCTTCAATGACCACGCGGCATTGAAATACCTACTTGCGAAGAAAGACACAAAGCCGTGCCTCATAAGGTGGATCCTACTCCTACAAGAGTTTAATCTCTCCATTAAAGATAAGAAAGGAGTAGAAAACGTCGTTGACAATCACTTATCATGGCTTTAGTCCTACGTACCTAGTGATCCAATACCCATAGACGAATACTTTTCGGATGAGCAACTCTTTGCTACCTCTTATTTGCCCTGGTTTGCGGATATAGTGAACTACCTTGTCACGGGAATCGTCCCTCCCGAATGGACACCGCAAGATAAGAAGAGTTTTATTACTTGGTCGCGCATGTTTTTCTATGACGATCCCTTCCTGTTTAAATATTTCGTCGACCAAATCATCCAATGATGCGTACCGGATGATGAGATCCCGAAAGTCATCCAATTCTATCATTCGGAAGCTTGTGGAGACCATTTTTTGATAAAAAGACGGTCGCTAAAATTCTGCAATGCGGCCTCTATTAGCCCACAATATTTCGGAATGTGAACAATGCTTGTAAATCTTGCAATACGTGCCAATGGATGGGAGTTATTACCCGACGAGACATGATGCCTCTTACCCCCATACTCATTATTGAGATCTTTGACTGTTGGGGTATTAAATTCATGGGACCTTTCCCCCCATCCTTTGGTTTCCTATACATCCTTATCGCGGTAGACTGCATTTCTAAATGGGTGGAAGCTATAGCTACCAAGACAAATGACAACAAAGTGGTGATTAAGTTCCTGTAGGAACACATACTTTCCCGCTTCGGTGCTTCGAAAGAGATAATTAGTGATAATGGCACGCACTTTTGCAATAGGCCATTCGCGAAGCTCATGAGAAAGTATGGTGTCGTTCACAAGGTTGGAACGACTTATCACCCACAAACGAATGGGCAGGTCGAACTAGCAAATCGAGAAATCAAAAAAATTCTTGAAAAGACCGTCAATCCTACCCGAAAAGATTTGTCACTTAAATTCAACGATTCGCTATGGGCCTATCATACCGCATACAAAAATTCGCTCTAAATGTCCCCTTTCCAATTTGTGTATGGAAAACCTAGCCATCTTCTCGTGGAATTAGAGCACAAGGCGTATTGGGAAATTAAGGAGTTAGACTATGATATGGATAAGGCCAGTGAAGCTCGCAAGCTTCAAATAAATGAGTTAGAAGAGATACGCAATGATGCGTATGAAAACGCTAAAATCTCCAAAGAAAGGATGAAACTCGATCACGATAAATTCATTGGATGCAAACAGTTTCTTCCCATAAAAAAGTGCTTCTTTATAACTCTTGGCTTCATCTCTTTCTGGGCAAGTTGCGGTCACGATGGTCTTGCCCATTCGTTGTGAAGAACGCTTTCCCTCACGGAGCTATTGAGTTAGACGATTTGAAAGGGGGAAATACGTTCAAAGTAAATGAACAACGCCTAAAGCCATATCTAGAGGCATGTGTGGAAGAAGTTGACACCGTTTGGTTGTCGGACCCCGTTTACGGGGTAGAGTGAGTTAGAACCTCGATCAGCGTAATCAATTTCAGTTTATCTCATAATCTTGATACTGACTTATTTAACGAGTACACCAAGTTTCTGGTATTCTATAATAATTTTGCAGGTATTTAATATCAATAAAGAAAGAAAGAAAGAAACCGTAAGAATCGAGAATGAAAAGAAGGAAAAATCAAGAGGGAAAAATTGTAATTTTTACCCAGAATTCGGATGAGGCATCTAAAGAGAAGTTGAATACATCAAGTTCATGAGCACGTAGGAAGAAATGGAACATCAATCGGAGTCCCGGTGTGAAAGTTATGAGCAGTCAAAGTTTAAAAAAGTCAAAGGAAATTTGGACCGGTCCGGTCCGGTCCGGACCGATTCGCAATATCAAATTCAAGAGAACCCCGGATCGAAGCTGAAAGAAAACAAATGAACCGATCCACACCGAACCCACCCGCCTAAGAAATTAAAGAACCGATCCGAATTCCAGCCAGACCGACACGAGGGAGGACCGGACCGGTCCGACTGTCGAGTTTTTATTTTGTTATCTTCCTCTAATGGAGAGTCCTAGTGCAGCCAAAACTCCTGAAGTTTTGTAGGGTATTTAAACTCGTTTTATTATCATTCTTAGTATGAAGAATTTAGCTAATTTTCCATTCTTTTCAGAAAAACCCTAATTTGGAGATAGCTTATAATTTTAATTCCAAGATTGAAGATTGTTCATATTTTTGTGATTACCAGTAATTGTAGTTAATGCTTTGAGTGCTTTGGTAAGATTAGTGGTTAGTTTCCTCTGTCTAATTTTCTGTTTACATCATTCTACAAATTTTCCTTAGTTTAATCATGGTTTTCAGCAATTCAAAAATTGTTTTCATTAGTTTCAGCATGTTAGACTAGATTTCTAAGGCCAGGATGCATGAACCCAACCTGATGTTATAGTTGTATGTATATAAAATTAATCCTTTAAATTTAATGGTTTGATTATGACCGTTTTGCGTAGAAACACGACAATTGTAGATCTTTGGATCTCATTTACTTCCGGGTAAGCGGGATGCTTCAGAATGCAATTCAAGTGTAACTATCACAATACCGATTTACTCATCCTCTGATTAAGTATGGTGCGGGCTTGAACCCCATATACGTAATGCTTGGGAGTACTAAATTCTGGGTCTAATTAATCATTTAAATTTATGATTAGTTTTATATTATCAATACACTAGGGTTGTGGGATTGTATTCACGTCCTGTTTTCTTCATCATATAGTTTAACGTTTCAAATCATTCTTCATCAATATTTTAGGTAATTTAGAATAGTTGCATTTTCCATAATTTTATAATTGCATCTAGTGTAGCTATTCCACAAATCAAATCACTTTTTCTTTTTCCTTTAAAGTCAGAGTTAGGATTTCCTTATCTATCCAACGTCGTCACAACTCTGTTGTCCTATTTCCCTGTGGATACGATCCTGACTTACCGAGTTTATTACTAACGCGATAGGCTTGCATTTGAGCCTAAAGATTACGCACTTCTGAGACACATTCTTAGTCGCGTCACCAATTCTGCGAGCTTAAGGTGAATTGACCAATTTTGCGGGTCAAAGCCAATTCTGCGTGCTTAAGGATGAAGGAGACCGCGGGGAACTCTGTTGGGGAAATTACCTCGCGATTTTGATTTGAGCTGGGGAGCTGATTGCTAGGGAAATCCTTGTGTCTTTTGGAGGCTTTACCCGGGGAACAGCCAATCTAATACTGGGGAAATGATTTGGTGGTCCGGGGTTTGGACGTATTTTTCGGGGAGATTTGAGACCTTTGGTAAATAGGATATGATCCTGAAGTTTTGGATATTTTGGAGGTCTCCTGGGCACATTTTCGGGGAGAGATTCACTTGGCTTTTGAGAGTTCTGCTGGGAAAATAGGGGTTCCGCTTGAGGAAGTTTGAAATTTTCTTGGTGAAAATGTTTTAAATCCTTTTCGGGATTTTTAGGATTTTTTTTTTGGGTTTTCTGGTATTTTCTGGGAATTTTTGTACAAAAATTTAAGGGGGGTGTCGGTCGTCATGGTGTGGAGGGTGCCATTCAGCAGTGGCATGGACTTTTGGACTGCCTCGAGAACGTAAAAGGTCAGTGCCGATAGGTAGGTGGGGGTGCAGTGCCGATCGACTTGACCCTTGGTATCCTATTTAAAGGGGGCGAGTTCCCCTCATTTTCACAGCTTCTTGCCTTCTCTCTTTCAGTGATTTTCTTCTGCGAATCATTCTAGCATTCCGATCTCTAAAAAAATGGCCGCTTTTGTGAGCACTGTAATACACCAGGAATGTTTGGCTGTTGATGACTGCGCAAATGTGGAGTGGAGGGCCAGGGCGCCTCTTGCCTTAGGGAGAGAGAATTCTTTTGACGCATTCGAGCCGGTTGTGGATGAGCGGACCGTACTGCGGGAGCCTTCGTGTCATCGTTCTTCGAGGGTGGTGAACCCCGGTAGTTATATAAGTAAAATGACTTTTGGGATTCTCTCTTTTTGTGGTTTTCCTTTTTTCTTGGATTCTAACAAGGTTTTTCTCTTTTGGCAGTCTGATGTTTCTTTGTCAAATATGCATTCCTGCAGGACGACGGGGCTTAAGGAAGTCTGGGAGCATCTTCCACCTGTGGTGCGTTAGGTGGTATCCTCAGCAGGCTTTGGGAGGTTAGCATCTGTGCTAGATGAGACGCCTCTACCCACACCTTTCATTTTGTCTTTAGGGAGATGACTATGACTCCCATAGATGTACAGCAGCTGTTGGGGATGGATTGTGATGGAGAACAGATAGAGGTGGATAGCTCTTTGCGGGTGAGGCCGGAGGTGGTGCGCACGGCGCTTGGCGATGTGGGGAGGATAGTGTTTGGGGACTCCATCATTCTATCACTACTGAAAGATGTTTTATTGGGCAGAGTGATTGATGTGGAGGACGGACTACAAGTGAGGTAGATGGTCGGGTTATTTATTTTGCTGGTGTTGGGGGGATTTTTGGTAGAGTCGAGCGGCGACGTTATCCACTTATGGTTTTTACCATATCTGAGGATGTTTTCTAACATCCCTCTATATGACTAGGGGAGCCTGACTTTGGCGACCCTTTATTTTTCCTTGGATGCATTCAGTCGGTTCTACCGGCAGTCTTTCACTGGAGCCATGTATCTTCTTGAGGTATTCTTTAATTTGTGCATTTTCCTTTCATGCATTCGCATTTTCCTTATGCATCTTTTTTTATTACGAAAAATTTTAACTTTGGCAGACATGGTTCTATGAGATGATCGGGTGTAATACCCAGCTGATTTCTTTGAAGGATGGCATCGTTGGGGATTTTTTCCAGTTGCATCGGTGGCGAAAGGCCAATCGGCAGTCGAGGAAGTCTCTCTCTTTGGAGGCAGTGCGTCAGGTCTTGAATGGTCTGACCAGTGGCAGGGTAAGACTTATTTTTTCTTCAGTCTTGGTCTTTGTGTACTCTAATTCTGTATTGACTTATACCCGTTAGGGATTTTTTTCTAGGTGACCTTTTACCCTTAGAGGACAGATGTCCTGGACACGGGGTTGACTGGAGTAAATGCGTAGATGAGGCATTTGCTGGTGCATGAGTTTGGCTATACTTGGTATCTTGGGGAGAGGGTGGTCCGACAGATTGCTAAGGGAGAGGTGGTGCTGCCACCTGTGAGGCCCCCTATGTCTATGAGGCGGGAGCGGCTACTGCCAGAGGATGTGAGGATCGCGGCGATGATTGGCAAGTCCTACCTTTTGTATACCGATATAGATGTGTCGTATGATTATATGGACGTCGTGATGAGCTAGCTGATGGCACCCAGTATATATGATGCACTACCCTTCCCTCCTGCGGGTTCAAGTTGGCCAGTGGCGTCCTCCCACAGCGGTGAAAGTCCTTCAACATCTGTGGCAGTGGCGACTTCGGAGGTTCCCTTTGTGCAACTGCATACTCCTTCATACAATATCCGACGGGCCGATGAAGGGATGGTACCTATGTTGCATCGTCCCCATGCGATGGAACCGGAGGAGTTGGGCTTAACAGAGGAGGTTCTTCGTCCTAAGGTATATCTTTTTTTTCTCCTCCTTTGGTTTCTTTTGATCTTTTCTTCTTGATATTGATTTTGCCTTTTCTTGCTGCATGTCCGGGTGTCCACCACTTGGCTAAGGGATATTAGGGACTGGATATCTTCGGTGACTGCCCATGTTCGGGATTCGATTCCTATTCCTTCTTGCTTGGTGCCGTCTGCCTCATCCGATGAGGAATTCGGTTCTGGTAGCAGTGGTATGTCATCTCTCCGCAGGGGAAAGAGAGTGCATCGCAAGGGTGGAAGCTCTTAGGAGAGAGAGGTGAAGATTAGGAGAGCGAGAGAGAGAGAGAGAGAGAGAGAGAGAGAGAGGGGGGGGGGGAATGTGGGTTCGGGCTGAGTCCCGTTATTTTTTTTCTTTTCTTGATGTTACACAGAAACATATCTATACAATGAAAATGAAGTTTTTTATTATTATTATCTTATGTTAATGATGAATGAATGCATGCACATGCGCTTTTTACTTTGCTGCAGAGACCGTAAAAAGAAATATTTTTGGGATTTGAAGGAAAGTTTTTTTCAAAATGAGAATTTATATAAAGATGAAAGGGGGATTTTTGAAATTCTGTTTGATAATATCAATTTATTTTGAGTTTTCTAAATTTTGACAAAAGAGGAAAAAGGAAAATTTCCAAAAGTAGGGGGTTGACGATTAGAAAAGACCTTGTCCTGCCTATCGGCAGGTCAGTCTAGTCCCATCAATTCAAATCTCTGATTGGTACCCTCTTCAGCCATTGGTACCTTATGGGGTGGGATTTCCTTCGATTTCTGCAGGGGTTATGTCGTTTTTGGGGGTTTTCAAATATAAAAAGGGGTAAGGGTGGAGTGTTTTCATCACACCTTCACATTTTCCTTCTCTTATTCTGTGAGATGGCTCTCCCTAGTAGTGTTGAGTTTTCCAACTACCTCGAGACTTAGGAGGCGGTGTTCTCCTACAAAATCGACTACGATGCTTACAACATGCATCGAGTTTTTTTATGGCGTAATCGGCCAATAGAGTGGAACATGATGATGGCGGCGGTACAATTCTGGTACCCTGAAGACCATGTATTCCTCTTTGGCCTGGAAGAAGTCTGTCCGACTTATGAGGAATTTTCTGCCATGTTGGGGATAAATCTCGACATTGCTACAGCTCTGCCTGAGTTTTCTTGGTCTCCCCAGGAGTTATTGGCTGGACTTCTCTCCATCTCGCCCTTGGTGGGTAGATCCTTGGTTACTGGAGGAATGATTTCTCTTCCAGCGGTGTTGTGGTCCGTTCATTTGCAGGAGGTTGGTGATGCTGGATATGTCGGAGTTGTCATTCTAGGCTGGGTTTTAAAACTGTTGTTGGTGACTAGGGAAACGCTGGTGGACCCACAACTTGCAGTTATTACCTCATGGATGTCCCACCATCGCAATCCTGTGGTGATGATACTAGCGAAGACTTTTAATAGCCTGGATGCCTAGCAAGAAGGTCATTCTGACTTTTTAAGGGGGAGCCCTGTAAAGTTTTTCATGTGGTTTTCTGAAAGATTTCTCCTAGTGACTCCTCTGGAATACCCTTTATCGGTTGTGCCCAAATTCTTTTTGCACCATTTCATCAGCGTGGGCTTGGATATTGAGAGCTAGGAGAACTGGTTTGTGGAGTATGGGGCTCTAAATCTGACTGGTCAATACCTTGGTAGGGACAGATGCTGCCTTTTCTGTAACTGGGAGAATACCCGTATGTCCGATTGGTTGGTCTCAGACAAACCTCTTTCTATTTCGCTTGGCGACTTCTGTGCCAATATGTCTGGGAGCAGATCGTGCCACCTCAGACACTAGACTTCTTTTCGATAGAAGATCTGACAGAGCGTTTGCGCATACAGCTTGTCTCTTTGTGGGAGAGTCGACGTCCATCGACCCATCCCTCTCAGTCCACTGGGAGAGTTTGGCACATCCCTGGGGACTATATAAAGTGGTTTTGGAGAAGAGTAGTTAGCAAGATGTCGGCAGTGGAGACTGGACAAAGGTGGTTTGTTTTATCTGATACCATGGAGGGAGGTGTGGTAGTTTTTTCGAGGCTGGTTCGAGCCTATCGGTCCATAAAGTGTTTACGGCACTCCATTCAGGCAGAGGAAGCTTGGGTAGAGGGAAATGAAGAGTTTTTTTTTTAGAATAGAAGGTAAATGAGAAGAGTCGTAGCGCGCTGAGATTTTGAACTAGGGGTAGAACTTGTTTAGGCGGTCCACGTTGACTGGACGATCCATCTCTTCTCCGTCTAGATCGATGAGCATGACAGCACCGCCAGATAGGATCTTCTTCACGATGTATGGGTCTCTCCAATTGAGCTTGAATTTACTTTTTGGGTCCCAAATGGGATCTACTATTTCTTTCAGGGCTAAATCCCCTTCTCGGACATCGTGATCCTTGACTCTCTTATTCAATGAACGCGCTATTCGATGATGGTACCCTTGTATGTGGTATAGAGCTTTCAATCTCCTTTCATCTAAAGGGTTAGCTTGTAAAGACATCTTTGGTGCCAGTCTTCTTCGCTGACCTTGCTTTCAATTATAACGCGCAGCGAAGGTATTTCTAGCTCCACGGGTAGGACTGCTTCCATGCCGTAGACTAGAGAGTAAGGGGTATCCCCAGTAGAGGTTTGGATTAAGGTTTCGTATCTCCATAGGGCGTAAGGTATTCGTTCGGCCCAATCTCTATAGATTTTGATTATCTTGCTGATGATGGCTTTGAGGTTCTTGTTGGCTGCTTTGACAACACCATTGGTCTAAGGTCAATAGGGAGAAGATTTGTGTCTCTGAATCCCATACTCGTTGAGCACTTCTGTGACTTCTGCCTCAAAATGAAACCCGTTATCTGACACTAGCTCATGCGGAACCCCATATTGGCAAATGATGTTTTTCTTGATGAATTTGGCCATTTTCTTGGCGTTCAGGAGTGCGTATGACTCAGCTTCGACCCATTTGGTGAAGTAATCAATGGAGCCAAAGTTGAACTCATACCCGTTAGAGGCCTTAGGTGTAACCTTCCCTATAATGTCGATGCCCCAGGTAGAGAATAGCCAGGGAGAAGTAATGTTGTATAATTATCGCAGAGGTAAGTGTTGAAGGTTGGAGAACTGTTAGCATTTGCGGCATCTCCGGACATAGGTGGTGCAATTCTGGAACATGGTGGTACCATAGTAGCCTTGTCAGATGATCTTATTGGCAAGCATGTGACCGTTCATGTGGGGTCCTCATTCCTCACTGTGGATCCTCTGCATTACCTCTTTAATGTCAGCCCCTGCGATGTAGTGTAGATGGGTTCCATCGAAGTTTCCTTGAACAGTGCTTTGTGGAAAATGATGTACTGGGTGACCAGTCTTCGAAGGGTTACTCAGTCCTTCTTGTTGGAACCCTCAGGATACCTACCATGCTTGAGGAGGTGCTAGATATCATAATACCAGCAGTTGGCTAGCTCAGGATCTTCTTTGGTGATGAGCTCAATGTGGTAGCAGTGGGTTGGTTTGTCTTGCTCTTGGACTAGGAAGAGGGCCATTGTTATTCCCTCGGGCATGTCGACTATGGAGGCCAAGGTAGCAAGGGCATCGTCTATGTTATTCTTTGCTCGAGGTAGGTAGTGGAAGGTGATATATTGGAATTGGGAGGCTAGTTCTTCTAAGTGGGCATGGAAGGGTTGGAGTTTCTCGTCCTTAACTTTCTACTTTTTGAGCACTTGACCGATGATGAGGGCGGAATCCCCATAGACATCTAAGCATTGAATACCTTTCTTGAGATCAACTTGGAGGCCTACTATACACGCCTCATATTCAGTCATGTTGGTGGTGCAGGGGAAAATCAACTTAATGGCGATGGGGTGTGGGAGTCATCTCGGGCGATCATAAGTATCCCAATGCCATGTCCCTTTTTGTTAGCAGTGTCGTCAAAGAACATTTTCCATCGAGGGTCATCCTGAGTAGTGTAGAGGATGTTTTCATCTGGAAATTCGAAGAGCCAGACATCAGCTTCTTCTATGGGGTAGTCGGTGAGGTAATCCGAGATGGCTCTTCCTTTTATAGCTTTTTATGTGATGTACACGATATCAAACTCGACTAAGAGCATTAGCCATCGAGCCATTCGGTTGGATAAGGCGGGTTTCTCAAGCAGGTACTTAATGGGATCCATTCGGGATACAGGTTTGATGGGAAAGGCGAGCATATAGTTTCGTAACTTTTAGGTGACCCAAACAAGCACGACGCATTCTTTTTCCAAAGTAGTGTAGTTGATGTCGTACCCGGCCACTTTGCGACTGGAGTAATAGATGGCTCTTTCTTTGTGGGAATCTTCAAGGTATTGAGCTAGCAAAGCCCTAGCTGCAATGTCGATTATGTTTAGGTATAGTAGCAAGGGGAGACTAGGCTATGGTGGAATGAGTACCGAAGGTTGAGTCAGGTATTGTTTGATTCGGTCAAAAGCTTCTTG
The DNA here is from genome assembly GCA_949130495.1 of Sambucus nigra. Classification (NCBI taxonomy): domain Eukaryota; kingdom Viridiplantae; phylum Streptophyta; class Magnoliopsida; order Dipsacales; family Adoxaceae; genus Sambucus; species Sambucus nigra. Next base: position 641,779,015 of record OX422209.1, on the reverse strand, counting down.
GCAGGCCTCATTCCAAACCTTAGTTGAATCTTTTTAGAGGAGTTTAAAAATTGGTTCACAAATGGACGTGATCTGTTTGATGAACCAAATGATGTATTGTAATTTTCTAAGTAAACCTCGGACCTCTTTCTCTGTTTGGGGAGGTGGCATCTCAAGTATGGCTTTTAGCTTGGTAGGATCTGCTTCTATCGCTTTTTCACTGACCATGAATCCCAAGAGTTTCCCCTTTGTAACGTCGAAGACACATTTCTCTAGATTGAGTCTCATCTGATATTGTCGCAGTTGTTCGAAGAATTTTTGGAGAGCGAGAACATGACCTTCTTTAATTTTGGATTTGATAATCATATCATCCACATAGAACTCGACTTCTTTATGAATCAGATCATGCAAGATGGTTATGGCAGCCCTCTGGTAGGTAGCCCCGTCATTCTTGAGACCAAATGGCATAACAGTGTAGCAAAAGGTTCCCCATGGGCTGATGAACGCGGTTTTTTCTTGATGATCTGGGTGCATTTTAATTTTGTTATATCCGGCAAATCCATCAACGAATGACTTGAGAGCATGATTGATTGTGTTGTCCATGATCATGTCGATATTAGGTAGAAGGTGATCATCCTTTGGAGAGGCTTTGTTCAAATCCCAGTAGTCTACAAACATCTGAACTTTCCCTCCTGATTTCGACACAGGCACTATGTTGGCTAGCCATGTGGGATATTCGATCACACAAATGAAACCCACGTTCTGCAATTTGACCACATCTTCTTTGACCTTGAGCGACCATTCGGTGCGGAGCTTTCTCAGCTTCCGTTTAACTGGTTTGTAATCTGAAAGAGTGTGGATCTCATACTGAGCTATTTAGGATCAATGTCGGGAATATCACGAATTCCTTCAATAATTCTTCGAGTTGTGCGCGCTCATGCTCGTCAAGGGTAGCCCCTATCCTAATCTCGCGCAATTAGCTACTAGAACCGAGGTTAATAATAACAGTCTCTTCTTCATTGACTTGAATGCGGTTATGTTGTTTGTTATTTACCTTATTTTGATCAGTTAAGAATTGTTCATTTGCAAAATCATCATCATCAAAAGTTTGATTAGAATCTAAACAATTAATGTAAGGCACAGCAAGATACTCAAAATCTTCATTTATTTCATTGATAGGAAAAATAGCATTAAGAACCTCATCAAAGGAGGTCTCGATTATATTTGAGGAAGGATAGACAACAAAAGAGGAAATGGGGTAAACATTGGGGTTAGGTGTGATTTCAACAGGCAGAATCGGCGCAGCATGCCAGTTGAGGAGAGGTGTATCAATAGCTTTAATCAGGTGGGATGGATCCAGTGATTTAGTGCCTGAATAAACCATGTTGAGTGTCACACCTAGTGTCTGTAAGTTGAACGAGTCCTCGGAGTCACTTTCCTCAGTCTCTTCGGTATCTCTGATGAGCGGTTGTACATGGTGTTGGGAACTTTCGTCCCATGGGTAGCTGTCTTGGAAAAAGATCTCCATTCCAAGCTTCATCTTCTTATTTATATGGTCATACCATAGTTCCAAAAAGTCATAAAAGGGGAAGTCATCACCCTCTTTGACGAATCGTCCATTCAAGGAGTCACCTGAGATAGTCTGGATGCGGTCTAGTCTTCTCTTTGGTCGAGACTGGAAGATCATTCTGAGCTCTTGTTCTAATGGTTTACCCCAAACCACAAGGAGGGAAAGATTTCTTCAGTTCAATGGGCTCAAGTATCCCTTGTTGTCTTTATCCTAGCCCCAGTCCTAGCATGAAGTGCATGTTTTTAAACATCTGAATCACATTGACATTGCCATGAGGGTCGTATTCTGGACAAACCCTTTCTTTAAAATCATCCCATGCCGAGAGTAAGAGTGGCTCAACTCAAAATCCTGATAGGAGCATATCATTTGACTCGTGTTGTATATCAAGGATTAGATTGTTGGTGCTTACACCCTCGGTATGATCGTCGTCGCCCAAAATGGCAAGAAGAACTTCAATTTCTTATGGAGTGAGGAAGATACACCTTTGATACTGTAGAGCTAAGGTCGTCTGAGTAACAGGTTGAAATAAGTTGGAATGTCAATAACTTGGAATTCAATGACGGGGTTTATAGGGCCATCCCCTATTACAAGTTTTATAGATACCATCACTTCTCGACGGGTATTATTATAGGCATGCATAGCAGCGAAAGTTGGAGCGAGTTCACTTTCTTTTACTCCTAAACATTTAAAGGTTCTTAATGGGCAGACATTCAAGGCGGATCCATTATCAATAAGAGAGAGTGGTACGATTTTCCCCATAACTTCAACGGAGATGTTGAGTGCATGATTGTGGTTTTACCCAATTCTGGGGATTTCTTCTTCGGAAAAGGATAGCGTTCGGGTAGAGGTCGATCTAACCAAATTTACTGCCTCTTTCAGTGTAGTAGAAGGAGGAACTATGGGTCTAGTGAGCAACTTGATCAAAGCATTTCTGTGTAGCTGGGAAGACATGAAAAGGCCCCATAGAGTGATGTTAGCTTGAGTTTTCTTCAGTTGATCGAGGATCTTTCTCTCCTCGAGGGTCATTTCTAGCATAGGAAGATTTTCAACACCCTTCCCTTTGTCATTTGCGAGTAGTGAGCTTAGGATCTGGTAATGCCTTCCTGATCTGGTCATGTGATTTACTGAAGAAGGGAAGAACATGAACCCTGTTTCTTCATCGATCTCGGGTTGTTCTGCCATCTTGTTTATTTTTCTAAGGAGTTCTTCAAATGATATCATCCCACACATGTCGGCTACCGGGCCAGTCTTCTCGAAAGCTTGTTCTTCATTCGAATCTTTGAACTCTTCTCCCCATCCAGGGGAAATAATTTTATCTTTCCATGTAAAGTCGATGCATTCCATAACTTCAATGGCTTCTTCATACAGGTCATCCCATTTTGTGGGGATATGTGAGGGTGAGGGGACCAGGAGCCCTTGAAATTTTAGAGTATCAAGTAACTTGGCCATACTGCAGATGTCATTGGTTTGCCTGAATAATTCTGCGATGATCTGGATGACATCATCTAGGCTGACTTAATCGGTGGGTACCACCCAACTATCTGACTCTGGGGCCCATTTTCGTGTTTCCAATAACAGCGTACTGAACCTCTAGCAATTAATGATCATCTGTGAGGAAAATTTTAGCCCGAACTCTAGGAGTTGGTTTAACACTTCTAATAATTCCATACCTCCATTTTTAGAATGGGTACAGACAGCGATGAATGCTCTGGTAAGGAGTGATAGTGCTTGATCAGTCGGGCTAACAGGGTGTAGGAGGAAATATGGACAAGTTTGGAGAGGTTTGTGAGAGTGTATGGGTGTGATTTGAGTTGAGGGATCAAATCCTGGGTTCTCTTCTAGGAAGGTAGCATTGGTATGATTTGGGAGTGGGTTGTGAGTAGTGTTTGGCTTAGGATTGGCTGATGGGGCAATGGTACCCTGGTCAATTAGACCTTAGATTACATTTTGAAGGTGAAAGCATTGGTCGGTGGTATGACCAGCGGTTTGGTGAAAGGCTCAATGGGCATCTTCCTTGAAGTTTCTCGGAAGTGGATTGGTCAATGGACGGGGATCCAAGGGTTTGATAAGGTTTCGTCTTAACAGGGCCTGATAAACTTTGGAGAGGGGAGCATGGAGCTCGGTGTATTCCTTTTGGACTGGAACGGGGAAGCTTTCTGGTGCCCACGAAATGGTTAGTTGAGAGATGTTATTGATGGTCAAAACTGCAGCACTGGCAGGCTTATCATATTTTCTAGGGGTGAACTGTCCATACACTTTCTTTGGTTCAACATCTGTTTTAGCAAGACCTTCCTCTATTTCTACTCCTACTTCTCTGAGAGCTCGGAAGTGGGGATAGTATTGTCCTCCCATGGTTACTCGGACATGGGGTAAAAAGTTCTTCTTCACTATGCAGACTTGTTCTTCCTCGAAAGGACGATTGGTCATGGTAGCTATTTTTTCTCTCCATTGGGCTATGAAGCTACTGGTTGATTCCCCAGAGTTCTGTCTGAGCATCTCTAAATCACGGCGGGTGACCTCAAGATCTTCGTTATATTTGTATTACGATATGAATTCACAGGCTACATCCTCCTAGCTACGAATTCTAGACTCCTCGAGAGACAAAAACCATCGGAGGGTGCTATCTTTTAAAGTTTGCTCAAATAATTGGGTCATCACTTCTTTTGAATCCCCTAGGAGAGTTATGGAATGGTGATAACTACGAAGATGAACAATCGATGGTCCACTTACTCCGAATTTATCGATATTCGGCATCTTGAACTTCTCGAGTAACCTTGCCTTAGGGTAAGGAGACATGTGGGTGTAGTCCATGTAATTTCAAGTTATTCTGACTTGGTCGAACTTCTTAGATATCATCTTGAGATCTTTTTTGATCTTGTTCAATTCTTCCTCTTTCGGATCAATGATCATAAGCAAGTTAGCCCCAGGTTCGGCAAGGTTCGGCATAGGAAGTGGGTAGGCGGCGGCCCATTAACCGGAGGGACACAGGGAGCTTGATGATATTCTTCAGGAACCCAAATAGGCTCGGGTGGACCCATAGCGCGAGGGAATAGGGCCTCGGGCTCTTGAGGAATAGGAACCTAGTTTCGTTGCATCTCCCGGACCTCAGTCTGAAGGTTGTCAATCTTGGATACGAGCTGAGCTAAAACTGTCGTCAGATCTGGTTGCGCAACTGGCACTTGATCTGTGTTCTCCATGGAAAGCTGATGGATACCGAACTCGAAAGAGGTAGCAAGGGAACGGATGGAACTCCGGAGTGACTTGATTGAAGATCGAAGCCAATAAGGAGCCAGGACAAGGCCGTGCGATCGACTTAAGAGGGCGTAAAATTGGATTTATTTTTGAAGAAAAAGGATGAAAATATTTTTCAGATTTTATTTTTAGATCGAAAGACAAAATATTTTTGGATTTTTCGTAAAGAAAGGAGATATGTTTTTGGATTTTTGATAAAGAAAGGATAAGTGTTTTTGGAAGATGGGTCTCAGCATGATTATTATTATTATTATTATTATTATTATTATTATTATTATTATTATTATTATTATTATTATTATTATGTTATCACTTGTACTAAATTCTCCTAAGTACCAAATGAAATGCCGGACGGGATCGAGCCTGGAAAAGTTGGGTTTGTAACATATGCAAAGTTATGGCTAGACTTGTGACTAGGCTCACGGGCAGGGTCCCATATTAAAAATGCGCAAAAATTTGGGCGGCAAGCCGACCCAGAATTTCAATAGAGTTTCGGGCTAAAACCGGTAATCTAATATGTGTGTCCTAGGATCAAGGTTCTAAAAAACGCGGGGCGTGATCGAGGCATGGAGGCCAAGCCTTAAGCCTTAGAAGCCTAGGCGGGCCTTGGTGTAAAAAGGCGTGAAAAGGCGTTTAGGTCTTTTTAATATATTTTAATATATTTTAACCATAACAAGGCTATTAAAATACTAAAATTGTACATATCATAAAAATATGTCTGAATATATTCAAATAAAAATACTATTTGATTATTTTGGATGAGATAATGGTCCGGTTTGCAAAAAAATCTTTAAAAGGTGATATCGTTTCACTAAAGCATTATTGTTTTTAGAGAAAAAGTACGCCTTAAGGGTTTTACCAAGCATAAGGCGTCAAAATCTTAAGGCGAGGCGTTTCTCTCAAGCCTCAAGCCTAGGCGTGCCTAGGCGAAGCCTAGGCGGGTTTTTTAGAACAGTGCCTAGGATTGACACTTATATACGGGTATGCAGCTTGGTTGGGTGAATAGGAAAGGGTTCCCCCCTTTGGTGTAGCTTCCACGATATACGTCTTGCTTTTGAGGGCAATCGGTACGTGTGGACAAGCCATTTGATATACCTGAGTGTACGTGAATTGCCTCACTATATACCTCATGGGGAAGGTACGTGTGAGAGAGAATTCGATATACTCGGCATATGTGAAGGAGTTCCCTGTGATATACCTCCCGTCGTGACTTCAGTCAAATGGTACGATGCGGGGGAACCGTTCGATATACGTCAAAGGTACTTCGCCAATAGAAAGTGAGAGTCATATTATTTAGGCTAACTGTGCCCTGCCGTACTAGCGCCCATCACGAAGTGACCCTCCAGTTACAGGACAAAATTTGGTCAATCACAATGCTCTTTGGTGATCAGTGTAAATCATGCATGATCCTCTTATTAGTATCTTATGATGAGAGAATCCTTCTTGATCATGCCCAATAGGGAGCAAAGTATGAGCACCAATGGTATACCAAGCATGGGTGATGCATGCAACATGGGGATATATGTGATCCTAGGTGCACGTGGTGTGAAGCGTACATGGAGAATTTTCTACAAGTGTGTGAATAGAAGCATAAGCATGAGGTACACATGAATAGTAAATGGGAACATGAAAATAGGGGGATATATAAGAAAATAAAACACTCATGTAAATAGAGTCTATCCCTCAAAATGAAAATCTCCCCAGCAGAGTCGCCACTATGGTCATCCCCGATCCTCGCAGCAGGAGAGGATCCTTCTAGGTCTCGCGCGTCCCTCTCGGGAGCGCTTCAATCGGCGTCGATGAATGAGGTGAAAAATGTAGAGAGCTAGAGTCGCCAGTCTATTTTACTCAAAACAGACAAAAGAAAAGGGAGCCATCCCGAAGGACAACATCTAAAGACATACTGATACATACGAAACCAAAGTGATTCGAAAAGGGCCCGGAGGCTAACTTATGAAATGGTATGGTGTTAGGCACCCATTCCGCCCTTACGGTCTCTCATAGGTTGTTGCTATTTCCTTTATTTCCCCGTGATATGTGTGCATGTGTATACGTAGTGGAGATAGGAATCATCGACTTGTATCATGGAAGAGATAAAGTTAGTCATCCATAGGAATGTTCCTAAAAGTAATATTAGAAAATAGGATTTATGCGATTATCCTAGCGTCGATCATTATAGGGGAATGATAACTCATGTGGAATAATACGCCATTGATATATATATGTAAATTTATATAATTTGAGAGAATTAAGTTTAAAGAATAAAGAAAAATAGGAAAAGAATAGAAAAAAGACTCGAGTCTCGGGTTTTACCCCGAGACGCCTACGTAGCCTATAGAGGCATCAAAGTTCACGTAGTTCATATGCAAAATGAGGGGTGGGATTTATCCCATAAATTCAATTGGGGACTTCTCTTATATGGGTGTGTGTGTAAAAAAGGTGTTTTAGTTGTGAGAAAAGTGTTAGAAAAGTGTGAGAATTCCCGTTTGGAATTTATGAGCAAATCCTCTTTTTCTTATTTTTCTTGGGTTTTATTTATATGAAAATAAGGAATGTGTGATAATACTAGATAAAAATTATATTAGGATATGTGAGATAAGAGGATAAAAGTACTAAGAAATAAAACAAACTAATGAGAATTTAGGCGAATCTAAGGAGAGTGGAGAAAGTTGAACCTTCTTAGAGATCTTGAGCTTGATCTTGGATGTTGGAGAGCATACCTTACACTTGGATGATGATGGAGAGTACTTAATTCATCAATTTTGATGAAAAAGGTGATGAAAGGTGGAGGTTGAAAAGGGATTTGGATGTGGAAATCACGTTGACTTCAAGAGGGGTTTTCTGAGCTTGCTGAGAGTGATGGATCTCTAATTTTTCTCTCTTTTTGGAATGAGGTTAGGCCCTCCTTTTTATAGGCCCAGGGCATTGCCGATCAGCATAGCCCTCGTCCTGCCAATCAGCATGTGTGTTTAGGCACACTGCCGAGAGGCAGGGCTTGGAACCTGCCGTTTGGCAGTGTCTTTCAGGTTCCTTCAAAAAATAAGTCGTATAGCACGAACCATTGATCTGAATTACACACATGGCAAACTATTAGAAAGGTATTTCAAATACATTCTAAAGTCCTTCGAACTACTCTCGAGTTCGGTAGTTAACTTTGTGTCAAATATGGCTCAGAGGCGCTCGTCGGTCCTTTGGACGAGGAAACTTCGGACGCAAACGGATCGTTGGTCCGCATGGTAAGTCAGAAGCATGCACGGGGTGGACTGTTAGAAAGGTTAGGAGATGTTCTTTGACATTCCAAAGATTTTGACCTGGTTCGGGGAGTTGACTTTGGTCAACCGGGTCCTGGAAGCGTTCGATGTCCTTTCGGAGTAAAACGGATCGTTCGTCCGTACCGTAAGTCAGAGTTGCGCATGGGGTGGACCGTTGAAAAGGGGTTTCAGTGCCCTTTGAAGATTCATTCAGTCTCGGTCGAGCTGAAGAGTTGACTTTGGTCAAACCGAGCTTGGGAGCGTCCGGTGACCTCTTGTTCAAGTTTTGGGGGAAAACGGGTCGTTCGTCCGTATGGTAAGTCAAACTCGCACACAGGATAGACCGTTTGAAAGGGGTTTCAGTTCCCTTCGAATATTCATTCGGTCTCGATTGAGCTGAAGAGTTTGACTTTTGGTCAAACGGAGTCTGGGAGTGCCCGATGGTCCCTAGGTCAGTACTTGGGGTATGACTTGGGTTTGCAATGATGAAGGGATTTGCTAGGGACCTTAGGAGAGGTTATGGGGTATTAGAATGGGGTGTCTACACACTTTAGGGAACATACATTTGGTAGTAGTGAGACATTAAGTGGACGTACAAACACCAATTATTTCATCAAATAAAAAACTTAAAGTTCAACAAAAAAATTCAATTAGAATTCCTTTTTTATTATTGATAAAAAATAATAAACGGTGTTTTGGAATTATGAAAAAAAAACTCATCCTCACCGTTAAAAAAATTAAGGAAAAACTTATAGCTTATGGAAGGTATCCTACGGGCAAAAGGAAACGGAGGGGGCCAAAAAAATATAAAATACTCAAATGCATCAAGATAGGTATGCAAATAGTGTTGTCTCACAACCCAAGGCAATGCTACTATCGATTTTGTCCAGTGAATCAAGATAGGTCTGCAAATAATTGATATAGAAAGTGGATTATGTAATTTTCCAGCTAGTTGATTTTGTCAAATTTGTATTTACTTGCAAGATATTGTAAAGGATCTTTACCAAAATGTATTACTTTTTATCTTACCTCGGTTCAATACAAATTGTGACATGAAGCAAACATTTGAGATGAGTGGTAATAAATATTCCACATCCTCTAAATAAGTTAAAAAAGTATGAACTTTTATTTAATTTTCACTTTAAATAATTTTTTACAAATAGTTTTATAGAAAAAGTTAAAAAAAGTTTAATAATTTTACAAACCACTTTAGAAAAACATTAGATGCAATTATAAACAGTTTTTAAGAAATATTTTATAAAACATTATAAAAAACTATTTCATAAAAAAGTGTTTTTTTATTTACAAAAAAATGTTTTATAGCTTTTTTCTAATTTTTTTTATTATTAAAAAAAATCACAACTTTTAACTATTTCTTAAAAAATATAAAAAAAATTATGTTCCATCTTTACGTGTACAAGTATTCCTCTTTTTAAAAATGACTGACAACACGTCATTGAGGTTTAAAACAAATATGTATATGTAAGAGACGTGAGCGTTCGACGAAGTTGGTACTACAAGGCTTAGCGCAAGGCCTAAAAGCAGGCTAACAGCGTGTTACTCTAGCAGGATGGGACAAGTATCAAAACATATATGTAACCGTCCTTAAAGGAAACGGGCACAGGGCCCAAAGTCTCTTAAATTATGTGCATGGAACGAGCTAAAACCGTGTGATCATAAGTTGAATTAAGTGTTGAACATAGATGCAGTACACAAAGGGAGTTTTAAAAGGAATGGTTGATGGTCTTCAAAGCCTAGAACGGGGTCCAAGGTGAGAAAGGGAAACAAAAATTTTGTGAGTCTAATATGTATGGCATTAATTTGTAGTGAAGTAAGATAACAACTGAGTAAAGAAATTTGGTTTGTAGCAGCTAAGCTTTGTCATAACACATATTGGCGTGAAGCTTAAAAAAATAGGCTACTATTCTTAGTATATATTATGATAATATATTAGTTGTCCAAGACAACTAGGATGTAAACGTATATATTTATACAAATATTATATATAATTTTCTGCCTATTTTATTTTGGGAATTTGACAACAGCTATATAATTTACCGCCTATTATATTTTTAAATAGTATTTTACCGCCTACTAAATTTCGGACGAAAATGTCCCCATTTTTCTAAGAGTTCTGTTAAATATGTTATTATTACCGGGGGTTAAGCCCAAAAAGTCTTTTGTTCCAAAAATAAAAGTTTTAACTGTCAAGAAGTATACATATCAGTCAACTTATGAACAACAAAGATGTACGTGTTTTTATTAAACTATGCATGTTAAAAAAAATTATTTCAACTATTTTTTAAACAGTACATTAATTAAAACTATTTTCAACCATTTTATAAAATCTTTACGTGCTTTTTTTAAACCGTGCACATTTAAAAAACTATTAAAATGTTTTTTTTAATTGTTCAATGATTAAAAGTATTTTTCATTGATTCTTTATTTAAAAACTATGTTTTTTTTTAAATGCGTATGTTAAAAAAAATATTTTGACTATTTTTTTTTAAAATGTAAATATTAAAATGGTTTTATTAAAATTATGTTTTTAAAAAAAAATTTATAAACTGTCCCCAAAAGAATAAAATTTAAGACCATGCCATCGACATAGGTTACCTGATAGGTTATGTTTTTTTGTCGGTTTTTGGAGTTAAAATGTTACATTATTATAAAAAAAATTATGTTCTTTTGTTGAATTTTGGAGTGAAATAGGTTATGTTTA